>OX424560.1:34222764-35705282 GCA_949152475.1 Terebella lapidaria
TCCACATTTTTATCTTTTTTGTTTACGGGCGAATTTTTCTGAAATTTTGCAGAAAAATACTTAAAAATAACTCAAGAAGGAGGTATTTTTTAGTTTTTGATTTTCGCTTTTTCTTCAAAATGGCGGCCGTTTTCGACGAAAAAGGCCTGATTTTGGATTTTGGCGGCCATTTTCTCAAAATCTGTTCAGTAACTTTTTTTCTTTTTGATACATAAGACTCCTCATATGTACTTCTATGATGTCTATAAATTTCGTTGCACTTGAATCGCTCGAAGTGGGCCATTTTGGCCCAAACTCGGCCCAAATGGGACTTTCCCATGTTAAATTCTCCTATGCTTTATAATGGGACACATTATGCCTAATATCTCACTTGATATTGAGATTAGAGACTAGGAATCAATTGTGGACATATAGGAAATGATATATGCTGAATATTTTCGTGACCTTGAATTTGACCTCTGACCTCAGTTTCAAGGTCAGAGCACAAAATGGCTTATATCTCGCTTATTATCGACTCTACAGCTTAGGAATCAATTGTGGACATATAGGAAATAATACATGCTGAATATTCTCGTGACCTTGAATTTGACCTCTGACCTCAGTTTCAAGGTCAGAGCACAAAATGGCTTATATCTCGCTTATTATCGACTCTACAGCTTAGGAATCAATTGTGGACATATAGGAAATGATATATGCTGAATATTCTGATGACCTTGAATTTGACCTTCGAACTCATTTTCAAGGTCACAGGACAAAATGGCTAATATCTCGCTTGTTATCGACTTTACAGCTTAGCAATCAAATATGAACATATAGGAAATGATATATGCAGATTATTGTCATGACCTTGAATTTGACATTTGACCTCATTTTCAAGGTCACAGGACAAAATGGCTGATATCTCACTTATTATCGATTTTACAGCTTGGGAATCAATTGTGGACATATAGGAAATGATATATGCTGAATATTCTCGTGACCTTGAATTTGACCACTGACCTCATTTTCAAGGTCCAAGGACAAACTGGCTCATATCTAGCTCCTCTATTGACTGTATGGCTTGGGAATCAATTGTGGACATGATATACAAAATGATATACATTGAATATTTTGATGATCTTGAATTTGACCTTTGCCCCTTCATTTTCAAGGCCACAGCACAAAATTGCTAATATCTCTCTGATTATTGAATTTACAGCTTAGCAATCAACTGTGGACATGATATATGCTTAATGTTATATATGCTGAATATTCTCTTGACCTTGAATTCAACCAGTGACCTGGCTAACATCTAAAATATTAAACATTGTTCGGTAACCTATCTTCGGCCCTTGGCCTAAGTTTTTTCATTCCTCATTCCAATTTTCATTCCAATTTCAGGAGTCAATGAATGAAATGAATGACCTTCAACCCAGGTCTCGAGTGTTTCAAGAGGGTTTGGAAACGTGAGGATTGGAGTGAAAAAAAGATTCCAGTATTCTGGGGAACATGGTGCTGGATATAGGTGTATTGGGGGAGGGGGTGGGGTTGATTCTTGCAATCAACATCCAATCAGAGACTGTCAATACCATACCGATATAATATGCCCACAAATAATAATTGAATCAGTTGTAATGGCATTCACACTTGAAGCAATGGACATGGTGGACACGCGACGACCACACATTCATAATATCCACCGACGTTGGAGTATGAAAAGTTTGCGACAAACGTCACAATTGTTTTAGGGCCTAATAGAAATGTGAATGAAGTGTTAAAACAGCAATTATGTATCATATATTATATGATACTGGCTCCTTATAATTGTCATCATTTGTGTATTATGGCCTTGTATATGTCCATGGGGATGGGGGGGGGGGATCACACTTTCGTTTTTAGCTTACCGGACCTATGGTCCGATAAGCTATATTGTCGTCAGGTTGCGTCCGGCGTCCGTCCGTCAATGTCGGCGTCGGCGTTTTCAAACGCTGGGAAAAATCTGTTTGATGAATATTGCTGTACTTCACAAAATATGTTCTATGGGCCCATATCTCCGGACCATTTATTTTTTCGTCGATTGAATCATTTTTTCCAAAATGGCGGCCATTTTTGTCGAGAAATGGCCAATTTTGGATTTTGGCGGCCATTTTCTCAAAAACTGTTCTATCAGATTTGAGATTTTTGTTTCAAAAGATTCCCCTGATATACCTTTGTGCTGTGTATAAGTTTCGTTGCCCTTGAATCGTCGGTCTGTATGTGGCAGCCATTTTGATTTTTTCGACCGGTCCCAGATAGGACTTTCCCATGCTTTATAATGGGGACAAATTTCTCCTAATATCTCACTTAATATTGGGATTAGACATTAGGAATCAATTGTGCACATATAGGAAATTATATATGCCGATTTTTCTCGTGACCTTGAATTTGACTTTCGACCTAATTTTCAAGGTCACAGCACAAAATGTCTAATATCTCGCTTATTATCGACTTTACAGCATAGGAATCAATTGTCAGCATATAGGAAATGATATATTCTGAATATTATCGTGACCTTGAATTTGACCTTTGACCTCATTTTCAAGGTCACAGGACAAACTGGCTAATGTCTCGCTTATTATCGACTTTACAGCTTAGGAATCAATTGTGAACATATAGGGAATGATGTATGCCGAATATTTCGATGACCTTGAACCTGACACTTGACCTCGTTTTCAAGGTCAGAGCACAAAATCGCTAATATATCGCTTATTATCGATTTTACATCTTAGTCATCAATTGAGGACATATAGGAAATTATATATGCCGAATATTCTTGTGAGCCTAAATTTGACCTCTGACCTCAATAAACTGAAACCGATACAAAAGCAAAGAATATCTTTGACAGTACTCTTAAGTTCCATTCTAGTTTCATATCATTGTATATTAGGCTCGCAGAGCCCTACGGCCCTATTTTTGATCTTGGTGGGGGGGGGGGGGGGTCATACATTGTTTTTCGATATCGGTGGGGGGGGGGGGGGGTTCAAACTTTGAAAACTCATTTCTCGGGAAATCCATCTAATATTGACCACCTTTTGGGATCAATTTGTGGTTACATGATTCGCTTGTATGCCGAATATATATATATTAGTAAACTTCAGAAGTGATATGCAAGTGTGAGCTTGAACAAATCGTTGTGAAAATTAAAGAAATCAAAGGTTTTTCATGTCAACGCCGGTTCTTTGTAAAGGCAACGCTGGTTCTATGCAAACTTTGAACTCAAGTCAAATGATCGAATCGTTTACGACCAACATGTAACTTAGAGTATGTGTGATGAAACACATTTCATTAGGTAGGCATATAGGACGCACCAGGTATAAATTCTAATACATATAGATACACCACTCTAGTGTTCGATGACCCTGTGACTGGATGGTAGTTAGTACTCGATTTTCAGAAACATAATAGACGGAACAGTTTGTCATGAAATGGATGGCCCCTTCCTGTGCAGCTTCCCGTTGCAGTCTACATTTACCTGGTAGTTTTATACAGATATAGAGTGATGATGCCGAGATACAATTGTGTTTTCCAAAATTACCAATAAAGTCTATTTGTTATAATATTTGTTATAGAGGTCACATCCATTTAAATGGTCTATGTACTCGTGGTTTTTGGATTTTTTTCACCCTGATCCATTTGTGTGCACTTTTTTTCCTCTTTCAAGGTTGGGCTGTGCAACTAGATAAAGTATAGTCAACATAGTCCTGCTTTTTCATACCACGGAAAGCTGCAATTGTCCGCTCCTTATATTCGTAAACTCTCACAGAACTGGCGTTGCCATCAACCAGAACCGGCGGAGCATCTCTAATATGCAGATTAACTATCACCTGTGCACATTTATTATGCCAACACCTAAAAGATTCGATTTTCATTACAAATCGTTTGTTCTATCAGCTAATTGCACCATGAACAACATTTGTTCAATCAGATTTCATTTGTTTTGTGAACTATCCCACAACATTTTGCCAAAAACACACACACCAGCCGAACAGTGAACACTATTGTAATAATATGTTACATATATTTCACTTCTAGTCAAATTAGTTCTAAAAAGTACTTGTTTATGCAACTAATAGACATAATTGTTAGGTTCATTACTTATCATTGGCCACAATACAGATTCATTTCTGGCGGAGACTATCTTAAATGTCGGCCATCACGCCTGTATTCACACAGAACCAGCGTTGAATCACACAGAACGGCGGGAATCAACCGGTTCTCCCTACAGTACCCGCTGACTGATTACGATGGACATCTTATCGTGCAAATCTCCAGCTCATGTCTCGCAATTTATCACTTGCTTTGGAACGAACGGGTGAACACTTTTTGTCTCTCTGTGCTACCCACCTTCAATTCCTGTCAAAACATAACACCAACACATAATTATCAACAATTTATTATGCTTGAGAAACGCATAGTATGCTTACGATATGAAAATGCTGCTATCGACTCCAGGCATTGACAAGGATCATGATCAGGTCCACACAGCAAATTTCTAACTGGTAGTTTCAGGTAGAAACTGGTTCAGAGAATTCATCATGTTGACTTCCGATATCCTGACGAGCCAAATGTCATCTTTTGAACAGAAATTTGTCGTCGCCTAGCAATGAGGCCAGTTTTTCATTAAATGGCTGGAAGAATTTGTCGAGGACTTGCTGCGTCCTATTCTGGATCAGTGTCCGGTATGTCGGGGGCTGTCCGTGCCGGCGTTTAGAAGGTAGCAATGTCTCGTGAGGTGCTGAAACAAGATATGTACATGGAAGGATGATTAGCAGGTTCCTATAGCATCATCATAAATTTATGTTAAACTTTGTGTATGTAATACTGCTCATGATGGTATCCACAATTTTTTGCAAATTGTGCACATTTTAAACAATCAGCTTCAGGAGGTCCTGGTCTGGTGTGTTCAGCATTTTTGAAAGTACATTTTGAAGTGAGCTACAGTGCATGATTGTCTGTTTAACATATATAATTTCTTCGCTGTTATTCGATTTGCGGATGAAATACACGTACGGATATCCAAGAATCTATACACGTGTTGCATCGTTGTCTCTGTATCCTCATAGAAATCCTCAGACTTGATGAAGAGAACCTGCTCCTTCGGGAAAACTCTCAACCAATCCTCGGCAAAGGGATAATAAATACTGTACTTTAGAAAAATCTGGTGCAAGAAAAAACAATTTTGTACCGTCAATTGTCCATGGCCATCATCTGGATATCTGAGTCCGAACAGACATTTGACAAATAAAAAGCTTTTGAAAGGTCTGGTACATGTATACTAACCAGGTGCCTATTCGCGATCAAATCATTGAGAGTCTTGTTGTAAACACATGTCCGAAGAGAATTTGTAGATATACACTCAGACATCATTATATTTAGAGCTGCTGTGGCGTTGCCATGGAAATATTCAGCCAGGGAGTCAGGAGTCGTTTTCAAGATGAAGTGGTAGTGAGAGAATAATCTGAAAAGATATACATGTAATGCATCTTAAAAGATAGATTTCACAAGGCGAAAGCATTTTAGTAATATATGTCTTGTTAGATCAACATGTTGTGAAGTAGTCACATGATCCACATCATAAATGTATCAATCATGTTCTGCACGATGTATTGAGTATATATTCGAATGTATGGATTGGATTTCTAGCATAATATAATCCATTTTCTCACCTGTCAGTTGGATGCCGTAAGAGAATGATCAGTTTTGTTCTGGGGTTCAGTGCATAAAGCGTATCTGCCAGAGTTATCTTTGGCTCCCCTTTATCGTTGTTATGAGGGATGTCCAGCAGATCGCCTTGGTCACAGAAGTAGGTGGGTGTGGCATCAACTGTCAAAACAACATAACTAGCAAACAGCCGAAATATCAACCTAATCAACCTAACACAGTGATATAATGAAATTTATCAACAAACTTACGAGTAATTTTATGGTGGTAGTTATGTTTGTTGTCGTATTTCGCTGCATGGATTTCTTTGGTTGCTCCCTCAAAATAACTGAGATATTTTCGAAAACTGTACCCTGTACAAATACAATACATACATTTCATTACATTAGTTTTAACTGGTAATGAGGAAGCACAAGTCACTTCCACAAGTAGACCTAATACTTTCAGAATGTATCCAAAAGTGGAACCCACGTTTTCTGACATTGCCCCACCAGAAGAGTTCCTTAGCGCGGGACCTAGCAATATGTGGATGGCTGACCAGTAGCCGGTAGAAGGCTGAGGTACCACTCTTCGCCACCCCGAGGACGTAAAGGTACGGCAGACAGCGCAGGGTCTCGTGTACAGCAGGTCCCTCGTACCAACAGGGGTTCTTGTACTCGGCTAGAAACTCGCCCTGGACCAGACGCAACAATTATGTACAACAGCTATTCAAACTGTCCTACTATTTTAAGAAACTGTCCTATTCATCATGACGATACAGGTGTAGTATTGAATTGTTTATATCAGTAGTTTCCGTTTCACCTTCTACTTGTTTATATATTGTATATGCCTACGTATTTACGAGTATATTTGTAAAGTAAATCACAACCATAGAGACATTAAACCACAATTCAATTGCAAGTAGGGCATATACCACCAGCAATACCGGTATGTTATAGTAATGCTGCTTGTGCTTTCAAACCTTTTGAATGGCATTTGCTAGTGGCAAACCGTACAAGGTTTGGGGGACATCATCAGAAGCAAACTTATCAGAGGACATCCAAAACAGCAGTTGTGCGAGAGGGTGGCTTATGTTCGTGATATTACTGAAATGATTACGAGTCGAAAAGTTGATTTGATAGAAATTTCTTTATAAGCTCAAGAGCAAATACTCCCAATACTGTAGTATTAACCAATTGAGTCTCACCTCCATCCTGACGCACAAGAAGTCAAACATGCTCCTGTGGAATCATGTCTCGTGTTGTATATAACGACAAGAATAGATACTAGCAAAAGTATGGTTATCGGCGTCCAACAGTGGAGCCATGTTGTATTCCTGGAAACCAATGTCGAGAGTATATATATACATAGACGAACCTAATGTAAGTGTTGTATAGCAGTTTTGTTTATGTACTGCTCATATAAAATGTTAAAATGGACACCATGATGTCTAGTATATAGAGCAACAATTTATCGATAACTGAATTCCATATACTATAATTCATATAATACACATATCTAACTTATTATGTTTCACTCACTTTTCCGATGGCATAACTTGATGTACACTCAGGTATGTTCATTATACTATCCAGGAACGTGTCATTCGGGCGTTGGGTACGTCATAGCTAGCCTACTCTACCCATCATGTCTGGGAATGACGATTTCTTGTTTTCCAGTGTTGGTTTTGAATAGCTCAGTTGTGCATTACTCGCATATTTTCCCGATAAATCTATAAGTGCATAACGTACAACAAAACTATCCACAAATACTCCAAGAACTTTCCAACATATTCCAGCCAAACATTGAAGCCTACATAATATTTAGCATTTCGATATGATCGTGGTTACGTTTTTACACGGCGCTGAATGGCCAGCGCAGACATTGCCTGTGGGTATGCATATTCTCAAGGCGAGTTCAGAACCTTTTGTGTGCATATACATGGCAAACTGGTTGTGACTGGTTTTTAAATTATACATTCAAATTCAAGACAGAATCGAATCAATAAATTCACTGAAGAATTTTTCTGCTGAAATATTAGTGAAGATTTTTGACACGTCGGTATTCATTCACTTCCCATATATGGCATCAGTACTTTATCCAAATGGTGGTTACAAAAAAAACCTTGCTATTGAACAAGATTTGAACAAATCAATTCCAAGAAATCTTACGTCAATCAACGTTACACTCAAGCTGCAGCATGCCATTTGTAAGTCTGGCCAGTTTTGTTGCACAGAATCGGAAAGTTGATTCATATGAAATCAGTACTTGCTTTTATCCAAATGATAGTAATGGATAAAAAAAGATGATGCACGCACATAGTAGCATAGAATTGACATGAATTCTTCATACATATGTTCCCACCAAGACTTTAACACAAGCAAATATGTCGCGGACATTTTTCAGTACATGTCTGTACACTGCCTCATGGCCAGGTGGTGGTTTATGAAGTTCCATAAAATTTCATTGGTTCTCGACTTCGAGATTGGACAACGGTCTCGGTTTTGTTCACTCAAACGTTCGGAACCATGATTATTGATTGTGTTCTGAGATATTGGTTAACTATTTCAATTTCAAGATCAACAGGGAGTCCAGTTGCCTACTCACGCGAAGACAAGTGCTTCCAATAGTTCACTATTTTACCCACTCGGCTCGGCAGAACCCTGCATTCTGCAAGACAAGATGATTCTACAACAGACCTGTCATGCAGGATTGAGCTGCGATGAAAAATGGGCTTGGGTCGAGGTGCAAATGGACAAAATGGACTGCTGAATTGCTAGAGATCAGGTCTTTCGTCACGGCAAAATATTCCAAGCCTACATGTACCAGGGTATGTATTTGGAGGATGTAATATGTACTCAACTCCACTTTTCTGATGCCAGTGAAATTGGCTAGATGGAACCGCAATATACTAGTACAGTCAAACCTCCATTAATGAACACCTCTGGTCAGTGAACAACTTCAGCTTGACATCAGCGTGACATAGCATTGTTTTATGGGGCCTGGCCAGTGTGATGTTTATGTCTACGATATGCAGTACTTGAGCAGATTTGTAGGTTTGCTTAAAGTTGGAATCACTTTTGAAATCAGCCAAATTTAGCATTCTTTTTTGTCACGCAAACTCGAAAGTACATCTCGAGATAGTCGGGAATATAGAGGAAATATGCACAGATCGACAACAGATACTCAGAAAATTGCCGTTGATCGTGCATGAAAAGAGTGGATAGAGAATGATCGGCCTGCATACAATGCCGGTTGCCACAGTATCTAGACAAATACCAATGACGTCATCAGACTGTGTATAGAACTCGCCCTAAAGGCGGGCCGCTTTTAGGGAAAAAATGATGCAAATCTTGATTTGGAAACTCTATTTAGGCACATATTACACATTTTCAGAACCAAATTTGTACAATTTCTCATTCTATAGACAAAATAAAGCTATCGCAGAATGAATAAATTTTGTAAATTCTAAAAGTGATTATAGCTTTAAGAGGGTATATATACCAGATGTATTTCTTCATAGATGTGTGATACGATACCAGATACCACATGTATGACTTCATAAATATGTGATACGAGGACTGGTTCGAATTTTTATCTTCATGGCACTTCTACCGATTAGTGAACACCTCCATATAGTGAACATTTCTGCTGGGTCTCAAAAGCGTTCACTAATTGGAGGTTTGACTGTACATCCGCCTGGTCTGAGCAAATGGATTGCTACTGGCACTGTGTTTGTTATCGATCGCACACATACGTGACATCCTTCTGGAAGGGATATAGTATGACATGGCATGGCAGAGTATAGTTTAGTATAGTGCTATGCTACAACTCGAACGAAAAGAATAAGTTGCTCACTTCCGTAGCTGACCTGGTCACTGGTACCAAACATTGAAGATATGTGACATCCGACAGATATATGCTGACCTATTGTCACGAGGTACTTGCATGTATGTTGAACAGCTAAATGCGTGGATCCAGTCCCCTAGCTTGTTTTTAGAATACCTGAGGATGGCCAGTCTGATCAACCATCATATGTCAACAAGAAGCTAGTTAATAACCCAGAAATGAAAACAACATTCAACATAAATATTGCTGATATCAATGAAAGTAGACTTCATCGTCTGATAATGTCAAGCTGGCTGGAAACCAAGAACTCCACTGCATATATCCTAACAAGAAACCAAATCCATGAAGAAAATTGGTCAAACTTGACGTTTTGATAAATAACTTCATGCTACAGAGAAATCCAAAACGAGAAATGCAAGTACCATACAGCATGCCAGAGATGAACACTGGACAAAGTTGGATCCTAGTCCGCTATAGCGTTGAAAAACAATTACTAGTATGTGTCTGCATCACTTGTGATTAAAGGCTGATCATGTATTGATACAACATGCACAACAACAACAACAATATCCATCTAAAGTTGCGAGTTACTCCATGAGCAAAAGGCAAGGAGTACCAGCATCCAGTCAGCTGTACGAACTTTTACGAGTAGGAGGAAGTCGTCCATATGATGCCAATCACAGTCATCATCTCACGAAAACCTCACCACTAAGAAGATCCTCCAAGAAATACACAGGAGTGTTGGACATCTCGGCCAGAATGCGGGGACAGCAGAACTACTGAAGATTTTGAATCCCGAACTGGAATCAGGAACGTTATGTCAGAATGATTCTTCTGTAAATGATATAGTTACGAAGCATGTAGCCAAAAGATTGCAGATTTAACTACTATACAAGTCCTACAAGTAGAACCGTTGAACCCGACATAATTCCATTGGTCTGCTTGAAAACAAAAGCTGCTCAAGAAACGGAGTGTTAATTCACCTGTCCAATGTCAAGAGCCGTTCATATACTAGTATGTGGGATGCTTCCCCACTCACAACAGACTCTTGTATTCATGCCATATACAGAGGTTTATAGTTCGATGTGCCAAGGTTCAAATGATCTTGTCAGACAACGGCACCAAACTTGTGGGTTTCAGCGAGATGCGGGAAATTATGGAGCAATGGAATCAATCCAAGAATGACGTGGCCCAAGACCAATTCAATCCCTTGCTGTATCACATTTTGATGGCACGTAGGAACGCCTCATCAGGAGGAATACATGGATTAGGCCTACGTGCTCCTCCATGAGCACGTCATCCAGACGACGAGGGTTTTCGAACCTTGATAGTTGACTAGTAAGTAGATAGTAATTCTAAATACTAGTAGTATACATCTTAAAATGGTGTTTGGTGTCATAAACTTTTTGGTGTCATGCCACCATAGCACATCCTCCTCCTATATCCAAGGGACAACTAACCAGTTAGAGATATATGTTAGAACATATATGGAGACAGGTTCAGATCGCTGCAGATATGTTCTGGCGGAGATGGAAAGACCATACCCATAAATACAGAGGAACTAAGGGTATCGATATATAATACAACATTGACATGCACACTTATCAAATACGAACAGGGAAATTATCATCCAAAACGTTCCCTAAAACAAAAGAGCGAAGAACTGACCCAGCAGACAATACCAGATGCCGTACAGAGTTATGCATGCAAACTATACTGAATTGATATAACTGTAGTTTCAAGAGTGTGTGAGAACATAAGAGTGTGTGAGAACATAGTTGTTTTTTATTCCATACAGAAAGAATATACACTTCGTCAAGATTTATTGACATCAACTCGATCCTGTCTCATCATCCAGGTCACAACAAAGCTTTTGCAGATCAATGGACGTCACATCACTGTTGAAATGTGTTCCGAAGGAGAAGCAGTTGCCGCCACCTCCCACGATTACGAGTCTCTCCGATCCAACCAAAACTCCTCGGATGTTGTGCATCATGCGGACCTCTGACCAGCTGTCCAGCTAGAGAGATGCAATAGCATAGGGATATAATTTTTTTATTAGTACACGATTCTCTGAAGAATGGAGAGTCTTTGAAAGACGGACCTATGACTATCTACAAGTGTTCTATCGAGGAGTACCCACTGGCCAGATGTATTCCTGAACTTGGCGAGTTTCGAGGTTGATGACTGCGACACCTGGCGGCGGATGCTGATCAGAAACCCCTCCGACAGCAATCAGTGAATTGTTGTACACACAGGAACAGTGCGAGTACCTGAAAATCATATCAGGTGTAGTAATGCACATGAAAAAGGAAGAAATATGTATAACAATTTATTACCCAATATTGCCTACACCAAGAAGAGGAATAGATTTACGGTAAAACAAAATGCCATTACCTTGGTCTGAGTGTGCCGGTGAGCTTGACCTTGCTCCAGCTCCACTCACTGACACTGAGAGAGTACAAGTCTTTCTGAGGTAGATGCTCGCTATCCAGACCACCGACAATGTACACACTCCCTGCCCATACATCCGCAGTGTGACTGTGCAACGCAGGGGGTCGACTACCTTTCTGGTCCACCTGAAGGAAGAAAACATCATTGAGGCTAATCATCAAATCGATAATTTCACACTTCCATGTACAAAAAAAGAATCAAGGCGATTTAGACGAACCTGACTCCACGTGAAGCTCTCGGTGTCAAAACAGTGACAATCGTCCAGTGCTGCATCCTTCTCTGTCCTTCCCCCATACACGATAACATATTCACGTCCTGCATTTGAACAAAGTGCAAAACTCAACATCGTCTACGTTAAGAACACTTTCAGAAGAGAACATTCAGTAAGAACACGTTCATTTGGAACATGGAAGATCCTGGCGGTCCCTACCTCCTGAGACAACAGCACTGGCGGTGTGCCTCCACCGAGGGCTGGGTGTGCTGTCAGAAGATATGTCTTGGACACGTACGTGGACACTGCCAACATTCATGTCATACTGGAGCAGGTGTGACGCGGTGCAGGGCTTCAGTGGTGAGCGTCGACCTCCAAACACTAACACAGATTGTCCATCATGTAGTGCTGTAGCGGTGTGATACATACGCTCATATGCGTCAACGTGGGCGGCTTCGGAATCAACAGACACAACTTGCATAGCGTCAGGATCCATGATGATGGCAGACTTCAATCGAATATGTTGCGAGTTGTTCTCACCAAAACCACCCAAGCATAGAATGAAGTTGTGTGTTACAGTCGGTTTGTCTGTACTGCTAGACTTTTCTGAAGCAGAAATTCTAGTCAAACTATGTCCAAAACGTTTCATCACTGATGTGCCATTTGGACCTGATGCTGCCCTTGTGAAGTTGAGGCAGGTAGAATCCACTACCATTTGTTTTCCCAGAGGAAAATCCATGTCTGAATTGATAAAATCACCGACGGTACATGTGCTACTTGCATCTCGATGCCAGAGAAGACCACTGAGGTATCTACAACTGCCTTGGAATGCGGTCAGAAGCACATAGTGGGCACATTTGATGTTCCACTCCTCAAATTCATCAAAAGGTTCACGCATGAACACGGCTTGTCGTTCAGTCTCCGACAGTACGTGATGGCTGAAGTAGTTCATGTCCATTGCCTCAACATAACTCCAGCCCTGCGTCATAGAAGTCATGATGCAAAATTTTCATAACGAATGAATGCAATATCAAAGGGTCTTAGGAGGCGTTATGATACTCACCAGATTCCTGTATCTGAGCACCTGGGATTGCAGCGAGGGAAACGAGTGGATACACTTGAGTGAAGATCCAATGTCGTCAAAGTGTTTGAGCCTGCAGATACATATCATACAAATGACAGTACTGGTTTGGTGCATCCAGTTTTGTTTAATACTCTTCCAGATTCTCGAACTCACATGAATTTCCCGAATCCATCATCAGGATTGATCTGGAAGGCAACAAAGATCGTGAATGCATTTGGATGTGTAAGATATAGTTCAAATGATGTCTTGGAAGAGCCTTCTAACCTGTTCATAGGTGAGGAACACAGCATTGCTCATGTGTTCTGCTGCCCATTGTATCACTGCCGAGCTCCTGCAATAAAAATTAATTATATTACAGAACACAGACCGTCTTTCCAAGAATTATATAAATACTTGATCACGAATTCACGATCAAGCACTAGATTTTTGGAAACTCGGACCACGTACTGCTTAGGACGAATATATGTCAGCACGACCTCAGAGACCACTAGAGTCGGCTTATCTCTCTGAAACCCAGCAGCTTGGAGAGTTATCGTCAGTAGAGGTAAATCAGTCAAATCCACACCCAACAGTTTATAGTTGCCACCGTCATACACTGCGAGGAATGTTTGACACTTATTTAGCTAAAAAATAATGTTTATACAGAAAATTGTCCTAACTAGTATTAGCATAGAGCAAGAAAATGTTTTTTGCTCTATGGTAATAGCAACAAAAATGTAGTTATATGTTATATTTTATACCGATATGTGAACTGTCAGGATGAACAGATGGCACGAGCTGTGAGTTCAAGGCATCTGTTTGCTGGATCAGAGCCAGTTTTCTCTTCATCAGCGAAGGAAAATCAACCTGCAATGTAACGTTGAAAGCCTCCGTGTTATCTGTGTACAGCCTACATGTACGTGAAAGATGACATGTTCCCTGGACTTGATGTCATTGCACCCTGCTTATATGATATTATACCTCAAAATAAGTTGTATTCTCCAGCAGACCATCACTTTTCAAGCTGAAGAAAGCTGCATCAAATCCTGCACCAATCACTAATATCTGCCATAAAAATCACACGCATAAATCACACCGATCATCGTACAGTCTTCAAACATGCGAATTCAAACATGCGAATTCAACTGCAGGGCTACTATTATTCGTGGAATACTTTTCATCCTAATCCATACTGACGGTGCCCAACACCGTCATCAATCTGAGTTCAACTGAGTCTGTTACCGGTAGGCCTGATACGTTACCTGTTTCTCAGATTGGGTGTTCTCCAGGAATGTCTCATAAACATGGTTCATAGCCAGCATCCGGATACAGTAACCCCTGTAACCGATTGGATCGTGTATGCCAACAGCTGGTCAACAAGGTGTGCACACGCATATTGATGGGTATAGTCTAGTAAGTTCCGTCATTGATGAGCATTATAAATATAGAGACATTTTGATCTGTTTACCTGTTTATGAGCGGGGAACGTCTACAAACTTTCGCCACCATGTATCTTACAAAGTTATCGACGACATAACCCTGAGCTGCCGCCGAACATTTACTGACGATACTGCTGTCGTTGGTTCCTTGCACCTGAAATGAACACCTCGAATCAACACTTCCACTAATGGTGTCACCGATTACAGACGGTGTAAATGGCGACTTGCCTTACCGCCGTGTCACTGCGCGCTTTTGCTGTTTTCGTCCGCATTTCTTTCTCCATTTTCCGTGATATTGAATTAATTATTAAATACGTTCATTAGTGTATCATTCGTTGGTGCTATTTCGGTTTTTATCATAATTCTGATAAGAGGATGCAGATTGTAAATAAATATCATGTGTTGCCTTGAAGCCCGTTTTACGACTTCCCATGTAATATCACGGTAGCAACTCGATTCACACACGAACACCAGCAAACCCGAATTCTAATAATTTGTAAGTGTACTGTGTACTGGTTATATTCAATTCAATTCAATAAGTTTATTTCAACATCAACATTGACAAGTACAATTCCACAGAGTTACATAAAAAATATAGATGTTGAAAGGGAATGCATAGAAGCCAAGGCTTATAAAGTTGCAATTCCCAAATTAAAAGTTACAATAGTTTTAAGTACACATGTTCAAAACCAAAAAAAGATAAAAAAAATACAGATAAAGATACATGAAAAAAATAAAAATAAAAAAATAAAACATTTTTTTATTTATTTTTTATAAAAAAAATTTTAATTTTTTAATTTTTATTTTTTTCATGTATCTTTATCTGTATTTTTTTTTTTTTTATCTTTTTTTGGTTATAGACACTCATCAGAGCCCATTTTATTCAATGATAATTGCTATTAGGGTAAACGTCAATATACATAAATATATTCAGTGACGGATTTAGACGGGCGAGGAAGGTGGAGTTTTTAATTAGTTATTCTAACATTTTGACGTCAGAGGGCTCTTAGCATTTCAGTCATTTCAAAAGGTGTTATATTAACCAAATACCGCCCTACAAGTGGTTTTATTCCGCCCGCGGTCGTTTCACGGAGCCCGAGCTTGCGAGATATTGTGTGCCAACGTTGGGCCGATTTTCATGTACATGCAAATGTTGGTCCACTGTTGGGCCAATGTGATCATGCTATCTGGGACATGACAAGTTCCTGTGTTGGAATATCCTGAAGTATCTTGATTCATACTCTTGCAAATTTACAGATAGAGCGCATTTCACAAGCACTGTTCATATATGAACCAGTTTGTATTTGGTTCTTCTTTTTGAGATTTGGTGCAAGTTTGAGATTTTTGGTTCAACTTTTTGGTCCAAAACATGAACCAGTTAATATGAACCTGTGTCTAAGAAACGCGCTCATATTCACAAAAATGTAAATAATCTCACAATATGAAGTGTAGCCTAGACACGAGGAATACATCTGGATTATCCAGTAATATTATTTGAATTTCAATAAAATATTGCATGCACCAGTTAGTTTGGTGAGGAGAATGTTTGGGAACAAATGTAGCAAGAGAACGGCCACCAGCACGAGTGTCCGCGGACACGAAACGAACTAAAGTCTGAACTAGATATGCAGAAAATCGATCTGAATGAATGAGAACATGTTAACTTTATGGTTTAAAGCTTTCTAATTTCTCACCTTTGTTACAAATATATTCACATGATAGAACGGGAACATATTTGCTATGCATATGGGGAATAAAACACATGAATTTTTATGGTTTGTGTAGTTCTCATGGGAGTATATACATGCACCCTGTAATGCATAATTTCTTTGAAAATTTTTTAGCTGTCGGACTTTTCCAAGATGGAGAGAAAAAATGCCCTATCTCGAATTATATTAGAAAACGTAGATCTAACTGTGCATCATTTGTGTGTTGTGAACGAATTAATTAAGTGACAACAATTTAGTGATTTGATCATCACACATGGGAATTTACAAGATTTCGGGGGGGGGGGGGGGGTGTGTGTGGCCACAAAGAGTTGATCGAACCTGTCGCACCCCCCCCCCCCCCCCATAAAAATCACCCTCCTGCGTACGGGCCTGTCTTGCATTGGAATGGGGCTTGGATGTTTTCCGGTCTGCATAGATCTACCTTTTATTGGGGGTCATCCCACATCTATCCCCCCCCCCCCCCCCCCGCTTCCTCCCCCCCCCCCCAGATCCACCTGCCTTGGCTTGCCTTTGGCGAGCTTCAGTGCTGCCATCTTTTGGGCGGGACAGGAACTGCATTGCCATAAACAGGAAGTGGGCTGGGTTCGTCATTTTCGTAGAAAGAAAGTCAGAAAAATCAGTTTGCAGCACATTGCAAATCGGAATACGCCTATAAGGGGTGACGCCAAGTAGAAGTCAGTCGATATTCATGCATGCAATGTGTAAAGCGGTCTGTGCAAGTTGAATTATGTTGGTTGTCATGTTTTACGTTTTCACTTTTAACTTGGAGTTTTGCACTCACTCATGGCATGCACGATTTCTCCACCCCGCAAAACAAAAGTCAGAATTCAATTGGCATAATTATGTCGCAAATCGTCTCAATACCGCACTGCCAAAGTGATCCATTGAGAATTATCAAACTGCGGGGTTAAATGATGAATGACAATGGTTATTAGGGTAGGCTGATATGCGGCCTGATCGCTTTGGCGGCCTTATCGTGTGGTAACCCCTGGCTTGATGGTTATGGATCTTCCTAATCCTTGTTCTGTTACTACCAATACCAACCTTGGGGGCATGCGCCAGTATTAACGAATATTCCCAGTAATTGAGTATCGAAAAAGGAACAATGACTGGTAACCAAATAAAGGCTCCAAACCGTGTATATTTTGACAACTAAACTTATACACATAACAAAGTTTGCCGCTTTCCACAACAGTTTTGGACAAATCTGATGTTCGACTAAGCTATGATGTGCATCTTTTCATGATGTGAATCTTTTTGCATATTGGGGGGGGGGGGGGGGGTTGAAGTTATTCAAACGAGCAATAGAAATAGGCAGCTTGGAAGGCTTGACTCTGGGCTTCCACGATCGTTTTATGTAATCAACCAGAATCTAGAAAGCTTGCAGGAAACCAAACAGAACTGAACTCAACGTCTAATATTACTAGTCACATCATACCAGTAATATGTCTTGAAAACTTTATTGATTTTACTACTTCCTTGATCAAGTTGTAAATAGGTTTTCATTATTATCATCCTGCCTCTGTGGGTTTGATCATTGATACAGATACGACTCATTTATATACATAATTCATCAAATATAGAATGAGTGTATACTAGTATTTTATCTTTCAGCCTGCATCAGAAGTCGGTACATGATGTATTTCTGAGTCAACCCAGTATTTTATGAGATGCTCGCATGTGAACAACTTCCTGGAATAGTAAGATCTTCATTTGCTGCCGCATTGGATATACACTTGGACACAGAAAACCAGGCTGCTGGCAATAATTGTGAACAACTCTTACAATGGATTACAACTATCTTGCTGGATTATTCACTGTCACATAAGTAATAGAACTGGATATAAATCGTGAGCAACTGCCTAAATCACATGGATATCCACAGTTAAAATTCTGGACTTTGTGAATATAACCTATAACTATGGGTAACGAGGGTTCGTCATACAAGGAACCACCTCCAGGGAGTTCCACCCCCCTCCGGCGCCCCACCGCACAGTCGCTAGGCAACCCGCAGGAATTTCGAGCCAGTACGATGACAACTCGCGCGTCTACTCTACCGCGACCGGAACACAACGAGCTCGAGAAACGCTTCACTCGGGTCTTGGTCAGTCTGGAAATTGTTTTCATCTCGATGAATTAAAATTGAATCTAAGAGTAAATAAATATCGGGTATATTTATAACATCAAAGGTTCAACAGCCAGAAGATTTTTGTGTTTTAATTTCAAGATTTGAAGGTAAGTATATAATATGCTCATGATCATGATGTTGAACGATGCTCCCAACATAAAAAGCTCCGTTTTGTTCGCAGATGTCCATGGATTTGCCGCCAGACAAAGCAAGAGTCCTGAAGAACTACGAAGATGACAAGAAATGGGAGATTATCCAGGACCAGGTCAGTGTAACAGGAACCTAGCAGAGATGGTCTGGATCTCTTTGTACTCCTGTACCATGTGTACAGCCTGCACAAAACTTGGTCAAGATCCAACCCATAACCACAGTACCGTTATGGACCACCCACCTGATTATGAATTTAGGACACACAGGAACATGTATTATATGCTGTAACACTGCCTTTCTTTCATTTTATCCTTTTACAAATTTGTTTGATGTTTCTAAAACATTGCTATGATGTTGCTCAGCATGCTGTGAAGATGAAGTTTTACAGAGCTCTAGTGAACGTGCGCAGTGAAATCAGACAAGATGGGTCGGGTGTGGTTACCGTTGGTCATAGTTTCCACGGTTACAACTGAGCTCACGTTCGTGTAAACATATCAGTCCCTGCCAGCTGGTTACATGTTTACCAAGTGTATTGAGACAGAACTTACAAAACATAAAGAAATCCTTCAAGACAGAAACAAAGAAAGTACACCGATGGCTAATGTAAAAGAATGTCTGGGGTTTTTTATCTTCAGATTTTTCAACTGTTCAGTCTTTGTTTGCACATGTACACAGACATTTGCATGTCAAAAAAATTTGCCAGTGTTATGACTAGTGTTTCGGCTATAAATCTCACATTTATTTCAGCCTTGCCATCTCTATAAGGCTCACACCCCATAAATTAACCAAAGTTGTTTATATTTACATTTTGAAGTATCTAATACAGTGGTCCCTGTAAGATAAGACCACCTTTTGCAGAAAAATGAGGTCTTATCTCACAGGAAGTCTTATTTCACAGGTACATTTACATGTTAAATTGATCTTCGGAGAATACAGAAAAGTCTTTACAGACAGGGAAGTCTTATTTCGGAGGTGTCTTATCTTACAGGGATCACTGTACTATATAGGGTGTCTTGAGTTGAGTGGAGCATCAAGTTTCCTGGTAACTGATTGCCCATGTTATGCCTTATCCATTTGATCGGAATGCCCTTCAGAGTGATAAGTGTACTATAATTAACACCCATATATACATATTCTAAAAGTTGTAACGAGAGCTGGTTTTATCAAGGCGTGTTTGATGGCGTTTGATAATGACTCTGGCTTGAAGTGAACAAGGCGTGATCACTTACATTTAACATAAATCAGTATCCTATGTGCGTGCTTGTGCATATTTGCGTCATTGCCATGACGATTGTGGTCATTAGCATATGTTTGAGTGTTGGCAGTTCCAGGACAATAGTACTGAACAGTATTTATAAGTTTAATTCATTTCTGAACAGTGTCCAGAATACTTAATCAAAACGAACTGAAATTAATCATCAACACAGAACAGTGTGAATTGTTAACACACCCTATGTCTGAAACATGTTCATTTACTCGTAACAATGCGAGTGAGCATCAAATTGAAAGTATCATATTACTAATAATGCTGATGTATATGCACATATAACGGTACTTGTATGTATACAAGTATCTCTATAATAATGTCAGGAATACTCAGGACTCACACTCAGGACTCACACACTAGTATGTGATAAAAAGATTTCATGATATTGTTTTGTCATGTCGGTTTTCAGGGGAGATCCCTAAAGTTAGAATATGAGCTGTTATTTCGTGCATAGTCAGTATCATCATACTGGTAATTCAGGACTTGGACCTGGTATGAATAAACTTGAACTCCGAATCTATTTTATATGTAGCCAGTCAATATTTTTTGCACTACATGGAGATGTATAAACATGTATGATTACTAACTAAGTTAAACTAACTACTAATATATCAATATTGATGTATGATGCATGATCTCGAAGCCAGTACTAGTATATGAAAAAAACCCAAAAAAAACATAAACATCTATAACTGAGTTCTAAACAAGCCAAGAAGGAATACATATATTCTGTGTGGCAGAATATAAATATACACAAGATTCCTGATATATTTGGATAATATGGCTGTCACATCATGCTCATGTGTGTCCATAAAACTTGGAAGACGTTAAAAAAAGTTTGGCCTGTCTGACCTTCAGCTCGGGTATTTCAGTAAACAAAGTACACAGTTACTGGGTACGTGTGGGAAGTTCTTGAAAAGTAAAAGAAAAAAGAATGTCAAGTTCAGTTGTCATGCTCGCTTCGTGTTCATGTAAAACGTGAATGATTCAGCTCAAAAAGTAAAGTCAAATATTCTGCCAAGGGGAAATTTCATGTTACCTTCAAAAGCAAAAAGCTATTTCAAAGCCAGCAGATATGATTATAACGTTGTGCGGAAGTGAAATTCTCACAGCTGCTCACCAGTCTATAGTGACTGGCCCAGTGCTGAAATATTCCAAGCAATAACTCGTGCCAAATGAGAGGTACCGACAGGTACTCTTCACATCCGTGCCAACTTGTACACGTGCCAACGCCCTCTCTAATAAGGCTTTAGGAGATCACGGGGAAGAAAATCTACGGAAGAAATGGTGTGATAGTTGGCTCAAATGTATTGTAGTAACATTGTTGAGTTTTGCAATGATTATACCGTATATTGTTCTCATAAAGTCATGAAAATAAATAGTGTTAGATTCCCTGTAGATGTATGTTAGTGTCCACAATGAACATGATCAAAACAAAAATCCAGTTCTAATTTGGTCAGCTTAAAATAAACATGATAAACAAGAAGGATGTTGTCATTGCACATGTTGCACCGGTCTGCAACCATTAGTTAGGAAATATGTTTACTAGTATTCATTGATAAAAAAAAGTTTTCACAAAACATTACTCGTGTGGAAGTTTTCTAATGAAAATTAATTCAATTACCGATACCGGTAGAAATATTTGTAAATTGGACTATCTTTGATAACACAATCTTTGAAGAAATATCAATAATATGAATTTCTGACAACATCGTTAACCCAATCATTAATCAGTAATATCATAAATATCCCGACAAGGCCGGGTCATGTTTCATGTTTATTGCTAATTATCGTGGTTATTACAGTACCACTGTCGTATGGCTCGAGGTAAATATGTATTAATAGTCGAAGTTTGAACATACAGTTGTCAGCTATGTGGCATACAAAAATAATAAATTATGTCATGTTGGTTTGTTTGACAAAATAATTACAGTCTGGTCATTATTTGTGAATAATGATGAGGTACTGCCAAGATATGCCTTGTAGTTCAGACTCACCCAGCCGATGGCATGGGATCAGAGTCCACATACAAACGTACAGTACGCTTGTCTTTGTATGTATGTTGTATGGAGGCATTGAAACCAATTTAACCATGTTAACAAAACCAGTTCATATGATATACATGTAATTACATTGTTTTGCATTGTATGTGGGTCATACTCTGGTGATGACATCAAGTAAAAATATTTGTTTTTCGGAAATGTGTATGCTTCATTTCAGCAAAAAAAAAAAAAAAAAATATGAATAAGCAGAATTAAAAAACAAAACTGATCATCAAGTTCATAAATCAACGGTTTAATCAATCAAAATTTGTTTTATCAAATATGTAATTTCCTTCTATTGTCCTGTATTCACAAGCTGTCTACACATTTAGGTCTACACATCAATCAAACCATAGAACTTTGCAAAACTTGCCGTGATAGTTATCAAACATTTATGAATTTGTGTTATGGAAATAAAATATTAGTTATGTATCTAAATATACCTGTATTCAGTATTGCCATGATTGTACTAGAATCTCAATTCCTTTAACTAGATAAGAAAATACAATGTACCTCATCACTTTTTGAAGAATTTGTCAATATTACGAAGCAAGTTCATGTTCAAATTACACCAAGTTCATTATGGAATTCTGTCTCATTTGTACAATTTTTCATTACGAGTGACATCTCTCCATTTTCTATCTACAGGAGCTGGTTACAGCCAAGCACCCCCCATCCTATTATCTGGACATGCTGAGGGTTTACCTCGACCCAAAGGGCAACAAACACAAGGTAGGTCTTCCAAAAAACACATTTCCTGCTTGCTCTGTCTTCAAGTCATTCTAACCAAGTTTTATTGAGCACTGACTTCTCGCTTATGATATTATTTGGATGTATTAATAAACTTTTTGATTGATTTTTATGTACTTCTAATGTTGTCATTGTGTTCTGTTTTGAACTAACTGGAAGCATGTGCATTAAAATAACTTGTGAATGTATTGTATAGTCACGATATATTATTGGATGTTATAAACAGATAGAATCCATGCACAAAAATCAATTTACAGGAAATACAATTTAAAATGTGCACAGTGTACATTTACTTTAGTACGTATTTAAAGTATAAGAAAGTTGCACAAATTGTATGTAGATTCCCCCGAAATAACTTCCTTTTTTGGCCAAGTTGAACTTTACATGACTTCTGTGTTGATGAGTTGACATTGTAGTTTGGGTCTAGAGTTGTTCAGCTGTAGTCAAATTGTACCTTTGTGGGTTGTAATTTATGAGCAAGGCCATGAAACAGATGACTTTGCAAGATAAAAGTGAGAGGTTTACTAGTATTTTTCAGTGAGGATGGGTTGGTGTTGAAATATAGATAACTGGTAGAAGCCGAAATATTTTTTTTGGCCTTTGTCAGTGTTACTTTTGTTCAGACTTTAAAGAGACGAGAACAAGTTCATGTTGTCACGATTATTTTACCAGTTTATGTTTTTACCAGTAGTGTGAAGTACTTACAAGTACCCTTTTTTTTGCGGTGGAAATTGAGTAATTAATTCTTACTGTCCCGTGACTATCGTCTCCTAGTTCTATCACTGTTCGTATGGTCGGCAGGTAAATGTCTTGTATATAGTCTGGACATGTTTAAACAGCCCCATGTGAAAAATCATGATTGTGTAGTTTTAATTTGACGATGAAAATATACTCATTTCGGGATGTTTTTACTGTTTATAAATTATGTAAAGCTGTTGTAAATTATATGTAGGTAGATATTGAAGCTATATGTATACTCATGTTTGAAGTTGGATTGCTGTGTCAACTCAAAGCATTTCCAAACTTTAAACATGAGAATAATGGCTTCGGACTCATGTAAACATGATATATATACTTTGTATACTGGCCCTGTTTATACAGTTTGTGTGCGTTGCTGAAGCAGTCCTCAATGCTGAATGTAATTTGTGTTGCTTAAAACACCGCCAAATCATCGAGTGGTGTCTGCAAAATATCAAAATATATCCCTGGTTAATTTCTTCATAATAATTTTAATTATACTGAATCAAAAACATATATTCTTTACTATATCTTTTGTTGGCAACTGCATCAAATGCTTTTTGTTGTTTATAATTATAAGCTACAATTAATGTTTGTTTCAATATTGATAACTAAATTGCTACTACTGTACCGGTATGTGGTTTTGGACAACCCTATCAATTGTACACTATTACTATCGACTGACGATTCACCCCCAAAACCTGCTGTTTCTTTGAATCGTAGCTGATAACTGAGAAAGCTGAACCCGATAAGTCTAGCGTTGGGTGCGGAAGCCTTCGCAACAGCATATCCATTCATCGTGTAAGTGCTGCCACCTATTGGCAGTGGGCATTGGATGCATCCTTCATGCACATCTGCGTCGGGTTCTTACCCGAGTTGCAGCTGTTTTCACCCTCTTGAGTTTTGTACAGCAAGCTTCCGCTTTCTTTGTCTTTCTTCCATCTCCAAATTTGAATTGAATGATATAATTTGCTGATTCTTTATTATATACAGTGAATATATAATGTATGGCTATGATTATATTGTAACATGAACCACTGTGTTGTTATGAATATGATCAGATTGTAAATAAGGTGATTATCCGTTTCAACTTATTTGGACAATGGCTTGTGGCTTCCTCGTTTTCTGCACTGAGTCGTGTAAATCTTTGATTTCTTTGGGATACGATCAGCTGGCTGTATACAAGATGCTTTGGAAATGATTTACCGTCGAAATTGCATGACATTTTGTGGGCATTGTTCATGTCTTTACCACATTCCAGCCTTTGTTTTTCAGCGAAAATCATTTATCAGACTTGATAAAACTAACTTAACCGTGTTTTGATTGGAAGTATTCGCATGGTACTGTAAAAACACTTTTTTTCGCGGGTATTAAATTTCGCGGTTTTTACCCCCAGGCAATTTCGCGGGGATTTAATTTCGCGGTTTAGTGATTGCCAGTAATCGCGTAAAGAATTTGCAGTTGATGGACATCACAGTATATCAATGCAATTGGTGTGAGAAATGGAAAGTCACAGGAAATCAAATCAGATTTTATTTGAAATTTTAAACACAAACGTCAAACAAGTCATGCTTAGTCTGCAAAAGCTTGAACTTGGTGCAGATGTCATCGGCACCAAGTTCAAGCACGTGCCATGCAGACGCTAGCGACCGGTATCTGGGCACTGTAACTAACGTAATTCTGCGCGTTATGATTAGCAACAGCGTATTGTGCTATGGACGGCCACAAACCTCAAAATTAATTTTCGCGGGAGACTTATTTTAGCGAGGTATTTAATTTCGCGGATCTACCCTTACCGCGAAATACGCGAAATAAGTACCGCGCGAAAATTAGTACTTTTACAGTAATTGACGGAGCATGGATAGAACACTAGTCTTGCGCAATCTCTGCATGTGTTTTTTTTCCGGCTGAATATGTAGAATATGTTCTAACAACCCACAATGACATGGCTAATGTCACCCTGGTAGCATGCTGTTCTGCACGTGATTCTAAACACAATCCTATATGAGGAGAACTTGGTAATGCACAAAATTAACAAAAGATTATCATTGTAAGCACATGGTATTCTTAGATATTCAGCAATGATATACATGACTAGAATTTTAGACACTTTAAAAGCTACTTCGCTACATACTGTAACTATCTTGGACACAAATATTTTGGGGTTTACAGCAAGAACTACAAAATGTAGCCAATGATGTTCAGTTCTTTGTACTCCATCAGTTCAAGTTCAGTATTGTTGAAACCTCATAGCAAGACATATAGTAACGCAAGTATTAAGTGCAGAGCATGCTAACACATCTGGTCCTTCCAGGAAGGCAATTAGGCCTGATACATCCACCCAAACAGATTTCATTTCCCTGTATCTATTTCTACAAGCTCTTCGCAGCCTGTACATAGGCATTGACATGCACATTTACAATGTTTTCATGTTTATCAATTTGCAATGAATGAAGTCTACTGAGAGAGCCAATTTTATATAAAGATGGTCAGGCCAGATTTGCAAACAGACGTTTATTCTATCAAGAGCCAGGCGTACCCTGTTACTTTTATTGCGGAGAGAACCTGGGCATGTTTATTTGTCTGTCCATGATTAGTTGTTTGTGTGCCCTGTTTTTCATCTGCAAAGAAAACGAAGCCTTCGTGAATCACGGCAGATAATATTGAAGTGATGAAAACAATGCAGTGTTGAAAGGTTGAAGTAAACAGATTTTATAAGTGAGATGTACAAAATCAACCATGCTCTTGTAATGTTGAAAACTTAGTAAATGTTGAATTGTACTTTACAAATTACTTGTATCAATTTGCAGAGAAGATCATGGTCAGCATCCACTTTTGTAGGTACAATTATCATCAACTTGAATTATATACAGCTTTGTACAAGTAGTTTGGGGTATAGGGTTCCCATATACGTGATAGATCAGGCCGTTACTCAAGATAATTTTATGCTTGATGTGCCGTAATAAAGACAGGGTCTACATACATGTAGCATTGCTTATTATGCTTGTATTATTTTGATGGGTGTGCAGTTCTAAATATTCCGATCTTGAAACATCAGGAAGTATTGTTTTGTTCAGGGTATTTGGTTTTGGACATAGTGGCTTGCATTGTAAAATAATCCTGGTAGTTAAGATCAAAATTAATGCACATTGTACATAATACTCAATTACTATTACATATATGGCATTATATAAGCTAAAGGTGGTGGAACGAACCGATTAGGTAGTTGGAAGGAATTCATATAGGGTAAAATATGTTGTGTGAGTCATTCAGTAGCAATTTGAAAACAGTGTTGGAAAATTACATTCAAAAATGTTTTTTATGTGTGAATGCAAAATATATGCCACAGCACTAAACTTCGCATAAAAGATACACACAAATAAACAAACATTTATGCAGCAAACATAGCGAGAAACAGAAGTTTGGAATGTACAAACAATCAAACATATTCCTACAAAAAAAGCAATAAAACATATCTCAAATTGGAACCAATTTCAGAAAATAATACGAAGCAATTTGGCATCTAGTTTCTATTGCTGTGGGCTGTCGAACCAAGCAATAACAATTTGCTCATGTTGCTGGGAAGTTTTTATTTTTCGTCCACTTTCCAGGTCAGGTTGCTATGGTGATTTTATATGATTTTGTGAGGTATCCTGAGGTGCTAGCATCACCGCACACTCGGGCATTGTTTGTGAATAATTCATCAGTGTCTGATTGCTTCCTTGGCCCGGCTATTGGCATGGTTTGTAATATACGTCTGCCTTCGAGGCAACATGCCATGCTCCGTTTTCAATATTAAACACTGAAATATTGGCACCTAAAAATGATAATAATTTGAGTACTATTAGTATTCATGAGGGGAAAATTATGAAATACTTTGGAGAGAAAATGGTAATTTCTAAAGGGTAGAACAGGTTTCCAATCATGCATGATTCCATGCCCAAAAGAAAAGTTAGTTATAAATTACTAATAAGTTTCTATATAGTTAAAATACTAGGAAAGTTTGGGTTGCTATCAGTGTTTTCTCATAGTATCATTTAAATGTCTTACCAATAAACATGATAAATATTTGCTTGAATAATTTTGGAGCAAGTTTGTCTTGCTATAAACAATTCACACGCTGGATCTTGTTGTCTAAAGTTAAAACTTGAGTACAACATGACCGTCTCTGAACGAGGTCAGCGAGTATAAATATTTCAGGTACACAGCTGGCCACAAGAATCTTGTTTACAATCCTGAATAAAACTATGAATATTCATGAGTAGTCCATGAATATTCATGAACATGCCTGGAAATGGCCCAAACATGTACAAGAATGACTCATAAAATTAATTTGATACAATGGGGAACCAATGTATGGTTAATCAATGTTAATAGCGGAAGGGGGGGGGGGGGGTAGAGTGAAATTACCAGGAAAGGGGAATAAAATATTATATTATTCACTCGGTGGTATTCTCAATGTAAGGACACTCCTGATTAGACGATTTTTACCACGTGACCATCCTACATACTCTATATTGGACGGCGAAAGTCTATATTGGACGGCAAAAATGTATATTGGACGGTTTTGTGTTTATCAGCCAATCAGAACGCGTGTGGCATCTGGGTTTTCCCCACTCTGGGTTTCTCCTACATTCATTGGTAAATAATATAGCAAATGTTGGATGTTGAGAGTCGTCCAATATACAGTTTACGGGATTCAGGAATGTCATATTGACCTCGGCTGACGCCTCGGCCAATATGACATTTCTTCATCCCGTAAACTGTATATTGGACTCCTCAACATCCAATATTTGCATAATATTTGTCACCTTAGTCAGGTACATTTGTACAGTATGTCATAATAAGACTCCTCGACATTGACTTCTACTGGTATATTTTGACTTCTTGACCAGGAAGAAAAATAACCATAGATCTACCTGATCACTTCCCCTTTCTAAACAAAAAAACTTTACTGACATAACATGACTCATGAAACAGTAATTAGGCATCCCGATTGAAAATCGGGAGGCCTTATGTTTTTGTCTGGTTTTTTTTTTTTTTTTTTCTTTCTTTTTTTCTTTTTTTTTTTTTTCTTCCGCCTTTTGGTTTCCGGATCATAACTCTTGAACGCCTCGATCTATCTTTCCGAAATTTTCACAGCTCATCCGGAATACTTTGCTTCTAAGCCCTATTGTTTTTCGTCGAGATCCGAAATCCAAGATGGCCGCCAGCGGCCATTTTGGAAAAAAAAATCGGGCGATTCCTGTCAATGTCATAATTTGATTCAGGCAATTTCCAGAGGAAAAAAAATTTTGTAGGTGCATTTTTTTTTTTTTTTGGACTTAGAATTTTTCCCTCGCCTGCGCCCATGCAGATGTAATACTGTAACTGAGCCATGCTACTGTATTCACTGACTGCATCCTGCATGTCCAGCATGAGGCTAGGCTCTGCCCTCTCAGCCAGTGCAGGAGATCAGCCAGTCTGTCCAGCACAGCAATGGGCTCTGCCCCTCTCAGCCAGCCCTGCTCAGTCATGCCTTAAAAGATCAGCCAGTCTGTCCAGCTCAGAAATAGGCTCCGCCCCTCTCAGCCAGCCCTGCTCAGTCATGCCTTAAAAGATCAGCCAGTCTGTCCAGCTCAGAAATAGGCTCCACCCCTCTCAGCCAGCCCTGCTCAGTCATGCCTGACGGGCAGTGTACAGTAATTCCCTCAGCCAATCAGCGAGCGTTCACCTCACTTAGGCAATTTAAAGGGAAACTGTTGTTAAACATCGCCTCATATATTTTTTAGGCCAGACTTCTGGACGAGTGTATATTCACCTGAAAGAACGCAGTGCTGGGATATAATGACCCGGTTTTCAAGGCAGTATCTTGTTGGCGTTCTTCTCAGGAGCTGGGGAATCAAAGGGGTTTTGCATGGGCATCAGTACCCATAATTTGGGGTATTTTCACCCCGGGTCCATTCAAGGCAGAATAGCGAAAAATCCCATGTGTCGTCAAATATATTCATGCTTACCACGCGATGCCCAATACGTTGAGGGATAAAACTAGCATAGTGGTTAGGCTGGGATTTTTTTTTAGGAAGGTGTTATGGACCGTCAAAGTAAGATCATTTAACATTGAGTTGAATGGCCAATATAATTAATATACAGTAGCCTTAACTGATTACACAATTTTCACTCTGCGTGGCCTGGGAGCGCAAAAAATGTCATAATTTGTTTGACTAGGTAACAGTTGAAGGTTCCCGACCTAATTCAATGTTCATTTGCCGTGTTTTGTGTGGTTAAGGAGAAAATTGTGGAATACACATAAATCACATGGTCGGTCGGCATACAAAAATGTTCTAACTATCCTCAGCGGCTAAATTATGACTTGAATTACAATTTGTTTGCACAGTATTAATGATACTGATGCATTTCAATAGCTCAGCCTTCTACAGGTGTCAGGGACTAGGAAATTTTGACCACCGGACCAGATCACAAGAATTGAGGTCGGCCCTATGCCGAGCTCACGCTTATCATAAGCAGCCCCCCTGACCCTGACATCATTCTAGAGACACAACGTTGCATGCAAATAATAACCCCTTGATATTCTTGACTTTCCAAATAAATTATTAGTGGTTTGTTACGTTTCACATGGGTTCTATAGATAATTTTCCGTTTTTAGTGTGATAAATTCACGGTTTTCTTTAATCTTACTTTACTAAATAATCCAAACTGCCATTGAATTATACCAACGATTGGGTCTTGATGCTAATTGCACTTATATTCTATACTCATCCTGAAATTTTCAAGGCTTTTGCATGAAAACTCAATGAGTTTTCAACAATTTCAATTCTAAGAATTTGGCAGACTGGCAAATCCCAGCACATTTAGCATATGTATTAAATGGACTGAAACAGAGAATTGAATCGGGATATCAGGTTTATATTTCGTTTCACAATTACATACATATAAGACTACCTACTGACAAAATATAATTCATATATCTCAGAAACGCCTATATATTAAGGGCAGTGTACAGTAATTCCCTCAGCCAATCAGCGAGCGTTCACCTCACTTAGGCAATTTAAAGGGAAACTGTTGTTAAACATCGCCTCATATATTTTTTAGGCCAGACTTCTGGACGAGTGTATATTCACCTGAAAGAACGCAGTGCTGGGATATAATGACCCGGTTTTCAAGGCAGTATCTTGTTGGCGTTCTTCTCAGGAGCTGGGGAATCAAAGGGGTTTTGCATGGGCATCAGTACCCATAATTTGGGGTATTTTCACCCCGGGTCCATTCAAGGCAGAATAGCGAAAAATCCCATGTGTCGTCAAATATATTCATGCTTACCACGCGATGCCCAATACGTTGAGGGATAAAACTAGCATAGTGGTTAGGCTGGGATTTTTTTTTAGGAAGGTGTTATGGACCGTCAAAGTAAGATCATTTAACATTGAGTTGAATGGCCAATATAATTAATATACAGTAGCCTGACAAGTGATACAGCTAGCATGTCCAACATGACCCTAGGCTCATATCCATGCATTATCCCTCACTCCCCCCTCAAAAGCCTGGTTTACTAGTGTGTGTACATAGTAAAAGAATGAAGTTCCATCCCACAGAATACAATAGTTGGTTAATAAGCCAACACACATGACACAACATGCTTGGGGAATGATTTGCCCTGTCTGCATTTATATTGTACAAACATGTATTGTTTGAATGTTTTGTTATTCAACTCTATTTCACATGCAATGACCAAATCATCATTGTTTTAGTTAGCTGGCAAATGTTTGGCTTTGGTTATAATATGAATGCAAAAATTCCGCTGTATTGTACAAGTTTTGAAATCACAAAATTGGCCAAGATGACACAGCATTCTTTTAGTCACGTATCATTTTACATTTGACAGGAGCACCTGAAAAATATCACGAACATTCTGATTAAATATACTAGTACGCTGAATAATATTGACTGGGTAATTGTCCATTCATTTGGGGTGGCAAATGTCTGGTGGGCCAAGTTGTCAAGATGATAAAAAGCAGTTCTGGTAAGAAACTGTCTGATGAGCTCTCACTCTTACCCACATACAATGGCCTATGTATCCTTTTTTCTCAGTCCAGTATGACCATTTGAAATGATAAGAACAAAATGGGGGATGCCACAAAGCCTATAGGCTTTTATGTCTAGTTACTATGAATATTATTAAATACTTACATACAGACATATTTCTTCCACATCATATTTTTTTGAGGATAGAAATAGACAGTTGCTTTGTTAACAAAATGATGTGTTCGCGATTGGTGGGACAACAGATCAACACAAGATCCACTATTGACAAGATTTTTTTATACCTTTGAGCATAGTTGTTTCGATCCGATTAGATATATGTAAATATATGTAAATGCAAGACTTATGCTAATAAGAGTTGTGTTAGCATGCCAATATGAACTAAATTAAATATATCATGTTTTGATATCATTGGTGATTGCACTGTCTTTCAAGTTAGAATGGATACATACAGACATTTCTGATCAATTTCTCCCACTTTTGCCTGTAGAAGAAGCAGGTTCTGGGGGATGCTACCTCGACTCAGACGCTACGTGATATTGAAATCTCCCTCCGTACCAACCAAGTCGAGTATGTACACATATGACGGGTACATTTATTGCCATACCACTACCTCTATAATAAACTCTTTGGGTAATCTTACCTTGGCATTCAAAGAAGAGGAGAGAGAAATGAATGTCACAAGAATTTTCTCAAAATTCCTGACATCCATCTCGAACTCGAAATTGAAGGAAATTACTCTCACACATCTCAGATTCCCCGCGGTGTAGATGTGACGTCACACCGGTCATATGATTGACCTTAACCGCCATTAATTTGCTCCTCCATTGTTGGATGTGCAGCAAGTCTTGCTTTCGGCATTCAAAGTCGAATTTCTTCACGTCTACGATCGTCTTTAGGCTGTTCTTTGCACAGCTTTTTCTTCAGTAGATCGTTCTTTCGTTGTTAGACTAGCTTAGAGTTAGTGATTTGCGATTTTTTGGGAGGAAATGGTAAAGCCTCCCCAGGCCCCTTTCCTTCCCCATTATCGCCCGTTTGTACTTCGATGTTTGATATGTTTCAGATATGAAGTGCATCGTTTGCAAACACTACCTTCCTAAGTGGGAGGCTCATAACGCCTGCTGGCAGTGTAGGGACACTGTTTATTGCCGTCCTTCAGCAACCTGTGAGTTATGCGCGGATTGGTCCATCGACGAGTGGAAACTCTGTCTTCAAGGCTTACGGGAGATTCAGGCCCGCAGGTTTGCTGGTTGCCCTACTCCCCCTTCCCCGTCAGATTCTGATAGCGCCAGGCCGCGTCCCAAGGCGTCTGAGGAACGCAAGCGGCGTTTAGATTTGCAGTTAACAATGCTGTTTGTGCTGTAAGTTTTGATTTATCATTGTCATTTTCTTTCAGCCAGGTACGGGTCCCGGGAGCCGCGCGTTCGGCTCTCGGCACCCTAACTTCCCCACAACCTACGGGTTTGTGTGGCTCACTTTTGGCTCCCTCTCTACTGGCCCCTCGTTCTCATGCTTCTCTGGCTGAACGACCTGGGTTTCAGTGTCCGAGTGTGGTTTCGGGGTCTGCCGGTTCCGTCGGGCTCACGACGGTTCCCTGCGCCCGGGATCCCTCTGGACAGAGAGTGTTGTTTCCCCCTCCGGGTCGGGCACCTGCCCCCGGAGCTGGGTTTCAACCCCATAGCCAGGGCGGATTTCGGTCCGGGCCCGTGTCGCCAGTGATACGGCCGCCGGCACCCGATTTCCCGTCGGTTACTGGACCCCAGGCCGTGGCTACCGGAGCCGTGGCCAGTAGGGGCCGGGAGCCAAGGGCCATGAGCCGTCCAAACCCATGGGTTCCTGGAGTTTCCATGTCTCCACGGTTTCCAGAGTTTCCTTTTTCTGATTCGCCCTGTGTGTTTCAGATCGCCGAGGATATCAAGGACGATTCCCCTCTTACGGCCCTGCCCTCCGGTTTCGTCGCCTCTAGCCAGGGTATGTTGTCCTTCGCCCAGTTGGCGGACCAAGGGTCTTCCCGTGCGTCGGAGCCGTCCGGTGTTCCTGTCCAGGGGAGCTCTTCCACGACGTCAGAGCAGCGCCTTAGGGGCGAGCTTCAGTCTTTTCGGGAAGAGATGTTAGGCCAGTGGCAGCAGTTTCTGGCGAGGTTCACGCCTCCACAGCCGCCACCGCCCCCGTCTTCCCCTCTGCTTAGGGAAGAGCCGTCTTCAGATGAGGAACCTTCCCTACAGGTCTCTCAGTCGGCTGACCAGCCGTTACCTGGCCCGTCAGGCCTCACGCTTCCGCGAAAGCGTAAGGCGGACCCGGACCAGGAGGCGGACCAGCCCGAGTCCGACGACCCTCTCTCTTGGGGGGAGAAGTTGGATTTTGTGAAGAGGGTCCTCCCGGGTTTGTGGCCCGAAGAGCATGCTCCGGCCCCAGTCAAGAAGGTGGCTCGTTCGATGATCTCTTCTGAGATAGAGCACCCCCGGCCGTCGAAGGACGCCTTACGGTTCCCTCTGTCACAGGGAGTTCGCGGCTCCATGCAGGAGCGCATGGACATTACGCCTTTTTCAAGGAGCCTAAGGCCGTGGAGATCCCATGGGCGGCCTTGGCGGAGCTGCAGCACACGTTTCGAGTGGGGCTGGCCACGGATTCGGCCATGGACTGGCTGTCGATGGCTACGAGACGGGCCATTCTTCAGTGCCGTGACCAGGTCCTGGACAACCCTGACGTTGACCGGGATGATTTGGCAGAAGCCTTATTGAGCTGCGCTTCATTGGTCACCTCCATTGGCAAAGGTGTGGGTGACAAGGTGGCCCTGGACTCCCACTCACTCTGGGTGTCCGAGTTGTGGCGGCGTGACGCCTTCCTCTCATCCCTCAAGTTCGAGGTTCCGGACCAGCTCATGACAGACATGAGAGTTCTCCACCCCGTTATCCCCTCTTCCGGAGCCCCTACTTCACTTCTACTCCCTGACCGTTCTGCGGAGTTGCGGGAGGTGAAGAAGGAGGCCGACGAGAAGGCCGCGAAGTCCTCTACTTCCAATGCCCTCCTGAGCCAGTCGAAGTCTCTGGAACGCCTCACGCAACAGATGGTTTCGGCCTTTAAGAAGCCCCAGTCTGCAGTTCAGCAGTCTCAGCCTCAGCAACAGCCGACTCGTGGCCGTGGTAGAGCGAGAGGCAGGGCCTCAGGGTTGCCCTTTCGCGGGGCCTCTGCCGGCAGCACCCGAGGAGACCGTGGTCGTGGCCGAGGCCGAGGACGCGGAGAGGCTCCCAAGCCCGCAGGGGAAAAGAAACCGGGTACGTATAGCTTCGGATTCCGGGCCGGATCCTTTGCTCGAGTGTCGAGAAGAGCTGCATGGTCAGCTCGTTTCGGTCGATATTCCTTCCTCAGACGAGCCCGTAGGAGCTCGTTTAATTCTGTTTTGGAAAGAGTGGGAGCGGCTCGGGGCTTGCCCCTGGGTCGTCTCGACGCTCCGTCGAGGATTCGGCCTGAAATTCGAGAAATTGCCACCGTTATCGCCCGTCCCAAGGGGTTTCACTCTTCCAAACGATCCAGAACGCCGCCGTGTTCTCCACGAGGAGATAACGGCGATGATCGAGAAACAAGCGATAGAACCTGCTCCCGGGGACACTCCCGGGTTCTACAGCGTGTTGTTTGTGGTTCCCAAAGCGTCGGGGGGTTGGAGACCAGTGATAGATCTTTCTCCGTTGAACAAGTTCTTAATAGTGCCGACGTTTTCCATGGAAACGCCGGAGCAAGTTCGTTCAGTCATGCCTCGCGATTCGTGGGTGGTAACGATCGATCTCAAAGATGCCTATTTCCATATTCCAATGAAACCTGCAGTTCGCAAATACCTGAGATTTCTCTATCTCGGCCGCGTATGGCAGTTTCGGGCGCTCCCGTTCGGATTATCGACAGCGCCGTGGATTTTCACCATGGTGGCTCGGGAAGTCCAGATTCTCGCCCACAAGCGGGGGATTTTTATCCACCAATATCTCGACGATTGGCTAATCCGGCACCATTGTCGCGAAACGCTGATCGTCCAAGCACAGTTTGTGGTAAATCTATGCTCACGGATGGGGTTCAAAATCAACCAAAAAAAGTCCGACTTGTCACCGCGTCGAGACTTCGTCTTCTTGGGGTATCGTTATCAGACTACCTCAGAGACTGTGTTGCCGACGCTGGATCGTCAGTCAAAATTATCCGTGCTGTCAGAAGGCTTCCTTCGTCGCATTCCACAGACGGCCAGACGCTGGCAGTCCCTTCTCGGGATGCTGGCGTCCACGGAAAAGTTAGTTCCGTTGGGCCGCCTGCACATGCGGCCTATTCAGCGGCATCTACACTCTCAATGGTCCCAGGTCACGGGAGACAGATCCCAGCTCGTGCAGGTCTCTCCGGAAGTCGTTTCCCATCTGCAATGGTGGCTGGATCCCGTCAATCTGCTCCGAGGGTCGTCATTCCGCCGGCCGCTTCCATCCAGGCACGTATTTACGGATGCCAGTATGGACGGCTGGGGCGCTCACTGGGACGACAGCGAGGTCTCGGGCACCTGGTCTTCGTCTCAGCAGGAATGGCACATAAACCTGTTGGAACTGGAGGCCGTGTTCTTGGCTCTCAGGCATTGGGAAACACATTTCCTCAATCAGGCTGTGTTGGTGGCCACCGACAACTCCACCGTTGTCGCTTACATCAACAAGCAGGGCGGTACGAAGTCCCAGTCGCTGTGCCAGGCCGCTATCGACCTCCTGCTCTGGTGTCACGACCGGGGTATTTCGCTTTTCGCGAGGCATATCCCTGGTCATATGAATGTTTGGGCGGACCGCCTCTCCCGGAGGGGCCAGGTCCAGGCCATGGAGTGGAGTCTTGCCCCCAGGGTATTCCAATCTCTCTGCGGCCTATGGGGCACGCCGATGGTCGATTTGTTTGCGACCCGGTGGAACCACAAACTTCCTTCGTTTGTGTCTCCCATTCCCGATCCCACGGCCATGTCAGTGGATGCGATGTCGACGTCCTGGGAGGGCATGTACGCGTATGCTTACCCCCCAGCGGTGTTGTTGGACAAGGTGATCGCCAAGTTTCGGACTCACCAGTGTCGCCTCCTGCTGATTGCTCCGTGTCTACCGCAGAGGTCGTGGTTCCCGGACCTTCTGGAGTTGATAGTAGACTTCCCTCGTCAGCTTCCGGATCGGTGGGACCTCCTCAAACAACCTCGCTCCAGCATGTTTCATCAGGCTCCCGCAAGTCTGAAGCTTCATGCCTGGATATTGTCGAGCGATGTTTCCGAAAGAAGGGATTTTCAAGGGAGGTGTCCGCTAGGATCGCCCGATCAAATCGAAAATCTTCTTTGGCAGTCTACCAATCGAAGTGGACTTCCTTCTGTGCTTGGTGTCGTCGCCGGAAGGTTAGTCCTTTCAGAGTCGATGCTCCCCTAATTTCCGAATTTCTTCTCGAAAAGTTCAATGAAGGGCGAGCTCCATCCACGATCGCGGGTTACCGTACGGCTATCGCGAAGACTCTAAAACCCAAACTTGGGATCGATTTTGGTCATGATCAAGGTTTGACTGCGTTGATTAATAGTTTCGAGATCGAAAGACCGAAAGCTAGGAACCCGGTTCCTGAGTGGGATCTATCGCTTGTTCTCAACGTCTTAAGAAAAGATCCGTTCGAACCCCTTGAGCGGGCCTCACTAAAGTTGCTGACGTTTAAGACGGTCTTCCTTTTGGCTCTGGCTTCCGGGAAGCGACGGAGTGAGCTTCACGCTCTGTCCTTTTCCAAAGTTAAGTGGAAGTCGGATGGCTCCTCGGTTCTCCTCGGAGTCATTCCCTCCTTTCTGGCCAAAACTCAATTAGCAGGTACGCCATTATTGAGCTTTTCCATTCCCGCCCTGACTCCTTCTCTGGGGCCGGGCCTGGAGGAAGACGCGAAGCTTTGTCCCGTGCGAGCCCTCCGCATCTACGTTAATCGTACGCGTGAGCTGCATCTCGGCAAGCGTTTGCTTTTCGTGTCCTATCTTAAGGATTTTCCAAATGATATCCGTCCTGCTACGATCTCATCTTGGATCAAGAAGTGTGTTAGATTTTGCTATGAAAAGTCACAGGCGAAAAAATCCACAGGTTTCAGAGTCAAAGCGCATGATGTGAGGGCTCTCGCGGCTTCACTTGCCTTTACAAATAAAGTGTCTCTGAATGATGTCATGTCTGCCTGTACCTGGAAATCTCATAACACATTCACTTCTTTCTATCTCAGGGAGTTAGCTTGGGAGGATGACTCCGGCCTCCAGCTTGGACGACTGGTGGCGGCGGAGCGTGTAGTCCAGCTGTAGATACCTGTAAATAGATCAGCACGCCTCTGTACAGATGCACCTGAGGTCGACTCCCAGGGGAGTTGCTCCTCTTCTTTGGCGAGGGAAATTTTTGTTCTTCTGCAAGAGGAAAGTCACCTCTGCAGAGCCCCTGCTCGTCTCCATGCATCTGAAGGTAATTCAGGCGTGTATTATGGTATAGTTGTAAATATCCTGTAAATATGTATTTTCGACTTAAAATTATAATTTAAAAGTAAAACACAATATTTACTACTTTCAATGGATATTTCCTACTCTCACACATCGGTGATGAAATTCCCGGGAGAGGGTTAAACCCACCTCCTTTGGTTATTCTGATATAACCCAAAGAGTTTATTATAGAGGTAGTGGTATGGCAATAAATAGGAAGTTTTAACTTGTTTAAAACCAGTATTTATTACATACCTACCTCTATAATAAACACGATTATTCTCCCTCCCGCCTCCCCTGCCTTAACCAGGTGGGCAAATTAATGGCGGTTAAGGTCAATCATATGACCGGTGTGACGTCACATCTACACCGCGGGGAATCTGAGATGTGTGAGAGTAATTTCCTTCAATTTCGAGTTCGAGATGGATGTCAGGAATTTTGAGAAAATTCTTGTGACATTCATTTCTCTCTCCTCTTCTTTGAATGCCAAGGTAAGATTACCCAAAGAGTTTATTATAGAGGTAGGTATGTAATAAATACTGGTTTTAAACAAGTTAAAACTTCCTTTTTGTGGGTTACAGATGCATTTCCTCCTAGTTCATATTCATTTGGTACTTTGAATATCAACAGAATTCAACGTGATCAAAGTTATTGAGGAACATATATTACAAGGAACGTGAATTGTTTGTTGAACATTTTCGACACGTTCGCAGGTGGGTACGAGACTTCCTGAATGAAGAAAACCAAGGACTCGATGTTCTGGTTCACTACCTCTCGGACTCCCAAGACGCTATGAGGTGAGTCGCTGCAATCCTAGGCCTCTGTTCTTTGGTGTTTGTAACGAGGAAACTTTGTAACAGCTAGAACCTATATCATGTGTGCATGGTCTGTCAACATTTTTTTTGCCATTGAATAAATTCAAGCAGGATTTTTTTGCATGTCAGCAGTAATCAAACGCCCCAATAAAAATCTTCTCATTTTTTGTTCCATACTTAACTATGGATAATTCAGTTTCCTTATTGCTGCTAGAGTATTCCTCATGTAGTCCACTTGAACAACAGTATAACGTTTTTGCATGAAGACAAGTTTTCCGCTTCAAGAAATGATGTTTTAAAAATGGACATGATAAAATCCTAGATCGTGACATCTTCGTTAATTAAAGCACCTCTTTCTATACACATCTGTTGCCATGTTACAAGTTGGTTGCTATGGTTTCAGGGATGAGCTGATGTCTTCTAGTCAGGACGGCGATCAGATGCTGAATGGCTCGACTCTCCCACGTAAAAACTCACTGGCGAGTCAGGGCTCCATCTCGAAGGCCAAGGCTCGCCGCATGAAGCCGTCCGGGTCGAAACTGAACTTTGGCGAGGCCACGGATGACGTCCACGTCTGCATCCTGTGCCTGAGGGCCATCATGAACCACCAGTACGGGTTCAACCTCGTGTTCGCCCACAACGAAGCGATCAACTGCATCGCCCTCAGCTTCAACCATAGCAGCATGAGGTATAAGTAGTGAATATATGAGTGCAAAATAAAGCAGTTTTGCTTCAAGAAAAAGTTTGTGTTTGTCAAGAGTCTATGATTATTATGGAAAAAAAGTCTTTATATACTATATACATATACATTAGAAGTACATATTGAAATAACTGAGCAACATATATAAATATCTTGTATGACGAAAGTCTCACAGTTGATTCCAGTTGACCATGTGATCAATGAACTCAATTTGTCCGTGAGCCACCTAACCCTCCGTATAACGCCCCCATCCACACAGGACACGAGCCCTGGTGTTGGAATTGTTAGCGGCTGTATGTTTGGTGCGGGGAGGACACGACATCACACTCGCAGCGTTCGACAACTTCAAGGAGGTTTGTAGTGTAGCTTCAGTCTGTGCTTTATGATGTATCCTATCAATGCATTGATCTCTTGTGTGTGCACGTTTTCTTGGAAATTCGATCTGTGTTTGCATTGTAATTCATCCTTCAGGTCTGTGCAGAAAGATGTCGGTTTGAGACGTTGATGCAAAGCTTCCGAAATCCAGAAGAATTCCACATAGACTTTATGGTGAGTTGATAAAATATTTTTCATGAATTTTCAGTGCACTTGTATGGAACCTGCTGGGTCTTCAATGAAAAAATAATAGAATTGAATCAGAGTTACATATCCCATAAGGTATCGCTAAGAACATCATTCTACATGTACATGTTTGTCTATTCTAATCCCTCCAGGTGGCGTGTATGCAGTTCATCAACATCATCGTTCATTCGGTGGAGGACGTAAACTTCCGAGTTCACCTCCAGCACGAGTTCACACTTCAAGGCCTGGATGAATACCTCGAAGATGTACGTATACATTGTAGTCCTGGAAAAAAATGTGCACAAACTTTGTCTCTTGCATTTCGGAATACCGGCCAGAATTATTGAGATTATATCCATTTAAACATATAATTTAATACCACTGAATAGCCATTATGCTGAGAGTCGGTCCCGATTATTCATGAGGTGTTCTATCAATCCAATTATATCTGTACTAATCAATACCCTCGATATCACTGCTGTACTTGTTTCTGTAGAAGCTACGGGAGACGGAGAGTGAAACTCTTCGAGTTCAAGTCAACGCGTACCTCGACAACTTGATCGATGTCGCTGCACTGCTGGAGGACTCAGAAACCAAGACGGCCGCCCTCGAGCGTGTTGCGGAACTGGAGGAGAATCTCTCCTGGGTGCGGTCCACGTTCTCGTGATGAATAGCTTTTGCACCATTGCGGCAATATCCCATTTATCATATTTGCAGAATAACTCACCACTAGTGGAATTCAAATTCATCAATGCATCATTTATGTATGATTTCAGGAAAAAGAAAGAGCTCAGGCCGCTGAGAGTGAAGCACAAGATAAAATAGGTGATGGCCGTTTTAAGCTGTGTACCACTAAATATAGAATAATTCTAAAGATTGAATACAGTATAAAACATCCAAAAAGTTTTACAGAAAGAGCTGTTTTTCCTTTCCACAGTTTCACTGAGTGCTGATTTGGAAACCTCAAGATCTGAAACCAATAACTTCAAGGTATATTCTCCTGTTCTTCTCTGAATATTCAACTGAAAATGTGAAAACATACTAGATCCCTTGATGACAATGACAGTTTATCTACCTAAGATATAAGCCTTAGGGATCAATGAAGCGCTAGCTTTGTATATGTTTACATACCCGTAACGCTTGATGTCATACGTCCCTGATATCCCAGGCGCGGTGCGAGGAACAGGAGGCCCGCCTTGCCGAGCTCGAGGACAAGCTGCGGGAGAAAGAGAGCGAGACGCTGAAACGACAGAGTCTCTACGAGAACAGTCAGAAGGAACTCGAGAGCCTCCGCAACAACCTCAACAGTAAGTGCGCTGATGAGTAGATTTGTGGATTTGGGGGTGTTAGGATTCGATACTCTAGAGTTTCTAAGACTAATTTTTGCGATATCAGTATTTGACACTTACGAGTGATTAAGTGATGAAGAGTGATTTAATTAGACACTTGAGACTAATTTTCCGGATATATAATGCATTGTTCGCTACACCAAATTAAACCATTGCAGGTTTACCAAGGTCCGTGGACTCAGCGGATGCCGGACCCCCACCACCTGCACCTCCACCCCCTGGCCCACCTCCCCCAGCACCACCCCCTCCCCCTCCAGCCCCACCACCCCCGGGCATGGGGCCCCCACCACCCCCACCCCCGCCTGGAGCACCACCGCCCCCCGGCATGGGCATCCCCAAGTCAAACTCAGGTAAGTCATGGCATCAGTTAACTTGAGGTCTTTGTACATATGTAAAACTACAAAAGAAAAATACTTGTATGTATTAACACTGTATCTGTTACTCATGTTACTCAATTGGTCTTTTCTGTCAGCACTGACCATCAAAGCCAAGTTACAACCCAAGTACAGACTACCGATCCTGAACTGGGTGGCGATGAAACCCCAACAGGTCAAAGGAACAGTTTTCTCCGAACTGGATGATGAGAAGTTATACGATGTATGTCACTCTTTCCAGATAGATGATGGCTCATATCTCGATTTGATCATATTGTGATTTGTTGTGTAGTGACAAAGATTACTCTGTATTTTGTGTATCAATTTCCTAAGTGATTTTGTATCAATTTCCTGAACAGCTTGTTTCCTGTTTCCAGGTAATAGACTTCGGTCGGTTTGAGGAGACATTTAAACTTGGCGACGCAATAATCACCTCGGACGAATCGACTCCTAAGACCTCTCGGAAAGCTGTAAAAAAACAAGAAACCATTTCTCTCCTTGAATCCAACAGAATGCGAAATGTTGGTAAGTATAAACTTAACTAAAAAAAGACCCTAGATGACCCTATAATGAGTACTTGCATTTTACATTATTTTGTGATCAAACAATAGAAATGAAATAATTCTCCCTTAGCTATCGCTCGTCGGAAAATGGAGATTGGGGAGGATGCGATGGTCAAGGCAATCAACAGGTAAAGTCAGCATCACTTTTTCACGTAACATAAAAAATCTTAGCTGGACCTTTTCTGTGATGTTTTTGTGCAGAAAAAAATCAACTTGTAGAGCTTTATTGAGATAATCTTCATGATTAATCATGAAAGTAATTTGAAATGATATCAAATCATAGAGGTAAGAGAACCGTTAGAATGAAATCAAAGAAATTCATCAAACGATTTGCAATAAGAGTAAGATTTGTCTCCGCTGCCCATGTTGTGACAGCCTGGACCTGCAGACCCTGTCCCTAGACCGAGTCGAGATTCTCCAGCGAGTTGTCCCGACTGACACCGAGGTCAAGGCTTTCCGTGAATACGAGAAGGAGAAAAAACCCATCAACGCCCTCTCTGATGAGGACAAGTTCATGATCAAGGTGTGGCAACTGGGGTCATGTGCTGTGTGTGGGTGTATCAGATTTAATGTGTGTCCTGGATGGGCCCTACAATATCCATAGTACACGATATATTCACATGATATGTCATTGAATATTTGGGATACTATGTTATGATATGACTTCGATCTTGTCGTGAATATGCTAACCATATAAACTGTACTGCTCCTATGACAGCTTTGGAAGATTGAACGCCTGTCTTCAAAGCTTCAAATCATGAGCTTCATCGGCAACTTCTTTGATACCAGAAATATTCTAGTCCCTGTAAGTGATTTGCTTTGTAAGATGATATGGCTAGTTTAGGAGCCAATGATATTAGCCCCGTGTAGTGAGTATATTGGTATTTAAAACACGTTATTTCTTGTTTCGACACAGCAAATCCAGGCAGTGATCGCGGCGTCTCGGTCCATTCGCAAATCAACAAAAGTCCGCAAAATGTTGGAGGTCAGTTCCAAAGTTTGCCGGATTCCACTCAAACACAGTCTGAAATAATTGCCACTATGGCTGACATTTCAAGCATTGCTGAGATGTGTAATATTGCTTGCTCCCTTGCAGGTGATCCTGGCGTTTGGGAACTACATGAACGGATCCAAGCGAGGCACGGCATACGGCTTCAAACTCCAGAGTCTCGACATGGCAAGTCCTCAACAAAAATTCAATGGGGAATTATTTACTCGCCTTGATATGATAGAAAATACTTCTAACATGAAATCCGTGGAACTTGTCCGATCGTTTTACATACGTTTTGAAATGTGTTGCAATTTGTGTGTGACATCTTTGCTTCAGTGTTTCGTTGTTCTAACTTGATCAAAAGTGCATGTTTAAGCGTTCTGCAGTAGTCAGTAGTCCGTTGTTGTTGTTTCAGCTATTGGAAGCTAAGACCAGCGACAAGAAGCTGACGTTACTTCACTACATCGTCAAAACCGTGCAGGAAAAGTTCCCGGAGATCCAGAACTTTGACAATGAACTCAGTTTCTTGGAGAAGGCTTCCACCGGTTTGTATTAGATGTCTGGCAGGTTGAAATTCACAATCAAAACTTCCTGTTTCATAGCTAAATCACAACCAAAAAATCATGTTCCATCTCTGGGAAAAAAGTCATCTTTTAATAGATGTTGAGCCCCTATACTTGACCTCAAGATTGTGTGATAATTTGATATATTGCTGATGGTGTATTTATGGATGGAGCTGTTATAGCAAGGTAATCATCAGGTACAGTAATTTTGCTTCGCAGTATCCTTGGAGAACATTCTGACGGACATCAACGAGCAGGACAAAGGAATGGAGCTGACCAAGAAAGAATACAACTTACGGAAGGAGCGAGAACCGGAGGGAATCCTACACACGTTCCTGTCAAAGGCTGAAGACATGATGCGGGAACTCAAGGCAGACAGCAAGAGTGCAGAGGTCAGGGCTGGGGGTTGTGGTGGGGGGGGGGGGTGGACGTTTGTATGTTGCTATCATTGTCACTGCGGAGTTTGGTAAGCACACAGTTTGATTTTGCAAGGGTGAAGATTATTCTAGTTGGCTCTTATATGTAGTGATTCAACCACCGTGTGCTTTTCATCTGGGAGAAACACTATTTTCACTGATAGATCTTGCGTTTTGTTACAGGAAGCTTATTCAGCGGTCGTTGAGTTTTTCGGGGAGAATCCCAAGACCTTGGCACCGAACACCTTCTTCTCTCTCTTTGTGAGATTCGTCAAGTCTTACAGGGTACGGGTATTTCCACATTCAGTCTTCGTCACAATTGCCATAATCTGTTTGTCGAAGGGCATTATGTAATGTTTGACAAAAACCAAGTAACGTGATAGTAAGAAACTGTATAGACATCATAAACAGTGTTCTATGTTTAAAACAGTGTCAGTTGCTATACAAGTTAGTTATTGCATGATTCACAGTAGACTGTGAAAGTAAAGCAAAATCTTCATTACAGCAAGCTGTCCTGGATCTAGAAAACATGAAGAAAGCAGAACAGATGCAGCTTGCCACGCAGGAGTCGATTCGCCTGAAGAAAGCAGCCAATCAGAGTCGCAAGAACCAGGACAACGTTATGGCCGAACTGAAGAACAATATCAAACAACGTGTGGGTCCCGACAAGAAAGCCATCAACCCTGACGATATGTACCACGGAGCCTTGGAGGATCTGCTTCTTGGTGAGTTCACTGGGGTGTTATACTACATCCACACAATTTTAATATGTGGTAGTTTACCGTATTACCCTCGAATGAAGGTTTCTGAGTTTACATAACTGTTTGACAAACATGGTACATCCGCAGGTATGAAAAACGCCCCATATCGCCGAGCTGACGCAGCGCGGAAAAGTCAACGGCGCAGGATCGAGCGGGGGATCAGCAACAACAGTAACGAGATTGAAACAGAACACTTGTAGTGCCGTGGTTGGCATGGAAACCTTTGACAAAATCTGTGTCCCTAGGTTGTTTGCAAGAACCTAAGATATATTGCAGTTGAAACGATTTTTTCCTGACGAGCGTGATGTGTATATATGAATGACAGTTGATGTCAAAGTTACAAAGTTGGAGAATTAATTTTGTACAAATGGTAGATTTGGCAATGTACAGATGTAAATATAAAGTGTAGGTATAGATTACCAGTTTGTAAAAGATGTAGTTTGCCATGACGTGTGAGCCGCAGTATAAAATGTATTACTGATCTGTACAATATATTTAATATTGTAGTGATTAGTAAGTGGTAACACAGGATCGAACATACTTGTACTAATATAAGAATATTATATACTAAAATATACTACGATGGTCAAGGACATTGAGTTGTGCTTGATTGCTTTCATCCTTATTTATTGAGTGTACAATTATATTGATGCCTGTAAATGCAGCATACATGTTAAAACTATGAGATGTATTGCGGTGGATACTGAAAAAAAAAAAGCAAACTGTGTGTTCGAATTGTGTAATATAAAGCACAAGTATTATATACTATGCTTATTAAAGGACATTCTATCTATTTATTGTATAATGTATAACAACATTCAATAACATATACATATATACTTATATATGTATATACTTAGAAAGATCTGCATTCCAAAGTTGTAAGGAATATCTGCCATATTGCCCTTTCTTTATATGAATCTTCACACAAACCAAACACTGAGCATTAAAGTATTACTGTTTTGTATAGTATTGGCCATGGAAATGATCCTGAAACTGTGTGTTTTGTGCTCCATTTTATAGTCTTATTTACGGTATGTATTTTCCATATGGTTACTGCTGCTGACTTTCAGAATGTTGGGACATGTGAAACTCATGAGATTTAGTTCTGACTATCGTTGCACATTGATGGAATGATTTATGTGCTTTCATCATCGTGGAGTTGCTATCGGTGTCCTGGTCATGATGTGCTGTGATTCACACCACTGCATCAACTTTGTTTGGTTATAGCCATGAATTAAGGGCTTCTTCTTGTATATTGTTAATGTTTTGTCCAGTTGTTTGGCAAAAACTTGTTATAAAATCTTGTTGTCTGTTTATATACTTAACGGCCTGCACTTGAAATATATGTTATTGGACTTTCTTCGAAGGTACCTCGTTCGTTTTGTAAGGTTATCAAATTGAATAATGTTGTAATTTGTGGAAATGACAAACAGAATGTATTTACGTAAATTGGAAATTCTACAAATTATCGTGGAAGATATTTACAGCATTAACAGCATCAGATTTTTCATTTATTTACATGTATATAATCCAAGGAGGAAGAACTGGCGATTTCCACGATTACCAGTACTTTTGTTTAGGTGAATACTAATTGATCACTTATGCGCCAGTGCTTGAGAAATGAACTTGATATTTTGTATACTTTAGAGTGCTTATTTTCCTGTACATATTAGTGATTGCAAATCCAGAGAAATTTGTGACATTTTTTTTGTAAATTTTTGACAATTATTCTTGAAGATCCAAAGCTGATTCATTAAAAATATCTATTCTGTACACTATCTACCCACATATTTCTCTGGATTCAGATAAATACTTACATGTATGACAATGTATGCATTAATTAATTGACTTATTGTGTAGACATTGTATTCATTTCTATATCATCATCATTTCATTCATAGGCATCTTGTGTGCAGTACTAGTGAAATAAATATGCCCCATGAGCGTTCTGATTTCTTTATTTTGTACACATACAAACGAAAACAGCAAATACACGTACCAAATGTTTATAGGCACACATAATTTTTTCAAGTGTTCCTTTTATTCAATCATGCACATCGCACTAAGCCATAGACAATCTCATCCAAGGGGAACGTGCTACCGATTTGCTTGTAGACTGAGGATATATAGCACTGTTGCATAGGGCTGACTGTTCACTAGTGTGGCGTCCTTGGCCTGAAAAAACAGAAAGCATTCAGACAAGCAAATGATCGAATCAAGATATTTTCAGATATTGCTTTCACTTTGTTACACAAGGTTTCATTTGCAAGGCTTTCGATATTTCAAGCAAAACCACCATACAAATTATTAAAAAAAAGGCTGACAAGAATGACATTACATGTATTCCTGTACTATATTGATAATAATGGTACGTACCGCGATGGTATCCAGAATGGCGCTGATAGCTTGAACGACAGACGGATCCAAATGGGGGTTTGAACCTAGACTCTGTCTCAGATACTGCAGGATATGACCAGGATCTGTGCCTGTTGGGTACAACATCAAAATATCTACACAACATTCATATACATTGTATTAGAAACTGGGGTTATAGCAGTCAAAGAGGCTCAATAAAAATCTCGTATTGTACAACACATGAAAATTAATATTTGACAAAAAAAATTTGGGAAGCGGAGTATGACCAAATCATTTTACCTTGAACTATTTTACCATTCATTATCTCCAGGTAACTTTGCCAGAATTCTGGCGACTTTTGCAGACAGTTCTGGCAGTGTTTGTGAACTGTGTCCCCCAAAGTAGTCACATGATCAGTTCTGGTTGCTATGGCAATGTTGATCGCTGCCATGGTGTCGAAAATCAGAGGACCGAGCAGACTGTTAAATTCTGTGGCACTTTCGCAGGAAGATTGAAAAGAAGACGTCATTTTCAGAATGGAAACTGCACTCTGAACACTGATTTTCCTGTTGTCATTCTGGAATGTAAACACACGAAAACCAAAACTAAATTCATGAACTCTAAAACATAATATCCACGTTAATCGAGTTGAATTGAAGAATACCACATTATCACATTGGACAGATTTATTTTGTAACCAACAATACAAATCTAAAGTGTGGAATCTATTTGCTCTGACCAGAACTCTGTTGATGACGAAACGTTACCTACCAAAACCTGATGGACAAACTGGCGCCAAAGTTTGCACATTTGTTGATGTTGTGCGCCTTCTGTCAGTAAACTCAGCTGTTCTTGAACATACTACGTAGGAGGGGGACAACACAACATAGTAATTAGACCGGCCCAAGTATCCTACGCTGCGCCTTCTTCTATATTCAATAAGGATTAAATAGGTGACAAACGGATTAAATGGCAAGCATTTAGTGGACGAGTGGATGGTATTAAGGCGCAGTGTATGATACTTGGGCCATTGGTCCCAACAATGAGAAATTCAGCGAATTTCTAGTAAAATATTGAATGATTTCCTAGGAATCGACAGATGATCATGAGCGATCCGATAGCAATATTCACCTCAACCCTCTGCAGTTGATTTTGCAACAATTCGTTGGAAATTTCATCCAAAGTGATGCAAAATATGCCATCTGTTTGCACTTCACTTGATGCAGACATTTGTGTAAGCTGATCTCTAGTTTGCCCTGTTGCAATGACATTAATTTTAGGCGGCACTCGAAAGAATGATACTGATTGAACTATAGGCTGACTGTTCCGAGATTATAAAGTTAATGAATGACAGTTTATATTCAATACTCACCAAAAGTAACTGTGAATAGAAAACTGATGAAATCTGATGGATCAACTGTGCCATTAGTTCTACATCTTAGCATTCTGCAATAGAAAGCCAGGAGGCATATAATGATAGTATTTTTTTGCAAAAGAAATGAGATTTGTCAGTGTAAAATATCTACAACCATGCTCAGCCCATTAAAAGATCTATAACCACTGTTTCATTTGCAAAACAATTTGAAGACAATATCATAAAGAGATCTTTCCTTTGCATCACAATATATTGAAGGACCATTCTTAAAATCCCATCTGATGATTTATACAAGCTATACATATATGCGTGTATACCTCTGTGTCAGAGTTCCCAGCAGGTAGGTTTGTATATCAACTGGCAATGCGTCGGAGAGGAGCAGGGTTGAAACCAACTGCAGATGTTTCTGTGTCCACTTTGGAATGTTGTACAGAATTTCCGCAACCATCGTTTGGTGATTTTTGTTCAGTCTAGACATGAACTCTGGATCTATTCCCAAAAAGATGCATCGAAATACAGACGTGTGTTTTTCTTCATGCCAAGTACTGGTAAGTACCAGTACAGGTAATTGTTTGTGCAAATATATTTATGAAGCTTGCTAAACACAATGAGAAAAGTAATATGTTGTGAATAAAAGAATGTAACAACATTAATTTTGTACCAATAATTTCATGCAGGGAAATTTCCAACTTTTGAAGAAAATATTCATTTCTCTGAACAGCTGCAGATTTCATGACCTTGAGCACTAAAGTCAAAGTCAAATGCTGGCTGGAGACAGGCTTCAAGATTTTCAGCAAAGATTCCATCCACTTGGAAGATACTGTTGAGCTGTTTTGGAGAATTGTTTAAATGTAAATTTAAGAACAGACATAGAAAGTTGCATTTGCAAACTTGGTATTATAACTTAGAATGACCCAAATTGAAATCTAGAATTTCAAACCTGCTGAAATTTGCTGTTCTGTCCAAGAAGTTGTCCGCAAAAAACTGAAGAAGTACCCTCAGATCAGCCGATAAAGGATGTTTCACTCGGTACAAATGATACACTGCATCGAGTATTGACTCCACACAGTCTGTAAAATCATCCCCGATCATATTACACAATGTGAGTGTGCAGGTACAAAACAACGATGATAAAGGACACAAGGCTTTGCTAATTGATTGAATTCCCCTAAATAATCATGGAAATAAATTTAGATTAAAAATTTACCTTCGTCCGGTTTCATGTTCAGTACTTTCTGTACAACAGACAGCGATGTTTCCAGCTGTTCTGTCGACTGTTTGCACTCCCTCAGCTGACCAGTTATGTAATCTGTCACCGTCTGAAACCAGGACTCCTTCTGTAAGCTTGGCTGTGATTGGTCCATGAAGTAGGTCATCAGCTGGCACACTGCCAAGTTCAGTGTCTGAACAGTTATCTGTTGAAATGAAAGGTATTTACCTGGTACCATAATTTCATCAATATCAAATATGATACATTATATGCTTTATTAGTATTTTTTCCTCCAAATTTTGCCAATCGAGGACGAACGAAAGTACCGTTTGGTTTTCAGGTTTGACGGTTTTCGTCTTCTTCTGTGGCCGATGGTGGACGTCATAAGGGAAATGCACCATGAAATATTTGATAAATTCCTTCCTGTAATCTTCTGTTGACCATACCATCTGTGGAATAAACATCATAATCATGCATGAACAGTATTTCCTTTTTAATAACCTTTATTTATTTCCAACAAACAATAAAGGGAACAGTAATTTGAGGTGCATAGGCTTGAAATCTTTATGAATTTAACTTATTGGAAATGTAATACTTTTTTCCTTGTGCCACAGTATTTAATGTTGATGAATTAACAAACTCACATTGTTGTCAGTGTTATTGTCTGCACAACTCTCCGTGTACTTAAGCATCAAAATCAGCACATCTACGATATTAGCCAGGGTCGACAATGCATCAGAGTTCAAGGTATTCCCTGAAAATAACAACATATTTTCACAAATAATCAGATCAATGTGATTTTGTATAATGTTCTTTGTCAGATTTTCATGAAGTCAAAATTATTCAACGTAGCATTAAAGAAATGGAAGCCAAGAAGATCTAAGATATATTATGAATGCATGGGATTATGTATCAATCCATTTCAATCTTATACACTTTACAATTATTATATATATTCCTATCATATCATCAACTTCCTCTGCCAGGGGATAAATTAAAAAATTAGCCCAAAGGCTAAGATAGGTTACCGGACAATTTTGGTTTGGCCATGGCAGCATTGGCAGGTAACAGACCTTGAGATTTACCAATCAAGGTTCGCAGTGTAAACATATGACCTTGGGATTTACCAATCAAGGTCATCCGTATGAACTTCGATGTAACCATTACATGTATGTGTGCGGCATTTGATATTCTATATGTTGGGTTGAATCGTTTAGGCCGCTCAGGTCAATTTACACATTCCAAGTCAGACATTTGGCACTCAAGGTCATCTGACGTCAAGTTCAAGGTCATCATTAGTTGTGCCATATATGTCTTCCTATATGTTCATAATGCAAACATGAGCTCTATCTGCAAGCATTTCATCTACAAAGGCAAATCTGGGCATTTTTTGACCCCAAAATGGCTGTTTTGACCTTTCAAGGTCATCGAAGGTCAAATTCAAGGTCACCACACAAGTCGCCATATATGACTTCCCATTTGAAAGTGCCAATTTCTATGCTCTATCTTCAAGCGTTCTATGAGTACAGTCCTGACAGCTCCCATTATGAAGGGAAAAAGTGTCGAAAATTTTCCAAGTCCAAAATTTTTTTCAAAGGGTGAAAATTTTTTTTTTTTTCGCCGACCCGCCAAAAATTCAATCATTTGTTGTGATATCGCTCACTGACCTGTCTGGCTCGTGGGGAGTTGTGTCGGTCCGACTTCCACCCAACATTCTAACAGAAGTGGGACTATTGTCTTCATGTAAGACTGCAGCGTCTGTGTGTCTGTCAGGCTGTCGCCGCCATCCGCGCGTGTCTGAGTCAGCGGCCTGAAGTCAACAGAACCAAATGTTATTATGATTTGAAAGGAAAAAAAATCAAAAAGTTTATCACAGAGGATGACTTATGCTCTAAAACGAATAACATTTTTTTTTATTAATAATGCAAGAAATACCCTTTTTATATCTGGTTTATGCATCAATGTTTCTGCTTCCCCAGACACTGACCTGAGGGTAAAAGCTTGTCCCTTAGCAGTCTGAGCAAGCGGCTGATATCCCTTGGAGTCTCCCCAGCACTCCTCATGGACTCCCTCCTCATGTCCGCCTCCTGTACTGTTCTGTGACTTGACGCTTACAATGGCTTGTAGAAGCTTTTTCAGTCTCTCCAACACACCGACTCGCCACTTTTGGCTGCCAGCTTTCCCACTAGGATTAACTAGCAGTGTCCGCGAATTCTTACCATTTTTAGAACTGCCGGAATTTCGGGAAATCTGCTCCAAAAAGTTAGGGAGAAGTTGCGAAGTGGTACCAATGACTAGTTCCGGATAATGATCAAGCAGCAAGTCCAAAATCACCAAGGAATCTGCCTGAATGTCTTCGTAGATGTGTGTCATAGCACAGCAGAGGTGTGCACTTAGAATCGGGAAGAAGGGAGAAATCTCATTGGCTGATACAGATGGAAGTATGATGCGGAACAGGCGATGTATTGCACTGCGTACAACACCATCTTTATCGACAAAGAGCTCGGCACATCTAGAGAGCAAGGTGTTGAGGTTTTGTTGGATCAAGCGTCGCTCAGTTTGCAGCAGTTCTCGAAGTCCTACCAGCGCGTCATGCTTCACATTGGTGCTGTAGTGCTGGCAGTGTGCCAACAAATCCTGATATGGTAGACAGGAAAGAACAGAGAAACCAATGCAGAGTTTTACGTAATGCAAATATGAAGCAAAGACACAATAATCAGATTAATGTATGCAAGATTCTTCGGCAATAAAAAGTGAAAAATCTAGCTGACCAGTTGATATTATAGAAACCTGCCCCTCAGTCTCACCGTTATGGCAAGTTTCCTCTTAGTTGTAGGTTGTGCATTCGATTCAGTTCCTTTAAACTGCTCCTTGAGCTGAATCGATCGTGACTGGAAGCTGGAATTTGTTTCATTTGCAGCTCGAGGCAGCTTCTTCCCAACTTTGAGTTTGACTTTGGCAAAGTCCTGATGTTTCACCTTCTTCTTGCGACTTTTCGGCATGATGGTGTCAGTTAGCAACCTGATGAATCGAATAATGGTATGGTCAACAAATAGTAGACAGGTTGTAATTATATACATGATATATGCTTTTCTGACTTATCATATGTACATGTAACGCATGAGAAGCCCTAGCCACAAAATAACCTGATATCTTAATGTCTCAATTGTGGAGGTTTTATGCTGCAGTTCTCTCTAGAGCGATAATGAACAGTTTTGTTTACTGTCGACCTCAGTTTTATTCACAATATTATTATTGTGAGGAAACATCACTGCAGTGTGATCAAGAAGATTTTAGCCTTAAAATAGTCAATCTCATATACCATTGTATACAGGAATGTGAGTTGCATATTATTAAAGAGGCACTATATGGGATTCCGTTTTCAGGGGATTTCCAAGATTTGTCAGCGGACGCTTCAGGACTGTTCTATTTATAGAACAAAAGGTCAGATTACAATTTTGACCAAGGATCTCTGCTGAGCCGACCTGAAGTTGCTTGATTAGTGGCTCGGCAGCTAGAGATCCTGGGTCAAAAACATAATCTGACGTGTTGTTCTATAAATAGACCAGTCATGCAATGTCAGGTGACAAATCTTGGACATCCCCTGAAAACAGAATCCCATATAGTGCCCCTTTAAGCTGCTCATAATTATTGATATATTTCAGTCATCTGATTATTGCATTCTCATGAAATGGGTCACGCAACATTCTGAAGTTTATTCAGTTACAATAGTGACACCATTTTAAATGTTTTTAATCAAATTCTATATATTGGAGAATTCTGGAGGGCGACTCAGGTATGGGGGTGGATGGGAAGTAGTGCCAGAACAAGTAGGTGAGTACTTGTTGACGAGTCCAAAATTGCTATTCCTATTTCACTACTCAAGTACTTGTTATAGACAAAAATTTGGCCTTGTGTCACGAAATATTGATAATAAACTACGATGGAATCACTAAATCCATGAAACATGATATTATTGAGCTGAATATCGTCCAAAGTAACACTGATTTTTTTCGCAGTTCGCGTTTTATCAAATCTCCGTGTCAAAAAACGGGTCAAAATCCCGCCTAAAACTCGACATCAGACGTCATTTTCACTTGAAAATATGCAATATTATTATGATGAATAAACATTCTATTTGGATTGGAGAGTGATAAATCACTTCAATTCAGCGTGTTTTGGTGGAAATTTAACTGATGTGAAGTGTTTTAGGCTGAATTACGAGGGTGCAAAATATGTTCACGATTAACCGGTCACAAAATCTGTAACCGGTTACACTCTGTAACTGAACTGTAACCGGTTAACCGAGTACTCGTTGAAGCCCTAGCCGTAATACTCTGTCTGAGAGAAATGACTAGATCTAGTAGTAGTGGGCTCTCTTGGTATAGAAAATATTAGATATCTAAAGAAATAGCTATATATCTAGTTCCAGATCTAGTAGATCTACGACGTAGTGGATCATGAATTCATGATCCATCATTCCATGTGATTTTGAACAGGTGAATGGGCGATAATGCAAGTCAGTACATCGCAATGTCCACATTTCACCAACAGTCGTGATGAATGTGAAAAACAGATCACATCACACAGTCTCAAGCAGTTCATATTAATATAAATAAAAATTTCACAATGAACACAAAACGTTATACTTCAGGTTTTAAACACTTTTTTTAGAGAATAAACTTTGTGTATTACAACCACGTGCCAATGTTGACATTTTAGAAGTCTCGTCATGAATATTGTCTCGCGATTTCACGTTGTGCGAATTTGCAAACTGAAAAGTACATAGGCCTATGGGACGTCAAAGCAAGTGTGGATGCCGGGGACTGACAAAAAGCACCTGACATACTTTACAAATAGTACATAGTGATACTAAATGTACACAAATTCAACTCATTAATTGACCTCGAATATTGCAAACAAGTGCCTTGGCCCGCTTTAAAAAAAAAAATCCTTGGATTCTGATTGATCTAATGTTGCCAGGAGGTCCTTCCAGATTTTGACCCCATTATCATGCTACCCTCGTCCATCCGCATTTTATTTGTAAAATTTATGGTCAATTTTTTCTTAGAAATTAAATCCACATTCCGTCGTAATAGTGCATTGGCTCGGTAGAGATCCTGGGTCAAAAACGTAATCTGACCTTTTGTTCTATAAATGGAAGCGTCGGGAGAAAAGTCTTGGAAATCCCCTAAAAGCCGAATCCCATACAGTGCCCCTTTAAGTGTTCAGAGTCACTAATAAGTCTGGTCCTGCTGGGTGGAAACAATTGTGATTACAATAAAAAAATATCGGATCACATCGTGTGCTTCGTAATAGCAGCTGTGTGTGGAGTATTTTCCGGCCCACTATAGAGCTTAATTATTATTACAATGAATGGGAAGTCATATATACTTCAATTATCTTGAAAGGTCAAAACGATCTTTTTGTCGGAAAACAAACATTTTTGGACTACGCTTGCTATTTTCTCTTTTATCTTTCAGAACCTTTTTTCTTACAATTTATGCATAAGCCTTGAATTAGACCATTATGACCTTGGAAAGTCTTTGGAATGGCTATTTCAAACGAAATTGTCACTTTTGGAGTCAGTGTTTTATACATTTGTTCGGCAACCTTTCTTGGCCCTTTGGATAATTTTTTTAGCATCCACATATTCTCAAGAACACATCAAAATTATCACCCTAGCTATCATGGGATAATGAATGACACTTTAAAATGAAAGGAGAAAATTATAAATAAGTAAGTAAGTTATTCTCCAACTGAAATAGTGTACAGGGTGATGGTTCTACCATAAAATAATAATAAACGATACATACCCAACTTTCAACAGTGGTTGATCGTGCACCCAGGAGAATAATCATAACTAATATACCCACATATACATCCAGACATCCAAAAATCCACTTTCCACTTTATAGTTTTCTTGTTGGGCAAGCTTTTGGAATTAGAATTGTTCCACCCTTTTGACTAATTAATCTACTGTAGCTTTTTCTATGTTGTTTGATTAAAAATAATGGCATATTTTATGCGACCTGAACATGAGTGTCGGTTCGAGTGTCTGCCCATATATCGAATATGTTCAGCCACAATGTCTGCAGAACTTTTCCTAATTCAAAACTCGCAGTTTTGTTTTTACAAATGGTCCAATGTTTTGACGTGGACATGTCGTCACTTCCGATGTCAACAAAACGAGCGTGGAACTCTTGAAAAATTGACATATTGGTCTCAACTTTTGACATTTGTAGGAGTGTTATCTTGATAATTGGTCGTTCGATTGATTTTTGCCAGTTGTCAGGTTGGATTATGGTGGTTGATGCTGCGAAAGGCGCGTGTTACGTGATATATTACACCTGTTGGCACGTGAGTAGATTTAATAGTCTGTGACAGCATTTACTGTGTACAGCGCTGTAGTCAATACAGCGCTGTACACAGTAATGACAGCATGTGTGACAGTGTGAGTCTGTCACTACAACTTAGTACAAGTCAATTGTTCATCTCTGATTTTTGTGCATTGTGATCATGCACACGGATTTTTCTAGACATACTATTTACGATGTTGCCAATAGTTTAGTGATACTAAAAGGTACGCTGTTGTAACTTGATACACTCCACCTCGCCTGGGAGTCAAATGGCAATTTTCTATCAAGTTGCAGATTGGTATCGCAAAAATTGGCAATATGTCTGGGCCCGATGCAGGCTCGTGGTGGCTCTCCGTTGGCGCAATATCAGATGTTTGCCCTCGTAATTAACATGATTAAACGAACATCCGATATTGAGCCATTGGAGAGCCACAAATGTGCTGCCTTCAATGTACCCTGGTACCCCCGAATGACCCCGAATACATTGTAAAAATTGTTTGCATCAATTAAGGAATATTTTGGTGCAAATAAAATTTTGTGCATTCACTTGATTTTTGAGTTGCATTTGTTGAGATAGACATAAGAAATAAAACCCAAATAGGGTGAAAGGTCGCGGCTTTCAATAGGTCGCCGACCTGTACTTGACATAAAGCAAGCACAGGTAAAATTGGAACATAGGCGAACGGATAGATGCATGTAAACTCAGATATTCTTCAGAACATTGATTTTAGATCGAGAACCCAAATGTGAACTGGATGTTATTATACTCTATTGAGCTCTGTCTGTGGAACATAACTTTGTCACTTATCATGCTTATAAAAAATGTGTATTTTCGAAATGTAGTTTATCTTTATAGATCTACATACAGTTTCATGTCTTGGTAAATTACATAAAGTAACAATTTACTGTTGATGAGGTGTGGCAGCTGGCAAGGATGGACATTTGTTATTGACGTTTTAAAGCAGTGGCCGGGCAATAAAAATTATTACACAAGGAACAAGGCGCTGTAATATTCAAATGTACTGAATTGACTGTAGAAAATTTGGTGATTAATATAATATTAGTATTCATACAATATTAATACAAGATCAAAGTAACTAAATTAATTTGCAGCAATTTTCATGTAAGTGTGAAGTTATTGACAAAACTGTTAATGTCATTATATAGATTATAATTCACCTTCCTTTGTTATATAGCAAGGATCAAGCAGTTGAGGGCAAGATCAACACACACTACGGGGTAGTTTGTCTGCACACACTCACCGGGCCTGTGAAGTAGAAACAGGCGTATGCTGAGGTCACATGACTCTGATTGACATTGTTGCGGGACTTGCCAGCACTGGATCTATAGCAGTCTACCTTGTCTGTGTGTAAGTATCGTTGTCTGACCTGTTCTTGTATTAATGATATATGGTGGTGACCGTGGTTTTTTATGTTCTGAAAATAAATTGTTATTGAGATGACAGGCTGTTGGTTCACCTGAAAAAGAACAAAACTATTTTTGACTTATGGCCATGCAAGTTGCAAGATATGATCGAGCTGAGTATGGAAAAAGGAATATATGTTCATTGCATCTTGTACATTATATACATGGCACACATACATTTGTGCCTTTTCACAATTAATATAGCTTTGTATAGAATTATTATGTGACAGCCCACGTGTATGTTGTATTATTATATGTCTCATCAGTTCGTTCCCATCTTATTCAAGGTAATTTGGCGAGTGCAATATGCAATAAATACCCGGTATCCATATTGCATTGTTGTTTTTACTGCACTGGCCAGAACTCGTTGCTACAGTATGACGTCGCTCATTGTCTCTTTTGTGCTCAAAAACGTTATCGTAGACATATAATAAACCAAATACTACATTGTACTGGAATTTATTTCTCACTTGGTCCTTCCACGGAGCACTCGTAAACTCGTGCTCCGTGAAAGGACCCGTGCGAAATAAATTCCAGTACAATGCTGTATTTGGTTATTACTGCATGATATGAATATTTTGTGCATGCAGAATAGCAATTTCTACATCAGTGTACATGTGAATATGTCTGTGCTTATCATGAATATTCACGGCGTAATCATGGTAAGATCAACATGTGTTACAATTTTACACTGGTCAAGCACGGACATGTACCAGTGTAGACTATATCTCTGATGTATATATGAATCTCAATCGCCTACAACATGTACAAATTGTTGATTCAAACAGTTTCAGCTTTCAAGTTCTCATAGCTCAGCAAATTAAATACCCTACTATTTCCAATGTGACATCACTTACTGGCATATTATTGAAAGTTTACATCAATTTCCTTGTATTTCTCCATCCCCTTTCTCTCTCTTTAAGAATCACTCAGAGTTGAAAGTCAATTGCCAACCCAATAACACCTGAAATTTGCCCCTGAACATGTCCGAAATCGACCTGATATCGGTGGTGGCTGCTTTAGCAACAGTCTGTACAGTGCTCCTGTTTGGTACTGGAGTGTAAGTCTCTATATGTTGTCTTCTAACACAGACTGAATGGCATATTGATACCTTTTACAATTTGATATATCAAATTTGTGTGTATTTGACATCTATACGATTGCACATGCTCCTGAATTGTTTGCTTTACACCGCACTCAACATCACTCACCTTAATTCATGTTGTAACATCGTCATGATTGTGTGGTTTTGACAAATTAACTTAATTAATGTCAGTACTTACAGTTAAATGTTAACCTCAGGTGACACGAGTGTAGTGTAGAATATTGCTGTGAGTTTTCAAATTTTGGAGTACCTGGGTCTCATTTGTAAAGATAATATGGGTGTAGATTATATAATATGTATAAGCATGATAAAATGGATAAGTGCTTGCTTGCTTGACGATTTCATATTTTATAAATAAATACAATGTATTTAAAAACCTCTTCTTATAACATGTCTAATAATCATGATATTAAACCAAATACAATTTAATCATGCTTGTGCAAAAGCCATGCAAATATAAAAATTTGGAAATGTCTGGAAATTACATAAACATAGCCACTATGTAATTCTAACTTCTACATAAGTTAGAATTACATAAACTAGATCGATGATAAACAATTCATATACATTGTAGGCTAAGTACATTTCCCTGAAATGATCCCTGAAAGTAACTACCTTTGTTTGAAGTGATCAAGAGATACATGTATTAAGGGCACAGAGGGCACTCCATTCGAGATGGATAATATAGTCTAGTCTTTTCTGCTTTATCATTTATCTACATGTATATATTGTGGATTTCCTTCACCCCCACAGGCCAGTATGCTGGAGAATTGTGCGCTCGGGAAACACATCCAACATTTCCTTTTTCCCCTTCGTCATCATGTTCTGCAAGTAAGGACTTGAAAAAATAAGTGCACATGTATATACTGTGAACCCAATATTGTTTGCTACCTTTTAATTCGCGAATTTCACGCTTTGAACAAAATCGCAAATGGGTGCAAAAAAACTGCATTGAAAAGTTAAAACTTAAATGGTTAGCAAAAAGTCTGCATAGATTGCAAAAACATGAACATTAACATGATTAACGGGAGCGAATTTTTTTTTTTTAGGTTACCGGACCTTTGGTCCGATAACCTATTGGCATGGCGTTGCGTCCGTCGTCCGTCCGTCCGTCCGGCGTTAACATTTTTATCTTTAAAGTTAACGATCGAATCTTTCTGAAATTTTGCACAAAAATGCCTAAAAATATTTTGAGAAGGAGGTATTTTTTAGTTTTTTGATTTTCGCATTTTTTTCAAAATGGCGGCGGTTTTTGTCGAAAAACGCTCAATTTTGGACTTTGACGGCCATTTTCTCAAAAACTGTCTGATCAGTTTTGAGTTTTTGGTTTCAAAAGATTCCCGTCATATACCTCTGTGATATGTATGTGTAAGTTTGGTTGCCCTAAATTCGCCGGTTTCCGTGTGGCGGCCATTTTGAATTTTTGGCGGGTCGGCGAAAAAAATTTTTTTCGCCCCAAATCGCATTACTATCCATTTTGGGCCATTTCTAGGGCAAAAAAAATTTTTCACCCTTTGAAAAAAATTTTGGACTTGGAAAATTTTTGGCACTTTTTTCCTTCATAATGGGAACTGTCCGGACTGTACTCATAGAACGCTTGAAGATAGAGCTTAGAAATTGGCACTTTCAAATGGGAAGTCAAATATGGCGACTTGTGTGGTGACCTTGAATTTGACCTTGGATGACCTTGAAAGGTCAAAACAGCCATTTTTGGGTCGAAAAATGCTCAAATTTGCACCTGGTCTGTATTTTCTCAAAAAGTATCTGATCAGTTTTGAGATTTTTGCTTAAAAAGATTCCTCTTATATACCTCTGTGACGTGTATAAGTTTTGTTGCCCTTGCTTCGCCGATCTCCATGTGGTGGCCATTTTGAATTTTTGACGAGTCGGCGAAAAAAAATTTTTTTGCCCCAAATCGCATTACTATCCATTTTGGGCCATTTCTAGGCGAAAAAAATTTTTCACCCTTTGAAAAAAATTTTGGACTTGAAAATTTTCGGCCCTTTTTTCCTTCATAATGGGAGCTGTCAAGACTGTACTCATAGAACGCTTGAAGATAGAGCTTAGAAATTGGCATTTTCAAATGGGAAGTCATATATGGCGACTTGTGTGGTGACCTTGAATTTGACCTTCTATGACCTTGAAAGGTCAAAACAGCCATTTTGGGGTCAAAAAATGCCCAGATTTGCCTCTATAGATGAAATGCTTGCAGATAGAGCTCATGTTTGCATTATGAACATATAGGAAGACATATATGGCACAACTAATTATGACCTTGAACTTGACGTCAGATGACCTTGAGTGCCAAATGTCTGACTTGGAATGTGTAAATTGACCTGAGCGGCCTAAACGATTCCACCCAACATATAGAATATCAAATGTAATGGTAACATCGAAGTTCATACGGATGACCTTGATTGGTAAATCCCAAGGTCATATGTATACACTGCGAACCTTGATTGGTAAAAGGTCTGTTACCTGCCAATGCTGCCATGGCCAAACCAAAATTGTCCGGTAACCTATCTTAGCCTTTGGGCTAATTTTTTTTTTAAAGTAGTAGCGAACTTGAATGGGTTTTTAGTATATGTAATGATACCTTCACGAAGTATTCCATTTCACTGCTGACACCAGTGTTTGAACAAAGAAAAATAATATATACTTGTATGGACTTGGAATGTATGTTCGTTTTTCCTGCGTTGCAGTGCCACCCTATGGTTCAAGTACGGCCTGTTGAAGCATGACTCCACGGTCACTTACGTCAACGGCACTGGCTCCGGGCTAACGCTGTGTTATATCGTCATATACTACATGCATACGTCAGTCAAGGTACGGGGGATACATGTATTCAATTGGGGTGTTGGTATTGATGAGTTATTTTCGTCCGTTGTGACATGATATAATGTACAATTTGGAAAAATTGGAATTTAAACTGATGTATTGGATATCAGTAACTGTTTTAAAATACTAGTACTCATGGATATGTTTCTGCTATACACATCATGTATTCCTATCATGTATCCTCAAATATGTACTATATATGATTAGATTTGTAGAGGTATTTTACTGTTAGGAAACAATGGTATGCCTAGGACATGTTTTACTTCAGTGTGATCGATTTTTCAAGACAAGTATTTGATAGTGCAATAATCACGCTTAAACACACAACAGAGGTGTTCTAACTATTTGAACAATCTCAAAACAGACACTCTCGTGCAATACCGCTGCACATAAGTACCAAAAAAAACCTTAGAATATGAGCTTTAATAAAGCTCTCAAGCAGCTGTTCTATAATATTTGAGCGGCATGACTTTGCATCTATTACTGTGGTTTATTTGCGTCCAGTAATCGTGGTGGTGCTCGGCTGCATTGAGTGAGATTAGGAACTTCATATTGCTTTTCATTATAATATTGTATTGATTTCCGGCCACAGCTTGTGATATTGTCAAACATGTATGTGAGGTGCTTTCAACAGCTAGGTCACAATTACATGTACCTGATGTACCAGCCATCTGTCAGGCCTCTGACGTAGATCCTTTCATGTTATTGATACCGTACATGCAACTTGTAATAAACTGGCTAAAGTTGTCATAGAAAAGTATAATAAATGTTTATTCAAAGCAGCATGATCATGTTCACCTGACCATTAAACCCCACAGTCCACCTCAGGGAATATATTTATGAATACAACTCCAATAACAAAATAATAAGTGCACAAAAATCTGTGACTCTTTGCTGACAGTGAACTTTACATTCTGACCAGTTATTGTCTGTTTTTCTCCATCTGACAGTCACTACTGCACAAGCAGCTGGCGTTTGGTTCCCTGCTGCTGTTTCCTGTGCTGTTATACCTGCGATATTACGCGGCCGACCGCGATAATGCCATCTTCTACATGGGACTGGTGTGCGCCCTGTCTGGAGTCCTGTCCTATGGCTCTCCACTCTCAGCCATGGTAGGTATTTGTAGAGTTCACGGTGTTGTGTTGATATGAAAAATATATTGACTACAATTTGTTGTTTACCAATTACCATGATGACCATGTTAATGACATTGTCGTCAGATAATCTGAGTATACACTGAAGGCAAATCATTTCGAAAAAAAATCAACACTTGCATTGTTTTCCACCATATTAACCATTTACTACTTATGTATTCTACATTAGATACCTTCACACATATGTTCAAGGTGTATATGCAAGTCCGTCTATTTTCAAGATTTTGCCCCATTTTATGAACATTGACAGGGCGAAGTGTTAAAGACTCGGAACACATCGTCTATGACTTTTTCGCTGTCACTGGGGAACTTTATAGTTGCAATAGAATGGGTCGCTTATGGCTACCTTGTCCAGGATTTATTTATACAGGTCAGGTTCATTTCAGGAATATGATTACATTCTTATAACTGAGGATATATTTGAGCAAGTTAGCTGTTCACTTCCGAAATATTAAAGTCTATGACATGATTTTCGATATCATTGTCTTCATTTCAAAAATGGTGTAGAATACACGAGATATTTTCAAAGACTTTTTCAGATAAAGAGGTAAATGGAATTCTTTAACTTTTCGCAGTATGAAAGTTTGAAACATATATTGATCTTTCAGAGAGTATTGGTTTTTTTACCATAGAAAATGTTTTAAATATATTCATGCAAAATTTTGTCTTTTACAGGTACCAAACTTCCTAGGATTCTTATTGGGAATATTGCAGTTGTTTCTTTTCATCAAATATCCATCCAGCCCGCAGATTACACAACAACCCATACGCAAAGTGTGACCTCACTAATAAAGTGTGCTTTCTTGTGAATGTGTGAGTGTGTATAGCTTCTGACTTTATTCAGGATAAAATACTTCTGTGCCATGCATGTGAAAGTAACAGAAAAGGTAGTTTTGGCATGAAGGTTGGTTGAAATTCACTTTATCAAGGTGCTTCCTCATGTGCCTAACTAGACAAATACGCATGTTCATATGTGTCATTTGCTCAAATACGTACATGTACGAACAGAGAAACTTGTTATGAACATGTTAGTATTACATACATGTATATGTACCGGTTTTGTTGTGTTGTTTGGTGATGTTATTGGTTGCTTCTTTGTTGATATAATCTGTTAAAATATGAGGTTGTCAAATCTAGAATTGAATGTTCCATTATTCTTGAAAGCATTTATCTTGGAGAAGTCTTAGAATATATTGTTGTAGTGCCATTGCTGTTGAAAGGATTGCAAGAGCAGGAAATATTGGTTTATCACTGCTATTGATTGGACGACCATAACCGATAACCGATGTTGATTCAACACGTATCATCATGGAACCATTTGTTACAGATATGTTTGAAACAGACTTAAATATTTGCTATACATAAAAATCAGATACATGTAGATGATACTGGTTAATAAAGCCTTCTTTCACAGTCTTGTGCGGTGATGTGCATGCAGTTTTATGTAAGTGTATTAGTTAGTATGAACTGAGAATATGTATCTACCGTTCCAATATTTGTGTTAGAGAGTTTGAATTGTGTACAAAGATATAATTTATGTATTTTATTGTCATAGATAGATAGAGTCACCTGTCATGCCAAATACTTGTGCACAAATATGAAGTTTATTTTATACATCACCAATCTAAACTACTACATGCTCCTTTTCGATCCTTTGGATCGTTCTGGATAGAAATTCGCGTACTGAAAGCAAGGCACGATCGTCTGCCTGCATGACTCGAGCGCTCCTTTTGCCGCCAAAACCGCCGCGCATATGCGCGCGCAGCTGCGCAGAAGCTTCACTTTTCTGTCCACCGCCATTTTTGCTTGGCAGCTTTGGATTTTGGTTCCCGGTGAATTCGTAGAATTTAGTCTGCAAACTAGACTTTTGCGATATATTCTTACGGAATTTCACCTGCCACGTTCATAGACATCGTTTTGTGTCTATTTGGATAAGTATTGGTCGATAGTTTGTTACTTGCTAGATCGTCAGCGATTTGTATAGCCAGTTCACCCTATTATCGTCCATCCGTCGTACTTGATAGTGTACTTGTTGTTTACATCTATCAATAGTTCTACGTTAATTTTCTACTGTATATATTTTGTAAACGTATACTGTAGTTTATATATTCGAAGTCCTCTTAGGGTTCTTTTTCAGCGCGGTCTCAGGTTTGCGTATTTTGCCCGCCCTGTTACTGTGTGTGGTTAGTTCCCTTTCGTGATCATGACTTCACAATCCTCCCTTGGTACCGGTGCCATGGACGAACGTCCATGCCCGAAGTGTCTGGTCAATACCCTCCGAGGAGGGGAGAAACACAGTTTGTGTTTCGACTGTTTAGACAATGGCCCGGTATCTATGGAGGATTTGAGGTGTGATCTGTGCCGTTTCTGGCGTCCCTCTTCCTTCGTGCAGGCGACTGCAAAGTATTCCGAAGCCTCGTTGGCTCGTCGGGATGCTTTGAGGCTTGCGGAAGCTTCGGCTCCGCAAGTCCGCCAGTCGCCCATGGAGGTGGAGACTCCGCCTGTGGCGGCACAGATTGCGTCCGGTGTTAGCCAGCCCCTGGGGCTAACACAGGACATGGTCAACGCGGCTGTGCAATCCTTCTTTGCACAGTCGTTATCGTCCCTTCAGGGTCCCCTCCTGCCGGGTCTCTCTTCCCTGCTTGGACAGGGAGTTCCGGCCGGTTCTTCGGCTGCCCCTTCGTCGCAGGGAGAGCTTGCTCCCCCTGCTGGCAAGAAGTCGAAATCTTCTAAGAAGAAGGTTTCAGTTCTTGCCAAGGCGAAAGCAGCCAAGGAACCGCACTCCACCTTCGTCGTCCCTCAGTCGGGGCCGATCGAGGTGGAGGGGTCCGTCGTCTCTTCCCCTGGGCCTTCCAAGAAGAGAAGCGTGCTTCCTCTAAGCGCCGTGGTGCTGAGACCACATCGATTTTCGATGTGGCTCAGGCTTCGTCCGACCTCTCGGTGGGCGACGATCAGGCTTCGGGCTTCGATCGGCGGAGCATCTTGGATGGCTCATTCGGGTCCTCGGTCTCGAGGTTCGAGGGGGAAGAGTTCCCTTTGTTTGGGGGTGAGGCTCTCGATCGTTCGTGCGATCGGGAGTCTTCACTTGGCGGTCGTGCTCCTGGTCCTCGATCAGGGCACGATCGGGCGGGTGGTGCTGGGGTCGTTCCTCAGGACCACTCAAGTCCTGTGTACGCGGATGTAAGTCGCCGGACGGGCGCGATCGCTGAGCAGGCATTCCCTCGCCCGTCCTTTGATGTACCCTTGGGGTCATCGAGGTCTTCGATCGGACCTGTGAGGTCCAACGATCGGGGGGGTCGAGTGGAAGCTGATCAGGAGTCGTCCTCCTCGGAGGATGAGACTTCCGATCAGGCCGGGGGTTCTAACTTCCGGTGGACTTTGGAGTCGGTCGCAAGGCGTATGGACTTGCCGATCGATGCTCCAGGGCCCTCACGGGGAACCGGTAGGTTCGCGTCGGCGCCAGTTCGTCGGCCGATCCGGCTCCCTGTGGCTCCCGCGTTGGTCAAGTCCTTCGACAAGATCAACAAGGGAGTTACGGCTAAGAAGGATGTGGCTCGTACGGAGTCGACATTCCCGACTAGCCGTGTTCGACCTGAGTCGATCGACACCTATCGGACTGTAGAGTCCGAGGGTGGACATCAGACTTCCGTCCCGGTCGAAGACCCTAACCTTCACCTGCTTTCCCGGAAGCAGGGTACGGTCTGGTCAGCTTATGTGAAAAAGGCTCGCCTTTCTCACTGGCAGACGCTGTCTCATCAGTTGATGGGGCAGCTCTCGTTGACGGATCACCTGACCACTTTGGTTCAGGAGTTTGTGGACGAGGCGGATCTGGAGGAGGGGAGTCGCGCCAACATTCATGCAGCACTCGGCGTCTTGGCCGGAGTGGTCCATGCTGCTGAGCGTGACAGTGCGCACCTGGGCGCACAATTGGATCTCACCATGCGTGATGCCGATCTCCGTCTGCTTGACGTGTCCGCTACGGACGTCGCTGAGCTACGTGGGAGGCTGCTTTTCTCAGGCTATACCTACGCCAACCTCTCTCGATCGGATATTTCCGTCATGCGGGAACATCTCCGGGATGAGGCTATGGCCAAGGCTTTGCTTGGGAAGTCGGCGGGGTCTGGGACAGGCAAGAAGACCAAGGGTCAGAAGCCTGCCCAACCTCAGGCACCACATGCACCCGCTTCTGCGCAGCCGCCCTTTCGGGGGGCGCAGCCTCCCCCTCCCCAGGGGGATGGCAAGCGTGGAGGCAAAGGGGGTGGACGCTTCAAAGGCAAAGGGAAATCTTCTGCTAAGAAGTGACTCGTTGCGGGAAAGCGTAGGCTCTGTGGAAGGTTCAGTTCTGTCGGAATTCGATCTTCCACAACCTGGTCCAGTCGGCGGACGCCTGGCTCAGTTCGTCCAGAACTGGAGCGATCTGGCGTCGTCAGACAATTCAGTCGTGGCATGGGTGAAGTTCGGTCTCTCCTTCAGATGGGAGGCTGGAAAACCACCGATCAGACCCAAAGCGTGGTTCTTCCCTGTGCCCGGCGATCGGGAAAAGTTTCAGCTTCTGCAGCACGAGGTGCAGCAGTTGCTAGAGAAACGTGCGATCGAGGTGGTCAAGGACGAGAGAGGATTCTATTCTCTCATCTTCCTAGTGCCGAAAAAGACAGGCGGGTGGCGTCCCGTTTTCGATCTGTCAAACCTCAACAAATTCCTGATCATACCCAGGTTCAAGATGGAGTCGGCGCTTTCCGTTCAGAAAGCTCTGTCCAAGGGGAAGTGGGCAGTCAGTATCGACGTCAAGGACGCGTACTTACATGTGCCCATACACCCAGCCGATCGGCGATACCTCAAGTTCGCATTCGAGGGTTCGGTGTATCAGTTCAGGGTACTTCCTTTTGGAGTAGCCACCGCCCCTTACGTGTTCACCCGTATCGTAAGGACGATGGCGGCCAGGTTTCGATCGGTTGGAATTCAATTCCACCATTATATCGACGATTGGTTAATCATAGCCGACTCCCCGTCTCAGGCTATAGAGCAATCCGGGTTCGTCCTCAGGTTGGCGACCAGCCTTGGCTGGATCCCCAATTGGGCGAAGTCTCATCTGTCCCCGACACAGAGGTTCGAGTATGTCGGGGTAGATTACGATCTAGAGCGAGGAGTAGCTCTTCCTCCGCGGAAGAGAGTTCTCAAGGCGATTGCGGCGATGGAGGTCGCGCTGACGCAGTTGTCGATCACAGCTCGACAGTTTCTGTCAATCATCGGTCTGTTGGCGTCGATGGAGAAACAGGTGCCGTTCGGCAGGTGCTTCCTCAGACCCATTCAATGGTGTCTAGCGTTGCAATGGCGGATCCTCACCGATCGACTAGACCAAGTCGTATCGGTGGACGATCGTGCTCGGGAAGCAATGCATTGGTGGCGGGACCATCGGAATCTTTTCCGAGGGATGCCACTGGCGGAGTATCTGCCCGATCGGACCTTCTTCACCGATGCGTCAGAATTGGCTTGGGGAGCTCATATGGACGAGCACGAACTCTCTGCTGTGTGGAACACGAGCGAGAGGGCGTTGCACATCAATGTCCTAGAGCTGCGAGCGGTGAGACGTGCGTTCGAGATCTGGGGGCCTCAGAGTCTCCCAGGGACGAAGTGGCTGGTCTTCACAGACAACAGCACAGTAGTGGCGCACATAAACAAACAAGGTGGAACTCGGTCGAGTCAGCTTTGTTTGGAGGCCGAGTGTCTGATCAGGTTTGCCTTCAAGTACCGTCTGTTTATCAGGGCGAGGCACCTGCCGGGTCACAGGAATGTCCTAGCGGACGCTCTGTCGAGACCGGACAAGATCATAGGCACGGAGTGGAGTTTGCATCCGGGGGTGTTTCGGCGCGTTTGTCAGGCGTTCGGGACACCGAACATAGACCTGTTCGCAACCTCTCGGAATCACAAGCTCCCGGTCTACTTCTCACCTCTGCCAGAGAGCGAGGCACTGGCTGTGGACGCGATGTCTCAGTCGTGGGACGGGATGTTCGGGTATGCGTACCCGCCAACTCGGTTCCTAACAGAAGTGCTGCACAAAGTAGCCAGGTCTCAGTGCGAGATTCTGTTGGTGGCGCCATGCTGGCCGATGCAGGCGTGGTTCCCCCTGCTACTGTCCCTCCTGATCGATGTACCACGGGTTCTCCCGATCGAGGACAGGTTGCTGAAGCAACCGGGGCGGGATATATTTCACGATTCCGTCCACGTGCTCAAATTACACGTGTGGAGGCTATCGAGCGATCCTTCCAGGAGGCAGGATTTTCTCAGCAGGTGTCCGTACATCTCGCGAGAAAGAATAGGAGATCCTCCTCTAAAACGTATGAGGCTAAATGGAGAGTATTCGTACGTTGGTGTAACGGAAGGCGCATTGATCCGCTCTCTGCCCCTCTGAATGCAGTGCTAGACTTTCTCTGCTATCTCTTTGATAGGCTTAATTTGAAGCCTACTACGATCGAGGGATACAGGTCCATGCTGGGCCCTGTATTCCGTGCTAGGGGGATCGATTTAACTAATAATCGTATCCTTGCTGATCTCTTGGCGTCCTTTAGGACGCAAAGGCCACGGGGAGTTCCTACTCTACCGGATTGGGACATGGCTTTTGTGCTATATTGTCTTACTAAAGCACCTTGGGAGCCTCTCAAGGAAGTTTCCTTGCAGAGGTTAACTCTTAAGACTTTCTTGCTAGTTATGCTAGCAAGTGGTCGAAGACGCTCAGATGTCGCGGCGATCGACGTATCGCGAGTCGCATTTGGCGCGGATGGGTCCGTTTCCTTATACCCAGTACGTGATTTTATGCCTAAAACACGTGCTGCAGTTGAGGGCGGGAAAGCGTTCTCCCCTATCGTAATTCCGTCACTGGGCGGTTACGTAGGACGGAATGAGCCGGACGCTCTATTGTGCCCGGTAAGAGCGCTGAAAATCTACATCGATCGTACCAGATCGATCAGGAAAGATCGCAAGCGGTTATTTATTTCCTATCAGCCTAATAGGGCTACGGATATCTCCACAGCTACACTATCCCGATGGGTGAAGGTTGTAGTGAGGACTGTCTATGCGGAGTCAGGTGCTGACGATCGAGTCACTTACAAAATATCGTCCCACCAAATCCGACACATCTCGATGTCTTTGGCGGCCAGGTCGAATATTCCGTTGGAATATATCGTGAGGGCTGGAATGTGGACTAATTCTACGACATTCATCGGGTTCTATCTGTCCAATGCTGCCGAACTTCAGGACCAGTCGTCCAGATTTAGACTGGGTCCGCTGGTCATAGCGCAAGCTGTTGTTTGAACCAGCGGGACAGAAAAGTCTTGGTTTTAACGTGCACGTGTATATAAGCAACACTTTGTGTTTGTGTTTGAGTTCTTTATGTTACGGTCTCAAGTAGAGTTCCGTTTTCCACCGATGGGTGAAGAAGAAATTCGTGCATGTCGGAGGCAAGCGATCGCACCGCTAGGTGAGTATCTTTATTATATTACTAAAGATATATCGAAAATGTAGCATTTTAGCGATTCGCTTGAAATCAAGACTATCGTCTGTTTTCATGACTCTCTAGCACTACTGCTCCACCGCCTATCCTTTGATTCTAAGGAGCATGTAGTAGGTTAGATTGGTGATGTATAAAATAAACTTCCCAAATTTTAATTGTAAATTTGCCGTTTATTGTTATTACTCACCTCTAAACTACTACAGTAAAGGCCCTCCCATCCATCCCCGCCAGTTGTGTGCTAGGGGCTTCCTTTTGTCGTTTTTTGGACAGAAAAGTGAAGCTTCTGCGCAGCTGCGCGCGCATATGCGCGGCGGTTTTGGCGGCAAAAGGAGCGCTCGAGTCATGCAGGCAGACGATCGTTCCTTGCTTTCAGTACGCGAATTTCTATCCAGAACGATCCAAAGGATCGAAAAGGAGCATGTAGTAGTTTAGAGGTGAGTAATAACAATAAACGGCAAATTTACAATTAAAATTTGGGAATTTTACTCATGGACATGTATCAAAATGTCGTTCAACATGTTCCAAGATTTCCAAATTAGAGACTTTTTATCTCACTGCTATGGCACCTGCATGTATACATGTAGTATTATAACACTTATAATAATAATATTTAGCGCTGATTACCATGTGCGAGTATGTATGGATATTAGGTATGTCATGTGTACTATCAATAGTATATACATGTACATGATTTCAATTTCAATTTTTCACTATTACTTTCATTACTGCTGTGGCCGATATTCCTGGATGTTGCCAGAGCTTGTCATATACCTATGTACTGGTGTATATCAATGTTATACCTTCTGTCCGAATGTAGTGCCATATATACATTTCATGACATCAATTATATCCTATTTGAACCAATGAAATACCAGTAAAATGTCTACATGATCTAGTCAGTCTGAATGGAAGGGGGTGGGGGGTGGGGGAGGGTTGGAGGGGTGGGGGGGGGATCTATCGGGGAAATAGGTTTGTGCATGAGATCTGTTTTGAAATGTATGAAAACTGGTACATGTATTGTCAAATTCCCGAATTTGATGGGAATCCTTGAGGTCTGATATCTAAATGCTGTGCAGCTTTTGGCTTGACTACCTTTGAGGAGGCCATGTTGATGTCTATCTCAACGTGTGATCTTTTTCTGGGTACATCTATTTTGTGTTCCACATTTGCGTGGTGCTTTGTATTAAACTTTCCAATCTGTTGTTACACGTAGTATGTTGTTCTTAGGGTTGTGGACCAGTCTGTTTTGAATTTAAATTATATTTTTGTTATGCGGGCAATTCATGTGCATTTATGGAAATTTCATGTGTTTATTCCCCGGAATGTTTGTGTGATGTATGAGGGTATAGCACTGTTGTAAACTGCAATTATTTTCAAAAATCAATATCCTTATTGTATTTAGTATTTGTTCAATAAAACCACAAATGTTCAATAGCACAGGGTAAACAGAATGATAGAATGCATATTTTTCTACTCATAAATAAATGAGACATGTTGCTGGAAAGTATGGATGAAACAGGTCATATGTACATGTATATTTACTTGTACATGAAGTGAAACAAATGTACAGGAGAAAAAAAAAGCAATCCTAGATATTGACTGGCAGTATGGGTGGTGTGTGTGTGTGTTTGGGATAGATTTGTGCCATAGATATGTAGTGGCCCTCGTTTTAACAATGTCGGAAATTTTATCCAAGATTTCAAAAATGGGACCAATTGTATTTTATTGGGAAAGGGGGAGGGATGGGTGGGGGGTTTTGGTCAGGGTGTGGTTGCATCCTAGCATGTTCAGTTCAAGTTACCAGGCAAAACATTGAAATTGATCTGTTAAAAATTACACTGTTGGCATGTAATGTAACTGTGAAATGTATACAAAAAGATCTGCAAAACAATTGTATATAAATTATATTTACACAGTTCATAGATGTTGACAAAACTTGCTCAAATTATACTGAAAAAAACTCACAGCATTAGAATAGTTGTTTTATAAAGATCGAGATTAAAATACCTGAGCAGATATGAAATTCTGTGATGAAATACTCAAATAAGTGTTTGGTAATATTATGTACTAGTTTCTATCATGATAATGAGTCATATTTTCACTCTAGAGTTTTGTTCCTCACCATTCATTCAATGTCCATTACCTGTACTTTTACTGTAAACAAATTTTTTGCAGGGACTTATTTCACAGTTTTTACTGCAGACTTTACATGAGGAACATGTTTTATAATTGCAGTTTACCATATGGTCTGCAATTTATATATACTATATTAGTATATATACATGATACACAGTACATTTAAATCTGTGGTTTGTCCCTTCCCTTCCATAATAAATACCCCCCCCCCCCCCCCAAATAAATCCCTGCAATAAAATGTGTTTACAGTAACGTAAAAATAAAACAGTACCCATGGTGCAATTGTTTTAAAATATGGGAATATTATATATATTTATGCCACAAAATGACAGGATGTTGTGTGTTTCCAATGCCGGGGAAACGGCGAATAAACAGACGTATAATACCATCTGTGTTTCTCTACTCTTTATTCCACATGTCGTAAACAGAGAGGTTTCACTCCACCGGCACCATTTTGTATTTTTAACTGGTGGCACTCCTGGCGGATGGATGTGCTTTATGAATGAATTTGTTTACTACTATTACTACGACATGAATTTATGAATGAAAGAATATGTTAATAGATCGAATTGACGTAATTCACAATCGTCCCTGAGGACGACGAACTACAACACCGCATCCAGCCACCAGGATTACAGGGCTCCATTAGACAAAATGGTAGACAATAGAAATTTGCAGAGTGAAACCTCTCTGTTCTACACTCTCTGCCGTAAAACAGTTTGAAAGATTCATTTACAAATGTATGCTGGATTATGCATGATAATATATGTTGGTTCGTACCAACATACCATGTCTGTACCAAGCAGGGAGGACATTATCATAAAAATTAGTGGTACACGATCAATTTAATAATTCCAATATTAGCTATTAGATCAGGGTTCACAAGGTCACTGGACCTCTTGCTTTTGGTGTGTTAAGACTGTACGAACCCCTACTGCCGTAACGAGCGATTCTGTATCCGGGTATCCTGTATCATATGCTATGACTATAATATATAGGCAACCGTTTTCATCCTTTGTGTTTCATGCATCATATTCCACAACATCGGTTGTTCATTGACAACGGAAAATACGAAGATACAATGGTGGTATCAACCCCAGTATGATTCTGTATCCGACAAATATCCACTCAATTTATATTGACAGTGCACATAGGACATTTCGTTGTAGTCTGGCACAGTTTGCAACACCTGATAATTTATAATTACGCTATCGTGGAATATGCAGAACAACCAACGACCCGCCCGGAAAAAATACCACGCAGCTAAAACAGTTCATATTTCGTCTGAAAATATGAAAATGTACTGATATTCATGTCATAAAATGACAAGCTGTTTTGTGTCTTCAGTGCTGTGGAAAAGGTAAATGTATTTGCAATATAAAACAAAACACATCATATAACGTATGTATTTCAGAACTCGCAATGGTGAATAGTGACTACAAGGTCATTGGACCTCTTGCTTTTGATGTGCTACCACTGCACGAACCCCGATCTCCATAAAGTATTCGAGAAATGAGTTTTCGAAGTTCGTTAAGGATCCAGTCTGTATGTGACTTAGTTTAACTCATAATCTGACGAAAAATGAAGTGAGAGGCTGTTTGCAATTGAATATATGTTTCCCTATTCAGATTCTCTTAGAATAATTTGGTTCCAAACTCCCTTCAGTCCCATTGAAAACAAAAGAATGACCCCACCCCCCAATTATGTCGAAGAAAAAAAAACATATGACCCCACCCTCAGTTTTTTTTTACCCAACTGGCATGAGGGCTGAAATAGGCAAACCCCTCCAATACAAGAGTACGTGATCAATTTGGGAACACCATATGTTTATTCTCTCTGAATTTTTATTCACCATAAATTCGTGACCCGGATGACGCCGATTGAATGAAAAGGGCATCACACATGTATATTATTATAGGTAACTAGCACAAAGAGTGTACAATAACGTTATTGTACATTCTTTGACTAGCATCTCTTCCTATCATGAAAATGGCACGTACTGTATGCTTAGATATGCCTAATTAACAGAACTTGTGTTCTGTTCCAGGGCCATTTGTATATACGTGGCTGAATGATGAACGTATATTTAAATCGTGCCAATCCCGAAATGCCAACAATAGCTGAACCACCAATCATCAGAAAAGTAGGTCTATGTCAGGTCTTTTGTTATGTTGATTGGGGTCCTTGGTGTGTATCCATGAGTCTATTTATTTTTCGCGGCTTGAGGAAAAAGCGTTTGCAAACTCATCGCTTGGTTTGTATATCACAATACAGCAATATTTATGAACATTATATATTATACAAAAAAAAACAAAAAAAAAAACAGATAGGGTGTGTGTGTGTGTAAAGAATAGTTTAGGATATTTTTTGCCTATAGACTTATATTGCTCCAGATTCTAATCCCCACCAGCAAAATTATGAAATATCACAATAAACTATATACTGTATTCTGTAATTGATGTAGTGAGGATGCTGTCAGTTTGTTCATCTTCGTAATCAAATATGTTACAAGGACAGCAAGATGGATCATAATCTGCATTAAAGTGGCAGATGAACTAAGTTAATTGTTAAACTCAAGTTCATCCATTAGTGAAACACGCTTTTTGGCCGTAGTTTTGTTTTGGATAATCGGTTCAACTTGAAATTTTGTGTTTCTCAGTTGGGTATGATGCCGTAATTTTTCACCAAATTCCAGAATTCTATCTCAAAAATTGAAAAAGTTGGCAATCCAATCCTATGTTAAATTTCAGTCGGAAATGGGATCAAGTAAATTTCAACAAATTCAGGGCTTTTATCGTGTGTTTGCCCATACAGAATGAACCTATTACATTGATTTGTTGTCGGAAGGCAAAATCGATGTATATTAGGTAAATGTGTATATTCTGAAGCAATATATAAGTCGTACATCGAGAAAAAGTTGTAGTTTCTTGTGCAGACTCTCAAATCCCATGTTGGGGCTGAATTTTAACATTGGGTTAGATTGCCAACTTTCTCAATTTTTTATATAGAACTCTGAAATTTTGTAAAAAAATTACGGCATGATGCCCATTTAATTTAATTCACACAAAATTTCAAATTGATCCGATTATTTAAAACAAAACTACGGCCAAAAAGCGTGTTTCTCTGATGGATGAACTTGAGTTTAACCGCTATATAGACAAGTTCAAGAGGGAGCAACGTCGGCTAGCTAGATCTGATTTAAGCCTATGTGGTAATTTAAGCATACGAATAGATATACTATCCAAATGCAAACACCTTTTCCCCATATTTTAGTTCACAATTATAAAACGAAAAATTGCATAGCATCGAGAAATTCAAAATCCTGTATTTCTCAATCGCAGGCTGTACCTGTTTACATGGATCTGCAGTGCGAGTTTTATAAAAAGGCACAAGAGTGAAAATGGCCGTTCCCGATTTTGAGAGAGCAGTCGCTCTAAGCGAAACAAATAAGCCTCAAGCCATTGAAATATTAGGCGGATTAGGTAAAAACACTACGAAACTTATATTCATACTTTTCCCCAGGAAACTGCGAGTTTTCGTGACGGTACGCGTGGTAGAAACGAGTTAGTTGACCGAACCGTTCAACTCATGTTTTGCTGAATCATTTGCTAATCATTGTTGTCAATGGTATATTCCTTCATTATCGCCCGCTTCTTTGACAAACACGGTTTTGTGACATTCACTTTGTCGGGTCTATATATACTCGGATTTTTCTAACTCATTTACACTGTTTTTCGCTAATATTTTCGTGATGGTGAATGCTATCGTTCTATAACTTGGCATACTTCACCTAGGAGTCAAACGGCAATTTTCTACCAAATTTCAGACAGCTATCGCGAAAATTGAAAAAGTTGGCAATCTACCTCAATGTCAAATTTCAGCCCAAAACGGGATCTCGAGAATCTCAGCATATTCGAGGAATTGGTCCTGTTTACATCCATCGGGATTCGAAATATTCTTGTAACTTTGAACCAGAAGATACACTGGGGTGTACTCTACACAAACATGTTGATTTTGAAACATTACTCCGCTACAAAACCGAGCAAATGCACAAAATTGTGTGCGGGCCCAGAAATTATATAATAGGGCTAAATTTAACATTGGGGTAGATTGCCAACTTTTTCAATTTTTGGAATAGCTGTCTGAAATTTGGTAGCAAATTGCCGTTTGACTGGCAGGTGAAGTATGCCAAGTTATAGAACGATAACGTTAAGCATCACAAAAATATTAGCGAAAAACAGTGTAAACGAGTTAGAAAAATCCGAGTATAGGTACACCTTGCAGTTAGTTGATACCTGCCTCACAACGAACATCTCTGCATCTCCATCTAAAATAACCGAGTTATATTTCCAAACAAATTTAATTTCGGATTTAGACTCTATTTAAGATCTGGCAAAGTATGGGTCATTCTTCATTTGTATTCTGTTCTTCAAAATTGTCATTCTGCTGATTCTGGAATCAGGTCTACAGTTGCTTGCTTGATTAGCTTCGGAATGCCATTCTGGAATCAACTTTGGCCAATATAATGTGATTCTTGTATTCCATCTTTTCAGCGAAACCACCAGAATCGGGACATTTCTTTCACCAATATAATACTCCATCCAACTCCAAGGCATTCAAACTTGTAGCTGTCCTTATTTGTCTGTTATAAATGCAACTCGCTTTTGCTGAATAAAGATACAAATCAATCAATTCAAGTGATTTATAGATCTAATAAGAAACAGATTTATTGACACCATAAATACCACGGTGGGTAGGTACTTGCCAACTCTGAAAAATCAGCTCAAAATTCGGTGGTTTTTATCATCCGCAGTCAAGAAGGATGTAGCATCAGAGGATGAAGAAGCGATTAAAGTCAAAGAACAGTCCATCACTGAATTGGGCAAACTGTTGGCACTGACTGGACAAGCTGAAGGTTTGTGGATTCCAGGCTTTCCAGCTTTGGAAATATTGTAACATCATTCTGTGATACCAGGTAGATGTCTGTAATATTGGTGCCCAGTTTGGAATGAAATAAAAGAACATGTCTGAGTCTGAGTTACCAAAATAATAGATCAGAGTCTTATATTCAGATTAACCATATATATATGTATATGAAAAGTTTAGTTGAATGGACATTTCGTGCAAATTGACTCACATGTGACCCTGTTGTATATGTCACTCTATTTTCCAGAGCTTGCTGGGCTAGTGAAGTATGCTCGTCCATTTCTGTCGCTAGTAAGCAAGGCTAAAGCCGCTAAACTAGTGCGCTTCCTTGTTGACAAATTCCTGGACATGGAGGCTGGTACTGGCAAAGAGGTGAGTCACACACCGCATAGCTCATTTCTTGCATTAGACACTGGTCCAAAGCATAGATCCGAGATGTTTACATTTAGGCTAATAGGCATTGTGAATCACATGCAGCAAGCAAATGACTGATGATAACACAAATTCTGATCATTCAAAATAGATATGATGTTTTAATTCTCAATGCTCAGTGTATGGGATATAATGAAATATAACACATAAATGTATCACTTCAGACATTACTTGTTCTGTGTGATGATGCAGTTTGAATGTTCAAAATGCATTGCTATATTTACCACCTATTTATCCAGATTGAGCTGTGTCGCGAGTGCATCGACTGGGCCCTGGATGAGAAGAGGACGTTCCTACGACAGGCTTTGGAGGTTCGTTTGATGTTGATTAGACTGACAAATTTGGCAAATTTTCATTTTGGTATTCTCTTGCTTATATATAACCTAAAATTAGGCACATCTTGTATGTGGTCAATCTTATGAGTTTTTCAAATACATGTATAGCTAAAACAGTGCTCTTTACATAATACATACCGTATTCGCGCGCATACAGTCGCATGTGCGTTTATCCGAAATTTGCTTGTTTTAGGCCACTTATAATTTGGAAAATATTTCGTACATTCGTACATGTGCGATCGTTTTCGATAAGGGGTTGACTGCATATCCCTCTGATCAGGCTCAGATAGTTTGACAGTTATAACTTATACGAGGCCGACACGATTGTCAAAACCGCCCGACTCGTTAATTGCAATTACATGGTTTGGTGCACAATGAATTCAGACATCGGTACTTGTGTTGGTGTGTATGCATGATGTATAATCTATTGTTGTGTGAAGCTGTTGGGACTTCGGGAAACAAATATTATTTGTTGTTTGGTTCGTTGCTATTTCAAAACAAATCCACATGTCACTTGGAAGAAGAATGTGAAACAAACAGCCTGATTGGTGGGATTTTTATGATGTCATATCTGGCCTTTCACCATTGGCTGATTCGTTTTGAAAGGTAACTTTTGATTGGTTGGAATGTGAATCAGCTCATGAATATTAATGTGTACTTGCTAGAAAAATGGCAACTTCCTGCTGAGCGGCAAACATCACAAACATGAACGAAACAAGGGCTTTTCAATATGTTTATTCCACACTCATGAACAGAAATAACACATCCCGATCATAAGATGACAAAAAAAATCACAAGTGTCAATTACCCTCAACCGTAATTAGGCAATCAACATCACAACTTATTTGACAGTTTGCAATCCATTGACCGCGGACACAGCCGCGATTGACACGAACTGACGAAGTCACGATTGCATGAAATCAGTCAAGCACATGACATGGAACCGATGATCTTGCGATCAAAAATTTTTTACTGTCATTCTCGATTTTGATTTTTTTTTCAACCACAAGCACATGTGAGTATATTCAAAATATACGCACACCTTTGACTATACGCACATGCGACTGTATGCGCGCGAATACGGTATGTGTTACTTTACTGATATGTTATGATGTGTTACAGGCTCGACTGATTGCTCTCTATTTTGACACAAAGAAATACACAGAAGCTTTGGCTCTAGGTATGAAAGGACACAGATTGCACAAACAATTGTGCCTTGAAGTAATTTCCCTTTCTGGGCCTTCGTGCTATTCTACATGTATTCATACTTGACATGAATTTGACCTGGACAGGAGGGACTTTGCTTAGAGAATTAAAGAAGCTGGATGACAAAGCTTTATTGGTGGAAGTTCAGCTGCTGGAAAGTAAAACTTATCACGCCCTCAGCAATCTACCTAAATCCAGGTAAGGTTGCAAATTATTAATATACAGAACAAGATATGGGAATTATGCCATATCTCTAGTGGACATTAATTTTGGTTCTAAACATCGAGTTTGTTTTTCATTGAATTGACTAGCAATTTACTAGATTTCGACTGATGCTGATAGACCATTTAATATGGCATCTAGCATTTGATATATTTCGAGTTTACTTTCTGTTACCATGGCTACAGGGCTGCGCTGACATCTGCAAGAACCACAGCCAATGGAATATACTGCCCACCAAAACTACAGGCCGCATTGGATCAACAATCAGGTTCATGAATATTCATGACATGTATCATAACCACATTTTACATACCCGAAATGAAACAATAAAAAGTACAATAATTTTTCCACAACCTGCAGGAATTTTGCATGCTGCCGATGAGAAAGACTTCAAGACGGCGTACTCATATTTCTACGAAGCGTTTGAGGGTTATGACTCCATCGACAGTCCCAAGGCCGTGACAGCTCTCAAGTACATGCTCCTGAGCAAGATCATGCTCAACTGGTCAGTGCAGTCACCTACTCTGTTGAAGAAGTCAAGTTTGGTTCAAGTTGATTTGCTGGATAAGATAATCATATGATTTTAGGAAATAAATATAATATTTTGTATATATGATTTTAGGAAATGAAATAATACGTCATAATATGTCAATGTTTGCTATCATGAATTCCCATCAGCCTGATTATTGCATACCATCCCACCTTGAATGTATGAATATTCACCCAAATAACTTACTTGCACGTATGATGTTTGATCAGTTCTGACGAGGTACACACGATCGTTAGCGGCAAGCTTGCCCTCAAGTACAGTGGTGCGGAGGTAGACGCAATGAAGAGTATCGCACAGGCCAGTCACAAACGGTCCTTGGCCGACTTCCAAGAGGTGGGTACTGTCATAACGTATTTCGTCATAATGTTTATGGTTGATATCTCATCATAATGTCAACAGTTTACTGATATTTTGTTATAACGTCAACAGTTGACTGATAGCTGGGTGGTTGTTTGTGATAAAACCAATATACATCCTTGTGTCAATATTGACTATTCATAAAACACTTCTGGAAAATCAAAAACTTCCAAGGAAAATCTGCTTTCCTGTGACCTAGTTTATTAGAAAAATAACTCGGGTGCAATTTTCCTGATACCTGATCTTAACATTGCCTCACAGACACTGGCTAAGTACACTGTACAACTGGAGAACGACCCGATTGTACGAGCACACCTCGACTCGCTGTACGACAACCTACTGGAACAGAACTTGTGTCGTCTCATAGAGCCGTACTCCAGAGTACAGGTGAGTACAACGGTGGAACCATGGCATCCACGCTTCTTGATATTTTATAAAATATTGTTTTGTTTACCAACTTATATATTTGCTGTAAAATTGCACTTTTGGACAATGGCTAACTATCTTCACAATACTTACATAACAATGCATAGATAGAAACCATGGAAGTAAGTCAAATATCATGATATAATATATACACAAGTTTTTAAATCTGCTTGTCACATAATCCGTGCCCTGTTTGTCTAACAAGCAAATAGTAGGCGTAATAATAGTATGGAATTAGACAGTGTTGACAAGATAATTGAGGTTGAGGAATCTTGTTCAGTGTTGGTTGAATAGAATACAATTCCATCATCCATGTTGTCTGAAAATGGGACTGTTAGTAATTGGTAACCACTGGTATTTTGTTGGCAGGTGGACCACATAGCTAATCTCATCAAACTTCCGGTGGACAGCGTGGAAAAGAAACTCTCACAGATGATTCTTGACAAGAAATTCAGTGGTGTGTATCTCTGGTTTGTCAACTTTGTTGAGTTTACTGTAGCTGCTTTTGCAGTCATTGAGATCATTCTGGCCTGGATATATATGCCTTTGTCAAATTGTGAAGTGGACTTGTATTATTAAAATAAGCTTTGTTAAATGAATATTCAGCATCACAGATTGAATATTCATATTAAGCTGTTTCACATTGCAATTGTGACTGAATGAAAGTTTTAAAAATTGTGTCTTGCAGGTATACTCAACCAGGGAACAGGGGTGTTGATCATTTTTGACGAAACAACAGCGGACAAGACCTATGAAACCTCCCTGGACACCATACAAAATATGGGAAAAGTTGTGGATGCTTTGTACAACAAAGCAAAAAAGCTTACCTAATAATTTTCCAATCGTATGATATTGTATGACAAACCATGCTGCGTGAAAGTTGTGAGTGTTAGTTGTAAGAACTTGGAAAACTAGTTATCACATATTATATTGGCCTGTGCTGTTGAAATAAATATTTAAGTGTCAAACATACCAGACTTGTGTCAGTGGAATTCTATGTTTGGTTCTGGGTCAGCAAATACTTGACCTCAAACTATGAGTAATATCTTGAAGTGAGGATTTGATCGTGCATGTTCCACATTCGTACATGTTATTTCTTGTCTAGATGTGTCGTAGATTGGAAGGGCGATTATTTTCAGGACCCGTGGATCTGGACAAACGTGTCTTAGATCTTCACATTTGTAGGCAATTGACAAAATGGTTTTCGAATTTGTGGATGGATTCATTACAAATTTGTGGGTGGCGTTTTCACATTTGTGCCTAGTGGGTAATTGTGTCGGGATGTGATGCTGGTGACAAATAAACACATTTGGTTCAACGCGAGTAGAACTCGCTAATTCAAATTACTCAGAATCGCACCGTAACGTTGAGTGACTTGCAACCCTATACACTCGATTTCACATCACAATGACACCAAAAATATTGGCCAATAGCGAATAGTGTTCATGGTATTATGTTAGCAAAATGTCAAACCAAAAGAACATGATGATATGGGCATGACTGTTTTGATACTAGTACTAAGACAATCCGGCCCAAGTATCCTACACTGCGCCTTAATACTACTCGTCCACTAAACCCTTTTAATCCTTAAATGTCCTTATGGTTTTGTCAGATTTTTTTTTTTTTTTCACTTTTTGGTTTCCGGACGATAACTCAAGAATGCCCTGACGAATCTTCGAGAAATTTTCACCAGTTATCACATATATTACATAGATCATGTAGATGAACCCCATTGTTTTGGAGCCAGCTCCGAGGTCCGGTTAGTCCGTGAGGATGAATTTTGTGTCAAATGGTTTCCGGATGAAAACTCAAAAAGTACTTGTGCTACCATTCTGAAACTTGACATATATGTTGATATAATGTCACAGAGGAACCCTTTTGATTATGGGGTCAATCCCTCAAACGACCTACGACCCACGGGCCGAAAATTTTTTTTCGCTGAGTCGGCGTTTTTCATTTTCGGCCATATCTCGGAAACGGTGCGTCGTAGAGCGAAACGGACGTTATTTTCGGACTCGTGACACCAGACAAACATGCCTTAGGGGTATGTTGAGTGAACTTGGCCCTGGGCCAATTTTTTTTTGCTGAGTCGGCGTTTTTCATTTTCGGCCATATCTCGGAAACGGTGCGTCGTAGAGCGAAACGGAGGTTATTTTCGGACTCCTGACACTTGACAAACATGCCTTAGGGGTATGTTGGGTGAACTTGGCCCTGGGCCAATTTTTTTTTGCTGAGTCGGCGTTTTTCATTTTCGGCCATATCTCGGAAACGGTGCATCGTAGAGCGAAACGGAGGTTATTTTCGGACTCCTGACACTAGACAAACATGCCTTGGGGTATGTTGGGTGAACTTGGGGTATGTTGGGGTATGTTGGGTGAACTTGGGGTATGTTGGGGTATGTTGGGTGGGCCGACAATCCTTATGTTCGTTGCCTCTACTTTGATTCTAAATTGTTTACACCGGTGTTTGAAGATATTTATCAGATGCTAAATTTTATTGTTTTATAAGTTGGCGTACTTCTGGGAATGAAACGGTAATTTTCTACCGAATTTCAGACTTCCATTGCAAAATTGGCACTTTCAAATGGGAAGTCATATATGATGATTTGTGTAGTGACTTTTGAATTTGACCTTCGATGACCTTGAACGATCAAAACTGCCACTTTTTGTCAAACATTTGGATCAAATTTGGAATGTCAACATTACTACTGTTTGAACTTTTATAGAGGAGCGCTCAAGGCCGAGAGGCCTTAACCTTAATCTTTTTTCCCAAACACCTGTGTTAGTAACTCCGTCAGTATCCACCATTCAAATGATACGATGTCGTGGAACCTGTATGGCAATACGGGCCAATGGTGTCAGTGCAACCAACAATAAAACACTCCAGTATATTTTATAATGTACCCCCTCCTTGTCTCCTCACTGGCTATCTCAATACTCTCAATATCATAGCAGACTCACGGAAATGCCAGAAGAACATAATGATATGGGCAAATGACATGAGATTAGGTAGTTGTGTAAATGAAAACTATTTGGAAATGACCCCTCTGAGACTTTTATCCTCTGAAATACTTCCCAAGACAATAACACACACGCGATAACAAAATACAAGCTAACCCATCTTAATGTAATGTGCTTTTGGTATCTCTCCATGAATTGAGCACATAAACATAACGTATATTATGTATCTATGCATTTGTCTCTATTTTGTATTTATAAATAAAAAAATCAGCATGTGGGGGAAGCTGGAATAGATTACATATCAAATATTGATCAATTTCACATTTTGAAGTTATGGTTGATTTGTCCTTTAGTTCCAGGGACAATGCTGCTTGAAAAAGAAGCATGAATGAATGTTTCCGCTTATGAATCAGATTAGAGATAAACGGACGATGCAGTGCTCTATGTGTTAGCCGGTGGACCATAACAGCAGGTATCGAGTGTCATCGCTTGAGAATATATGTGGAAGATAAGCGAGAGAACATTGATTCCCCCCTTCCAGAGCACCTGTCGAATTCCGTCGACAGTCCAATGTGATAATCAACGGCAATGATGAGTATCAGCAATAAGTAATGAGTTCTGATACAAACAGAAGTTGCGTCATGACAAACCCTTCTCATAACTTATTATCATTATTATTTGGCCTCTCTAGAAAATTAAATGGAAGTATTTTGCTGACAAGATTCCACAAGTATCCCATACTTAATCACATACGACCAATAAATAAGAAATCATATAGATAAACGAATATAATGCGAGCTAAGGATCCGATTTTCCCTTGGACCTTCTTCACAGCATTTCACATGTTTCAAGCACATTTATTGTCACATAGGGAATATAGAAAAAGGGTAATATCCCATTAGTGAACTGACGAGCACTCCATGTAAGTGAATCACCTTTCCTGAATAATCATCTTATCTCTCCGTAGTGAAGTACAGTCTTCTTTCCTGGATGGGATATTCAATTGGTTGACAACCAATCTTCTTTAGCGCCACAACCACAACATACCATATATTAGTATATGTGATAAATATCGTTCGATGGCCGATATTAGGCCGAATGTCTGTGATCGCTGTGCTAAATCACAAGGCCGGCAGTAGCAGTTCAATAGTTTATTTGGGATGATAGCCGACAATGTCTCAATCACACCACAGGGCCGCAAACACACCTACGTCCGGTGATTTCCCCAGTCGACAAGATATAGTCCTTTTCCGTTATAATTCACTGATATTTAGTCCACGATTATCCAATATATTCCATACGAGCACGGCCAAACTATTAACAATACTCCAATACGTCTGTGCTCATGGCGGCCATTTACTCAACTCTATCACAACACGTCTATTCTCTGTGACCGCTTCTACTCAACTCTTAGCAAAACTGTGGGGCCGGCAACATGTGGTGTAGACTTTCCCGCCAAATGCATGCGGTGTTGTGATTGGGTAGATGTGTGGTGGTGTGAGCTGATGTCACCGGGAAAGTGGGTTTCCCCGGCGCGTGTCTTGACTACTATGGTCTGTATGTGTGCACGTGATGTGGGTGTTATGCATGTCATGTTCTATGTTTAGAAGTAGGTGCTTGTGAAGGTCAAGGCCGAAACTAACTGGGTCGATGTACCGAATGAATGGGGCCGCAAGTGCATGTGGATTGACCTGTGTATGTAACCATGACTACATGGAGTTTATGCTTGTGATCGTATAGTGTGTACTTGTCCTGTATGTAAGTCATGTAGAATGAATGTTTGTTGTGAAATATGTATGCGCGGGAGGGACGGGGGTTACAGTCGCTAAAATTACTACATTACACCCCTTCATTAATTCTACGCCCTCGGAATTACCCTACCCGGACCCTACCGTCGCCAAAAACTAACAATAAAAAGCTAAGAAGTCCTACAAGGTCAAACCCCAACACTCACACACACACGCCGCGCGACAATGGTAAAACACTTCATACAATAAAAATTCTAACCGTCAAAATAAACGTCATCAGTCAGTCCGTCAATAGTCGCTACGATGATACATTTACACATACATGCACAACAACGAATGATAATGAATGGAATGTATGAACAAAACTCCTCGACGCTTCATAATGAAACGGAACTATTTAGAGTCTATAAACTGAAAAAGAATTGTCTGGATTAACCTTAACTAAATTACATGAATAAAATGCCGTGACTAGGATAACTATTATTATTTACAACTATTTACATATATATACTACTCATGGCCGACACGATGAAAGGCTGATACATCACTAGTCCAGCGTGACCAGGATTTTCAGAGGCCGACACAATCGAGGCCGGCAATTGTCCGTTTATCACCACTGAGCCGAAACGTTCACTCCTTCTGGCCTCGCTTGCCAGCAGGAGGTGGTGGTGGTGCCGGCGACGCCTGCCGCATTAGTTGTTGTTGCTCCTCTGGTGGCAGACGGGGCAAAATCGACACAATAGTGGCGAGCAGGTTGCCCGGGATAGTGGTACCCGAGTCGCTCTGTGTCGCGGCCGTATCCGTCGAGGTCGAAACTGGGGCCGACTGTTCCAGGTGTGTCACCCGGGCACGTAACTGTTCATTTTCCTGCCGCAAATCCTCATTTTCGTCTTCAAGCCGATGTATCTGCCGACGTAAGTGGTCGGTCTCTTCCTCGAGCCGATCAGGGAAGGTCGGGAGATGCCGTTCGTGGAAGACTCCCATCCCGAATCCCACAGAGAGGCCGTTATATTCGGCCTGCCGAATATGTTGGTCCATGGCTTCTAGATAGAAGCGCCGGATCTCCCGAAAATGTTGGTTCGCCATGTCGTCGGCGCGTGCCAGGTATAAGGTCGGAAGATGCTCGCTCTTCCGGGCCGGCAAGATCAACGGGTCAGCGTTGTGGGCCGCCTGGGCGATATGGGACTCCCAGTGTTCCTCGTGGACACGGGGAAGATTCGGAAGCTGGTTCGCTTCCCGACTCCTGAGTGGGTTGGCCAGATCCGGGTTCTGCCCTGGCAGGGCCTGTAGGCCGGGAATCATCCGAGTCGATAACCGAGTCCCGTGCTGCTGCACGAAAAGAATATCAGCCGAAAACTCTCCTGAGCCGTGAAACGGCAGCCGTTCATCCAAGTCTCTGTGGAGAGGTTCCAGAGACTCAGGCTCATCGTATTGTAGCCGCGGCCGATCAGCAGTCGAATCCTTAGTGACGACCGTCTGTATGATCTCCATGCTGCCGTCCAGATATGGAGGTTCGTCCGTCTGAAGAACCGTTCGCCTGGACGGAAGGGGCGAATCCTCGCGGTCGCTGACCGAGGCCGAAATCGATTCGTGGTGGGCTTCCTCCGCAGCCGGCTGTAGAGGTGGAGGAGAGTCCCGCGACTGGGCCGTAACTTCCTTCCGGTCGGTCTCCTGACCTGTCGGAGGCGGTGCCGACAAAGGAGGAAATTCCTCCGGTGGGGGAACCAATCCCTCCCTCACACGATAATCCGTGACGTTTGTCGCCGTAGGCCGCTCTACCACAAGTTTCCGTGGGATAATGTCCGATGGCCGAGTTTGCACCTGGGCCGTCACAGGAGTGGACTGAGCCGATGGCTCCGAAACCACGGAGCTGGGAGGCTTGAGTGCGTCCGTCTGGTAGGCGACTGGCCGAGTGAAGAATATTGTGCTAGGCCGACGTATGGTCACCCAGCGATTCATCGCCATGATGTCATTAATCATCCGAGCTAGGCGATCCTCCTCCGCTCGGGTTGAAGGCCGAAGGTACTCAAGGCGTCGGAGCACTTGATGAATTTCCGGGGCCGAATTCGGGGGGTACTGGTCGAACAGTGGAGGCGCCATGTGCCAAATCCCGAAAGTAAGTACTCTGTTGACATCCCGTCGGAAGATCGGGATGTCGGCCGGAACACGCGGAGGCCGGTAGTTTGGACTGGGCTGCATATCTACGCGGCAGCGTAGCGCGAACCGTTGCAGCATAGGGCCGGAAGCGTTGAGCTGTCCCTGCTCAAACAGCGGGAGAAGGCCGACGTGAGTCTGAGTTGCCTCACTCAGGTGCCGAATCATGTCTTCCGACGTGAGCGTGACGTAATTATCTTTGGCCGGACAGACGAAAAATCGTAGAAGCGGAAAATGGTACGCCAGGACGTGGGCGTCCAAATCCGAGGCCGAACGGAAAGGTCCACGTCGAGGTACCGTTGGCCATATCCTCCCTTCCTCTCCATCTTCCTCCCCGATACAGAAAGGACATAGATAACGGCCGTCTTCCCTCCTTAGTGGCTCCAAGGTCGCCAAATTTCCCTCCGTAAGCCGTGAGGGTGCGCCGAAATTGTGTTCATGGCTGTAACCATCATGCCGATTCCGAAGATGGAACGGAACGTCATTCCAATTAATCGGCTGAGCTCCGTACGGGGTGATTGGGGCCGGAACTAGAGCCATGAGCTCCGATATCTGACGACGATAAGCCGAAGCACGCGTCACAGGGCCGGAACTAGCGCGTCGTGAATTTCGCGCCGACGAGTGAAGATTTCTGCCGGACGATGAACTCGCTGACGAAGCCGAAGACTGTGCCGGTGACGTGACGGCACGGGGCCGAACTACCTACGTTGATGAGGCCGAAGATACTGGGGCAGGCTCGATTGGTGTTATCGCCTGCTGAGCGGGAGCCGACTTTGCCGAGCTGGCGGCTTCCGCCGCGCGTTGAGCCTCCAAGGCTCGACGGACAATTTCCCCACCTTCCTCTAACTGCCGAAAACGATCCGGGTCGTCCTCTGAGGTCGGACTCGGGGTGTGCCGGGAGCCGCGTTGCGCCAGCCTTGCCATGATTTGGTATCGTGGCTGTTTATTTGGGCCGGATGCCGTAACTGTTTGTTCCGAACTGGGTTCGGGGCCGATAGCGGACATTTCATCGTCCGTCAACACGATGGGGTTGTCTTGTTCATCACCTCGTTCGACAACCTCAACTGTCAATTTGGTTCCGTCAAACTTGATGGAACGAGGCCGACTATCAGCAGAGCCGTCACTGTCTCTTCCATCACTTGGCTTATCCGCCATGGCGGAGGCCGCAACACAACTGTCACTTCAAAACAGCTAGGCCGACTGTGATTTTTATTAAACTCCAATATCCAACAACTATTCACAAACTTCACCAGTTCAATGTCATTAAATGCCACGTAATTATCCGATAAATGTTCCGAACCAGTACAAAGTTTTTCTCCGTATTAATCGAGCTCCTGCTGCTTCAGAAGCTCAGACGCAAATGACCTACTTGCCGCTAAATTTCCACTGCCGTACACCGAGATGCTTATCAGTATCCCAATTCCACGAATCGGGCCGGGGGGCGCTCTCTGCCGATATACAAAAACGTCTTTACGCTATATCCCATTGTTCCAAGTGTATCTGCAACAAGGCGGGCCGTCGTCAGGGAAACGCTGGTACGATCTCTCTCTGACCTATTTGGGTCAGTCCATTACGACAGTAGGGGGATCCTCACACTGTCCATTTTTCCGGATGTCCGTCTGCCGTCCCCTGGATTACACGTTCCGATGCATAGTCTATCTGTGCTAATCGACTGTTCAAATTACTGGGCTCTTTTTGCCCGACGACTCACTATTGTCTTTATCAGGGGAGATTTCATGTGGGTGCTGTAAACAGCTTAAGTGTTTATTTGCGCTCGTGCATTCCTTGTGACCTGTTACTTTGATCGTTCCTTTTCTCCCTAAGTTAGCGCACAATAAACTAACGGCCGAATTGCTGTCTAGCAGACGACACACAGTTATTAAAGGCTGAGACATTAATGTCAATCACTCACAGGGGCGGACTTCGTTCCATTCATTTTCAGCCAGTTCACAAGACAACGGGGCCGCTAATATTGTCGGGGTCGAAATTGCAATGATCAGGGTCGGTCACACCGTCGCGCTTTGAATATTTTTGGGTGATGAATTTGATGACAGGCCGCATCTTGGTATGATAGCTATTTAGTGACTGGTTCCCGTACCACTGGGCCGTTCCTCCGAATACTACATGGAGTGGGTAGAGGCTCGGTCGACGCATACCCCGGAACGAATCACACTACCACCTCTTCGACAACTAAGTGGCCTTACTCACGGCGTGACATGAATTATTATCCTCTTCGGCTGGCACATGGATTGAATCTGACATGATAATCTTAGTTAGTGCGTAACACACGCGGAACAATAGCATACGTTATACGGGGTCGAAACACATATCATAATGCAATCAATTTTTCACCAGCATCGTAATTATGAAATCATATCAAGTGTATATATGTCGAATTCGCCTCACTGACATCTTGTACATATTAAATGCATATATATTGTTATTGTAATATATTATATTATTATGGGAAAGACATGATATCATAGTCCATTAGACATGCATAATTCATCATCAATAGCATCAATCAGATAACAAGGCCGGGGTTATCTGTAGCGGGCCGGTCTGCGTGCGTTGCGTTTGGGTCGACTTGGTCGTGCAGGCGGGGGCGTAGCCTTGCTTGTCTCGGGGTCGGATGATATCACAGGCTTTCGCTTGCGTGCCGGTTTTGGTGTGTCGGAACTTGATCTGCGTGATCTTTTCCGTTTCCGATGACGACTTGAGCCGGATGAAGTTGGAGATCGCGATTTACGATCTTGGGCCGCTGACGAGTCAGACTCAGCTGTTTGGTCTGTATCTGTATGCCGATCTTGCACTGTGACCTCCCAGGGGTAGTAGAACTCCTTGAGGAGCCCCAGGGGGTCGGCCGATTGCTCTGAGCCGGATTTGCTTGACGACGTCGAAGGTCGTACAGGGTCGGAATAGATGTGAGCCGCTTGGTTGTCACCTTCGTACGGTTTGAGTACGTCCAGATGAACAACACGAGTGTTCCGAGGGTTGGAAACCAAGGCGATCCGGTAATCTACCTCAGTCACACGGTCGACGATCCTCCAGGGACCAGTCCAAGGCCGAGCGAACTTATTATTCTGCGTGAGGGGCAGATAATAATATCGGACCAGTTCTCCTGGTTGGAACTGGGGTCGAGGCTTGGCGTGGGCGTCATAACCCATCTTCTGCCGCATTGCCGCTTTCTCAAGATGGTCCTGAGCGAAACCGTGGGCCGTCCTGATCGCTTGCCGTAAATACTCCACATACTCCGGACCACACGGAGGTAGTGGTTCGGGGTCGTAAGTCGGGAACATGAGGTCGACTGGCAAGTTACACACGTGTCCATACACCATCAGATGCGGGGTGCATCCCGTGGACGAGTGTACTGAGGTTCGATAGGCCATTAACACATATGGCAGGTGCACGTCCCAGTCGTTCGCACGATCGCTGACGAATGCACTCAGCATGTTGAGCAATGTCCTGTTGAATCGCTCAACCTGGCCGTCGCTCTGAGGTCGATATGGGGCCGTGCGGATCTTCTTAGCGCCCAGAAGACGCACGACATGCCGAAATAGAGCCGACTCGAACTCGGTGCCCTGGTCACTATGGATTGCCTTGGGGACGCCATGATAAACTATCCATCTGTTTACCAGGATGTCGGCAACATTTTTGGCGGTATGTCGCCGCAGCGGGAAGGCGTCCGTATATTTCGTGAAATAGTCCGACACAACAAGGATATACCGATGGCCTCTTCCCGTGACTTTGTGGGTGTCGAGAATGTCCATCGTGATCCGGTCGAAAGGCGCTCCTGTCGGCAACTGTGTCAGAGGCGATCGTTTTGGGGCCGGTTTTCCTTTGCGGGTGACACATTGCGAGCAGCGGGCACACCAGCGGGCGACATCCAGTGCCAGGCCGGGCCAGTAGAATCGGCGCCTGACTCTCTCGATGGTTCGCTGAATGCCGAGATGTCCGACAATCTTCAGGTCGTGAAGTTGGTGCAGAACCTGCGTTCTGAGTGCTACGGGGAGCACGGTTTGCACCACAGGCCGTCCAGTGGGGTCGGGTTTTACGTGCCGAACTAGTACCCTGTCTTGTAGCGCCAGGAGGCTCCATCTGGAAACAAGTGTTTTTACCTCCTCCCCATGGCGCGCTACCTCCTTAGAGTCTGGTTTAGTGCCGATCAACATCCACTGTCGCACTTTTCCGACGCTCGGGTCGGCTTGCTGTGCCGCGACAATGTCCTGAGTCGAATAGTCCGAAAGCCACTTTTGCCCATCAAGTGTGGCGTCCAAAGCACGGACTCGAACAACTTGGCGTGCCGAAACTAGTTGGGGCAAGACCGGTGATGTTATGGAATCACTGTCCAGGAGGTCTGCCCTTGTCTTAGCCGGAACAACAGTGATCCGACGAACTGGAAGTTCTCCGGAACTTGTCTCTGGGTCGGTTGGAGGTGTAACGAGCCGTCCGGGACAGTCTTGGTGTTTGCAACTGTGACACCGTGACAAGCCGTCTGCGTTGCCGTGAAGTTTGCCGGGCCGATGCTCTATCTTGAAGTCGTATTGCTGCAACTTAGCGAGCCACCTGGCGAGCATGCCGTCCGCGTCGCTGTAGTTCTTGAGCCACCTCAAGGAGCTGTGGTCGGTCCGGAGGAGGAACTTCCTACCCCAAAGATAATGCCGATAATGTTGAACCATTTCTACCACTGCCAGCAGTTCTCGGTACGTGGTACAATAGTTCCGTTGGGTCCGGGATAGGGTTTTGCTGGCAAACCCGATGGGGATTTCTTTCCCGTTGACCCTCTGTGAGAGTGCGCCTCCCACAGCATAGCCGCTAGCGTCTGTGTCGAGGATGAAGTAATCATCCGGACTCTGGGTCGGATGCGCGAGCTTAGGCGCCTGGATGAGAGCGTCGCGGAGCCGCCGAAAAGCGCGTCGCTGAGCCGGTCCCCAAGTGAAATGACATTCACCTCGGGTGAGTGCTACGAGAGGTTCGGCGATCTCAGCATAGTCCTTGATGAATCGCCTGTGGTAATTGGCGAAACCAAGGAAAGATCTGACATCGGAGATCTCGCACGGGGTCGGCCATTCTCTGATGGCTTTAACCTTGTTGGGGTCGACACGAATTCCTTGGCTGCTCACTATAAACCCCAAGTACAGAATTTCCCTCTGGAACAGTTCGCACTTCTTGGGTTGAAGCTTCAGGCCTGCCGATCTAATCCGATCCAGGACCGCCTCCAGATTTGCGAGTGCCTGATCGAATGTTCTGCCGTAAGCGATGACGTCATCCAGGTAACACATACACCGTGTCCACAAGTATCCACGGAGTATGGTTTCCATTAGCCGTTCAAATGTTGCCGGTGCATTGCTGAGGCCGAATGGCATAACCTTGAACTGGTATAGTCCTTTCCTTGTCGCAAAGGCAGTTTTCGGTCTGTCTGTAGGGTCGACTTCGACTTGCCAGTAGCCGGAAGCCAAGTCCAAGGCCGAAAAGTATGTAGCGCCCGCCAGGGCGTCATGAGTGTCCTGAATGTTGGGCAACGGATATGAATCCTTGCGGGTGACATCATTCAGGAGCCGATAATCGACGCAAAATCTTACTTGGCCGTTCTTTTTATGCACTAGCACCACCTGTGCGCTCCAGGGCGAATCTGACGGCTCAATGCACCCCAAGCGAAGCATCTTGTCGACCTCCTCATCTATGATGCCCTGTTGCGCCTGAGGGACGCGTCGTTGACGTTGCCGAATCGGGGCCGAATTGCCGGTGTCGATCTTGTGTTGGACGACTTGGGTCCGGCCCAACTGTCCTTCCGGGTGCATGAAGGTGTCCTGATATTGATGGATCAGGTTAGCGCAACGCCGGTGTTGTTCTGGCGCTAGTCCGGCGCGATCCACCATCTCTTGTAGATGTGGCGGTAGGTCGCGGTAGTGACTGGCGTAGGCCGTGGACAGGTCGGGCTCCTCTCCGGGTCTTGGTAGAGCTCCGACAACACTCTCGATCGGACTGGCTATGGCGACAGGGTCGGATCGAGTAAGTGTAATACCGGTATCTGCCGTGTTGACTACAGACACCTTTACACATTGTCGGTCCAAGGTCGTTAATGTTCTTCCCATGATGAGGTCAGTGTCCTCGGGAAAGGCCGTCAATGGTTGAATCATCCGTGGATGCTGCCGAACACGAACTCTGGAAGTCGGGATTAACTCTATGATCGCCTCGCTACGTGCGGGGACGGTGATGGCTCGGCGCACAGCCATTCTAACAACATTGGCTTCAATGTCCTTGTGCGCAAACAGGATTTCTTTGTGTACCTGTATTGTTCCTTCGCCGTAATTCACTACAGCGTGAGCTTGCCGGAAAAAGTTCATGCCGAGTATCATGGCGTCGTGGATGTCAGCTACACAAAATGTCACAATCATATGGTTGGTCCCGACCTGAATTGGGAGGTCGATCAGTCCATCGATTGGGCTTGACTGTCCGTTGACGTCACGAATCGTGGCCGAAGTATGCTGTAACTGTCGTTGATCGGCGGGGACGTGTCGGAGCTGATCGCGTCGGAGCAAAGAGATTTGCGCTCCGGAGTCGAGCACAGCTTGCATTGTCTTATCCCCGACGCGTACCGATAACTTCCAGCACTCATGTGCCGCTCTCGAATTGTCTATGACGGCCGGAACTGCGGGGTCGTCCGGCGGTGGCTTGAAGAGTGTGTGCAGCGGCGGCAATTTGGATTCCGGTCCGAATGGGAACGCGTAGAACCCTCCGTCATCGGAGATCCACTCCACCTCGGACATACTATCTGTTCCGGTGCCGTTGGCGGTCGGGGGCGACACCCCTTCAGGACGACGATTTTCCCGTGGAGGCCGTTGTGGAAGTGGCGCGGACACCCCTTCATGAGGGAGAGCCGGCTTTGGGGTCGGAGCTCGACACTTGGTACACACCCCTTCAAGGAGCTGAGGTGTGGGCTGGGCCGGCTGTGGGGTCGTAACTGTTGGTACTGTTGGTTTGGTAGTTACGACAACCGCAGGTGTGGAGCATGTAACATTGTTCTGTTGCCCGGAAGGTCCTTGCTCCGCAGCACCTTCCACTACTGGTTTAACGACTGAGCCGTTGGCTCTGTCGGGGCCGACTTGGTTTGGTTGCCGATTTGGTTAGGTACTGACAATACTTGATCTGTCCTTCGGTCAGTACCAGCACCTTTAGGTCGAAAAGTTAGTGGCTTCATGCCATTGCGCACTAAGACGTCTTTAAGCCGGAAACACCGCATCCAGCGATGGCCGAGCTTCTTGCAGAAGAAGCATACGGCTGGTCGTCCGGGCTGTGGAGGCCGATCACCTTTAGTCGGGGCCGTAGTTCGTAAGACGGAATAGATAGCTGTCTCCTCACAGAGTCCATTCTCGTCGCTAAGGACGCTCTGGAAAGCTTCCGCCACCCATTCGCGTGAACAGGCTGGCACAGAATGTTCTTCACATCCTTGAAGGCCGGTCGTGTCACTGTCGGCAGGGTCGTAATAAGCCGCAACTTGTTCAGGGGTCGGCGTTCCTCCCTGATTGATCTGTCCCATAGCACAAGACAGTTCTTGGTCGACACAATCATCATCCGGGTATCTGCTCACGGAGATGTCGGCACGTCGTGTGCCCCTCTGACGATCTCTGTTTGTCCGTTGCTGACGACTTTCAGCTTTGAGGACGGCCGTCAGCGCTTCACCGTAACTATGGAAAGTGAACACGCACAGTTTGTCGGCAATGTGGTCGGGTTGGCCGTTGACGAACTGGGAGATTACTGTTCGTTGCCGGGACTCTGGCGTGACATCGTCAAACACTTGCTCAGCCAGAGCTTGAAGCCGCTCCAAGTAATGTTCCGCATTCTCCTTCCGTTCTCTTTTTAGAAAAGGAAAATCGTCCCGTTTGGACTGCCGACGAGGTGCGGGTTCCCAGCCCTCCAAGAGCTGACAACGAAACTCCTCCCAGGGAGTCTCGACCGGAATGTTCAGAGCTAACGCTTCGGCGCGGCCGCGCAGCGTACTCCGGAAGGTCGTTGTTTTATTGAGGTCGGAATATGTGAAGGCCGCAGTGAATTGCTCGAAGCTCCGTATGTACTGTGTGAGATTGCCCTCTTTGAAGGTCGCACGCCATTGAGCCGTTTTAGCCATTGCTAACGGTTGGGGCTCAGACGTGAGTCTCTGGGGCGTGGGCGTGTCGACGCTCACCACAGTCGGCGTTGTTGTGACGGGAGCTGTCGTTGGCGTGACAGCCGGAGCAGTTGAGGTCGTAACAATCGGAGCTGCCGAGGTCGTGTTAGCGGGTGCGGTCGGTGCCGTTGTCGCGGAGACGGCGGGTGAAGTAGCAGGTGGTGCCGGAATGCTGTTGGGGTCGTACGCTATTGGTGCGACAGGGGCCGTTTGACTGTATTGTGGCGTCACCCATGGTATCCCGACTGAGGGTGGGATTACAGCCGGCGATGGATATCGGTATGTCGATCCGTCTGGGCCTATACCATGGTACACTAATCCGGTTTGTGCACCATGATAGCCGGTGTCAGCTATCACACTTGGAACGCCACCGTATCCGGGTGGTGGGTTCATATAGCCGACAGGTGGTTGGTAGTATCCGACAGCTACTCCATTTGGAACACCGCTTGTTGCGCCAGGGTATCCGACTGGCGGTACACCATATCCGTTGGTGTTTCCGATTGATTGGGAGATCGGAGGTCCGATCATCGGCACAACACTTTCTGCCAGAGCAGACACAACTTGATCTTGCGAAGGATCGAAGCGCGGTTGTTCTCCGGTAGTCGACGACGGTCGGTACATGGTCGGCGCGCGTGTCGGAAGTCGACGTGTCACGGTCGCAGGGTCGGCGATTTGACGTCGACGGTACTTGGCGAAGTCGCGCTTGCCGTGTGGTGGCGCGAAATTCCGTCGTCGGGTCGCTGGGTCGTTGCGGTCGTAGAGGTGTCACGATCGGGGCATCGGTCGTCGCCGGGATGTTCTCTGTCGTTACTCTCGCCTGGCCGGGTTGTGTGTACTCTACCACCGTTGGCTCGGTCGGTATGCGCGAGTACGTCTCAGTCGCGGGGTCGTGTCGTCTCGGCGTCGTTGACGGCGCCAGTGGCCGATCTACCGAATAAGCGCTCGGCGGGACCGGTTCCGGAACATTGTCAGACTGACAAACCCACTGTCGTATCCAAGAGTCACTCGGTGGGTGTGTAACCATTGATGTGTCTATGGTTACCGGCCGAACGTTCACTGATAACTGTTCTGGGTCGGTAGCACGATATACGCTCGCTCTTTGACGTGAGCGCGTATAGTTTCTGTCGGCAGAGTTCAATAATCTCTGGATTGTTCTGGCCGACGTTGCCGAATACGCCCTAGCGTGTGCACTCAAAATGTCACTTACTGTGTGTTGAGGTGCGAGCGGGTCTTCGTCGAGGAACTCCCGTACCAGGTCGACGGGCGGCGAAGACGATCTCAGGGTCGAATGTTCGTCCATGGAGTCGAACAGGCCGGTCGGTTGTTGTTCCTGTGACAACGGAACTGTGTCGCTCATAACAACTGAGCGGGGGCCGGAAGGTCGGAAGGTCGGGTTGAACGTAACTTCTTCATCTGTCTGGTCGGCCGACTCACCTCGGAACGCTCCCGGGGCCAATGCCATCACTGCCGGTAAGTCTGGGTTAGTAATCCGAGACTAGCTCAGATCCTGGTCGAACGGCACCAATGTGATAAATATCGTTCGATGGCCGATATTAGGCCGAATGTCTGTGATCGCTGTGCTAAATCACAAGGCCGGCAGTAGCAGTTCAATAGTTTATTTGGGATGATAGCCGACAATGTCTCAATCACACCACAGGGCCGCAAACACACCTACGTCCGGTGATTTCCCCAGTCGACAAGATATAGTCCTTTTCCGTTATAATTCACTGATATTTAGTCCACGATTATCCAATATATTCCATACGAGCACGGCCAAACTATTAACAATACTCCAATACGTCTGTGCTCATGGCGGCCATTTACTCAACTCTATCACAACACGTCTATTCTCTGTGACCGCTTCTACTCAACTCTTAGCAAAACTGTGGGGCCGGCAACATGTGGTGTAGACTTTCCCGCCAAATGCATGCGGTGTTGTGATTGGGTAGATGTGTGGTGGTGTGAGCTGATGTCACCGGGAAAGTGGGTTTCCCCGGCGCGTGTCTTGACTACTATGGTCTGTATCTGTGCACGTGATGTGAGTGTTATGCATGTCATGTTCTATGTTTAGAAGTAGGTGCTTGTGAAGGTCAAGGCCGAAACTAACTGGGTCGATGTACCGAATGAATGGGGCCGCAAGTGCATGTGGATTGACCTGTGTATGTAACCATGACTACATGGAGTTTATGCTTGTGATCGTATAGTGTGTACTTGTCCTGTATGTAAGTCATGTAGAATGAATGTTTGTTGTGAAATATGTATGCGCGGGAGGGACGGGGGTTACAGTCGCTAAAATTACTACAGTATATAATACCAAATGTTTTTGATCTATTGATATTTTGCGTATTCCTTTTCATGGAAACCCCCGATATCACAATACTTTACCATATTTGGTGTAATACATGTATTAGTTTTGGATATCTCGTGCGCATCCTCTGAATAGAAAGGTATTTGCTGGACAGTTTTACTGATAAACATTCATCGTCTTGGTCATTTTGAGAAGATTGGACACCTGGTTCCTGTCTTACCCGCATAAAATATTCAAGCCCAAGACAGGATGCCATATCTCCTTGAGGCGTCATTCACACCAGAATACAGAAGAGTGTGGCGGTACAATGGATCAATTCCTCTGGTGTTCACCAGGATGTGCGGACACTCACTTTATGTAGAATAATTCCCCAGAGAGGAACACATGAAAACCTTCGCAAGTCATCTTGTATAGCACCGAAAAACATTCAGATAAAGGTCGAATCTTTTTGGTTCCTTATGCACGATCCAGTACAAGACAGCAGTGTCAAAACATTAGTTGTGCCCGGGACACCTTCAATTGTGAAGAAAAGAATGTTTTTTTTATATCTAGATGCATGCACATCAAATGTAGACAAAATGATGATCGCATGTCCCAATCAAACATCAGCTTTGTCACATGCAACCATCTAACGTAGGATAATTTACAGTTTTTTACGAACATACTATAACCACACTGTTGTAGAGATAAAAGTCACTTAAATATTTGTTTTAGCAACACCAGAATAATTGTATTTAAACAACACATGCAGTTTCACATAGATTTGTGAATAGTATTTGTTTTTATGAGCAAATTTTTATGTTTTCATGTTTTTAAGTTGTAAATTGTGTCATGCATTCAATTTCCGTAGTTTTACGGTCATCAAGCTTGATCAAGAACAAAACGTCTTTCAAACAAAAGCCTCAGATTTGATGGATTAACTAAGAGATGGTGAATGTCGCATCAGGAGACGCACGCAAGCTGATGGTCTGTGTAGCCAAGAGACAATTCACAACCTGAACAAAAACTGTAGCTCATAATCAACATGAAAACATAATCAACAAAATAATGTTAATTTACCCGATTTCATTATTTCACCATATCGCTGTGATATGATAGGATCCTTCAATTACTGGTCATAACACTCAAAAATTTAACCAATGTAAGTGATACTCTGCAAAATACCTGTATATAGATATAATACCAATGATGAAAGATATACGGTTCTACAATCATCGGATTTTATTGATCAGCCTACTTTTGTTTGATGGTTTTCTACTCGGATAATGGACCAATATACTGTACGTATGATATGTTGCCATCCAGCCAAATACACCTGATTTTATGTGTTAAAGATCCCCTGCAATATTCATCCAAATGTCGTCCCACATGTCATCAAAATCCTATACCCTGTCAGGTTCATCTGCCCCAAATGTAAATAATCGATGTGATATGACAGTGTTGGGGCGCTAGCCGCGATGCTGGGATACCAGAAATGTCTGGTTGACTGGATACCTTGTCACAAATATGCGGTGAATCTGGTAATATGCAATGAAAAGAAAAATAATTGCATTTATGGCCATAAAGAAATAACATTATGCTTGAAGTCCTGAGAATGAATAATGAACAGAGTGAACAGTCGATGATATATTTTAGTTGAATGTAAAGGGTGCACTTTTACATTTAGATCTTCCAATCGATGATTGACTTTTCAAAACTAAAATTTTCATCTTCTTATCGCACTGATTGTTACACAAGCTCATCATGTCACACAACCCGCTCCCCTCCCCCAGACTGGGATATACTGTACATCGTCCCGAGACGGACAGGATGTGACGTAGACGCTCTCTGGTTGGCTGGTGCTGGGCTACACCTCGAACAGATAGTGATATGACTTCTCTTGTAATATGTTTTTATGCAGACCATAGAGACGCAGCGAGTCGAAAAGCAGGTTTCTTGTAGATCTCTATACTCGTGTTAATTATTATCATGTTAATGGGCCTATGTCATAGTATGTGTGCCGTTGTACTGTCTATGATATAAATACACTGCAATGAGGCCTAGTAATAGTATACATGTAGTGCCAAAATAATATCGAGTAACACTGGCAAGCAGTTGAGACAAAATCTGTCTGAATCAGGCTCATGGACAGTCAATAAGTGTGTGACATAGGTAATCAATGTGTGTAACAATGAAACTAAAAAAAACACTTTCATCGTAACCAATTGTTGTTATTATACCTTGTTTTCATCTTGTATTGTTTTCATAATCGTTTTGATAGGAAACTACCAGGAATACCAATTGCCTACTGACACGAAATTCAATACGTCATATGTAACCCGGATTTCATGAGCAATTTCTGTGAACTGTGATAATCAACGATAAGAATACCAGTAACACAAAGTGATAAAGGCAGATAAAGACAACCACATACATGTTTTGTTGTGAATAAATTTTCCAACAAATATTTTTTTCATAACCAATTGTCATATTTATATCCAACAACTAACTATAGATCTGGTGACCTGCTAACTACTCATCTGATGACCTGCCAATGGAAGACACAGATCAAGATCCGAGCCAAAAATATGCCTATGCAGTATCATGCACCACATACACAAACAGAAAAATCAAGAACGAATGAAATTATAAGCACCGGCAGTGATGCGGATTACACCAAACAGTGATTTTACTGCACAATATTGTGGCAACAACGCCTACTCGATGACTGTTCAATTTGAAGGTGGTAAAGTGTGCGTCACACTGAACATACCTCTGCACAACAAAGAATCTGTCAAATCGTGGTTATAGCATATTATTACATATTTCATAGTATGTGATCATGTATACAATGGACAAATTTTATCTTCATGATTATTTGTGACTATTACATATTGCATGTATCAAACAGGATCATTTCATTTTTCCTTCTTTTGTTCAGGAATAGCAGTTCCGAAATGCGTTCATCACTCGTCAATATATCAGAGTAGTTGATTGAATGTAAGAGATACACAATTATGTCAGTATAATTTTGACAAAGCATCTCTTTTTGTTGTTATCGGTCTGGTTTCCTATTGTGACAATAAAATTGAGTGAAATACTGACCGTAGCCTTTTTTATTTGAACAGCAAAGAACATGGTTTCATGTACAATAACATATATACTGAACAAAATAATATAAACGAAAAAATGAGCCTACTTGACATGGGGAGGTTATATTTTGTTCAGCATGTTCACTGTACAACTCGGCATGAATGGAATTACCTGTTTAATTACTTGTTAGGTGTTTAACTTTCTTCACTATAGTAGAATACTAAACTGCGTGTATCGCCAAGTGTATGCCAGGCTCATGTCTTTTGTGGATATCAAAAAGTTTCTGAGGCATTCAATTTAATCTGATAATATGTGGAAAATACCTAGCCGTGGTAAGGAACAATATATGTTCTGGTACGAATGTTTAAAAAATGAATTCATTGATAAGCAGAGATATGTCATTATACCAGTTCAATATTCGGAAGAAAATCAATTTATCGAGTATTTTTATGTGCTTGGAAGCTGTAATTGATTGTGCAGAAAGCGAAATTTGCATAATTTGAAATATTCACCATTCAGCATCAGGCATTTAAAAACCCTCAGCGTTTTGGAACATAAGGGGCCAAAGAACTTTATATAATTATGTACGCATGAATACGGCATAACTCACTATTGTTGTCATATATCCGATACAGTAGTAGGCATAATTATGCATGTTCGCGTGACGCTATACAGAAATCTACTTTTTTTCTAGAGTATCATATTTGCGCGAAATTACGGTACCGGGCGGTCGTTGTCATGGAGTCGCGTTGCGGTGTCTCGCAGATCCAGTCTCGTTGTTGCATCCACGATACAAAAAAGACTGATAAATGTCATTTAGTTGCCGTGTCCATGTTATATACTCAAATAAAAATTACATTAACCGATTGAGGAACGCTCGTGATACCATATTGCGAAATTGTGCTTCGCAAAAAAAAAAAAAAAAACTGAGCTGTGAAATTTGCTCCCAGATCGCTAGGGGTTTCCTGTCTAAAAAAAACTTCCGGTCAAAACTCGCAGAGATGAAAATTTTGAACATAGTAGTTGGGACCTGCTTGGGAATATCTTTAGTTTCTGCTTCTTTGGTGTTAATTTCTCGGACATGCAATACCATTAGACGCAGTTCGGCGCGCTTCGCGCGCCTCGCTGCGTTATCAGTAGCTATCAGTGCATCGTCTCATATACATGTGGGATGACCTACCATGGAATATAACATGCTTCGAAAATAATGCAAATTAAATGAAACGTATCATAAGTTTGATGTGATGAGTGTATTCGGCAAGGGAAAGGTCATCAATGTATATTCTTCATCCAAAAAGGGCCGGCCCTATAGATGTGTGAAAATATATTCAATATTGTGGCAGTAGGCACGGCCTTCAAATTATTATACATGACATCTGGTAAAATAAAATGTCCAGTTGTGGACATCTGATTTCGTTCATGAAAACGATTTGTAATGCGAACATTGCTTGGACACTGGTTCTCTTCTGGTGCTTTCAAAATATATGTTAAATGAATTCCAGATATTGACAGCATAACCACGGTGGCACACACAAACATAGGTTTCAATTTTACTTTCCCGGAACAATGATGGCAAAATATGACCCTATTACTTCCTGAAGAATCAGATTTCCTTTGAAAATCCAGAAATTGATATCTTCAACATTGTATGGTGTTCCATCCCTATCTATTGTCGATACACCCCCAATCCCACTGCCAAGAGCCCGGGCCGAGACTCCCCTGGGCCGAGACTCCCCTGTCCCTGCCTCAGCAGCCCGGGATGGTCACGGCCACAGATGCGGCACAGTTGGGGTTAATCACATCACGTAGACAGGCGTCAGGGGAGGCTTTAAACTGGGAGAGGGGGCGATACGGGGCAGAGTAATGTGAACACCCACTATACATTACACACCATTGCTTATTTATATAGGTAATCCACCAGATGATATGTATATAAGTATAACAGTTATGATTCAATAGTAATTAATATACAACCTAAGATGTTTGGCTGTATGAATATCGATGGGCTTCCTTTTTGAGCGACATGGGAGCGTTCTAACGGCACCATTAAATGGGATTCAAATCATGATATTAGGCTCAGAAAGAGAAGTATATATAGAATATCTTGAGGAAAAAATATATACGAACGCCCACAGTTGTTGTAGAGAAGAACACAATGAAATCATGCCACATTGTTCAACGAAGATTCAGCAGTCACTGTCCATTATGAGCGTTCATCTGAGGAAATTCGAGCAACTGACCGTGTATTCGATACAACCCAGGAGAGTAATAAAATGCTCTAAACATTCAATTATACACGCAAATAACATTGCTGTTGTATGTGAGCGATTAATGTCACTAGGGAGTGAAGAGACTTCTGTGGCACTATGTTGTTCAGTAACACTATTGGGATCCTTGGAATATAGTTTGTGAAATGCGTCCGCTGAAGTTAGTATTGCGGAAAACAGCACTATATTTTCATCAGGACACATATCCCGTAAGACAGGAAGTGTCCTGTTGGAAATGTTGGGCAGGATAACGTCGTAAATGACGCGATGAATAGTAAACCAATGATAAGTTAATCCTGTTGATGTGGCATGATTTCAACATATTTTTAGCTTACCGGACCTATTGTCCGATAAGCTATTGCCGTCAGGTTGCGTCCGGCGTCCGTCAGTCGGCGTTGTCAAACGCTGGTAAAAATCTGTTCGATGAATATTGCTGTAATTCACAAAATATGTTCTATGGGCCCATATCTCCGGACCATTTTTTTTTTCGTCGATTGAATCGTTTTTTTCCAAAATGGCGGCCATTTTTGTCGAAAAATGACCAATTTTGGACTTTGGCGGCCATTTGCTTAAAAACTGTCTGATCAGTTTTGAGATTTTTGTTTCAAAAGATTCCACTGATATACCTTTGTGCTGTGTATAAGTCTCGTTGCCCTTGAATCGTCGGTCTGTGTGTGGCAGCCATTTTGATTTTTTCGACCGGTCACAGATAGAACTTACCCATGTTAAATTAGCCTATGCTTTATAATGCGGACAAATTTCTTCTAATATCTCACTTAATATTGGGATTAGACATTAGGAATCAATTGTGCACATATAGGAAATTATATATGCCGATTATTCTCGTGACCTTGAATTTGACCTTCGACCTAATTTTCAAGGTCACAGCACAAAATGGCCATTATCTCGCTTATTATCGACTTTACAGCTTAGGAATCAATTGTCAGCATATAGGAAATGATATATTCTGAATATTATCGTGACCTCGAATGTGACGTTTGACCTCATTTTCAAGGTCACAGGACAAAATGGCTAATGTCTCGCTTATTATCGACTTTACAGCTTAGGAATCAATTGTGAACATATAGGAAATGATGTATGCCGAATATTTCGATGACCTTGAACCTGACACTTGACCTCGTTTTCAAGGTCAGAGCACAAAATCGCTAATATCTTGCTTAGTATCAACTTTACAGCTTAGGCATCAATTGAGGACATATAGGAAATTCTATATGCCGAATATTCTTGTGAGCTTAAATTTGACCTTTGACCTCAATAAACTGAGACCGATACAAAAGCAAAGATTATCTTTGACAGTACTAGTCAGTTCCATTCTAGTTTCATATCATTGTATATTAGGCTCTAACACGATCGACTTACGTAGAGCAAGTTTTAGGCGTGAATGGTGTGCAATTATTTTCATGACTTCATGACATCGCTTTCAGCTTATATATAACTGAAACATATATCTTGGGTCCGGTAAGCGCAGAGCCCTACGGCTCTATGTTTTTTTTTGGACTCTGGAATTTTTCCCTCGCCTGCACCCATGCACGCAGATACTTAAAGCCTGGTCAGTCATGCAGTCAATACTGTAACTGAGCCATGCTACTGTATTCACTGACTGCAACCTGCATGTCCAGCATGAGGCTAGGCTCCGCCCTCTCAGCCAGTGCAGTATATGAGCCAATCTGTCCAGCACAGCAATAGGCTCTGCCCCTCTCAGCCAGTCCTGCTCAGTCATGCCTTACAAGATCAGCCAGTCTGTCCAGCACAGCAATAGGCTCTGCCCCTCTCAGCCAGCCCTGCTCAGTCATGCCTTACAAGATCAGCCAGTCTGTCCAGCACAGCAATAGCCTCCGCCCCTCTCAGCCAGCCCTGCTCAGTCATGCCTGACAAGTGATACAGCAGTAAAGCACGTCCAACATGACCCTAGGCTCATATCCATGCATAATCCCCACTCCCCCCTCCCCCCCCCTCCAAAGCCTGGTTTACTAGTGCGTGTACATGGTAAAAGAATTAAGTTCCATCCCACAGAAGACAATAGTTGGTTAATAAGCCAGCACACCGAATCATCATTGTTTTAGTTAGTTGGTTAGCTGGGAAATCTTTGGCTTTGGTTATAATATGAATGCGAAAATTCCGCTGTTAATGCCTACTTTAATTCAGTAGAAGAAACGATATTAGCTCACTATTTAAAAGAGAACCACCAAATGTCTCCTTTGGGAATAATATGTAAGCAATAGTCTCGTTTATGGTCCATCACTGAGCAACGTCAATGGGTGTGTGTGTGACAATCTTAGTAGTATTCTTTGACTTCATGTACAAATGGTTAAATTAAAAGCGACATACTGCAGCGAACGAGAAACAATATTTACACGACCTAAGTTTGTGCTATTCACATATATATATATATATATAAATGTCCAGGTCGCCATCAGTAATTTTTACAATTGACATTGCACGTCCATCCAAATATGTTTGTTTCCATTCAAAATGTTTTTTTTTGTCTTAAATCCTATATCCCTCGATATTGAAAGGAGTTTCCGAAGAAGGCTCTATATTCATAAATTGTAGTCCTAATCTTACACGACAGCGCATACTCAGAGTTCCATGAAGGTTTCCCCCAGTTTCAAGAAGATTTGTATTCACCCAGATATCTCATTCGAGCAGGAAACGTTCATTTGTGGTAACGGAAAACCTCTTTGGACTTCTCTACAAAATACAACAACAGTTTGAACAATTCATGAGCTTGAAGAAATAATGAGTTATCTTACACTTCTGAATAATTCATCAAGTTCATTGATTGTTTTTATTTTCAGCTTGAAATTATTTCTGTCATTTGATAGTGTATCTCGCATACTCGTTATGACAGAATATTTATCAGGATATTTTTCTAAGGGACTGAACAGGGAGGTAAGATTATCAGAGTGATCACTGTGCATGTCATCTACAGGATATTAGTTCATTCGACTTGCACTTACGACTATAACAAAAACACGCACATAGAACCACTAGTGTTATTGAGGCTGTCTGATGCTGCACACAAATGTTCGCATTCGTGACTAAAATTACAAACTTCAATACCTTAATTGGCAAACCGAGTGCAAAGAACTATGCATGGCTCATTTCATGTAACCAATTTCGTTACTTGAGCACCGTAGATTGCTATCGATTTACGTTTCCAGAATGAATATGAACAGTTCCGGCTTCATGAGTGTTGGCAATTTCATGGTACATTTACAGATCGAGTGTATTTTTAAGCCATCGTTCCAAATCAACCAGGTATTTCTGGTTTCTCAGTTATTTTGGATATCCGATTCGGGCGACATGGACAACATCACTGTTATACATTTTTTGAAAAATAGCATGATTTCTATATTGTTCTAGTAGGTACAGCCATGTTGTTGGGCAGTTGTGTACTAACTCCACCTAGTTCGCAGTAGGAACACCCATATTTCAGACACTATTTCCCTTTAATGACCTCACTGTGGCTCAGGCTGTCAATATTTTGTCACTCTTTATTTTCATTCCCAAATGTTGTCTTTTGGTTTGTTATTTACATCATTAAAATCTGGTTGTGTCGGTGGTTATAGCATAGAGCTATAACCCTATAGCTCTATGGTTATAGGTTGGTACAATTTACGCTAAGCAACAGTCGCTATACATAGAGCAGCTTGTTCTTTCATGATAAAATTAGTTAGATTTACATGCATACTGGTTATTCTTTAAATTGAACACTTTAGTGAATTAATTAAGAGGCTAAAACTTCAACATGTCCAAAGTACCAACAATAACTACACACAACACACGTCTTAGAGACTATAATTTAATGGTGTGAAATAAACAACAAAGCTATTTGCTGTATTGATCATAGAATATAGCGTCCTGATTGCCTCAGGTTTGATGTATAATATATACATGTACTCAACCCATGGCAGCCACTGTTCCGTGTTAGTATTCATTCGAATATATTCCAACAATTTATGAAGCAACAGAACACGACATAACCCAAGAGAGTTGCTCTCCCCACCATTCAATTAGACACACAGCGTCGCCTAAGTTTACGAACCATTAACTTTCACATGATGGCAAGATACCAATAGTGCCATGTTGTTCACCAACACTGTTGCTATCTTCGGAATGTTTAATACTCTATATGTCTAATAGTTGACAGATACGTTGGGGAGATACATCAAACGTTTCATACAACAACATGATTGTGTATGTATGGGATAACCTTGACCAAATATTAATATACATGTATATCTAAAGGGTGATGCCAAAACGGTTACACGACCGGCAGTGTCAAGGTAGCTTTCAGTGATTCACACACTTACGTTGTACGTCCATCCAAATATGTTGCTTTCCATTTTCCATCTAAGACTCCATATTTATGGATAGAAGTGTTAACCATACACGACAGAGCGTACTTAGACTTGAATATTTCATGAAGGATTCAGCCGGAGATCTCTGTCTTTGTGCACGTTCATTTGCGGCAATGGGAAATCTCTATGGGTGTCTCCACGAAACAACGGCTTAAACAATTCATGATCTGTAATAACTACCCAAGTACCCAAAATACCCAAAACTTCTGAATTTTTAGTTATTTTTGTTACTTCTGCATCACTGCATGGGAACTGTTCCTTGTGAAACTATTTTTAAATTCCGATTCTCAATATCAAATTCAGACAAATTCCTGTGCGCATTGGAATTTCAACACTGTACATCTGCTCTAATGACTACTATTGATCACTTTCAACCAGAAAACCAAAAACCGATTATACCACTTTAATGATCATGATGATTCTCACCATGCGAGGAAATCAAACTGCAAATAGTACTAACAATGGTTGGCATGAAAGTTAATATTGAACAATTGGTCATATTATAATGTATTACATGTATAATAATATTGCATCATATTCGCCTCTGAATTCATGCTGTTTGTTTCAATTTGTGATCTAGACGACCTGTATCAACATCGAGATTCTCGTAGCATCTATCAAATTAAACTACGAAACCAATGAGACCAATCAGTAATAAAAAATATATCAGAGCAGTTATCTGAGAAGATCTAGTGTAATGTTTGCGCAATAAAATAATATTTGATATAATACGGTTGGCATTGAATATATACTCTGGTGTCAAACCATAGTCAAACATGTCAAATCAACAAAGTACATTTGTAAACAATTTGAATATAGATGGTGCTTTCGCCACTTCTCTACCATAGAAGAGACATCACATATTATATGTTATTGATGAAATAATAGAACGAGATATGCGAAGAACACCTAGTTTTACCTTCAAACTCAGCAATAACCACACCCACGACCAGTGTTACTAGCTAAGCAATTATAATCACACAGAGGTATCTGCTCAGGTGTTCCTAAATTGTGGTGAATCTTGTCCAAGGATTGCACTTTCACTAGCATTTATATCTGTGCCCATGTCACTAAATATATACATGCTGTTGGTTGCATGGCTTGAACAAATGCTAGTTTTGAAACATGTGACCATCTAACATAATTTAGACAGAAAACATAGTGATAGACTGAGGATACTGCTTTTCACACGAAAAAACATTGTTTCGTCATGTGTCATTCTAACACGCAATTTCTGTGCAGTTATTTTGAATATGATGGATTGCCATCAAGCCTGAATCACGACAAAACGTCTGTCAGAGGAAAACTTGCATTTTGATGGATTAACTCAGAGATGGCGAATGCCAAATCAGATGTACAAAGGCTCCGAATTTTGTGTATTTTGATAAAAAAAGAATACATTTGCTTATATGTTTCTTTGGAGCTCATAGGTTATCAAAACCAACAATTTGTATGTTTTTGGTTCAACAGTAGATCTACATCCAATTGAATATTCCATTCAGGATATGGAAATGCACTTCAATATTGAGAGACCGGCTGATTATTCAGAAGAGATGCTTCCAAGCCGAACAGACCACTTACAAAGTGGAGTACTCGTCAGTTCAGAAATTAGTTGTGTTTGATGTCGAATTGTGTTGCCTGAGAACGTCCAAATCACCTGATGGCATAAATGTTCATTATGACACATGGGGTGTTAAATCAAAATTCGAAATTATATGTTATTGATAAACTTATTATTGTGAATGCGCATCATATGCATCAGGACCAAAATTGCTCATGGCAGTCGACATGTGCTCTGAAAATTCAAAACACTAGCAGAAATTCTTTGTCTCTAAATTCCGCGATTACACATGATATCTGCTGTTATAGACCATTACTTGACACATTGAGCAGATCTATTATCATGTGTTTGTAGCCTCGTTCCCAAGAACAAATACAACAGAGGTTCAAATGACATTTGAGGAAAATAGTTCTTCAAGTCAGGGAGTTTCTCATCTGCCACAACATGACGCAGAGTAATAGCAATGATTGTGGGGCGTATGGCTAACTTTCCGCCATAGACGACACACTACGTAATTGCATGTCAGTGAGGAATGAGATATCAGGTGTACAGTAGAAACAACTACGTTTAACACACTGTCTGCCCCTGATGACGCCAGTGTGTCTTTGGATAACTATTTGGTCGGGCTTTGTTTTTATTCCAAAATGTTCTATTTTACGTTTGTTATTGGTATCATCAAAATCTGACTATTGGTGGTAATAGATTGATACTTACATATATGCAAAGAACACATGGGTTTTAACTACAAAGGCACGAATTGAAGTTTGATGGATGAACTCAGATATAATGAATGTCACATCGGAAGATGTACAGGAACTTTTGGTTGGTGTTGTCACAAGTGATTCACACCCTGGACAATAACCGGGGTAGCTCAACAAATTCAACAAATGTAAACACTTCCTCATCTGCCACATTGACATGACAGGCTTCACAATGTACGTCCTGAGTTCACTTCAAAAACAATTCCCACAAACATTCTGGGAATTCTGCTTCAGTTTCATGACATATAAAAGCTCGTACTTTTATAACGTTCACAATTGAGACGTTTTTATTTGATAAATATAATCACTCTGTAACAGTTTTTTTATCCCCACATTCATTGTTTCACAACCCTACACAGCAACAACCGTCATTTCTCCAGCCTGGGATATACATTGATCCACGACACACAGGATGTGACGTAGACGCTCTCTGATTGGCTGCTGCTGGGACTCTGACATGAATAGCGGCTGTTTGCCTGGGTCTAGAGACAAACTGAGTCTCAATCGAGAAATCATCTCATCCTTTGAGGCTAGTAGTCTCAGCGTGGTCAGAGTTGAATTCCGTATTCTACGTGTGAACAAAGCTCATTAGACTACGTGTTACAATATACACATCCAGAATTCATTGAGTAAAATATACAAATGGGTAAAGTGTCATCATTATTAATGATCGGGCAGTATAAGACTAGAGATCAATGTACCTGCAGCAATGAATCAGTGGGAACAGGTTGAAGTCGTCTTTAGATGAAAATTGCATAAACCTAGAGAACATAATTCAGGTCATAACACAAAATTTTGTGGTGACATATTTCAGTCAAGCCATTCTTGGATACATTGTCAAACTCACGATCGGCCCCGGTCCAGATAAACCAAGTGTTGTTCTGTGCCAGTCTTCCTCGAGTACAACTTCGAGTCAAAGTGGAATGATAAATGATCCAGGATGCTGAGGTCAACCAGATCCAGAAATAGTTCTTCCGATTGGAGAATATGATTTTCAGATCGTATTCTGGTACAGTGTATCTGGTTGTTCAACCCCTTATTGACATGTCTGATTTGTAAAATGAAAGAGCAGTTATTACCCAGCGTATACTACAATTTTCAGCCTAGTTTGCGGCTATGTCCAATGGGTCAATTGTCACACCTATTTACCTGTGCAGGTGTTGTATCCCCCAGGGATTGACGACAGGTGCGCTGAGGTCGGCCACAAACGTCACCAAACTTCCTTCGAGGTGGCCGTCCTTGCTACACGTGATGACGTCATCAGTACACAGGTAACAGCGGTCAGTCAGACAGTACTCGGAACCTATATAGGTACACGGTGTGCCAATGGATTGACAGATATCGACAATTTCCTTTTCAAACAAATATCACGTATTGTTTATCATCTCAACACCAACCACGCCCTCTCGCAGAACGGAAATAAATAGAACTAGAACTGCATGCGCTCTCATTCCTTTGTGCAACCTAAATGTATATTTATATGACAAGAAAAAGACAATCAGTGGAATATTGTCCTTTCCATTAATTCAACAGATAAATATATTGGTAGAATGAAAAATTTCGTGCCTCTCTTGGACAGATGAGTGAGCACCGAGGGAGAGGCTCTAGGAATCACTTCCCTCTCGACGTGGATATGTCTGCCTGAGGTCAAAGGAACCTTTCCAAAACCCAATATTCTGATGAGCAACATGAAGGTATAATGTAGCATGAGAACATTTCAGTGTAAGTATGCTTATTTATCTCAATATGACTGTTGGTGTTTTATGAATATAACATATTTGGTTGCCAGTTATCAGATAATCCCATATTAATCATCAAATTCTGTATTGTATGTACAACAGAAAAGTGACATTTGATTACCTATCCAAGTGGAAAGATATTATTTCACTGGTGTGTAATTCGAATCCATCGGACCAGAATTCTGCAGTGTAATTTCGGGGATACCTGGGTTAGAGGGATGAATAGCTGTGCAGGTTTAGTAATGTTTCATCATTCCAATGAAAAAAATAATAAGCCTCATCAGGTATTCATTTACCATTTTGGTTTGAAGACAGCAAATTGACCTCCCTCCAGTTCTATTAACCATTTGTGTGTGCTTCCATAACCCGCTTGGTGAGCGAATCCAGAAAGAACACTATCCTTGTGTGACAATAAGTATATATTCAAGATTGTAGTTTTAGCCAGATTGGTCAATTTCACATTCATATCCATGTCATATGAATAAGACATAGTTTTAATAGGAGGAATCCAGTTTCGTTCATTATTTTTCTCCAGGACTGATCGCGTGCGGCTACTTGATGAAAATGTATGAGTTGTGGTGTCCACTTTGCTCCATTTAGATAATAAAGATCTCTCATGGTATGATTTCAAACACATGCTCGCGATAAAATTCCATATCACGGATACTGACAGCATTACCACAGTGGCACACACAAACATATGTATCACTTTTGTTTTCTGATAACGATGACAAAATGTATTCCTGAAGAAGCGGATCTCGTTTCGAATTCATTTAAATGGCTGTCTTCCATCCCAGTTATCACCATGGTATAGAGTCCCACCTCCAAGTATTGCCGACAAGCCCTCTCCCCTTCACTCCCACTGCCAAGAGCCGAGACTCCCCTGTCCCTGCCTCAGCAGCCCGGGATGGTCAGGGCCACAGATGCGGCACAGTTTGGGTTAATCACATCACGTAGACAGGCGCCAGGGGAGGCTTTAAACTGGGAGAGGGGGCGATACGGGGCAGGGTAATGTCGACTTAAACGACAGTCGCTATACATTACACACCACTGCTTATTTATTGAAGCATAATTAATCCACGGAAGGGACTGTATGAGAAACTCATTTATTAACGAAGAGAACGCAATGTTGCCCTTGAACAACAGACACCAGACACTGGGCACCATTGCTGGTGAAATTAGTTACACTGAGTGCCTTCCTATGGCTTTTCATCGATGCAAGAGCGAATGGACTAATATGTGAACATTGGCAATAAAATGACGATGACAATCAAACATACATGCATATGTCATATAAATAACTAAGTATTTTCACACCAACAACAAAGCCACATTCTCTATTTGATTACAAAAGGCAGTGTCATGATTCCCTCGTCGTTTGTGTGAAGTGTACTCGAACAATTACAAGCCACAGTTCCCTGTAAGCGTTCATCTCGAGAACGTTCCAACAACTCACGGATCAACTCCAGAATACGATATAACCCAGGAGAGTCATAGCTCTACAAAAGATTCAATTATACACACAAATAGCGTGTTGAGAATGGCTGTGGCTGGTATTGTGATTAACACAGGCGATGTTGGATTCAACAAACTATAGAGTTGTGTGTAATGGGAATTCAATTTCTGTAGTTGGACTTTCATCAGGTAACCCTCACCACAAATATTGATGGATTTCACAATGTTGATATTCATCATGTGTGTCACTGATAATTTTCGAATGACCAAATCGTTGCAGGGAGTTATGACATATGGTTATTGGCTAGCATTGTATTCCGCCAGTAGGAACTGTTGCTTTCCAAAAAGATGATGTTTGTAAGTTCAAGCGACTCACCAAGGATATATACATTCTTTATCGGAATAATGTTTTGGAGTCAAACATGTCAAATGGACAAAGGATTCTATTTTACAATTTGTGTTATGGGACTGACTAAACCAGTGTGTGGTAGTTTCGCCATTATGAGCAAGTGAATTATGTCGGTTGCATGTACATGTATAATTATAAAGTCAAGTTCCTGTATCAGTGAAACACGCATTTTGGCCGTTTTGTTTAGATCATTCGATTAACTAGATATTTCGTGTGTCCTAATTGGGTATCAAGCCACAATTTTTCACCAAATTCCAAAATTCTATAATCTCTACCCCGATGTTGACTTGGGCTCCAACATGGAATTTCAGAGTTGGCATAAAAAACTATTTTTTTATGTTTGACGTATATTATATTCCATACATTACTTCAAAATAAACATATTCAACTAATCATGTAATACACAGCGATTATGCCTTCTGATTCCAAATCAACACAAGATGTTCATTCTGTACATGCATGAACATGACAAAATCCCTGAAAACAGACGCGTTTATACGCAAATATACAGAATAGCACATGCTGAAGGAGACATCCTCCTTGGTAGAATCATTAATTATTCAAAGATCGCTGCATTATAGCTGTCATACTTGGGGATCGGTGTAGTATCTTTAAAATGTCAGCCTTGTCCTAGAACATATATCTTTGTGTATCAGACAATCAGATGTCAGTGCTATTATGTGAATGTCAACAGAGAAGACGTTAATATTGTGCATGAACCAGACACGAAATACGTTGATTACTCATCGTAGTGTATTAAAGGGCCATGGACATGATATTTGATGTGGTTATTAAAGGGCCATGGACATGATATTTGATGTGATTATTAAATTGTTCTATATGCAATAGTATTCATATATATATGCATACAGATGGAAATAGAGCCATTCTAAACACACAGATGAGATCTACAGCGGTCCGAAGACCGATATTCCACGTGGAGAGCGGTCAGCATATTTTTACGTAAAATGACGTTTGTGACGTCACGGGGGAAAAGATTCTCTAAGCAGGTACAGAATCTTTGACGCTGGGAAGCGGTTGCAATTTTGTATGGGGCAAAGCACTGAAGAACGGGGTTAGGGCGGGGGTGAGGGGAGGGGGGGGGGGGGCTATCACGAAGATGTGTTTCAGGTTGAAATGGGGGCGGGGAGGCACAAGATACAAGATTTAATCAGGATCTAATTCACACCAGTTGTACAATGTTTCGCTAGAGCTGAACATGCACACCAGGTAGGCCTACAAATGAAAGACAAAATACAAAGTAGAAATTATGGATATGATACGGTAAACTATCACACATACATCCAATACCTCTTCCCCCTCCTCCCCCCACCCCGCCCACACACACACACACCCTTCTCCCCGGGAGGTGAAAAAGCAGACAAGATAAACCGTGATGTGATCTTGCGGGAGGGGTGGGGGTGTGGTGGGTGTGGTAAATAGAATGTGTCCGATATTATCTTAACACTGGTATAATTACATTATTTTTTCGATGTGCCTGCGATCAGACAAATGATTGACTTGTTTACTGGTCAAAATATACATGGAATGCTAGGCCTACTCTGTGATCAGGCATAATGGTTATACTGTAGAATGGTATGCCACACAGTTTCGAGAAATCTCGTTGTGAGGACTATAAATTAATTATTTGCTTTCTTCTACATTTATATATTGGAAAGCAATACAATATCAATCGATATTTAGTTCATACGCATTACCTATATATAACAAGAACTACCAACCTCCAAATAAGGATATAGGTGTGTTGTATACAACACACCTATATAGTGGGAATGATAATGGCAATATTTTCACAAAATCACAGTTTCGACCTCTACTGAAACAAACGCTCAAATATCGATTCTTTTGGATATTAAATCGAATTCATGACAGTAAGAACTCTGATATTGTGCGTTTAGGCCAACGCACCCCCTCCTTCCCCTTCTGGTTCGACCCACTAACCCCTCATTGAGATGTAGGGCCATGTCCGCAGTTCCTGGTATTCGTATAGATATACACAATACACGTAGGCTACTCATATTGTTGAAATTCTGTCACACCGTTTTTCTACAACATGTCAGCCAAAAACTGAAAACTCAGTGATCGATTCCCGTTTAGAAGCATACTAGAAGCATAAGAAGACGTTGGGTGTAGCCTTTTTCACACAAAAATGCTCTCAAAGGATTGCACCATTTAACCCAAATTAAGCAGAAAATCGAGTGTGGACTCAGGGCCGGTGATTTGGGGCCCGCCCAGGGGCCCCAAAAGCAGCTGAAGCTTTCGTTGAATGCGCAGGAGCATTCTGTAACGCTCCCGATTTAAATTTTGAACTTCTCAGACACTGCGTTTTTTTAATGCAAATTATCTTAATCCAAGATGATGTTCCAGATTTAGACACTGTCAACTTGATTTTTAGATCATTCATTTCAAGGGATTTCTTCTTAGGTGGCGGGCAGCAGAAGTATATGGGGATTTATGTCTAGATATATATTTGCAATGTTTTTTAACAGGAAAATCACACTTTCAATATACTGTAACGTATTGGATATGTTTGTTTTACGGCAACAATTGATATTTTTTTCAAGAATAACCCGCGTCTACCCCCACCCCCTCCCGTACACGCCCACTGCGCCTGGTTGTGGCGGGCTCATTGGCTTTCATTAGGATTCAAGATTTTGGGAGAGAGAGAGAGAGAGAGGGGGGGGGGGGGGTGGCGGTTATTGGCAGAATATCATGTATGCGTGATCGTATTCCGATTCAACAACAACGTTAATCTGTGTTAAAAAATGTTCTCTGAAAAATGGCGCCCGCCTAAAATTCCGCGCCCTAGGCCTGGGCCTAGTTGGCCTGTGCGGTAATAGGCCTACGGCTCTGATAATGCTAGCTTTTTTTAGCTGAAAGAATTAAATCGCCGTTTGCTTCCCAGATGAAGTAGGCCTGTCAAAAATATTGGCATACGTTTGTCAAGTTTCATCACGATACGTTTCAGTATATCGCTGAACTACATACAGAAGTATATGTAGGCCTGTGTAAACTGGCTATGCCATGGATCATTCGGAAAGTAGAAAAGGCCGACACCTTTCCGATGTGTAGAACCTTCGCCGACACTACGGTTACCCATGCTGCATATAATTATAAATTCCCATACCTATTGATATGATATAAATAGTATAGTAGTGATGAATGGAATCCCTCCAAAAACCCGCAATTATAAAACAACCACCTGCAAACGACAAACGTCTTTACCAGCGCGGTCGTTCCCCCGTGACGTCACAGATCACAAAGAACGTAAAATGCCAATCATCTCTCGCAACGGCTCGCAATTTCTGGACAACCCGAGCCCTAATTGATACCATTTCTGTTGTCTACATACTCAGTAGATGCTTAACTTCATTATTAAAACAAGTCACTTTTTCGTGTCCATGGCCCTTTAAGGTAATACACTACTATGAAAATAGACATGTTTTATTTGGGATTTTATAAGAGACTTACAGAGTCTCAGAGACTTACTACACACCATTGTAAATTTTATTCTATAAAATTCTCCGCCTAAATAAATCAGATTCAACAAATTCATGAAAATACATTTTTCCAATACCGAGGCTGTGTGATTTTACATGCATGAATTTCCCTTGCACGCCAATTGGCACAATTCAGTATCAAAATATGCCATATTCAGGTTATCCAGCTTGCCATATCAACACATAATTTAACGCCATTGATAAATCATAATCTGATAGCGAGCGCATTAGAGATACCAGGAATACCTGGTTGATCGGAAACAATGACATAAATATGCACTTGAGCTGGAAATGCGCAATAAAGCAGCAATTCGTCCACTCAGGCAGATAATGGAAATCGATAGCAAAAAACTAATAGAGGACATGACATCAGTTATAAACAGCACCTAATCGACGACTCTCTCAGGTTAGAATGCAATCTACCTTCGCACATAATAATGTTGAAACCTAACCGTCGAAATACGAATATCCTAACTCTGATTTCACTTGTTCGGGTGCAGTTTATTAAATTCCCTTGTATAACAAAAAAGCTTGGAATCACGCAACCCTAGATTCCACTTTTGTCATTTTTAAAATATTTCACACACAAAAAAACTTGTTTAAACACTTTTGTGAAGGTCAACAACTCATATTGTTCGATGAAAATTATATTGAAAAAATTATCTTGACTACATGCTAAAGATTAGCGTGACAATAGCGTGACTAGGTTCTCATTTTCTTTTCGTCAAAAATATTTTAAGTTGAGCTGTGACATAACGACTTTGTCTGTGAGTGCTCATCACACAGTGGTGTAAGTTTTTCCCTAAAAAGTCAAAATATTAGTATAATTTCATTCTGAATCATTTTTTTTCTTGTAGGAAGCAACCAGACACAAATGTATGATACCACTGTGGACAATGTTACATACACACACATAATGTGGTGCTCAGAGTGCCAGATAGTGGACCGGCCACATGAAATGCACAAGATAACTCCTTTGGGGTGTCACTCTTATATAGACAACAGATAGCCACCAATAATGGCCTGTCGTTGGAGTTGATTAGAAACGATGGCTTAAATATGCACTCGATCCGTAAATGTACCATGAAATCGCAAACACTCATGAAGCCGGAACTGTTTATATTCATTCTGGAAACGTGAATCGATAGCAATATACGGTGCTCAAGTAACGGAATTGGTGACATGAAATGAGCCATGTATAGTTCCATGCACTTGGTTCGCCAATTAAGGTATTGAAGTTTGTAATTTTAGTCACGAGTACGAACATTTGTGTGCAGCAACTAACAGTTGCTATAAGAGTTGGATGTACGTGTCGTTTAGATATAATTAGTCTACTGTATTTAGGGTTTGGGGTAGACATTTGGGTGTCAAAGCTGAATTTTTGCACAGTGACTCTGGAGACCATATAGATAACCCACAAAAAAAGTCCCCATAAATCCCATGGAGGGTTTTCTAAAAAATCCAAGATGGCCGCCATTTATACGTGAAATAGCTTAAAATTGACCTAGCGAGTTATCTACTGCACCTACGTTGGTGATTTTAGTGTCTATCCCCATTTTTTCTGACCCAAGGAATCTGATGGTGATATTGCTGAGTCTCTGTGACGGTTGGTTGTTTCAAAATCCAATATGGCTGCCACGAAAACCTGGGAAATTCGTAAAATCACGTTTCCAGCTATATTTCAGCTGCTATGGCAGATGGAAGCGAATTTTTGGTGTCTACCCCCACATTTTCTGACCTAAGGAATCCAATGGTGATAATGCTGAGTCTATGTGACTGTTGGTTATTTCAGTATCCAAAATGGCTGCCACAAAACCCAGGAAAATTCGTAATATCACGTCTGCAGCTATATTTCAGCTGCTATGGCAGATATAAGCAATATTTTGGTGTCCACTCTCACGTTTTCTGACCATATGGAATCCAATGGTGATAATGCTGAGTCTATGTGACTGTTTCAAAATCCAAAATGGCTGCCACAAAAACCAGGAAAATTCGTAATATCACGTTTGCAGCTATATTTCAGCTGCTATGGCAGATATGAGCAAAATGTTGGTGTCTACTCCCACGTTTTCAGACCTAAGGAATCCAATGGTGATATTGCTGAGTCTATGTGACTGTTGGTTATTTCGAAATCCAAAATGGCCACAACAAAACCCCGGGGAATATAGCTATATTCCAGCTTCTATGGCAGAATGAGGCAACATTTTGGTGTCTACCCCCATATTTTCTTACCCAAGGAATACAGTGTTGATAATACCGTGTCTCTGTAAATGTTGATTGCCACAGAAATAAATATGGCTGCCATCAAAATCTGTGAAAAAAAAATTGCAAACCCTGTTTCGACTATATATCAGCTTCTGTGGCAGATAAAGGATTTTGGTGTTTATATTTATGTTTTACCCAGTGAAAAAAATAACAGCACCAGTGGACCTATATTCAACTAACAAGTTAAAAATGCCACATAATCTCTGTAAACTTAAAGTTTAGAACCAACACAGACATTGGCTTACTACAATTTATTGATGTGACATATTGACAGTCACAGTGCCGAATTGCAGGAATGTGGAGGGACTGCATCTTAGCAGAGCCAACTCAGTTTTTCATGACTGAGAGTAGCAATCATATGTTCGGTAGTAGTTTGGAATAAGTCTACAATTTTGATGAACAATTGCCTGTCACGATGCAATGTTTTTTTTATTATTTACAAAGAGGCTTCGTTTTGAATGACAGCCACAGTTGTGTGAATGGTGCCTGCTCAGCACAACAAAGAACAAAGTATTATTTCAAATTAGATTTTCTGATTCTACTGGGATTTGACATAAATCCTGTACCAAGAGACACATGGAAAAAGTACCAAGATATTTATCGAATCATTGATCATATTATCTTTATTACTACACCAAATGCTGTGAATTCTACATCCTCTTGTTATGTACACGACCGTCTGCCGAGCGCGGCATAACGTTTCTCCCAGCCTATGGTCAAAGCCCAAAAATTATGTACACGACCGCCTCCCAAGCGCGACATAACGTTCCTCCCAGTCCGTGGTCAAAGCCCAAAAATTATGTACACGACCGCCTCCCAAGCGCGACATAACGTTCCTCCCAGTCCGTGGTCAAAGACCAAAAATTATGTGCACGACCGCCTCCCAAGCGCGACATAACGTTCCTCCCAGCCCGTGGTCAAAGACCAAAAATTATGTACACGACCGCCTCCCAAGCGCAACATAACGTTCCTCCCAGTCCGTGGTCAAAGACCAAAAATTATGTACACGACCGCCTCCCAAGCGCGACATAACGTTCCTCCCAGCCCGTGGTCAAAGACCAAAAATTATGTACACGACCGCCTCCCAAGCTTGGAATAATGTTTCGCCCAGTCCATGGTCAAAGGCAGAAAATTATGTGCACGACCCTTTACCAGCTTTACGTTTTGAAAACAATATAAAAGCGACGAACCAGTGGTCAACGGTTGCAATATGCTAAAGACTCGATGTCCATTGAAAACATGATATTTGTGCTAAATGAAGTCTATGATCATTTGATGTTCAACAAGTTCCGGGACTTTCTTCATAAACTTTTCATATCTTGAGCTATATCCATGACATTCGACATATGCACTCAATATATTGATTAGTTACAATAGTTGTCAAACTGTTTCTTTAATTTTTAACAATTTCCATGGGTAAAATCGTAGTCATAGCATAGCACATTTGAGGTGCCGGTGCAGGTATAAATCCCGCAAAATACAGAGATGCATAAAACTACGTGTTCAATTAATTTGCCAGGCTATCACAGGCGCCCACAAAATAACACGGCTCCTGCTATATCACACAACTCCACCAAGAATATACTAAACAATTGGTTAGTATTCTTGACTCCGCTCTCAGCAAACTCCGCCCTCCTGCTCATCACAGCCAATCAGCTCCTCTCTGGATCATAATGCCACTAGGACGTACATACAGCGTTTCGAACCCGCCAGGGCAGATACAATCCAACCCATATTTTTCTAGCCCTCGGTGATTGTGTAAAGCCGCTTGACATTAGCCTACGTATATTTTTCATTTCATTCAAGGGAGCTTGAGTTTGCACAGCTCCTTTGATGGCACCGGTTCAAACATATACTAATGTAATGAACTGTTCAATCCAATATTCATAATATTATGTGAAGAAGGTTACTAATGCCCGAATGACCGGTGTAGCGCGATTTTATGTCCCCCCGTATATAATGTATTAGGGGACGAAATATTGCAAGTGACTTGCGATATAATGTCCGGGGTGCATTTTATCGCAAACGGCTTGCCATATTCTGTCCCCCATGAATACGACTTAATTCCGTGTGTTGAACTGACTATTCCGTTTGATCACAGCGCCATCTCCTATTTACATTGACCACCACTCACGTGCATGGTGAGATAATATAGAACCCCTGTACATGTTAATTAGACGCTATACATAGCGATTATGACTACATGTATTTTCTTGAAGTGATGTTTTAGTGAGTGTCTAGATTTTATTTTATACACACAATTTTGGCAAAACTGGTATTTCATTTGAAACATTTGATATATCATCACACTTTAGAAGGTTTATTCGTAGCAAGTTCTTGTGAACACTGTTTTACAATTTTACAGTATTTTGTAACGAGTTGAAGCTTGAAATATATATTCATCTGTTATATTTCCGATTGAAGTATACCTTCGGTATATTAATATTGAGAATTTTCCAAAACATATATTTTCGGGTCTTTTAAAAGTCGACAACTTCAAAATTATGTTAATAAATGAGAGCAACATTGATGTCTCGTTTCTTTTTTTTTGGGCATAGGCTCTTTGTTGGGTTGAGCATATTGACAACGGGATTTCTCTGTCTGTATATTCATAATAACACTCATAATAATGACAATGATATCACCTTGTTAACTCAATACTTTTATTTGATCTAAAAATGTTTTATAGCGATTAAAAACGTGACGATTAAGACACATACTGAAGTACCCAAATACGGCGCAGCTTGACCTTCTGTAATTGTGCTGTAATACATGTACATGTAGATACCAAGTATCATAACAGGCGTTTGATTGCAAAATAACTTTCATGATAATCATCTTCACGATGGATGGGGACAAGGGGGGGGGGGGGGTCGTGTTGTCCCTCCTGGTCAACTGCTACAATAACGATGTAACCGTCAGGATCATATAAATACTAGATTAAGAATCAAATCATCACAGTGTCAATGTACATGCCGTGACAATATACAGGCGGATATTCAATACCGAGTTCAAGATTTGTGACTTGCGATTAGTGCATTGCGAGCTGTACTATCACGAGTATAGAATAACTATAACTTTAGCTCAATGACATATATAGATGGAATATAAATTTATCACACCATGCAATAAAATACTGTAGAATGACTAATATTGTAGGACGACAAAAATGATATTTTACAACAATATATATGATACAGTATGTATATTTTTTTTATTGATACTATATTTAAACAGTATATATTTAATGCTTCCAACGAGTTCCAAAATCAGACGAACACAAAATTTTTGTCGTCCTACAATATTAGTCATTCTACAGTATTTTATTGCATGGTATGATAAATTTATATTCCATCTATATATGTCATTGAGCTAAACTTATAGTTACTCTATACTCGTGATATTCCTCCACACATTCTTGATTGCAATTAACAAATGAACACTCAGGACGGGGTGCAATATTTGGCAGGGGAGACAAATCTTCGCAGCGAAATAATGCACCCCCTGTAATTGTATTGAAGGGGGTGCAAAATCTCACAGCGATATTTCTTCCCCCCTAAAAGATCAAAGGGGGTGGACGGTATTTCGCAGGGGGACAGTTTCCGCGTTACACCGGCTTCCGTGACACACTTTGTGCCCATGAGCGGTGACCAAGCCATACTTCACACCTTTACTTCAGCACCCGAGATTCGACTTTTGTCTTTCACTCTGCACTCTTTCATGCACATATGTGTATCATATTTTCCACGGAATATCCAATGTCTTTGTGAAAAGATGTGTAACAATCACACATTGATACTGTACGAAATGAATAAGCTGAGTATAATATCCCTGAATGTAAATGGGCTGAAATTGTCGTGATCTCAATACTGTAAAACTACTAATTTTGGCAGACGATTTATTTGGCGGATTTGGCGGTAGGGAAAAAACCGCCAAATTAAATCATCCGCCAAATAAACTAGATATATGTTAAGAAATATAAGTGGTTTTAAAACTGCCAAATTGAATCTCCACCAAACAGCCTGGGATTCAAAACCGCCAAATTTAATAGCCGCCAAAATTGGTCTTTTTACAGTATTATCGTGATTGTCGATAATTATGAAATGGATAATAGCAGCAAATAAGGCCGATGTTTATTGATTATTAATAACGTTTATTGATGTATGATTTGGTTAAATGTCTGACGAAAACATCACGAACTGCAGCGAAGGATTACCTCTCATTGTAAACAAAGCGATGAAGATATTTTTTTCAAGATTGGATTTCTTTCTAACTTCGTTTGGGATCGGTAATCAGATCGTATCTTCCGATACCAATCCTTCAATTTTAACAGACCATTCGATGATAACCGTCTCGATACAACTGTCGTATGAGCACCGGGTATCGGACGCTAAACTTTTGAATATGTTGATATCATAAAGATATCATAAGTTGTTAATAAAACAGTGATAAACAGTGCCAAATAACAATAAAGAGAAACCATCCCTATTATGGGAGATACTGAAATTAAACATAGGATAATCTATACGATACCCTGCGCGAAACAAAAGAAATAAAACTAATATTTTTGAATGCTTTACAGCGGCGATTTGCTTCTCTGGAAAAAAAAGACTGCAAGAAAAACCTGAAACAGAAAGCATCGAGATATAGTTTCTGTAAAAAATGTACATCAATCAGCTATGTTATGACTTCGATTAACTACTCTCAGAGCAAGGTAATTTGGGATGAAAAGGGCGAAAAAACTACCAGTTTCTTCTTGAACCTTGAAAAAAGAAATTATATATACGAGCTGTGTTAAAAGACTGATAAACTCTTGAAATACAGTGACATAAACAATGAGATACCCAAAGGAAATTATATCGTATTTCGCCAACTCATATTCTAGAGATGGGACAAATGTGAAGGGTGGCTCATTGAGTATGAAATACTTAAAATGCTCGAAACCTGTAAAAATAATAAAACACCGGGCTCCGAGGGATTACCCTAAGAGTTCACACTGTTCTGGGTAGATTTGAAGTCTTGCCTAATTTTCGCTCCAAATGCGGTCTACGAAGATGGTATATACTATCCAACAGTCAGAGAGGACGGGTGCATTACTACCAAAGAAAGATAAAAAAAACCACATTACACATATAACATGATTAGCTACCCATAACGCTACTGAGATAGGTTTATAAACTAGCCACAAAAGGCATATCTAATAGGTTACGTGTTGTCATTCGAACATAATAGCAGTGATCCGTCTGTTTAATAAACAGGTCCATAGACCAGAATATATCTAGATTACAGAGCTTGACCGTTTATGTGGAGAAACATCTAATCCCCTCCGTGTTAATAGGAATAGATTTTGAAAAAGGCGTTCGATTGTTTCGATTGACCTTTCACTGATAACAGTTTTCATTCTGGTGAATCCCTTCATAGGTGGGTGAATACACTTTATACCAGCGTAAACAGCTGAGTAGGCCTAATTAATAACGGATGGTAAAGGCATTCACACCAGAGGTAGGTGCAAAGCAAGGTTGTCCCATCGCCCTATATACCTCTTCATTATTTGCGCGGAAAGCCAATTTGGGGATCACATACAGTGCTGACATCCCATTAATCTGTGCAGTGTTTCCAACATATTGTGTCCATATGCCAAAAAATTGAGTACTTTTCAGGTTTTAAAGTGAACCTGGATACAGCCGAAATAATGCTTATCGGACTGATAAAGTATAACTAAGAAATGATACTCCCAGAATTAGGTTTCAAGTGGTCCACTGGACCGATTAAGAAATTAGGAGTAAAATTTTATCATGATTTCCGAGACACTATTGAACAAACTCTGTGTATATGGTAAGGTGGTAACCATAAACGCACATTTTATTTATATGTCACCATGTGTCTGCCCTACCATCTCTGCCCGACAGCTTATTGAAGCAAATTGTATAAATTACATTCTAAAAGTATATATAGAATTATACGGCAGGGGAAACCAGTACGTGTCTCAGCTCAACGATTATGGCAGCGAACTGGTCTGTGGAAACTCTCTCGTATTCGTGTCGTTGGTGCACCTGTCTTCGACCACATGATAATAGAGAAACGTGTACAATCATACGTTTTGTTTGATGAAAGGCAGTTATTTATAAATTCATAGCTTCAATACTAAATACAACCTGAATAAACCACTCACTCTAAATCAGAGTATAATAACAGCTATACGACACTCGTGAAAAAAAATCGTAAAACGAATATTGAATATGCAAATCACAAACGCCACAAGTATCGTGTAAACATATCTACAAAGAAATGATTGATAAGCGTGATAAGCAATGTGCTGGTGAAATCACCGGCCACAAAGACGGCAGGCTTATTTCGGACCAGATACGACTACTGATCAGTGTTAACAAAGTATCGAAAATATGTATGAAAACACACATAATACATAATTTATCAATTTACAATTAAAAATATTGCACCATATCTTAATAATCAATGCTCAATAGGAGGGTGCACACCGGATGCCCCACCTGGATCCGTTATTGAACATAGTAAAATAGGAGCGTGATGTGAGCGATCATAGAAACAAGAAAATGCAGCAAACTGCGGAAGACGACATCAGAGCTTGAGCACATCATCAGCACCACGACAGCTGAATATATCTTACACAACGTAAGGCCTACCCCCCCCCCCCCCCCCAAAAAAAAAGAAAGAAGAAGCCATAATTTCATCCCATATGTGATTCCAATTCATTTCCGTATACTAGGATGAAAAACATGGCCTACTTCATTCATATTACTAATAAGTAAACATTTTTTTTTAAAATCGATCAATGGAACAGATATGCCTGCTAAAATGATATGGAACCTCATTAAAATATCCTCAAAACATTGGAAACTATGAGGAATATCTGCATCTGATAACATCAGATATAGCCTAACACATGCCTTTACTGGGCAAATTAAAATACCAGTTAAGAATAAAAAGACTTCGCAATCCAGCACAGAACACCAGCTTAATTGTCATGTTATAAAATACGTCAAATTACGGTAAATGTAGCCGTGACATCGCAGACGAATCGCTGTGTTTACTTCATAACGCCAAAAAAGTCCACACGCAGATGCCCACATGCATGTATGCATACACGAATTGCTGAACAGAATTTGTGTTTCAAAATACGCGTCATTGTGGTAAAATTTGCTTTGCATTCTGGGAACGTCAATTTCCATCGGCTCCGCCATTTTGGGACGTTTTTCGATAATTTGAACATTTACGTTATTTTCTCAAACCTAGCACATCGATTCATGCCTCATATATCTGTGGAATAGTCAAAGTTTCCCATCAATTCGAGAGATTTTATGTCAAGGACAAAGAAAATCCTCATTTGAAGTAGGTATCTAAACGTTTACATGCCAAAACATGCGTCGATAGGTTGGCATGAAACCTCCATGAAAAAGTCAGCACATAGACATGTAGAGGGTTGGGGGCTTCGCCCCCAACGCTCTAATGTCAAAAAGCGCATCTTGAGTCATTCGGAGACGCCAGTGATAATTTTGGCATACTTCCTATACGTTCATAAAGTAAAGTTATGGATAATTCAGATAGGGTGAATAAAGACCTGATAAACAAATCTTGAAGGGTTCCGAATGGTTTCCAAATATTCATAATTAATTTTTAAACCGGTTCTCTTACACACACATGCATGTGCTACACTTTCAAATCATTACTTTCTTTCTTGGAAAAGTACAAGGCAAAATACTGACAGCACTATAAAGCTGAACATGATATTTAATTTGCTATCCAGATGGGGTCTGTTTATGTTTATACTAATACTGTGAAAGCTCGAGTGACCAGCGAACAGTTTTCTATTCTCATTGAGATACAAACCAGTCTAGTCCCAGAGGGGCAATTGCGCTTGACATGGTTCCTGGACATTAATCTGCCGAGGGTCACGGTTGTAATCACACCACCTTGGGCGGTATTTATGTACCAACAAGGTGCACTCAATAGACAGATCCAGATGAGCGCTGACACCCCCCCCCCCCAGCAACCACCGAACAAGGTCCATATTACTATTTCTCATTAAGCGAATCTAGTCCCAGAGGGGCGATTTTGCTCCGCATGGTTCCCGAACATCGTTCTGCCGAAGTCCCTGGCTGTAATCACTTCACCTTGGGAGGTATTTCTGTACCAAGCTACATTCAATAGATACATCCAGATGAGCGTGCACCACCCCCACCCCCCTCGACAATCATTGAACCTCGGTCATATTGTTGGGCAAAATGATAGCTATTTACGACGGGCGTAAATGTATAGGTCCAAAATTATTAATGTGGCTAAATACAATTGTCCTGTTTTTTTTAAATGGATGTATATAATAATGACTTTTGGTGATTCTATTTCATTTTTTCTCTGTCTGACTACATCGACAGTTACACGGCACCACAAATACATACTAAATATATCGGTATCCGACAGAAGGCGATAGAGGCGATCTGTCACATCTGAGCCCTGATACAGGTGGTGTGAATAGTGACAATAGCGATCTGTCACACTTGGGTCCCTGATCTAAGTGGCGTGATCATACTTGCAGATTACGTGCAGATTGATATTATATTTCGAGCTTTATTTCGTGTCTGGTGTAAAATCTCCGAGTTTGGTGATCATATAGAAATACACCAATCCATGATTGATAAAATGTATTCGTTCGAATCACTGATTCGAACTACCAAGTAAATGTTCCCTTATTTGTAGGGTATCCGAATGTTTCTCAACTTTATCTGTATCATATATCCAGTCCCCAAAAATTCAACAAGTAATATTATTTCACAATCATTATAATGTACATTATAATGTCTACAAAACAGAAGCTGTCAGATGATCGAAGTATTACTAAATCATGATGTGAGCTAATGAGGCACATGTTCGACCTTGAAAATAGGTCAACGTCATTGAATATCGAATAATTTGAGATATTCCCATAATAATGGTACTTTGTCAGAAACCTTCTTGGTTATCACGTTCAGAAATATTAAATTGCATTTTGCAATATAATGGTAAATGCACACACCTTTACACATTACCATATGTTTGAGAGGAAGACAGCATCGTAAATAAAATGTGAGCCCTACATAATACTAGATATCTTGAATATTTGCCGAAATAACTCAGGGGCCTACTCAGGGGCATGTACACTGAAAACATGCACGGATATAATGTATCTTCATGTATGTAAAACAAATAATAGTTTCCATTCTCGGCGGACGTTTGTTGAGTGGGTGGATCGGGGAGAGTCTGATTTATTATTGATGAAAGTATTAATGTAAGTATATTGACAATGAACTAAAATAATTTTATGTCGATTTGTTTAGGAGAAACTGAATACATTTATATATATATTAAAAACCATCAGGGGGACGTATCAAGAAGTGAACCCCAAACACTTCACCCTGCAGGCTTAAACTTCAGATGGTTATGTAATATATATAAAATGTATTTTCAGCAGTACACTCCATCCGTTCACGAACTGAAAATAGAAGACATGTCAGTGACACGAACTAAGGATGTATTTAATTACTGTATCGAATATCGAGATATTATTTCTCAAAATTGGTGTCTACTTAGACATGTTTGCGTGGTCAAAACTGAATAAACTGTATCCTGTGAACTATCAAATAGTGACTGCGCCAGAGCTTGTCAGAAATAATTCATTCCAAAGGCACACAAACGAGGCTCGGTCGTACATATACTAGTGACTAGCCCAAAGTGAAAGTCAGCCGCAAGAAACAAGTACATTGCGAGCTCATACCGAGTCGATTATGAGAGCCCCGTGTCTGACAATGAGCGGGGAGAACGGGGAAATGGGAGGGAAGTGTTGAAATTACCAGGTTACGGGGATCTAGTGCCTGTACATGTGGTATCAGTAGTTAAAAACTAATCTAAAATACTTGTCAGTCCTTGCCATGCTCCAAGTGTTCCGCATTCAAATAAACCGCCACCCACGATAATCTAAGCCACACACACAGTTGGCTGGTAATCCTTTTCTCAGACCCTGTCGTTGCCATGCCAACATGTATAGGTTTCGAGCCCCGCGGTCTACACTTGTTAGCCTATAGTCAACCCGGGCTCTGGCTTTCACGCACTGATCTATACAAAAGATCAGTGCTTTCACGTCCCACTGAGCGGTCATGATGCAGCAACCTTTCACGCCACAAGGGGGGGGGGGGGGGGGGGGGGCGAGGGGTGGCAATTATCACATTCCACGGGGTTACATTGCTGCATGAGAAACACGCGCTGGGCATGGTTTGTGGGCAGGATTAAGGCTCCGCTCTTGTACTGGATTTCTGGATATGACTTCCCCAATACACATATCTAGTATGATTTTCATGACGAAAACTTTGTTAGTTATCGCGTTCAAAACATAAATTGTGTTTTTCCACATTGGCAACATTGGAGGGCAAGTGTGACTTTGAAATCTTTCAGCTTAGATATTCTTGAGACCCTTCAATTAATGACCCATTAAATGCAAAACATTCAGAGTGGTTCCAGCCATTATTTTCAAGAATTAGTAGAAGTAGTAGTATTATTTCTCACCACAAAAAATGGCTCTAAATAGAACATTCTCAGCAACAACACCTCCTCCCCATTTACTGAGGATTTCATTTAGTGTACTTATATGGTTAGGCGTTGGTAATACTGTCAGAACGAGAACAAGCAAAGGTAAAATACACAAATTGATGACGGATTTTCTGCCACTAATAGTTAGAGATTGACATGTATATGTACCAATGATGCTTTTACGGTTGTTATCTTTTTTCCGAATCCGTCCATTTCTTTGATGTCGCATGAAACCTAAGCAGTTTAAAAGATTTGTAGAAATGGTGATTTATAAAATTGGGCACACGTCTTATAATTTCCCAATTTGAAGGCTTGAGTTTTATCGACATTAATTTTCAAGCCCGAATTCGTGTTCAATATCTTTCAAGGTTTCCAGTGACGTCTGCATGAAATGTGCACATCCATCCAGTGTAAGAAAAGTTTCATCCGCATTGGCCTGTTTTTTCCATGTATGCCAAAATGGACCCCTGTCCAAAAAAAAAATATATTGCGCCAGGGGTTCTATTGCCAATAATCATGCAAGGGGATCCCTTTGTCGGGGATCACATGAGATCACTTTGTAGACATCCACGAAAAACTATGAGTAATTGTCATTGTTTATATAACACCAACCCGGGATATTTCTGTAAACTATATCAAACCATTTGATAAACATTTGACCAGAACTATATTTTTTTTTAAATTTCCTTAATTTTATGCATGACCATCATATATCGAATCAGATACCTTTTCAAAATCGATAAGTGATAGTATATGATCTTGTTTGTTGTCCTTCAGATGTTGGATTAAGTCAAACACGAAACGTATGTTTGTTCAATATACGTTTTGGTGTGAGCCGATGATATGCGGCAATACATCTTCCATTCGGGCTGAAGTGAATATTTCATGGTCCACATTCAAAATTGAAATGAATGAAATTGGGTCTCCAATTTTTAAGAAACTTCCTAGGTTAACCCCCTTTTGGAATACATGTTATTAATCTCCTCTTTTGCGTAATGAACAGTTCCATTTTTCAAAAGCCAGCCTAATTAATACTATCAAAACATTACCTATATCATCCCAAAATACAATATAAAATCCTACTGGAATTCCGTCTATACCGGGTGTTTTCCATTTCTTCATCGATTTCATCACCTCTTTGATTTCGTTTCTTTTCATATTCCCCTCACATGATTTTTTTCCAAATCTTGAGTTAACTTGTTGATCAAATTCGGATCCAGGAATTTGTTAAATATTTTATTAATTTCCTTTTCAACTCCAGAGGTATACAAATAAAAAAACATTTTCTATTTTCTTTCAGTAAAACATCTGGTTCTCCAATCAATATCCTTCCACCAACGTTCTTTCTTTCCCAGATTAGCAAAGTATTTTTTTCAGGTTTCTCCTCTTCTTTCGCCCATTGTATTTTTATCATTTGTGACTTCACTTTTCTATATTCTGCAAGTTTTGTTGCAATGCTTCCATTTGTGACTGTAAGTTTACATTCTTGCCCTTTCTTTGATCAAGCGATTCCATTTGTTTTAAAATATCTGATTCGCATTTGTCATTTTCTCTCTTCTAATGCTGAATATATAGTATATTGAAGCTTTTCTTATTTCCATTTTAGAGCTTCAAAGAATAACTGGTCACTGTAACTCAAAACTGTAACTGGTAAATTACTTTAACATTTTCGCTATAGATATACCTTAATTTTCCTTGGCATAACATTCGATATTTCTGGTGTTGTGTATATAGTTCCTTGTACAATGTATGTATAAAACTTTATATAAAGTGTGGTGTATGTGTGACAAAGTTTGATATCTCAAAATCATTCTAACTGAGCTGGTAAATTAACTCAACCATTTAACTTATCAAGTCATATAACATTTATTGATAATGCATACGCATCGTAACTATTTCTATTGGGTACAGAATAACCTCAATCTTTCAGGCCTATAGTCTATAAGTCAACTTTCGCGTTTTTCACAATAGGTCACATCCTCTACTGCTTTCCTTATAGTAGTTATTTTATTTATGCAAATTACATAAAATTCAGCCCCGTCGTGTATATTGAAATGCTTCAAGCCTTCAGCCACAAAATCGATTCGGTGATAATACGCCAATATCGTTCCACAATCCACATTAACGATTGTTCATCGTCTATACAGTTGAAGCATAGATTTGATGTTTTCTTCAGGGATTGTGGGCAACTTACCTGTGTAAATTAACTAAAATTTTCGACCAGCCTCAAAATATAATACCGTTGTTTCAAGCGTCCTTTCCATTTGATGATGATATCTCAAAAACGTTTCAGGTTATTGAACGGACATGATACCAACAACAAAAGCACGACCTTTAATTCCGTTTAATAAAAGAAGTTTAATTCCGACTTTAATACTATTCTAGAAAGGCTAATTTGGTAATAATATTTTAAACCTTTCCTAGTTATTCAATGGACACTTTCCTAATAGTAAAATGATGAATTTGAAGAATGCTTGCCGCCTTCTTTAATGGCGGCCATCTTGCTTATGCAAAGTAGCTGAAAGTCAACACGGATTGTGGAATCTACCAAATTTGGTTACACGTGACGTATCAAAATCTTTCCTAGTTATTGAATCGACACCAAGTTACCAACAGCCAAAAAAAAATGAATTTGAATTTTTTAAAAATTGCAATCAAAGCAGTGAAGCAGTGCGTTACAGTATTAGTGTTCACTCAAGGCAGTGCGTTACATAAATAGTGCAGATATACACTCACATACGTAAACATTGGCTAAGTATTGGACAAATAAAATTTATGAAGAATCGGGCACCATTTACGTCTCATTCTTTCGGAGTTACAAGATTTCTCAATGTTATAATCTTTGCTTATTTCTGTCTCCAGACAATAAAAAATCGGGCAGGTTTGTAAACATTTACATCTATATATATATTTTTTAAACACCCATATCAGTGTATTGAAGAGACTAGCAAATTCAGATTCAGATTCCACGTTATACACCATCCCTAACAACATATATTTTTTGGGTTATTTTACCAATTTGAAAGTTAAACTCCGGCAATAGCCAGGAAGTTAATGATTTACTTAATACCTGTGAAACGTGACATTGGAAGAACAGATGTTCATAAGATTCAGTGGCTGATTTACATGGCACACACGTGTCATTATCACTATTCTTCCAGAGTTTTGAATGTACTTGTGTTGGCAAAATTCTCCGTAGCAATCTATATTGAAATGAAAAAAAAATAAAGTGGAGTCTCTTGTAGCCTGGAGTGAGACAGAATAAAGTTTACCCCATTAATCTCGTTCATAGGTTTCTTGAAAAAACTCACACCATTTAAGGGCGTTCTTGTTGTTTTTTTTCCCCTCTCAATTCTATAAGCTTCCAGTATATAAAATTGCATACTCTTTTTATTCCTAATACCTTTTCAAAAACGTCATATTCTCGTATATATTTGATCCGTCATCAATAGATGGAACAAATTCCTTTTTTCCAGTTTGTTGGAATAGATTGAACCAAAGATTATGTAATCCAAATAGTTTATCTGGACTATCTGAACTTTTTATGGAAATCTACAAACGATGAAGTACTTCTGCTTTTCACATCAAAGATATCCCTCAGCAAATGACAACCTTTGGGATAAATCTTTTGTTTGGTATATTTGAAATTACAATTTTCAATGAAATAACAATTCCATAATGGTCTTCTGTATACCGGTACTTCAAAAGTATACACGTTAATGGGATCAGCCCAGGTTAGGAGAAAATGTTTCCGAAATGTACCCAAAGTGTTTTTTGCGAGGAATTTTAAAGAAAGCAAATCCAAATATAACAGCAGATTTAAGTCTTTTTCACCAGCTATCGTCTTACCCAGCTTTTGCCAATAACCATTCACATGTCTCATTCTTTTTGCCCAAGACAGCATTAAAGAATCAGTAAGTACCCCAATCTTCGTAAGCTTGAGGCCACCTCTATCAATATCCTGTGCAAGCTGGTCCAACGAAATTTTCACTTTCCCCCATCCCATAAGAAATTCTCGATGCTTTTATTATACATCGTGAAAAAACTCCCCTGGAGGGCACGGAATAATGGACAAAACATGTATGAAAATTGGTACAATGAGTGTTTTGATCACCATACCTTACCCATCAATGATAGTTTCTGTCTCTGATAAACATTAATTATTCCATTCATCTTTGTCATTTTTTCCATTAAATTCAGTTTGGCCATATCAGACAGTTTTGAATTAAAAAGGATTCCTAATAAGGTGAAATTTTCCGCCCATTTCAAACCAATATCTGGGCACAATATTTTATTACTCCCAGCCTTAACTCCCAACCAAACGGTGTTTGTTTTGTCAACATTTAGCTTTAAGCCCGAACAAAGTGAAAATTGTTTTAGTAGATCTATGGATCTGCGCAGTGATCTGTCGGTACCATCTAAAAGTAGAAATGTGTCGTCGGCATACTGCCCTATGACATATTCTTGTTTATCCACTTTGATGCCATTGATATTTGGATTTTATATGCATGCCTTTGCCAGACGTTCGACACACAAATGAAAGAGATACGGTGACCAGGGATTTGTTTGTTTCTCTCATAGTGGCCATTTTATTTTTTTCAAATTAGCTCAAATCCAATATCAGCATTTATATTGCAACACTCTGACTGGCTGTCCAAATTAGTGATGATATCTAGACAACTTTCTAAGTTATGATTCAAACAATTTCAAGGCAGAAGCCTCACACGTCATGCCCCGCGAAAACAGCAGTCCCGGGGGGGGGGGGGGGGAGGGAAAAAAATGCAGTATATATCGTAAATAGCGGTAAAAAAAATCATGTAATATCCTTAAATGAAGCCTGCAATACTGAAATATATTCAATGAACAAATTATTCAACTTAATTCTTTCACTCATTACAAATGAATATTTTTTTCTCAAAACTGTTACTTATTGTGCATAGATGCATCTTGGTAATGCGAAATACTCTTACATATGAAAATCTATAGGCTTCGTGCCCTCAGACTATGTTATCTGCATGCCGATGATAAAAAAGATAAATTAGTTTAGTTAATCATTTGATAATACATCAAATATTTGTATTTATTAACCATATATCGGTTGAATATACATGCATTTTTGTCAATAAAATGCTACTTTTATAAAGAGAAGAGCCTTTATACGTTATAATAATTACAAATAATTTATAACTACTACAATCTTTAATTTTGGAATATGTCATAAGAAAGCTAATGTCCTACATCACGGTGTTATTGTTGCAGTAAATGTGGAGATGTGGAAACTCTTTGGGTGTTCACTTTTTATTGACCCCAAAAATGTTTGTTGAGTACTGGATTTACCACACGAGACTATAACGTACACAAACTGTATCCATTGCCATTTATTGTTGGAAAATAAGCCGTGCTGCACGCATCAATCTTGAAAGAAGCCAGGTGATGAGGAATCAATCTCGACAAACAAACGCCAAGCACAATTGTTACCCAGACACATTCTTATCGCATGTTCCGCATGCACTTTGATCCGGTCTAAATTAACTCTGAAATCATACATCGTTACCGCTTCTCATCAGAAAACAGCAACCAATAAACATACACGGGGCATTAATCAAGTAAGGTTTTTGTGGAATTAATCTATTAATTTTATTTAAAGAACTCCGGACCAGCGTGTACCTGGCACCAGATCTCTGGAGCCAGTTATAGGTCCTCAAGGACTCCAACGACCTGCCAGCTTCCCCGGGGCGACGGCCCTCGCGTTAATGGCTTTTGGATTTTAAAATTGTTTCTCCTTTGCCGCCCTTCGCATTGCGCGTTTTGCTGTTGTAGCGTACACACAGCTTTCCTACGGATCCTACGATCATCCACTGAACCACATAATTTTTCACAAACCTAGCGTTTTCAGCATCACGATAAGACGTCTTGTCATGTTAAATATGATGGCAAGTTGTCATGTTATGAAAATCTCCTAAATGATAATGACAAGGAGGCATACTGTGAAAATTTATCACGACAAGACGTCGTATCATGAAAATTATAACGATATAATGTCTTACTCTGAAAATTTTTAACCACGAGAAGTCTTAACATGAAAGAAATATGACGATAACACGTCTTATTGTGAAAAAATATGACGGCAAGACTTCTTAACATATAAAAATATAACGATATGTATGCTGAGTTACCATTATTTTTAACACGACAAACGTCTTCTTATGATAATTTTCACGGTAACACATGTTCACATGATATTTTTTCACGGTAAGATGCATTGTTGTGATAATTTTCATGGTAACACGTCTTGTCAAGATGATTTTCTTACTTTTCACAACATAACAGCCTACCGTGATATTTATCACGATAAGGCAACTTACTGTGATACTCAACACGGCAGGTCGTAAAAAATTATGTGGTTGAGTGGATGATCAATTAACGCTTCCATACTTTCCCACCCTCCCTCCACTGTCATTTTCTCGGTTCTTTTTTTTCCCTACGTGTATGGTTGCAGAGATTGAACTTTTTATATCTAAAAAGATGCTTATCACTATTCTGATTGTCTAATCCGGTTCAATCATTATGCGCGCTATAATCAGCATATGTTTTATTTCACTGTTCATTTAGCATACTGTTACATGATATTTTACCATGGTTCATTTATGCGCGCGCAAGCGCTTACTAGTGGAGCTGTACAGTCAGAATTTGTAATAGAGCTCTCTGTTTCCTCTCACCTCCGGCTTGTTCTTTAATTGTCAAACTTTGAAGTAGTCGTTAGTGTTTTGGGGCGTGATAATTAGGAATTACATGGGTGATCCATTGCTGGATAAATAAAATTTTTATTACCGTCACTTGTCGTACCAATACAAAAGCAAAATTGCAATGAGATGAAAAGCAGATTTTCACAGAATCGCCCCAAGGTATGATTGTAAATGTTTTGCACACCTTCAACGCCTCGACAGCGCCAGGAAAAATTGCCACCAGACAGGGTTAATTATCATGGAATGTAGGGTGAACTCTTGCATGTGTACATCAAAGAGTGTAATATACGTTGTAATGCCTGTAGTTCATACACTCAAGGTCACCGCTGCTCTCAGGTAAATGTGAAGTATAAATTAGGAAGAATGCGTATCCCGATATTAGTATATTAGTAGGAGGGACGATATTAGTAGGAGGGACGTATTCAAATATGATAAAAACAGCCTCTTGGCTGACTTTACTTTTGAAAATAGTGGTTTAAAGGAAATACCAAAGAAATTTCTTCAAAAGTTGTTTGCTTTAGTTTGTATTAGGTTTTAGAGCTCATCATGTCTGATAATGGCACAATAATGCAAGTATTTTAAGTTTTAAATTAGTGATCCCAGCCCTACACAACAACGAGAACACTTTGATGCTATGATCCAGTTCAGATCTGTGACGCATGAAATGAACGCACAGCGTCGTAAGTTTGTGCCAAGCATCGTTCATGGATGTGCTGCCCGATTCGGCAATCACAAAATCAAAGAAATCAGGACTGTTTCCTGTATTGCAGTCTGTGCTCTAATAATAACGCGAGTTGGTTTATTTCTTGAGATATTCACGATTGTGCAATATATTTACTGGTTCAAGGTGGCCAATGCATTTAGACAAGCTTTCCAGAAGAATTCGAATTAGCCCTCCAGCATAGTGGGACTTGTCCGCCGTCCCTGCATGTTATTTAGAGCGGGGGCTGGATTCCAGGGCAGCCGGGCTTACGGTACTCTGCTCTGATTGGCGAGATGATCTGCCAGGATCTATCTAAGGCAAATTGCCCTCCAACATAGTGTGACTTGTCCGACCAGGCTGCATGTTGTTTTGAGCGGGGGTTGGATTGCAGGGCAGCCGGGCTTACGGTAATCTGCTCTGATTGGCCGAGTTGATCTACCGTGTTGATTACGCCGTTGAAATATCCCGGGTAACTTTGTAGCCGATGCAGTGTGCTCTGTCGATATCCCTAGCCTACTTATCGAACGCTCACGATATGGAATCAGGCAAATACCTACCCTGGTGGAAGCATCGATGATCACCCGAACTGTCGGGGGCAAATTTGGTGTGTTCGGGCGTTTAATGCGTTATCCAGTTGAACTGGCCCACAAATATATTGACAAACGCACGGATGTCTGAAGCGAATCAACTAGCTAGTTTAATGTTTAGTGGATCACTGCAGCCGCGTATGCTTGTGTCATCTGCACATGAAATACGTGTTGTATGGCCGTTGGCTGATAAAATATTGGTGAACCATTTGACAAATTTCACACCTGCATGTTTTAACATATTACTTATTTCCCTGTAGATTTATGTGAATACATTACTATTCAACGAACTAGCTATTCAGCAATGCCTACAGCCTCGCACTTTGCGATCTATGAATGTACATTTTCTCGTTCTTTCTCCATTATCGAATCATCGAACCTACACCAGCAATGTAAATAATAACGTTATGACAAATGGTCGTGTACATAATTTTCGGGCTTTGACCACCGGCTGGGAGGAACGTTATGCCGCGCTTGGGAGACGGTCGTGTACATAATTTTTGGTCTTTGACCACGGGCCGGGAGAAACATTATGCCGCGCTTGGGAGACGGTCGTGTACATAATTTTTGGTCTTTGACCACGGGCCGGTGGAAACATTATGCTGCGCTTGGGAGACGGTCCTGTACATAATTTTCGGGCTTTGACCACGTCAAGAGGCAATAAAGAGATATGCATGGTCATTGAGACACACTCCTGAATTAAAAATCCGGGCTTCTGGTGTAGTAATATAGACAACATGTTCAATGATTTGACAAATATCTTGGAACATCTTCCATGCCCCTCTGGGTAAAGGATATATGTTAAATCCCAGTTGCATCAGAAAATTTAATTTGAAATAATACTTTGTTAAAGAGCTTTTGATGATCCCTTGTCATATTCACAAACAGGGAGAGTAAATTATACAGTTGCAGTGGCCGGAGAGAAGTTGATGCTAATTCATGTGAGGCAAAACATGTCAAAAATCTTGAAGGAGCATGCTTACATACAAATCATTGCACAACAAGAACTCCTCCACAATGGATCTCAGGTCATCCAAATCCACAACTCTCACGCACAATGAAACCGTAAACAAGTGGCCTTGACAAATCTGGGTTTTCCCTCATCAATATCTCTGTTTTGAGCAGTAATATCGCAACTTCTCCAGCCTACGTTGTCTAAACATGTTTGTCGCAGTTTTCCAGCTTTGCCAAATAATGCATACATTTCACCAGGAACTCATAGCCGGAGCACAGGTTTCGACTTCCAAACTGCTCAAATATGATTGTATAGTGTTTAGATTTTAAAATGTTTTATGGTAGGCATGGTTGAAGTTTAGTTAAAACCTCTCACATACATGTACATGTATAATTTTATATATTGTTCCATCATTGTGATTTTGTGGATATACTTGCATCTAAATTTACAAGTGTGGATATCAGAGTGAATGCCACATGCGGGGCAGGAGATGCTCACTATTCCGGAACACCTGATCTCACACTCAATTGCTTGGGTATATGTGATGTTTAGCTGGCTACGACTTTGTAGCTGATAGTATCATCTGGATTTTACCACTTACATATATTTTGATTTGATGAATTGTGTCTTTGGTCTTCGGATTTGGATTTATATGATTGTTGATATATTTATTTGTGCTCATTTTGCTAGAAACCTGGTTTTGAGGTTTCGATTACACTGAAACTCCGATACTACAACGCATCCCAGAGACTATTATCACCATTCCAACATTACAATTGGACTCCATGGGTCAGAAAACATGGGGGTGAACACCAAAATCTTGTTTCGATCTTCCAGAGAAGCTTACATAATCGAAATTTAATTTTGCGAATTTTGATCACAGGTTTTGATGACAGCCATATTGAATTCTGAGGCAAATTTCACCGTTATTGATGGCAGCCATTTTGAATTTCGAGGCAATAAACAGTCACACAGACCCAGCATTATCACCATTGGAGTCCTTAGGTCAGAAAACGTGGGAGTAGACACCAAAAGTTTGCCTCTATTTGCCATAGCAGCTGAACTACACATGGAAACGTGATTTTACGAATTTCCGGGCTTTTCGTGGCAGCCATATTGGATTTTGAAACAACCAACAGTCACAGAGACTCAGCAATATCACCATCAGATTCCTTGGGTCAGAAAACATGGGGATAGACACTAAATTCACCAACGTAGGTGCAGTAGATAACTCGCTATACTCTGATTTTTCTAACTCGTTTACACCGTTTTTTGCCGATATTTTTGTGATGTTTAATGGCATCGTATTGTAACTTGGCATACTTCACCTGGAGATCGAACGGCATTTTTCTGCGAACCTTCAGACTTCTTCTCATAGAATTGTGAGAGTTAGCAATCTACTGCAATGATAAATTTTCACTGAAATCCTGTCGTTTGCATGTCAACAAATATTGTTTTCCTTTGGCACGTGATGGGCGATTCTGTTCGGATAATTTGCATAGGGGCGAGGGTTAGGATTCGGGACTGCCCACGCAGGTAAACTGATTCGAAATGACTCGCACGTGCAGGCACCTTGACGACAACTGACAACCCGATCCCCCTATTATGACTAATTTGAACTTGTCCATTTGGATTCCGTCATCAGTTGTCGAGATCCAAACAATATGTCGGCGCCCATGGTTCGAGCAAATCCTCGCTTAAATAAACTTTTGTGTTTTGAAAGAAACAGATAGCGTTCCGGAAGGCAGGTTTGTGTAAATTAATTGCCGTTTGTACCACAGATATGCAATATTCAGATGAATAGTTCTCTCGAAGTAACTTGACTGAGCTAAAGACAAAAAACGGTGTAAACGAGTTAAAAAAATCAGAGTTATAGGTCAGTTTCAAGCTATTTCACGTATAGATGGCGGCCATCTTGGATTTTTGGGAAAATCCCCCATGGGATTTATGGGGATTTTTTTGTGGGTCATCTATATGGTCTCCAGAGTCACTGTGCAAAAATGACTCAGCTTTGACTCCCAAATGTCTACCTTATGGGCTTTTTTAACCTAATTTTGGTAGACTAAATGTGGCAAGTGTAAGTCGAATGAGCTCAACAAAACATATGGAGAATTATCAATCTTCATACCAGCCACTGTCTTCTATTTACTTTTCCATTTAGGTCCATGGTAATGTAGGAATCATTGGCTTATATACTTCACTATTTAGCCTCAATAAACTAGATATCCTGCAGATAGCATGCAGTATCACTCATAACTTTTTACCTGCGCACTGAGTCCTTTAGAATACCGGAGTATCCTGATGAATATTCTATCATATGGAAAAAGCTGGAAAAACATCAATGGATAATTCAGTGTAATATAACTCATTATTTCTTACAGACCATGAATTATGCAAGCTGGTGTTGTTTTTCAAGAGATACCCACAGAGGTTTCCCATTACCACAAAGGAACGTGTGTCCTGCTCAAAGAAGGAGATTTCTGGATGAAACCTTCATGAAATATTCAACTCTAAGTACTACGCACTGTCGTTTTTTATTAGGGCTGTCATTCATAAATATGGAGCCTCTTTATGTATTCCTTCATCTATCGGGGATACAGAAACCACAAACAAAACAAGCGGTCCCGATAGTACATGTAGGATATCGGCAAAGCTGAGGGGTTATGGGACGGAAATTCACAGGTAAAGCTTCCAAAAATATCCGAGTAATATCATGCATACATGCCGTCAGAATGGAGTTTAGTTTATTCATTTCTTAACAAATATATCAGCAATTAGATCTCACAGGTATCTTTCATTCGCTATACGTACTATGTACGCATATTTTGGTTTGAACAATTATCAACAACTATCAAAGAGTAGCCCGAGATTAAGTGAAACATTAGCTCAAATAGTTCTCGATCGTTTGCTCACAAAATTAAACAAACCTTTGGCTTATCTTTTTATTTCTACTTGGAGTGTGTAGCAGCTGACCACCGCGATCACCGGGGGTCAAGGTCGGTTCGACAGGAAGTTGAGATGGAAAACAGATAGGCTCAGACTATAAAACAATTTGAATGAAAAATTGTCTCTTTTTTGCGGACGTGCACTGTCGAATATATAAATCACTGGTGGGTCCCTTAGTGAACGTAAAGAAACGAATACTTCAAGTTCACTAAAAACTACTAGTAATGCTAAGTGCTACTAGTACTACTTTTAGTACTACTATATGGGCAAGTTTATCCCATGTAATATAACCATTAGTAAACGTATATGCAGTCAACTTGAAGCAAAGAATGCTACTATATGGGCAAAATTATTCCATACATAAACATTCATGTTGCTCTTTGGTCGACCATAAGCGGGAAAACTGCATACACTTCATTCCAAAAGCGAAAGTTTGACGGATCTATCATTACTTCTACCGATTCAATGTAGGCATTGACCATTACTTGCCAAAATATATTGAAATCATTCCACATGGACAGGATTAACTTTGTTTACTATTCATTGCGCATACTCACCACGTTATCCACCCTACATTCACAGTTGGGTGCTTCCTGTTAACGGGATGTGAGTGTGTCCTGATGAAAATATAGTGCTATTTACACAGATACTACATTGTAACTTCAGTTCAACGCACTCTCAATGTATCTGATGAATTAAATGCTCCGCCAGCTAATATGTCCTGAATTGCCGCTATATCTTTTTTGGGGTACCGCACAGACTGCTACTTATGTTCTGCTGCAAAGATTCAAGTATACTTTACCCGAGTCGCATACCCTTTCAGAATTGCGGATGAAACATACATTATATTGTATCATTAAACTTGCAATCCAGAATTAATTGTGTGACACCCAAACGCGTATATTGCAAAAACATGCCAATAATCATGATAATATTACAAGCCAATTAATTCAATGCCGGAAGATTTGATATCAATAAGCTGATACATATACAAATGAATGGGCACATTTCAAGACCTATGTTCAGTGCAGGCTACACGTTCCATATAGTCTCTCTTGTCCTGTCCGTTATTAGATACCGGGATATATTGTCCAGCAATCCCATGATCACAATAGTGTTATTAAACCATACAACGCCAGGAGTTGCCTCCTTCCCTTGTGCAATTAATCTATCCAATTATCCTATGCAACAGCAACTCTGAATGAATGGCAAATTATCTTGAGGTATATCGTACTCTGAGGTACACAGTGAGCTGTTGAAATTTTCTCAGATGGATGCTTATAATGGACAGTGACTGCTGAATCTTCAGAGAACAATTTTGCATGATTTCATTGTGTTCAACTCTGCAACTACTGTGCACACAAAAAGATAGGCGGATCATTCATTCAGCGAACTAACTTGCACTGTATATTAATTAGTCTTTAGTCATAAATGTCACTTTTATACACATTCCCTCTGGCGGATTATTCACAATTCCATAAATACCCAAAGCCGCGTAATACTGACTGTCGTTTAAGTCGACATTACAATGCCCCGTATCGCCCCCTCTCCCAGTTTAAAACCCCCCTTGACGCCTGTCTACGTGATGTGATTAACCCGAACTGTGCCGCATCTGTGGCCGTGACCATCCCGGGCTGCTGAGGCAGGGACAGGGGAGTCTCGGCCTGGGCTCTGGGCAGTAGGAGTGAGGGTGGGAGGAGGGGTGTCGGCAATACTTGGAGGTGGGACTCCATACAATGGTGATGACTGGGATGGAAGACGGCCATAACTGAATTCGAAACGAGATGCCATTCTTCAGGAATATACTTTGTCATCGTTGTGCGAAAACAAAAGTGATACATATGTTTGTGTGTGCCACTGTGGTAATGCTGTCAGTATCCGTGATATGGAATTTTATCGGGAGCATGTGTTTGAAATCATCACAAGAGAGATCTTTAGTATCTAAATGGAGCAAAGTGGACACCACAAATCATATATTTTCATCAAGTAGCCGCACGCGATCTGTCTTGGAGAAAAATAATGAACGAAACTGGATTCCCCCTATTGGAAACATGACTTATTCAGATGATATGGGTACAAATGTGAAATTGACCAATCTGGCTACTGCCAAAATGTTTAATATACATTTATTTTCACACAAGGATAGTGCTCTTTCTGGATTCGCACACCAGACGGATTATGGAAGCACACACAAATGGTTAATAGAACTGGAGGGAGGTCAATTTGCTGTCTTCAAACCAAAATGGTAAGCAATACGTAACAAGCCCTATTAATTGTACCAATGGAATGATAAAACATTACCACATCTGCATACCGATTCCGTTCTCTCTCTGTTCCAGGTATCCCCGAAATTACACTGCAGAATTCTGGTCTGATGGATTCGAATTACACACCAGTGAAATAATATCCTTCCACTTGGACAGGTAATAACAATGTTACATTTAAGATATACTCACATGGTTCTGATGGTTATGTGATTATTAGATTGTTCATATTGGCGTATTATGTGATACTTATAATAATTATAATATTCATATTGATGAAAAATATAACAGCTTATTTATATACTAAACTGTTTTTTGTCAATATCTTTTAATGTTGCCTACTAGATTATTGGGCTTCGGAAAGGTTCCTCTGACCTCAGGCAGACATATCCACGTCGAGAGGGAAGTGATTCCTAGAGCCTCTCCCTCGTTGCTCGCTCATCTGTCCAGGAGACGTTCGTTCATACAACCAATATATTTACCTGTTGAATAAATGATCATGATATTATTTACCAGATGATTTTCGTATATAAATATACATTCAATTTGGGAATCAGGGAATCATTATTCAGTTTTAGATATATCTTTTGCCATTCTAAAGCAGGGTGTTGTTGCTGTTGATATGATCTATTAAAACAGACGTGATGTTTGTTTGGAAGGGAAATATATTTTCAATCCACTGGCTCAAATATTAAATGTACCGCTCACATTGTGTTGTGCCTATTTAGGTTCCGAGTATTGTCTAACTGACCGCTGTTACCTGTGTACTGATGACGTCATAACGTGTAGCAAGGACGGCTACTTCGAGGGAAGTTTGGTGACGTTTGTGGCCGACCTCAGCACCCCTGTCATCAATCCCTGGGGGTTACAACACCTGCACAGGTAAACAGGTGTGACAATTGACCCATTGATCATAGCTGCAGAATATAATTATGTGTGGTATAGTTATTGGCAAACTAGGCTGAAAATTGTAGTATACGCTGGTTAATACGTATTCATTTTTTTTCCAAATCAGACATATCAATAAGGGATTGAACAACCAGACTCACTGTACCAGAGTACGATCAAAACATGCCTTCCTCATATCAGAAGAACTATTTCTGGATCTGGTTGACCTCAGCATTCTGGATCATTTATCATTCCACTTTGACTCGAAGTTGTACTTGAGGAAGATTGGCACAGAACAACACTTGGTTTATCTGGACCGGGGCCGATCGTGAGTTTGACAAATGTTTCCAAGATGTGACTTGACTGAAATATGTCACCACTAAATTTTGTGTTACGACATGAATTTATGTTTTCTAGGTTTATGCAATTTTCATCTAAAGACGACTTCAACCTGTTCCCACTGATTCATTGCTGCAGGTACTTTGATCTCTAGTCTTATACTGCTCGATCATTAATAATGATGACACTTTACACACTTGTGTGTTTGCTCAACGAACTGTGGATGTGTATATTGAAACACGTATTGTGTTCACACGTAGAATACGGAATTCAACCTTGTCCACGCTGAGACGACTAGCCTCAGGGGATGAGATGATTTCTCGGTTGAGACTCAGTTTGTCTCTGGACCCAGTCAACCCGCCGCCATTGTTGTCAGAGTCCCAGTACCAGCCAATCAGAGAGCGTCCACGTCACATCCTGTCTATCGTGAATCAATGTATTTCCCAGGCTGGGGAAAGGACGGTTATCGTGTAGGGTTGTGCAAAAACTCAATGTGAAGATAAGAATATGTTACAGAATGAAATATATTTTTCAAATGAAAACGAATTGTAACGCTAAAATAACGTTTCGATAATTCAGTAGGCTATACAAGCAACGTGTATAACAGATAATCATTTGAATCATAAGCTGGAAGTTTATGATAACAATATATATCGTGGAAACAATCCTATTACTAAATTCATCAAAAATTACATATGGAAAGCAAATCCTGGTAATATAGACCTATTGTGGCACATGAGAGAATATATGACTTTAAAGAACTTGAAATGATTGAGTTTGATTTGAGCATTTGTTGATTGTAGATATTCATGAGAACGAGGTTACAAACACACGGACGATGAATCACTCAATTTGTGAAGTAGTGGATCGTAACAGCATATATCTCTAGTGTAATCGCGTGCGAAACGTTCAAAATTATACAATGTAGAGACAACGAGGTTTCTATTTTGAACCTTCAAAGCACCTGTCGAGTATCATCAGGAATTTTTGTCCGACATGCAATTTTGGTCCCGTTGCATTCGATGCGCAATCACAATGATAAGTTTATCAATAACATGTATATATTTTTAAATTTTATGTTATAATGAACAGTTCTATTATCTGGTGACTTGACCGTTCTAATGCAACACAATTCGATATCACACATAACCAACATATGGTTCTTATAGATACACAAATATAGTGCAAGCCACAATGTAGGAATTCGATCTTCCCCTTTCAACTCTATCCAGATTGTTTTATCCGCATTCATATGCCGCACAATAGCATGGGAAAAGTTGGTAACACCCAGTTTGTGATCTGACGAGCTCCACTATTGTAAATGGTCTGTTCAGCTTGGAAGCACCTCTTCTAGATAATCAGCCGGTCTCAATATTGAAGTGCCTTCCCATATCTCGTTTGGAATATTCAATTGGATGTCCATCTACTGTAGTACCAATCAAACAAATTGTTGGATTTGGTATAAACTATGAGCAACGTATAATGATGCTCAATACCCTTGCTATAGTGTTATTTAGTGTATTCTCTTCATGTTAAAATGCACAAACACACAGAGCCCATGTACATCTCCTGACGTGACATTCGTCATGTCTGAGTTAATCCATCAAAATGCAAGTTTTCCTCTGACAGACGTTTTGTCGTGAATCAGGCTTGATGGCAATCCATCATATTCAAAGCCACAAAAGTTGCACGCATGACACATGATGAAATTGTCGATTCAATAGCTCATAGAAATGTATGTCAGGTAATATTGAGAAAAGATGATCACACTAAGGTCACCAGGGGCAGATAGTGTGTGAAATATAGGTGTTTCTACCGAAAACTAGATGGAGTTAGTATATAACTGCCCAACATACTTAGAACAATTTAGAAATCCTGTTTCAAAACAAACCACATTCACCGAGCTCTCGGAAATAATAATGCATGATAAGTGCATAACAACGATGTCGTCCGAATCTGATATTAAGAATAACAAGGTAACCAGAAATACCCGGCTGTTTGGGAATCATGGCTTAAATGTGTGCTTATTCCGTAAATGTGCCATGAAATTGAAAACACTCACAACGCCGCAACTGTTTACATTCATTCTGGAATTGTGAATCGAGAGCAATCTACGGTGCTCAAATAACAAAATTGGTTACTCGAATTGAGCCAATCATAGATCAATGCCCTTGGTTTGCCATATTAAGTTTGTAGTTTTAGTCACGAATGCGAACATTTGTGTGCAGCAACTAATAGCTGCTATAAGAGTAGGATGTACGTGTAGTTTAGATATAATGTGGCAAGTGTAAGTCGAATGAAGTCAACAAAACATATTTAAAATTATCAATTTTCTTACCAGCCATATTGTTTCTCTATTCAATCATTCACATTATAATAAAATTCACAATCAATTATCATTTTGAGTTCATTCTACTTGACGATTTTTCATGAATAAACTCGAGATTCTACAGATGCATGCAGTGATCAATTCAAAGATCCAACCTCCTCACTGAGTATTCACTAATGGAATATTCTGATAAATATTCTATCATAATGAGGTATACTATCACACGACAGAAATGAATTTAAGCGGAAAAACATCAATGAATAATTCAAAACTGTAATAAATTACTGTATTATTTCTTACAGGTCATGAATTATTCAAGCTGTTGGTGTTGTGTTTTTTGAAGAGACACCCATAGAGGTTTCCCATTACCACACATGAACGTGTTTATTGCTCAAAAAAGATTTCTTGATGAAACTTCCATAAAGTATTCAAGTCTAAGCCTTGTCATGTATGATTAGGACTGTCACTCATAAACCTGGAGCCTCATTTGGAAGATCCTTTAACTATAGGGGATATATGAACAAAAATTAAACAAAAAAAACATTTGAATGAAAAAAATTAGCCCATGAGCTAAGATAGGTTACTGGACAATTTTGATTTTCAGAATTGTAGGTTACATATGACCTTGAGATTTACCAACCAAGGTCATCTTTGTAAACTTCAATGCCACCATTAGGTGTGAATGTATATGATTTTCTATACGTTCATAATACAAACATATAGCTATATTAACAAGTATTTTGTTTGTAGAGGCCAATTTACACATTTCCGTTGAGAGCTGTTGTTCAAGGTCGCCTAAGGTCAGGGTCACCAAAAGATGTGCCATATATATAGGACTTCTTATGAGCTCCAATCATGCAATCCTGATGGGTTTAGTGGCAGTAGGTATACAGTTATTAGTCCCAATCGTTTCCAATAGTTTTTGTGCACTACTAAGTATTCTGTCCGTTTATTTTATATAGTCAAAATTCTGGTCAGTACCTATATGTCACACTTGTACTTACGCAGATTGTGTATTATTTTTTTATAAGTTCAATAGAATGCGATTTACTCGTATTAGGTACACGGTAAATCTCTCCTATAATTATACTGAATTGATTCAAGCGAGCTTCAATAAAAATATATTCAAAGACACCTGATTTGTTTACCATGAAATCGTTTATTGTAGTGTATTTTTCATTAGCATAGATAGCAACGCTTCCTCTCTTTTGTCTCTGTTTTTGAAAGTTAAACTGTAGCCTTCAATGTTGTATCTGTTACTATTTGAATTATTTAGAACAGTTTCACACAGCAAGGTGAAATCGAGTTCTAATGATTTGTCACTCAGTTCATGTATTAATAGATTTTGGTCATCAAAGTTTGCAGGTAAACTTTAGATGCAGTACATTGTAATAAGATTTTTGCTTGAAAAGTTTAGCAGTATTAACTTAGCATTTGTGTCCTATTCATTGCGCCTACTCACCACGTTATCCTAGCCAACATTTCAAACAGGACACTTCCTCTTGATTTCATCCCTACTAACTTCAGTTCAATGCCCTCTTCACTGTATCTAATGATCTGAATTATTTCTAGCACATATGTGTTGCCAATTGCAGCTATATCCCATATTGTAAAACACACAACTCTATATATTGTACTTAAACTGGGTCGCATTCCCTTTTAGAATGGCGAGTGAGCAGATGAGACACGGATTGGATTGCATTAAACTCGTACCGGAGACAGTGAAGGCATTAAACATACACGCACAATATACAATTTAATAACATATATGTCAATGTTTTTTTAAGCATTTCAAGAACTATGTGCAGGCTACAAGTTCCACACAGTCTCTATTTTATCTGCCACGATCAGAAAGTGTTCAATATTTAAAGGCTTCCAATAATGTTAGTAGGCAGCATAGCGCCACAAAACTTTTCCTTCCTTCCCTGGTGAGGTTGGTCATTCCTGCTAAAAAAATCGACGATATTTGCGTGTACGTGTATGTACGAGTGTATGTTTGGCAGCTCAATTGATGACTCTCTTGGATTATCGTGTTTTGGGGGTTCACGGTGAGTTCCTTCAGACGAATGCTTATTTTGGACAGTGCCTACTGATTATTCAGTAAACAATCAATGTGGCATGATTCAACTGTGTTCCTCCCTGCAACAACTGCTGGTGTTTCGCGGGTGTACGTATATTTTTCTCAAAGATATACAAATATATATTTTTTCTCTTTGTAAATAAAATAACGTGATTTGAATAACATTTCAGTTCAGTTCAAGCAAAAAAAGTTCATCAAGATTCATACAAGGGAACCAACTTGGGTTGTATATTATTTAGTCTTTAGTCATAAATGTCACCTTCTATATCGGCCACTTCGAGGGAAGTTTGGTGACGTTTGTGGCCGACCTCAGAGCACCTGTCATCAATCCCTGGGGGATACAACACCTGCACAGGTAAATAGGTGTGACAACTGACACATTGGAGAGACACTGCAGTACATGTGTATGTAGTACTGTAATCAGCAATATAAGTTGTAAATGGGGGTATAGGATGGGTAAAAACTATTTTGTCATTTAATGAATTAGATATATTAATAAAGGATTGAATAACCAGACTCACTGTAGTAAAATACGATCACAACATCACCTCTTCCAATCAGAAGAACTATTCCTGGATCTGGTTGACCTCAGCATTCTGGATCATTTATCACTCCACTTTGACTCGAAGTTGTACCTGAGCAAGGCTGACAGAGACAAACAAATCAATCAAAATCAAACAACAAGTGTGGAGTATCAGCTGAACCACCAACCCGCAAAATCCAGCATCGAGCTAACCTATTACTACTACTACTACTACATATCGCAGTACCCTGAGTGCTCCATTGTTATTTCATTGTTTCTCGCATCGACAATATGTCCATTGTGTTCATCATTTGAGAGGGCCGGGGGTTCAGACATCTAGTGTTTGCTTTCAGACCATAAATATAATAATTTCTCTTTTTATTGCCCAATTCCAGATTCATTGCATTCTGGCGACCACCCCTTCCCTCAACCGGATATTTTGGTATCCCAGCAATGCTATTGGGATTATTAGTAACGTATTGTTCGTAGCCATTTGCTGTCATGTATTCCATGAATAATTCGACACACAGCAGGTTATTGATCAATATATCAGAAATAATTCTTTCGATATATATCACATAACCCTGACGGATATTTCTAGCCAATAAAGACAGAGTTTTCGTAAACAAGTTTCATTCTTTTTATCGCCCTGATGAAACAATAGCCTAAGGCACAGGCATAATTTCAAGTATTTGTCCTTCTACATGTACCATACGAGATACAAATCTTTTAGGTAGCATGTTTAAAACATGCCAGATAATTGTTTATCTCGTTTTATTCATTTATTCATGTCTTTCCACAGCCACGGTTGATTTATACATGACTAAGAACTTACGGATTTACAAAACTTATTTACTGCAAAGATACAGTCAAGTTCATTTCAAGGGTAATCATACTTGAATCACGGTGTCGGATTCCCTGGGAACCCCCATCCGTAAAAACTATCAAAATACTCAAACTGCACTCCAGCAGGCATCTAGCCGAAGAACAAGATAAGTTGGCTCAATAGAGACAACTTGAAACTAAACATCAAATAAATCGACCTCAGCTCACCCTTAGGTATCACATACAAATATTCCGGAAATCATTAATACATACATTAAATGAATGTTATAGGTGAATGAATCTACCGGAGTTTGAATATTAGGTATATATGCTCTTGAAATATAAATCAAATTTGGAGCAAAATGGATGATATATTGGCATATTACATTGTAAACAGTGAGAATTTGTATTAATGCACATGCACAACAAACGCCATCGAATATGGGATAGTGGGTTTACGTTGTACCTCGACTGACATTGTGTCGTGGATCAAGGTTGATGATGTACTCTTCACATGCCTTACTGTAGTACTTCATTCGTGGCACATGGAAATATTCTTATATTACAGTTTGAAGAAGGAACATAATGTTGATAATCGTCCCGTTACTCGTTTTGTACTGGCTTTTTGTGTCAAGAGCAGTACGTTCAATCCATGATTCCTTGAAAATGACATATTCCACATACTGATTTTTTTTTTTATATCACATTGACAAGAATTTATGTAATTTCTTGCTTGTTACCTCATTTCGACCGATGTTTTCCTTTGAGTTTGAAAAAAGGACCCAATTTTGATTGCACGGAATAATCTGAGTGACGATAAAATTACTGTCGTGCGACTGGAAGTTGGGAGTTGGGAAAGAAGTTGGTAGTTGGGAGAGAACTGGTCAGTATGCCTGAAAATACTGATGTGGATACCCTGGTGTATTTATTCATTTATATTGATCAGTGTTATTAGCTACACTGGCTGTGGGTGTGGTTGATATACATGTGGTGATCTGTTGTGTAAGAGCACTGTGTGGTCTTGGAATATCACAGTTATCACTGACAGGTATGATGTGGTGTGGTAGACCTGGCTGAAAGGCGGTGACACCGCCCCCCCCCATCAATCGACACATCTCTGTGTATGCCTCTTTATAGCCAACAAGTTACTCCTTACATTAGAGGGTTCCATGTGGCAAAGGAGAATAATGCTAAAACCAAGGCTGAAATCCATTTATTCAACAGTGATTTGCTGGTGAGCTAGCCGTGGGTGTGGTTACTGTGCGTCACCTCGCACCCATTCAGGGAAAAGTGTTCTCGTGATATCACAATTATCATTGACAGCTGATCATGCTGATATGTGCTGTGCTCTCTGTTGTATGACGGTACCTCATGCCTACCCCCTAACAGCAGACATTCCTGCGTTAGACTGACTTTTGATCGGGCTTTGTTTCTATTGCAAAATGTACTTTACGTTTGTTATCAAATATCATCAAAATTTGGCTATATTGGTGGTAATAGAGTGATACTTACATTCATACCACTGAGCGGCTTGTCTGAGCCGGCGTCACTGCTGGTGGACGTTAAATCTGTCCCCGAGGATACCATCAACTCAGTAGTCTTTTGGCGTGTGATTAGGTACTTATGTACTTGTCATATATCTATTCCATGGGGTTTGTTTCAGATTTTTAAAGTATTTTTATAGGTTGTTGGGCAGTTGTATACTGATTCCATCAGGTGTACAGCAGAAACAACTACATTTAACACGCTGTCTGCCACTGATGACGCCAGTGTGTCTTTTTGATGGACTGTTTGATCGGGCTTCTATTGCAAAATGTATTTTACGTTTGTTATTGGAATCATCAAAATTTGGCTATATTGGTGGTAATAGATTGATACTTACATTTTGAGACTGTATCACATGTCACAAAGAGCTAATTATGATCGCCAGTTTTGGTTGTTGATCTAATTGAGTCTCTGTCATTGCGAGTGGGAATTAAAGAGGATGTACAATTTACTTGCCCTTTGTCAGAATATTGTATATTGCTATACACATTCGAAGACAAGTTCTTTGTAAATAAAGGTGGAGAAATTCAACTACATTTTAAATCCCAGAAATCATCCTTGGTGAGACCAGAAAAAAATACACCAATGTTGACGAACAATCACAGTGCACAGTCACTCTGTGACAGGCTAATGTTAATGTTTACCGTGCAGTTTTTTGATATAATTTTGATCGAAAAAATATGAATTGTCGATCGTTGCAAAAGCGTCTAAACATGCACTTTTCTGTGATTTTTTCGCAATGATAATTGTTGCAAAAATAATGTTGATTATTCATTTTTTTCAACAGTGTGAATATCTACTAAATGCGAAGATAGAACATTACAACAATTTAATAGGATACATCTGAAGTGTAAACACCCATTCCAGGGCCCACCAGAGTTAACGGTGTTAGTTCATCGCAAATGATCCCAATGGACCAAAACTAATGACGTCGCGTGATACAACACTGTTTAATTAAACACCCATTCACAAAGTGAATACAGGGGAATCTACAGTGCCATGTATTATTATTCATAGGGATCACTTGGCCATACATTAATCATGTGCAATTAGCATATACATGTAAACTGACATATTGCAGCATTTATCCGGACATTGTGTGTGCGTGTTCTCGTTCAGCATTTGAACTTAGTACCTTCCATGAATCAGCTGCTCGAAGAAAACTATTTATGAACATCTTCCACAAAACGTATTCTTATGAATGACGATCTTAACGCTAGATGACAGGACGGCGTCAGACTTGGATATTTGATTAGGCTTTTGCACAGACATTTAGCATGCTTTCTTGTGCGAAGATTATGGTAATTCGGCTCTTTCGTAAATACTCATATTCACCATTTCATTATTCAGTAAGATTTGAAAAGTTCCTATGATGTGCAGAGCTTAAATCATGTAAAAAAGTGAATTCTAGCTATGTAATGATATTTGCACTGTCCATATACAAGCTGTGGACAGCGTTCAATTTTACATGTTCATTGCTCAGTGTCAGTGATGATGCCAATAACACTGCACACCAGCAAGGAGTGCGACTTTCATTGCCTCACTAGCAGTTATTTTGTTGGTATTTCCACCAGTTCCCTCTCGTCCCTTTCATTTCCCCTCTAATATGTACACCAAGTCGGAAGAATCATGCAGTGTTTCCATCATATCTAGCCAAGGTCCTCGTTATGCGGAATCCACTGTGAGATTCCCACGATTCATCTCGTATTCTGATGGTCACTCCTACTTTCAGCCGAGGACCCACTGGGAGCACAGTATTACTCGCATAAGACTCATTTTGTTTTATTTTATGTGCCACATTATGCAGCACTGTATGTATTCATCTGATGTCTTGTACATGTTTGCTACCCGGGGTCTTCCAGAACTTGGCACGGTTATGTTTGCACACAGAATTCGTTCTCTTGATTGAACGTGCTGATAAAATATGCTCCAGTCACAAGACACGCATACAAGGTATCAGAAGCAATTGAACAGTGCTGGAAGGATACAATTCCAAACGAAATCTCGGAGCGGAAAGGTTGCTTTATGTTCTATTTTCTCGATCACCAATCTGAAATGAGCGGATTTATTATATGTTATCAGTTTTTATTGTTTACCACTCACTCCATGTCAAATTAAAGCCTCCCCGGTAGCATGTTCACGTGAAGTGGTCAAGTAATCACTGCCGAGCCAAGGGCAGGTTCGGGATTATAATTAATACTCTGACGTGTTTGAGCCAATTGGTAACAGGTGATTTTTCAATATACCAATCTTTTAAAATTTTGATTTTCCTTTAAAAAATTCGATACTTCCATACTTTCCTGGAGTAACAACTATATCATACAAAATGTGAATCTGTCAGCGCCAGTGTCTTTTTATAAAAATAATTGGTTGAACATTTTTAATGCGTTTCTATTCTAAACTTTTTACATGTAAGATTCTGTATTGACCTCATCAAACTGCTGTGCATTAAGTATTTCAGATAGTGGAGGAGTTGTATGCGTGCACGCTTGATACGTCAGATTCGTTAAAAAATATCGGTGCCAATATACCCGTGCTGATATTTTGTTATTATTAGTTACTTTTTTGCTAAGGAGGTGTGCAAATAACCAGCAAATTCCAAAGGAAATCAGGTTGTGTAATCCAATGTGTTGATCCATGCTTGATGACCCATGCTCATGCGGAGGTCTCTGAAAGGTTTGTGTGATAAGGTTGCGTGAGGACAACAGATTACAGTGCACAAGAACATTCTGTTTGGACTGGTGTCACACAATAACTGGAAGCTGTAGACCTAGTTGTGGATGAATTATTTCAGAAATGAAATTAATTGTGTGATACCAATTAAACTCTTCGATATCAGGAAAACAAACATGCCCTGTTTGTGCAAAAACATGTCGTGATATCAGAGTTAGGATATTCGTTTTTCGATGGTTAGGTTTCAACAAAGTTGGTGTGCGAAGGTAGCTCGCATTCTAACCTGAAAAAAAGTTGTCGATTGGGTGCTCTTTATAGCTGATGCCAGGTCCTCTATCAGTTTATTGCTATCGATTTCCATTATCTGCCTGAGTGGACCAATTGCTGCTTTATTGCGCATTTCCAGCTCAAGTGCATTATTCATGTCATTGTTTCCGATCAACCAGGTATTCCTGGTATCTCTAATGCACTCGCTATCAGATTATGATTAATCAATGGCGTTGAATCATGTACTAGATAACCTGTATATGGCGCATTTTGGTACATAGTTGTGCACAGTGGCATAAAAGGGGAATTCATGCATGCAGATTTGCTGAATCTGATTTTTTCAGGCAGAGTGCTATATATATAATACAGTTTACAATTGTTAAGCATGTTTCTGCTGCCTTCTAAAATTCCGAATACAAAATATCTACTTTCAACATGGTGTATTTTCTGCGTCATGCACAATATTAACGTCTTCTCTATTGACATTCACAGATTATAGCCCTGACATCTTATTGCCTCAGACACATCTATGTTTTGGGACAAGACCGACATTTTAATAGATACTACAATATTCCCCGTGTATGAATATATTTGAATGATTAATGAATCTACCAAGCAAGATGGCGTCTTCAACATGTGCGATTCTATATATTTGTGTATGTACATCGTTAATGCCATTGCCATTACCTGATTCACCTGCCTGCGTTCAAGGCGGGTGAAATTGAAAGTTTCTGTATTTTGAAAATGAAAAAGTAGGGCCTACGTGTTTCGAGTGTGTAAAGCAAATAGTTCGAGTATATAAGTGTCAATATGTCAAATGAATATATTCCCATCCGTTCGAAAGACTAACACAGTTCAATTCCGATATTTAGACGTGAAAATATAATGTGTGCTTCATATTATACACTTGGACGTCTTTGTTTACATTCCCAGTTCGTTGGATACAATGTGTGTATATTAGTATATATGCAACCAATATACATGATATAATTCATTCGATCATATCGGTAAAACTACCACTCGGCTTTAGTTAGTGCCATAGCACTAATGTTAGCATAAAATATAATTTCGAAATATATATATATCCTCGGTCAGTCGCTTCAATTTACAAACATCATCTCTGGAAATGCCAGTTATTACTGGCCACAAAACAATAATATTAAAAAAAACTCGCTTTGAAGGTTGTGTTTTTCAACATTATGAAGTATGTGTGAAGTATTTTAATATTGTGAAGTACGTCAGTAATTGTGGCAATGGTTTTATTGTGATGATTATATGATATTCACGATATACACACATTGTGCAGTTGTGTTGGACTTCTTAGTGATAACTGTGCTTTACTTGTTGCCTGTCAGAATTAGGCAACACAAGGACAGATCTTTCACCATACTATTGTTTTGATCGAAGATGGATTAGCTTTCTTCGAATGAATCAAGGGATACTATGGATCATTTATATTTACAGGTCAACATTCACAAGTAATAATACATATATAATATATAGTTTGATGAATATTAAATATTGTCGGTGTTCATCACATGTAAGCTGCAGCCATTTTCAAGACTGATGTTGAAATCTTTCTGCGTCCTGGTGAGGCTATTTGTGTGTTTAATTGAATCTTTTGCAGAGCTATGACTCTCCTGGGTTATATCGTATTCTGGAGGTGCTATGTGAGTTGTTGGAATTTACTCAGATGAACGTTTACAGGGAACACTGGCTTCCAATTACTAAGAGTACATTTCACACAAAACATGAAGGAATCAGGACGCTGCCTTTCATAACCAACACAAACCTAGGCTTTGTTGTTGTTCTGACAATACCTAATAGTTGAGATGACATGTATGTTTGATGGTCATCGACATTTTCTTGGAAATGTTGGCATCTTAGTGCATTCTCTTTTGCATGAACAAAGTGCCCGTAGGAAATTAGACACTCAGTGTAACTAATTTCACCATCAATATTGTCCAGTGTCTGTTGACTGTTGTTCAACGACAACATTGCGTTCTGTTCGTTAATAAATGAGTTTCTCATACAGTCCCTTCGGTGGATTAATTATACTTCCATAAATAAACAATGCTGCTTAATGTCCACTGACTGTCGTTTAAGTCGACATTTCCCTGCCCCGACATTTTCTTTGCTCCCAGTTTAAAGCCTCCCTTGACGCCTGTCTACGTGATGTGATTAACCCGAACTGTGCCGCATCTGCGGCCGTGACCATCCCGGGCGGCTGAGGCAGGGACAGGGGAGTCTCGGCCCGGGCTCTGGGCAGCAGGATTCAGGGTGTCAGAGCAATACATGGGGATGGGACTCCATACATTGGTAAGAGACGGACACATGTGGGATGGAATATATGCATAACTAAAGTCGACACGAGAAGATGCGCATCTTTGGATCTATATTTCGCCACCATCGTTCTCGGAAAATAAAAGTGGTATCGATGTTTGTGTGTGCCACTATGGTTATGCTGTCAATATCCGTGATATGGAATTTTATCGTGGACATATGTTTGAAACCATCATATCAGAGATATTTAATGTCTAAATGGAGCAAAGTTGACACCACAACTCATACATTTTATTCCAGGAACTACACGCGATTTGTCCTGGAGAAATATAATGAACAAAAGCAGATTGCCCCTATTGGAAAATTGTCTCACTCGGATGACATGGATATAAATGAGAAATCGACCAATCTGGCAACTGCCAAAATAAAGAAGATATACTTATTTTCACAGAAGGATAGCGCCCTTTCTGCATTTGCACACCAGACGGATTATGGAAGCACACACAAATGGTTAATAGAAATTGAAGGAGGTCAACTTGCTGTTTTCAAACCAAAATGGTAAATATATGTACATTCACAATGTAGGCCTGCTAATGTTTACATTAAGATAATGAGTTTCTGTTTCTTTAACATTTCAATTCAAATCGACTCATTCATCTGACCCAGGTATCCCCGAAATTACACTGCAGAATTCTGGTCGGATGGATTTGAATTACACACCAGTGACATAAAGTCCTTCCACTTGGACAGGTACGAAGCTATCAGTTGTATCGTCATTATCACCAATGAAATTACAATACAGAACTAACATAACCTGGATGATTATCATCAAATGTGCATGTTTTATTAAAATGAAAAACGTATTGATATTGAAATTGGCTATACACTTATACTGAACTCTTCTCATGAGTTATCATTTCTCAACGTTGATCAACAGAATATTGGGTTTTGGAAAGGTTCCTCTGACCTCAGGCAGGCATATCCACGTCGAGAGTGAAGTGATTTCTAGAGCCTCTCCCTCGTTGCTCACTCATCTCTCCAAGAGAGGTGCGTATTAAATTAACATTTAGTTAAATGTAAAAATGATGGACATGGAACTAATCGTGAGATCAGTCTCCAATGTAGATTTAGTTCGTGCACGGGAAACAGAACCCAGTCCTCCAGAGGGCTAAATGTTTCCTTTCATGGCGTAGTTGCTATCGACGTGCTATGAACAGTACACAAAAAGGTGTTGGTTGAGAGAGATATATAACTGCCAGTGGCACATATATACCTGAGTACTATGTGTACCTATGTAGGTTCCGAGTACTGTCTGACAGACCGCTGTTACCTGTGTACTGATGACGTCATCACGTGTAGCAAGGACGGCTACCTTGAGGGAAGTTTGGTGACGTTTGTGGCCGACCTCAGCGCACCTGTCCTCAATCCCTGGGGGATACAACACCTGCACAGGTAAATAGGTGTGACAATTGACACATGGCAGTGTATATGTGCAGTATTGTAATTCGCAAAATAAGTTGTAAATAATGGTAGACACTGGGTAATAACTATTTTGTTTTTGAAAATCAGACATATCAAGAAAGGATTGAACAACCAGACTCATTGTAGCAGAGTACGATCACAACGTCACTTCCTCCAATCGGAAGAACTATTTCTAGATCTGGTTGACCTCAGCATTCTGGATCATTTATCGTTCCACTTCGACTCCAAGTTGTACCTGAGGAAGACTGGCACAGACCAACACTTGGTTTATCTGGACCGTGGCCGATCGTGAGTCGATAATGTCGATTACGTAGTTAGATCGTGAGTCTAACTAATGTATTCAAAATATGCCTACGCTGGGTTATTTAATACCAGATTTTAAGTTTACATACATCGATATTTTCTAGGTTTATGCAGTTTTCATCCAAAGACGACTTCAACCTGTTCCCATTGATTCATTGCTGCAGGTATCGTGAAATATGTACTGCCTGTACCGACATCGAATACAGTCTCAGAGCACATTGATGTGATGGCACATGTTGAATTTTATATACCCACGTTTCATTTAGTTATCCTGAAAATTGGTTAGACATGTACTCAAACGTACTTTGTTTATCTGTAGAATACGGAATTCATCCATGACCACGCTGAAACAACTAGCCTCCAAGGATGAAATGATTTCCTACTTGAGCCTCAGTCTGTCTCGAGACCCAGTTAACCCTCCGCCATTGTTGTCAGAGTCCCAGAAGCAGCCAATCAGAGAGCGTCTATGTCACATCCTGTCTGTCGTGGACCAATGTATATCCAAATCTGAGGATAGGACGTTTGTTGTGGTGTAGGGTTGTGCAAAGATAAATATGACGATGAAAAAGCTGATAGAAACGAATTACCTTGGTTGAAATATTCAAATGATAGTCTCTGAATTGCCTGTTATGAGAATTGACAAGTAGTTGAGGGTGAAATATTAATGAACATTCTAGGTACAAGCTCAAATATATATTTCAAAATATTTATATCTTTTGTATTCTTTTTTTTTATCAAATACCAGGATACATATTACACACACCACTACAAGATTTGTGTGAGTTGAAACAATAAATGTGAAGTATCGGCTAAGCCGCCAACCCTCTATCTCCAATATCCAACCATTACATATCGCTGTTCCCTCGGTGCGCCATTGGTATTCATTGTTATTGTAACATGTTCATTGTGTTGATAGGAGGTGGTTGGGGGGGGGGGGGGGTGGTCGAAAGTCCAGTGCTTGCTTTTATACCATAAATATAATAACTCCTCCTCATATTGTCATTTCCAGATTCATTGCATTCTGGCGACCACCCCATCCCTCCCAGTCAACCGGATATTCTGATATCCCAGTAATGCTAGTGGTATTATTATAATAAATAGTAACTCATTGTTCGTAGCCATTTGCTGTCATGTATTCCATGAATAATTTGTCATGCATCAGGTTATGAACCTATAAATCACATCCTGACTGATATTGGTGGTAATAGATTGATACTTACATTCTAGCCAATGAAAACAAAATTTACAAAAAGGTTTGTTCCAAAAAGTGTTACATGTGTCTTGCGACATATTATACCTTACGAGATACAAATCTGTGAGGTAACTTGGATAAGATATGTCAGATATGTTCATGTCCTTCCCAGCCACGGTTAATCTGTGTTCAGGAACTGACTGATTTAGAAAACTGCAAAGACACAGACGAATGTCAAGATGAACAGACTTGAAATGCGGAGTTGTAACGGCAAGAACTCGTTTCAAGTTTATGTTGAACAAAATTCGTTGCTAAGTGTAAAATCATTATCTGTATGATCCAACTTCATGAAATATTTGATAGTGGATTTGCGTTCTTGTGTGACAAACATTGTGTCATGAATTAAGTTCGATGGCGTTTCCACAAATTCAAAACTGCACTAAAGTCGGCGCATAATTTATTGGCGCGAACATATCTCATGAAATCTCGGAACTTTGTGACTTGTATTATATGAAATTCAGGCAACGTTTGAACAAGACTGTGACCAAAGTCGCTGACGTGAATTTGAAGTTTGTTCTTCACACAGAAAATAATTATTTCAATAAATGCGATTTTAAATGGGATTTTACCATTGTAGCAATGAGCGGAAAAGCGGAAAGTTAAAACAGTGGTGAATGCCAATGCAACAGCTTATTAATGCAAAGAAAAATCATTGGTCTGACCAGTGGTGTGCAACGGTTTAGAAAGTAACATGTGATGACTTATGCTGTTTAAAAAATGATAGTGGTCATATTTTGATATCCCGAAAGGCGGATAATGTTGGTTTATATTATTTGGGTGTGAAACTGTATGTCAGGCCGAACAGGACAAAAATTCTATATTTGATTGAAGTACATTGTTATCGCTAAACAAACGAACATATTCAGTGTTCATCAATATATGAATTGAGGATTTAGGGTGTCTAATTTTTTACCAGCTTTGTATCGCGCCCGGCTATGCTCACGTTGCTCTGGCCTTTGAGTCCAATTAAAATCCTCTGAGCTCAGCTAAGTGTTGGTAAGGGACTGTCTCAAAGAAGCTATGGAACAGATTTCAGAAAAATGACAAAATGTTTGTGCTTGATTGCGCTGTTGATCATTCAAGCAAAATTTCGTTACTGATAATATATTTTCCACGTACAGCACATATTCTACCTATATTCCTTAACAGATAAGCCAAAAAATCCGTACCCTATAACACATGTCGATGGCTCGGAGCCAAAAGGGCCTAACTGACATTTTTTGCGAAAATCATTTTTTTGCATGATTAGAGGCTTCTTATCAATATTTAGCATATCCAAGAATTACTAAGTCGTTGTGCATATATTTAAAGAAATAATAGGTAATTACCACAGGGCCTAACTACATATTGGAAAAACACTCAGTGCCAAAAGGGCCTATCTACATAATATCCATCCTGTCAAGAGAACCTTGATTTTGAAATGTTTGGCAATATTATGATCAAATGATTAATGTGCTGTGTTGTGATGCCACATTTCAGTCACGTGAACATAAGTTACCAGTGTAATCAGTTTCCATGGCAATTACGTTTCCATAGTAACCATGTGCAGAAGTTATTACAGTACTAGGAACATCAAAATACAAGTTGGACTCAGATGAGAGATCTAGTTTTGCAGATTAAAACGTTGTTCACTGCATGCCAATACATGTGTCTCTATTAGTTAAAAAGTTATGGCGATTTGAAGATCACATTTTGGTAGGTTATAACATATGCTGGATTGAACACTTCTGGATTTTTTGAGAAGCTAATTAGTATGCAAATGAGGTATTCGTGACGTAGAAGGGGAAATATTTTTAATTAGGCAAGTTTGAGTCTCAATAAAATTGTGCTGGTCAGAATTATTGCAAACCTAAACTTTACACATTGATAGGCATGGTTAACAATCATTGTTGTTACTGTGTTACTGTTGCCATGGTAACTATGCTGGAGTCCACTCAGCCACTCGTTGCTATCGGTCCTAAATACCAGAAACAGGAGTTTTGACAGATATTTAATATTGTATTTTAACTAGACATAAAAGCCTATAGGCTTTGTGGCATCCCCCAATTTTTCTTTTCTTTTCTAATGGTGAAACTTGACTGTTATTATAATACATATACCAGGATTATTGAACACAGGTGGGAGTGAGAGTTCAAATTATAGCAGTTGCTCACTAGACAAATGTCCATCAGATATTTGTTTTAATCTCAATAGGTATTAAATGTACAGACATGACAGACATTCACAATACAAGCAAAAAGGAAATTATTCTGGGTTCTGACTAAGTAAAACAATGATAATTTGGTCACTGCATGTGAAATACAGCTAGAAAACAAAACAATGCATGTAGTTTCATCCAGATAAACACAGTGCTGTTTTAACTGAATACAATGAACAATTGACCGGCAAGCAAGGCCCAGGCAGACCTTCAAAGCTGTTATCTTCAGTTTGGGTCATCATTATATAACCACCTATTGTTTTCTTTAGAAAGGGAAGGAGGGCATTGTTCCAACTTGTTGGTGTTAGTATAGTAAACTGGGGTGAGGGGACAGGAGAGGGGGGGGGGGGGGAAGAGGGGCAGTGCATACAAGTCACTGATACATTGCTACATTCATATGCAGATTAGACTGGCTGACAGTGGAGGTGGGGGAGGGAGAGGGGGGGGGGGGGGTATTGCCTTATCACAGGCATTACTGAGCAGGGCTCTCATATACTGCACTGGCTGAGAGGGCAGAGCCTAGCCTCATGCTGGACATGCAGGCTGCAGTCAGTGAATACAGTAGCATGGCTCAGTCACAGTATTACATCTGCATGGGGGCAGGTGAGGGAAAAATTCTAAGTCCAAAAAAAAAATACACCCAAAAATTTTTTTCCCCCTGGAAATTGCCTGAATCAAATTATGACATTGACAGGAATCGCCCGATTTTTTTTTCCAAAATGGCCGCTGGCGGCCATCTTGGATTTCGGGTCTCGACGAAAAACAATAGGGGTTAGGAGCAAAGTATTTCGGATGAGCTGTGAAAATTTCGGAAAGATAGATTAAGGCGTTCAAGAGTTATGATCCGGAAACCGAACGGCGGAAAAAAAAAAACAAAAAAAAAAAAAAGAAAAAAAACAAAAAAAAAAACAGACAAAAACATAAGGCCTCCCGATTTTCAATCGGGATGCCTAATTAGGCATGTAGAGTCAATCCATGTTCACCTTTGGTTTCTTTTGTTTATCAGTATGACTGTGGATTAGGGCCATAGCAACCCTGGTGGCAAGGGGCCTTATATCAATTCTGATGACCTTGGCAATAATGTTACTGTTGCCATGGTAACTATTCACATGCTGGAGTCCCTAGCAACCACTGGTTGCTATCAGTCCTAACTACCAGAAACAGGGGTTTTGACAGATTTTTGTTATTGTATATTAATTAGGCATGTAGAGTCAATCCATTTTCAACTTTTGTTTCGATTGTTTATCATGTTTATCAACATGACTGTGGATTTGGGCCATAGCAACCCTGGTTGCTAGGGGCCTCAAATCAATACTGGTGACCTTGGCAACTATCCGAATGTGAAATCCATTGAGTATCAATTATGAAGAGCATGTGGAATAAGCTTTGTTGAGTAACTGCAATTTCCAAAGACGTTAATATACAAATGTACCAATAAAACCAGCTAATTAAAAAATGTTCCCCTGTGACGTCATGCATACAAATTTGCATATTAATGAGCTATATGATTTGCCAAATTGTATAGTGTGCAATTTGAACTTCAAAGCACTGTAACTTTTTAAGGGATTGAGATATTCACATGCTGTAAAAAACATTCTGATCAGCTCACTTGGTGATTTAATCTGAGCTCACATAATATTTTCGGCCCAAGTACCGTACACTGCTCCTTGATACTACTCGTCCACTGAAAACATACCATTTAATCCGTCTCGCACCTTTTTAATCCTTATTGAATATAGAGGAAGGCGCAGGATATTATACTTGGGCCATATTTTCAAGTTCCTAGTACTTTAAGTGATTCAAAGGTCTAAGAGCAACAAACTTTCATGAAAAATCCCACTGAAAAAAAGAATTACTTATTATTTATCTGGTTTTTTTTTCTTGTATCAAATAACTAGATCTATCATCAATAAAATGCTACATTAATTGATCACTATGAAAGAAATTCAGGCTCATGAGAAATATTCCCATAATTATCCATTACAATCTCATACATGGAAACCAAATGATGAAATAAAAATTCAAAATAAATAATTCATAGACTTGACCTGTTATTCAGGGGTAAAATCACAGTAGTCCCAACAATTCATTGGAAGTGAATTACAGAATTAGGTAGTGATGCATGAAATCACTATTTTGAAACAAGAAACTGTCAGATATGTCGTTGTCAGCAATCTGGTTGCCATGGCAACCAATTTGTTATAGGGGGATAATACTAACAAAGTAAACAGGAAACTACATACCGTTATATCCTATTTACATCAATGTGAAACATGGTGAATACAGTCATTAAGGGGTCCCTGGTGAATATTATGATGAGTCAGTTATTCCTTGAAAATTAGTTCAGCTGCCAGCGATTCACTATGTATTCAGTTTCTGGAGACCATCAAAAACATCCGCCGTCAAAATGTTAATAAAGCTATATGTACCGAAACTTCTATTTTCAACCATATATAATAACAATAATTATGTAGTCTGGCCTGTACTTGTTTGGTAAGAGCCATACATAATCAGTGTTCAATTACCAGAATTTGTTGTCAAGCTAACTAATCTTGAGATGTGTCCCATAGCAACCGTCATAGCAAACGCCATAAGTATTCGATTAGGTGCCACAAAAGTGTTGAAAAATGTATATGAGAGCCTTGTCTGAAATCCATTACATAATTTTGAACCAAATTTTGCACACAAGTCCAGAATAAAAGCCCATAGCAACCAGGTTGCTATGGGCCGTATGTGGAGTATGGTTGCCATGGTGACCAGGTACATCTTGCAAAAGTGCTATATTTTCTATTATCAGGTTTCATTCTGTATCATTTAGCAATTTACTATGCACCTAACATTCAGAGAAAAGCTCTGGAAGTATAATTAAAGCTGTTTATGTGTCATCATGAATATTCAGTATCATAGCTAACGAGTTTCGAATTTTTAATACAAATATTTTAATAAATGGACACAAACTTGTTGATATCTCGAGAACAGTTAAAGATATTCCTAGGGTCCTGTAAAAGCTAGCATATTAGCATGTGCATTTTCTATCACACAATACATAAAATTCATTTTGACTTGAGACAGTAAACCAATTTTTGTTACTTTTTTTCCAAAACTAAGTGATAGGTCATTGTGGAAATTCGAGTATGGGCCTTACTCGTGAACCTGAAGACCGGTCCACAGACTCTGGCAAATCGTTTGAGGACTTGTATGTCAGTGACGGAGAATTTGCCTGTCTGATATTAACTGATTAACAGAGAAGTTTTTCTTAATTTGACAACCTTGAAGGCTTGTTATAATAAACATCATATCACTTAGGCCTTTTTGGCATTGCGTTCCAGAAATGAGTTTCTCAATGCCATAAGGGCCTAAGTGCATATGTTTGATTTTCTCTGTGATAAACAACATTGGTCTGGATCAGGTAATATCACATCTATTCATACTTAGAAATTGGTTTTAGTGGTAACTTATTCATTCAATTATCAAAAAGCCATTAGATAAAATGATGAAAAATTATGTTTTTGTCCATCCTGTAAAATTTCTGAAATGTCAGTTAGGCCCTTTTGGCTCCGAGCCATCGATGTATACATATAATATCTATGAGCGTAACATGAAGTTGTCGTTCAAAGTCACAGACGAGATCCACATTGATCGGGTGGTCATACATATGGGTGAATCCAGCAGTTCAGATTCGGACTGAAGAATTACGGTGGATATTGTGTGATTGTGATTTCTTTAATGCGAAATATATTCAAGCACAAGTAATAGAATGAATTGTTATTATTGTATTTTCTTTGAGAAGGTCCCTATTCAAATAAGCTATTCCATTGATTTGTCTCAATCCCAGACAGCATGAAAATGGCAAGCTAGAATCCCCATGTTAACATGGTTAAAACCCCATACGGAAATATATTTTCCTGAATATACCGACGAGAAACACACACGACAGAAAAACAGCCATTGTTTCATAATGGTCATAGTGTCGTTTTCACTTTATATAAATTTCAAATAATACAAGTCAGTAAATTCTGAGATATGACGAGATAGGTTTGCGCCAATAAATTATGCGCCGACTTTAGTACTTCACTAGTGGTACATGGTAAAATTCACACTACAGTTTAGAAAAACATAGCGCTAGTAATGGTCACACTATTTGATGCTTTATTGTGTCAAGAGCAGTATGTTCAATCTATATTTCATAAAAAATTACATATTTCACAGTGCATGTTTCTGATATTACCTGACATTGGGTATCGTGGATTAATCGATTTCATCGTTCATTCCCACGTTTATTCCCTCAGTTGGACATCGACTCTGGAAAAGGAACTCACTTTCGATTGCTGGGAATACTCGGTAGTGAATTCATTACCAATGACAAAATTGATACTTGGTCAACACATAAAGCACCGGGTTTTTACTCAGCCATAATCTGAGTGATAGTTTAACTACTGCAATGCGGCTGGAAGACATAGTAGTTTGAGAAAGCTGGTCAACATACCTGGTCAACATGAAAACACTGAATCAGATGTGGATACCCTGGTGTATTTAGTTAATTATATCGATACCCTGGTGTACTTATTTAATTATATTGATCAGGGTTGATAGCTGCAAGAGATATGGGTGTGGTTACCATACATGTATTATTCTGGTTCGTGTATAAGTAACACCATGTGTTCTTGGAATACCAGATTCATCATTGACAGGTATGATGTATGTGATGTGGCAGGCATGATTCGCCCCCCACAACCACGAATACAACTACGTGTATGCCTTTGTAATGACGCCGCGTATAACTCACATTATATGGTCGCATGTGACAAAGGAGAAATCCAATGCTGAAACCCAGTTTTCTAATAGAATGATTTGCTGGTTAACTTGTCGTGGGTGTGGTAACTGTTGCGTCACCCACTTTAAAGAAAGGTGTTCTTGTAATGTCTCAATTATCATTGTCATCTAATATGCGCTGCGTTCCCTGTTGTGCGGAGGTGGCGTGATGCCTGTTCCCTAACTACTTTAGATTACCATTCGAGCATTTAATTGTGATTTTTGATTTTTGTTTGTATTAGCCACCAAAGAAAACTTTTTTTCTGAGCGACAGTTTTGATTGCCGATCTGTTTGAGTTGTGTCACAGTGAGTTGGATAAAGAGGCTAAAAGAGTTTACTTCACCTCTGTCTGAATATTGTATAGTACTACAAAATTAAATTACAAATTCTCTCCGTATATAAAGGAGAAGAGGAACAACTACTACATTTTACACACTTCCTATCCCCGATGCCCCACTGTCTTTCAATGAAATATTTGGTTCAAACTGGTTTCTGTACACAAAAATGTTTCGTCTTAGATTTTTACTGACATCATCATGATTTTGTGGTATTGGTGGTAATATGTTGACACATAGACGACAGAGGTCTATCTGCATGGCACTCTATGGGGTATAGTTTTACATGCAATACATTTCCACTGCATGAGGTGAATATTGGAGGAATGTCAGAATCAATCTATTACCACCAATAGTCAGATTTTGATGATGTCAAAAACGAACATAATATATAACATTTTGCAATAGAAACAAAGCCCGATCAAATAGTTTATCCGAAGACAACTCTCGTACATGATATCGCCACGCTGCTCTGTTTTCTTGCATATTTGCATGCATTTAAGACAGGAATCTGGTATCAAAGCTCCCTTAAGGATATTCGCTTCCTTTCGATCCAAACAGAAGGGCTAAAATTTGAAATTCGTTTGATGATTTTCAGACTTCAGTCAATCGAAAACAGAAATTTGGGATAAAATATTCTCTACCAGTAAAATGGGTGTTATTTGGCCATTTTCACTAAACTCAATATTCAATGAAAGCTTGTGAATAGATTTTTCTGAAAATTTGTTTATTTATCAACTAACTGCTGTGTATGTTTTTGATGCCAAAAAATATGGTAATTCCCCCTAAAGGCATTCATATGAAGCAAACATAGGAAATTCCACCTAAATTTGCTGAAAATTTGTATAAATTCACCGACAACCTGTATAAAAAAAAACTAGCATGGTGACCCCCGTATTTTTCGTTTCATAACATACACAGCGGTTCTTTGAAAAATAAACAGATTGGCAGAGAAATCTATTCACAAGATTTATTAAATATTGATTTTAGTGAAAATGGCCAAAAATGGCCCCTTTTGGTGGTGTTTTTGGAGTAAAATTACCCACCATTCCACGCTAAAGAGAATATGTGATCCCAACATTCGGTTTTCGAGTGCACAATGTCATATTGATGATTCTATAAAAGTCTGAAAATCATCAAATGAATTTCGAATTTCAACTCCTCTGACCGGATCCAAAGGTAGCGGACCACCTTAAGTGGGCGAGACAATGAGCATTTTCAGTAAAACTACCCAGCAAGGTATTAGACTGGAGGCCAAACCTCCAAAAGGCCGTTATTTTGAAAGTTAGCATGCATGGAGACACCCATTGGCGAATGTGGTATCGTTGAAAAGCTTAAGACCTAAGGGCCACATTTTGACATGTCCCGTCTTTTGGGACAGGGGCGGTCACCATGGAAACGGGCTCGGAATGTCAATGACCTCAAATTTAATCAAGCATCCTGCTAGGCACCCAGAATGGCTTAATATATCATTGAAAGTGCTCCTTCCAAAGAATGGTTCAATCGATTGGGTTTAATTTTGGAACATAGACAGAAGCTGGTACTAGGTATGTGTTGGCGGAGTGACCCCAATTAGGTGTCAAGAATGGAGGTCCCGGGAGTCGGGATTACCACCCCCTGGAGTCCGCCCCTTCTCCAAATAATGACAAAAGTGTGATTTGGGGTTCAAAAGTTTGTTTGTTCAAGAGAACAAACAATACAAGAGTTATTAAATGGCACGATTCAAGGGTAAAAACAGTTAGGATTGCAATGATACCAGCATCACTTGTGCGTGGGGCCGGTTGCCATGGCAACAGACGTTACGAATGGCAGGCGTCTGGTCTACTTTTTACCCGAAAATGGCAAGAATATTGGGGTTCAGGCTGTATAAAAGTGTTAATGATCGAAGACACTGCTATATTAGGCTACCATCGTTATCATAGATGAACATAATATGGAAAACGGACATGCTGATAGCACCGTGACCTCAGGATGGGGCTCGTTTCCATGGCAACATGTCTATTTTCCCATAAAAAATGGCAATAATAATGAAGATTGGGCTGCTTTAAAGTATTAATGTTTGAAAACATATCAACGAACTTGTCTCAGATAACACACACGTGGAACAGAGACTGAATGTTACCTCTGTGACCCCTCATTGAGGCTCATTGCCATGGCAACAGACGTTTCTAATGGTATTCTTCGGGTCTATTTTTCACCCGAAAATTGCAAGAATTACGGGGTTCAGGTTATTCAAAAGTGTTAATTGTCGAAGATATGGCTATATGAGGTTACCATCTTTGTCATAGATGAACCAAATTTGGGACACGGACATACCGACAGCACCGTGGCCTCAGGGTGGGGCTCGTTTCCATGGCAACATGTCTATTTTCCCGTAAAAAATGGCAAAAATATTGAAGATTGGGCTGCTTCAAAATGTTAATAGTTAAAGACAGATCAGCGATCTTGTCTCAGATACAACACACGTGGGACAGGAACGGGATGCTACCACTGTGGCACCTGAGTGGGGCACGTTGCCATGGCAACAAAGGTACCTATTGGTGAGCGTCGGGTCTAGAATTCAAAATTGGAAAATATTGAAGAGGGGGTGTTTAAAGTGCCAATGGTTAAAGACAGATCAACGACTTGTCTCAGATGAAACACACGTGGTACAGGGATGGGATGCTACCACTGTGGCCCCTGGGTTGGGCCCCCGTTGCCAAGGCAACAGAGAGTTTTAACCATCCGTATCAGTTTTATTTTTTGCACAAAATGGCCGAGGTGGACGAAAGGCCACGGTGGACGAATGGGTGGCGCAATTATACTTTGATTTTTCTAACTTGTTTACACCGGTTTTGAAGATATCTTTGCGATGTTAAATCGTATCGTTCTATAACTTGGCATACTTCACTTCGGAAACAAACGGCAATTTTATACCAAATTTCAGACTTCTATCGCAATAATTGAAGAAGTTGGCAATCTAACCCAATGTTAAATTTTAGCCAAAAACGGGATCTCGAGAATCTGAGCTTATTCGAGGATTTGATCCTGCTTTCATCCATCCTGATTCGAAGTATTGTTGTGTAACAAAACCATGCAACTGCCGCGCTGAAACGTTCGTTAGGAACGGTCACGTGATCTACAAAGTCCACTTGCGAAGACACCGTTCGCGGAAGAACCGTTCGCGGAAGCACGATTGCGGAAGCATCATCAGCGGAAGCATCGTTCGCGGAAGAACCGTTCGCGGAAGCACGATTGCGGAAGCATCGTCAGCGGAAGCATCAGTCGCGGAAGCACCGTTCGCGGAAGAGGAGCCTTCGCGGAAGAACCGTTCGCGGACGCAGTCTTCACCACGTGGAGAAGAGTGCGGAAGATACGTTCGCGGACGAAGATGCGCGCGCAGCCACCCTGGCTATATAAGGGAGAGCGGACAGCCGCTCTGAGAGCACTGCAACAGCGACATCGACCGTGGGGAGATCGTCACCGCCACAGCCAAGGGACTCGACGAACTCCGTGCGGACGACTCCTTCTTCAGGGCCTTAGAGTCAACCGGGATTTAGACCGACTACCTGGAGAAACCATTCGACTAAGCGGGACGGGAAACTTCAACGGGAAGGGACAGAGAGACGCCGCCGGCTAAGAACTCTTTTTAGTTGTGCCCTCGTGCACTATTTATTTTTGAAATGTGATCATACAGTGCTCCATGTCTGAACTTCATATTTGTACGTCACGTGGGTGACCAGCCATACAATTGTAAGTTGATTTGATGTATATAAATCTTCAATTTATTTACATCTGAGTTGCTTCTTGCCTAAGTGAAGCCGGTGAGCTACGGAGTGATGATACACCAGCGTTGGGGGACACCAATTTAGTGACGGCTCTCGAATCACAACGAGCGGGAGTTACATAAAGTCTATACGATCAGAGAAACCAGGTTTTTTGGGCCACACCGAAAACAAGTCATTACCAAACGTCACAACTTGGTGCCGTGACCAGGATCCCCGAGGGTCTACTGCCAGGGAACGAACCTCAGCATCACTCATGTCCGGCGAAAACGACGAAACTGCCCCAGGGAAGACAGGAGGTGAAGAGGAAGACTCTTCGCGGACGGCCTCACTTGCGGACGAGGAAGACAGCGGTTCGCGGAAGCCGACCTTTGCGGAAGAGGGAGACGACCGTTCGCGGAAGACGTTCGCGGAAGACGACCGTTCGCGGAAGACGTTCGCGGACGACAACCGTTCGCGGAAGACGACCTTGGCGGAAGAGGCCGACGACCGTTCGCGGAAGACAACGTTCGCGGAAGACGACCGTTCGCGGAAGAGCAGCTTCACAGCCAGGGGTAGACGGGACGTTTCGACGAGTGAGGAGCAACCCGGGAGGTCGAGACCTTCCATGGGCCAGTCGACGAGTCAACAGAGACCCCGGAGCCAGACACCCGACAACCGTTTTCTTTTCAGACACGACTCTGGGTGGCAGCACGATCGAGACAGGGAGAGGTCAACCTACCTTGAGAGCGTTAGGAGGGGCCCCGAGTTCCGACGAGTGCTGGGACCGGAGTACGTCAATCTGGACGGGGAGGACGGCGAAATCTGGGCGAGGAGGGATCGGCTACAGCTACCGGAGCAGAGTCCAAGTGTGGCACCTCCAGAGAATGCAGCATTGAGACGGCTTTGGGACCAGTCCCAGCAGCAGTCTGGTGCAACAGAGCAGCAGTCTGGTGCAACAGGGCAGCGGTCGGGTGTGACGAGTCGACAAACGGGAGTGACTGGAGGACGGGTTACTTGGGCTCCGACCCAAGAGAGCAGCTCGAGAGGGAGAGGACTTTTCGCGGAAGAGAACATTCGCGGACGAGAGGCATTCTTCGGCGACAGGGACGCTTGCAGCCGGGGATCCTTCGTGGATGAACGGGCTCGTGGGCGAGGGGGAGTCTTTGGTGACGAGGACGCTTGTGACCGGGGAGGGCCCTTCGCGGACGACCACGTTCGCGGACGAGGACGACTCGCGGAAGAGAGTGTTCGCGGAAGAGAGGAGTCTTCACCCAGACGGCGGCTCGACGAAAGGAGTGATCCAGGCGACCAATCTTCCTTTCCAGTTTTTCAGAATAGACGGGGAAGACCATTCGCGGATGAGCCGGTTCGCGGAAGACTCGCGGAGGATGGCGTTCGCGGACGTGCGTCTTTTGTGGAGGGACGTCTCCGAGACATCTTGGCGGACGAGCCCGTTCGCGGAAGACTCGCGGAAGACGGCGTTCGCGGAAGAGGCCTGTTCGCGGAAGAACTTCTTCGGGAGCTGTTGGCGGAAGAGTCCGTTCGCGGAAGGTTCGCGGAAGACAGTGTTCGCGGAGGGTTCGCGGAAGACAGCGTTCGCGGAAGAGGGAGGTCTTCACCCAGTCGACAACCGAGACAGCCAGCCTCCTGGAGAAATCCAGCTTCTATTTCAGTCACCCAGGGAGGCCGGAGACAGCACCCTTTCTCATCATCGGGCGATGAGGGGCCTTCATCTGATGGAGGGACCGACAGCAGCCATGGTTACCCAGGACGGGGGAGGAGACCACCGAGGCGGGGACCGCCGCTGCACCGACGAAGCCCTAGGCCGAGACGGAGGCAGGAGGACTCGTCGTCCGAGGACAGCACAGTCTGGAATCAGAACGGCAGAAGGAACCGGAAGATGCTGACCCCTGACAAGTTCGATGGGACTTCCATAGAGTGGCCGGTGTACCGGGCCCACTTTGACGTCATCGCAGAGGTCAACGGATGGAGCAAGCGGGAACAGGGCGTCTACTTAGCCGGGAGCTTGACAGGAGAGGCGCGACGAATGCTGACCAGCCTGAGTCCTGCAGACCGGAGGGACATCGACGTTCTGACCGACAAGCTGACCCTACGATTCGACCCTGACTGTCAGGAGGAGTCCTACAAGGCGACCTTGGGACAGAGAACCCGCAGGAAGGCAGAGACACCCCAGCAGTACGGCTATGAGTTGCAGCGACTGGCCGGCCGTGGTTATCCGGATCTGAACTCCGCAGCTCAGGAGGCTATCGCCTTAGACCACTTCTGGAAGGGCCATCCAGATGGGGACATGAAGGTGATGGCGCTCATGAGGAAGATGAAGACCATGGAGGAGGCCATAGCGTTCGTGACCCAGTACGAATGTGTCAAACCCAAGCCTGGGAAGCCGGTGATGTCCATAGAGTCGGAGGACTCCGAGCCAGCTCTAGGACGGGTCCTACAGCTGTTGAAGAACCAGCAGGGAGGCGAGATTACCACCAGTGGGCAGCAGAGCAACCAGCCGAACGTAGCGGGTCTACCCAGACTTCCCTACTTCAAGGGGCTCTTTGAGAGCCAAGACAGGAAGCTGGATCGACTAATCGAGCTGTGTGAGCAGGTGCTATCCATCAAGCCGAGGGCCGCCACTGCTGAGAACAAGGGACCAAGCGCTAGGCCGGGACCAGATGACTGTTGGTACTGTGGGAAGCCGGGTCATCGGAAGTACCAGTGTCCAGATCGGCCGCCACCTCGGACCAAGGAGGAGCGCTTGAGTCGACTAATCGAGGAGATTGGTGAGCGGAACAGTTTGACAGACGAGGTGTCGGAAAACCAGTAGGGCTCATACCAGCCCCCAACCGTATGGGCCATTGGCAGGTGTGTGCACGGCTTCACAGGCGAGAAGCTCGACGAAGACGTGAAGAACACATTGCCAGGGGGGAATTTTTAGTTTCACAGATTTTTAATAGGTTTTTCCGGTGTGCATCCGAAGTAACTGGATGGGCGCGGGAGGAGCTCGAGGATCGAATTCTCGACTATTTGGAGGGCAAGCCTGTCAACACAGACGGGAGTGCCAATGTACAGCAAACCGATGGAGCCGTGGAGCGTCTAATGCCCCGCGGAGACGTCAAGGAAATGCAGACCGATGGAGCCGTGGAGCGTCTAATGACCCGCGGAGACGTCGACGAAATGCAGACCGATGGAGCCGTGGAGCGTCTGGGGACCCACGGAGACATCAACGAGGTTTCTGCTAGCAGCAAGGAGAACCAACAGGTTACAACCTTGAGGCTGGAGGCTGCGAAACAGCAGGGACCCCCCTATGCAACTGAACCACAAGCGGCCGTGAAAGAGGAGACGGAGGGCCGGTGGAGCGGAATGACCAAGGGGCCAGCGCAGCAGCTATTGCTGGTGGACGACTCATTACTTATCCGGAGCGGCGGTTCCGAGGGGAGTGATTCCCTTAAGACTGACAGAGAGGACCAGGGTGGTGCATCACTGTGGGTGGACGACTCAGTACTTATCCAGGGCGGCGTCCCTGAGGAGAGTGGCAGCTCTCTTAAGATTGACAGAAATGGCCAGGTGGTGTCGCTGTCAGCCGGTGCCCGAGGCACATTGGCGTGGTATGCGGCGTGCCACGTTATGGGGAAGGCGACTCGTATGTTGGTGGACACGGGTGCCTCTTCCACCGTTCTGGACGAGTGTCTCTTCGACCAAATGGATGACGGACATAAAGCAATGATAAGGCAGACGAGAATAAGGTTACGGGCAGCAACCGGAGACTACTTACAGGTTCAAGGAGAGATGACAGTTCAACTTCTACTGGGCACACGACTCGTGTCGGCAGATGTACTGGTAGCCAAACTAGGGATCCCGGGAGTGTTGGGGCTTGATGTACTTCAACAGATTGGGGGACAGCTGGATCTGCGTAAGGGCGAGTGGCAGGTGGGCGACACTACCGTAGTGATGAGCTCGGGCCACGAGGACGCCGTCTACACACTGGTGACGGAGGAGACGGTCGTCTTGCCACCCTTTTCAGAGATGATGGTGGACCTCAAGCTGACAGGAAGTGAGGGAGGAGTTCCGAAGGCCGGCCTCGTGCAGTCCGCAAGAGAGCCGTTGGAGGACGACCCCCTCGTAGTGGGACGAGCCCTGGTACGACCCCGAGGACGCCTGGTACCGGTGGTACTTCTGAACGCCGGCGCTGGAGCTTGCACTGTGCTGATGGGGACCATCCTAGCCGAGCTTCACGGAATAGAGGCCGTGATCGACCTGGGATTTCGTCCCGATGGAGGGAAAACAACCCAGAATGAACCTAAAAGGGAACAGTGGTACCGGGAGGAGAGCGGGAGGGAGCATGAGCCCCTTACACCAAACTCCACCAAGTGGCGGAACCGGACGCCTGAGCAGCCCGAAACCAGAGTGCACGCCATGCACGCAGAATCGTCGACGAAGACACCAGAGTGCCCGGAGCATTTAGAACCGCTCCTGGAGGGAATGCATCCGAACTTGACGGAAAAGGAGGTGGAGGTCGTCAGCGATCTCCTTCGACGCCACCAGCAGGTCTTTATGGGACCAGATGGGAGGTTGGGCCGGACGTCCCTGGCGAAACACGTCATCGACACGGGAGATCACCCCCCGATCAAGCAGCCTCTGAGGAGAGCCCCGTACTACCAACAAGAGCTGATCGAGGACGAGGTCGACAAGATGTTGAAAGCTGACGTTGTGGAGCCAAGTGACAGTCCATGGTCGTCTCCCATCGTGCTAGTGAAAAAGAAGGATGGTGCACTGAGATTTTGCGTCGACTACCGCCGTCTAAATGATGTCACCCGGAAGGATGCGTACCCCCTGCCTCGAGTCGACGAGAGTTTTGATACCTTGTCAGGAGGACGATATTTTTCGACGCTAGACTTGGCTAGTGGTTACTGGCAGGTCGAGATGGACGACAGGGACAAGGAGAAGACGGCGTTCACTACCCGTAGTGGACTCTATCAATTTAAAGTGATGCCGTTTGGATTGGCGACGGCCCCGGCTACTTTTGAACGTCTAATGGAGCTGGCACTGAGGGGACTCCAATGGAAGCGTTGTCTAATTTATTTGGACGATGTCGTCTGTCTTGGAAAGACTTTCCAAGAAGCCGTGGACAACCTCGAGGACGTGTTCCGGGGACTGCAGGCTGCCGGGCTGAAGCTGAAACCCGCCAAGTGTGAGCTGTTTCGACAACAGGTCAACTTCCTGGGCCATGTCGTGTCCGACCGAGGCATCCAGTGCGACCCTGCCAAGGTCGAAGCTGTAACAAAAATGGTTCCTCCGACCACCTTGACAGAACTAAGGAGCTTCCTTGGGTTCGTGGGGTACTACCGCAGATTCATCCCTGACTTTGCCACCCGAGCGGGACCCCTCAACCACCTGTTAAAGAAGGAAGTCAACTACCATTGGAGCGAGGCTCATCAGCAGGCGTTCGAGGCGCTGCGTCAACCCCTGACCGAGCACCCCCTGCTGGTGTACCCTGACATGGACCAAGAATTTATTTTAGATACTGATGCTAGCGGCTACGGAGTGGGAGGCGTCTTATCCCAAGTGCAGGACGGACGAGAGCGGGTGATCGCCTATGCTTCCAGAACCCTGAGGGACACCCAGCGGAATTACTGCACCACCAAGCGGGAGCTCCTGGCCGTCGTCAGTATGATACACCATTTCAGACATTTCTTGTGGGGGAGAGCGTTCTTACTACGAACCGACCACGCCTCTCTCAAGTGGCTACTGAACTTTCGGGATGCGGAAGGAATGATCGCTAGATGGGCAGCTCGCATCGCCAGCTACGCCTTCAGGTGTGAGGTCCGACCGGGAGTACAACACGGGAATGCAGACGGGATGTCCAGATGCCGACAGTGCCGGAGACCGGATTGTCCCGCCCCTCGCCACACCACAAGACCCGAAGGAGAAGAGGAGGCCTGTCCGACTCAGGAGGAGTGTCCCCTACCCCTGGAGGACCTCTCTGACGAGGATCTGCTTCCACCGATCAGCGGAGAAGGATGGAGCCCCGGAGGACCTCAAGTTAACATCTTGCGGGAGGTCCCTGTGGAGCCCTGGACGGAGGACTACTATTGCGGAGATGGAGTCGGGATATTCCAGATCTGGGAGGTGCGCTGCCAGGAGGACCCGAGGACGACTACCCAGCCGACCGAGGAATGCCTGCCTGACCGGAGCCCCCCACAGACGGAGGAAGGAGCCAGGAGCGTCTGCAGAACCCTGCATCAGCTCCGCCCCTCTGCCTGGGTTTGGTTTCTCCTGATGATGCTCCTCGCACTGCATGGTTTGGGACCGGAGGTTGTGGCCGGAGCAGCGATCGGCGCGACGGCCGACGTGTGGATGCGCTGCCGAGAGGAGCCCTTCCTGGACCCATGCCCCAACCCTGTGCTCCGAGATCCAGACAAACAAATGCTAGCTGTCACGCGGGCTATGGCTACGGGAGGACGCCGGAATCCGATGGAGGGAGCCCCGGAGGCCCAGGTCCTGAATGGTTATTCCCAGGAGGACCTAGTGACCCTTCAACGAGCCGACCCTGAAGTTGGAGGCATCCTCGGGTGGAAGAATATTTTCACTGAGAGACCTGCATGGCCCGAAGTCAGAACAAAAAGTCAGCAAATGAAGACTCTGTGGCAACAGTGGGACCAGCTGGAGCTACGTGATGGGCTTCTGTACCGGCGGTACCAAGCGGCTTGCCAGAACGCACCAATCCATCAACTGGTCGTTCCACAGGTCCTGAGACGCGCCGTCATGAAGGAGGTCCACACCGGCAAGCTGATGAGCCACCAGGGAATCACCAAAACAGTCCACCGACTAAAAGCGAGAATGTACTGGCCGGGTATGACGAAGGACGTGGAGCGTTGGTGCCGGGAGTGCCTGAAGTGTAGTGGGAGAAAGCCGCGACCGGGGCCCAAGTACCACCCCATGGGAAATCTACCGGTAGGCGATCGGCTAGAAAGGGTGGCCATGGACATTTTGGAGCCTGGAACGATCACCAATTCTGGGAACCGGTATATACTGGTCGTGGGTGATTATTTCACCAAGTGGACTGAGGCCTACGCTCTACCCAACCATGAGGCTCAGACGGTGGCGGACGTCTTTGTGACTGAGTTCGTGAGCCGCCTGGGAATGCCAGCCAAGATACACACCGACCAGGGACGAGAGTTCGAGAGTAAGCTTTTCCTTGAGATGATCAAGATCCTAGGAGGGGAGAAGACTCGGACGACCCCTTATCACGCCAAATCAGACGGGATGGTCGAGCGATTCAACCGGACCCTGCTGAACCTTCTGGCCGTGGTCGTGGACGAGAACCATGACGACTGGGACGACCATCTGCCCTACGTGATGGCGACTTATAGAACATCAGTACACGAAAGCACCGGGTGTACACCATTTCGAATGATGATGGGACGGGAGGCAACCACCCCATTGGACCTGAGGTACCGGACGAAACCGGACGATTTGGGAGGACCAGTCCCCGAGTGTGCGTCCGAATACGTCGAATGGGTGAAGGAAGCCACCATACAAGCTCACGAGACTGCCCGAGAGTGCCTGAAGACGGCTACGGTGCGACAAAAGCGCCATCATGACATAAAATCAGCCGCTCGACATTTTCCGGTGGGCACCTGGGTGATGTATTGGTACCCTCCAAAGGCTAGACCAAAACTAGGACTAGGGTGGACGGGACCTTATCTCGTTGTGAAGTCTCATCTCGGATGGATGGTGTCCATACAAGATCGACCCGGTGGCAAGATTAAAGATGTCCACATTGACAATATAAAAAGGTGCTGGTTCACCCCTGAAACCGACGCCTGGATACCCAATCCGGACGATGTGACCCCAGTCCGGACCCCCAGTGATGACGAGGGACGAGTGGAAAACAGCGGGAATGCAGTCCAAACGATGTAAACGATGACGGGAGCGTTCGCGGAAGAACCGTTCGCGGAAGCAGCGTTCGCGGAAGCAGCGTTCGCGGAAGTACCGTTCGCGGAAGCACGTTCGCGGAAGCAGCGTTCGCGGAAGAACCGTTCGCGGAAGCAAGCGAAAAACGTTATTTCGTTCCACGACAATGCTTTTTCCCCCAGATCCCTGGTCCGCGCCTTTTCTATATAAGCAGGCCGGCCTACGATTCCGTCATCACTTCAACCATGAACACACCAACTCTGCAGATCATTGAGATACCCGCATTTGCAGACGAAGATTTCGGGGACGTTCCAGATTTCGACTTGGCTGACTTTCTGCCCCTTGAAGTCGACAAGATGAGCGACCCACCTACCAAGATAGACAAGCCTGACCGAAAGCGGGAGCGCTCGAGGAGCCGGGAGCGTCGTGAGGAGCCCCGAGGAGGTCGACGGTCCCCTGCCCGGAAGTTGTCCACCGAGAGAGGGCGACGCTGGTGCAGCCCCTGCCGGATCCACGTGACGGCATCCAACTTTAGCCGACACGTGGCGACCAAACACACGCAGAAGGAGGGGCGGCACCTCTGCAAGATGTGCAGCCAGCGATTCGCCCGCCGAGCTGACAGAGACCGGCATGAGACGTCGCATGCCAGCGGCAACACCCTCAAGCCAGGACGGAGGAGGACGACGACCGACACGCCCGTGTCCGACCCCCGAGATGGTCCGACTACTGTGTCTGCCCCTGAGCTGAAGACTGTCAGCTTTGCGGCCAGCGGGACGACCAGCTCCACGCCGTCAAGCCCCCGGGAGGACGCCCCCAGGTCAGAGGACGCCCCAGACCCCGAGGACGACCCCCCGAATAGCGAAGAGGAACCGGAGTCTCAGCAGGAGCGGAGAGAGGCGGAATCCCCGGAGGCCCCCAACCCCGAGGACGACGGACCCCCCGTTCCCAGAGACTCGGCCCCTACCTACAAGCCCCTAGACCTGAGTTGGTACCTCAAGCCCGTTCCGGAGGAGGAGGACCAACTGCGACCGTATGTGGAGGGCCTGGGCAGAGCGGTCACTGCCGGAGAGAAGGCCCTGGAGGACCTGGCATCCACGATAGCCATGGGACGACGCCACCTCACCCAAGCGGAGGCTCGGCTCCAAGCCAAGGAGGAGCAGAGACAGCTCGAGGCCGAGGTGCTGCAGCTGCGAGGGGAGGCCTCTCAACGAGAGAAGAGCCACCGGAAGGAGCTGCGAGCCCACGTCCGAGAGACCAAGCTGCTCCGGGAACAGCTCCGAGCATATACAGACACTCGAGACAGGCTGGCGGAGACGTCCGAAAGCGAGGTGGATCGCCAGTGAAGTGGAGGGAGAGAGCCCTGTAAACATCAGACAGGCAGGAAAAGACGAAGAAGGAGGAAGAAGAGAAAAGAAGAGAGAGAAAGGATCAACGGGGACGTTGATCTCCAGAAAGGGTGGAGTTGTAACAAAACCATGCAACTGCCGCGCTGAAACGTTCGTTAGGAACGGTCACGTGATCTACAAAGTCCACTTGCGAAGACACCGTTCGCGGAAGAACCGTTCGCGGAAGCACGATTGCGGAAGCATCATCAGCGGAAGCATCGTTCGCGGAAGAACCGTTCGCGGAAGCACGATTGCGGAAGCATCGTCAGCGGAAGCATCAGTCGCGGAAGCACCGTTCGCGGAAGAGGAGCCTTCGCGGAAGAACCGTTCGCGGACGCAGTCTTCACCACGTGGAGAAGAGTGCGGAAGATACGTTCGCGGACGAAGATGCGCGCGCAGCCACCCTGGCTATATAAGGGAGAGCGGACAGCCGCTCTGAGAGCACTGCAACAGCGACATCGACCGTGGGGAGATCGTCACCGCCACAGCCAAGGGACTCGACGAACTCCGTGCGGACGACTCCTTCTTCAGGGCCTTAGAGTCAACCGGGATTTAGACCGACTACCTGGAGAAACCATTCGACTAAGCGGGACGGGAAACTTCAACGGGAAGGGACAGAGAGACGCCGCCGGCTAAGAACTCTTTTTAGTTGTGCCCTCGTGCACTATTTATTTTTGAAATGTGATCATACAGTGCTCCATGTCTGAACTTCATATTTGTACGTCACGTGGGTGACCAGCCATACAATTGTAAGTTGATTTGATGTATATAAATCTTCAATTTATTTACATCTGAGTTGCTTCTTGCCTAAGTGAAGCCGGTGAGCTACGGAGTGATGATACACCAGCGTTGGGGGACACCAATTTAGTGACGGCTCTCGAATCACAACGAGCGGGAGTTACATAAAGTCTATACGATCAGAGAAACCAGGTTTTTTGGGCCACACCGAAAACAAGTCATTACCAAACGTCACAGTTGTAATTTTAGACCAGAAGACACATTGGGGGTGTATTCTACACAAACATGTTGATTTTGAAAGATTGCACCACTACAAAACCGAGCAAATCCACAAAATTGTGTGCGGACCCAGAAATTGAATGACAGGGCTAAATTTAACATTGGGGTAGATTGCCAACTGTTTCAATTTTCGTGGTAAAAGTCTGAAATTCGGTAGAGAATTGCCGTTTGACTCCCGAGTGAAGTGTGCCAAGTTATAGAACGATAGGATTCAGCATCGCAAAAATATCAGCGAAAAACTGTGTAAAAGAGTTAGAAAAACCCTATTATAGTGAGTATATTGTGCAGACAACTGTTTGTGGTCTATGTATTGAATATTTCTTAATCATATAGCATGTCATCACTTGTCATGTTGTTCATTAGTGCATTGGAATTATATAAGCAAATAACAATAGCCGTTTTGAAAAAAAAGCAAACCTGTCACAACATTGTGCACGGAATAGCGTGGGGTTAAAACCAATGGTTGGCGAGTGCACAAACTATAGGGATTGGTTTGTTCAAGCGGCATCCTGTCAGAAATTATCCGATTAACACCAACTAAACATTGTTTTAATTTATATACGATATTCCATGTAATTGGCCGATTTTTAGGGAATTCATTGCCAAATATTCTACTGATAACAGTTTTTATACGGAATATGTGGTGTCAAATCAAATAACTAACGCCTAAAAGACTGAGGGTCAGGTTGTTTTCGAAGTTATTACGAATAAAGCGATCGTAGAATATTTGCGAATATTTGCAATTTCCTTCAGCAGTGTATATTTGAGTAATTATCAAAGTTCTTGGAAATTCCTTTTAACTGATCATTTTTTATACCAAAAATAAATCATCTTTACAATGATGAGTACATATTACTCGAAAGTTCAAAACTGTGGGATGCATTACGATGACAGGTGGAACTAATATCTTCATAATATATTTGATGAAAGCTAATAACATATTTTATAATTCAAACAGGAGAGAAATACGAGACATACAAGACTCATATCCACATTGATTTTTAATATCCAGCAGTGGGTTGAACACGTCGTTGAAAAGGATTTTAGAAAATGTCCAACAATCTGATTATATTTCATCACGTCATTTCAAGATATAATATTCCATGAACCAAACGGTCATTTTTCTTCAAATTTCACATTTTGGTCAATAAGGTCGATAGCAACAAGCTGTCAAATTTGGAAAGATATCTATGGAAGCGAAAATTTAGCCCCAAAGGTCATCCTTGGCCTTAAAATAATTAGTGGATAAATTGCCAGAATAATCGGTAAGAATGAAATTTATTACATACAATTGTAAATGATAAGTTTACAAAAAAAACAAAGAACAGTATTCTACATTCAATGCAATTTCACTGCAATACCACTTAATTATTTGTTTCTATGTGAGCCAGTTTTGTACAGCTGGTAGTCAGATTCAATTCATATGACTCAATGGATTATTGAGTACAGGACCTATTTAACATTTCTGAACGATAAAATTTATAGAATAAGTAATCATACTCCGGTGCCCCTGATAGGACATGACGAAAAAACCTACTTCGTTCCCACGAACTACTACGTCGTATGTACGAAGTACTACGTCGTTTGTACGACTTACTACTATGAAGTGGTAAATCATTTACACGAAGTACTACCAAGTCATTCGCACGAATGGCTAAGTCGTTGCCAAAATTTCCTGACACAAATACGGAGGCTAGGTTGTGTGATTATTTTGGGAACTTCTTCAGCAACAAAATTGCTAAGATTACATCAACGTTCTCTGATGACCCCCCAGTGCTAAACAGTAACAATCAGATCACATGCAAACTCGAGAACTTCAAAAGGTTAACATCAGACGAAGTCAGTAACGTCATCAAATATTCACCATCGAGATCATCGCGAAGTGACCCCATCCCAACTTGGCTGGTGAAAAAATGTCAGGAGGGTTTGCTGTGCTTGATAACTGCAATACCGTCTTCACTCAATAGAGTCTTGATCGCACTCATTTTGAAAAAAAATCATGGGTCTGACACTGAAGAACTGTTAAACTATAGACCGGTATCGAATCTTCAATTGTTATCTAAAATCATTGAAAAGGAAGCCGATCAACAGTTACGACAGTACACTGTGTCTGGTCTCAAGGAAGCACTTTATTCCTTTTACCAGCGGCACCATAGCACGGAGACTGCGTTGACCAAAGTACATACCGACTTGTTACAGGCAGATGACCAGCGTCAGGTGGGGCTACTGATATTTCTCAACTTATCAGCAGCCTTTGATACTCTTAATCACACCCTGCTCATGTCAAGTCTTCCTCCTACTACAACAACAGAGGAGTTACCCTCACCTGGTTTGAATCCTATCTTTCCAACGTACACAAACAGTATTTATGAGCGGCACGATCGGAACTAGCAGCGACTTCGTGAGTGGAGAACCACAGGGATAAGTGTGAGGCCCTCGTCTGTTTACATTTTACAGAGCTTCACTCGGCGTGTTGATCAGAGACGGCGGAATATTCTGTCATCTATATGGGGATGACTAGCAATTTTACATCACGTGTCATCATCATACCGCTTCGTCAATTGACAGGCTTGATTACATCTTCGGTCTGATATCTTCTTGGATGTCCTCATGGACAGTGAGATGACTATGGTTCCACAAGTAAAATCCCAAACGGTGCAAAACACTGACCAATATTCTGACCAATAACCCAACCCACATTATCATTTTATACCTAATACCTTCACATTTTTACACCTCGAGAAATACTTCGCATAATAAATGTACTTATTATTCCCGTACCCTTTCCAGTTCCTATATTCTACTATTCTGACCCATAATCCAACCGAGATAGATTAACGAACATGCATGGATATAAAGGAAAAAGTATCAATAATATAGACCATTCGGTCTACAACTGTGTGCAACAGTGGGTGCACAACTTGACCTATTGCCATGGAAGTAGGTCGTGTGAACGAAGTAGGTTTGTTTCGTCACGTCCTATAAGGGGCAGCGGAGTATGATTACTTATTCTATAAACTTTATCGTTTAGAAATGTAGAATAGGTCCTGTACTAAATAATCCATTGAGTCATAAGAATTGAATCTGACTATCAGCTGTGCAAAACTGGTTCACAATGAAAACAAATAATTGAAATGCATTGCCATTCTAGCCATTTAGCCACTAACAAATTTAATCAGCCCGAACTTCATATTTTTGGCCATTTTGTGCACTTGGCACGGATGTTTAAGACTCCCTGTTGCCTTGGCAACGGGGCCCCACGAAGGGCCACAGTGGTAGCATCCCGTCCCTGTCCCACATGTGTTTTATCTGAGACAAGGTCGTTGATCTGTCTAACAATTGGCACTTTAAACACCTTCTATATTTTCCAATTTTTGTGGGAAAATAGACCTATTGCCATGGAAACTAGCCCCAACCTGAGGCCACGGTGCTATCGTCATGTCCATGTCCCATTATGTTCATCTATGACAAAGTTAGTAGCATTAAATAGCCATGTCTTTGAAAATTAATCATTTTAATCATCCTGAACCCCGGAATTCTTGCCTTTTGTGGGTGAAAAATAGATCCGACGCTCACCAATAGAAACCTCTGTTGCCATGGCAACGAGCCTCACTCAGGTGGCACAGTGGTAGCATACCGTTCCTGTCCCACGTGTGTTGTATCTGAGACAAGATCGCTGATCTGTCTTCAACTATTAACACTTTGAAGCAGCCCAATCTTCAATAATTTTGCCATATTTTACGGGAAAATAGACCTAGCTGTTGCCATGGAAACGAGCCCCACCCTGAGGCCACGGTGCTATCAGTATGTCCGTGTTCCAAATTTTGTTCATCCATGACAAAGATGGTAACCTCATATAACCATGTCTTCGGCAATTACCCCTTGAATAATCTGAACCCCATAATTCTTGCCATTTTCAGGTGAAAAATAGACCCGAAGAATACCATTAGAAACGTCTGTTGCCATGGCAATGAGCCTCAATGAGGGGCCACAGAGGTAACATTCAGTCTTTGTCCCACGTGTGTTTTATCTGAGACAAGTTCGTTGATATGTTTTCAAACATTTAAACTTTAAAGCAGCCCAATCTTCATTATAACTGCCATTGTTTATGGGAAAATAGACATGTTGCCATGGAAACGAGCCCCACCCTGAGGTCACGGTGCTTTCAGCATGTCCGTTTCCCATATTATGTTCATCTATGATAATGATGGTAGCCTAATATAGCAGTATCTTCGATCATTAACACTTTTATACAGCCTGAACCCCAATATTCTTACCATTTTCGGGTAAAACGTAGACCCGACGCCTACCATTCGTAACGTATGTTGCCATGGCAACCGGCCCCACGCACAAGTGATGCTGGTATCATTGCAATCCTAACTGGTCTTACCCTTGAATGGTGCCATTTATTAACTCTTGTATTGCTTGTTCTCTTGAACAAACAAACTTTTGAACCCCAAATCACACTTTTGTCATTATTTGGAGAAGGGGCGGACTCCAGGGGGTGATAATCCCGATCCCCGGGACCTCCATTCTTGACACCTCATTGGGGTCACTCCGCCAACACATACCTAGTACTAGCTTCTGTCTATGTTCCAAAATTAAACCCAATCGGTTGAACCATTCTTAGGAAGGAGCACTTTCAGTGATATATTACACCATTCTGGGTGCCTAGCAGGATGCTTGATTAAATTTGAGGTCATTGACCTTCCGAGCCCGTTTCCATGGTGACCGCCCCTGTCCCAAAAGACGGGACATGTCAAAATGTGGCCCTTAGGTCTTAAGCTTTCCAACGATACCATATTCGCCAATGGGTGTCTCCGTGCAAACCAAATTCCCCAAAACCGGATTTGGCCCCCAGTCTATATCTCTGTATAACACTTGAGGTATTCACAAGTATGTGTAGATCGAATTTAGGAATATCGTCATAATGGTGACACGAGCAATCACCATAATGATGTCATTTCCCATACCAACGACGTCATATCTGCTTTATATGTCCATCATGTATGAAGCGAGTGATTGCTTAAAAATTGTGCATAAAACAAACATATATATATATTTTGTATAACGGATAACGTTTATCGCCATATATTCCATTACCAATTTTAAGAATGTTCCAGATGGCGATATTCCATATATCATGCACCCCGCTTAAGATATGCGTTCGCATTGACTCGTTGTTTATATCGAAACCATCAGGTTGACATAAACGCGAAGTATGATTGCTCTGCAGTTCCACAGGTTTTGCACTATTAAGTATTCTATTCAGGATGAGCAAGGTACTCTACTGTCGAGTGATGTGTTGATTGTCGGAAGAGGTGCTTCCTAGTCGAGTTGAACAACCCTAAAGGGTGCTTAACATTATGTTCCACAACTTCCTGTTTCACCGTATGGCATAGAAATGTGGCGATATATTACTTTTAGACATGTTCCAGTTTGGTGTATCATTTGCATGATGTATACTGAAGACGTCACTAACAATACTGACACTATTGTTGCTAACACTATACTCTGATTTTTTCGTTTACACAGTTTTTCGCTGATATTTTTGCCATGCTGAATGCTATCGTTCTATAACTTGGCATACTTCATCTGGGTGTCAAACGTCAATTCTCTACCGAATTTCAGACTTCTGTCACGAAAATTGAAAAAGTTGGCAATCTACCCCAATGTTAAATTTAGTCCTGTCATTTAATTTCTGGGTCCGCACACAATTTTGTGCATTTGCTCGGTTCTGTATTGGCGCAGTCTTTCAAAAACAGCATGTTTGTGTAGAATACACCCCAATGTGTCTTCGGGTCCAAAATTACAACAATGTTCCGAATCTGATGGATGTAAACAGGATCAACTCCTCGAATAAGCTCAGATTCTCGAGATCCCGTTTTTGGCTGAAATTTAACATTGGGGTAGATTGCCAACTTCTTCAATTATTGCGATAGAAGTCTGAAATTTGGTAGAAAATTGCCGTTTGTCTTCGAGGTGAAGTATGCCAAGTTATAGAACGATACCATCTAGCATCGCAAAGATATCGTCAAAAACCGGTGTAAACAAAAATCAGAGTATAAAAGTGTTTCGAAATAACGAATTTCCAACATCGCATGTGATGCCATCGCATGTGACTTGGTAATCAGCATAAGAGTCATTTTCCTATGAACCTATATACATGTATGTACAGATATAGAATGGCTCATCCATACATCATGGCATTCGCCCATATCGGCGTGTTCCTTCGGTGAAACTTTTCCTGACAACAGATATTCAGGTGAGAATTGGCCATTACTTTTTGGGGGGCCCATTGTGATGTAGAGTAGTGTTTGTGCTAAAATTCAGGGAGAATAAAATCATGTAGATCAACTATACTGGGACAATCAGAATATTTGATGTACTGTACATACGGCTTTCCCTTGTACTTCATGTGCAGGATGTTGTTGGAGTTTCAGAAAAAAGTCAGTTACTGTACTATGGGAATTCAAACTTTTATTTTATGTTTGAGTACATGGTATGAACTGAGGTATCAACGAAATCCATATTTTTCATAAATATATTTGCTGAAGTCCTTCATCGTCTTCTTACTGCATATCGCGCTGAAAAACAACAACAACACAATTGCAGTACTAAGCACACACGATTTTTTTTAGCTCTTGATCCATTGACGTACTAATTATTATGTGAACATAACCATGATAACGTACTATGTGTTTTTGAACTTGGAGTTGGCCTTGTGGTACTTGTGGAGGATGAATGTATCTGGTACAACCAGCATCTCAAATCTGAAACATGTTTGTCAAGATGTACAGACAAACACTCACGGTACTATTAATTGTTAAAATTTAAAAATTTTCTCACTATGAGAGAATGTATCACTGTGTTAGAAAACGTTTTATTAATAATGAATTAGTATTGTTGTTATCACTATACGATAGTATTTACCATTTACAAAGCTGTATTGGCTTACCCCATAGCGACAGTCTCCACAATCTGTTGTATTTTGTTCTGCCCCCTGCCGACAAACTTCTGTGAGTAAAGCGGCAACGCCCGTCTTTCACCAACAATGTATGGCTCAAAGAGTGGTGCCCAGTCTATCTGTGGGCACAAAGTAGACTTACATTAACATACGCAGTCATATGTAGACAAGTACAGGTAAAATACATGCCGAGTGAACGAAGGTAACAAATCATAAATACTTGCACGATACGGTGTTGAAGCATTTTTCCATTTTTCAAAATTGGTTTGGTAGTGACCATGAATGAATGTAGATTCGCTTGCAAAATAAATATGAAAATCGTCCAAAACAATATCCATGAAATGAGGTTTTTGTAAAATCTATGTATATTCTATTTCAAGTATACTCTATTTAAGTATATTCTATGTATATTCTATTTTAATATTCTAAGTATATTCTATTTCAATATTAGTTACAGCATTCAAACTTTAAGAATGTATATTGTTTGACACAAAGCTGTTGTATAATTGGACAATACATGTACTGTATACTTCCTACAGCCGTTCATTGAGTTGACATACTGGAATGGCTCTATATCCTTTCTCATGGTCCACTGCGCGATGAGGTGTGACTTGGATTGTGGGAAATACTCATCTTTCATTTCACGAAGTTCCCAAAATGCTGGTACAATATAGGCCTGTTGGGGGAATGACCAAATGACCATGTGTAATGAACTGAATGTTCAAGACACGTAAACATAATCTGTATCACGACATCAAAAACATATAAGACACACTATTCTAATATTATCAATTAATCAAATCCATGATTGTACGAAATCGTAGAAGAGTCACTGAGGAAATGTTTTTTTTTTTCCAAATCCCGACTTGATAACTCAGACATATCGATTTAGTATCTGTATAACCTCCAACTGATATCAAGAAAATATCGGGTTGATATCTCAGAAGTATCAAAGTCATATTTGATCACTATATTCTGATTTCTTTAACGTGTTTACACCGGTTTTTGACGATATTTTTGCGATGCTAAATGTTATCCTTCTACAAATTACTTCATCTGGAATTCAAACAGCATACTTCATCCGGGAGTCAAACGGCAATCTTCTACTAAATGTCAGAAGAAGAATTTAGTAAAGAAATACCCGGAATACCAAAGCGAGTGCACGGAACAACCATGTCTCAATTATGAGCTGTAGCAGGACCACCCCTTGGAACAGAAACCATCCCAGTCTAACAAGGGACACTTTGGCTCAACTAGAAGATAACTGGGACATTCCCCCGACCTAGAACCACCTTATCCAACCCCACTAGACTGATTCCAGCTTGATTATGTGACGTCACTTACACAACAACAGCTTCAAACGGTAATTTTCAGTGTCTTGAAAAAACAATTATATTTCAATCTCATCTGAGACATTCACATCTGACTCGAGAGGTAAATTTTTGCTTGCTTTCGCACAAATCGATATGATCGCCACAGAGAACAGGTGGCAGCAAGTTGGTGAAAATACCAATACCTGTTTGTTTTTCAGTCCAATCACGTGTTCCAGTAATATGTCGTGGGAGCCTCGCATCGGTATGAAGTCAATATCGCTGAGGAAGACGTACTTCGTCACTGTGTTGTTAATTGCAACATTCCGCAAGTAGTTTACCGGATAAATGTTTTCACGCTGTCGAAAAATCGAAACCAAACACCTTATAGATGATATACATAGAATATAAACAACAAACACACAATTCTTGTCAGGTATAGAGTAAATTAATGTCCCGCTAAAATTAGTCTTTGGCGGACTACAGTGGATAATGGCAGTTATATACCTACCGGTTCCACGGGCACTATATGTATTAAAACATTCCTCCGCTCCAGTATATTTGGTACAGCCAGGATATAATCAACAACGCCCTCTATGTCATCCATGCTTGTATATATGGCTACGGAAATCGGACCTGAAATTTACACAAACTACTTGAGCCTTGCCCAAACATTAACAGACAAATTACATTGACGAACGATGCCACATACCATCCCAGTTTTGAAAAACTAATTTTAGACGATGGAACCGATCCATTGTCATGTGCGCGATTAAAGTGATGCGCTCCTCATCTTGTTTGATGAACTGCGCATGCGCTAGTATGTCAGGAATGATTTGGCGCTTGCGTGCGGCGGCTTGTCTATACAGACGGCAACTCAGGAATATCTTCTTTGATGACGACCCTAAATCACAACAAACAATATTTTGCCATAGATCAATAGCTGTATTCTGTGCCAGACAAGGTAGTAAAGTGTTCAAATAAAATGTTGAATGTGACAGTTACAATTCTACGACTATTACCAGTATATGGCTCCATCAAACTTGGATCAAATTTTGATTTGATATAATTCATGACTGAAATTTTCAAATCAGATGTCATGTCCACATGTTGTATCGTGATCTGTCGTACCTCAACGTCCTTGCTTGGGGATCTATGGAAGTCGCCTATAGAAAGGTATCAAAAATGTAGTAAGTTTTAGAAACTGCTTGCAAATGATATCCCAAATAATGAATGGAAGTTGTTATTACGTACATTGTATGTATAACTTGTAATAAGACTAAAAAAAATGCTACAATTAAAATTGCAACAAGATCTAAAACACTACAGGTGAAACTGTAAATACATACTGCACTGCTCACCTAAGTTATACACGAGAGTCCTCGTGTATTTATCATATAACTTCAGAAACACCAAGTTCATCTCAAATAATTAACATTTGACATATATGGAGACATTAAAACGCAATCAACGTTATTACCACAAAATACTGATTTAACAAGTAATACACATGTGTTGTTTGAAGACACTGTACAAGCAAACCATTTGTGACGTTTACGGTACGGTACTACTTGTAATATATGTCTTGGTAGAAGCGATTGTTCAGCTTTGTTTCAATTGGAAAACGAGCATCAAAACAGCAGAAATCAAACGCCCCACATCGGAAGTTCTGGTTGTAAATCATATACTGTAGTTTTCAGATTCTGAGTAATGGTAACGGTATGGGTATATACTGGGAAAATAACATCTTTGTGACAATAGTGTCGAAGGCATTTACCACTGTTACTACACAAAAACTCATCTATGAAAACATATTATTTAAAAGATTACATGGTCTTACCGTTCTTCATGATGACGACAAACAGCAAACTGAGAGTTATCACACTGTAGAGTAACCCACATCTTGTGTGTCTGTACCAGCGTACACGGAATCTGTCGCTCAGTGCTCTGCATGACATATAGCTAAGCCGGTAATACTACTGTATGGTTTGAAAGTGCGTTTTTCAGCAAGTTTTTTGGTGTCTTTTTTTTTAGCAATTTCAAAGCTCTGGATATATTTTCGACGGCATTCAGTCGTCTGATGTATTGAACAAAAGAGATCAATTCAACATTCCTTATCATGGGAGTAAAACAAATAATGTTCATTTATTGATAGCAGATGTTTAGTTCTCATGATATTCAAATATGAGAAGCCTGACCATATGACAGCAGTTTGAATATATTGCCTAGATGAATCTAGAATCTTTCAACATATATTGGTATACTGGTGGCAATACCTTTACTAGTGGTGTATGAATTGACATTGCAATAATATGAATTTTGCCTCATGAAATGTTCTGAGCTTTGATATATATGTACTAATGTCGGATATCCCATGTAATTTAATGTTGTGATTCGCCAATAGTAGTCAGTAAACAAATCTAATATGATTACTAGTATGCGCCCACATATAAAATATTGTACATGTTTACGAAATACCTCAGTTGTTTCACACCGCCAAACATAGTGGGCCAGTCCTGAAAGGACCTCCGGTCAAAATGGCGGCAAATAGCTAAAATTTGTCTTACAAAAAAGCAAATGGATTACAGTGTTTTCAGTGAGAATTAGGTGGTATCCTCGTCCACGTTTGTAATGTGAACACTCTGGCTACGAACTACCTACTCGTGAGTGTTTCTAACAAGTACAGAAAACAAATCTACACTATTGCCCTATTATCGCCACTGCAGTCACAGTTGAGTCATGTCTGATGACAATACCTCCAAACGCCGTCATGATAGTAGTGACAGTTCTCCACTGTTCTCTGAAAGTAAACGCTCCAGGCACATTAGTACACTTTCGATCAACCTAGATGTCCCACGTGAACGTCAGCGTCAAGAAACAGAGGTGGAAAAGGTCATGGCGAACGTTGATCCTAGTGAACCTATCACCGCTGGTCTCATGATGAACCTACTTATAGCCCAGTCGATCGATCTAGACGCCCAGTTCGCCAAAGAAATTCGAATCCGTGACGCCCGTATTTCCCAACTCGAACAGAAAGTTGATAAACTAGAACAATACTCCCGCAGAAACATGATAAGAATCAATGGGCTTCCTGAACCCATTGGGAATGAAGATGACACCACTGACAAGGTGAAATCCCTGATAAAGGACAAGCTGAACATCAAGTTGCAGCCCTGGGAGATGATAGGTTGCCACAGAGTCCGCAGGTCTTCCAAATCTCAGCCCACCACAGCCCCCAGACAGACTATAGTTAAGTTCATCTCTCATCACATCAAAACCAAAGTTGTCAAATCTAGAAAAGCACTGAAGGGAACTGGCATTGTCATCTATGAAGATCTCACCAAAGCAAGGGCCACACTTGCATGGAAAGCCAGGTCTCTCAGAACTGATAAAGTGATCCAGGAAACTTGGACATATGATGGGCTCATTTTCATAAAGAAAAACAATGATGATATCATTACTGTGGAAACCATGGCACAGCTTCAACATGAATTTCCATATCAACTGTAATGAATTTCCCAACCATGAGCAAATGAGCAAATAGCCCAATCCCCACTCCCTACTTGAACATTATGGTATTTTGTCTGTTATCTTATGTCAAAAATACTAGAAACCTGTCTATAATCCAAATTGTGTGAAATTATATGGTTTAACCCTTATATTCTTGGTCCTGGAAATTACATAAAAAAGGTGTCTGGACACAGCCCAATATAGTTCTAATTGTAAGACCATTCCTAAATGAACCTTACTCTATTCATAATATGTATGATTACATGATCTGACTCCAATTTGTAACTGGCACCTTTTTTTCAATACATTTAAACATAAATTCATCTTCTTTTTATGCCTACCAAGCAGTGATTTCTTTGTAAAACACCTCAACCAAACTATATAATTATGATCAATCATAGCATCTTTTTATTATTATTATTTTTATTATTATTATGTCACAATAACCATTGTGAAACTGTGTTGCTTTCTAGTGAATAGGTCCATCTAACATTGGACACTTACATGTCATTCATAATGTATGTCCCTGTTCTTCCAATGTTGTCAGAGAATTATGTTTGTAATCTAAGTGACATAACAATTGGAAATATCCTCCAGACATGTGTAAAAACTATAAAGGCTTATGCATGTAGACATATATTGCTTATTGTCCTGTCACGAGAAGCAATCACTTAAATTAACATCCTCAATTTAACAATTATGACTGTGTTATTTCAATTTTTCTCATCTAAAACCTGTTCAACTGTATAAAAATACCAACAAATGACAAATCCAATGTGACTTAGTGTAACAAAGCATTGGTGTATGAATATTAACTGAACATCAACTACTCTGGCATATTATGTAACCCTTATATGTACTTGCAGAATGAATATCAACTGCTCTGGCATATTCTGTATCCCATACATGTATTAGTAGAATGAACATCAACAGCTCTGGCATATTCTGTATCCCTTATATGTATTTGCAGAATGAATATCAACAGCTCTGGTATATTCTGTATCCCTTACATCTATTAGTAGAATGAATATCAACAGCTCTGGCATATTCTGTATCCCTTATATGTATTTGCAGAATTAACATCAACTGCTCTGGCATATTCTGTATCCCCTACATGTATGTATTTGCAAATGTTATATCCAAAATTTTAAACATGGTTAAGTATGAAATATAGTCAAATTGCTAGAACAACTGTAACCTTATTAGTGAGACTATGTTTATTACCTCATTCGGTCAACTATATTGTCTTACTTACTGTAATCAGTACAACTATATTATTACAGTATTTCCATCATATGACAGATCACTGTTTGACAGCACATTGTTTTGTTTTGACAGCACAATGTTTTGAAAGTACATTGTTTTGTTTTGACAGCCCATTGTTGTGAAAACACATGAGTTTATGTTCGCTGGCCTCCTTTTCTTAGTCCAGTGCACTAGAGTAATTCGATTGAGATTATCCTTTTTATTCACATCACCGAATGTTTGAGCACATTAGTGAATTGAGAATCACTTAATTCCTTGTACGCCCGTACGTACTCACAAGGGTAATATATTTTGTCGTGTCAACTGTCCCAATTCACCGATTTGTTTTGTACTTCGGTAGCAATTCTTACGCTGTATCCATTGCTTTATGTAAATATCGTCTTGTAAATATGTCAAATTTCTGTTCACCACTCTTGTCACTCTGCTTGTTTTACTGTATCCTATATCCATTGCTCCACATTTAATTCCACTTGTCCCTTGTGCGTCTGCCGAGCTGCCGTCGTGTGTGTCGACCCGACCGTGACGACCGTCGGCGCATCGTGCGCTCGGGGATACCGGCGTGATGTTGGCAGATAGGATCAGCTTGGACCAGATTGAAACCTCCAATTTTCATAATTTAGAAAACATATATTTCGATAAAGTAACGGAAGATGAATCAATCTCAGAAGAAAACAATAATATTCTACAGTTTCCTACATGTTCTTATCACAGCACAAACGACTTACCTTTCCCCCCTAATCAAAGTATAGTAATTCCACACACACCGTTCTGTCACTAAATTGTCGCAGTTTGTCAGCCCACTGGGATGACTTCAAAGAACTTCTAGCAACCACACAAGAAAATAATTACCATTTTGACATAATAGGTCTCACAGAGATATTCCAGGTACGCAATAGTTTCCATCTTCCGGAGTGTCATGAATTTGTTTTTAAGAACAGGCCAGATGGGGATGACAACCGCGGTGGTGTTGGTTTCTTCATTGATGATAAGATTAACTTTACAGTACGACATGATTTGTCCATATTCCAACCACATGTAATTGAAACACTCTTTATTGAAGTGAAATACACTAGCACCAAACCCATTTTATATGGAATCATATATAGACCAAACACCCCCCCTAAAGCATCCATAGATACTTTCAGTATTGAACTAAATAATATTATTGAAAATCTTAATTCCAATAACTATACGATGTGCCTGATGGGCGACTTTAATATCGATTTACTTAAGTACAACTCGCATAAAATACCAATAACTTTCTGGAATGCATGATATCGAATGGACTAGTTCCCTTAATAACAAAACCAACAAGGATAACTGAATACTCTGCTACTTTAATTGACCATATCTACACGAATGCTAGGCTTGACACTGTGTCTACAGGTATTTTAATTACAGATATTTCTGATCACTTCGCTACATTTTGCTCGATAGGAAGTAAAGAATCCAACCCAGTAGAATGTCAATACAAAAGTGTCAGGTCATTTAGTGCAAATAAGATACAATTATTCAGACAGTTCTTGGGAAACGCAGATTTCTCGGGTGTATATGGTGTCTCTTGTCCCGAACGAGCATATAACGAATTTATGACAATATTTCAACTAGGTTATGACACTTGTTTTCCAACGAAACTAGTTAAGTCCACAAGTCGGAAAATAAAACATGAGCCGTGGATGACCAAAGGCCTACTTGTGTCATCTATTACCAAAATTAAATTGTATAAACTAAAATTGCGTAAGCCCACTATATCTAACATTAATAAATACAAAACATATTGCAGACTATATAATAAACTATCAAGAAAAACGAAGCGATCCTACTTTGTTGAATCTTTACAAAGCCATAAAAACAACCTGAAAGAAACATGGAAAATACTCAATGAAGCAATGCAAAACAAACCTATGAAAAATAAATTACCCGATAACTTTGAAATCGATGACAACTTGGTATCAGACAAATCAATAATAGCTGACTGTTTTAACTCATATTTCACCAACATCGCAATTGAGCTAAACTCTAAAATTAAAGACTCACCAGCTAATCCCATGGACTATATGAATGAACCTGAACCTTCAACATTTTTTCTTGAACCGGTCACTCCTTATGATGTAATATCAGCAGTTCTCCAATTGAAACCTAAATCTACTCAAGGCCCGGACAGTTTATCGTCTAAACTTGTTAAAGAATTAGTACACGAAATAAAAGACCCCTTAACGCATATTATTAACTCTTCTTTTGCATCTGGCACAGTCCCTAGTCAAATGAAAATTGCAAAGGTAATCCCAATATTTAAATCCGGAAACAACCAAAGTATGGCAAATTATCGACCTATCAGTATTTTACCCACATTCTCAAAAATATCAGAAAAAATCATGCATAAGAAGAAAGGATGCCGGCAGGCAGGGTGAGACCACAGAGAACACAAAAAACGCTAAGATACCGTAATTGAAATGACTTTGAATTAAGGTGTTGTACAGGGTATCTTAGCATGGGGTAACAGCATACATGTCACAAATTTACTCAAACTACAAAAGAAAGCTATTAGAATAATACATAACTCAAAATATAGAGCGCACACAAACCCACTCTTCAAATCCAGCAATATTCTAAAAATTGATGATTTATATCACTTCCAGTGCACTTTGTTTGTATTCGATTACTTGAATGATAGACTACCAATCTCTTCCAATACTTTTTATGATAAACCCAGACCAAACACTCGCAGAGTAAACTATCTTCACACACATATCGCTCGAACAAATTTCTCTAAGTCATTGCCACATCAACACATTGCAAATATATGGAATAATCTTAAATCGAATGTCAAGTTGATCACGTCCCGCACTACACTAAAGAAAACTTTGAAATCTGATTATTTTTGTATGTATGGGAACGAGATTTCTTGTAGCAACCCTCATTGTTTGGAATGTAACATTCATTCAACTGCAAGAAAAGATCCAACTGTTTCACCAATCCAAATCTAAATTGTATCTAAATTTTACTGAATTCGCTTTCTTTTCATCTGGTCCAACCTGAAACCTGAGACCACGCCTGATATAATCTTATAATCTTAGCGTTTTTTGTGTTCTCTGTGGTCTCACCCTGCCTGCCGGCATCCTTTCTTCTCCCCGGGTGACCGATGTCAAGATGGAAGCCCGCTCTGCTCGGCACCACGCGACTGGTCGGCTGGCGTTATGCGGGTTCAGGTGGATGACTTGTGTAGTAATGGATATGTTTTCTCGCTTTCATTATGTTTTGTTCCTTGTTTCTTGTTCTTTTTTCCCTTCGTCTTTAAAGGCCGTGCAGGAAGACAGCCTATTGTGGCTATGCACGGCCTCAACAACATTGTATATTTTGTGTTGTTGGAAATAAACATTATTATTATTAAACACATTGGACCAACATAGTGGACCAAAGTTACGGGCCACTCATGAAAGGGTTCAACATAATGACATAACAGAGTGGAACACACCTGAGTGAGATCCACAAAAGCTGCATGGGAGTCATACTGATCATGGCGCACGTCCGTGTCACGTTTGGGAGGAGATACTAGTACTTCAATTGTGTTGCAATCCTGCTATGAAACCAATGGGATGTTGACGTATGTCTTCTGTAGACTACTCTCGATGTAGTTTTGAGTGTCCAGGAACAAACCGATGCCTACAGTTTGGGACTCTCCAGGTCACGTACACATATTTGGGGTGCACCCCAAACATTAATTATTTGCAATACTGGTATTTGCATCAAATGCGAGGTGAAGGTGCATAACTTTGATCGCAATGCATCGGCTCCGTCGTCTAAAATTAGTTCTTCAAACTGGGATGGTATGTGGCATCGTTCATCAATGTAATTTGTCTGTTTACGTTTGGGCAAAGCTCAAGTAGTTTGTGTAAATTTCAGGTCCGATTTAGTAATATATACAAGCATGGATGACATAAGAGGGTGTTGTTGATTAAATCCTGGCTGTACCGAATATACTGGAGCGGAGGAATGTCTTGATATTCGCTGTGTGATCCACATACAAGTGAAATATAAGTCATGTATGTAATACCTCTTTAGCATTGCTGAACTACATTGTACGACCGTATAAATCTGATGAGAATGAGTACATCAGGGTATATTATTATGAAAGGCCACTTTAATCGACCAGCAATAGCAGATAGGTGGTATTATAGTATGTTTTATTCAGATTAATACACAGTTATTTCCCTGTACAAACAAATTTATTTGTGAAATATTCTACAACAAATAGAGATTCAGCGATATTCAAGTTTCAGTGAACCCCAAATCGATTCAATTCTGTACATGATCACAACACAAACTTTAAACACGAACATGACATTATTTGAATGTATTTTTTGGACATCATAATCATCACCCGTGAAATACATCATTATGCGATTGCAAGCGTGCGTTATGACGCCGAATCTAGCTTCGACAGTAGATGATGGTGGACGTTATGAAGGCATTGACAATCTCCAAAGCTCCGCTGGAGAGAGCCAAATAACTGGAGGACGCCAGACTGTCCACAGACACAAACATGGCCGCGAACGACAGAACGGCACACACCGTCAAAATACCTGAATGCAAGAGCAACAAAGATCAAGTTGGGCTGAATTGTATAAATTTGAATTAACAAATAATCAAGTTACGGATAACCAAGTCATGGTATACTCGTTTTATCAGTTCACTTATTAGTACCTGCGACTATGCCGGTCTGAGTGGCCATCCTCAGGTAGTGAGTGAAGTCTTTAGGCCGGGTATAGCTCCGGATGTACAAGAAGATCGTTGTAATGTGCATCACCAGGGAAACAAGCATCAGCACCACTGCACACACGTGCTCAAACACTGCAGAACAGCGTCATGGATGGGTAAGGATGGTACAATTTAGTTTTACATTATATGTATTCAAACTATTTGTTCTGTCAGTGTACTGTACTAGTATGTTAGTGGATCCATGGCGTTTTAGTTAGTCATAATTTCGTCGCCGTTGTTGTTGTTGCATGTTCTTGTCATTAAGTAAATTTTTACTATTATAATATTTGTCGTATACTTTTAATAACACTAGTAGTTCGTTATGTACACTGTATGTTTTTTGTATTGGTATGGTGTTCTACCACTTGGTCAATACACACAATTATCTGATTTATGTACATGTATATTGGAATTTTCTTTGTTGTAATACATATCTAGATAGGTATACTCACTGAAGTCGGTCCAGTTGTTGATAGTACACTGGAAGTCGGCCTCATGGCTCCAGCACGTGACGAACAGCCCGGCTGTGTGTTGTTCTCCCTGTGACCACCAGGGGGAGGTAACGCTGCCCAGGAAACACATCGTCCCCACCAGGAACACGTAGTAGGATATCACACGCATGACGCGCATGCGCCAATCGTCCGATATGGCGCTTCTGAGTGAGACAAATTCAGTCATTGCATATGATTAATGGTAGATTTATGAATAGCTGATTGACTTAACAATTTCTGAGACTTGATGGGATTCCACGGATTGATATATATTCTATGATATGGTTAGGCCTACTACGTGCGCTCGCTATTTTGCAAATTTATTCATGGTACTATGCAATTGTTTGCGTTTTTGTTTTTAAAGCTATAATCACTTTTAGAATTGACAAAATTTATTCATTCTGTGGTAGCTTCATATTGTCTATAGAATGGGAAATTGTACAAATTTGGGTCTGAAATCGTGTATTACATGCGTAAATTAAGTTGCCAAATCAAGATTCAAATTCGGGCCAGTCTATTTCGCATCAATTTTTCCTCAAAGCGGCCCGTCTTGAGGGCGAGTTCTACACACAGTCTCATGACGTCATTGGTAATCGTATAGATACTGTGGCAACCGGCTATGTAGGCAGGCCGATCATTCTCTATCCACTGTTTTCATACACGATTAACGGCAATTGTCTGAGTATCTGTTGTCGAACTGTGCATATTCCCTGTACATATGTATATTCCTGACTATCTCGAGATGTACTTTCAATTTGCGTGACAAAAAAGAATGCTAAATTTGGCTGATTTTAAAATTGATTCCAACTTTAAGTGTTCAAGCATGAAACAATACCATTCTCAATCTTTAGACCTGAAACCGGTAAAAATGCAATAGACGCGGCTTACAGTTGCAAAATGGACCATTACCTTTAGAAGAAAAATCGACTGAAGTTGCCTATATCTGTACTATATGTAAATCCTGTCAGTGAAAATCGAAAAAAAAAAACTATTTCCGGTTCAGAAGATATGAGAAAGTTCATGTTATCCATCGCGTACTGATCTATATTCCGGGCAGGCCTAGATTTTATCTTGAATATACTATAAAATATGGACACATAGCGATCACCGACAAATTTTGAAATAGATCTAATTAGTAGTCGCGGAGTTATTGGAACCTACAGCAGCGTGGTTTGTGCGAATGATACTCAAACTAAAAAAATGGTGAAAAACGTGGTTCCGTGGAATCTAAAAACATAGACATAGAAATCTCAAGCTGATTAGACTCGTTAAATCATCGCCATTGGAGGAAATAAATATTGGGCATATTTATTTTGACATTAAATATTAGGTTTCCTATTACACACAGAAAAGTGTGATACGCGAGGTTAGCGTGGCAAGTGTTTGCTTCATGAAGCAAATATAATAGTTTGCTATAGTGTGCTAAAAAGTAATGCAAATGTTTCTTCCGCAGAGCCAACGTAGAAGAGATTTATGCGTAGGCTCGTATACTGACCTATAGCAAACGCTTTACTAAATGTTTTTTTTATGCGCAGTGGATATACTACTTATTCCACAACCTAGGAAATATTTCTTCTGCGTAAAATGTCTTTTATATGTGTACCAAATATGTTTCCTCATCAGAGCATGTTCCTTCACTTTTTTTGCCGACGCTAAAAAAACTATTTTCACAAATGTTTGTGCGTAGCAAAAATTGGTTCTACTCCGTAGTGTCTATTAGTACGGAAGCCGTCACGTGAGAGCGCCGTGAATTGGGGTGAATATCATGAGTTAGGTAGTCCGCTCCAAACAGTGAGGGGAGGGGGTCAAAGAGTTTTTAAAACTAAATGACTGCATTAACAAAATCTAGAGCTTCAAAATGGCATATTTTATAGAGTAACTGATCAGCATCCTAAAACTGAAAAGAAAATAGGGGATCACCGTATCCGTTCTCTTGGAAAACAAGATACAAGATGTGAATATGGGCAAAAAAATGTGTAAAAACACCATAAATTAAGTCATTTTAGTAAAAGTTTGTGATTTTTGATCGAATATGTCGAAGAAACCAGCACGGTGACCCCCTATTTTCTTTTCAGTATTAAAATGCTGATCAGTTACTCTATAAAATATGTTATTTTGAAGAGATAATATTCAAGATATAACTTTTAAATTTTGACTTTTCATTACCTCTATGTTTGTAGCGGACTAAGTGGGATTTATGTTGGGTGATTTGAGGTGAAACACGTGAGAGAGACAGAAAAGATTATTCTGTCATTAAATTGACGTTTGTTCGGCTTTTTTCTTCTGAACCAAGCATTATTGCGTAATATGGAAACGATATATGGCTGTTATTAACTCAGATATCAATCTTTATCTATTATTTGTGTTCAATATCACTCATTTCACATAATAGCGAGCTCAATGGTTACACGTATATGAGTGACAAACATACGATTTTTAACAATCTAGTGTATACAATATACTCAAGTGCATGGAACTTCAAACTGCGATACCAAACACAAAACATAACTTCCGCCTGTCTGTTTGTCGCAGCCTGGGCTTTTCCCGTATCAGGCTCATTTGTGATTGGTTGAAAATAATATGGGAAAAACCAGTTGCATCGTATATTCGCTAGAGGGCGCATAAACACAGTTTGTGATCAACAGACGGCGCCACTAGTGCTTAGCAACAGCGTGAAAACAAAGATTTTGCCGCGCTTCTCATTCATCTTGGTCTCTGGCTGTAGCTCAGCCTGGAATTGAGTAGTGGTATTGGTGTGTTAATCTGAGAATAATTAGTTAACTCGCATGAAATAATTCAATGTAGATCTAGGGTCTACTGATTGCTGATCAGTTAGGATTTCGACTAGATTTAGAAACTTGAACTAAAGAAGTCTGATATCCTACTTTGTAGTGAAGTTAGGCCCATATATAAATTAGCTCAATAGAATAGTGGCCTTCTAATTTCCTGGCTTCAACTCACTAGGTACTGTATATAGCCTATACTAAAGTTTATAGGTCTACATCTGGTATCCAGGTTGACCAGGCCTGATGTTCTGTGAAAAAAAATCACTGTAAAAAATAACAGTGTATGGTAGATGAAAAAAAATGTCTCTGCTTATCTTTTAATATCCATCAAATCTAAACTTTTGAAACTGTGTTATTTTGGCAAATATATACTAGTACGTATATGTAGGGGCTTATAAATGCAAAGACGACTCAGCTGTATTTGCAATCAAATTGTATGCGTGTGCTAGAATAACTCCTGGCATAGTCCTGCTGTTCAGTGTCGTTCAAGCAAACCCCTCCCTCCACACCCACACCCACTCCCACACACACAAAAAAACAAACAAATAGGTCTACCTAGACCTTGCCCAGAGAAATAGGCCTATTTCTTGTTTTATTTTCTCTGTTTTCTGGCTGGCCTCTCTTGCCACACCAAATAGACTCAATAATACTTCAATAACAATAGTGAAATATATATTTAATGGACCCATAGGTGACACAGAAGGTGGTCTTTAGGCCCATACTTAAATTCTGAAATTCATGTAGGGCATAGGAGCATTAAACCCTTAAAGTCTAACTAGAGTGTATCATTTGTATGTACTGATACCGTGGAAATAGTTTCCCTGCTCATTTTGGTTTTTACAGAACTTCAATCACAACCTGAGATATTTCTATTTTCGTGAATTACTTTTTTTCCAATCTATCAGCATTTTGCAGGACCTCATTAATTATTATAATTAGATATTCATGACGTCATATGAGTCAAGGATATAATTAGCTTTCTAAACCTCATTCATGCAAGGATTATAATGTAGATAAAGGTTCCAATGGAAACTGATATGTTTCGTGGTAATGCATAGCCAGTCTTATGTCATGCCAGCATGTTGTCAAGGCTACACAATCAGAGCTAGCGCCCTTAGCAACCAGTTGTTGGGTGGGTTGCTATGAACAATTGAACTGTTAGGACATGTGGTGCTGCTACTTTCTTTTAATATTTTTTACAAAGGATCATAATGTAACAAATGTTGAGGTCCTAATAATGGGAAATCATCAGTGGTTAGCAACAAAATCTCCATAGCAACGTGGTTGCTATGGGCCATATTCTGACTCTGGTTGCCATGACACCAACAAAATTTATTTGAAATTTGAATATTTTATGTATGGAGTCATTGTGTGGAACAAAAAGTATTTTCATGTTCTTTAATTTTATGCAGTAAGGGTATCAATGAGCTCATTATCTTTCAGTGACTCATATGACGTCATCATTGCTCATTTGCATATGTGCATGTGACATCGAAAGGTCAATAGGACATGTCATAAACAAACATCCGCAACATAGTGACTATTCAAGATATTTCATTTTTGTGAAAAAAGAAATGATCCCCAGACTTCCGTCTTTGATATTGACACTGAACTAAAAAAAGTTATTTTTTCATTCTAGTTAGGCTTTAATATTTTGCTTCAATCAATCTGTTTGACACACAGCACTTGCCGACTTCATATATATGCCAAGAGTTACTGACAAAATATATTTCTAATTATTACAAAATTAATAATAAATAATTAAAACCAACGGTTTAACAAAGCACTATAGAATACAAGGATGGATCATAACTACGCCATCAGTCATCGGACTGTGTGTCATCAGCCAGCAGTAGACCATGAGTATTGCAAAGCAGGATCATACAAGCAGGATGGCACATTTTCGCTAGTCTTACTTCCAATTTTTGAAAAGAAAATATTGAATTCCTCGGATATTTGTCTCTTGTCGGAAATGTCTTTGTTATCAATATTGAACTGACTTGGGAATTGGGATTTATTTTTCTTTTTGCCAATTAAATCGTTAAGTATTTGCCACGTTTTCTTACTATCTCCCTTGTTAGTTTCAATGACATTCATATGATATTCTATTTTAGCTTGTCGTTTTATTTTGTTATATATATTTGTATGGGTTTTGTATTTTCTGATGTTATTCGCTGTTGGATTTTAAATTTTTTTTAGGAAAAGGTCAGCCTTCTTTTTCATGGACGTCAAAAGTCCAGATGTAAACCAGGGTTTAATACTACAACGCCTTTTGTTTGGTTTGATTAATTTAAATGGGAAGGCATTTTGAAATGCTCGACTGTATAGTTCAATGAATTTACTATAACCTACATCCGGGCAAGCTGTATCTAACACTGGTGTGAAATTTGTTTTGTTTAATATTTCTCTAAATTTGTTAATATTGTTTTCTGAAAATATTCTAGTCTTAGTAGTATTAGATTCATGTTCAGCGTGCTTCCTGTTGATTATGTGGAAAGTTGCAAAGTGATCTTATTATATACAGTATATACAGTATACAGTATAATTATATATACAGTGTACAGTATAGATCCATATTATAATAATATGTTTTCATTATTTTATTATTTAACTATTCCATGCTATTGATGGATTTATAATATTATATATACAGTATAGATCTATATACAGCCGTACATGTTTATAACTTGTAATGTTTGCGTATATTGGTTATTTCTGCGCTCGCATCTAGGTTTTACCTATTCATATTATTTTGTTTTTTTATTGATCATTATCGGGACCACACTATGACTATCATGACCACACTAGTCTAGACCTATGTAGATCTAGATCCGAAGGGGCCTAAATCCTATCATTCACTGTGACTGTGCCGCGCGCATTAACACGACCAGCCTGAGCGACGCGGAGCAGTCGCTCAGGCTGTAACACGACACGCATTATCAGTGTGCAGACATGAAATCTAGCCAACTTCAACCTGTCAGTGCCGTTAGCTTTCTCTCGTTCCATTCTCTCTTCGGACCAAATGAAATACCAAATGTTTAATGTGAAATCGCCCAAATGTAAACAATCCCACACGGCACGTGCTGTGTGCGATCATGTGACCGCCTGTAGGTGGAGAACGTGCATTCGATTCCTGAAATTGATGTGCGGTTGTACTTACACGTCGCCCAAAATGTGATTGACAACAATCATGCATCCATACGGGCTTATGTGTTCTCTCATCGATATCCATAGGATGGGGCCTACAGGTAGAATCTTTATTGTGAAATGTTGTTTGAGGGACATGAATATCAGAATAATAATGAAAAAAAAAAAAATATTTAAAGCACAAATCTTTTGTTGCAGTCAAAACTATTTATGATATCGAAGAGGAATCAGTATGTGCGATCCACAGTGTCCTACCTTACGTTACACAAATGCCAACCTTAAATCACATGACAACTGAAAATTATAGATGGGCAGATATTCAAACTCAACTTCGAAGCATTATACGAGTACTGATAAAGACAAGTGGATAAGACTTCCAAGTCCGATCATATTTTTTCGAAGCCCTCCCCCCCCCCCCCCGAAAAAAAAAAACGGAAGAAAAATCAGCTACAAATAGTTCAAAACACTGTAAGTTGATTCAAGATATACACATTTTTTTTTGTGTTTGGAGGGTGATGAAACTTTAAAATTTATATATGAAAAAAGGGGTGAAAAATATTTATAAGTCTCAGGGCCGAGTGCTGAGCTCGCACTATTTTGAAGTAGAACTTTCTGGTTTAGTGATCTTTACCTAATGTGACTTTAGTGTCACTTTCACAAAGTTCAATTTGGAGTGCTCATCCGCTGGAACCACGAGAACTAACTGAAGTTCAGCTTTATGCCATGTGCCGCTCCTAACATTGAGAAATACATGTATGGAGTATGTATTTTCAATGCATTTGAAAGACAGTTCACATTCGACAACATCTGTGGACCTTGTATAATTCTGAACAAAACAAAATTGTGTGAGCTAATATTATTCAACCATGGCTGCAGTGAAGAAACGAGTTTTGAGCAGCAAAGTTTATTAAGCATTATAGACTAACACGAAAGTGTGATAGAACATAGCACCAAGGCTGCTGTAGCTTACCGGCAATCATGAGAAACGCAGAGTATTGATTTTCCAACATATAAATTGTTACACTGATCTTGAACTCTAATTGTCAAAACATGTTCGTAAATGTTGCTGGAAACACATTTTCTGTATGGACTATAATACGAAATCAAATTCCAAAGTCATTGAAGATCAAATTCAAGGTCATCACTCAAACCGCAATATATGATTTCCCATTTGAATGTGCCAATACTTAGGCTCTATTTTGAAGTCTTCTATGAGTTTACTCCACACAGCTCCCATTATGAAGGAAAAATGCGGAATATTTTGAAACAAAAATCTCAAAACTGATCAGACAGTTTTTGAGAAAATGGCCATTTTTAGGTTACCGGACCTTTGGTCCGATAACCTATTGCCGTGGCGTTGCGTCCGTCGTCCGTCGTCCGTCGTCCGGCGTCCGTCGTCCGTCCGTCCACATTTTTATCATTAAAGTTTACAGGCGAATATATCTGAAATTTTGCACAAAAATACCTAAAAATATTTCCAGGAAAGGATTTTTTTAGTTTTTTGATTTTCGCATTTTTTTCAAAATGGCGGCCGTTTTCGTCGAAAAATGGCTAATTTTGGATTTTGATGGTCGTTTTCTCAAAATCTGTTCAGTAACTTTTTTTCTTATTGATGCACGACACTCCTCCTATGTACCCCTGTGACATGTATAAATTTCGTTGCGCTTGAATCGCTCGAAGTGGGCCATTTTGGGCCCAAACTCGGCCCAAATGTGACTTTCCCATGTTAAATTCTCCTATGCTTTATAATGGGACACATTAAAGCCTAATATCTAACTTAATATTGAGATTAGAGACTAGGAATCAATTGTGGACATATAGGAAATGATATATGCTGAATATTGTCGTGACCTTGAATTTGACCTCTGACCTTGGTATGAAGGTCAGAGCGGCCGTTTTCGTCGAAAAATGGCCAATTTTGGACTTTGATGGTCGTTTTCTCAAAATCTGTTCGGTAACTTTTTTTCTTATTGATGAAAAACACTCCTCATATGTACCCCTGTGACATGTATAAATTTCGTTGCGCTTGAATCGCTTGAAGTGGGCCATTTTGGGCCCAAACTCGGCCCAAATGTGACTTTCCCATGTTAAATTTTCCTATGCTTTATAATGGCACACATTAAGCCTAATATCTCACTTAATATTGAAATTAGAGACTAGGAATGAATTGTGGACATATAGGAAATGATATATGCTGAATATTCTCGTGACCTTGAATTTGACTTTTGACCTCATTTTCAAGGTCACAGGACAAAATGGCTAATATCTCGATTATTATCGACTTTACAGCTTAGGAATCAGTTGTGAACATATAGGAAATGATATATGCTGAATATTCTTGTGACCTTGAATTTGACCTTTGACCTCATTTTCAAGGTCACATGACAAAATGGCTAATATCTCGCTTATTATCGACTTTACAGTTTAGGAATCAATTGTGAACATATAGGAAATGATATATGCTGAATATTTTCGTGACCTTGAATTTGACCTTTGACCTCATTTCCAAGGTCGCAGGACAAAATTGCTAATATCTCGCTTATTATCGACTTTACAGCTTAGGAATCAATTGTGAACATATAGGAAATGATATATGCTGAATATTTTCGTGACCTTGAATTTGACCTTTGACCTCATTTTCAAGGTCACATGACAAAATGGCTAATATCTCGCTTATTATCGACTTTACAGCTTAGGAATCAATTGTGAACATATAGGAAATGATATATGCTGAATATTCTCATGACCTTGAATTTGACTTTTGACCTCATTTTCAAGGTCAACAGGACAAAATGGCTAATATCTCGCTTATTATCGACTTTACAGCTTAGGAATTGATTGTGAACATATAGGAAATGATATATTCTGAATATTTTAATGATATTGAATTTGACCTTTGACCTAAATTTCAAGGTCAGTCATTTTATTTTCAAAGTCAGATTACAAAATGGCTTATATCTCGCTTATCAAATTTACAGCTTAGGGGTCCATAGTGAACATATAGGAAATGATGTATGCTGAATAGTTTGGTGATCTAGAATTTAACCTTTGATCCCATTTTCAAGGTTAGAGATATGGCGATTTCAGTGGTCACCTTGAATTTGACCTTCAACTTTCTCGGCTTAACTCTGTATATTTCTCCGGTAACCTTTCTAGCCCATTGGGCTAATTTTTTCGCCGACCCGTCAAAAAATCAAAATGGCCGCCACACGCAGACCGGCGATTCAAGGGCAACGAAACCTATACATTTCATTAAGATACATGAGAGGAATGTTTTGAAACAAAAATCTCAAAACTGGTCTGACAGTTTTTGAGAAAATGGCCTCCAAAGTCCAAAATAGGCAATTTTTCGTCAAAAATGGCCGCCAAATAGGCAAAAACGATTCAATCAAAAAATTTAAAAAACGTCTTTAGATACTGGCCCAACGTATGTTCTGACAGATTTATGGGGAAATTCATTATGTAAAAAAAAAAGTTACAGACCCGGACGGACGACGGACGACGGACGAAATACCACGACAATAGCTTATCGGCCCAAATGGCCGGTAAGCTAAAAAAAAAAGATGCTATGAAAAAATAACCTCGTCAAAAAAGCGCATTTTTCCACTAACGTTTTCGATTGTCAATTTGACTGTGTCAAAACGAAGCACTTTAGCCTTGTCGGCGACAAAATTTGACAACCCTAAACTCGTCAAATCCTCGTCATTAATACTATGCAAATTTGGAATAATTATTGTTACAGCAATATCAAATCATATGAATTTCTACGAGAGATGGGCCATCAATTGCACGGACTCGGAGTCCAGAGCAACTCTGCCCAAAGTCAAAACTGCGTCAAATGCACTTGACGACGTATCAAGTAGGCCTACTTGTGCTGTAACCATACTGCAAGTCTGCTTTGATATGCCTGGTGTTGAACATAAAAATGGTGTCAGTATGTGGCACTGCATGACGACATAAAAGTTGTCAATGTGACGAGTTCTTTGACAAGGCCGACTTTACCCTTGTCAAAAACGTGTTTATTGGGAAGAAAACCCATAAGTTTGTCATAATGACGAGTTTATGACGAGGTAATTTTACCATATAGGTATATCCTATCCCGTATGATATGTCGATCATATCAATAAGAGCATGGACTGAGTTTTCGGAAATTGGAAACGTGCATAAAATTCCGATTCCGTTTTCACCTCAAAAGGGTTCTGCCCGTCACGTAAACCCCGTGGATAAATTAGTATCCCCTAAGTATCATTTCGATCAAGGAAATCCACGTTGGCTAACAAACTATACTCGATGATTTTTTTTCTAACTCGTTAACACCGTTTTTTGCGATGTTTAATAGTACTATATTATATTTTGGCATAAAAAGTTAGCAATCTGCCCTTTCACTGTCCAATATCAAGAAAAATCTACCCCGATCTTAATTTTAGCCCTATCATTGATAGGGTGTACCATTGTTTTATTTTCTCGCTTTTATAACGGTGTAGCTATTCGAACTCAACTTGTTTGTGTATAATACACCACCAAAGTGTATTATTGTCCACAATTATGAAGTACTTAGAATCTTGATGGATGTTAGCACGACCAAATACTGAAATATGTCTGAGATTTCCGAAATCCCGTTTTGGGCTGAAATATAACATTGGGGGTAGATTACCAACGTCCATTTCACGCGATGGGAGTCGCAATTCATTATAAAAAATGCTGTATGACCCTCTGGCGAAGCCTGCTGAATTATAATACGATATCGTGTACGATACACGATACGATATCAATACCTATCAAAAATAGATTACCGTATTCTCGCCCATACAGGCGCATGCGCCTATAAATGAAACAGCGCCTTTTTGTACACGCACGGAATTATAATTATGCCTCATATATAGGCGCATGCGCCTTTATGTGAGGTATGGCGCATGCGTCTATATGTGAATCCACCTTTTTTCGAACATAAGCTTTCCAGGTGGATGTCCGTGAATTTCATTACACAGTAAATCACATATAGTAGACTACAGGTGGGTCGGAGCACTCCATGTACTAGATCAGGGGCGGGTATAGCATTTTATGAGGGGGGGGGGGGGGGGCAAAACCTTTGATCGACAGAGCGGCGAGCGAAGCGAGCCCATGTCGTCCGGGATCGTCCCTTGAGGATATGCATGCCCAGTGGTGTTTTTTTTAAAGGTTTCCTTTGGTCCATTCCCCATTCCCTCAAGAGTTTTTGCATGGCTACTTCGGAGCAGATCTGGCATTTGAGGGAAGGCCCATTTGTGAAATGTTACTAAGCCAGGCGAAACAAGCTCCTGTCGGCCGGAGGTCTGGGGCCCGCTGAAGAGCCCCAGACGCTGAAGGTTTATGCATCCCCAATGATGTGTTTTAGGGCTCTCCTTGGTCCAATATCCATGGCCTCGGAGAGTGTATGAATACCTGATCTTGGGTAAATCCAGGGTTCTGAAGGATATGAAATGTCGTGAAGCGAGGTGGTGAAGACCGAGGGGTCTGGGACCCGCGTTGAGGGTGTGCTTTATAGACTTCCTTTGGTCCATTTCCCATCCCCCTGAAAAGTGTTTGCATGGCTGATTCAGGCAAATCTAGGGTTTTGATGGAAAGCCTAGTTCTGGAATGTTGTTAAGCAAGTTGAAGCAAGCCACTGTCGGCCGGGGGTCTGGGTCCCGCTCAAGGGCCCCAGAAGCTGGCGGTATTCGCGTGCCTGATACAGCATCCCAGAGCTCTCCTGGGTCTGAATATCAAGCATTACTTAACACCCATAAATGCATGATCACTGTAGTTGAAACAAAATATGACATACGAAAATATTACTTGGTTTTGGAAACCCATCAAAGGATTAAGCATTTGGCCATCCAATGCCGTCAAATCATTTATAGAAGGTGAAGGGCATGAAGTGCTTTCACTGAAAACAGGTGGGTTGGATATAGAGTGAATACATTGCTTGCGACATGAAGCCCCAGAAGTTGAAGCTACTTCCCGGTGTAATTTATCTTGAAAACACTTCCTCCCCTCTCTTTTCCTCCTTTTCCTTTTTTCTCTTCTTCTCTTTTTCCTTGGGGGGGGGGGGGGGGCTAAACCCGCCCCTGTAGATAACACTTATTTCAATGATAATGTGTCGCAAAAACATGTCCTGAGATGTGCGCTTATAAACGATACTGTATTATCCACATATTATACTGGAGAAAAAATATACCTCGTATATAAGCGCATGCGCCTATATATATACGAGGTATGGTGCACCTTCATTTATAGGCGCATGCGCCTACATGCGCAGGAAAACGGTAAATGGAACCTAAAACGAAAACAGACAAAACACTCCACTGAGCAATAGAACATTTTATTTTGGCTTTGGTGTCCTGCAGGCATGAAATACATCGCCTCCATTTGTATATTTTGTTGTCAAAACAACATCTTAGATATAATACAGTAACAATATTGATATGGATGTGGTCGATCAATACAAAATGCTGCTTGTTTAATATTTAATACAAAAAGCTATATACAATGTGCCAGAGGGAGTAATCATGCGCACAGTGGGACATTTACAATTGATGTTGCTCATTTCGAGAACTGAGTATAAATAAAAAGATCAAATTTCGTGTCAGGTACGAATTAGGCAATCTCATGTCAAGGTGCATTCAAATTTACGAATGGAAGAGGCCCAAACAATCAGTACAAATAAATATAATTTTGTGGAAAAGAAATCTTGCAAAGAAATACATTTACAATTCATGGGTCCAGAAAATTGTTGAACAAGTTAACGATCATTGATGAACTCGTTAGCGCCATCAAGTAGAAACATTTTTCAACTCTTTTTACTGGTCATTCAATGTTCATCTGAGCGAAGTAGCAATGAAACAGCGCTGTTATGTACAGTATACCACAATATATTTTTCAAAAAGATGTGTAGGGAACGGAAATGTCATCACAGTGTGTGTATTAACCTATGCGTATATATTCTGATGAGGCAATAGAAAATAAGGAGCTCCAAATATACAACGTCTACAATAGTGGTATTAATAAGCTCAATGTAGTTCAGACACAATTCAATGTTTGACACGAGACCAGGCATATGTTTACCTAGTTTGGAATCTCGAGTTATTTCAGATTTCACTGTGAAATACTTGTACAGCAAGCAAATACACTGCGGTCATCATACAAAGAGCTAACAGTCCTACTTGAAAATCATGCCAGATATACTGTAATGACTGTGATAAAAAATCACATGCATTCTTCTATGAATTCAAAAAAATATCAGCATTAAAAATATTTACATTATTTTATCAGCAGTATGGACAACAATTCGCTGCTAAATCCTGACTCAAAACATACATTAAATGGATGACTGGATATTCCTGAAAGAAACCCCACATATATTCAAGAAACATGTAGAAACATGCATTGCGAAATGTATAAAATAGATATCGTCCAACAACACTGAAATACATCCTATCGTACAGTACAGACTAAAACAGTGTTCTGCATATTCGTGGAAGTTTCAGATGTGGAAGTATCATTAGTAGTGTATATCATGAAATATGATAAATATTTTGTAATTAACCAGTATTCTCTATCATGTATTATACACGTAAGTTAAAACCTCACTAAAACTCAATATTTAAATGCAACTTGGATTTAGATTTTGTCGAGCTAACAGTACATCAACAGTCACACAAAACTAGTTGCTTCAGATATTTCACAATACGTATTAACGTGAAACATATACAGATGTGAAAAAAAACAACAACATTCATACACATGTACATATAATATAATACACGACACTTTACACAGCACTATCGCGATGGGGCAGAAGGACATCAGCAGAGATTGTCGGCTACAATAATACCCACGGCAGTCAGAATCTGTACGCCCATACAGCAACAGGCCAGGGCAAAGGACCAGCCGATCCGCAGCGTGTCCCCGTTAAAGATTGCCCCGAATATCCCGACTGCTATCAACTCCGCCACGCCTAGGAAGATTGGAGATGTATTTGTAGTAGGATCAAATCAACACTATTTTGCTATTTCACACAAATATTTTGCCACACATGCATTATCATATTTGCTACATGTCATTGTAGAGTCTTATATGTGTATTTAATCATAGTGTATAAGAGAGAAAACATTGATAGTGAAATGAAAGGAATAGTGTTGATACCAAAATACAAGAAGCTGCCTACCTCCCACACCACAAACTATAGCGCTGATGGTGGCACTGAACTCGCGGACGATGACCAGAACACACATGACGAGGGCAGTGGTGTTAGCCGCCAGAGCTATCACCATGACAGCCATCGCTCCTATAACCTTCCCGTCTGCCGGACAAATCATATATTATTAATATGTGTGACATAATCTTGATTGAAAAAAATGTGAGTCGGTATTATTACATCCTTACTTAAAATTATCTGACAGAAGTTGAATTACTAGAATGCACTTTTTTGTGACGGATTAGAATAAAAATCGACTTATTCCAATTACTTAATTATTTAAATATCATGATTCAAATAATTAATTGAATATTCAATTAAATGAATATTTAATTAGTAAACTCAAGTTTATCCATCAGTGAAACACGCTTTTTGGTTGTAGTTTTGTTTTGAATAACTTGAAACTTCGTGTGTATGATATGGGCACAATGCCGCAATTTTTCCACCAAATTTCAGAGTTCTATCTCAAAAATTGAGAAAGTTGGCAATCTAACCCAATGTTAAATTTCAGCCCCAACATGGAATTTCAGAATCTGTACAAAAAAAAACACAACTTTTATGCGATGTACGAGTTATATATTGCTTCAGAATAAACATAATCACTTAATTTAAACCAACTATGTCTTCTGACTCCAAATCAACAATGATCAATGCAATATGTTCATTCTGTATGGGTATAAACACGATGAAAGCCCTGAATTTGTTGAAATTTACCTCCGACTGAAACTTAACATTGGGCTAGATTGCCAACTTTTCCAATTATTGAGATATAACTTTTTTACGATAGAAATTACGGCATGATGCACAATTAATGCACACAAAATTTCAAGTTGTTCCGAATATTTGAAACAAAACTACAGCCAAAAGCGTAGTTTCACTGATGGATGAACTTGAGTTTTAGAGTAGACTCACCAGTTTCGCCGTAGTCTAGGTATGTGCATATCCAGCCTGCCCCATAGTTTGGCCGGTAACATTCCTTAAATAGTCCGTATGATTCATTGCCACTTTGATACCACCAAGGGCAACTAAAAGCCAGGAGGAACAGGATGTATGATCCAATAACTAGTCCGAAAAACGCGAAATTCGTCACGCGACCCATAATTCACTTCTAGTAGGAACACCGCGAAGCTTCTGTCGTTCAAAGATGATCGTCGGCGGAGTGGCTTTCACATGGTGATGCGCTGAGATCTGAAATAAAATTTAAAAAACCCATCAATTATTAGCACTGAATAGTCAGAAATTAGAGATGTATTTGTTTAAATTATGTTATGTAATGCATGGTAATACACATAGTTACATATATATATGCATGGAGTTCTTATATGTTCAGATCCAGTTGATACAAAGATCACAGCATTCCATGATTATAATTCCTCTAATTAATTGTTGGGGTATGAAGGTCGTAGGCCTATAGAATTCGAACGAACGTACAGGTACGACATGCTTATGAACCATATTTTAGTTTTGAATATACATGTACATACGTTATGCACCCAAAACATATTTTCTCTTTCTGTTCAACAAGATACATACGTTATGAAAATATGTCTATATTTATAGCTTTTGTCCATATACACAGAACGAATGATATAAAAAAACAAGTGGTGTACAAAACGAAGGCAGTAAATATGTCAATGAGCTCAATGAGGTAATTCTAGATAAGCATTATGCATATATGCAAAGTTGTGGAGAATATCGATATTATTGCATTTGAATGTACGACGCCTAGTTTACATTTGGTCTGAGAGATACCAAATGGGGGCCGAGAATCCGGAATTATAAAGTTCCTGGAAAGTTAAATAACCGAATGAATATTGTTATATAACGCCATAAGCTGGTCCAAGTGGCGAAAGCTCTATCTCATCCAAAGCAGTTCTCCTATTCATACCTGTAGTGTTATCGTGTGATATGGGTCAGGCCCTTGAGATTAGTAAAAAATAACCAATGAGCGTTATACATAACTATATCCCTATACACGCCATTGGATATATCATGGATACGCGCTATCGTATTTTTTTTTTTGCATTATATTAACCATACATGTCAGCAAGCGTCTATTTAAATCATAACAAAGGCTTTATTTAAACGGCAGCATGTTGTTGATGATTTATATGTGTTTTATATTGTGGTATATTACTGTAAGCAACATTACATGACACATGCAGTTTGAATACCGAATAGCAAGGGAAATTACGTTGAAATGTCATTGCTAACCGACTTGTGGATACATAGATATTCATGACACCAAATAGAACGATTGTTTGTCACGCTTGAGTAACTCACAGTCAATGAATGTCTCATCCCCGCACATACCGTGCTGTTTTACCTGTAAAAGTCACTTATGTTTTCCCGCACCACTTCAAATCATGACTTATATCTGTTTAATATACTATCACTGTGATATTGCCGACACAGTCCTATGTTTATATCATCATTGTTATGATCAAGCGCACCTGTGTTACTCGCGACAGGGCATATTCAAACTACAGTATGGGTGACCTAGAAAGGACGGGCAAACCACACGCCAAACTCACATGTAAGCTGGTATCATGTCGCACAGTGAGATACATCCGTATAGGTATCCATGTTGTTTAAACCATTAACTAACTGACCATTGGTAGCCGTCAATACACAAATGTCAAATTTGAATACGTTTCCGTAAGCCGGGCACAATGGCGACACCATATAACGCGACAGATATTGGCAAAAGTATTGATTTTGTTATCTTGGGAAAACCCAGCGCAGCCAGTGAGATTCAAAGCGTCTGATTGGCTCACGCAGCCAGGTAAAGTTCGATCGATAAAGGTAGATCGCCCGCTCGAAAAGTCGAGGTCAGAGGTGTAGTAAGTTTTCGTGTGGGCCAACTCCACCACAGGAGACCGATAACCTTAGCCGAAGATGTTTTTTGGGGTAAACATCTGTCGTGTATGATTTGAATGCGTATACTAGTATATGGTGTAATTATGTACATTCATGGACGAATGTATAGTATATTTTTAATAGTTTTCTCATAAAATTTGAATTTACATGTATGTGGCTAAATATCTTGTATGTAAAAAGGTATGTAAACATAATATGTGAATGAAGAAATATAACATGGCGTCCTGAGTGATACACTGTTAATTAGCGTTATCATGTTTCGGACAATGTAAAAACTTGCTATATATTGTGTGCGAGCAAGAATTTATAGTCGTAATATCGGATTTAGTTGTGCACAGCAGAATCACCTAATTTTCATACTTCTCTCCCAAAAATGAAAAAGTTGGCAGTTTACCAAGTAGTAAACAGCATACCTTTAATGACGTGTTTACATCCAAAAGGATTCGAAGTAATGTTGTATTTGGACCAGAAGACACATTTGGTTGTTTTCTCTTTTTCTTGAACATGTTGATTTCGGAAAAAAAATACACCGCTACAAAACCGAGAAATATATTATTGCACAAAAGCGTGCATGGGACCCAGAATTCCAATGATGAGGCTGAATTTACAATTCGAATAGATTTTTGCAATAGAAGTCATTGGAGATTCGTTAGAGAACTGCCGTTTGACTCCCAGTTGAAGTATGCAACGTTATCCTGGTTATAGCAAGGTACCATTTAGCATTACCAAAATATCAACACAATTATCCGCAACTGTTTTATTTTTTGAGGTGCAACTGGTGTTCACCAAAATTGCGGTTTTGACCTTCAATATCACTGATATGAAGGCCAAATGCAAGGTCACCCCTGATATCACTATATGTGATAGGGGTTCTAGGGGTGTATTTCATACAGCTCCCATTATGAAAAAATGTGGATGAAATTTCCCAAAATGTCCAGAACTTTCCAAGTGACGAATTAATTTTTTGTTTTGTTTTTTAGGTTACCGAACCTTTGGTCCGATAACCTATTGTCGTGGCGTTGCGTCCGTCGTCGGCGTCGTCCGTCTACATTTTTATCTTTAAAGTTTATGGTCTGATTTTTCTGAAATTTTGCACAAAAATATCTAAAAATATTTCAAGAGGTAGGTATTTTTTAGTTTTTTGATTTGCGCTTATTTTTCAAAGTGGCGGCCATCTTTGACGACAAATGGCCAATTTTGGATTTAGCGGCCATTTTCTCAAAAACTGTCTGACCGCTTTTGAGATTTTTGTTTCAAAGACCACTCCTTTGAAACGACTTTTTACAATCTTTATGACGATGACGCGAGGATTTTTTTGTGTGAAATTTTGTGCGATTTTTTTGTGCCTATCATTACATCAACTTCGTTTAATTAATGCGGAATACTAAGAAGATAATTGATAAATCGTAATATAGGACATGATGAGTTATCATGTCCTATATTAGGTATATTAAGTATAAAATACATATAAGGACAAAATAGCTAATAACTTGCTTCTCTGTTGACTTAATAGTTTGGAAACCAATTGTGGACATTTTGAAAATGATATACACTGAATATTTCGATGACCTTGAATTTGACCTTGAACTTATTTTCATTTCATTTAATGAACAGAAGAGCGCATAATTCAGTTGCATCAATAGATGTTTTATTACTTGTCATCTTTTGGTAAACCAAATTCATTTGTCAATGTGGCGTTTTTCTTTATGTACAGATTATATGGGTAACAAACTTGCATATTCAACGAGCGCTCCGTCATAATACAGTTAATATAGGTACAATCAATCTTCACACATGCGTACTAACAGATAAATGCGAAACCTTGCGTCAGTTATCATGTGCATTATGTATATCAAAGTTAATACAATAGCCATTAGTGTACAAAACATGTTTCAGCTCTCGGTCGTCAAGTGGCTCTCGTGGTTGCCATGGAACAAATACCGGAAGACGTCTGCCCACATTGACAAATGTCCGGAAAGAAACACGTGAGTGGTGTACACAGTGGTTGTAAGGATTCCGATCAAGGCGCTATCTGTGAAGAACAGTTAAAGACGAACACAGACAAACAGCTTTAAATTCTTTCTGTAGGCATACCTAATTTAAGGGTAATTTGTCCCAAATCCCTACAGCGTGAAAACTGACCGTATGTGTTACAACTGATGGAATTTCAGAATAATCGAATAATCAAGGAATTTGTATACCCAAATGTCAATAATTTTTTTTAAAAGTTCGAATCAAATTGACACAAATATCGTCAACAGAATTATTTCAAACTTTCTTTTCGCAACAACCCCGCTCGCAAAGTCCTTGTGACAGTGTCTGCGTGTCCATGAATAATTAACCATAGCAATGACAGTCAAGTATTGATTAATCCAAAAAAAATGCATTATTCGAAGGATACGAAGCAATGTTATCTCCCAGGGTTCCATGACACACACACCCAGGTGGATGGTGTATTGGAAATACAACCAGGAGAGAAAACTGACAAATCTCCGGACAGGATCCAGCAACATGACTTCCTGTGAGGAAAAAACCCCGTGAAAACAATCATACGTATACAAGGATTACATTTACATGACAGATTGCTTGAATAGGACATAAAGGGATTAGTTTGGCAAAACATCGAACAATTAGCGAATAATACAGAAATTGCTACTACTATATATATATGTATATGGTATAATAATAATGGATCCCCCGAGTAAGTGTGATGAATTTGTTATATTCGCGTGCATTATGATAATTATCCCGTTGCAGTATTAACGAACGGTATGTCTTGTTTCTGCGGAAACGTACATTATGCCTGCCAACCCTTCATGGCATGATAAAAGACTATTCGACTCCTTTGAAACGACTTTATACAATCTTTTTGACGATAACGCGATGATTTTTGTGTGTGAAATTTTGTGTGATATTTTTGCGCCTATCATTACATCAGCTTCGTTTAATTCTTGCGGAATACTAAGATGATAATTGATATATCGTAGTACATTGTATAGGACATGATGAGTTATCAATAATATTTCTCGCAAAATCATACTCGAGTTATTGTATGCTGTTCCAGTAAATCAACAAACGTATTAAATGTTGGACATTTAAAATCGGTACCCACATAGCTGTGTATAAATTTCATGATACTGATGTGAAAAAACACGCCATTTTTTCATTTCATTTCATCTGTACACACTATGAAACGTGTATTGTGGACAAATTATAAGACGGCAATAAATATCTTTTTCGTTCCAATCCACTATTGATATTAAACATTTACCACCCACATACACATATTATTGTATTTGAAAATTAAGTTAATTTGGCTGTGATCCCATTCAGTAAAAATTAGCCAAAGGGCTAAGATAGATTACCGGACAATATATAATACCTAGTTTGTCCCGTGGCGTTGAAAAAGCTGTAAATTCAGTAACAAGAAGGATATTAGTCATCATGTCCAGTGACATAATGAAAATGAAATCAAAAGTCAAATTAAAGGTGTCCACAACAGAACCCAGTTTGTAAATTTGATAATAAACAAGATATTAGCTAAGTTGTCCTGTGAGATCTTGAAAACGGAGTCGGTGGTCAAATTCAAGGTCACGACAATATTCAGCATATATGAATTCCTATCAGTCCACAATTGATTCCCAAGTTTTGAAGTCGATGATGAGCGAGATATTAGTCATTTTCTTCTTCGACCTTGGAAATGAGGTCGAAGGTCAAACCAGGGTCATCACAATTTTTGAACAATATCATTTCCTATATGTCCACAATTGATTCCTAAGCTGTAAAGTCTATAATGAGCGAGGTAGCCATTTTGCACTCTGACCTTGAAAATCAGGTCAAAGGTCAAATTCAAGGTCATCAGAATATTCGGCATATGTCATTTCCTATATGTCCACAATTGATTCCTAAGCTGTAAAGTCAACAATAAGCGAGATATTAGCCATTTTGTGCCTGACCTTGAAAATGAGGTCAAAGGTCATATTCAAGGTCATCAAAATATTCGGTATACATCATTTCCTATACGTCCACAATTTAGTCCCAAGCTGTAAATTGGATAATAAGGGAGATATTAGCTGTTTTGTTCTTTGACCTTGAAAATGAGGTCAAAGGTCAAATTCAAGGTCATCAGAATATTTGGATTAAATCATTTCCTATATGTGCACAATTGGTTCCTAAGCTGTAAAGGCGAAAATAAGCGAGATATTTGCCATTTTTTGCTCTGACCTTGAAAATGAGGTCGAAGGTCAAATTCAAGGTCATGACAATAGTCAGCATATATCATTTCCTATGTGTCCATAATTGATTCCTAGTCTCTAACCGCAATTCTGAGTGAGATATTAGGCATAATGTGTCCCACTATCAAGCATTGGAAAATATAACATGGAAAAGTCCCATTTGGGACCCGTCAAGAAAACCTATACACGTCACAGAGGTATGTGAGACCAATCTTTTGAAATAAAAATCTCAAAACTGTCTGAACACTTCTTGAGAAAATGGCCGCCAAAATCAGAAATTGGCCGTTTTTTTTGGCGAAAATGGCCGCCATTTTGAGAAAAATGCGAAAATCAAAAAACTAAAAAATAGCCCCCTCTTGAAATATTTTAGGTATTTTTGTGCAAAATTTCAGGAAGATCTGATTGTAAACTTTAAAGATAAAAATGTGGACGGACGACGCCGACGACGGACACAACGACGGACACAACGCCATGCCAATAGGTCATCGGACCATAGGTCCGGTTACCTAAAACAGCACGTAAATTCATGAAGTAACTTGATATTCACCCACCAGGGTTATGGTGAAATTTGGAAACAAATTTTCAAAGCTGCGCGTACGCTGCCATTTTATGTGTGTATTTTATTCCACGTGTATTAAGTTTATGGAGTAAAATTTTATGAAATCGCCCTTGTGATACAACAGATAAACCAACAAATAACCTACCTTCTGTAAAATTAAAAAAAATAACAAGAGATTGTTATCACTCGACCAACCGGTACATTTTAACGCATTCTGTGTGACAATGATAGCTAGAATTGTGAATCTGAACATACATGTATATACAGTTGGCGGGCCGGAACAATACGCATGGTCGGTGATGCGAATCAATCTGAAAAAAACTCTTCCCTTTATTCTTTAAAGCGACGATCACTCGATAAGAAGAAAAAATAGCCCAAGGCATAAGATGGTTACCGGACAATTTTGGTTTTAAGCATTGCAGGTAATATATGACCTTGGGATTTACCAATCTCAAGGAATGGTGTATACCCCACATGGCAGCAGTAGCAACATTTATAAGCTCCGGTGTTTTTGTTGAATTTCACATAGTTTCTGTCGGAATATAGTGACTTTTGCCTGATTATTTATTCATTTGGTGTCGATATATTTGGTTGTTTTTGGACGTTTTGAAATTTCGTGACTGGGCAGCTATGAATACAAACTGCGGCCAGTGTGGCACAATCAATCTATTGTGTACAATAGAAATGAACTTCAGCGAATGCGCGCTTCAACCAAAGGCACTCGTCTTCCTGATCGTGTTTCTTCTCACCTGAAATCACTAGGCATACGGGCACCTGTGAGAGGCCTCCGCGGAGGCCTCAGCACACACGCACGCAGCAACACCATTCATTCACTATCATCATGTAACGTACAGGGTTGACATTTAATATGGAATACAGATTTATCTTGCCTGGCGTTCATAAGCATCTAACCTCATACTTAGTGCATTCTTTATCTTGTATTTTCAATCAGGTAAACACTGTGATCCAGAACAAACAACCCAATCTCAAATTATGCCAATAATAGATTCATAATTTATCAACAATACGCAACAGCAGATACTTCACACATGTTGAGCGTCATTATGCCAACTAGCACCAACAATGTTCAGTATCGCGTGTGACTTCCCCTGGCTGCTTGTAGCGACATCACACGGCGGGGCATACCCCCAGACAGTGTCCTCAAGGTGTTCAGGGGTATATTGGCCAATGCGTCCATCACAGCCTGTCACAATTCATCCACACTGGTTGGTTGTCGAACCAGGTTGTTGGTCCGTCCGGTTACTTCAGCCCATAGGTTCTCCATGGGGTTTATATCTGGTGAACACGCTGGCCATGACAAGAGCTCAACCCCCTGATCCTGAATGAAAGTGGCCACTGCACGAGCCCTGTGTGCAGGAGCATTGTCATCCTGGTACAAAAAATTGTCCTGGAAGGCCCCTCGATCGATTGGCAACATTGTTTGGTCTAGGATGCGTATGTACTGGTGTTGATCCAGATTGCCGAACAGGATCACAAGGTCACTTTTTCCACCTGCTTGGAAGCTCCCCATATGGTTATCCCACCGCCTACAGCCTGCACTCTGGGTAGTATGCACGCTTGATGGTAAAGTTTTTAAACTCGTTTGCGAACTTGGATATGTCCATCATGGCGGTTCACCTCAAATCTCGCCTCGTCACTAAATATGACATGATTCCAGTAATGTGGTCCCAAATGGCGGTGATCTCTGGCCCACTGCAGACGTCGCTCGTGATGTTTCTGACTCAGCAGGGGTTTCTTTAGTGGTCTCCTGGCACGATATCCAGCTCGAACCAATCGGCTGTTCACTAGTGTTCTGGATACGCGTACACATATGGCGTTCTGTCATTGTACTCTCAAGGCCCTGGCTGGCATGGTACGGCCACCAGTACACAGGCGAATGAGCAAACGGTCTTGTCTTCTTGTTGTCTTTATAGGACAGCCTGGCCGAGATCTAGGAGTAGGCACACCTGTCTCGGCGTTCCTTTTCAGGATCTTGTCGACCCCCCCCCCCTATGTGATGTTGTTTTGCCTCGCTATTTCAGTCTGTTTTGGCCCATAACGTCGCAGGGCAACCACTCCATGACAAACTGCCGCACTTAACTGACGCACCATCACTTCAGGAATCTGTGTTTAAAAATTTCAAGCTAAAAGTCAAGGAGATCCTGGGATATACAGTGCCATCTATTAATTTGGAGCCACTTTAGTGAGGTCTTGATTACCACAATTTGGTATTGCAGTCACACGATTATGAGTGTATATTCTCAATAAACCCAGTAACAAAACTTACAGTCTACATTTGGGTAGCAATAAGAGTATAACGAACTCATAAAACCACCGTCCTCCTCCGCAAAACCACCCGCGGAGGAGTGATCACGTTCTTGCCGAGGTTCGACCACGTGCATGCGGAGGATCGGCCACGTGCTTGCGGAAGACCAGGCATGCACATGCGCAGAACAGCTTCCGGTGGAGAGCCCAATATAAGCCACAGGACCTCCGCAGAAGTGAGGACCTCCGCACCGGCGACACCTCCGCGGACGACGTCGAGACGACCTCCGCAAGTATCTACCTCCGGGAACGGAAGAATTGCGGAGCCAGGGAACCTTCACCTCCGCATGGACTTCGCGTAGGAGGAGACTGACGCTAGTTCGGATGCCTAAAGTTAAAGCAGGGTCTTAGTCTAAACCTGGACCCGGTGTAACCTTTTATTATTGTAAAGCCCGGTGACTTAGTCTAAACCTGGTCACTGTGTAATTTGGGGAAACATTTCATATATTTTGTGAGTGAGTAACTTGTCGAATTTGGTAATAAAACCCGTGTCTTTGAATTAATATGTCTTCAGCACTTTTCTCTAACCAGAGAAATACTATGGAATTGCGGACGTCTCACTATTAATTGTCTATAGCGTTCGGACACAGAGACGAGAGGTACTACAAAAAGACTATACGAAAAATAAACACAACGAGAAACAACCACGGCACCAAATAACCATCAATCGTAAAATCGCTACAGAAACTTGGTGCCGTGACCAGGATCCTTCGAAGAAGCATACAGCTCAGAAGAACGAGCCCGAGATGTCCGAAACAGAGGGAAAGGATCTGAAGTCCTCCGCGGAAGAAGAGGGAAGATCGAGGGAGTGTGGAGGATCTGGTGACGCAGAGGAGTGCGGAAGACAATCTGAGGACGCGGGTCCGGAGGACTCCGGAAGATCAGAGGCCTCCGGAGCTGGTGATGACAGATGTCCTCGCTCCATCCGGAGTGAGGAGACCCCCGAGTGGTCTGGATGGACGGAACATGACAGGAGGCGAGAGCGGGAGCGCTACCTGCAGAGGGTCCGCGAGAGCCCAGGGCTCAGTAGAGTTTTGGGGAGACCCAGCTCTTACCTGGGGGACAGCGAGATCCTCGTGTCTGAGGACTACCTGCGAGGCAGAGGACGAGCCGCATCAGAGGGACGAGGAAGAACCCGATCGGCCGAGGGGAGGCAGCGAGCACCTTCCCCATCCTTTCTGAGGTCTCTCACCCATGGGGGATCTTCGGTCCAGAGAGGGTGGCAGGAAGAGAGGGGGCTGAGCCATGATCAGTCTCGAGCTGGGCCTTCCGGCCATGATGTGGGGCACGGAGCAGCCGCCGGCCGCACGATGGGAGCTGTACCACCTCCGCAGATGGGAGGAGCCGTGTACGCTCCGCAGCCGACGGCCTCCGCAGTACAGCCGGCCCCGCCGATGTATGAGCTCGTGATGGCTCCGCAGGTGGCTCCGCAGCAACTGCCACAGATGGCTCCGCAGATGGTGGCTCCGCAGATGGCTCCGCAGATGGGAGCGCCGCCTCCGCAGCCAGTACCGGTGGTCTACTACCACCAAGGACCACCGGCCGTCCAGCCCGGACAGGTAATCGCTCCAGTAACACCCCAGGAGCGGCAGAGGAGGGGAGATACGGATTCGGAGACAGACGGGTCTACCACCGAGAGTAGCCTCTCTCATCGGGGACGTCGACGGTCTTCGGGTCCGCAGAGACGGCGAGGCCGGAGGAGTGACTCCGACGGGAGCACCTCATCCTCCTCCGCATTTGCACCGGCACCTGCGGAGCGACGGAGACAGATGTTCCCGGACAAGTATGAAGGTGTCTCGATGGAGTGGCCTGAATACCTGAGCCACTTCTCGGTGATCGCCGAAGTCAATAGATGGGGAAAGATGGAACGGGGGCTGTACCTGGCGAGCAGCTTGACGGGAGATGCGAGGCGGATCCTCACGGGGATGAAACCGGACCAGTACAAGGACTAGGATCTCCTCGTGGAGAAACTGGCCAAGCGTTTCGACCCCGCCTGCCAAGAAGAGACCTACAGGGCGGCGTTACGAAGCAGGACGCGGAAAACTGGGGAGATGCCGCAGGCCTTTGCTCAACATATCCGGCGGTTGGTTGAGAGGTCTTATCCACACCTCGGGGATGAGGCTCACGAGACCATCGCATTAGAAAGCTTCCTGAAGGGTCACGGGGACGGTGACATGAAGCTCATGGCCCTGATGAAGGACATGAAGACCCTGGAAGAGGCGACGGCTTTCATCACCCAGTATGAAAGTGTCAACCACAAGCCAGTGCGTGCAGTCCGCGCCTTGGTGGAGGATGAGAAACCGGTGGAGGCGCCACATGATGTGATGGCCTTCACCAAGGGGGATCGGCCTCCACCGAAGAAGGACGATAAGAAGAGTGGCTTTGGGCCTCGACTTCCCTACTTCAAGGGAATGTTCGAGACCCAGGCCCAGAAGATGGACCAGCTGATTGAACTGATGGGGACGGTCTTGAAGAAGGTGGAGGGAGTGACGACTCTGCGGACGACCTCGGCACAGGGACCTCGAGGTCGGGACCGGGAGTGCTGGCTGTGCCGACAACCCGGACACCTGAGTAGGGAGTGTCCCCAGAGACCGAAGGATGTCAAGTCCCTGGCGCTCCTGCTGAAGCAGCTGGAGGACGAGGACGTCCCTGAGGAGGAGTTAGAGACGGAGGACCTCTCGTCAAACTAGAGGGGCCCGTTTCTGACGCCGAGACGACGGGCAATTCCTGGCAAGCACAGGTCAGGATTAGAAGGCGACAAGACGAGACGGAAGGTGGAGATGCAGGATCTGTACATAGTGTGAATAGAGTTACCCGCAGGGATAGTCTCTGCGACCTCATATGGGAATATATTTGCGGAGGTGACTCCTGCCTCCGCGACGATGATGATACTGATGTTCATGATGTGCCTGATGTTACTGATGTTTGTGATGTATCTACGACTCCAGGTGTCTTACCTGAGGGGAGGGCGAACCCTTCTCTGTCCACTGTAAATAGCATTGATGATGATGATGTGCCTACGACTCCAGGTGTCTTACCTGAGGGGAAGGTGAACCCTTCTCTGTCTACTGTAAATATTGATGTTCGTGATGTTCGTACGACTCCAGGTGTCTTACCTGAGGGGGAGGACGGCCCTCCTCTGTCAACTGTACATACTGAGGCCGAGACTCCGGGTGTCATGCCCGAGAGGGATGCGGAGCTTCCCTTGTCCTGTATAAAGTTCACCAAACCTAAACCCTTAGCTTGGTACGCCCGATGTCGCCTTGAGGGACGAGAAATCAACCTCCTGGTTGACACGGGTGCTGTTTCCACAGTTGTGGATGTTTCTGTTTTTGATAAGTTACCTGACCATGTGAAGGAGCGTCTGAGGACCTCGAGGATCGCCCTACGTGCAGCAACGGGAGACTACCTTGATGTCCTCGGCACGCTCCCTACCATCCTGCATCTGGGGGACTTGGAGGTACCATCAGAAGTCGTCATAGGACGTGTGGGGATGCCTGGAGTGCTCGGTATGGACGTACTACACACTCTGGGTGCCACACTCGACCTCGCCCGTGGAGAAATGAAGATAGAAGAGCGGACGGTGTTCCTGAGTGAGAGACCGGAGCCAACGGTCCTAGGGCTACGTGCGGGGGATCCCATTAGTCTCCCGGCGTGGTCCGAAGTCCTGGTCTCCCTTCTGATCGACGGTACACCTGGTACGAGGCGACCACGAGTCGGCCTCGTGCAGCCGCCAACCGATGGTGACGTGACGGTGGGAAGAGCCCTGGTAGAGCCGTGCGGAGACGAGGTGACGGTGCTTCTCCTTAACACGGAGGAGCACGAGGTGACGATACCAGGAGGAAGCCTGCTGGCACACCTACATGAGGTTGAGGAGGTAATGCCGGTGCCGAGTCAACATCAACCGGACTGTGCGGAGCCTTCTCCCTTCGGAGACGCGGAGCAGTGCGTGGCAGGATGCATGCCTCTGCAGAGACGGGGTGCGGAGCGGCTACCTCCGCACTTGCAGCCACTGTTGGAGGGTGTTACCTCCGCACTGACTCCTGCGGAGGTCCAGGACCTCCGCAAACTGATTTTGGACTTCACGGATGTGTTCACAGGGGAAGACGGGGGACTAGGACGGACGTCACTGGTGCGACACACGATAGATACAGGAGATCACAGACCCATCAAGCAGCCCCTCCGTAGAGCGCCCTACAAGCAGCAGGAGCTTATAGAGGCAGAGGTGGACAAGATGTTGAAAGCGGGAGTGATAGAGCCCAGTGATAGTCCGTGGTCGTCTCCCGTAGTCCTCGTCCGTAAAAAGGACGGAACCACAAGGTTCTGTGTGGACTACCGGAAACTCAATGATGTGACGAGAAAGGATGCATATCCTTTGCCCAGGATAGACGAGAGCTTCGACACTCTGGCAGGGGCCCGATACTTCTCCACGCTCGATTTGGCGAGCGGGTACTGGCAGGTGGAGATGGAGAAGGAGGACAAGGGGAAGACAGCGTTCACCACGAGGAGCGGATTATACCAGTTCCGCGTGATGCCGTTTGGCCTTGCAACTGCCCCAGCCACCTTCGAGCGGCTCATGGAGCTTGCGCTGCGAGGGCTGCAGTGGAGAAGGTGTCTCGTGTACCTGGACGACGTGATCTGCATCGGGAGTGATCTGGCGGAGGCGCTGAGCAACCTGAGGGATGTGTTCCAGAGGCTCCGGGAGGCGGGCTTGAAGCTGAAGCCCTCGAAGTGCCAGCTACTTCAGAGGGAAGTCCGTTTCCTGGGCCACAAGGTGTCTCAGCGAGGCGTCGAGTGCGACCCGGAGAAGGTTGAGGCTGTGAAGCGCTAAGAGCCTCCCCGGGACCTGGCGGAGCTGAGGTGCTTCCTTGGCTTCGTCGGGTACTAGAGGCGGTTCATCAAGAACTTTGCCACGAAGGCGGGTCCACTCACGGCCCTCCTGAAGAAGGATGTCCCCTACAGATGGACGGACGCCTGCCAGGAGGCCTTTGAGGCGCTGAAGGAACCCCTCACGAAGAGCCCTCTGCTGGTCTACCCGGACTTTACCCAGGATTTCGTCCTGGACACGGATGCGAGTGGGTACGGCATAGGAGGAGTCCTTTCCCAGGTCCGCGAGGGTCAGGAGAGAGTGATCGCTTATGCCAGTCGTTCCTTGCGTACCACCCAGAGGAACTACTGTACCACGAAGAGGGAACTCCTTGCGGTGGTGGCGATGATACACCACTTTCGCCACTACCTATGGGGCCGGAAGTTCCTGCTCAGGACCGACCATGCTTCCCTGAGATGGCTTCTTAATTTCAGGGATGCGGAGGGCATGATAGCCCGCTGGGCAGCACGGATCGCAAGCTATGACTTTCGCTGTGAGATTCGTCCCGGAGTGAGGCATAGCAACGCGGACGGCATGTCCCGGTGTCGGCAGTGTAAGAGAGAAGGATGTGGAGGAACGGAGGACGAGGGAGGTTCAGACGAGGAGCTTCTCCCTCCCCTGAGTGGGGAGAACTGGGATGGCTTTGTGGGGCTCTTGCTCTCTTTGCGACCGGAGGAAGGACGGCGCTGGCAGGAGGATGAGTTTTGCGGAGATGGACTGGGGAGGATGGACTTCGAGGTGCGGAGCGCGGAGGTCAACGGCCGGACCTCTGTTCTGCCCTTGGTGAAGAGGATCACCCCAGTCGTCGATGCAGAGGACCCTCCGGAGCCGCGGCGCCGACGAAACCTCCGGAAGCCGAGCGGAGACTCCACAAGTGTGTCAGACCTCTCTACCTCCGGAGCCGCGGAGGAAAGATGGGTTGGTTACTCTGCGGAGGAGCTCAAGACTCTGCAGAGCTCTGACCCGGACCTTCGCCATATACTCGATTGGAAGACGGCGGCTGACGAGAGACCGGAATGGACAGATGTGAGGACTAAGAGCCACGCAGTGAAGGCCTACTGGCAGCAGTGGGACCAGCTGGTTGTGAAGGACGGACTCCTTTTCCGCCGTGCACAGGTGGACTGGCAGAAGGAGCCCCTACTCCAGCTCCTCATACCCTACAGTGTGCGGAAGGCAGTCCTGAAGGAAGTCCATGATCGGCCTCTTGGGGGACATCAAGGTGTCAGCCGGACGCTCCGGAAGATCAAGGCACGGATGTACTGGTGCGGGATGACGAAGGACGTCGAGACTTGGTGCGGAGCCTGTCCGAGGTGCAGTGCGCGGAAACCACGGCCAGGGCCCCGGCATCAGCCCATGGGTAATGCACCGGTGGGTGACCGTCTAGAGAGGGTGGCGATGGACGTGCTGGAGATTGGCGTGATCTCAAAGAGGGGGCAGCGGTACGTTCTCGTCATCACAGATTGTTTCACTCGATGGACGGAGGCCTACGCGATGCCTGACCATAGGGCGCAGACGGTAGCGGACGTGTTCGTCACGGAGTTTGTGTGTAGATGGGGAGCTCCGGCCCGTATTTTCTCAGATATGGGCCGAGAATTCGAATCCGGCCTCTTCCGAGAGCTAGCCACGATATTGGGCAGCGAGAAGATCCATGCTAGCCCATATCACCTGCAATCTAACGGCATGGTGGAGCGATTCAACCGGTCGCTCCTCCAGATGTTATCCGCGGTCGTCAATGACCACCATGACGACTGGGATGACTGGTTACCATATGTGACGTCTGCGTACCGGGCTTCTGTCCATGACAGTACGGGCTGCACGCCGAATCGGATGATGACGGGCAGGGAGGCGACTACTCCTCTCGATCTGATGTATCAGACGGACCCTGAAGGGAGGGAGGAGGCCCCACCTGCGTGCTCACACGAGTATGTGGAGTGGGTGAGAGAAGCCACTGCCATCGCTCACGAGTACGCCCGTACTCAGATGAAGGCGGCTACGGTGCGGCAGAAGAAAAACCATGATCTGAAGGCGGCACGGAGACGGTTTCCAGTTGGTACCTGGGTACTGTACTGGTATCCACCGAAGGCTCGACCGAAGCTCGGGTTGGGTTGGACAGGACCTTACCTGGTCGTGGACGCCCAACTGGGCTGGCGTGTTAAAATCCAGAAGTCCCCGACGGACGCGCCGAAGGAAGTCCATATTGACCATCTTAAGACGTGCCCGTACACTCCTGAACAGGCCCCTTGGGTTCGCACTGGTGGCGGAGACCCTGCGGAGGAGGTGGAGGATGCGGAGGCGTCGAGGGAGGACGAGATGGACGGACCGGAGGTAACGGCCGCAGAGGACGCGTCGGGCGCAGAAGAACCGGAGGACCCTAGGGAGGTGACGGACGCGGAGCCGGATGCGGAGCCGGACGAGACGGTGGAGGCAAGACGACCGAGACGGAGTCGGAGGGCGCCGCAGAGGCTCGGAGATTGGGCGTATTGTGCTACAGAAGCGCCAGCGCCCACCCGGGCCAAGCCACATGGCACTTCCGTTCCGAGGGAGATGGCTGTACGGCCTAAGCCTCCGAGGCTGCCTGCATGGCTCCCGTGGCTGTTATACCTTGGGGGAGCGTTAGCCATACTTTTAGTATGGCTGGACATACTACTTCTGAAGGCGAGATAAAATCGGGAGCGATGGAAACGCGATGCCTTTGCAGAGACGGGTGCCAATGATGGGAATTATTTTCGTCACTACAAGAAACTCGACAATAATGTTGAAAATTATTTTCTATATTAAAGAAGTTTGGTGCCGGCTGCGGAGACTGACCTACCTCCGCAGTGCGGAAGACCAACCTCCGCGGTGCGGAGGACCTCCGCAGTGCGGAGGACCCTACCTCCGCAGTGCGGAAGACACCCTCCGCATTGCGGAGCCGAACAAACGGTATGACGTCATGACGTAAAATGACAATCGATGTCATGGAGAATACCTAGAATTTGGGGAAAAATACTTTTGGGAGTCTTTAAAAGGGCGGCACCTCCGCAAATCTGTGCAGAGTTTGACAGGATGTCGAAGGAGGGACATAGCGAAGACGATTTGACGAAGATGCTGATGGACGACGTCCATGGCCTCACTGATGACGATGACCCGTCCGCCACACCCCGGCACACTAAGTGTGAAAAGTGCGAGACGCTAGTCCTGAAGAAGAACATGGCCAGGCACCGGAGGGAAGTTCACGAGAAGCCGCGTCTCCTTGTGTGTGAGAGGTCTGGATGCGATTACCGCACGTCTCGCTACGGAGACCTTCAACGGCACCTCCTGGGCCATGACCGGCGGGCGAGAGAGAGTCGGCGGAGCACCGAGAGGCGGGAGAAGCGCCCGCAGAAGTCCTCTGGGAGCCGAAGTCGGGACACCCAGCCGAGTAGAATGAAGGCCTCCCCGAGCCAGAAGAAGGCAAGGCGAGAGTCCTCCATGGCGCCACCGGAGACCGCCGGAGAACCGGAGCGGGACCAGGAAGTCGTGCACCTTCTCGTGGACCAACAGTCGGGTGATACGCGGGTGGTGACGACCCAGGAAGCCGAGAGTCTGCGACCCCTCTCCAGCTCGGGAGGATCCAGTTCGGAGGAGGAGGACGAGCCTCAGACCCCCGCCAGCCAGAAGTCGGCAACCTCCGTCGTCATGGACGGCATAGTGCCCGAGCTGTTGGATGGCCACGACAGAGACTGGTTCGCCGGACCTCCGGAAGACGCTACCGCCGCGGAGGTGCAGACGTGGGTGGGGGCCCATTACCGGGTCCTGCTGAGGCTCTGCACCTTCCGACACGAGGTCGACGAGCTGGTGGGGATAGGGCGCCGTGCGCAGGAGCGAGCCGAGCGACGTCTCCAGGAGCTGAGGGAGCTGCCCCGGGTCAGCGAGTTGCAGCGGCGACTAGCTACTGCGGAGGAGGCTCTACTACGCGCTACAGAGGAGCGGCAGTCCCTACGGGAAGAGAACGAGCGCCTCCGCAGGAAGCAGGACCAACGAGAGGAAGCCCTGCGGCGACTCCTGACGAAGTCTCCGTCTCAGGAGTGAGGGAGCACATCGGAGCGGGAAGCGGCACCAGAGATGCCTACAACCCCGGACACGAGGACGTGTCCAACCCAGAGAGGGTGGAAATATAACGAACTCATAAAACCACCGTCCTCCTCCGCAAAACCACCCGCGGAGGAGTGATCACGTTCTTGCGGAGGTTCGACCACGTGCATGCGGAGGATCGGCCACGTGCTTGCGGAAGACCAGGCATGCACATGCGCAAACAGCTTCCGGTGGAGAGCCCAATATAAGGAGGCAGCCACAGCTCTCTGGGAGTCAGTCGGGGCAAGGTACCAGAGGAGACACATCACCCTGAGACGGTTCTGTCCTTTGGACAGGCGAGGGAGAGGACTTAGCAGTTTGCCGTACCTCCGCACATATTGACCTCCGCAGTGCGGAGCCCCTGGACTCCATGTAAGGGAAATTTCAACGGGAAGGGTGTGGGTCCCAGATGAAGACAATCGTATGAATCCGGTCCAACGGCCCTTCAATTTATGAACCCCGGCCCTCTTCGCTTGCAGCTGACGGCAAGGCGGCGATCTCTTCTTGCACACTGGTGCAAGCGTGAGGGAAGTCTCTGGTAGACCTCCGCAACCCGCGGACCTGTGAGGGACGTTCCCCGATGTGCGGAGACACTCCGTCTCCGCATTAGACGAACCTCCGCACCCGCGGACTTGTGAAGGACGTCTCGGACGATACTCCGCACCCGCGGAGTGGCGAGGGAAGTTTCCCGACGTGCGGAGACACCCAGTCTCCGCAGGTGACGACCCTCCGCACCCGCGGACGAGGGAGGTGTAGCAGACGTGCGGAGGACCCTCCGTAAGGGCGAGGAGACTCTGCGGAGCCTCGGGACCTCCGCAGCGCGGAAGACCTCCGCAGAGAGAGGACCTCCGCAGCGCGGAAGACCTCCGCAGAGCCACAGGACCTCCGCACCGGCGACACCTCCGCGGACGACGTCGAGACGACCTCCGCAAGTATCTACCTCCGGGAACGGAAGAATTGCGGAGCCAGGGAACCTTCACCTCCGCATGGACTTCGCGTAGGAGGAGACTGACGCTAGTTCGGATGCCTAAAGTTAAAGCAGGGTCTTAGTCTAAACCTGGACCCGGTGTAACCTTTTATTATTGTAAAGCCCGGTGACTTAGTCTAAACCTGGTCACTGTGTAATTTGGGGAAACATTTCATATATTTTGTGAGTGAGTAACTTGTCGAATTTGGTAATAAAACCCGTGTCTTTGAATTAATATGTCTTCAGCACTTTTCTCTAACCAGAGAAATACTATGGAATTGCGGACGTCTCACTATTAATTGTCTATAGCGTTCGGACACAGAGACGAGAGGTACTACAAAAAGACTATACGAAAAATAAACACAACGAGAAACAACCACGGCACCAAATAACCATCAATCGTAAAATCGCTACAAGAGTGATAGCCGTAAGGATTTGACTGGATCTTCCACTTGTTCTGGATCATATATCGCATAATCTCGGGGGAACATACGTTCGTTGAATCCCTTTCTTTCGGAATATATTCATTTTCAAAACATTTACTGCTCAGAATCTTTCAAGGTGGATGAGGATATTGATTAAAAAACATTCATAATGAGAATTTGAGGTCCGTGCTCACCCACAGATCAGGAATAAAAGTCCTAGATCCAGATGCGCGAATCCGGATCACCTATAATCGTTTAAGGTGCGGTATGAGCACATTAGTGAGCTATAGTATATTTGAGTTGGTGCTAGGGGCCTATCTAGCCAATGAGGGGGGTTAGATCACCATGGTGAAAGTCAAATACCGCACCTTACTCCTATAATGGTGATATGGGACTTCAGAATTGATATTATCTAATTAGTTGGTAGTCCAGAATCTCAGAATGTGGAAAAAAAAGAAACAAGTATATCATACATTGGCTGCACAACAGTTTGAAATGTGTCACTACTTTTTGGTGGCTACGAATTAATGGATGGCACTGTACACATAAATTTGACCAGCACACATAATTTATAGCAGAACAAAAATCACCCCATATCGCAGTGGCCAGTTATTTCGTCACCCCTTGTGCACTCCAGTGGTGTCAATTGGCACGATAATTGCCTGATCGGCAGGTGACATGCTTGGCTTAAGATCATGTAACAACTTCATGGTGCTTATCAATTTGAATCATTGACATAATATTTCATCAGTTTACACACCCAACCGATATATTCCATATTCTATTCCTCACTTCAAAAGCCCCATCCGTGGGAATGCTCATCCAGTGGAATCACAACTTCTGACACAGTGTATCAAGGACATGCATGTGTTTTCACATTTGAATACACAGTCTGTTCGTAACAAAACAGCTTTGATCACTGATCACATCATACAAAATAAAGTTGACATCCTAGCCATAACTGAGTCCTGGATATCGAATGTTGGAATGCTGGAATCATAGCTCAGATCGTTCCTGAAGGCTATGTCTGTATCCAGAGAGGATAGAAGGGGGGGGGGGGGTGGAGATGGGGGGGGGGGTGTGGTATCCTGTTCATACACAAATCTATCAACATAGCACCATCCATCGTTAGTGATATGTTTTTTTTTATTATTTGAATGTTTAGAAATTGTTTATGTCATCAGCAACATCCAAAATTGTGACTGTCTACAGACTTCCACCAAGTAGGAAAAATAAATTGTCTCACGCAATGTTCCATTCACAATTTGCAACGTATCTTGAGTCGCTGTTCCGGTGGTCTGGTCAGCTCATTATCACGGGCGACGTCAACATCTATGTGGATGTCCCGACCGATGCAAACTTCTTAAAGATTCAAGATACTATAAAACTTTTGACCTCCAACAGTTGGTTAGTAGATCTAGCCACAAGTCTGGACAAACTCTCGACTTAATAATAACGTCATCATCTGACTTTGTTGTACAAGGTGTGAAGGTAGATGCGAATAGCTCATCAGATCACAATCCTATCATATCGGTTCTTAATATTCACAAACCCCCTGCACCAAGACTACTTACACTTGTCGCTCCTACAAACATTTCAGTCAGGATGATTTTGTTGGAGACCTGGCTTCAAGTTCACTATTACAGAATTATGAGACATGCGCAGACGTTGAGTACCTGGCGAGAGAGTATGATGAAGGAAACACGTGCTCCTGTGTCCACAGTGTCACACATTAAAAAACCCCACTGTCCATGGTATTCTGAGGAAATCCATGACGCCATCCGGCATCGACGGAAACTTGAGAGGCTCTGGCACACCCCCGGACTTGCTGACAAAGAGATGCTCAAGTCACAACGTAACCATGTGAATCAGCTATTGACTACTGGTAAAACACAGTACATTCGGAACTAGGTAGCAGACTGTAAGTCAGTTGCAGAACTCCAAGCAACTGTCCGAACTTCGAAAGGTAATCATGCCAATAACGGTCATCTCTAGGAACTGATGAGTGTGAGTTGTTTTCCAAGTATTTTATGGAACAGATAATTAAGATTCAGAATGGGTTTGCTCCAGCTGTTTCCATATCAGGTGCAAAATCCCAGGAACAAGTCTTAGCATGTGGTGTTCCACAGGGGTCGGTCCTTGGACCGCTCCTGGGGCCTAGTGCACCAAACCGTCGGTGAAGCGTCGGTGACAACGTCCGTCGTAAAAACACCAACGTCCGTCGTGAATTCTGCGTCGGTGTGAAAGTTGATGTGCACCAAGCTGTCGGTCGTTGAAAACTAACGTCCACTGGACGTAAAATATGCGACTCCTACTGAGCAGTCGTAGATGGGTCGTACAACTTTTGAAATCGTGTACCACACAATATAAGTGGAGTGAAATATATCTTATCTGTGCGATATGTTCACATAATACTCTGATAGCCTTGGGAACGAGCTGTTATCAAAATTTTAATGATTGCAGAGTATCAGTATAATTATGCTACCAACTGCGTTATTACATGTATGATGGTTGCTTGAACACGCAAAGAAAACTCAAATTATGAAACTGTATTTAATCATTCGTTTTGAATTTACTGTAAATAGTCATATATTTTTTTTCCGAAAACTTAGATATATTTATACACTAAACCAATGTACAAATTAATTTGTGATAAGGAGGATAACACTTCTCATTATGTACCAAAATGCATGTAATGGTTGATCCTTTGCAATTATATGCATCTTGGTTATCAATGCTAAAGTACAATACATGTGTGAGATATTGGAATCGCACAAGGTAAAATATACATTCATTGTCAACAGATTTATTGTACGCTTCAATAGGTTTATGTTTGCAGCTGCAGTGCATACCAGAGTGGCTACAGTAAATGTTTGTAAAATTTATTGTCCACACAACAGCTTTGCAGAATCATACTGTACGTGTATTTCCAACATCAGCCATCCATATAATATGCATTTAACAGTTAGAACTGACAATCTTGAGAATTAAAAGCTCAAACAAGTATGCACCGATCCGTCTGTAGGCACACCGACGCGTCGGACCAATGACCAATTAGCGACTTCTTGGTGCACGCCACGCGGGCGGTGATTTCACGGCGTTCGTTTCTACGACGGACGTAGGTTCCACCGACACTCAACCGACGCTTGTTTTACTACGGTTTGGTGCACTAGGCCCCTGGATACACTCTATACTACTCTTTGGGGAATGTAATCAGAAAACATGCGGTAAATATGCACCTATATGCCGATGATACATAAATATATGTGTCATGTCCATTCTTACGTATAACTCAGGCTCTCCAACGTCTTGAGTCTTGCCTTGTTGATATCCATAACTGGATGAATTATAACCGACTACAGTTAAATCCTACAAAAATCCTAGAATTTATTGTCTTTGGATCATGCGCTAACTTACGTAAATTACCATCTGATTTAATATTAAACATGACTGATACAACCATAACTCCGACTCGCTCTGTTAGGAACTTGGGTGTTGTTTTGGATGCAGAGTTGAAGATGTCTGACCACGTTTCTGCAACCTGTAAGACCTCAATGATTGCTAATCGGAAAATGGGTAAAATGATCCTTCAACAACACAAACACTAGTCTGGTATCAGCTGGTAACCAGTCGGGTAGACTACTGCAACAGCTTGTTATATAATACCCCGTCAGTCCATCTGGAACGGATACAACGTCTCCAAAATTTATGTGCTAGGATCGTCCTTCGTTTCCAAAAACGCGATTCTGTGCGGGCGGCATTGGTTGTATAAGTTGCACTGGTTGCCTGTGCATTACCGCATAATATACAAACTGTGCATGCTGATGTTCAAAACCCTCCACTCTGCTCCAGGGTACCTCAGTGAGGTGGTACACATGTATAAACCGCGTCCTGGTCTCCGTTCTGAGCACATATGTGCACAAAATTACCCAGAACACGGCTGAAAACCCATGGAGACCGAGCCTACGCTCATTGTGGTCCAGTTTGCTGGAATATGCTGCCTTGTAGTTTGCGAAATACTGCCACAGTATCTTCTTTCAAAACGCTACTCAAAACCTTTCTGTTTGGACAAATTGATAATGACCAATAATTCATGTGTGTACACGTGTAATAATAACTTCTGTATTAATTAGGTTTTAATTGTTTGTGTTATTGTGTAGAGCGTTTCGAGCAAACTGTTGGTAGAGGCGGTATATATATATACTCCACATATATACGATCTAGGTCATCTTCGTGAACTGCAATGTCACCATCAGGTATGCTGCATATAACTTTTTATATGCCCATCATACAAACATACAAACTCCATCAACTTTGATTTTGTCAGTAGAGGCCATTTTACATATGTCAGGTCAGGCAAGATTTTGAGATTTGGCCTTCAAGGTCATTTAAGGTCAAATTCGAGGTCACCAAAAGATGTGCCATAAATACATGACTTCTCGTAAGCTTATACACAATCTTAACCTGTATGTGCAAGTGTTTAAGCCTTAATGGCTAATTCACACATTTCACGTCGGACATTCAACACTCAAGGTCATCCGAGGTCAAGCTCTAGGTCATCATCAGTTGTTCCATATATGACTCCCTATGTGCTCATAATGCAAACTCAAGCTCTATTCACAAGCATTCCATTTGTAGAGGCAAATCTAGGCATTTTCTTGACCCCAAAATGGCTGTTTTGACCTTTCAAGGTCATCAAAGGTCAAATTCAATGTCACCACACAAATCGCCATACATGACTTCCCATTCGAAAGTGCCAATTTCTAAGCCCTATATTCAAGCGTTCTAGGAATACGGTTCTGAAAAAAAATCCAGTCCCAGCCCAAAAAAAAATTTCAAACGGTGAAACATTTCTCTTCCCCTGGAAATGGCCCGAAATGGATAATAATGGGGCGATTTTTTTTTCGCCGACTCGCCAAAAATTCAAAATTGCCGCTACACCGAGCAACAAAACTGATACACGTTACAAAGGTATATAAGAGGAATCTTTTCAAACCAAAAATCTCAAAACTGATCAGACAAGTCCAAAAAATATTTCAAAATGGCCCGAAATGGATAGTAATGCGATTTGGGGCGATTTTTTTTTCGCGGACTCGTCAAAAATTCAAAATGGCCGCTACACCGAGCAACAAAACTGACTTTTTGAATTATTTTCAGGTATCTTTCCCCAAATTGTCAGAAAAGATTGGACGGTACAATTTAAAGATGAAAATGTAGACGAACATGCGGCGGTAGTTTAACTGTTACAGTAATTTTGTCCCCCATTGTCTCTGGGAAGGAGCTTGCCTAGAACGATTGTTACCGAGTTAAGCCAGCGATACAATTATTTATATATAATAAGTCACAAATCCTGAGTAAGGAAAACGCTCACCATGGTCCTTGGTGAAAAGTGCATAAAGTCAAATTTTGCTAAAAAATAAAGGACTCGATAAAATCGCTGGTTAGAATCGGTATATGCATGGACAACCCCCCCCCCCCCCCCCCCCCAGTGATGAGCGAGATTGACAGGCGTTATGTTATATTCGTGGTGTTATATTCGTGATTGCGATACGAGTTCAAGAATTTTTTTTAGATTGCTCATTACCAAACTGGTCAATATGTTCCTTATCAGCGAGTTTGTTGCCTCCAAACCCTTGTGACCACCTGATGTTTGGTTTGTGTATACTTGTCATGCACAGATCGCAGATCTATTTGGGGTTTTTTATGACACCAATATCTTTAACGTGGTTTTTGTGTTCACTGATCCTCAAGCATCGATATACAATAATACATCCCATTTGTCCTCTATCTCAAATTCAGCCATTTAGTATTGCAATAATAATTAGACGTCAAGGCCTAAAGATGCCTTGGAGGCATTTCGGTGTGATGATTAATTTATAATATATACTAGATATCGACGAAAATGAAAAATGTCGACTCCGCAAAAAAATTTACCGTTAAAATAATACCCCTTAGACATGTTTGTCTAGGGCGACGAGTCCGAAAAAAAAGTCTGTTTCGCTCTACGACTCAGTGTTTCCGAGATATCGACGAAAACGAAAAATGCCAACTCGGCGAAAAATTTTTTAGTCAAGGTCAAAGTTCATCCATAATACATATAAGATAAATGTTGTCTAGAGCGACAAGTCCGAAAATAACGTCCGTTTCGCTCTACGACACACCGTTCCCGAGATATCGACGAAAACGAGAAATGCCGATTCGGCAAAAAAATTTTGGGTCAAGGTCAAAGTTCATCCATAATACCCCTTAGACATGTTTGTCTAGGGCGACGAGTCCGAAAATAACGTCCGTTTCGCTCTACGACACACCGTTCCCGAGATATCGACGAAAACGAAAAATGCCGACTCGGCAAAAAAATTTGGGGTCAAGGTCAAAGTTCATCCATAATACCCCTTAGACATGTTTGTCTAGGGCGACGAGTCCGAAAATAATGTCCGTTTCGCTCTACGACACACCGTTTCCGAGATATCGATGAAAACGAAAAATGCCGACTCGGCAAAAAAATTTCGGGTCAAGGTCAAAGTTCATCCATAATACCCTTAAGACATGTTTGTCTAGGGCGACGAGTCCGAAAATAACGTCCGTTTCGCTCTACGACGCACCGTTTCCAAGATATCGACGAAAACGAAAAATGCTGACTCGGCAAAAAAATTTCGGGTCAAGGTCAAAGTTCATCCGTAATACCCCTTAGACATGTTTGTCTAGGGCGACGAGTCCGAAAATAACGTCCGTTTCGCTCTACGACACACCGTTCCCGAGAAATCGACGAAAACGAAAAATGCCGACTCGGCAAAAAAATTTGGGGTCAAGGTCAAAGTTCATCCATAATACCCCTTAGACATGTTTGTCTAGGGCGACGAGTCCGAAAATAACGTCCGTTTCGCTCTACGAAGCACCGTTTCCGAGATATCGACGAAAACGAAAAATGCCGACTCGGCAAAAAAATTTCGTGTCAAGGTGAAAGTTCATCCATAATACCCTTAAGACATGTTTGTCTAGGGTGACGAGTCCGAAAATAACGTCCGTTTCGCTCTACGAAGCACCGTTTCCGAGATATCGACGAAAGCGAAAAATGCCGACTCGGCAAAAAAATTTTGGGTCAAGGTCAAAGTTCATCCATAATACCCATTAGACATGTTTGTCTAGGACGACGAGTCCGAAAATAACGTCCGTTTCGCTCTACGACGCACCGTTTCCGAGATATCGCCGAAAACGAAAAATGCCGACTCGGCAAAAAAATTTCGGGTCAAGGTCAAAGTTCATCCATAATACCCCTTAGACAAGTTTGTGTAGGGCGACGAGTCCGAAAATAACGTCCGTTTCGCTCTACGAAGCACCGTTTCCGATATATCGACGAAAACGAACAATGCCGACTCGGCAAAAAAAATTTGGGTCAAGGTCAAAGTTCATCAATAATACCCCTTAGACATGTTTGTCTAGGGCGACGAGTGCGAAAATAACGTCCGTTTCGCTCTACGACACACCGTTCCCGAGATATCGACGAAAACGAAAAATGCCGACTCGGCAAAAAAATTTGGGGTCAAGGTCAAAGTTCATCCATAATACCCCCTTAGACATGTTTGTCTAGGGCGACGAGTCCGAAAATAACGTCCGTTTCGCTCTACGACGCACCGTTTCCGAGATATGCAGGATGCCTCAAGGATGACTCAGCAAAAAATTATTTCGACCTCTAGGTCAAAGGTCGTTTGACGTATCGATCCCAAAATCAATAGGGTTCTTCCCTGTTGATATATAAACCTCTGTGCAAAATTCTGCAACTATTGCCTGAATATTTTTCGAGTTATCGTCCGGAAACCAAGTTTCAAGATCAGCCTCGATTTCATCCTCAAGGACCTCACGGACCTCGGAGCCGGATCAAAAAAAATAATACACCCTAGAGATGTTTGTCTAGGGCGACGAGTCCGAAAATAACGTCCGTTTCGCTCTACGATGCACGGTTCCTGAGATATGCAGGAAGCCTCAAGGATGAATCAGCAAAAAATTATTTCGACCTCTAGGTCAAAGGTCGTTTGACGGATCGATCCCAAAATCAATAGGGTTCTTCCCTGGTGGCATATGAACCTCCATGCAGAGTTCTGCAACTATTGCGTAAATATTTTTCCAGTTATCGTCCGGAAACCAAGTCTCAAAATTAGCCTTGATTTCATCCTCACGGACCTCACGGACCTCGGATCCGGCTCAAAAAGAATAGGGTTCTTCCACATATCATTTCTGACTTGTGGTGAAAATTTGACGAGGATCCGTCCAGGCAATCTAAAGTTATCGTCCGGAAACCAAAAGTGGCGGAAGAAGAAGAAGAAAAAAAAAATTCTGCTAAAACCATAAAGGCATTTCTGCCGAAATGCCTTAATTAAGGAAAAATGGGGGTAATCGAGCTATAATACATGTATTTCTGCTGTTGATCGCTTTTTGTGATTGTGCTATTCCAATATCGATCTTACTTTGAACTTGGACCCAGCCTTGTGTGAAGAGCTGAATACATATAGACACAAACGCACATAAGGCAGACACAAGTTTTGTTTGTTGGTCTTCGGCGTGGCTAAGTAATTATTCTGTCCGAACACGAATGTCATCTGAGCGTGGTGCCACGTCCGAATTTCAATAAATACAGAGCAAGACGTTTACAAATTCACTGTGCCGAGACTTGATGACCTAACGATCTTTAGTGAATCTCAAAATGGCGGACAGCACACGCGGTTCGTTTGAATCTCCTTCGTTTTCATGATACTTACGATTGTGATAAATACAGACATACACCTGCTAATTCTTATGCGCATGGAACAACCTCTAGTCGCAAACACGCGGCGACTTACATCGAATTGAGCATTAAAAACTCGTCTGAAAAAAAAGGCGAAAGATGCCCTAACGATTGTTTTTGTAAAAGCAAAGATTCCCCCAACGAACATGTTAGGATTCCCTAACGATCTATTCCAAATCCATTCAAATTCACTATGATGTGTACAAAATAACTTCGGCTATGAATAACATGATTTATTGTGTATTATTGTGTTTGAATATGTGCAGGTGATTATTTGCATTTGTTGTGTCACATCATTACAATTTTCAGGTAGGTTGACGCACAAGTACATAGGTGTATTTATCTATTACAAATCTATTTTCGATGTGACGTTTGCTAATTATATGCCACATAAATCATTGAATTCACACTGCGGCCTCGTGGTATATGGTGACTTCAGGCAGATATCACGCCGTATTGTGGTCTGAAACCCATGATAACTTATAATATCGTGTATCTTATCATATACATATTTAATGAATAGTAGACATTTGCTTTGAACAACTGTGACTTTTCGGCAGATTTCACGTTAAAAAGCACTATTAAACGGAATATAGGCGGCCTCGTTGAAAATGACGAATTGATATTGCATTGAGACTTGTATACATTTCTCAGGAAAAACGATCATAATGCTTTACATATTTTGGAAAAATAATAAAGCACATACCTATTTAGAATGTATTGCTTCCCAATCGAGCATATCATTTACCAACCGGAATTGATCGTTCTCCAATATTCTATACCGAAACCTCTCCCTAAACTTGAGACGACTTCTGTGAGTTGTCAAAATGCGCTATGTCGTTGAGCCAAGAAAAGAAATAGAACAGTGACTCATACTCATACGTATATTGGTCGTGTAATGTGGAATTCCCCGTATAGTTTTAGTGAAAACTACTGCTGTCAGAATATTGTGAAATATAGAAGAGCAAATTAGTAAACAACCACATCAGTGTGTGATGTGTACAGATTGTCATTGCTACAGATGACTAGTAATAACTGTCGATACTGAAGCTGAATACAGAAACTAGCATATCCTTCACGAGCTTCGTCTATGTATACGCAGTTTGATTTATAGACACCTACATTGCAATTTTTTCAGCGGAGAGTCGTCCGTATCGGCGCGAAGTAATCTGAATCAATATCTCCAGGTGAATTGCTTTCTCGGATGGGTTTGACATAATGGCGTCTAGTGTCTTAATGGGGATGAATCACGACCACCCGAGTTCTGATGCAGTACATTCCTTACACAACGCTCCAAGGAATAGATTCAGATTTGAACTAATGAAATCAGTGGACCTCCCGAAATATATTGATACAGTTCGACGTGCTCTATCTAATTAATAGAAATGTTGATACAAATGTTCAGAAAACTGATTAAACTGATAAAAATTGATAAAAGTGTTCAGATTATGCAACCCAGCAAAATACACGATGTATGTACTCAATAAAATCGACAATGAATCGATATCCGTGCCAGATATGGGATAAATCATTGCCCTGCTAGGAATTACGTTGCATCACAATTAAAACAAGTGAGCGTTAGATAGCAGGACCGGAAAAACCCATCCACCCATGGGCTGTTTCTATCGTATTTGAATATGTCGCCTCCATGAGGAGACGATAATGCCCCATGTATGGTGAATTCATTAAATATTATGTGTAGATATGAATCTAGTTTTATTAGAAACGTCATTGGAACGGAATGATACATGTATCATACTATTACCGCGAACATGGTATGATATTTATGTAAACGACCATATAAATTATCTACAAAACTAAGTTGGCACAACCGAGATTCTACACGAGATGGTAAATAAAAACCATGCGGAAAGAGATGAGCGTAAGATATGTCATATGCACAACACACTTGGAGATTATTGGGTTTTGGTCCAGTACATGGCGCGGCCTACTCATCAGTCGCTAGATGGCTCTCCTGGTTGATAGGGTACATATACCGGAAGACGTCTGCCCACATCGACAAGTGCCCGGGAAGAAACACGTATGTAGTGTAAAGGGTTGTTGCTAGAACACCCAATACAACGCTGTCTGGAATTGAGACAAGTTGAGGAACAACTCACTATCCACATGATATGTACACATATAATGTAGCAAATACTGCTTTTATTGTACGCAACAGACTATAACTCTGATTGTTAAAAACTTGTTCACACCGATTATTGACGATATTTTTGCGATGCTAAATGTTATCGTTCCTTAACTTAACATATTCACATGGGTGTCAAACGGCAATTTTCTACCAAATTTAGATTTCTATCGAAAAAATTGTAGAAGTTATATGTTAAATCAATGTTAAGTATTAGCCCAAAACGGAATCTTGAGAATCTGCGCATATTCGAAGATTTGATCCTGTTTACATCCACCAAGAATCGAAATATTATTGTAATTTTGGACCAGAAGACACATTAGGGGTATATATTCTACTCAAACATGTTGATTTCGGAAGATTGCTCCGCTACAAAACCGCGCAAATGCAGAAAATTGCGTGCGGACCCGAATATTTAATGACAAGGCTAAATTTAACGTTTTCAATCTTCGCGATAGCGATTCGGTAGACATTGTAGACAATATAATTTCGCGATAGAAATTCGGTCTAGAGACAATTGCCATTTGACTCCCAGGTGAAGTATGCTAAGTTATAGAATGATGCCATATAGCATAGCAAACGTATCAGCAAAAAACAGTGTGAAAAAATATATATCGAAATTATTAACTTTGTCTACATAAAAGGATACGAAGCAATGTTATCTCCCAGGGCTCCATGACACAGATGCCCAGGTGGATGGTGTATTGGAAATACAACCAGGAGAGAAAACTGACAAATCTTCGGACAGGATCCAGCAACATGGCTTAGCATTTGAACTCCACTGCAATAAAATCACACGTTTACACTAAAGTGAGGAAGTTCTGTTATGTTATTGTTATATAGGCTATCTATAATACCAAATGACTATTTGTACTTCCTGTCTCTGAGTGTGTGTGTGTGTGTGTGTGTGTGTGTGTGTGTTTTAAAAATATCCTTGGCCTACCTTACGTGTGTGTGTTCTCAGGCCACTATGGCCCATACAATGTGGAGCGATATATGATACTGTGAGTGTGTTTACCTTTCGAGATCGACCAGCAACGACGAAATATAAATATAGTATGTATGTTAAAATATACCATATCTCTAATCATATCAAAAGCACACCAGTTCATGCACGATATGAAACATACACACAAGCAAGTATTCCATGTACATGTATACCGGTAAATGTACGCCCAGTGTTCACAAATATCCGCTTTCGATTTTTTCCAAAGTTGAAAACCGATTAATTTGCGTAGAGAACTGAAATTTACACTCGAAAGGAGGGTACATGGGTTTAGAAATCGTAATCATAGTTAGACAGTCATAATATTGACATCAGGCTCATATGATTAACTACGTACCAAGTTATCCCACAGAAAAAAAAAACAAACTTTAAGTTAACCCCTACCTTACACGGTATATCCTCTTCTAAATATACACCTAGGCTATCTGTTAATTGTTTGCCCCACTATACTCCTCTCTCATTGAGGCGTTCAATTCGTATTAAATATTTGCATGTTTCTCAGCATAAATCACATGCGGGGACCCATCCCAAGACGCGACAGCGCCGGTCTGATCTCAAGCCGGCTCAACCGAGGGCATGTTTGTCTGTCACGCCGGCAAGTGATACGACGTCGTTTTATTGCCGGCTTGCACAGGTAAAATTGGCCTCTACACCAATACCGCGGTGACAGGAAAGAAGATTTTTTGGTACTCGCGGCGCCCAGTCCATGGTACGTACTGTCATTTCTCCTTACTTCAGATTTCCTGGCACGATGGCATTACACAATATAGGCATTTAATCACTTTTTTTTTTCATTTTAAAACGCCCATTATCGATCGTGAATTGTAAATTGATACCTTTATCATATTTCACACGGGCCAATTGCTTATTACTTCACATTTTCCAGCAGATGAATTTTCAGGAGCGTTAATAAATTGAGAATTGATTTGAAATTCTTCTTCAATAATAATTGAAAGCTAAAAAAAACCCGTTCATATAATACAAATTACGGGAAAGAAGCGAGCGAAAACCGTACATGTTGGCCTACACCTGATGAGTTGGTTTGATTATTGAGAAATAAAATGTAATAGAGTACTAAGTCGAAATACTAAAGATAAAGATCGCACACACAAAAATACAGTGGGCCTAAGTCATATACAGTATTAATTGGGACATCCACTGATACGGGCCTGATAAGGTGTATCCACTGATACGGGCCTGATAAGGTGTTATCGATCTCTCACCTGAGCATTACTCACAGAGGGCGCGTCTTTTGATTGGTGGGGTCATGGGGCGGGGTGTTTGGGGGACTCGGCTTGATATCGGGACGTTATTTGGACTCGGATTTAGTAGTATTGAGAAATAAGGCCCTCCACATGAACGTGTTGTTTAGTGTAACTCTTCTGGTAGAACCATGCAAATATTTGAGTCCGTGAAACTCACTGGACCATTGGATAATTGATTTGGCGCAACATCGGATAACATACAAGAAAGGTGCGATGACTGTCGTGATATTACAGGAATATTGTAAAAGGGGAAATCTGTTGTCAATCAATGACGTGAAATATTTGCCAGCTTTGCACCCACTCAAGGTTGAATCAGAAATAATACTAGTATGATGAGCAGCTAATACAATACAGCTAATGGCATGTCAAGTTGTTTACATTGTGTTCCGTACTGTATTCACAAGAACAGATGTGACCCAGTCGCAAAGACAGTGAAATCCTGTGTGTCGACAGGAAAGTTATGATCTATGTATCTTTCCCTCAGGTAATAATTAAAACGTGTATAATGAAGGCATGTATTTATGGATATCATGTTGACACAAATCGAGGGAATGTTGTGACATGATATAACTCATCATGTGAGCAGTAAAAACTCAGCCATTATGAATCACATCAAATTATGTTTCCTGGATATTGCTGACTATTGTCATGTATATAAATACACAAAATCTACACGGTACACATACAGTATTACGTTGCATATCATTTACATTCCGCAATATACCCACCATAGTGACAGAAATGTAAACTTATCACTCGAAAATAATTGTGTGCTGACTCGGTGAATGCTGGGATTACAATCCACCCTAGCGAGGATCGGAATATTGACACCAGAAGAGACATACAAGTACAAGGGTAGTGCTATTGTTTTCCAGTACGTGTATATGGCGTTCCATACAAACTAAAATACGCCTACGTTTCCAATCCAATATCTACAAGCATTCCACTGCAATATTTCCATTACCTGTTGCGATTTTGCACCCAAAATTTTTAAAACACTTATTTTCAACTCAAGATTTTTTTTTCAAAAAGACAGACCCATCACTCCCAAGGTCACCGCACTTGTGAAAGATCTCCCAGTCTGTACAGTCAGAGCAGGAGGTCCAGGTCACGGCCCTTGTCAAAGATCTCCCAGTCTGTACAGTCAGAGCAAGAGGTCCAGGTCACTGCCCTTGTCAAAGTTCTCCCAGTCTGTACAGTCAAAGCAGGAGGTCCAGGTCACTGTGTCAAAGATCTCCCAGTCTGTACAGTCAGAGCAGGAGGTCCAGGTCACTTGTCAAAGCTCTCCCAGTCTGTACAGTCAGAGCAGAAGGTCCAGGTCACTGACCTTGTCTAAGATCTCCCAGTCTGTACAGTCAAAGCAGGAGGTCCAGGTCACTGCCCTTGTCAAAGATCTCCCAGTCTGTACAGTCAGAGCAGGAGGTCCAGGTCACTGCCCTTGTCAAAGATCTCCCAGTCTGTACACTCAGAGCAGGAGGTTCAGGTCACTGTGTGAAAGATCTCCCAGTCTGTACAGTCAAAACAGGAGGTCCAGGTCACTGCCCTTGTCAAAGATCTACCAGTCTGTACAGTCAGAGCAGGAGGTCCAGGTCACTGTGTCAAAGATCTCTCAGTCTGAACAGTCAGAGCAGGAGGTCCAGGTCACTGTGTCAAAGATCTCCCAGTCTGTGCAGTCAGAGCAGGATGTCCAGGTCACTGTATCAAAGATCTCCCAGTCTGTACAGTCAGAGCAGGAGGTCCATGTCACCGCCTTCGTCAAAGATCTCCCAGTCTGTACAGTCAGAGCAGGAGGTCCAGGTCACTGTGTCAAAGATCTCCCAGTCTGTACAGTCAAAGCAGGAGGTCCAGGTCACTGTGTCAAAGATCTCCCAGTCTGTACAGTCAGAGCAGGAGGTCCAGGTCACTGTGTCAAAGATCTCCCAGTCTGTACAGTCAGAGCAGGAGGTCCAGGTCACTGTGTCAAAGATCTCCCAGTCTGTGCAGTCAGAGCAGGAGGTCAAGGTCACTGTGTCAAGGATCTCTCAGTCTGTACAGTCAAGGCAGCAGGTTCAGGTCACTGTGTCAAAGGTCTCCCAGTGTGAACAGTCAAAGCAGGAGGTCCAGGTCACTGTGTCAAAGATCTCCCAGTCTGTACAGTCAAAGCAGGAGGTTCAGGTCACTGTGTCAAAGATCTCCCAGTCTGTACAGTCAGAGCAGGAGGTCCAGGTCACTGTGTCAAAGATCTCCCAGTCTGTGCAGTCAGAGCAGGAGGTCCAGGTCACTGTGTCAAGGATCTCTCAGTCTGTACAGTCAGAGCAGGAGGTCCAGGTCACTGTGTCAAAGATCTCCCAGTCTGTACAGTCAGAGCAGGAGGTCCAGGTCACTGTGTCAAAGATCTCCCAGTCTGTACAGTCGAAGCAGGAGGTCCAGGTCACTGCCCTCCAGGTCGCTGGCCTTCAGCGACTGCACATACTTCAGCGTCCATTGTTTGACCTCGTGTGATTCCTCGCTTTTGACTGGCTTCACCTTCTGCGGTATTCCGCCGCAGAATTATATGACAGTATGGCGTTATAAGCTATCGGAGCTGGTAGCATCTTATGTATTCTGTTGTCTTATGTATCATCATCGTTCCATTTAATTTTATGACATAACATAACGGAGTGACGGTAATAGAAAACATGGAATAAATGAATACAGAATATCAACAATATAAGTAATATTATAATTCATGAGCAAAAATATCGTCCGGCATGAAAAATGACCTGCATGAGAACCGTGTCCAATGTTCTGGTCAGACGATGCTACCCTTTCTCGCTCGTCATGAAATAGAAATGCTGGCGAAATACTTCAAGTCATATGAAAAAAGTAGGTTGAAATATACAACTGTTGAGATGTGTATCGATGTGTATAGGCTAATATATATTATGTTTCCAGATACTCCGCGATGCTGGGCCGGGCGTGGAAATACATTTCCTGGCTGTACTTCCAATACACCATCCACCTGGGCGTGTGTGTCATGGAACCCTGGGAGAAAACATTGCTTCGTATCCTTCGAGTATTGAAAAATGCATTTCTGAACACATTTCAGTCATTATATGTCAAAAAGTATATGTCCACGTAGTATTGCTGTGCCTCATAGGAATTTGATTTCATGGTGACAGTATCATATCCATATTCTTAGACAATGCCCTACATAGTTTTGTCGCCAAAGACCACGAAGAACACAATCACACAATTTGTGGTGGATAAAATTTGGAGCTTGAATACCTAAGCTAATCGTAGGTCAAGTTCAAGGTTAAAAAAAAATTTAACATACCATGATGTTCTTCATTGCTCTATATGTTCAAACACACACTCCACAAGAGTTTTGTCTCCAAAGACCAAATGAAACATTATGTGATCATATACAAAGTTGAATGTCACCAAAAAAATGATTCATATATGACGTCGAATATATTCACATTTTAAAATTAAAATCTATCTTCACAAATTTCGTCTCCAATGATCAATTTCCACATTTTGTCGTGGACATAACTTCGATTTTGCTCGCGTAAAGTGATCATAGATCAAGTTCAGTCACCAAAAGAGGCAACATACATGGCGCCTTATGTTATTATGATATACACATAGGCCTCTTTTTCCAAGTGTTTATCTCTAGTTGTTATTTAATGTTATTTGCTGACGTGGCCTCGATGTTGATCACTCAAATTCATTCATATACAAATTCAAAATTTATCCACGAGAAGCTGATATGGGATTTCATATCGTTCTGTATTTGATATAGACCTGTATCTGCACAACTTACAGCTTACATGCTACCTATTTTGAAATAATTGTAAATTTGGAAAAAAAACAAATTAGATGGTTGAGAACATTCATCAAGTGGACCATTGATGAATTTGCTAAATAGTTCACAAATACCTCCAGCATGAGCATGAATCAGGTTAAGTTAAAGGTATGATATTTCAAGTTTGAAAACTTAAAGGGTCAGTTTGTGAAAACTTTGCCGAAATATCGCCAAGCATAATGGCCTTGGAGGAGAAGATATTCTAAAAGTTAGCTAACGAACGACGTCGAAACTGAACGACGACAACAACGCGAAGGGTCCTGGTTTATACCGCAAAATAATACATGATGATAGTCTTTAAATTACAATATGATCGGGTAATAAGCAGCAAGAAAGCCATGGCACATCGCATCAATTTTATTGACACAAACTTAACTATAACAATCCAGATAGCGTATTATTGGGTTTTCTAGCAACCACTGTGTACACCACTTACGTGTTTCTTCCCGGACATTTGTCAATGTGGGCAGACGTCTTCCGGTATTTGTTCTCGTCAGACAAACAGAGTCACCTGGCGACTGACAGTTGAAACCAAACTCTCCAGTGCTGTAAAACTTAAAAAATGTTTGTTGTGTATATTAAGTTTGGAAACTCATAGATGTATACCGGATGTCACAATATATAACATACACTGTGTATAATTATTGTGTATATTCATGACAAAATGTATTTGTCTAGAGCAACTGATCATGATCCGGATACAATGATATATACCATTGTATGTACATGTATATTGTATAAATTGTAATAAATATTCTCAGCCAATTGAGGATTTGCAATTTCAGTCATCATCCATGCATAAGTGGTTCTATAACTCCCCAATAATGGATGTTCCTCTATCTAAAAGTGTTTCTTTGAACGTTCTGCTAGTGTTCCATCATCTATCTACCAGCGCGTCTATAAATTTAATACTGGTGTTTTTATTATCTCTATACTAATGTTTATTAACATACTACTATGTTTCTATCATCTATCTACCAGTGTTTCTATAAACTTTCTACTAGTGTTTCTATCTCCTATCTGTCGGTGTTTCTTATAAATATTCTACTATTGTTTCTATCCTGTATCTACCAGTGTTTCTATACTCTGTATATCAGATATATCGACTTTCTTCTGTTGATATTCATAGGTAATTGACTTGATATGTCCTTGGCACATACACGACCGAGGGCCTCAAATACTGTATCCAATCAATTAACTTATTATTAGCATGAGCATGAGCATGAATCAGGTTAAGTTAAAGGTATGATATTTCAAGTTTGAAAAATTAAAGGGTCAGTTTGTGAAAACTTTGCCGAAATATCGCCAAGCATAATGGCCTTGGAGGAGAAGATATTCTAAAAGTTAGCTAACGAACGACGTCGAAACTGAACGACGACAACAACGCGAAGGGTCCTGGTTTATACCGCAAAATAATACATGATGATAGTCTTTAAATTCCAATATGATCGGGTAATAAGCAGCAAGAAAGCCATGGCACATCGCATCAATTTTATTGACACAAACTTAACTATAACAATCCAGATAGCGTATTATTGGGTTTCCTAGCAACCACTGTGTACACCACTTACGTGTTTCTTCCCGGACATTTGTCAATGTGGGCAGACGTCTTCCGGTATTTGTTCTCATCAGACAAACAGAGTCACCTGGCGACTGACAGTTGAAACCAAACTCTCCAGTGCTGTAAAACTTAAAAAATGTTTGTTGTGTATATTAAGTTTGGAAACTCATAGATGTATACCGGATGTCACAATATATAACATACACTGTGTATATTTATTGTGTATATTCATGACAAAATGTATTTGTCTAGAGCAACTGATTATGATCCGGATACAAGGATATAATACATACCATTGTATGTACATGTATATTGTATAAATTGTAATAAATATTCTCAGCCAATTTAGGATTTGCAATTTCAGTCATCATCCATGCATAAGTGGTTCTATAACTCCCCAATAGTGGATGTTCCTCTATCTAAAAGTGTTTCTTTGAACGTTCTGCTAGTGTTCCATCATCTATCTACCAGCGCGTCTATAAATTTAATACTGGTGTTTTTATTATCTCTATACTAATGTTTATTAACATACTACTATGTTTCTATCATCTATCTACCAGTGTTTCTATAAACTTTCTACTATTGTTTCTATCTCCTATCTGTCGGTGTTTCTTATAAATTTTCTACAATTGTTTCTATCCTGTATCTACCAGTGTTTCTATACTCTGTATATCAGATATATCGACTTTCTTCTGTTGATATTTTTAGGTAATTGACTGGATATGTCCTTGGCACATACACGACCGAGGGCCTCAAATACTGTATCCAATCAATTAACTTATTATTATATGCCGCATCATGATACGCACACCCCTCGGGAGAGATATGATTACTAATTCTGACATTTTCTAGCCATTTTAGACCCGGAAAGCGAAGGATTTTATGGAAGTTTTCATGTACTACAAAACCCGAAAACGTCATTTCACCAGCGCATGAATGAAGGAGGTCAATATCGCAACATATCGGACCGATTGCACTATGTGTAATCCACAGTAGCATTTTCGTAGGCATATAATAATATCAATTATCTACTAGTGTTTCTATCCTCTATCCACCGTCGTTTCTATTATTTATTTACCAGCGTTCTCATCATTCATCTCTGTTTTATTCACCATTGATTATTTTTCACCATTTTTCATTCATAATGGGAGCAGTATGGAGTATAGATGCATACTGCATAAAATACGTCATAACGTTATTGCAGTTGGTCGCTTCTTCACCTTCTCGGTGTGATATGATATCCCAGAACACTTCAAGATAAAACTTAAAGATTAGCACATTCAAATTGGAAATCATATCGCAGTTTCAGTGGTGAACTTTTCAGTGGCGGATCAAATATGTTCAAAATACAAACCTAAGTCTTAAGTACAAGCGTTTTCACCTCGTGTGGTAGTTTGTGCATATCGCGTTTTGGGGGGCCTTTTGATCCCACATATCAGGTCTTTTCAAGAGTCAAGGCAATCCGCCGTTATACACAATGCAGAGGAGACACATTGGGATGTTTTGAATAAATAAAATATCAAAATTGATCAGATAATTTTCAAGAGAACAACCAAACACTGAAGATTGGGACTTTTTGGGCATTTTGAGCCTATAGTTATTCTAGGTACTACATCTATATACACAATGTCAAGAACCCCAGGTAGATTAGCAGTCTAAGAAGTGATCAGATAGATTTTGAGAAAAGTCATACAAAGAGCAATTCGTTTACCCAAAGATGACTGTTTTGACCTTTCAATGTCATCTAAGGTCAAATGCAAGGTCATCACACAAATCGCCACATATGGCTTCTCATTTGAAAGTGTCCATATCCAAGTTCTATCTTAAGTTCTATCTTTGATCGTTTTCAAAGAGTGAAATTTGTTTGCCTAGAAATGGTCCGAAATGGATAGTAACGCGAATTGGGACCCAAAAAATTCACCGACCCGTCAAAAATCAAAACGGCCTCCACACGCAGACCGGCAATTCAAGGACAATGAATACACGTCATAAAGGTACATGAGGTTAATCTATCGAAACGAAAATTAAAAAAAAAATGATCATGCAATTGTTTTCAGAAAATGACCGCTAAATGGCTCTAATGTCCAAAATTTGCTGAATTTTTTTTTGTCGAAAATGGCCGCCATTTTAAGAATATGCGAAGATAAAAATTAGCCCGAGGGCTAAGATAGGTTACCGGAAGTTTTGGTTTTATGCATTGTAGCTGACATGTGACTTTGAGATTTACCAGTCGAGGTCATCTTCGTGAATTTCAGAGTCTTCATTAGGTATGTTGCATATGACTTCATATATATTCATAATACAAACATATAAGCTTTATCAACAAGTATTTTGTCTGTAGAGGCAAATTTACACATGTCAGGTCAGGCAAGATTTTGAGATTTGCCCTTCAAGGTCATTTAAGGTCAAGTTCAAGGTCACCAAAAGATGTGTCATATATACATGACTTTTTATATGCTTATACACAATCCTAACCTGTATGTGCAAGTGTTCAAGCCTCAGAGGCCACTTACAGATTTCAAGTCAGACATTTAGCACTCAAGGTCATCCGAGGTCAAGATCAAGGTCATCATTAATTGTTTTATATACCGGTATGACTTCCTATATGTTCGTAATGCAAACTAAAGCTCTATCTACATGCATTTTATCTCAGAGGCCACTTTACAGAGTTCAAGTCAGACATTTAGTACTCAAGGTCATCCAAGGTCAAGATCAATGTCATCACTAGTTGTTCCATATATGACTTCCTATATGTTCATAATGCAAACTTACGCTCTATCTACATGTATTTCACCTGTAGAGGCACATTTGGGCATTTTTTTACCCAAAAATGGCTGTTTTGACCTTTCAAGGTCATCAAAAGTCAAATTCAAAGTCATCACACAAGTCGCCATATATGACTTCCTAATTGTAAGTGCCAATATCTGAGCTCCATCTCCAGGCGTACTAGGAGTACAGTCCTGACATCTCCCATTATGAAGGAAGAAAGTGCAGAAAATTTGTATGTCCAAAATTTGACACAAAGGATTTTTTTTATGCCTAGAAATGACCCAAAATGGATATTAAGACGATTTGGGGCAAAAAAAAAATTTTTTTTTCGCCGACTCGTCAACAAATCAGAATGGCCGCCACACAGACTGGCGATTCAAAAACAACCAAACTTATACACGTCACAGAGATACATAAGGGGAATCTTTTGGAACAAAAATCTTAAAATTGTCTGAAAAGTTTTTAAGAAAATGGCCTTCAAAGTCCAAAATTGGGCAGTTTTCAACGAAAATGGCCGCCATTTCGAGGAAAATGCGAAAGTAAACAAAACGAAAAAAAAATGTTCCGCGGGAATATTTCTAGCTGTTTTTGTGCAAAATGTCAGAAGAAATCGACCATAAACTTTAAAGATAAAAATGTGTACAGACGACGGACGGACGGACTGACGGACGGACGGATGGACGCCGGACGCAACGCCATGCCAATAGGTTATCGAACCATAGGTACGGTAACCTAAAAACTAAAAAGCTTTCTTGGAATTGTCTACAAAAAAATATTGTGCAAATCTCAAAAAGATTTGATTGTACACTTTAAAGATAGAAATGTGAATGGACCAGAGGACAACGGACGGACGGACGCAAACGCAAAGCCACTAGAATAGGTAATCGGACTATAGGTCCGGTAACCTCAAAACGATTGTGCCACTTTAGAAGGATATTTACCCGGCCCCGAGGGGGGCTCAGGTGTTGCATTTGGGTATGTATATCTTCCTGTCTGTTTCCATGTCTGTTTGTTTGTCTGTCCTCAAAGAGGAATGGTTTAATCAGCCTGAACATTGAAGAGGCCTCCCCGATTTTGGATAAAGTCAGATGGAAGTGGTTGCCATAGTCAACGAAAAACATAAAAATCACATTTCATGGCCATGAAATGTACTAGTCGAGCATGTACGGGGGTCCCTTTGCACCCACGCCCTCCTCATGATCCTTCAAAACCAACTTCAGAGCTTTTTAATACTTTTAAACTTCATATATGTCTCCGGTTGCACATCCATTGCAAAAATAGGTTTTCGGGCCATTTTTCAAAATGGCCGCCCCGTGAAATCTCGAATAGGTCTACAAGATATAATATTTGTCACATTTTACTGCTTATTGAAGAAGTTCAAAGGCCATATTTCAACGACATCCAACATTGAAAACAAACGTACACGATCACAGCCTAAACACGGACCATTCAAGCTAATGATGGGTTGATAAGACAACGGATGTAACGCAGACACCGCATTGTACCTGAAAGAATTTAGTATAATGACAAAACTAGGTGAGTGTGTTTTCCAGCACGCGGGAAAGATCGAGTTTGAACTGGCGGAAGAATACAAGAGAGCACGAGACCGAAGGTCGAGTGCTTTCTGATGTTCTTCCGCCAGTTCAAACGAGATCTTTCCCGTGTGCTGGAAAACACACGAAACAGGTTTTGTTTTTATCACATGCTATGAATTTATGATTCTGAAATATTTGAAAACCCAACCCCTGTAAATTAAAGTGAAATTGTACCAAAGATTGCAAGAACTTCTTAATTTTTTTTTATTGTACTCAAGGACCCCTTCTACTGGTGAGTAGAAGACCCGTAAACATGTGCGTTGCTAGGAAACAATATAAACAATGCAGATCACCAGGTCGTCAAATACTTTGTATTATGACGTCATAGTGGTTGTACGTTTTCTGCATGGTTATATGTTACTAAGGATGAATTTTGTGAAGTTACATTGTCACGTCATAGAACACTCGTGCTTTCATTGTTGTTTCACATCAAGAAAAGAGCATGTGAATTATGTGAAATGTGAAGCAAAAATGTGAAGAAAAAATAGTGCAAACATGATGTTTCCGACAAAGGTTATCACACTCTCGGAAATCACTGTGTGTTCCTACTGTTTGTAGTTTAAGATAAATTCATAGCATGTGGTAAATAATTCCAACTCATGCCAACGCTACACCGATGCAGGTCAATGTTGTATAGCTCTGTAAAACTCGCATTTACTCGCATATCCATATGACGATTTGTGGTGAATCAGTACACATAAATAATACAGTACACACAAATGATACATTCAAGCAATGGTATGATGTTTGATATACATCTGAACTCCCGTCATCACAATGGGGTCACTATGTATTTCTAAAAGAATAATGGCATTCCACACAATGGGACGACGTGCTTTCAAAAAGTGAGGTAACATTTGACAAAATCGGGCGATTTCACCTGTGACATTTATTTCTATGACTGAAATTCTCACCAAAACTATGCAAACCTAGGTGAATCAGAACCAGGCAATCAGGAAATGCAAACCCTCGCCCCTTAGATTTAGTTACTATAGTTGAAGTTGACTATCAGATTCCCGAGCTTGGGCGCAACCTTGCTTGATTCCGAACCGAGCTGGGAAAACTGGGGAATTTTCGTCATACGACTTATCAAATGATGGGGACTTAGTCATGAAATAATACAAAAATCAAAAGAAAAATAATCATTAAGGAAGGAAAATAGTTATTGCGACTTTTACACTTGAACATGATTCTGGACCATGGCCTGAATCCTTTATACGTACCACCGAACACTCTTCGTGAAACCTTGGGTGAAAATAAGGGAATTTGATCGTAAGACCATCGGACATATAGCAAATGATGGTGAATTGAGCGAAGAAAAAAAAATAGGGAAGAGTAATCATGGATACATAGTTATCGGATATTTTCTGTTTTGACCTTTTCTGTTAATATTCTGTTAATATTGAGCTGTAACATTTTCGCTAATTCTATCACATATACTCATCTCCTGAACGAAAAAGGTTTAGAACGATTGAAAACTGGCTTTACAATAAGATCTTACATCTCAGAACACAATAAAATCATAAAATTATGACGAGTCAACATCAGCTGGACTGTGTGAAGCCTTTCCCATCCAGAGACATCAAGCAGTGAGTAGCTGAAACCTCTTTCTTCCCGTTACCCTCTCTCTGGACTGAAGATCTGGAGACCTCTTGAGTCAGAGAATTTTAGGGAATGTTCTTGCTGCCTTCCGTCTGCGGAGCATGTTCGTCCTCTCCCTTCCAATGCAGCGTGTCCTTCCCCCATCAGGTAGTCCTTAAACACGAGGATCTCGCTGTCCCCAAGGTAAGAGCTGGTTCTTTTCAACACTCTGCTCAACACGGGGCTCTCCAAACGTGTCTTTGCAAAAAGCGCTCCCGCTCACGCCTCCTGTCTTGTTCCATCCATCCAGACCACTCGGAGGTCTACTCATTTCGGATGGAGGGAGGACATTTGTCTTCACCAGCTCTGGAGTCTTCAGACTCCTCTGCATATTTTGCTTGTCTTCCACACTCCCCTGCAACTCCCGATCATCCCCGCTCTCCTGATCTTCCCAGATTTATTCCATCAAGTGCCAACTGCCGTCCAGCCCGGACAGACGCCCGCCCCGATAACACCCTGGGTGTGAAGGAAACAAGACATGGATTCGGAGATGAACAGGTCAACCACTGAAAGTACCGTCCCTCACCGGGGGCGCTGGCAGTCTTTGAGTCCGCTTAGACGGCAAGGTCAGAGGACTGACTCCAAAGGGAGTTCCTCATTCTCTTCCACATTTGTACCAGCAGCTGTGGAGTGATAGCTTCTCCTGGATAAATTCGACCGTGTCTCTCTGGAGCGGTCGGAGTACTTAGCCACTTCTCGGTGATGTGATGTGAATCGATGGGGAAGACAGAAGGGGACTGTAGCTGGCGAGCAGCTTGACGGGAGAGGCGAGGTATATCCTCACGTGGAGGAAACTGGGCAACTACAAGGACTAGAATCTCCTTATGGAGGAACTGACCAAGCGTTTCGACCCCGCCTGTTAAACTTATGGGGGGGGGGGTGAGTTGGGGAGGGATGCAGAAGATTGGGAAGTCGTCACAAGCTTTTGCTCAACATATCCGGCGACTGGTCGAGAAGTCTTATCCTCACCTCGGGAATGAGGCACATAAGACCATCGCATTGGAAATCATCCTGAAGGTTCACGTGGATGGTGAAGGACATGGAAACCTTGGGAGAGGCGCGAGTTTTCATCACCCAGCATGATAGGGTTAACCTTAAGCCAGTGCATCGAGTCTGCACCCTGGTGGAGGATGAGAGCCCCACGGAGGCGCCACATGATGTGATGGCCTTCATCAAGGGAGATCAACCTCCACCGAAGAGGAATAACAAAAGGAGCAGTCCTGGGCCTTGGCTTCCCTATCAATGGAATGTTCAAGACCCAAGCCCAGAAGATGGATCTGCTGATTAAACTGATGGGGACGGTTCTGAAGAAGGTTGAGGGAGTGACGATTCCGCAGACGACCTCGACACAGGGACCTCGAGATCAGGTGAGTGCTGACTGTGGTGACAACCCGGACACTTCAGTATTGAGTACCTGAAATGACTGAACGATGTTAAGTCTCAGGCGCTCCTGCTGAAGCAGCTGGAGTACGATGACATCCAGGAGGATACGGGAGACAATGACTACTCGTTAGAGAGGCTGTTTCTGGCGCCGAGATGATGGGCACAATCCTGGCAAGCGCAGGTCAGGATTAGAAGGTGACATGACGAGGCACAAGGTGGAGATGCAGGATCTGTACATATTGCAGATAGTGCCACCCACAGGTATGGTCTCTATGACCTCATATGGGAATATATTTGCAGAGGTGACTCCTGCCTCTACGACGAAGTTGTTACTGATGTTTGTGATGTGCCTGATGTTACCGATATTTGCAATGTACCCATGACTCCAGGTGTCTTACCTGAGGAGGAAAACCCTTTCCGCCTTCTGTAAATAATATTGATGATGATGTTTATGTACTTACGACTCCAGGTGTCTTACCTGAGATGAAGTCTTTGTCTGTTGCAAATAGCGATGTTCAAGATGTTCGCATCACTCCAGGTGTTTTACTCGAAGGGGAGGATGGCCCTCCCCTGTCTACTGTACATAATGAGGCTGAAATTCCGGGTTCCATGCACGAGAGGGAATAGGAGATTCCCCTGTCCTGTATAAATATTACGAAACATTAACCTTTGGCTTGGCATGCCTGATGTTGCCTGTAGGTCGAGAGATTAATTTTTTGGTCGACACGGGTGCTGTTCCCACTGCTGTGGATGTTTCTGTTTTTAATGAGTTACCTGACCATGATTGTGAGCGTCAGGAGCCTCGAGGGTCACTCTACACACAGCAATGAGACTTCTTCGACATCCCCGGGATGCTCTCGACTATCCTGCATCTGGGGGCCAGATGGAAATACCATCAGAACTCGTCATAGACAGGACGGGGATGCTTGGAGTGCTCGGTATGGACGTGCAACACATGCTGGGCACCACATTCGACCTCGCCCCTGGAGAGATGAAAGTAGAGGAGTGGGTGGTGTATTTTAGTGAAATACCAAAGCCAACGGTCCTGGGACTGAGTGCAAGGGATCCCATTAGCCAACCAATGGTGATGTGACAGTAGCAAGAACCCTGGTGGAGCCATGTGGAGACAAGGTGACGGTGCTTCTCCTTAACACAAAGAAGCACGAGGTGACTGTACCGGGAGGAAGCCTGCTGGCTCACTTACATGAGGTCGAGGAGGTGATGCCAGTGACGAGCCAACATCAGCTGGACCATGCGGAGCCTTCTCCCTCCAGAGGTGTGGAGTAGTGCGTGGCAGGTTGCATGCCTCTGCAGATACGACCTCACCTCTGTACCTGCAGCCACTGTTGGAGAGTTTTACCTCTGCACTGACTCCTGTGAAGTCCAGGACCTCCGCAACCAGATTATGAACTTTATGGATGTGTTCACCAGGGAAGATGGGGAACTCTGATGGACGTCACTGGTGCGACACACCACAGATAGAGGAGATAACAGACCCATCAAGCAGCCTTCCTGGAGAGCGCCATAGGAGCAGCAGGAGCCTATAAAGGTAGAGGTAGATGAGATGCTGAAAGCAAGAGTGATAGAGCTCAGGAATAGTCCATGGTTCTCTCCTGATTCTGTGGGACTACTAGAACTCAATGATGTGATGAGAAAGGATGCTTATTCTTGCCCAGGACTGACGAGAGTTTTGACTGTCTGGTGGGGGCCTGGTACTTCTCCACGCTCAATTTAGCGAGCAGGTACTGGCAGGTGGAGATGGAGAAGGAGGACAAGGGAAAGACCATGTTAACCACGAGGTGCAGATTATATCAGTTCCGGATGATGCCGTTCAGTTTTGCACATGTTCCAGCCACCATCGAGCACCCCATGGAGCTTTCACTGTGAAGGTTGCAGTGGAAGATATGTCTTGTCTACCTGAACGATGGAGGCGCTGAGCAATCTGAAGGATGTGTGCCACAGGCTCTAGAAGGCGAGCTTGCAGCTGAAGCCAGCTGAACTCCGTTTCCTTGGACACAAGGTGTCTCAGTGAGGCGTCGGTTGTGATCCAGAGGAGGTGGAGGTTTGAAGTGCGATGAGATTCCCCGGGACCTGGCGGAGCTGATTTGCTTCATTGGCTTCGTCGGGTACTAACTGCCATCACTAGAAACTCTGCCACAGTGGCGGGTCTACTCACGGCCCTTCTTTAGAAGATGTCCACTACCAATGGACTAATGCATGCCAGGAGGCCTTTAAGGCGTTGAAGGAATGTTCATCCGGGACATGGGTGCGAGCGGGTATGACATAGGAGTCTTCTCACTTGTGTGTGAGGGTCAGGAGAGAGTGTTTGCTTATGCCAATCATTCCTTGTGTGCTACCCAGAGGAATTATTGTACCACAAAGAGGGAACTCCTAGCATTGGTGGCCATGATACACCACTTTCTCCACTACCTGGTGCAGAAAATTCCTGCTCGAGACAGACCATGCTTCCCTGAGATGGCACCTTAATTTCAGGTATACAAAGGGCATGATATTTCCCAGATCATGAATTATGAGTTTCGCTGTGAGATTCGTCCTGGCATGAGACATAGTAATGCGAGGGCATGTCCCATTGTCGGCAGTGTGTGAGAGAAGGATGTGGAGGGACGAAATACTAGGTAGGTCAAGACCAAGGGCTTCGCCCTCCCCCTGAGCGGGGAGAACTGGGATGGCCTTGTGGGGCTTCTGCTCTTACTGCAGCCACAGGAAAACCGGCACTGGTAGGATGATGACTTCTGCAAAGATGAACTGGGAAGGATGGACTTCGAGGTGCGGAGTGCAGTAGTCAACAGCCCGACCTCTGCCCTGCCCACAGTGATAGGCGTACCCCTTGTGACTAGAATCACCCAAGTCTTCGATGAGGAAGACCCACCACAGCTGGATCACCAAAGGCTCCTCAGGAAGCCGAGTAGAGGCCCAGCAAGTGCGTCAGACCTCTCTGGATCTCAGGTCTATGTAGAGCGCTGACCCGGACCTCTGCCACATACTCGATTGGAAGACAGCGGCTGATGAGAGACCGGAGTGGATGGACGTCAGGACCAAGAGCCAGGCAGTGAAGGAAACAGGGCAACAATCGGACCAGCTAGCAGTGAGGAACAGACTCCTATTCCGCCCACCCAGGTGGACTGGCAGAAGGAGCCCCTCATACAGCTCATCATTCCTAAAAAGGTACGGAAGGCAGTCCTAAGGCAAGATCATGATCGGCCTCTAGGAGGGTTATCAAGGAGTCAACCAGACGCTCCGGAAGATCAGGGCACAGATGTACTGGCACGGGATGAAAAAGGACGTAAATACTTGGTGCAGAGTCTGCCCGAGGTGCAGTGCGTAGAAGCCATGGCCGGGCGTTTGGCACCAGAACATTGGTAATGCACTGGTGGGTGAGCGTGATCTCACAAAGGGGGCAGCGGTACGTTCTCGTCATTAGTGTTTAACTCGATGGACGGAAACCAACGCGATGCCTGACAATCGGGCTAAGACGGCAGAGAGTTTGTGTGTAGATGGGGAGTACCGGCCAGTATCTTTTCAGATATGGGTCTGGGGTATGGGTCTGGGATATGGGTCTGGGGAACTATGCTAGTACCCCCTCCTCCTCCCAGGCTCGACCAAAGATGGGGCTGGGTTAGACGAGACCTAACCTGGTCGTCGACGCCAACTCGGCCGGCATGTGAAGACCGACGCCTCAAAGGATGTCCACATCGATCACCTGGAAACGTGCCTGTATAATCCAGAGCAAGCGCACCTTTGTAGCGAGAGTCCTCGCAGTGACGAGACGTAGAGACGAGAACATCCGAACAATGGGCCTCTGCAGCAACCACCCACCGGTGATGGACATAAGGGTGAAACGAGATCGATGCTAGATTTTAGACTTAACGTTAAGCAGCGTCTTTGTCTAAACCTGGACCCAGTTTGACATTTCAAACATTGTATAATCCAGTGATTTAGTCTAAACCTGCGTACTTGAGTATATTCGATATATTTTGTAGGTGACTATGTTACCGTGGTATATTGGTAATAAACCCCGTGGCTTTGAATTTATGTCGTCAGCCGATTTCTCTTCTCAGAGAAATACTATAGAATTGCGGACGTCTCGCCATCAATTGTCTAGTCAGTCATTGTTTTGAGCATATATTCATGGTAGAACCCTATGTTAACTGTATGTTAATTGATGTGAAAGATCTCTTTCGGCAGAACTTAGATGTGGTATTCTACCTTTTGAAAAAGAAATTGGTCGCTATACTAATTTGTGATCCCAAAACAGGTTTATTCAGGAAACGTACACCACAAAAACTTTCATGTAAATTTGTGGTCAAAACCAGGTTGAACATGAAACTCACTTTCTTTTTAAATGTCCAGCATACAATAGTATTAGACAGGGTTATTCCATAGTCTTTCAGACGGATTGTGAACAATTCTCTAATATGAATAATGTTGAAAAACTCATGATTTAATGACTGTTCAATGGAAAGAGTGCTCAAAACTAGTGTGAAAGAGTGCTCAAATTATTGCAGAAGGGTATCTTGTTTATGTACCTGCTTATGCATATATCTATTAAGGTATATATGTGTTTATATGGTGTATATATGTATGACTGTTCCTATCTCACCGTTTCTGTCTATCCGACAATTCCAAAATGTGTTCTAGCGTCACATGCAAGCCCTCTAAGGGCTGGGTACTCAGTACTGGTGTTATATTTTTTGTTCAATTTTGATATGTACACATGACTCACAAATACATGAATACGATAAAAATAAATAAAAAATGTCCAGATAGCGTTTGTACACAGAGACAAGAGGTACTACAGAAAAACTGCACAAGAAATAAACACAACGAGGGAAACCGATAAACAACAGAACACGGCACCACCGACAACCTAAAATCACTACAGTATATATATTAGTATGTTCAGAAAACACATGAAACGCGCATATAGCCAAAGTGCGTATATGGGTCGAATAAAAACAGGGGTCGTATCAAATCTGCTTCTCATTGAATTACATCAAAAATAGACACAAATAAAACAAGTTCTATTTTAATGCATGTGATTTGCTACTAACTTGTACACGGCATATGTTTTCATGCGTGCGTTGATGGTTTTCACACGGATTATGTCCGGTCGTTCTTCAATCTGCGTCACAAAACGGAGTGAGGATAGGGTGACAATCAGCATAGCCCAGATCTGCTAGGAAAGTGCATATGTAACATGTCTGGTCACTACAGTGACTATGATAACCAGCGTGAACATAGGCTAGTTTTCGGTCAACTGTGATGATAACTGATGTGTGAAAGCCATGCATGTCTATGACCTGAATAAAACTTCATTTGATCAACCATTGGTCTGATGATTGGGTTCGATGTCCCGTCTATCGCACTGAGTAAGTTGGGTTTGTCCGGCCATCTTCATCTTAATGCACCCCATAGGTCCAACTCGTCTTCACTTTCAGTTGTAATCTTGAAAATGACTAGTAATTCACCATGAAATATTGTTAGCGAATATTCATTCCTGTTATGAATTTGAGCAGTGATGGGCAAATATATTCATATGATTGTTATTCAAAACACCTATCACAATTGAAATGCATGTGATTTTCCAAGGATAAGTTGTGTCAAGCCAATAGTTTTGATACGACCCCGTTTCTGTTGGACCCGTGTACGCACTTTCGCGATATGCGCGGATGCATAAGGTGCACATTTCATCTACGCACCTAAACTGAAACACCGCTAATGACTGTAATGTTGAGCGTAAATTATGTTCGTATATGCGCAGCGGATGTGTGAATATTAAATGCGCATTATAATTTGTGGATGGTGCATGTGTCTGCTGTTCTATTGTATATTTATATCTAAATAATCTGCATGTAGCATTGTATGAATATTGACCCCGTATTCCATGGGATGTGTTTGATGTATGTTGCACGCAGAACGTCAACACCAAAGTGATAAATTGCAGCTGTGTCAGTAGCAAACGAACAATTAGCCCATGGGCTGGAAAAGATACTGGAAAAATGTATAGTGCCCTTCCAAGATGACCACTCTGTGACGGACAGCTAGACGGACGGACGGACGCAACGCACCAAAACTACGGTAACCTAAAAGCAACCAATACAAGTGAATCTGGCGAATATGGAATGTCAGCATGACATTACGATAAATGTGTTATGAAACCAGATAATCTAGCCGACACTCTGACAGAAGATTTGGTGGACACGGACAGAACACATCACCACAGGTAATGTAAATGTAAACACAGGCAGAGTCTTCGAGGTAATTATACAGAAAGTTTTGTGATTCGTTACCTATCGTCAACAAATTTATGCCATGCCCAGTATTGCGTCGTTTTAAAAAAAAAAAATTAGGTTTTATGCGAGCCTTTGTATGTCATAATTAAAGCAACAATGTACGGTGGCTTCTATTTGCCAAAACTTTGAGTTTTGCTCCCGAGCAAAGATTCGGAGAAGAAATTGAACATACAGTCAATTTCAATGCGTCCATAATATTTTCGATAGACGCATCAAAAATGTTTTAATAGCATCGAAAATAGTTTTAGGCACATCGGAAATATTTCAGACGCATCGAAATTGTTTTAGACGCATTGAGAATAGTTTTAGACGTATCAAGGATATTTTAAATACATCGAAAATGTATTAGATGCATGGAGAATAGTTTTAGACGCATCGAAAATATTTTAGACCCATTGAGAATAGTTTGTGGCAGATAAAAATTACCGCAAATATTGACCCTGTGATCAACGAGTAAAATTTAGCGTGCATGAAGTTTTACCCATGCAGTATACCCATCTATCAAATGGTGGTAGAAGTGCTGGCACATAAAGCAAGAAAAAAAAACCCTCCTGGTTTAATTCAACTCATGGCCCTTCTTTGCGATAGTATCAGTTTCCGGGGAAATTTTCCCTTGTAAATCCAGAAAGGTCACATGACAACAACAGTCATCCAATCAGCAAGCGTTCACCTCATTTAGGTCATATAAAAGGAAACTGCTGTGGAACATCACCTCATATACATTCTCATATGCCAGATTTCTGAACAAGTGTATATTCATTTCAAATATTATACTGCTGGGAGATAATGATTCAGTTTTCAAGGTAGTATCTTGTTAGCGTTTTTCTCACGAGCTGGGGAACCAAAATCAGCAAAATTTCGGGTGTATTCACCCCGGGTCCATTCAAGGCAAGAACAGCAAAAGATCCCATGTGTCATCCCAAAAATTCATGCTTATCACGCGACGTCCAATACGTCAATTGGTAAAAGTAACAGAGTGGTTAGGCTAGAATTTTTTCTGGAAACCTGCTATAGACCACCGTACTTAGACCATGGACGGTCGTACTAAGACCATTTAACATCAAGTTGAATGGCCAATTCAATTGCTATTATATTCTCGTCAAACGCTGCAATGGATGGGGAGGGGTTGGGGGAGGGGGTCCTCGGTAATAATGATTGAGGTTTTCCCCTCTGAACGGTGCATACCAAATTCAAAATTTGTCATTCAACGTGGAGCTGTAAAAGACAGCCTCTAGATTTCCACAATACCCGAAAGTACTGGGCGCCCACGTTCGTGAAATGAATTCGAACTACCATGATATTTACACTCGCCCCGATAGGGGAAGAGGGTATTGCATTTGGGTCTGTCTCAAAATCTCTGGAGTTATAGCGAGGGCAACTGAAAAATGAAAAATCACATAACTGGCTGTAACTCAGAATTTTTCATCGATATTATTTTTTTTCAACATATATTTTTAATTTTTTTATTTTTCTTCAGCCGATTCCTCGATCATATGATGTAAGACCGATGGTCCTGAGACTAAAACAGTTTTTATAAGGCCAATTTTCGCCCGAGGTCGGAAATTTGGGGGTCATGAGTTTACTACTTCGAGTGTTCTAATATTCACGACCATATTGTGACTAGTGTTCATTTGTTCACCCGTTTCCATTCAGGAGATGTGCCTTGGTAGCTCCCTACCCCAGCTCCCTACCCTATCCTACCCCTATCCAGTGCATGTAACGGCTGTTCATTCAGGTGCAGTCACCCACCCAGCGCACAAAAACACGGCTATGACCCTCCCATGTTAAACTAGACGTCAAGGCCTAAAGATGCCTTGGAGGCATTTCGGTGTGATGATTAATTTATAATATATACTACATATCGACGAAAATGAAAAATGTCGACTCCGCAAAAAAATTTACCGTTAAAATAATACCCCTTAGACATGTTTGTCTAGGGCGACGAGTCCGAAAAAAAAGTCTGTTTCGCTCTACGACTCAGTGTTTCCGAGATATCGACGAAAAACGAAAAATGCCAACTCGGCAAAAAATTTTTTAGTCAAGGTCAAAGTTCATCCATAATACATATAAGATAAATGTTGTCTAGAGCGACAAGTCCGAAAATAACGTCCGTTTCGCTCTATGACACACCGTTCCCGAGATATCGACGAAAACGAGAAATGTCGACTCGGCAAAAAAATTTCGGGTCAAGGTCAAAGTTCATCCATAATACCCCTTAGACATGTTTGTCTAGGGCGACGAGTCCGAAAATAACGTCCGTTTCGCTGTACGACACACCGTTCCCGAGATATCGACGAAAACGAAAAATGCCGACTCGGCAAAAAAATTTCGGGTCAAGGTCAAAGTTCATCCATAATACCCTTAAGACATGTTTGTCCAGGGCGTCGAGTCCGAAAATAACGTCCGTTTCGCTCTACGACACACCGTTTCCGAGATATCGACGAAAACGAAAAATGCCGACTCGGCAAAAAAATTTCGTGTCAAGGTCAAAGTTCATCCGTAATACCCTTAAGACATGTTTGTCTAGGGCGACGAGTCCGAAAATAACGTCCGTTTCGCTCTACGACGCACCGTTTCCGAGATATCGACGAAAACGAAAAATGCTGACTCGGCAAAAAAATTTCGGGTCAAGGTCAAAGTTCATCCGTAATACCCCTTAGACATGTTTGTCTAGGGCGACGAGTCCGAAAATAACGTGCGTTTCGCTCTACGACACACCGTTCCCGAGATATCGACGAAAACGAAAAATGCCGACTCGGCAAAAAAATTTGGGGTCAAGGTCAAAGTGCATCCATAATACCCCTTAGACATGTTTGTCTAGGGCGACGAGTCCGAAAATAACGTCCGTTTCGCTCTACGAAGCACCGTTTCCGAGATATCGACGAAAACGAAAAATGCTGACTCGGCAAAAAGTATTTCGACCTCTAGGTCAAAGGTCGTTTGACGTATCGATCCCAAAATCAATATATGTTGATATATAAACCTCCGTGCAAAATTCTGCAACTATTGCCTGAATATTTTTCGAGTTATCGTCCGGAAACCAAGTTTCAAGATCAGCCTCGATTTCATCCTCAAGGACCTCACGGACCTCGGAGACGGATAAAAAAAAATAATACACCCTAGAGATGTTTGTCTAGGGCGACGAGTCCGAAAATAACGTCCGTTTCGCTCTACGATGCACGGTTTCTGAGATATGCAGGAAGCCTCAAGGATGAATCAGCAAAAAGTTATTTCGACCTCTAGGTCAAAGGTCGTTTGACGGATCGATCCCAAAATCAATAGGGTTCTTCCCTGGTGGCATATGAACCTCCATGCAGAGTTCTGCAACTATTGCGTAAATATTTTTCCAGTTATCGTCCGGAAACCAAGTCTCAAAATTAGCCTTGATTTCATCCTCACGGACCTCACGGACCTCGGATCCGGCTCAAAAAGAATAGGGTTCTTCCACATATCATTTCTGACTTGTGGTGAAAATTTGACGAGGATCCGTCAAGGCAATCTAAAGTTATCGTCCGGAAACCAAAAGTGGCGGAAGAAGAAAAAAAAGAAAAAGAAAGAAGAAAAAAAAAAAAAAAAAAAATTCTGCTAAAACCATAAAGGCATTTCTGCCGAAATGCCTTAATTCCACAAGGGAGAAGAAAAATCGACTTTCTTTAAAGAATATCCCTCACCAGGTCATTCCATCCAATAAATGAGTTTGTTTTCCATCCCGTTTTCACTTTAAATTGCGTTTGATATTACATGTTGTAAAATTCTCCTCGGTATGATCCAATACATCGGCGAATATACTAAATGAACGAGCATTAGTATGTGGCTGTTTTTGTCACCAGTGACGATGCAAGGTTATCGTTTCTCCGCAGGGAACAAGTGTAACAAGTCAGCATGTCGATTCGTACCCTGACCCCAATACTTGTTCTTGCTTGTTTCGTCATTCGCAATGAAGGTATGTGATCATCGCCGAATATTGAGAATATTGATCAATATAAAAACTATTTACATTACGTTTTAATTCAGATTTACATCGTTCCATTCCTAAGAATACACAACCTTTTCAGAGAGATTGATAATCTGATTTACTGACGTCATATTTTCACAATCAAATAACCACCAATCAGGCTGTTATTATGTTTTACTTATCACTAGCGGCTTGCAAATCCGGACACTCCTTCTTCCGGATGTTCTCCACAAAAAGTACCGAAACCGATTCAATAGAATGGAACATCGAAGACAGAAACGAGGGGTGTGGTTTTGTCGGTGACTTCAGAGGCAACGAGTACATAGCTCCTACATCCGGGGTATACAAGTTCACGATGTTAGTACGGGGCACGAACTACTACGTGGAGATGTACGTTAGGCGGTACTACCCAGCCAAGACGCTGGTGTATTCGTGCCCTACGGAAATATATAGGCGATATAACTGCGAAGCCCACGGCGCTGTACACCTGAAAAAGGGCGACAAGGTCGGCGTCGCGGTATATGCGAATACCTTGATGGATACCTCGATGGGATGTTCGAAAAATACGCCCTGTTCTTTCAAGGGTTTCCTGTCAAAGGAAGACTGACTTCTGAAAAAAAATATCATGTGGAATAGATTCTTGAATAAACGTATTCCACTGATTGCACATCCAAAATTTTTGTTTCAGTGTGTTGTTATTCATTCTAGGTGTTCATTTGGAATGGTGGACACTACTACGAATTATTATAGTCCATGAGCCCAGGGGGTCCACCGTGCACCCCCCCCCCCCCCAGGACTCTCCGCGAGGGGTGTCATTTTGTTCAGGGGACCCTTGAGCTTCAGAATCCACTTGTTAACACTCGATATCCTGGGATGAACTATCCAATATGGCGGCTTTTCAAAATGGCCGCCATCAAAACCGAGACATTTCTTGAAACACAAATTTGTATTTTTCTTCGCCCCTAATGGTGCTAGAGACACGATTTTGGTACCTAAACATATGTTTTAGAGGTCAAGGAATGCAATAAAAATATTTTCAACTACTTCAGCCTATCCCTTCAGCATGAAATCCAAGATGGCGGCCATCAGAATCGCATATTTTGTCATATTTTTTCTAAAACTTTAATATTTTAAGGAACTGTGTGGCCATTATTGACAATTATGTGCCCTAAAACATGCTATTGGTACTAGATAACATCAGTGGCAAAAATAACAATGTCTCCAATGCCTTAATTGCTGAAAAATGCGTTGAATTTGGCAATAAACACAATCGCTGCGAAACCGAATTCGATCAACAATAAACACAAAGTTGTATATATCTTTGCCCCTAGTTGTGCTAGAGACACAAAGTTAGTACCTAAACATATGTTTTTGATGGCAAGCAATGCAATAAAAATAATTTCAACTACTTCAGCATACCCCTTCTGCATGGAATCCAAGATGGCGACCATCAGAATCGCATATTTTTTTCATATTTTTTCCTAAAACTTTAATATTTTAAGGAGCTCTGTGGAGATTATCAACAATTTTGTGCCTTAATACATGCTATTGGTACTTGATAACATCAGTGATAATGATAACAATGTCCCCAATGCCTTAAATGCTAAAAAATACCTTGAATTGGCAATAAACAGAATTGCGACAAAACCGAATTTAATCAACAATGAACAAAATTGCATAAATTTTTGCTACTAAATGTGCTAGAGACACAAACTTGGTACCTAAACTTACCCTTTAGAGGTCAAGGAATGCAATGAAATTGTTTTCGACTACTTTAGCATAGCGCTCCGGCATGAAATCCAAGATGGCGTCCATCATAATTGCATATTTTTTCATATTTTGTTCATGAAACTTTGATATTTTAAACAAATGTGTGGTCATTATCACCAATTATGTGCTCCAATACATGCTGCTGGTACTTAAAAGCATCAGTGGTAGAAATAACAATGTCCCCTATGCCTTAATTGCTCAAGAATATGTTGACTTTGGCAATAAACACAATCGCGACAAGACCGAAATTGATCAATGATAAGCACAAAATTGCATACATGTATATCTTTTACCCTAATTGTGCGAACTTTGTACCTAAACATATGTGTTAGAGTTTAGGAAATGCAATAATATTGTTTTCAACTACTTTAACATACTCCATCAGCATGAAATCCAAGATGGCAGCCACCAGAATGGCATATTTTATCATACTTTTTCTAAAACTCTAATATTTTATAACAAATGTGTAGCCATTATCACCAATTTTGTGCCTTAATTACATGCTGATGGTGCTTAACAATATCAGTGGTTAAAATAACAATGTCCCCAATGCCTCAACTGCTAACAGATATATTGAATTTGGCAATAAACACAATTGCAGCAATATTGAATTAGAACACAATCAACAATTAAAGTCATGTAATGTGCATAAACGTGACATTAAATGTCATTAAGTTAGTTCATTTATCTGAAACATACACATGTACATGTACATTACAAAAGCCATTTCCAACAAGCAAAGCATTCATCATGGGAAAAATCCAAGATGGCCACAATTTTGCATAGCTGAACGAAGATAATGTACTCTCTTCACCGATATTTGGTCCAGAATTTGGTTTATTCTTATATTTCCATGTATGTAGATTTCAAATATGTACTTAATTTGGCATGAAATGAACTACTCCTCTTGCAAAAGAACATATAAGGTCAAAGTGGTTCTGTGAAATGCCAAATCTAGGTAAATTACATTGTAATATTTCAGTGAATGTTTGTTTTAGAATGATGCCTAATATGTCCATAGCTAAGTTTTCACACATGCAGGATATAACGACACACATGTATTGGCAAAAAGGAAAATCTTTATCACTGTTTCAGAACTCAGGTTCACAACATCAAGTCATCCACAATCATTCAGTTCACACCATTGAGTCACCAGTAGTCAATCAGTCAATAAATGTCATCAGTTATCACTCCGGTAAGAACATCATTTCTCCAACATCTACTCACATATCAATACTACCGTAAGTAATCTTTTACCACATACCACTGAATATGTTGTTATCTGAACAGTTGCTGAAAACTGGTGACATCGTTGAGTAAAATCAAGATCATACAAAAAAGAGACTTTGTCTGACTTAATGTTGTTAAATTGAGTAATATGTGGTCACAGAATACTTATGGTAATGTTGGTATTTGAGTGAATGTTGGTAACGTAATGTTCTTACCTGAGTGATAACTGATGACATATTTATTGACTGATTGACTACTGATGACTCAATGGTGTGAACGGAGTGAATGTGGATGACTCAATGTTGTAAACCTGACTTCTGACACAATGATAAAGACAATTGCCAATACATGTGTGTCGTTATATCCTGCATGTGTGAAAACTTAGCAATGGACATATTAGTCATTATCTTATAACAAACATTCACTGAAATATTACAATGTAATTTACCTGGATTTGGCATTTCACATAACCACTTTGACCTTATGTGTTCTTTTGCAAGAGGAGTAGTTCATTTCATGCCAAATTAAGTACATATTTGAAATCTACATACATGGAAATATAAGAATAAACCAAATTCTGGACCAAATATCGGTGAAGAGAGTACATTATCTTCGTTCAGCTATGCAAAATTGTGGCCATCTTGGATTTTTCCCATGATGAATGCTTTGCGTGTTGGAAATGGCTTTTGTAATGTACATGTACATGTGTATATTTCAGATAAATGAACTAACTTAATGACATTTAATGTCACGTTTATGCACATTACATGACTTTAATTGTTGATTGTGTTCTAATTCAATATTGCTGCAATTGCGTTTATTGCCAAATTCAATATATCTTTTAGCAGTTGAGGCATTGGGGACATTGTTATTTTAACCACTGATATTGTTAAGCACCATCAGCATGTAATTAAGGCACAAAATTGGTGATAATGGCTACACATTTGTTTTAAAATATTAGAGTTTTAGAAAAAGTATGATAAAATATGCCATTCTGGTGGCTGCCATCTTGGATTTCATGCTGATGAAGTATGCTAAAGTAGTTGAAAACAATATTATTGCATTTCCTAAACTCTAACACATATGTTTAGGTACAAAGTTCGCACAATTAGGGTAAAAGATATACATGTATGCAATTTTGTGCTTATCATTGATCAATTTTGGTCTTGTCGCAATTGTGTTTATTGCCAAAGTCAACATATTCTTGAGCAATTAAGGCATAGGGGACATTGTTATTTCTACCACTGATGTTTTTAAGTACCAGCAGCATGTATTGGAGCACATAATTGGTGATAATGACCACACATTTGTTTAAAATATCAAAGTTTCATGAACAAAATATGAAAAAATATGCAATTATGATGGACGCCATCTTGGATTTCATGCCGGAGCGCTATGCTAAAGTAGTTGAAAACAATTTCATTGCATTCCTTGACCTCTAAAGCGTAAGTTTAGGTACCAAGTTTGTGTCTCTAGCACAATTAGTAGCAAAAAATTATGCAATTTTGTTCATTGTTGATTAAATTTAGCATTTAATTTTAGCATTTAAGGCATTGGGGACATTGTTATCATTATCACTGATGTTATCAAGTACCATAATATTAAGGCACAAAATTGTTGATAATCTCCACAGAGCTCCTTAAAATATTAAAGTTTTAGGAAAAAATATGAAACAAATATGCGATTCTGATGGTCGCCATCTTGGATTTCATGCAGAAGGGGTATGCTGAAGTAGTTGAAATTATTTTTATTGCATTGCTTGCCATCAAAAACATATGTTTAGGTACTAACTTTGTGTCTCTAACACAATTAGGGGCAAAGATATATACAACTTTGTGTTTATTGTTGATCGAATTCGGTTTCGCAGCGATTGTGTTTATTGCCAAATTCAACGCATTTTTCAGCAATTAAGGCATTGGAGACATTGTTATTTTTGCCACTGATGTTATCTAGTACCAATAGCATGTTTTAGGGCACATAATTGTCAATAATGGCCACACAGTTCCTTAAAATATTAAAGTTTTAGAAAAAATATGACAAAATATGCGATTCTGATGGCCGCCATCTTGGATTTCATGCTGAAGGGATAGGCTGAAGTAGTTGAAAATATTTTTATTGCATTCCTTGACCTCTAGAACATATGTTTAGGTACCAAAATCGTGTCTCTAGCACAATTAGGGGCGAAGAAAAATACAAAATTGTGTTTCAAGAGAATGTCTCGGTTTTGATGGCGGCCATTTTGATAAGCCGCCATATTGGATAGTTCATCCCAGGATATCGAGTGTTAACAAGTGGATTCTGAAGCTTCAAGGGTCCCCTGAACAAAATGACACCCTTCGCGGAGAGTCCTGGGGGGGGGGGTGCACGGTGGACCCCCTGGGCTCATGGACTATTAGGCTGGAAACGTGCGTTTAACGCGATTGTATTTTTCGAAGGGATGTAGGTAACGGTAACGACAGGATGTAGGTAACAGGACTCGGACAAAATTCAATGATGTAGGTAACGGTTGTTGAACATATGCTTTGGCTGAAAACTAAAACACCGAAAATACACTAAAAAACTGAAACATTGAAAATCTGATGGAATATTGATATGCTACCTCATAACTGCCAAACTATATAGGGATATATTTACAAGAATATTGGATGCGAAATAGAAAAGGTGGCCTGTCTCGCCCATAGTTGACTTCTGGTGAATCGACAGCGGACCGGCCCGGATCGTTTTCCCATTTCATTATGTAGAGATCTATAGGCCAAATAGGCTCACTTTTTGTCCACACACTAATCATTTCGAAAATTTAAACCTTGTTACACTCTTGCCAATATTTCATCGAAATAGATCTACATGAATTATTGACGAAATAATCCCAACAAAAACACTGCTGTTTTCATGTGTCACTGTTACATTGTGTAGTTTTTATACACTCCGCAGTATATCGCAAAAACGGTGCGATTATCAAACATATGATCGGGATAGTACGTAATTCATGCATCCATGTGTTCTCCATTGGGAGGTATGGGCGCCGTTGAGCTCAAATCATTCGAAATTATAGCTCGAGCACCAGCCCATGTAGCACACTGTCCTCTATCAATATAACTAACTGAATGAATGTCATGTTTGATCCGTCAAAACATTCTGAATCTTCATTGAATTTCATTGAATTTTCCAAATTGTGAGTAGTATTAGTGGAGTACAGTGTTCTACATACAATTCTTTGATTGGGCTAATTTCAACGGGGTAGACTGCCAACGTTTCATGTTTTGGAGATAAAAGTATAGAACATTGTAGGAAATTGCCGTTTGAGTCCCAGATGAAGAACATACGTTATATGCCCAGTTATAATACGATGCCATTCATCGTCGTTGAAATGTCCGCAGAAAAAGATGTAAACGAGTTAGAAAAATCATAGTATGCCTGTTCATCCCAAATTGTATCCTATTAATTCACTTATTGACATGCAATCTTTTCAGAGTAAACTCCACCTGTGCAGATTAAAAATGTGTCAGACGTATATATGACATGCATTCAGTGGATAAGTAGTATTAGTACAGTGTGCACTGCTACATGGGCCAAAGAATTATGGTACCCGCACAAGATTTTGTGCATTTGCTTGGTTTTTTGGAGCAGCCTATTCGTGTTGAATACCCCCAGATGTGTTCTGGTCAAACATTATAACAGTACTTCCATTCCTGATAGGATAGGATATTTTTTATTCAGCAACTTGAAATGAAATGATATGAAATAATAAGCAATAAGTGAAAAATGATAGTGGAATATACTGACAAAATATGAGATAAATAGACATTGATACATGTAAGTTGCTGAAGAGACCATACAAAGCCTGAGGGCTGTATTATGTATGGCCTCAAAAAGGAAGAAGAAAAAGATAAATAGATAGATACATGGCAAGAAAACATAAACCAAGGAAAGAAAATGCTAAACGAAAATACAGGTAATGAGAAATAATAAAACAAAGGAAATATTATACTAATCAGATGTACATGTAATGAGTAAGAAAATAAAGAGAGAAAAAAATGAACACTTGAGTGTGACATTTTGGTGGATGGAACTACTGGGAACCCCGACGACCCTAGGTGTCAATTTTATTAGCATTATAATGTAGATATGTAATTGGAAAAGAATGTTTTTGTCTTTGGTTGGAAAATTACTGACCCAAGAAAAGTTAAAAAGCCATGGACCAACAATGAAACTATGAATTTATGATTCAATTTCAGAATGAACTGGAAATTTAATGAATAACAGTAATGTGGGTTGTAAAAAGATCCACGGACCCAACCCGTACTAGAGATCATTGATAGTGTAAGCCCATGGATATAAATATATATCTGTTTCATAATGTCCTTGAAAAAGATAAAGATATATTTTCCACACACATAAAAAATGGCGAATAGGCCATCAGATTAGTGTGCCCTGACCCATGTTACAAACACATATACAAAAGGTTCTGTGGTGATTTAGTGATAAACGATACATTTATATGTATGTATACGTTATGATATTAGCCAAGTCACGATCAGAGATCATAATGCTTGAAACAAGCCCACGAATCCCACCCGCCCTAGAGACCCTTGAAAATGTAATGCCCATTTATATACAATCCCAAGATATATACCAGTATATATATCCTGAAATTGTATATCAATTTAGTGTGATCTGATTCAACTTAGCTAACACATATACATAGGATATATGACATCCGTTATAGAATGATTTGTGATAATCAATGTGTGTATGTGCATACATACGTTATGATACATATTAGCCCAGTCATCAGAAGAGATGATATTGGTTGTAGGTTCACATACAGTCTTTGCAGGTAGGATTTGAGCACCATACAATGTTTTTATAATTAAATAGCATTGCGTGTCTGAGATATGTTTTAATTTGATTTATTGACATGGAGTTATGGTCTGGCAAAAGTGATTGCCATTTATTCCAGATGTGAGGAAAATTGAAAATAGGAAACCTGCCAGCAAAGTCACTTGTGGCACGTCGGACATAAAGCTGCTCTGATTGTCTGGTGATATGATGTGATTGAATTTCATGATTGACAACAAACATGCCATTGAAAGATGCAGGTAGTTTATTTTTAAGATATTTCGCCATAAATAGGGTAATTTCACATTCATACTGATCTGAGAGTTTGTGAATATTTAGTTTTTTGAATAATGGCTCAGTATGACTATTATAATTAGCCCCACCTATAACTCTAATTGCTCGTTTTTGCAATATTGAAATGGAATTTAAAAGAGATGTAGAGGCATTACCCCATGCTAATAGGCCATAAGTAAGATATGGATGTATTAGAGAAAAGTATAGGGTTCTCAGGCACTTCTGTGGAAGAAAGTTTCTAACTTAATAATAAATAGGGCACGAGATATTTTAGTTTTGATATGTTTAATGTGGTCTCCCCAAGAGAGATGATCATCTATTTTGACACCTAAAAATTTAGTACTAGTTTCTATTTGGTCTTTACCAACTCTTTCAAGGACTGTGCCATTTATAGATATATTATTGTGTGATAAATTGATGTAGGCTCTGGGTGATCTGATGTGGACATATTTGTTTTTTTTGGCATTTAATGATAATCTATTTGCACAAAACCAATTATATAGATTATTAACTTCCTTGTTTGCATTGAGATACAAATTGTCTATACTACTATCAGAAATATAAAGTGAAGTGTCATCTGCAAATGAGAGGATTTTTCCTTGTGAGACAGAGTGACCTATATCATTTACATAGATGTAGAGGGCCCAGTATTGATCCTTGTGGAACACCATATTCCATAGGTAATGTGTCAGAAACTGAATCATCAAAAACCACATATTGGGTACGCATAGTCAAATAGTTTGTTAACCAGTCTTTAATTTTGCCTCTTAGTCCATAATATTCAATTTTGGTTAGAAGTATATCTCTGTTTATCACATCAAAGGCCTTAGAAAGATCACACAATATGGTTATGGTAGATTGCTTGGGTGTCACATTATTTGCTTCCGCGCAGTCATTAAGTAAGTGCAAAATGGGGTGGATTGTACTGTAACTGGATCTGAAACCATACTGGTGATTATAGAAGAGATTGTTTTTTTGGAAGTAATCTGTGATTTTGTTGAAAACAATTTTCTCAAAAATTTTGGAAAATGAAGGTAATAAGCTAATTGGTCTATAGTTATTTAGAATTGTGTTGTCACCGGATTTATAAATTGGAACCACTTTAGCAATTTTAAGGGTATTGGGGACTATGCCTGTCAGTAAGGATCTATTAATTATGTGTGTCAGTGCTATATGGATGTTATGAATGCTTTGCTTTATTATTTTCATTGGGATAAGGTGACCAAAACTAGTGACCAAAACTAGTTTTGGGTTTGAGTTTAGATACTACATTCAGTACTTCTAGTGGTGTGACAGGTTCAATAAACATGCTTGATTTATATGGTGTTTTGAGATAGTCCTTATAGGATGTGTTTGTAACTGGTATGCTGTTACTTGTCTTAACACCAATTTCGGCAAAAAATCTATTAAACGCTTGAGCGATATTCATTTTGTCTGATACTAGGCTGTTATCGATATTGAAGAATTGTGGCAAAATGGGTTTTTTTTTATTCGGATTGATTGCATTTGTAAGTATTTTCCATGTCGCTGTGATGTCAATTTGTGATTCATATAATTTAGATTCAAAATAGTTCTGTTTCATAATTCTCTTCACTTGGTTATATTTATTCTGAAATCTTTTATAAGTGTTTATGTTGAGTTCAGTTGGATTTTTTAATTTTAATTTGTATAATTTATTTTTCTTTCACATAGATGTCAAAAGACCAGAAGTTACCCAGGGTTCTTTCTTGATATAATTCCTTGCATTTATATGTTTTAATAGGGAAAGCAATTTCAAAAGCATCAAAGTATTTGGAGTAGAAGGTACCATAAGCTTCTTCGGGGCAGTCAATATTGGAAATGCCAGTAAAATCAATTTGTTAAAGTAGTGTATTGAATGTGTTGATGTTTGTGTCAGAAAATGTTCGTTTTTGATAGTTTTTTTTACCTTTAATTGTTTTTGAGTGTTATTAAAATACAGGAACACCCCGAAATGATCAGCAACGTCATTTATAATGATACCACTTTGGCAGTTGTTTGACTGGATCTTCGTATAAATATGATCAATTAAGGTTGCAGAGTTGGGAGTTACTCTTGTTGGTTTAAGAATTTTTGGAACAAAAGTACGTGATACTATGTTGTCAAAATAATTATTCACGCTTGATAAAGAATTGTACTTAAGTAGATCTATGTTCATGTCTCCAAGAATGACAGATTTTTTGTTTTCATTATTAATAATATCCATAGTGTCATACATGGTCTGTGAAAAGATATCAATATCTGCTCTAGGGAGAGTGTTTGGTCTATAGATGACACCGACGATGTAGTTAGTTTTGAATGTTGAACAGTTGTCATGTTTACCGAGAGATACTTCCACAAATAGTGATTCATACACATGAGGGATCATGACAGTAAGGTCATCTCTAATTGTGAAATGTAGATCATCCCGGATAAATAACCCTACCCCTCCCCTGCCATCATCTGATCTATTACGGGTAATAAGTTTGTGGTACCCAGTGAGGGAAACTCTACTATCTCTGGAACAATCAAAGAGTTCACTGATACCTATAAAGTCAAATTGGAAAGTCAAAGTCAAATTGGCATGTTATCTCCTGCATCAGATCCCTAAAATGCTCCCAATTGGCTGATAAGCCTCTACAATTTATGTGAAAGAACGAAGTACCATTTCCTTTATTTTTGAGGATATTCAAAGCCGCGGATGGTTCATAATATTTGCAATCATTCATACTAATAGGTGTGTCTGTTTGATCTTCACACCATTCGTCAGAAGCAGTGTAGACATGTTTCAAATCATAATGTTGGTCAGTACCAACCATATCCAGTGTTATACTAGCCATTGTTAAACGGTAAAGAAGAGTCGTCCATGTCCCAGCAATTCCACTCATCAAAAATACAGCATAACATTTTCCTCATAAGCATAGTCACTGTACATTCAAACAACTTGAGCAAATCTCATAGTAGTGATGGTGGAGGAATCCCAAATATTTACAAATATTTACAAATGTTTAATATCTCGATCATATGTAATAATGCACGATATTCACGCATATTTCTGATTAATCGTCTATATGTATCAGGCTTAGTAAAACAGCAAAACAAAACAACAATTGTCCAGTCATATTTTTAAATTACATGTTACTAGCTAGGTCATGTTTACTATCGCGATACCCAATCATATGACTGGTTAGCCTAACTGAAAAATTATTTGATTCATTGTTCATTATATGTTAGTTTACTGGTAGTGAAAATTGCATTTAGATCATGTTTCCAATGAGGCAACCATGTAATTGCACATCGTGATATAAAGGCCACAGTTAGAAAAGTGATACTCGATCATAGAAATGGTCCACCTAACTCAAATTTTTTTTTTTTTCTTATCATTATTTTTTTTTTCATCATATGCTCACTATCGCGATACCCAATCATAGGACTGGTGTGCCTTACTCAAAATTATTTAAATTATTATATGTAATAATTGAATCTATTTCCAGTGAAAATTTCCTTGACGAAATTCCATTTACATGTATCTTGCATTTAGGTTATATAAGTGAGGCAACCATTCAATTGCACATCGCGATATGATTCCTACGCTACAAGATATTCAGCCACATATTTTGAGACATATCTAAATTTAAGGCTATATGTTCATTGTGTACGTGTATAAATAGAAATCCACAGGTACAAACGCGATACCCAATCATGATGTATTTATGGTGCGCCTAACTCAAGTTTATTGGTTTTATTTACCGAACGTTTAAGTAATAGATGTGTATGAGTGAGGCGACCATTGAATTGCACATCGCGTTGGCGAAAGATAGTTGACACTACGGACATGGATTGTTGAGCCAGTGTCAGTAACAATTGTCAATGTGACCGTCATATGGCAATGGACGATAATATAGGAAACTTGACATTTCGAACTGAACTGGTTGATTGAGAATAGTTTTGAGCTTGAAAATGATCTAGTGTATCATATAAAGTGGTGCTTACGTGATCTGTGTTCCAATCCAATCTTAGAGATTGGTATTGTGTATAATTTAGTCATTTTCACTGGTAAATAAACCTGTGTTTACAATCGCTGTCGGATAAATGACCTTGACATTCAGGTGTTGCGTAAGAATTACGGAGGCAAAAACAAAGCAGTGCAAGACAGGCATACTATGGAGGTATACGAACACATATAGGATTGCCATTTAACTCCATTATAACGTTTTATGAGAGAAATCACTTTCAAAATGTTTCAATTTTCATAAAATTTCAGTATGTTGAAGCAATATATATAACTTACAAAATATTAAAAAATCAGCACATGTTGTTGGAATAGATCAAACGCTACAAGCATTTGACTGTTAGCTGCTGACACCTGGCGAATTCCTCAGAAGGCAAACTCCCAGAAAGGGCCGGTTTGTATATATGTATTCATGCGCACAGTAACAGCTCCAATCAACATGAAAATTCACGTGTACATAGAGGAATACCCATAATACCACTATACAAACCAAAACAGAGACATTTTAAAGTGATACATGTGCATTTGGAGGAGAAACTGGGAGTTTTTAAATAATATAGTACTTTGATGCCTCATTTTGACCATATAAGGAAATCAATACAGGTCCATAACCTGGAATTCCGCAGGCGACGTACTACATACTACATACCACATACGCCGGTAAAACAAGCAATACACCTTTCATGGGCATAGAATAGGGAGCCTACACATAGCCTAATTGCTCATGATTGAAGTTCATTTCGAATTGACTCCAGGAGTTTGCCAGTCGTGTTTTTGCCTTTCCAAGTGGATGGATCGAGGGTGTCCTCATCATCCAGAGTCGAGCCACAACCCCAGGTACGGTCCAGTGAGGCCTCTCCAATAGTTTTGTCCCCAGTCGAGAGTAAGAAGTCCTTCAAGTCAGGCGTAGCAGAGAATTTTGCTCGCATCGCTTCTTCCATGATTTTGGGACCAGTGGACAGCCATCGGTAGGGGGTTTTGATCGAGTCGCCGATCCGCTTTGCCACGCCGGGGTCAGTGCTCAGCAGGATGGATGTACACATGACCAAACACGGCAATCTGATCAGATTCCCGAGATCCCGTTTTCGGCTGAAATTTAACAATGGACTAGATTGCCAGATTTTCCAATTTTCGCAATAGAACTCTGAAATTTGGTTGATAATTGGCGCTTGACTCCTATGTGAAATATGCCAAATTATAGAATGAAACCATGCAGCAGCGCAGAGATACATGTATCCCCAAAAACGGTGTAAATGGGTTAAAAATCCGAGTATAGGCTTACCTATCGACATAGTTTTACTTGCATTACACTTGCAAAAACGTGTCAAATGCACTGTTAAATAACAAATGATTGTCTAATTATCTCAAGTTCGACCTCTATCGCTGAAGTCGTCGAACCAGCTAATGTGAGAAGAAAGTAATCAGTAGTAAACCGGCGTGTATTGAATCTATCGCTCAATATATCCACCTTGTGAATAATCCGTTACCTACATTTTACCACACACGTTACCTACATCTGATCGTTAGCGAACTTTTCCGTTACCTACATCCCTTCGAAAAAAAAAATCGCTCTAAACGTACGTTTTCTGCTTAATAAATGAACAACGACGCTTGTATGTCAAGAACTATAACCAGCATTATGTAATTATACACAGCTCTGCAACCAAAGCCTCGTAAATAATCTGTAATCGCCAATAGAAATTGTAAGCACATTTTACAATGTGGGGGAATTTACAAGATGGCGACTGGCAAGAGCGCAATGCAGATACTGCTGATATTTCTGCTGATTTATCTAAAAATCAGAGACATCATACACAGTGAATCTGACACACCACTAACGAAGAACTCAACTTCAACAATCGACGACCTTTTAGGGAACTTTCTCTTGAGAACTGACGATAACAAGACCAAGAAGTTTGAGGTTCCTCTATTATCGCCCACAGCGGCCTTGGCAACCGGCAGGGGGCACTCGGCGACTTTGGCAATTGCCAGGGGGCGCGCTTCCTCGTTGAACAAACTCCTAGCAACAGCCCTTCTTTGTTGTGGAGACGTGGAAACCAACCCTGGACTACAACAAAAACGACGTCCGAAGTTCCCCTGCTCAGTCTGTGAAAGAGGCGTCACCACACGTAGCAAGGCAGTTAGCTGCGACGTTTGCGAACAATGGACCCACGTAAAGTGCACCGGCTCGATCACAGTCGATCAATACAACGAAATGATGGCCCTGCAGACAGACGACAGTGAGTGTTTTACATATTACTGCCCTAAATGTGAACTTAACGAACTCCCCTTTTCTCAAACCGAGCTAGGATTTGAGCCCGATGACGATATACCCAGTGTCCCAGATTACTCCTTCACCGATGATGACAGTCGCTTTCTCTGCTTTCAGCAGAAGGGCCTCCATCTCGTTCACGTTAATATCCGTTCGCTCCGCAACAAAACGCTCGAACTCGCCCAGCTAGCAGACTCAACAAAGGCAAGCATTCTGGCTGTGACAGAGACATGACTGGACTCCTCCGTAACTGATGATGAAGTCTCTCTCCCTGGATTCAACGTAACCTAGTACGAAACGACCGCGACCTTCACGGTGGAGGCGTATGCCTGTACATAAAGAACTCTCTCATCTTCAACTCGAGACCTGATCTTCATTCGAATTATACAGAGTCACTATGGATCGAACTACTGCTCAAAAGGACCAAGCCTATCCTGATTGGATGTGTGTACCGGCCCCCCAACCAATCAAACTTTTTGGACAATTTTTCTGTAACTTTGTCACAAATTCTTGCTAATAATAAAACTGTCATTATGGGTGATATGAATATTAATAATGCCAATCAAAATAACCTTTTGTCCATGTTAAAAAGGTATAATGAACTTCTAACATCTAACGGTCTATCACAATTGATATGTGAACCAACTAGAGTTACTCCTAGTACCTCAAGTCTACTTGATCATGTATTAGTATCGAAATATGATAAAATATCTCAATTTGAAACCATCCCTATTGGTTTCAGTGATCACAATCTAACATACTGCACTAGGAAAATTGTACGTTGTAGGGAGAATATTCAGAAAATCATAAACACTCGATGTATGAAAAATTACTGTAAACAGGTTTTGTTAGACCGTATCCAAGAAGCTAACTGGGAAACTGTCACCAGCTGTAATGATACAAACACCGCATGGTTAAACTTCCAGACAATCCTCAGTACAATTATCGAAAGTGTAGCCCCAATGCAACGAAAAGTAAAAACTCAAACAGAGCCATGGGTATCGTCTGAAATCCTAGACACCATTAATGAACGTGACAAATTCCTCAAACTCTTCCATAAAACTAAGGATGTAACAACTCACCGGAAATTCTGTTCACTTCGAAACAAAGTTCAACGGTTGGTAAAATCAGCCAAAGCTGATTCTATCTCTGAGCAAATAGAACTAAATAAAAACCAGAAAAAAAAGGACTGTGGAAATCACTGAAATCACTTGGTTATAACAATGAGAGGAAAGCTAAGGAGTCAGTTGTACTGAACGTAAATGGTGAAATTTGCTATGATCCAATAACAGTTGCTGACTATATAAACAACTTTTTTGTAACAGTAGCTCAAAACCTGGTAGACAAACTACCTGTCTTAGATGACATATACAGCGCTTTCTCTGAGTATTGTATCAACTTCTATAGAAACCTTGGTATACAACCTGGCATGTATCAGCTCAAATGTGTCTCTGTTGACTTTATTATGAATGAACTTAAATCTCTTAAAGTTACTAAAAGTACAGGCATTGACAACATTGGCCCTGAATTCCTCAGTAATGGTGCCGAAAGGCCTTTGCCCATTTGTAACTCACCTTATCAACCTGTCAATTAAAAATCGTGTCGTACCAGACTGTACTAAAAAGGCTGTAGTCACACCTCTGTTTGAGAAAAATAGCAAACTGGAAGTAGACCGGTTAGCATTCTCACATCTATGTCTAAGATTTTGGAAAAATCTGTTCATCATCAGGTAGAACTCTTCTGTAAAACTCATAGTGTTATCTATCCATTTCAGTCAGGGTTCAGAGGTCATTATTCCACTGATACATGTTTGATCCACCTACACGATCACATTCGTAGTGAAATCAGTTTAGGTAAATTTGTGGGCATGGCCCTTCTCGATGTTCAAAAGGCGTTCGACAGTGTCGATCACACAATGCTTTGTGAAAAAAATCCGCCTTGCAGGCATTGATCCGGAATGATTCAAATCTTATCTGTCCAACCCTAAACAGTGTGTATCAGTTAACAACAACTTCTCATCTGAGCAGGTTATTAAATCAGGTGTGCCCCAGGGCAGTATACTGGGTCCATGGTGTTACCTATTATATTCCAATGACATGTCAGCATGTACCTCATGTAAAATGGTCATGTATGCTGATGATACTGTACTTCTTGTCAATCATTGTAACCTTGACAAGGTATCCCAAACTTTAAGCCACGAACTATCTCGATGTTTCCACTGGCTTACAAATAATCGGTTGTCTATGCATATGGGCAAAACAGAAGCCATTGTATTCTGTTCTAAGCGCAAGTTACACCACACTAAAGGTTTCTCTATATCATGTAATGGTCATGTCATTAAAGCAAAATCTGAAGTAAAGTATCTCGGGTTAGCCCTTGATAACACACTATCTGGTACAAATATTGTTAGATCTGTAGTCAACAAGTGTATTTCTCGCTTAAAATTTATGTACAGACACAAAACGGTTCTTACTAAAAAATCTCGCAAATTGTTAGCAACAGCACTCATCCAGAGTCATTTTGACTATGGTGTGTCAGCTTGGTACATGGCAACCACCAACCAATGTAAACACAAATTACAGGTTGCCCAAAACAAAATGGTTAGATTTATTTTGAGCTTGAACTCACGCTCCCATATCGGTCAGTCGGAGCTAAATTGCATTAACCTCCTCAACTCAACTGATCGGGCTAAACAACTCTTGCTCAATCACATGTATAATGTGTATCATAATTCCGCACCTAGTTATATGTCACAGGTCTTCACTCATATCCAATCTCATCATGGGTATGCCACTAGGGGCTCAAATCATAATTCGTAGTACCCAGTGTTCAAGGTATGTCTCGCTCAAACTTCTCCTATCATGGTGTCGTCCTCTGGAATGATCTTCCAGTTGCAGTTAAAAACACCTCAACTAAAAGTAACTTCAAATCTGGTGTTAAAGCGTATCTAAAAACTGTGCCATGGAGAGGGAAGCATCAAATTTTGTATACTATTAGTTCAGTCATGTCCTTGTCACCGCCAACCAACTGAACAATCTATCTTTTTTTTTAATCTAGTCTTTTATAAGTTCATTTTATTGTATGTATCTTGCCTCTTGTCATCATTTATGTATGTTTTTTATGGACCACCCTGGAAACAAGCAGAAATGCTTTAGGGTGCGATCCTTGGTATATTTGTTCTCATTTTCATTCTCATATATTCATATACTTCATGTACGACTGTATGTTGCATGAAATGTACTTTTATACCAAAATAAACCAATACAATAAGCGCTCTGTCCTGTGGCCATCTTGGGATGTAGGTAACTTAGTGACCTACATCAGGATTACACCCAGTGTGTATGCATTCACAGTTTGAACCAATAATTGATGTTATCCTGGAACCTGGTAGATTTATGACACAGTTAAGCAAACTATCTGACAGAAAGAAATATTGTAGCCTGACATCCCAGTGAAAATCCACCAATATTAGGATGTTTGACTCCGGTTTGAGTATGTCAAGTTAAAACACGATACCATTTTGCATCGCCAAAATATTGTCAAAAACCGGTGTGAACAAATTAGAAAAATCAGAGTATACATCATCAAGGGAAAAGGTTGCCAAGTTGACAAAATATACATATTTGCTCTCACAAAGAAATTTCATTTTTTATTGCAACAAAATGGAATTGATAATCCTCCAACGTATGTGTTCAGTTTGCACATCGGAGTAAATTGCACACCATCTGTATACATATCATCTTTTCATTGACTTCCTGCATGCAAGTTCTAAAATATGGAATACAAGGCATTTCATTTACATTGTTTCAATTGGTATCTCCTGAGTATCATGAGCGTCATAAGTTGCACCACATGATATCAGGATCATGATGTTATTTATCAACATCACAGAGAGAATATTTGGAGTAACATTTGACATGAAGTATTGAAACTGCCAAGAAATTCTCCCGAAGTGGATTGATTGAAGTTGGGATATCGAGATGCTTATGTATCTAATCTGCATGTAGAAAACGACTCATCGAAATTAAACTTGATACTCCATGAATAAAAAGTTTCAAATAAAAGTTCAAAATTGTATTACCCTTCCAAAGACATGTACCCGCTGTAACATTTCTCAGTTCAACTGATGTATTCACTCAATCACAATCTTTCTTCTACCCAAGAATTCTGGATTGGGTCTATGGAATGGTGTGTAGCGCCTTAAAATTTGTCAATCGAAAACCAGCGCATGGATAGTTGAAGAAGCTCCTCATCTTCCATTTTCAACTCCTTCGATAAAAGCTGAAAAGTTCATGGATGCTATTTTGTGCTAATTGATGGACAATCAGATATTTTGGTTACAATATATTCTCAATATTCCCATATTTGCATCCTTTACTACCCGTGTTTCTATTTCCATCCCCTATCTACTAGTGCCATTTTCTATCTCTTAATACTCTCTTCACCGTCGTACCCATCTTTTATCTCTCAGTTTTCAAATCCTTATATCTCGGGATTCTTGTCCTCTATCGACCAGTGTTTCCATTCTGTATCTCCCAGTATTCCTATAATCAACCTCCCCGTGTTCCCATTCTTTATCTGCCCATATTCATATTATCTGTCTACGGTTATTCCCATTCTTTATCTGCACATATTCATATTATCTATCGACCGTCATTTCCATTCTTTATTTGTCAGTTTTCCAATCAGAGACCATGTGGACGCGCTCCCAGCGCATTTCCCAGTTTCGTTAATGACCAACACCCATTCAGCGACCGCCAGCCACCTTTCTCTATGATGCTACGATGTCAGGACATGTGCATGAACAATTTACCTAATTCAATCAGCGACCATGGTCCAAACCTTGTCTCACAGTTTCTCATCAAAGCAGCAGCCAATCAGCCACCACCAGCCATGTATGGTTGTCCATTTGTGTGGAATATCCAATTTATTCCCCTGAATGTTTGTTTCCTTGCGGGTCACGATTTCATGGTCCGTTTATTAGCAGCAGGCCATGAGACACACCCACGATGGTTAATCTTAGATGAAAATTCCCCCTATCTACAGTTGTTCCCACTCTTATATGTCAGTATTCCTATCCCATATCTTTCATTTTTACTTGCCGGAATCTTCGAGTTCGCCAAGTGTGTTGGTTGGTTCGTGGATTTGTTTGATGATGTGTTTGTTTGTGTCTAGCCTAGCGTCCACAATTCTTACCCGATTTCCCTCAAACTTGATGTACATATTTTCTAGGATTCTAGGACATACGATTTCTAGGAAACCGTCCTATTTTGGTGTGTCTATGTCAAAGGTCAAGGTCAAGGTCTGATGCTTGGAAACGACGTGTTGCTGGTCCCTCATGCTCAATGTCAATTTCTAACCCAATCTGTCAATTCGTTATTACGTAATTGACGTTCTATGGCAACGAAATCGGTCCCATTATAAGCGAAATTGCATGTTTCAAGCTGTCTATGCGGATAAAAGCGTCAATAATGTGCGTAAAAATCTAATGATAAACCAGTTTATAGCCAAGGAAGAGTTCTTTTGTTCCAAGAAATATCAAGGTCGAAGGTCAAAAGTCAAGGTCGATATTGACCCACAAGTGAAAACCATGTAGGCCACTATTTCTCAGGAACTAAGTGCGATAGGAACACGGAAGTTAATGCAAAGTATTGCACTCCCTTAGCCTAACAACTTTTGTATTTACTCATAAGGCCTAGGACCGATAGCCTTTGCGAGCGCTGGAGGTCGAAGTTGACCTGAAAAATGACCTTGACCTTTTGCCAAAATATCGAGTTTAGCTCGAAAGGTCTTTGAAATTACTTTCTAAATCTGTTGTCATTCTCGGAATTGGGCGTCAATTGACTTCATAATGACGCAAAACGTAATTTCAGACTGACATTCAGGCCTTTTGAGTGTCAGGTGTGCAAAGTTATAACATTTACTGCAGATCTAACATCTGCAAACGACGTGGATTCGTCCTGTGATGCTCTCTGTCAATGTTTAGATCAATCAATATATCCGTTTTTACGTAATTGACGTTTTCGTGGAAACAAATTGATAAAATTTCAAAGGAAACTTATTATCTGGAGATATATATGATCTTGTTCAGTGATAATATAATATACTTATTATATAAACACGAATTTAACATCCATATTAAAAAATTCCATTCACAGTAAGTTTGCAGCAGAGAATTGACGACAAATGACGTCATAACTACGTAGGCATTCCGGCAAGTGCGTCGACTATTTTTCGTTCTTTACCTGTCAGAATTCCTATCCTCTGTCTACCAGTGTTGCCATTCATTCTCTGCCAGTATTCCTATCCTCTGTCTACCAGTGTTGCCATTCATTCTCTGTCAGTATTCCTATCCTCTGTCTAACAGTGTTCCAATTCTTTCTCTGCCAGTATTCCTTTTTTTCCTTTCAGAGTAGATCTAGGAATACTGTTAGATACTGGTAGAGAGAGTATAGGAATACTGGACAGAAAAATGGGAACACAAGTAGACAGTGGATAGGAATACAACTGTTGCCATTCTTTCTTTGCCAGTATTCCTATCCTATGTCTACCAGTGTTGCCTTTCTTCCTCTGCCAGTATTCCTATCCTCTGTCTACCAGTGTTCTTTCTCTGCCAGTATTCCTATCCTATGTCTACCAATGTTGCCTTTCTTCCTCTGCCAGTATTCCTATCCTCTGTCTACCAGTGTTGCCTTTCTTCCTCTGCCAGTATTCCTATCCTCTGTCTACTAGTGTTCCCAAACTTCATCTGCCAGTATTCCTATCATCTGTCTATCAGTGTTGCTATTCTTTCTCTGCCAGTATTTCCATCCTCTGTTTAAATGTGTTCCCATTCTTTCATTGCCAGTATTCCGATCCTCTGTTTACCATTGTTTCTTATTTTTTCTGCCAGTATTCCTATCATCTGTCTACCAGTGTTGCCATTCTTTCTCTGCCAGTATTCCTATCCTCTGTCTACCAGTGTTGCCATTCATTCTCTGTCAGTATGCCTATCCTCTGTCTACCAGTGTTGCCATTCTTTCTCTGCCAGTATTCCTATCCTCTGTCTACCAGTGTTGCCATTCATTCTCTGTCAGTATTCCTATCCTCTGTCTACCAGTGTCCCCATTCTTTTTCTGTCAGTATTCCTATCATCTGTCTACCAGTGTTGCCATTCTTTCCCTGACAGTATTCCTATCCTCTATCTACCAGTGTTCCCATCGTTTCTCTGCCAGTATTTCTTTACTCTGTCTACCAGCGTTCCCATTCTTTCTCTGTCAGATTCCCTATCCTATCCTCTGAGCCGATTCATGTATGAATTGATGGTATTTCTATATGCTTGTTCATTATTATTCTAAAATATTTCAGAATAATTATGTGTGGAAATAAAGTCATATTATAGTGTGCTATTTCTATATAGTTTGGGTTTCGACCCCGTGCGATTGGTTACTGAGGAAACAGAAAAGAATTCCACCTACCAAACTAATGGATGTGTTTCCATTTTCTCTATCATACAATATTTTCGAAATTATGACGAAAGATAACTTAATATGTTTTATTTGAGTATTTGTAGTCTTCTTAATTTGTGACGATGTGAATCTCGTGGGTTTCGATAGTGTTTACAGCATGTCAATATCTTGATTTGGTATGAAGTTATTAAAGTTTTAGTGAAATTTGTCTGTATTCCGATCCAGTGTAATCAGTACTTGTGATCACGAGGTTAATGGCAGGTTAATTATTCAATCACCTAAAGAGTCAATCGGTAAATTTCAATATCGGCAATATGTATGTGCTAGTTTAGCGTGCATGTACATTTACCGTCAAATATAATACTAAGTACAATCAATCGATAGCTACCTATACATTTATTGGTTGCCAAAGTTATGGTTACGAAGCGTAACCATCAGTACAGCAGCAGGGGTGTGGTACGGTTATGCAGCATAACCATGAGTAGTTCTCATTCTTTCTCTGCCAATATTCCTTTTTTCATTTCATCTATTAATACTGTTAGATACTGGTAGAGAGAGGATAGGAATACTGGCAGAGAAAGAAAGTCAACACTGGTAGACAGTGTAACCATGAGTAGTGAAAAGGTTAAGCATAGCAATGACATGTGACCCGGAGATTTAGCAAGGTCATCTTGTGATATTCAATGTCACCATTAGGTGTGATGCATATATGTGTTTAAAAGTACCCTCCAAGGGATTCTGATGTCAACCTCAAGGTAACCAAAACATATGCCATATAACTTCAAATATGCTTGAAATACAAACCTAAGGTCAAAATAGATACAAGCGTTTTCATCTCTTGTGTTAATTTGTGCATATCTGGTTGGGGTGGCATGTGATGACCCCACATATCAGGTATTTTTACAGGATCAAAGCGATTTACCATTATACGCTTTGTAAAGGACACAAATTAGCATATTTGGAATGAAGAATTTCAAACTGATCAGATACGTTCAGGAAAACAGCCAAAAACCTAAATTTCTACCATTATGGGCATATGAGCCCAGAGGCACAACATTTTTATACACAATGTTAAGGATCCCAATTAGCATGTTGTAAATTGAAGATCAAATGGACTTTGAAAAAAGTCATACCAAGAGCAAATTTGGGCATTTTTACCCCAAAATGGTATTATTGATCTTCCAATGTCTTTGAAGGTCAAAGTCAAGGTCACCAAACAAATCGCCATATATTTCCCATTTGAAAGTGCCCAAATCCAATGTCTTTCTATCTTTTGTCTATTTTCAAGCTTCTAGGAGTACGTTTTGTGGCAATTCCCATCATGAAAGAAAAGGAACATGAGGGGAATATCTTGAATCGAAAATCTTGTCACACAATTTTATTGAGAAAATGGTCGCCAATATTGAAAATTTGCTGTATTTCATCGAAGATGGCCGAAGATGACCCTCGTTTCTTGTTTTTTTTTGGTAAATGGTCATATTTCTTCAAAAATCTCTTTCGACATACGAAAATAGTTCTGATATCTGTTTGGGTATTCTTCCAGTTCCCTAGTCAGCCTATGATAGTCACCAAGTCTGCGGCGTCGGTTTAGTGGATGGATCCAGTATCGCCTCCTCCTCATCTGCTGACTTCTCGTTCTCATCAGGATCCACAAAACCAAAAATTGCCGTCTTCTTGTAATTCTGTTGGACATTCACTTATTCCATTTTGTTTGAGGAAATACTTAAAATTGCCTATGTCCGCGTGTTGAAATTACAGGCGAAGGACGTGAATTTTTTTTTTGCGGACACGCTTTGAGTTCTGAAAACAAACGTCAGTACTCGGTGTGTACAGAAAAAACAGAACCGTTCCTGAACTGACACAGCCGTCAATAAATGTTTATGTCGCTGCAAATGGTCGCACGACTTCGGTGTGTAATGCCTTTAGACGATCGTTTGGCGTCGTGTTGCCGATTTGTATACAAATATTCGCAGAGCAGTTGTATGACTGTCGTTCACAAGTCATTGATTAATCGCTAATGACGGGCGACCGAATTTTTCAACCGTGATCAGATCATGATGCGAATGAAGAATACCGAGCAACTGATGTCAGACTTGCTTACGACTAATACCAATCTACTGACGATTGTGTAGCGGCTTTGAGCAACCCATAAGCAAACTAGTCGGACTTAAGTCTATATTTCATCGTTAACTATTCTTCTGATCATGTAATGGTGTACTCGCCTAAAATCTTTATGATACGACTGGAACAGACTGATATACGACGTGGTAGCAAACCATTGGAGACTACTTGTAAATGTAAAAACTAGTTAGCGGCTGATTAGAAATGAATACAGACAAGTTAGCGATCATGCTAAAATCTTGTGGCGAATTTAGAGCAACTGGTTCTCGAATTGGGATACTGCTTCCCACTTCTTATGACAGACAGTTGCGATTAAAAGCCAAATCGCTATAATCTGTCGTAAGTCTAGTGAAATCTTAACTTCCCTAATGTCTAAATCAAAGGAACGAGGTGTTGCATTCTGTGATTGTTTTTTGAGTATTTAAAAAGTTTACAGTTTCATTGCATTTTGTACACGTGCATAATTTTAAATGCGTTTGTTCATATTTCAACACTATACAACGAGAGGAAAATGTACACGATCACAGCCTAAACATAGGTCATTCAAGCTAATGATGGGTTGATAAGACAACGGATGTCACGCAGACACCGCATTGTACCTGAAAGAATTTAGTATATAATTCCAACTCATGCCAACGCTACACCGATGTACTGTTGTATTGTCAGATTAATGAGGTATAGCTCTGTAAAACTCGCATTTACTCGTCGAATCCACATGATGCTTTGCGGTGAATCAGTACACACAAATAATGACAATTTGACAACTATTTGATTTGTTAAGTACACTGATAAATTCAACCATTGGTATGCTGTTTGATATGCATCTGAACTTCGCGTCGACACAGTGGGCTCACTATGTATTTCTAAAGGAATAATGGCATTCCACACAGTGGGACGATGTGCTTTCAAAGTCTAGGCTAAACTTGGTAAATGGTCAGAACCAGACAATAAGAGAATGCAAACCCTCGCCCCTTAGATTTAGTTACTATAGTTGAAGCTGCTCACGTTATGTTTTCGAGCTTGGGTGAAACTGAGGAATTTTCGACATACGAGCTGTCGTTTATCAAATGAGGGGAAGGTGGCCATGGAAAAATACAAAAAAATCAAAGAAGAAATAATCATTGATAAAAGTAAAACATCAATCTATACATCATCAATCTAAACTACTACATGCTCCTTAGAATCGAAGGAGAGGCGCAGGAGCATTTTGTGCTAGAGAGTCATGAAGTAGACGATCAGTCGAGGTTCAAGCGAAATAACCACCCAGAATGTAATGGTTTGTTATCCAACAAGGCATACGTACCTGAATACGGTGTTCATTCGACGAAAGAAGTTCACACGATTAACTTCACCCATCGGTGAAAATTGACGCTCTCCTTGAGCCCAAAGCAAAGAAATAATAACACTTGTGTGCTCATATACATGTGCAAATAAAACCCTGACTTTTCTGTCCGGCTGGTCAGACGACACTCTGAGCTATGACCAGCGGTCCCAGCCTAAATCTGGCGGACAGGTTCTGCAGCTTGACAGCACTGGATAAGTAATATTCGATGAATGTCGTGGAATTAAATCCTGCCTCCTGGAAGGATCGCTCAATAGCCTCCAGACGTGTAATTTGAGGACGTGGGCGGAATTGTGAAATATGTCCCGACCTGCCTGCATGAGCATGCGCTTGGTGACCGGTAGCAGCCTCGGTAGGTCGATCACCGGGGACAACAGCAGTGGGAACCATGCTTGCGTCGGCCAGCATGGAGCCACTAATAGGACATCGCAATGAGACCTGGCCACTTTGTGAAGCACCTCCGTGAGAAAGCGGGTTGGTGGGTTCGCATACCCGTACGTCCCGTCCCAAGACTGGGACATTGCGTTCAGTGCCAGTGCCTTGATCTCAGTGGTGAGAAGAAGACCGGGAGCTTGTGATTCCGAGAGGTTGCGAACAGGTCTATGTTCAGCATTTTGAACACCTGACAAATGCACAAAAATTCCTCCAGATTGAGACTCCACTCCGTGCCGATCACCTTATCTGGTCACGAGAGTGCGCCTACTAAGACATCCCCGTGACACGGTAGATAGCAAGCCCTGATGTACAGGCGATGCAGAAAGGCAAACCTGATCAGAGCCTCGGCCTCCAAACAGAGTTTCCACGAACGAGTTCCCCCCTGTTTGTTCACGCGCTACAATTGTGCTGTTGTCCGTGAACACCAACCACCTCGTCCCTGCCGGACTCAGAGGTCCGCAACGCTCGAACGCATGCCTTACTGCTTGAAGCTCCAGGACATTGATATGCAATTGCTGCTCTCACACATTCCATGTGCCTGACAGTTCCTGCTCGTCCATGTGAGCCCCCAAGCGACATTGGATGCATCCGTGGAAAACTTCGGATCGGGCAGATACCATGACAGCGGCATCCCCCTGTCAAAGTTGACAGGATTGAGCCACCATCTCATCGCCCCCTTGGCAGAGTCGTCCAACACCACGATCTGATCCAATCAATCGGTGAGAATCCGCCACTGCAAGGCCAAACACCACTGCATGAGCCTGAGAAAGCACCTGCTGAACGGAATTTGCTTCTCCATAGACGCCAGCAGACCTATGATCGAGAGATACTGGCATGCTGTAATCAAAGGAAGACCTAAAGCGCCCTTGATCAACAACTTCGTCTTGAGTATTATCTTCCTGGAAGGAAGAGCTACCCCTCTCAACAAATCTTACTCTACTCCGACATACTCGAACGAGTGATTCGGAGTGAGGTGAGACTTTCCCCAGTGGCCACACTGAGGATGAACCCAGACTGCTCGATCGCCTGCGACAGGGAGCCGGCTATTATCAGCCAATCGTCAATATAATGGTGGAACTGAATTCCTGCCATCCGACACCTGGCTACCATAGCCCAAACAATCCGAGTGAATACATACGAGGTTGTGGTGACCCCGAAGGGAAGTACCCTGAACTGGTACACTATGGCCTTGAATGCAAATTTCGGATAGCGACGATAAGTGTGATGAATTGAGACATGCAAGTAAAGCGTCCTTGACATCGATACTCACTGCCCATTTCCCCTTCACTAGGGCCTCCTGATCGGAAAGCGCCGAATCCATGAGAAAACCTGGGAATGATCAGGAATTTGTTGAGGTTTGACAGATCGAAAAACGGGATGCCACCCGCCTGTCTTCTTAGGCACAATGAAGATTAGAGAATAATTCCTCGCTCGTCCTTGACTACCATGATGGCCCTCTTCTCTAGCAACTGGTCTACTTTGTGCTTCAAGAGATAGTACTCCTGACTGCCGGGCACTAGGAAGAACCACGCATTCGGTCTTAGTGGTGGTTTCAGAGTCTCCCATTGAAAGGTGAGACCCTCCATCACCCATGACACGACGCTTGTGTCAGAAGCCGTGACATCGACTTGACCAGGTTGTGGGACCTCCTTGTTCCTCAGAACAAGAGAGCCCACATAACTGCGCTTCCCGGCAACAAGTTACTTCTTAGCTGACTTACCCTTGCCCTTGAAGCACCCACCTGCCTTGCCACCCCGCTTGCCACCCCCCTGAGGGGGGGGGGGGGGTGGGTGGGCTGGATCCCTCGAAAGGGTGCTTATGAGATGGAAGGTGCATGCGGTGCCTAGGCTGTGCTGGCTTCTGGCTCTTAGTCTTCTAAGATGACTGCCCTTCAACCAGATGACTGCCCCGCCTTGCCCATGATCTCCTTGACAAAAAGTCATCCTGGAAAACGGTGACACTCAACTGAGAGAGTCCACCGAAGACATCCACCGAGGGCTCCCAGGCAACTCTGATTCATCACCAGGAGTGACATTGAGAGTGACTTTGAGAGTACAGAGTACAGAGTACCAGCTTCGCATGCGGTGAGATCCAATCATGCACCCAGGTGTGCACTATTGCACTCCCCAGCCTGGAGCACTCCGGACAAAATGCTGAGTGCTGCCAAGATGATGGCACGATTCCCATCCTCCAAGTCCGCCTTGTCCATGAACTCCTGCACCAAAGTGGTGAGGTGATCCGCCAATGAGAGCTGGCCCATCACTGCCAGTGAGCAAGGCGAGCCTTCTTCACATGTGGTGACCAGACTACACCCTGCTTCCAGGAAAGCAGGTGGAGGTTTTGGTCGTCGACCGGGATGGACGTCTAACTGGCATCAGGCGTCTGCAACGCTCTGTACGTGTCAATAGACTCAGGTCGAACCTGACCAGTAGGGAACACTGACTCTGAATGAGCCATGTCTTTCTTTGCCGTCATACCTGTGTTGAGTTTGGCCAGAACCTTATTCAACGCAGGAGCCACAGGTAGCCAGACCGGTCGACGAACTGGCCACTGAGAGGCTTGTGAGGCCGCTTGGTCCCTGGTTGCACCCATCAAACGAATAACACTTGGAAATACAGGACCGATCGATCCCCCTGATCGCATATGATTGAGAGTACGATCAGAGAGCTGCGATTCACGATCGGAGGTACGATCGTGAACCCGTCACGAAACCTGGGGTTCCCTGCTCCATCGAAACTCGAAACTGAGGACTCGAACGACGCATCAAGCAAAGCTCCAAGGTCTATGCCCGAAGCATAGCCATCGGCCGACAACTGTACGGCCAAGAAACCCTGATCACCATCAAAAAGGGATGAGCGATCGACCTCCAAAGCTTTCGAGGAAGCACGTATCCTCTTCCCCGATTTGCCAGGGGCAGGGAGAACAGATATGGTCAACTCCCCCAGACACAACGAGGATGGGGGGAAGGCGAGCTCAGGTTCCTCGACCGCCTTCACCTTTACAAGACGAGAAGACTTCTTTTTAGAAGAGGTCTTCGCCTTCTTACCAGAAGGTGGATCAAAAGCTCCCCTGACGAAGCTGCAGTCAAAGAACCAGCCGGAACTCCCTGCCCCAACATTGCACAGAGTCCCGGAACCAAGGGACCCTGAAGGGAACCTAATGACTTTGAAAAGAAACTCTGCACAGCCATGTTAACCATGTCCTGCGTCAACCTCAGGGTAGAGTCTGACTTCATGGGCGGCGGATGGTCTGACAAAGCTCCAGAGGAGCCTGCCAGCCTCAAGGCATCCCTCCGAGCCTGCGAGCTCTGGGGATAGCCCTCCATCACCCGAACAAAGTCAGACAGGAGCCACGAATGACACAGGTCGCACCTCAAGTCTTCCATGGACACCGGAACATGATCCAAGCAGTCAAAGCATAAGCCATGCTTCTCCCCTTGACGTAGGGTGTTAATCCCGCACTGGGAACACACTCTTGAATCATAGACGGTACCCAGAGTAGAATGAGTCGACATGGTCGATTACAATCACAAAAGAGTAAACAACAACAAACAGTAACAGGGAAACAAGTGGTGGGCACTGAAAACATGTACTGCTCTGAAAGACCACCCTAATAGGGATAAGGATATGGCTGTGTAAACTGATAAACCAAGCTACCAACTATAATATATTCAAGTAATAAACGACAGATAAATAAACAACAGGTACACTATCTGACGATCGGTGGATGATAATAAATGAACTGGCTATATGAACACTGACGTATCTAGCAGCAACAAAATATCGTCACGATACTTACCCACAATAGACACAAATCGATGTCTATTAAAACCCTGATGAAATTCCTTAAGAAAATATCACAAAAGACTAGTTTGCAGACTAAATTCCACGAATACACCGGGAGAACAAATCCAAAGCTGCCAAGCAAAAATGGCAGTGGACAGAAAAGTGATGTTGCTGTGCTTGCGCTCGTGCAGGTGTGCGGCGGTTTTGGCGGGAAGAGGAGCACAGTCCTGATGCAGACGATCGTGCCTAGTTTCAATCATGCAAATTTGCTATCCAGAATGATCCACAGGATCGAAAAGGAGCATGTAGTAGTTTAGATTGGTGATGTATAGAATAAACTTGTGAGGGGCCCATAGAAAGACAAACTTTGGGTTATACAGGTCCTCGTGACTTACTACCACCAACAATACAGATATAATTTAAGTAGAACTGCTGTTATAACCAGTTATGTGATTCTCACTCTTTTGGTCGCCATGGCAACCGGGTTTATTCGATTTCAACCAAATTCGAAGAGGTCTGAGCCACTACCATACTGCTAGATTCCTATACGTTCATAGTCGATTGGACCGTTTGGTTTTCAGTAATTCTCCACCTATCAGAGTGAGGGTAACTATCCTTCACTATTTCGTAGATCCTGAGATCCATTTTATCCTGCGATGTGAAGTGAAATTTCACCATTTGAGCATAATGCCACTTGCGCCACTTTTTTCAGATAAGATATCAAGTTATAGAAGTTATCTGGTACCTTCACTGAAAGACCAGGTGCAGAAAACAGAGTCAATACACCAGGTTGTATTTTGTTATTTTTGGACAACCAAACATTGATGATTTTCATCGAGATCGTCCAGGATTGTAATTGTTATGATATCTGGGTATTCCATGAATACATCAGTCACGATGGCAGGTTATTTTCGTTGCACACCCGGCCCCCTAGCGCTCGTTGTTTTCTGATTTTTGTTTTAAGTATTGGGTCGGGCTTCCTTTCTATTTCAAGTTTTAATATTGTGTTTTCTTTTGGCTCAATCATATTTTTTGAGAAATTCGTTATCACGGTAAGTATTTAATTTCAGATCCTGGATAATAGTCACAGTGAAGAAATGCAACTCAAATTTCCGAAGGTGAACGGACTCGTGGAACCCGGTGTGATACTTTGTAAATAGGATGCATTGACTGTGATTTTGAGCGTAGATTATATTCATATATGCTCAGCAGCTATATGAGAATATTATATGGGCAATATAATTCGTTAACATGTGTCCGATGTTCTATTGTATCTATATCTACATAATTTTCATAATATAACATTGCATGGATATTATGCCCGTATTCCATGGGATGAGTTTGATGTAGTTTGCATGCAGAACTTCAACACCAAAGTGATTAGTTGCAGCTGTGTCAGTAGCAAACAAACAATTATCCCAAGGGCTAGGAAAGATACTGGAAAAATGTAAAGTGCCCTTTCAAAATCAACTTCATTGGACTGCAATGAATGTGCCAACATCTGAATGTGCCAACATCTGATCTATAGATATTCACTGATATACATAGCATTCACTGACAACATGGCTGTCGAAGTCACAGATGTCCATTTTACATTGAAAATGGTCATTTTGAAAAAAAGAGAAATATATCTCCGTCCCTATTTACTTTAGGTACGTATATTCTTGTGCAAACTTTCTCTGTCTCCAATTACTCTAAGTCCATGTATACTTGTGCAAGCTTTCAGGAAGTTTTGATCATAGACTTTAAAGATAAAAAAATGCGAATGTAAGACGGGCGACGGTAGTGTGACAGACGGACGCTCACCCCATTTTCAATTTCCTAGCTAGTTTTCCGAAATGAACCCCTAGGTTGGCAAACAAAAATACATTAAATCTAACTGTAGGCCTAAACCATGGTAGGGGCTATTTTGTCCTAAGTTTAAACCACTAAGCCCTCGTTGTTTGCCTGGCCTAAACGGACGGACGAACAGCTATATGGGCGGATGGATGTAACGCAACGGCAACAAGTTATCACACTAGTACGGTAACCTAAACGCAACCAATACAAGTGAATTTGGGAAACATGGAATGTCATCATGACAATATGACAAATGTTTTATAAAACCAGACAATCTAGCGGACACTCTGACAGAACACTTGGTGTGCACGGACAGAACACATCACCACAGGTAAGTTAAACCATACACGGACAGAACACATCACCACAGGTAAGTTAAACCATACACGGACAGAACACATCACCACAGGTAATGTAAACCATACACTAGCACCGTCCTCGAGGTAATTTATACACAGTTTTGTGATTCGCAGATGATCATCAACAATTCTATGCCATGCCTATTATTGCGTCGTTTGGAAGAATATTTAGGTTTTATATGAACCAGCATGACTTTGTATGTTATAATTGAAACAACAAAGAGTATATTTATTCAGATTCAGCAGGTATTTCGCTTCATACAGTATATTCGAGGAAAGTTTTAGACGCATCAAAATATTTTATACGCATCGAAAATATTTTAGCAACGTCGAACATAGTTTTAGCCGCATGGGAAATTTTTTAGATCCATCGGAAATGTTTCAGACGCGTGTTACACTATTTTTTTACACTATTCTGAGCTTCTGCACGGGAGCAAAACTCAAAATTTTGGCAGATAAAAGCCGCCGTAGGTATTGAACTTGTGATCAACGAGTAAAATTTTGGATGCATGCACCTTTGCCCGTACTGTGTCCCCATCGATCAAATGGTGGTAGAATTGCTGTTACTTGAAATAATTCGTCCGGGTTTAATTCGACGACGGCACTTCCTGGCGATACCAGTTTGAGGGTATTTTTCCATAAAACTCCAGTAAGGTCACATGACAACATCGGTCAGGCAATCAGCGAGAATCAGCAAGCGTTCACCTCATTTAGGCCATATGAAAGGAAACTGTTGTAGAATATCACTTCGTATAGATTTTCATATGCCAGATTTCTGAACGAGTGTATATTCATCTGAAAGAATACACCGTACCAGTGTTACTGCCTTACACAATATTGTACAACGAATTTTTTTTGGTACTTTTTTATTATTGCGTTTGAAACTAAATTTTGTGAAATTCTCCTCAGTATGATCCAATACGTTGGCAAATATACTAAGTGAACGAGAATTAATATGTTGTTCTTCTTGTACATAATGATATCTCCTCAGGAAGCAGTTGTAACAAGTCAGCATGTCGATTCGTACCCTGACCCCAATACTTGTTCTTGCTTGTCTCGTCATCCGCAATGAAGGTAATATGTGATCATCGCCGAATTTGGAAAAAAGAGAATATTGATCAATATAAAAAGTAGTTATACAGGTTTTAATTCAGATTTACATCGTTCCATACCTAAGAATACACAACTTTTTCCGAGAGGTTGATAGTCTGATTCACTGAGGTCACACTTTCACAATCAATAAACTAGCAATCAGATTGTTACTATGTTATAATTATCACTAGCGGTTTGCCAAGGCTCATTCTTCCGGGCGGTTGCCACACACGGTGACCAAGTCGGTCCTATGCATTGGGACATCATAGAGAGTAACGAGGGATGCGCTCCCGGTGGTGACTTCCACAGCGGCCGGTACTGCGCTCCTGTATCCGGGCAGTACATGTTCACGATGACAATATTAGGCAGGGATTTCCGTGTCTGGATGTCCCGGACGACAAGCCAAGGTACGGATTCGCTGGAGGTGGTGAAATCGCCGGGCAGAACTGATACTGAAAGTCGCAGTGCCAGCACCTCTGTACACCTGGACTTTCGCGATTGTGTCTTCCTGAATTCACTTTCGACGATCGGGATCGACTGTTCATCCGATGAACCCTGCACATTTAGTGGCTACTTGGTTCGTGAGAGCTAACTTCCCAAAGAACGAATATATGTAACAACGTTTAATGATCTCGTGAATAAATTGATTGCAATCATTTCAGCTCTGAGTATGGACTGGTAGACATTATCAAAAACTCTCATGTATTATATAGGATAATCTCCATCAAACAGTTATCGAGCCGTGCGGTATTATACAAATACTGCACTGTTGCGCTGCAGGTATATCGTATTACTACCCGAGGCAGGAACATTACCACACGAGGCGAAGCCTGGATATGCATTGTTGTAAATTGAATATATATTTTTTTATTGCTACATTATAATTTGAGATAATATGTCGAAATACTTTTTTTTGTGTGTGCAGACAGCACCATTTGAAGGTCTACATCATGTACCTGGCAGTGGGATACTCGTAACATGTAGTTGAAATTACAGAAGAATGTATCGCGACACCCCCACAGGCAGGAATTTCATTTTTGGAGTAGATATCTTATGAAACACATGGCTCAGAACATGTCTGTAAGATCCCTGTAAATGCTTAGAATCAACCGCAGAGCATCTAGAGGTCGTTCTTGGAGCACCGCCTGGGGCCCCAGAACCCACGTTTTTTTCTGCCAGTATTCCTATCCTCTGTCTACCAGTGTTGCCCTTCATTCTCTGTCAGTATGCCTATCCTCTGTCTACCAGTGTTGCCATTCTTTCTCTGCCAGTAGTCCTGTCCTCTGTCTACCAGTGTTGTCATTCTTTTTCTGCCAGTATTCCTGTCCTCTGTCTACCAGTGTTGTCATTCTTTCTCTGCCAGTATTCCTATCTTCTGTCTACCAGTGTTGCCATTCATTCTCTGTTATTATGCCTATCCTCTGTCTACCAGTGTTGCCATTCTTTCTCTGCCAGTAGTCCTGTCCTCTGTCTACCAGTGTTGTCATTCTTTTTCTGCCAGTATTCCTGTCCTCTGTCTACCAGTGTTGTCATTTTTTATTTGCCAGTATTCCTATCTTCTGTCTACCAGTGTTGCCATTCATTCTCTGTTATTATGCCTATCCTCTGTCTATTAGTGTTGCCATTCTTTCTCTGCCAGTAGTCCTGTCCTCTGTCTACCAGTGTTGCCATTCTTTCTCTGCCAGTAGTCCTATCATCTGTCTACCAGTATTCCCAATCTGCATTTGTCAGTATCTCTTGTCGTTCTGTCTTCTATATGTCTTGTCTATCTACTGTCAACCAATGATCTTTGGTAATATTATAACAGCGTGGATCGGTAAAGTAAAATACATTAGACAAGTTAAACAGACATGAATGAGTTTCATGATTCAGTCACTTCTGTGGCAGATTAGCAGTTTTTGTAAATAAACTTGTCTTAGAACAATTCCGATGACACACTGAAAAAAAAATTAAACAGACGATAGTAATATGCAAAAATTAGAGTTTTTGAATCTTATATTTTTGACTTAGGCGATAATCGGGGATTTGGTCGTACTATCATTGGTCATATCAAATTATCGGAAATTGGCTATAAAAAATACAAAAATCATTTGAGAAATATTCGGTAATAAAAGTAGAGTTCTTGCGATTTTTCTATCTTGAACATATTCTCGATCTGTCGACCACGGCCTGAATTCTTGATACTGACAATCCAAACTTCGCCAGCTCTCACAAATTCAACATTCTACTGAATATCGTCAGTGGTTTGGGAATTACCACTACTTGAAATACTACAAATCAGTGATTTCAGCTGATGACCCATACACTTGCTAACCTCCGCGACAATGGGGGGATTTTGATCACAGGACCATCGGTCATACAGCAAATGACGGGAATTGAGTATAGAAAAATTATAATTAATAGGGGAAATTAATCATTAATATAAGCAGATTTATTGTAAATTTCGATTTTGATCTTTATTCTGACCTCGACCGTGTCGCTCAATATTGAGTTGTGCAATTTCGCAGTATTGTTTCTGTCATCCAGGCACATCTTCTGAACGAAAATGGGTAGAAATGATTGAAAACTAGCTTCACAATATGGTCTTGAATCTCAGGACACTCAAAAGTCTTGAAATCGTGACCCCTAAATTTTCGACATCGGGCGAAAATAGAGAATTTTCGTCGCATGACCATCGGCCGTACACCATACGATCGGGAATTAACCAAAGAAAAATAAAGAAATAGTTGGAAAAAATAATATCACATAGAATCAGGAGTATAGCCGATTATGTGATTTTAACTTTTTCCGTTGCAACCGCTTTCATTCGATTTTGGCAAAATTTAAAGGAGGGTGAGCCACTGACATAGCGCTTCAGTCCTGTAAATTTCAGATTGATTGGTCCGTTTGTCTTTGAGTTATAAGCGCAGACACTTGCACGGAGAAGTCGCTGACAAAAAAAAACCCGAAATCGTGAACCCACAATTTTTCAACATCGAGCGATAATGGAGAGTTTTCGTCGTACGACCATCGGCCGTAGGCTACACCATACGATCGGGAATTGGCTGCAGAAAAATACAAAAATAGTTGGAGAAACTAATATCAAGTAGAACCGGAGTTATAGCCAATTATGCAATTTTCATTTTTTCCGTTGCCATGGCAACCATTTTCATCCTATTTTGACTAAATTTGGAGGGGCTGAGCCCTAAATATTTCAGATCTATCGGACCGTTTGTCTTCGAGGTATGAGCGCAGACATTTGCACAGAAAAGTCGCTGACAAAAAATTAACTGAAATCGTGAACCCCTCATTTTTCGACTTGCCGCGATAATGGGGATTTATCGTCGTACGACCATCGACCGTACACCATACAATTGGGAATTGGCTGCGATTGGGAGTTGGAAAACAGCTATAATATCATGTAGAACCGGAGTTATAGCCAATTATGTGATTTTAACTTTTTCCGTTGCCATGGCAACAGTTTTCATCCAATTTTGACCAAATTTAAGGAGGACTGACCCACTGATATACCGCTTGATTCCTATAAATTTCACATCGATCGGACAATTTGTTTCCGAGTTATGCGCGCGGACAGATTGACAGACAAACACACAGACATACCCGAATGCAATACCCTCCCCCCCCCTACGGGGGCGAGGGTAAATAAAATGTCAAATCGGCAAAATCGATGAATGCTTTCAGTGTCACCCAACATTCAGCGTCACAACAGGATATTATTAGTGCCAAAGTCATATCGTGGTCGGAATGATATTCTTGATGGCTACTGACTGATTTTAAGGTGATATTTCGTCTCGAGGTGTCTTTGCCAATCATGACGTCTGATTTCCTTGTCACAGGCATCACAGTACAACTTGTCCCCACCTCGCCCTGTCACCGAACTGGGTGCAGGGTCCGTAATGCTTCGAGACGTCATAACGTTACGACTGTTGGTCGGTTCTCTCTTCTCGGTCTCAGCGTGAATATAAAAAAATTAGCCCAAAAACTAAGAAAGGTTACCGGACAACATATATTTAAGATATTAGCCTTTTGTCTAGTGACCTTGAGAATAAAGTCATTGGTCAATTCAAGGGCACGAAAATGTTCAGCATATATTATTTCTAGTATGTCCACAATTGATTCCTAAGCTGTAAAGTCAATAATAAGTGAGATATTGGCAATTTTGTGATCTGACCTTGAAAATGAGGTCAAAAGTCAGGTTCAAAATCATGAGAATATTTAGCATATATAATTTCCTCTATGTTCACGATTGATTCCTAAGCTGTAAAGTCGATAACAAGCGAGATATTTTGTTCTCTTACCTGGAAATGAGGTCAAAGCTCAAATTCAAGGTCACCATAATATTCAGCATATATAATTTCCTATATGTTCATTATGGATTCCTAAGCTGAAAAGTCGATAATAAGCGAGATATTAGCCAGTTTGTGCTCTGACCTTGAAAATATGTTCAAGTTAAATTCAAGGTCATCAAAATATTCAGTGTATATCTTTTTCTATATGTCCACAATTGGTTCTCAAGCTATAAAGTCAATAGAGCAGCAATATATTAGCCATTTGTCCTTTGACCTCGAAAATGAGGTCAAAAGTCGAATTCAACGTCATGGCAATATTTAGCATATATCACTTCCTATATGTCCACAATTGATTCCTAAGCTGTAAAGTCGATAACAAGCGAGATATTTTGTTCTCTTACCTGGAAATTGAGGTCAAAGCTCAAATTCAAGGTCACCATAATATTCAGCATACATCATTTCCTATATGTTCATTATGGATTCCTAAGCTGTAAAGTCGATAATAAGCGAGATATTAGCCAGTTTGTGCTCTGACCTTGAAAATATGTTCAAAGTTAAATTCAAGGTCATCAAAATATTCAGTGTATATCTTTTTCTATATGTCCACAATTGGTTCCCAAGCTATAAAGTCAATAGAGCAGCAAGATATAAGCCATTTGTCCTTTGACCTTGAAAATGAGGTCAAAGGTCGAATTCAACGCCATGGCAATATTTAGCATATATCACTTCCTATATGTCCACAATTGATTCCTAAGCTGTCGATATTCAGTGAGATATTTGCCATTTTTGTGCTTTGACATTGAAAATAAGGTCAGCGGTCAAATTCAATGTCATCAGAATATTCGGACTATATCATTTCCTATATGTGTACAATTGATTCCTAAGCTGTAAAGTCGATAATAAGCGAGATATTAGACACTTTTGTGCTTTGACCTTGAAAATGAGGTCAAAGGTCAAATTCAAGGTCATCAAAATATTCGGACTATATCATTTCCTATATGTGTACAATTGATTCATAAGGTGTAACGTCGATAATAAGCGAGATATTGGCCATTTTGACCTATGACCTTAAAAATCAGGTCAAAGGTCGAATTCAAGGTCATGACAATATTCAGAATATATCTTTTCCTATATGTTCACAATTGATTCCTAAGCTGTAAAGTCGATAATAAGCGAGATATTGGCCATTTTGACCTATGACCTTGAAAATTAGGTCAAAGGTCGATTCAAGGTCATGACAATATTCAGAATAAATCATTTCCTATATGTTCACAATTGATTCCTAATCTCTAATCTCAATATTAAGTGAGATATTAGCAATAATTCCTAAACTGTAAAGTCGATAATCAGCGAGATATTGGCCATTTTGACCCGTGACCTTGAAATTGAGGTCAAAGGTCGAATTCAAGGTCATGACAATATTCAGAATAAATCATTTCCTATATGTTCACAATTGATTCCTAATCTCTAATCTCAATATTAAGTGAGATATTAGCAATAATGTGTCCCATTATAAAGCATAGGAGAAATTAATATGGGAAAGTGCCATTTGGGACCCGTCGGAAAAATCGAAATGGCTGCCACACGCAGACCGGCGATTCAAGGGCAACGAAACTCATACACGTCATAAAGGTACATTAGAGGAATCTTTTGAAACAAAAATATCAAATCTGGTCAGACAGTTTTTAAGAAAACGACCGTCAAAGTCCAAAATTAGCCGTTTTTCATCAAAAGTGGCGGCATTTTGAAAATAATTCGGAAATAATAAAACTAAAAAATTCCTCCCTCTTAAAATATTTTTAGGCATTTTCGTGCAAAATTTCAGAATGATTCGCCGGAAGACGGACGACGGACGACGACGACGACGACGACGACGACGACGACGACGATGACGGATGCAACGCCATGACAGTAGGTTATCGGACCAAAGGTACGGTAACCTAAGAATTGGATGGAAGTTAAACGTTCGGTGATCCCGATAGGACATGATGAAAAGAACTACTTTGTTCGCCCTAAGAAGTAAGTCGTTTGCACCAAGTAATGCATAATTTGCACAAAGTAGTAAGTTGTTCGCGCGAGGTCATTCACGTGAAGTACTAAGTCGTTTACACGACGTACTATGTCGTTTGCACGAAGTAACAAGTCATTGGCACGAAGTAGTATATCTTTTTTTTCCTTCGTGAGACGTTCGTTAAGGGGCTGAGCATAGACATTCGTTAAGGAGCATGTGCCTGGGCCTCGATCTTCAGACCGGCTTGGATCTATTCCTGCAGAGGATACTGACCTCAGTTTGATCAGGTGCTCGGTCTGGAGAAGACTCAGGGTATGACCCGCTTGATTCTTCATCATCAGTGAGTTCGGAGGATACTGATTTTTTAATCACATCTCCAAGCATTGGTGTAATGTGTGCTAGGAGGACCGGTTGACTGGTTTGATGACGTTGACTCAGGTATGCAGGTCTCAAGAAATGCCCACATATTGCACTGAAGCCTATTAGGATCAAGGTTTGATGTAGCCTCTCTCGCTGCAGTTGTGTTGATGTATCCGATTTGTTCAAAGTGTGTGCAGGCAATGCTTCCAGATCACTGCTTATTGTCAACATTATGAAAGACAACGGAAACAACAACGTCAGACAAACAATTATGAACGACGTTATTGTTATGGCTTGATATATTCTCGTGTTCGGGGGTCTGAAGGTTTGTTTTATCCGTGTTGAACATTGGTTGATAAATACTGCTTACATGTACACTGTTATAGTTCGGCTGGGCTCTAGTTTAATGATCATCACTGATTGCATCGTTGTGGATCCGCTGCTGGGAATTTCGATGTTGCATGTTACTATGCTTGCCATCACATACTTGCTGGGAGTTTAGGGTGGTGGTACACGTGATGTGTCCAATGAACTGCGAGGACCAGAGATCCTCAAGCCACTGCCAACATCAGCCGACAGGAGACTGGCCATTTTCTCGCCATCTGCAACACCAAAGATTCTATGCCGACATTAGAATTTTGTTTTGGGTTGGTTTCCTTTCTATTTCCATAATTATTGGCTTTAGCATATTTTCCAATGTATTCGTAGTCATGACAGCTGAAGCAGATTCTGGATAAGGGTTGCAGCGAAGAACTGTCACTTGTATGTTGTACGAAGAAAAGTATCGTGGAAAGCTGTTGTGCTACTGTGTAAATAATTATGATACATTACTTTGGTGATGGTGAGCGTGAACTATGTGTGCAACAGATGTGAAATAGTATACATGGTTAGTCAATAACTGGAAATATCTGAACGGCGATTTTATGTTGTGAATGTTGCATGTTTCTGCTATGTTACATCTATATTTGAATAATCTTCATACCAAATTGCATGAATATTTAGGCTATTCAAAATAGAAAATAGTGTGTATTAGGCATGTCCATATATATATAGAATGTGAACATGTGCAACATGGACAGTTTCCACCTTAATTTATTGATGTATTTTGCATGATAAATTGCAGCTCTGTTCGTACCACATAAAAGAAGCACTCATTTCACGTGGATCTCGCGTATAAGAAATGCTATTATGACAAATATGATATAGTCCGACAGTCGAGTCGATATTCTGGTAGACTTACTCGACACTGACATATCACATCGCTCCAAGTAATGTGGGTTCTACACCGTTGTCGTCCTCGACGTAATCATACAGGTAGTTTTGTGATTCGTTAATGATCCTCAACAATTCATGCCATGCCTATTATAACGTTGTTTGTATTTTAAAGTCATAGTAGCAAGGTACCATTATATGGTTTTATTCCTGTTCAGATAAAGGCATTGTGGACATTTGGTGATAAAAAAGATGTTCGCGTTAATTGGTAATTAATAACGGCGACATATTTAATCGAGTATATTGAGCCAGTATTGCAATCGCCTTCTCATGCCGATGAAAAAAAATAGCTTCGGCAGTTTCCGTAATCGTGACGTCAGTTGAGGCAAAATGTGCTTTGATGGCTGGCCAAAAACGTAAAACACGTAATTTGGGCGGTCAGCTCAAAGATAGAAAACCACTCCAAAATGCATGAGATTCAAAAGAAAACACGTGAAAACCAACAAATACTGGACATCTTGCAGTTCAACAAACCTCCCTTCTGGGAGAATAAATAGTACTGATTCTAAATATCAAGACAAGAAATGCCGTATTCCCACCATCTCACAATTGTAAAACATACACAACGAGAATGAATATGCGACATGCAGTTTACCTTGCTGGCTACATGTACTTTCAGTACTGCCTCAAATGACGTCACAAACCACGTGACCCATACTAAAATCGTGATCAAAATCTTCGGCAATTTACGGAAGGAGTGCCTATTTGCTTCAATATCTCGAAACCCATTGATTGTATTCGCAAAATTCGTTCGAATTTACAGATAACTATTCATAATGGACTAAATGAAAAGCACTTTCATCGGCATGCTACTAGGTCTTTAAAATTGAACATACCATGTCTCCATCAGAGTTCCAATCCGTTATCTACTGGTGTATCGATCTCCTATCCACAAGTTTCCATACTCGATCTCCCCATATCTCGATCATTTGTTACCCGTGTTTCTATCCCCAATCCATCCTCTACCTACCAGTCTTCCCCTTATTTATCTGTCAAAATTCCTATCCTCTATCTACCAGTGCTCCGCTTCTGTATATATGTCCGTATTTTTATCCTCGATCTACCATTTTCCCCATTCTTTTTCCGTCATTATTTATATCCTCTATTTATATCCCTGATCCCCTATCAGGGTTCCAATTTCTTGTCTGTCGGTACTCATGTCTTCTATCTGCCAGTATCTATATCCTCTATCTACCATGGTTCCCATTCTTTATCTGCCAGTACTCATATCCTTCATCTACCAGCGTTCCCATATCTCATCTTCCAAAATCTTCTGTCCCATGTCTGTCTTCCATCTTTTTTCTATCATAGTTCTTAGACACTTTTATATAATAGCATAAACCGGGAAAGTAAAAGGCATTAGTCAATTTAAAGAGACATGAATTTATTTCATGATAAAATAACTTCTGAATGAGTGGCAAATTAGCAGTGTCTGTGGATGGCTATATAATAATTTCATCGAACAAACATCCAATGAAATACTGAATAAAAATCAAACGTACGATAATTATACGCAATTAAAATGATGTCAACTTGGCACAATAAATGAAAGCTAGCAGTGTCAGCCAATATTTACCATCACAACAGGATATTAATTAGTGTCACAGTCATATGATCGTCGGAAGGATATTCTTGATGGCTACAGACTGATTCTTGAGGTGATATTTCGTCTTAAGGTGTCTTTGCCAATCCCGACGCTTGATTTCCTTGTCACAGACATCACAATACAACTTGTCCAGACCTTGCCCTGTCACTGAGCTTGGTGCTGATTGTGTAGGGTCAGTAATGATAACAGACGTCATAACGTTACCGCTGTTGGTTGCTTCTCTCTTCACCTTCTCAACGTGAATATAAAAATTCGGATGGAAGCCAAACGTGTTGCTCTCATCGGATTGCTTTTCACAATGCCTTTGATGATGAGGTAAAGCATTGTTCTCATGTCCTTGTATCTCAAATGGTTGATAATTATCCAAATTAGGCTGGTTCGACGAGGATGAGTTAACATTGCAGAGACGATCGTACACGTTTGTGGTGCATGGTGACTGCATGGTTTCCAGCTGTTGCAGCGTCGGTGTTTGGCGGTTGGGCGTTTGTGCTACACTTGGTTGTGGTGCAGCCGTACTTGTGCAAACGTCTGAAGATGTCTTTTGTGAATGGATCTGCCCAGTTGGACTCTGATTATAGGTGACAATAACAGGCATTCCAGGCTGTCTGTAGAGTTGCTCAGCTGGACTGTAGGCCGAATGAGGTGACAACGATCGTCTGGAGATCTGGGGACTTGGATTCTGTAGTAGATAAGAAGTCTGTCTTTGAGCAATATCGTCTTGTGATGGCTTTGTGATGGTATGATCAGTTCCGTTTGGTTCTTGAATACGATCTAATGCTTCCTCTGGCATGGTGGTATAAGCTCCGTCTGCAGAGCTTATGCTAGCCATTGGAGCTACATGTGATTTGGTCATGTCTTTCAATTGGCGATCAACTTCGCAGTTTTCTGTGTCACATACTTTTACTCGAGTGCTACTCCGCGCTTTTTCATTCAAGTCCTTCAGATGTAAAACCTCAACTCCAGACTCTGAGATAATTGTTTCTTGATGTTGCCACTCCGTCTGACCATACCACCCCAACATATCACTATGGGAATCTATCTTTTGCTCCGTAGGACATTCGTCATGGAGCTTAGCCATAGTTAGCATGCGCATGCGCCTGCGCCTCGATATTGTGGCTGGCTTGGACCAGTCCCTGGAGAGGATACTGAGCTTGGACTGTTCTGGAAAGTAAAGATCATCAAAACTACATATTGGTACAGGACCTGGAACTGGGTCAAGACTGATTGCTGGGGTAGTTACTTGGTCTGGAGAAAATGCAGGAGATGACCCGCTCGATTCTTCATCATCAGTGACTTCGGAGCAAACAGTTGTGCTGGTCGCATCTCCAGGCGTTGAATAAATGTCTGCTGTGGGGGAGTGGTTGACCATTGGTTGGTTTATTGATGTTGAATCATTTATGGAGCCTTCGAGGGATGCCCACATGTTGCACTGAATCCGACCAGGACCAAGGTTTGATGTACGATTGGCCGGAGCAGTTGTGTTAATGTGTCCATTTTGCTGATCAAGCTGAGTCCACACAGTGTTTCCAGATTGTTGCCCATTGTCAATACCATGGATAGCGACGGATTCACCGACGTCAGACAAACAATTATCAAAAATGTTGTTGCTATGGCCTGATATGTTCTCCTGCTTGAGAGTTTGACGGTTTGTTTCATTCGTGTAATAGTTTGGCTGGGCTCTGGCTCGGTCGTCAACACTGAATGCATCGTGGTGGATCCACTGCTTGGAACTTCGATGATGTGTGTTACTAGGGTTGCTATCACATACTTGCTGTGAGTTTATCACATGATTGACGTCATCGAAATCATGCCAGTGGATTGGTTGAGAGTCGAGAGATGATCTCGGTAGTTGTGCACGTGATATGGTCGTCTGTATATAGCCATCCAATGAACTGCGAGGGCGAGAGATCCTCAACCCACCACCAACATCAGCCGACAGGAGACTGGCCATGTCTCAACTGAAAAATAAGGAATCGATAAGAAACCATAAAAATGTTTATAAGAAACCATATTACTGTAATATGATAATAATGTTACAGACTAGCACACAGATGATCACCAGTGTTTTGCGCAGGTACACATGAAATAATGCAACAGGAATAATATACAGCCTGTGCTATAATCAGCTAATGCCTACCTCCAGATGTTTTACATGTAAATTGGCCTTTGGGGACAGAACTCATGAATCGTAAGTCTTTATGCGTAAGTCGTAACTCAAACAAAAATGCGATATGCGTCCTTTCGTGAAGGATGCGAGGTGCAATGCGATGTGTATACTTAACTGGTAAATGCGATGTGCAATTTAACTGTTTACGAGTCGCAAGGAATTACATACATATTTGTCTTTATTATTCGAATGGCTTTGTTCATAACATACGAAACTTTTCAGTGTCGTATTCAGGTAATCAGTGGTTGCACTCCAGATATCGCACTATCTGGCAACTTTGCATGCATCCCCATTTCATCTTCAAAACAAACTTTTTCTGTTTATTTAGTTTTATTTCCATTATGTGTTTATACAATTTAAACATTTAAATGACCTGTTGATTGTGGTGGCCATCTTGAATTTTCCTTTTTGTTCTGTGAAGGAGACAAGCGTTGTATTCTTCGCACAACTGATATGTCTTCTGCAGACCCAGAACACCTGTTCGAATACCATATGCTCTGTTTGACGAGTTCAATATTGAAAAAAAAACCTGGATCACAATCGACCATCACAAACATCTCCATGCCATATATTCAGAAAGTCAAGAGAATCCATCTTGGCACTATTTCTGTAAACCAATACTTCCTGAGCGTGATTTGAGGGAATAGAAGTGCTTTGCCATCAACCTGGTTCCTCTTCAAGAAATCTTCACATATCAGTCACACCATAGCAGAAAATATAATTTTCACCGGTTTCATGACAGTCATTTTGAATTCTGAGGCATCCAATTGGCACAGGAAGTCAGTAATGTCACTATTGGTTTCCCCATCATCAGAAGCATGAGTGTAGATATCGAGGTCATGTCTATGCCTGTAATCAGAAGCTGATGGTATAGCCCATTACATGATTTTGGAATGTACCTCCGGAAACGTGTCGACTATATAAAAGTATCACAAAAACTGACTGAAAAGTTTATTTATAAGGTTCCTGGATCTCCTAATTACTTCTCGATTAATAAATTCTACCAGTAGTTAGGATTCAAAATGTTCACAATTTCATCGGATCTTGCACACGCTCATCGATTTTAATATGATAAGTATATTTGAACATATTCATCTTTTAGTTATGTTTTTTTGCACACAATTGCAGACATAAATAATTCAGACTAACATGGTCAGCGACAGGTTGATAGTACAACTGTTCCCAACTACCCCAGATAGAATCTTGGCATTGTGAATGAATGCATCGTTGTAGTGCCAGGTGAGTGATGCGTAGCTCTGCAAAACATGCATTGGCTGGTATATTCACGTGACTGTCGTAAATCAGCACACATTTGCAACACACAACAGACAGTTGTGCTGTTTGGTATGAATCTGAGCTTCCCATTCACACAAACGGCGCATGTATTTCCAGAATGATAATGGCATTCCACACAATCAGACTGCGTGCTTTTAAAAATAGAAATTCACATCAAGAGATATTCACGCGACATTTTATGACTGAAATTCGAACTAAAACTAGAAATAAATAATCAAAACCAGTTCTCAGATACAATTGGGTGAATTGCCATATTTTAGTATTTGAGATTCGGTGTCAAGTTAGATGATGAGATCTGGTGTCATGCTGCGCGACAGGCAAACACGTTTGTAAACAGGCTATCAAAACGATAATTCTTACATGAGGTTATATTTTGTCATATTTGGGCATACGGCATACCAAATTTTGATGATTTTCTGGATTCATGAATGTTCTGATAGGTTTCTGTACATCAGTCATTCAAGATTTATGCTGCACACTGCCCCGATGACGCCAGTTAGAAATTCGTTTGAGTGTCAAATCGGACTTCTATCATACCCTATTCTATTTTTCTCCAAAATGTAATTTGGGTTTCTTATTGGCTCCATCATAAATCGGTACTCGTATTAATAAGGTAATCGCAGTCATGATAGGTGAAATTCAGGCCCTGGATAATAGGCACAGTGAAGAACTGTCACTTGTGGGTCCAAAGTTGCAAGAGAAAAGGTCTCATGGAAAGCTGTTGTGATACTTTGTAAATAGGATACATCCACTTGATGAAGTTCAGCGTAAACTATGTTTGCGGCAGATGTGAAAACAATATATGTCAGCACAAAAACTGGACGAGTTGAACTGCGATTTTATGTTTGTGGATGCTGCATGGGCGATGTTTCACTGTAGATAACATGCTATACTATTTTACCTTATCTGAATAAATGTTCATATCACATAGCGCGGATATTCGGGCTATTCAAATTGGAATCCAGTGTCCATATATATATAGCAACATGTATGTGAGGTATGTATATATGAACATGTACGGATTCCCCAGGAGTGTATTGATGTATTTTGCATGCAGAACATCAAACTCAAAGTGATAAATTGCAGCTGTGTTGGTTTCAAACAAAAGAAACAGTCGCTGCACGTGGAACTGAGGTATATGAAATATAATTGTGACAGTGCGACAAACATGGTATATAGTCAGACATCCCTGTCGACATTCTATTAAAACACTGGAAAAATCGCTACAGGTAATGTGGGTTTTACGCCATTGTCGGTGTTTGATACAGGAAGTTTTTCGAAAAATATTTTAATGTTTAATCGGGTAAAGGTGATTGACTACTCTATGTCATGATTACAACGATACGGTAAAAGTATTTATTCATATTTAACAGCTGAATAATCTATTATTTATGTCATTGATAACCATACATGGTTCCACAAAGTTTTTCTCCCCAGGAATCAGTGGCATACATTCAGCATGTCGATCCGTACCCTAGCTACAATCCTTGTTCTTGCTGGTCTTGTCATTCACAATGAAGGTACGTGATCGTCGCCGAATTCGGATCCAAAGGATCACCAATCTATAAAATACTGGTCCAGTAGTTTGTATACGTTTCAATTCAGATTGACATCGTTCAATTATGAAGCATCTTTTTCAGATATTTTCACAATCGATTTACTACCAATTATATCTGTTACTATATTATAATTCTCACTAGCGGCTTGTGCATCGGGACACTCATTCTTCCGGGTGTGTATCAGAGACGGTTTCAACAGAGTTGGTCGCATGATTTGGGACACTGTTGAGACTAACAAGGGCTGTGGTGACAGCGGTGACTTCGTAGCAGACAGTGTACATGAGTACACGGCTCCTGTATCCGGGGAGTACATGTTCACGATGACGGTACACGGCAGGGACTACAAGGTCAAGATGTACCGGATGAAGCCGGGCCAGGGCGCCGAGTGCCTGGAGGTGGTACAGGCGCCGGACAGCACCGGGCGAGCTGACAGTCGCAGTGCCAGCTCCTCCGTGCACCTGGACGCCGGGGAGAAGGTCTGGGTCGAGGTACGGGAGGTCAACATGATGGACTGTGCATACTATGAGCCATGCACCTTCAGTGGCTACCTGCTATACGAGAACTAACTCCCAGGAGAATTATTACATAAACACTATTTTGTGATCTCTTGAATAAACTTGTTGCAATGATCGCACGTCTGAGCCTGTTGTTTTTCTGTGTTGTATGGCATCAGATCCGTGTTAAGAAAGACATTATTATGAACGATAATGTATGTTTCAAACTGAAAAACAAGTGCAAACTTGTATGATAATCCTGATGCTTTAGTGTTTAGGGTTTATATCAGATAGTAACAACATACTTGACAAATGAGCAAGCACGTTGGTTTCTACATTAATGAGTCTTTTCTGTATTGCTTTCATAATAATTCATCTCATTTTTGATGTTTCATCGATCATGTAATATTTACCCTACATTGTACACGTATTTGATGGCAATACATTACCGAATCAAATGAAAAAGTAAGCTGTGCGCTCTTGCCTTGGATGAATTGTGATTTCGTATGTATATGGTCCTTTTCCTACCCAACTCTCATCGTGCCACGTCATGTACTATTTATCTATTGAACCAGTACCATTACGGACCAAAGAAGGTCAAAATTGGGTGAGTAAATACTCCAGTGCAATGGTACTGGAATACTTAGTGGATTACACTTAGTGAAATACAATGGATTATTTAGTGAAGTATTATCACTAAAACTATGTTATCCCTCGTATATGTAATTGTGAACTGTTTATTTGCTGTCAAACTCTTAAAGATTGATGCGCACTCACTTTTATTCGAGATTTCGGTTTACTTCATTTGTTCAGTTACGATCTAGTAGGAGTGTATTTGTTAAAACATTGCAAAAAATATATATATTACAGGTCTGGAACTCATCCGTTGCCAACCAAAATTTGTTTGGATGCCACATACTAACACAAAATTAAATCCAGGTACATTCGGTGATTTATACAATATAGTCCTAATAACGCAGTAGACTTCGAGTCTTTCTAGCATCTCCAAACACATTTGACACATGTCACCCAGCTGACTCAGTAATTGGTTCCAGAATTTCAAAGAATACCACAACCGTACTCGGCATCAATTAGCATCAATATGGTACTTATACCTTATTATTTATCAGAATTTATCTTAAAGGGTACATATCACGAAAATATGATATCAGCTTATTTGAAGCCACTCGTTGAGCTGGATAGAACAGTCTTTACATAATGTTGATATCTCGATTTGTTAAAAAAGTTATGGCTATTTTATTATTGAAAATCCGGCAAATTTCTCCAGAAAGTCTTGAAAATTCTGTAAGCTAATTAGTATGCAAATAAAATGTGTGACGTCATTGACAGCTTGCTTTTTAATTAGGCAATTTAACATGTCACAATTAGGCATTTAAGCTCATATTTGGTCAACAAAACTTATCAGATATATTGCTCAGTAGGAATAGTCCGTGAGTGCATATGAATTTTGGTTGCCATAGCAAGCAATGGGCTGATTTTGCCCTTAGCAACCAGGTTGCTAAGGCTGGTATTCAAGTTAAAATAGGACATGAAAATATCAAACCAATTTTGATAGCAGGGTAATGACTATATTTTGGGGAATTGATCAACAAAATGTTCAAAAACACACATTAGCAACCGATACAGGCCTGAGAAATCACTGACGTTCAGAGCCATTCGTAGATAATGGATGCTATTACTGCTGGTTTCCCAAGCCTGTATTGGTTGCTAAGGGTTGTGTTCAGACATGTTGATGATATATTCATCAATATATTGTCATTACTCTATTGTCTGAAATGGTTGCATGCATGTATATATTGTCTTCAATTAGATATTGACCTTAGTAACCATGGTATTCGAACTAAAAGTATAAAAATGGGTTTTGGTGAATACATATGGATATAAATGGTCGCATTTTTCCATTTAAAAATGCCTCATTAAAAAGCAGTCTGTCGATGACGACATACATCTCCTTTGCATACTAATTAGCTGTCAGACTTTGTTGTCAGATTCTGTAGTTATGTACATGTTTAAAGTGTCATAACTTTGGAAGGAATCATGATATCAATATGCTGTGAAGACCATTTTGTTCGGTTCAAAAAGTGTTTTCACATACATACCAAAACCCAATATCCAATTTTCATGATATATACCCTTTAAAGTACTAGGAACATGAAAATATGATGTGAACTCAAATGATGGACCTGGCTTTGCTGAGTAAAATGCAGTTTACTGCATACCAATATCTTTAATGGTTAAAATGTTATGGCCATTTGAATGTCACATTTTGGCAGGTTATGACATAGGCTGGATTGAACAATTCAGGATTTTATGAGCAGCTAATTAGTATGCAAATGAGGTATTCGTGACGTAGAAGGGGGAATGTTTTTAATTAGGCAAGTTTGAGTCTTAATATAATTGATCTGGTCAGAATTATTGCAAACCTAATCTTCTGACACTGATACGCATGGTCAATAATCAGTGTTGTTCAAAGTGTTACTGTTGCCATGGTTACTATTCACCTGCTGGAGTCCCTAGCAACCATTGGTTGCTATGGGTCCTAATTGCCAGGAATAGGGGTTTTGACAGAATTTGATTATTGTATATTAATTAAGCATGTGGAGTCAATCCATTTTCACCTTTGGTTTTGTTTGCTTATCGATATGACTGTGGATTTGGGCCATAGCAACCCTGGTTGCTAGGGGCCTTACATCAATACTGGTCACCTTGGCAACTATCCGGATGTGAAATTCATTGACTATCAATTATGTAGAGCATGTGGAATGAGCTTTGTTGAATAATTGCAATTTCTTAAGACTTCAATAAGCCAATAAAACCATCTAATTAAAAAGTGTTCCCCCTGTGACGTCATGCATACAAATTTGCATATTAATGAGCTATATGATTTTTCAAATTGTACTTTGGGCAATTTGAACTTTAAACACTGTAACTTTTGAAGGAATCGAGATATTCACATGCTGTAAAAAACGTTCTGATCAGCTCACACGGTGCTTCAATCTGAGCTCACATCATATTTTCATGTTCCTGGTACTTTAAAGAAGGATATGAACAGCGAATCAATCGGATATCATAACGGCTTCAATTTTCAACATTAAGACCAAATGTTTCAGACAAATGTTTCAACGAGTGTTCATATCCTTTAACTACCAGTGCTTTTTCCCTCTATCAACCAGTATTCCCTCCTTTACCTGCCAGTGTTTCTATCCTCTATCAACCAATATTCCCACTTTTACCTACCAGTGTTTCTATCCTCTATCAACCAGTATTCCCTCCTTTACCTGCCAGTGTTTATATCCTCTATTTACAAGTGTTCCCTCCTTTACCTACCGGTGTTTCTATCCTCTATCTACCAATGTTCCCTCCTTTACCTACCGGTGTTTCTATCCTCTATCTACCAATGTTCCCTCCTTTACCTACCGGTGTTATATCACTTATTTATCAGTATTCCATCCTTTAACTACCGGTGTTCATATCCTCTATCTACCAGTGTCCCATCCTTTACCTACCAGTGTTCCTATCCTCTATCTACCAGTATTCCCTCCTTTACCTACCGGTGTTTATATCACTTATTTATCAGTACTCCATCCTTTACCTACCAGTGTTTCTATCCTTTATCTACCAGTGTTCATATCCTCTATCTACCAGTATTCCCTCTTTTACCTACCAGTGTTTCTATCCTCTATCTACCTGTATTCCCTCCTTCACCTGCCAGTGTTTCTATCATCTATCTACCAGTGTCCCATCCTTTACCTACTAGTGTTCCTGTCCTCTATCTACCAGTATTCCCTCCTTTACCTACCGGTGTTTCTATCACCTATTTATCAGTATTCCATCCTTTACCTACCGGTGTTTATATCCTCTATATAAATATATATAAATATAATCTAATTATTGTTTTTAATTAGATATTGACCTTAGTAACCATGGTATTCGAACTAAAAGTATAAAAAATGGGTTTTGGTGAATACATATGGACATAAACGGTCTCATTATTCCATTTAGAAATGCCTCAGTGAAAAGCAGTCTGTCAATGACGACATACATCTCATTTGCATATTAATTAGGTGTCAGACTTTGTTGTCAGATTCTGTAGTTATGTACATGTTTAAAGTGTCATAACTTTGGAAGGAACCATGATATCAATATGCTGTGAAGACCATTTTGTTCGGTTCAAAAGGTGTTTACACATACATAATAAAACCCAATATCCAATTTTCGTGATATATACCCTTTAAAGAAGGATATGAACAGCGAATCAATCGGATATCATAACGGCTTCAATTTTCATCATTAAGACCAAATGTTTCAAAGTAACAAATGTTTCAACGAGTGTTCATATCCTTTATCTACCAGTGTTTTTATCTCCTATCAACCAGTATTCCCTCCTTTACCCACCAGTGTTTCTATCCTCTATCTACCAGTGTTCCCTTCTTTATCTACCAGTGTTTCTATCCTCTCAACCAGTATTCCCTCCTTTACCTGCCAGTGTTTCTATCCTCTATCTACCAATGTTCCCTCCTTTACCCACAAGTGTTTCTATCCTCTCTACCAATGTTGCCTCCTTTACCAACCGGTGTTTATATCACTTATTTATCAGTATTCCATCCTTTAACTACCGGTGTTCATATCCTCTATCTACCAGTGTTCCCTCTTTTACCTACCAGTGTTTCTATCCTCTATCTACCAGAATTTCCCTCCTTTACCTACCAGTGTTTATATCCTCTATCAACCAATATTCCCTCTTTTACCTACCAGTGTTTCTATCCTCTATCTACCAGAATTTCCCTCCTTTACCTACCAGTGTTTATATCCTCTATCAACCAGTACTCCCTCTTTCACCTACCAGTGTTTCTATCCTCTATCAACCAGTATTCCCTCCTTTACCTGCCAGTGTTTCTATCCTCTATCTACCAATGTTCCCTCCTTTACCTGCCAGTGATTCTATCCTCTATCTACCAATGTTCCCTCCTTTACCTACCGGTGTTATATCACTTGTTTATCAGTATTCCATCCTCTATCTACCAGTGTTCCCTCCTTTACCTACCAGTGTTTATATCCTCTATCAACCAATATTCCCTCTTTTACCTACCAGTGTTTCTATCCTCTATCTACCAGAATTTCCCTCCTTTACCTACCAGTGTTTATATCTTCTATCAACCAATACTCCCTCTTTCACCTACCAGTGTTTCTATCCTCTATCAACCAGTATTCCCTCCTTTACCTGCCAGTGTTTCTATCCTCTATCTACCAATGTTCCCTCCTTTACCTGCCAGTGTTTCTATCCTCTATCTACCAATGTTCCCTCCTTTACCTACCGGTGTTATATCACTTGTTTATCAGTATTCCATCCTCTATCTACCAGTGTTCATATCCTCTATCTACCAGTGTTCATATCCTCTATCTACCAGTGTTCCCTCCTTTACCCACCAGTGTTTCTATATATGCATATGGCATTGTTTCGAGTGCCAGATGGGTTTATCTTGGCACACGTCTCTGCGATCTAGGCCGAGCCTTTAGGCGAGGCCTAGATAAAGAGACGTGTGCCAAGATAAACCCTTCTGGCACTCTGAATGCATTGTCCCATGATGAGAACAGTGCCAGGAAAAACCCATCTGGCACTCTGTGGTTGTCAAGCAAAACGTCATGAAAAAGACGAAAAACGTTATCATTGCAAAAGCTACGTAACTAAGGCCATGTAAACATCGGCAAAATGGACACTGTTTTCGCTTGAAACTTGTTGATTTTGTGGATATTTCTGATGTTTTGGACAATTTCTATGCCTGTAACTTGCTGTAAGTACCGAAATCGTGCCAGAAAATGCACATGGCATCGTATTCTCGTGTCAGATGGGTTTATCTTGGCACACGTCTCTTTATCTAGGCCTCGCCTAAAGGCTCGGCCTATATCGCAGAGACGTGTGCCAAGATAAACCCATCTGGCACTCGAAACAATGCCATATGCATATAATCTGGCACGGGAATACGATGCCATGTGCATTTTCTGGCAAGATTTCGGTACTTACAGCAAGTTACAGGCGTAGAAATTGTCCAAAACATCAGAAATATCCACAAAATCAACGAGTTTCAAACGAAAACAGTGTCCATTTTGCCGATGTTTACATGGCCTTAGTTACGTAGCTTTTGCAATGATAACGTTTTTCGTCTTTTTCATGACGCTTTGCTTGACAACCACAGAGTGCCAGATGGGTTTTTCCTGGCACTGTTCTCATCATGGGACAATGCATTCAGAGTGCCAGAATCATCTATCTACCAGTGTCCCGTCCTTTACCTACCAGTGTTCCTATCCTCTATCTACCAGTATTCCCTCATTTCCTACTAATGTTTCTATCCTCTATCTATCACTGTTCCCTCCTTTACCCACCAGTGTTCCTATCTACTATCTATCAGTTTTCCCTCCTTTACCTACCAGTGTTTCTATCCTCTATCTACCAGTGTGCCCTCCTTACCTACCGGTGTTTCTATCACCTATTTATCAGTATTCCATCCTTTAACTACCGGTGTTTATATCCTCTATCTACCAATGTTCCCTCCTTTACCCACCAGTGTTCCTATCTACTATCTATCACTGTTCCCTCCTTTACCCACCAGTGTTCCTATCTACTATCTATCACTGTTCCCTCCTTTACCCACCAGTGTTCCTATCTACTATCTATCAGTGTTCCCTCCTTTACCTACCAGTGTTATATTCCTTATCTCCTGGTATTCCTCCATTTACCTACCAGTGTTTCTATCCTCTATCAACCAATGAGTCCCCATCTTTGATGTTCCAGTAATTCTATTCCTATCCACCAGTGTTTTTAAACCCTGCCTAATAGCGCTCCTATCCAGCACAAGGAGATGAGCGCGTAATAACAGACTACCTGATCGTCAACAATGCATTCTCTTCAAAAATGAAGATTCGGGCTTTAAAAACATCAGCAATTCGAAACTGAGTATACGAAATAAGAAGTGAATTGAATGACTAAATGCATTATTTATTTATTTTTCGATACATTTCTATAAATTTTATAAATGATTTACTACTGTTGATCTGGGAATACACAGAACACCAGATTTTACTTGATGTGCAGGTTACAACTAGGAAGTCAGAATTGTGGGTCAAGCTAGCTACTACAGGGTGTCCCAAAAACTATAACCGAAACTCCATTGTAAAAGTCTTCATTTACCTTTTTATCGGGACATCCTGGTACACATAAACATATAAAACTAATATTCTCTTAATACGGTTTCAAACCAAGTTTAATCAAGCATACACCTAGTTCATAAAACCTGGTTTAATCAATTTCAAACTAGGTTTTCAAAAGAATCTTGTGTAAACCCCTGTTTATCCAGAGCAGCTTAACCCCGTACATGCACTTCCTGAAACATTTGCGATACCCAAAAATGTACATAATAATCATGAAATATTGCATGATGACACTAGCATATCGAACAAATTGTGCAAAAAATGTGATTTCGTGCATACATATGACTGGCATAATTCTCAAATTCTTCGGTGTAGATTTTTTGGTATCTACACAATAAAAATCTATGGCATGATTAAATTTAAAACCAACATTGTAACCGATTCCTCATTCGATCTGAAAATGAGAAATATTGTTTAATATAAAACTAACTTTAAACTCGGATCGAACCTGGGTTAGACTTACACTATTGCTTCATTTATTACTTGCCGTTTGTCATTTAGTATTCGTGTTGATCACGAGATGGTGTACCAGGTCGACTTTGTAAAAATGCGATGTCTTCTAAACGCTGGTACACTGGTATTTTGACGCGAGCATTATTGATGCATATACAAAATGAGCAGTATTGTTGAGTTCATATGCCTTACATTGCTTGTACCAGCGTACCAATTTACTAGACTTCAGAATACATCGTTTTGAATATCACATTAGTTGTGTGGTGTTTTGGGATACGACGTCTTCTAAACGCTGGTACAGTAGTACGCTGGTACAAGCATTGTGAGACTTCCACAAATACACAAACATACATGTACACAAAATGAGCAGTATCGTTGAGTTCATAAGTCGCACAATGCTCATACCTGCGTTCCAGTGTACCGGCGTTTAGAGGACATCGTTAAAAATACATCCATTTTCATGATTCATGCCGAATTGAAATGATATCATAATATGATTCATGGGTTCAGAGTTATTGTTATGAATTTCTGATAGTTCCCAAAAATACATATGTTGTGATCAGGACATGATGATCGATCAACTAATTGATTGCTTGATCGATTGATTGATTGATTGATTGATTATAAAAATTCCCTCATGAACCCCCTCATATTGCCAAGATTGTCACAGTGAAACCCACGAAATTCAACAGCCGATCCCCATATAACACTTCCAAAACAAAAACCCGGATGCGGCATGAAATATGAACATATTTGTCTGACTCACTACTCACCTACAGTGTATTTCCGTTCAGGAGAGTATAGAGAGGATGCAAATATTTCCCAATATGAACCATATGCCGAAGGACAGTTAGAGCCCATGTAGAAATGTCATAAGTAAAAATGTCCCCACTCATTGCACTGCCTCCAAACTAATCACATTATTTAGTGTGCATTGTTCTTTAATCTAACTGAGCTCTACATATCTGAATGGGACCTGAACACGAGAGTCAAATCAAATCCTTTGACACGGATATACGATCTGAATGTGTCAGAAGGATTAAATATTAGGTAACAGAATAAGCTTATTGGGCCCAAGTATCATACACTGCGCCTTAATACTACTCGTCCACTGAATGAATGCCATTTAATCCGTCTGTCACCTTTTTAATCCTTATTGAATTTAGAGGAAGGCGCAGTGTATGATACTTGGGCCAATTAAACGACCCTCACTGGCCCAAGTATCATACGCTGCGCCTTAATCCCACCGGCCACTATACTCTGATTTTTTAAAACTCGTTTACACCGTTTTTTGCCTTCAGTTCAGTCAAGTATCTTCGAGCGAACTATTCAACTGAATATTGCATGTCTGTGGTACAAATGGCAATTAATTTACACAAACCTGCCTTCCGGAACGCTATCTGTTTCTTTCAAAACACAAAAGTTTTATTTAAGCGAGGATTTGCTCGAACCATGGTAGACAAACAATATCGTCTTCTCTGAGGGCCAAAGGCCCGAAGACGAAATGCCTCCCGTGTAAAAATTCTGCTGAATTTCCGACAAAAAAAAGTCGGGACTTCGAGTCTGTTCTAACTGGCTAAAAATCAGGAATGGTACTCACATTCTTGGTCAGAGGCGGCTCATGGTGTCTATACTTCCTAAATCCAACATTTCACTGCTCTGAAGCCGACTGGGATACTTTTTCAAACGAATTTCCTGACATCTTTGCCTGCCAAGTGACGTCACACGCGCGCGCATTCGAGGGAATCCCCTCGAAAAATGACACGGGAGTGCGCGCGCGTGTGACGTCACTTGGCAGGCAAAGATGTCAGGAAATTCGTTTGAAAAAGTATCACAGCCGGCTTCAGAACAGTAAAATGTGAGGATAAACACAATAACAAGTGGATATTTCGTTGGATTTAGGAAGTATAGTCACCTTGAGCCGCCTCTGACCAAGAATGTGAGTACCATTCCTGATTTTTAGCCAGTTAGAACAGACTCGAAGTCCCGACTTTTTTTTGTCGGAAATTCAGCAGAATTTTAACACGGGAGGCATTTCGTGTTCGGGCCTTTGGCCCTCAGAGAAGACGATATTGTCTGTCTAGAACCATGGGCGCCGACATATTGCTTGATTCTCGACAAATGATGACGGAATCCAAATGGACAAGTTCAAATTAGTCATAATAGGGGTATCGGGTTGTCAGTTGTCGTCAAGGTGCCTGCACGTGCGAGTCATTTGACATGCGTGGGCGGTCTCGAATCCTAACCCTCGCCCCTATGCAAATAATCCGAACAGAATCGCCCATCACGTGCCAAAGGAAAACAATATTTGTTGACATGCAAACGACAGGATTCCAGGGAAAATTTATCATTTCAGTAGATTGCTAACTCTCACAGTTCTATGAGCAGAAGTCTGAAAGTTTGCAGAAAAATGCCGTTTGATCTCCAAGCGAAGTATGCCAAGTTACATTACGATACCATTAAACATCGCAAAAATATCGGCAAAAAACGGTGTGAACGAGTTAGAAAAATCAGAGTATAAATGAGTGTCATTCAATCCGTCTGTCACTTTTTTAATCCTTATTGAATATAGAGGAAGACGCAGGATATTATACTTGGGCCGACAAACGGTATCAGGGCGCAATATACATTACCTGATCCCTCCAGGGCAATGAGCATGACCAAAATCGGCCCAAGTATCATACACTGCGCCTTAATAATACTCACCCACTAATGAATGCCATTTAATCCGTCTGTCACCTCATTGAATATAGTGGAAGGCGCAGGATACGATACCTGGGCCGATTTTGGTCATAAAATCATTTTCGGGAAATTTGGGAAGCCTCACGCAAATCGTACAGAAATTATTTCGTATGAAACGTTATTTATTTCAGGCTCATAATTCAACATGCATCATAGACCATTATTCATTCACCATTAAACTTCTCATCTACGTTTACATGTTTTTTCAGTTAAATTTAAACACTATTTATTCATCTTTCACAATTTTACATACATCATTAGTCTTTCTTTATGCACGTTTGCGCATTTCTTTATTAGTCATTGATCATTCTTTCTTCACACATAATAATGTCGAACGTTAAATGCTAAACAATGAAATAAGAAAGATGAGTGATGAACAAAGTAACATGAATGGTGAAAGGTGAACTAACCATGCTGAATGCTGCAACACGAATAAGCACTTAAAAACACTCTGCACATTGTTCCTTTTGGTGGCGCTGTCCGTTTCATCAGTGATTATGTGAAACAAAGATCTCCCCATTAATCCTAGTCCAGACAGTGTTTCCAACGGTGGCTTATAACCGCTCTCATTTTGTCAAATAATGGTTGACACCAACATGTCGCCGCCAGCTGATTAGCGACTGGAGAAGGGTAACACGGAGGTTAAGATAAGATAAGATAAGATAAAACTTTATTTAACGTCGGATAAGACACATAACATGAACATTAGCTGAATTCAGCTATTAACCGACATGACAAGATATTTACAATGAGGAATGAGATATATACAGTGAAGATGATACATTTACACTTGCTTTAGATGACATAGAACACAACATGAACAATTACATTCTGGTGGCTGCCACATATTAATTCTCCTTTTAAAGGCCGTGAGAGATCCCACATCTTTGATATCATTTTCAAGCGAATTCCAAAGTTTACTGCCCTGATACATAATCGTATTTAATCCATTTTTGACTGTTCTATATTTATGTTGTTGCACCTGTAATATATTACGCCTATTGTATGGTACATTTTTTAATACGAACATATCATGTAAATAGCTGGGTCCTAACTTATTGACACATTTGTATACTTCTAATAAAATACACCTCAATCTCCTTACATACATGAGTGGGATAGCTGCTTTACGTCTTAGGGAACTATAGTTAGAATCATGATCATTGTACACATATATTAAAGCCTGCTTTTGCAGTTTTTCAATTTTTGCCATGTTACCCCTACTACAGAAATGCCACACAATAGAACAATATTCAAAGTTTGATAATATGAATGAGTGAAATAGAAGCATCTTATTTTGTTCATTTAGATTTCTTGACAGCCTACGTAAAACATTCAATTTCCTTCCTGCTTTTTTACATATTTCTTGCACATGGTAGTCAAAATTCAAATTTACATCAAAATATACACCCAATAGCTTAACAGTTTTTTGTGCACGAATAGTGTTGCCATCAATTACAATGGAGTCATCTTGGTTATAACCATTTCCAAATAACACTTTCATGTTATTATCATCAAACCAACTTAATAATTTAGATATTATATGATGTAGTTTTGTCTTCACCTCATCATTATTTTTGCCATAACAGCATATTGTATTATCATCAGCATAATTAAAAACATCACATTCATTCTCAATATCAAACATCAAATCATTACAATGGACATTATAACAGAAATGCCCCAATATTGATCCTTGGGGTGCTCCAACATTAAGTGGTAGCCACCCGCTAACATTAGACATCATTTTTACTCTGTGGAATCTATCCTGAAAATAGCTCAGAAGTAAGTTACATGAATGAATATTCACTCCGTAAGCATTCATTTTAGCTATCAACAAATCATGAGGCAAATGATCAAAAGCTTTGGATAAATCTGTCATAACGGTTCCAACAACTTCCTTATTATCAAGCTTACATTTGACTGTTTCAACAAATCGAGTCAGAACATTTTGACAACAATGACTTTTTCTGAATCCAGATACATAAATACTAAATTCACCCTCAAAATAATTAGAGATCTGTTCAAACAGGATTCTTTCAAACAGTTTAGATATACTTGACAAAATGCTGACTGGTCTATAATTTTCTTTCGAGAGAATATCACCTTTCTTGAACAAAGGAATTATATCAGCATATTTCAATGCAGCTGGGAAAGTAGCGGATGTAATACTTTCATTGACTAGGAACATGAAAGGTATACAGAGAGCCTCAGCTCCCAACTTCAATAATTTTACCAATTGAGTAATAATAATAATACTGATTATGACAACAGTGGGCCCAGGTATAGCGCTACATCAGCATTAGGCATAGCCTACCAGTTCTTTTTACCCAGGACCACGAAACAGATCAGTTTTCATAATTATTAACCGGTTCTTCTTTTTCTCATATTTATTTGACATGAAAGCATGGTTTATTTAGTATAAAAATAGATTATGGTTCACAATAATTTTCACTAACATAGGCCTAATATAGTGTTCACTCTCCTTGGAACTAAACTACCACCAATGTCAATATCGACGATAGTTGTAACATTGGAAGGTTCTTTTGGGATATTTGTGGGACTAGAGCACATGATAGATTTCTCTCAAGTCAATTGTGGCGCTTCAGATTTCAGAGTACCATCCAACCCATGATCACGTGCCCACTCATGTGATTCCACAGACAATAAGAATATTATGCAGTCATAATATTCAAACTATGCTGTCATTGAATGTGATTCCCACATACAACTCACCATAATACTTTACCACTTCATAAACAAGCATAACAAATACGACTTGAAATCCATGTATTGATTTGGGTCAGTATATTATTGGATCTTTCTGTTATTTTGTTAATTACATCAGGTGAAGGGATTCTTAGAGTGAGCTAATTATTAGACCGTTCAGAGTGAGCGATTATTAGACCGTTCATTTAATTTCTGAAATCGTTCGGTCAATTTATCGAATTGTTTTATCAAATATTAAATCGATCGTTTGTTCAGTTTGTCAAACCAATCATTCAGTTTATCAAATTGTATCAAAATCATTCATCATTGTCGCCTACATCAGGAGGCGACATATTCAAATACGATTAAAATGGCCCAAAGGTGGATGCGTTTGTCCGGTCCTGCAATATTACCGCAGCATTTGTTTTAAAAGTTTTAGTGTCAACAACCAGATGGAGACAATCACTAAAAGAAATATTCCAGTTAGATTGTGAAACGTTCTCAAATTCTCTCCATGTCTGACAACCGCAAAATATTGCGAGCACTTCGATAGCTTGTTGATATCATCATGGCTTGAGCACTGTTTCGAAATATGTCATTCTTGAATAAAAACGTATTGCCGACCATTCAAATTGTGATAATGGTCGGGGGAAAAAGTTTGTCAAAAAAAATATTTGTGCACGTAATGGATCCCTTCCTATCAACCGATGTACCCAGTATACTTGCAATCATGAAGTTCTGAATATGGTGGAATGGGCATTTATGTTGCATTAATTCAACGAAAACTTTAGAATATAAGCCATTTGTATTTATATGAATCTCTTCAAATCTACAAAATCTTTATGGAATCATATAGGTATGACAGTCAGGTGAATACTGGCAAAAGGGGATGGGTGGTCAAAACACCGCTGTCTCTGTATCGATTTTCTACTCGGGACTGGTGACAGGGTGCACAATGCTTTCCTAAAATATGTTTTATAGCGAGTTTGCCAAAAGTTCGGTAACCTAAATATCGTCATTTTTATGATTAAATTTCTACATAAATACTGCAACAATATAACCACCACCAATTCTGCACGGCAACCAAGTGTTATGGAAGTACTTGAAACCTGAGAATTGGCCTGGCGAACATACTAGTTGACATTGTGATGTAAGGTGATGGTGTCCACTGAGGCACCATCTTGGACAACAAGATCTTGTATAACTATTATGACATGTAACGTGATACTCATATTCATTTGACATAAAAGCATGGTTTTCGACCCCAGAATGGATTGATCAGGCTAGCACACTCCCAATCAAAATGGTGTTATTGTATTACACGTATAGTATATCATCGAATTAGTCAGCGCATCACAACTCCGCACATGCTCTACAATGTTCCCTGGGTACAGATCTACGGAAGCCCAGATAGGACATTTGCCCCATATGTTAAGTTCGCCTCGGCGAACTGCTAACTCGCCTCGGCGAACTGCTAACTCGCCTCGGCGAACTGCTAACTCGCCTCGGCGAACTACTAACTCGCCTCGGCGAACTACTAACTCGCCTCGGCGAACTGCTAACTCGCCTCGGCGAAATACTAACTGGTCTCTTATCAACCAACTGTTAACTCGCCTCGGCGAACTGTTATCTCGCCTCGGCGAACTGTTATCTCGCCTCGGCCAATTGCTTTCTCGCCTCGGCGAACTGTTATTTCGCCTCGGCGAACTGTTATCTCGCCTCGGCCAATTGTTATCTCGCCTCGGCGAACTGTTAACTCGCCTCGGCGAACTGCTAACTCGCCTCGGCCAACTACTAAAATGCCAGTTGTGTAACACACCTAAATGGCAACCACAGTTCGCCGAGGCGAGTTAGCAGTTCGCCGAGGCGAGTTAACAGTTCGCCGAGGCCAACTATAAGTTGCAAGTTATGTAATCTTTACAAACGGCAGCCACAGTTCGCCGAGGCGAGTTAGCAGTTCGCCGAGGCGAGTTAACAGTTCGCCGAGGCGAGATAACAGTTCGCCGAGGCGAGATAACAGTTCGCCGAGGCGAGTTAGCAGTTCGCCGAGGCGAGATAACAGTTCGCCGAGGCGAGATAACAGTTCGCCTAGGCGAGATAACAGTTGGTTGATAAGAGACCAGTTAGTATTTCGCCGAGGCGAGTTAGCAGTTCGCCGAGGCGAGTTAGCAGTTCGCCGAGGCGAGTTAGCAGTTCGCCGAGGCGAACTTAACATATGGGGCAAATGTCCTATCTGGGCTTCCGTACAGATCAGATGACCACAACCCTTTGTTCATCATTCTCCAGCAAAACGTTGCATTTGTTGGGGGCAACTAATAATTGGTAATGAAATTCAGGTAATTAATCGTGTACACGGTATAAAAATTCTGCACAACAGCTAGCGAATTAAGATACATCCCTGTACTTCAAGATCATGGATACGCTTAACTCAACATCTCCATCACAAAGTCTCACAGAGACACGGCAAGAATCAGACGACGACGAATTGACACAGAAGGTACTGAAAACAGTCAACTTGATGATCGGTTCTTTGGGGATTTTCGGCAACATTCTTGTCATCGCCGTGCTAACGAGCGTCAAGAACCTGAAGTCAAAAATCTCTTATTTGTTTCTGATCAATCAAAGCGTCTTTGACTTCCTGGCGGCACTTTTCCTGATCCTGGTGACAGTGTTCCCAGCTGACGACCGAGAGTACTGGAGTCTCGCCGACGATCTCTACTGCCGTATCTGGGTGCTCCGTCGCCCTTTCTGGTTCGCCATGGTTGGATCCACATTAAATCTCGTTGCCTTGACCTTGGACCGTTATGTGGCCATACTCCGCCCCCTACGGCATAGGACAAGCTTCACATTTGCCAAAGCCTTGCTGGTTCTGGCACTAGTCTGGATCTGTGCTGCTAGCTACTCCCTCGCCACTGCCTTCACGACGTCATTCTCTGCGAATGGTGAATGTGTCCTCTACTACTTTCCAACTCCAACTGCAAAGCAAATCAACGGCATCCTAACAGTCACCTTGATGTACTTCATCCCTCTACTGATCTTGATTGTGTGCTACTCGCGGATGGCTGTTGTTCTCGGAGTTAGAGTCTCTCCAGTCAACAGTAATTCTACTCAAGCGGGTACGATCGAGACAATTGTTGAACGTAGACGGAAGAACATGATCAAGACACTGATCCTGGTAAGTGTGGCCTTCGCTCTTTGCACCTCCTGGAATCAAATCCTCTTCTTTCTCTTCAACTTGGGAGTGGTTGGACGGGACGCACTGAGGACGAAATTCTACCACTTCAGCGTGGCTGCGACTTTCTCAAACTGCTGTGTGAATCCAATCATCTATGCCGCCAAGTACGAGGAGTTCCAGAGGAGACTCAAGAGACTGGTTCAGACGTTCATAAGGACCTTGAGAGGTGTTGTAGTGGTTAGGCCAGATATCGCTGTCATCGACTAGGTGTCAGGGTAGAGCCTCCCATCATGGAAAGGACAGTCTTGTGGTGGAGACGAGGATATTGGTACGTGTATGTACAATAAGGGTATGTAGAATAACATGCTCTTGATATGATATCATGCACAATCAATGATTCTGTGAGCGAACGGGAGAAGAGTGGAATAAAGAGATTGACGGGGTTTGGATGCAAATTCGCCCATTATTTCTGCAATAGTACAGTCGGTATGTTGTTCTGAATTGTTGTGAAAGAAATGTGTCTTTTCACCCATACATTCAATTGCATTTTTGGTCATGAATTTAGCGATAGTATACCGTAAATGCAGAAACTATTTGTTGCCAATTTTGCGTCACCTGCATATGTGTACTTTGTCAAAGATATATATCCGATTTTTAAGAAAAATCATTTCACCAGTCTGGAGAAACATGTATTATTATGTAAACATATTACCCAAAGTGTTTTTAACATCATATAAATGGATCAACGATGACCTCTAATCGGTCCAAATTTCATTGGAGTCCTCTGTGCGTGGTCATGTCGAACTGTGCACAGTTGATCATGATGCTGTTATAGTGAATCCTACAAACTAGTAACTTTAATTTCATTTTCCGATACATAGATGTATTTTCCGATGCATAGAAATCCAAGTTTGGTTATTATTTCGATGTCATATATCACAAGGAACTTAAAATTGAACAGTTTGTTAAACAAGGCTAATGATTTATTAGCCCATTCACTCAATTTAATAAATTATTCGTACAATTGATCAAATTGTTCCTTCAATTTATTAAATCGTTTGTTCAGTTTATCAAATCATTCGTTCAATTTATAGAATTGTCACACAAATTATCAAACTATTAGTTCAATTTGTCAAGTCGAGTATCAAACCGGGTAAATGATATAATATATTAACAGAACGATTATATTGACGAATATATATATATAGTGAAACGTACGTTAAATTGAGCCAACGATTCAACATATTGAACGAATTATATAACATACTGAGCAAACGGTTTTTTGTTCTCGTGTCGTCCTGTTAGAGGCGCCGTACAAAAGTTTGTAATTGGAAGTTTCCCTGATTCCACCAGCCCCAGATAGCAAACAAAATAATTGGCATTCGGGTGTGAGGTGCACTGTGACACCATCTCGCATAACAAGTTCTTGCGAAACTATGATGAAAGCATGGTTTCGACCCCCTGTGTGGATACACCAGGTTGGGTTTGGTAATTATTTCTCTAGTTACTGCTTGGCGTACACCCACACTGCCAATCAACGTGGTCAATGTGAGATGTGTGTCGCATAACCTATCTCATCTAACGAGTCAGCATATCAAAACTCCACATGTGCCTTGTGATGCTTCGCGTGGTTTATTCCCTGATAAACGTCAAATGAGTAGAGTCCTTTTTAGGTTACCGGACCTATGGTCCGATAACCTATTGGCATGGCGTTGCGTTCGTCGTCCGTCGTCCGTCGTCGTCGTCCACATTTTTATCTTTTTTGTTTACGGGCGAATTTTTCTGAAATTTTGCAGAAAAATACTTTAAAATAATTCAAGAAGGAGGTATTTTTTATTTTTTTTATTTTCGCTTTTTCTTCAAAATGGCGGCCGTTTTCGACGAAAAATGCCTGATTTTGGATTTTGGCGGCCATTTTCTCAAAATCTGTTCAGTAACTTTTTTTCTTTTTGATACATAAGACTCCTCATATGTACTTTTATGATGTCTATAAATTTCGTTGCGCTTGAATCGCTCAAAGTGGGCCATTTTGGCCCAAACTCGGCCCAAATGGGACTTTCCCATGTTAAAATCTCCTATGCTTTATAATGGGACACATTATGCCTAATATCTCACTTGATATTGAGATTAGAGACTAGGAATCAATTGTGGACATATAGGAAATGATATATGCTGAATAGTCTTGTGACCTTAAATTTGACCTCTGACCTCAGTTTCAAGGTCAGAGCACAAAATGGCTTATATCTCGCTTATTATCGACTCTACAGCTTAGGAATCAATTGTGGACATATAGGAAATAATATATGCTGAATATTGTCGTGACCTTGAATTTGACCTCTGACCTCAGTTCCAAGGTCAGAGCACAAAATGGCTTATATCTCGCTTATTATCGACTCTACAGCTTAGGAATCAATTGTGGACATATAGGAAATGATATATGCTGAATATTCTGATGACCTTGAATTTGACCTTCGAACTCATTTTCAAGGTCACAGGACAAAATGGCTAATATCTCGCTTATTATCGACTTTGCATCTTGGAAATCAAATATGAACATATAGGAAATGATATATGCAGATTATTGTCATGACCTTGAATTTGACCTTTGACCTCATTTTCAAGGTCACAGGACAAAATGGCTAATATCTCACTTATTATCGACTTTACATCTTAGGAATCAATTGTGGACATATAGGAAATGATATATGCTGAATATTCTCATGACCTTGAATTTGACCTCTGACCTCATTTTCAAGGTCCAAGGACAAACTGGCTGATATCTAGCTCCTCTATTGACTGTATGGCTTGGGAATCAATTGTGGACATGATATAGAAAATGATATACATTGAATATTTTGATGATCTTGAATTTGACATTGCCCCTTCATTTTCAAGGCCACAGCACAAAATTGCTAATATCTCGCTGATTATTGAATTTACAGCCTAGCAATCAACTGTGGACATGATATATGCTTAATGTTATATATGCTGAATATTCTCTTGACCTTGAATTCAACCAGTGACCTGGCTAACATCTAAAATATTAAACATTGTCTGGTAACCTATCTTCGGCCCTTGGCCTAATTTTTTTATCACTATTGAGATTTTTCAACGAAATTAATAATCATGATAATTGGTGATCTGATTTACATATTTAATGTGTTACTGGGTATAAAACTTCAGCTAGGGTTGTGATAAACATTTCTCAGTCATCCCTGTCATTCAACATCATGGATGCGCTTAACTCAACATTTCCCTCACAAAACCTCACAGAGACACAACAAGAAGCAGAAGACGACGAATTGACGCAGAAGGTACTGAAAACAATCAACTTGATGATCGGTTCTTTGGGGATTTTGGGCAACTCTCGTCATCACCGTGTTACTCAGCGTTAGGAACTTGAAGTCTAAAATATCTTATTTGTTTCTGATCAATCAAAGCGTCTTTGACTTTCTGGCGGCACTTTTTCTGATCTTGGTCACAGTGTTCCCAGCTGACGACCGAGAGTACTGGAGTCTCGCCGACGATCTCTACTGCCGTATCTGGGTGCTCCGTCGCCCTTTCTGGTTCGCCATGTTTGGATCGACGTTAAATCTCGTGGCCTTGACCTTGGGCCGATATGTAGCTATAATGCGTCCTCTGCGTCACAAGACAACCTTCACATTTGCCAAAGCCTTGCTGATTCTAGGACTCGTCTGGATCTCTGCTATTTGCCACTCCCTCGCTACCGCCCTCACGACCTCATTTTCTGCGAATGGTGAATGTGTTCTCTTTCACTTTCCAACTCCGACCGCAAAACAAGGCAACGGCATCCTAACAGTCATCTTGTGGTACTTCATCCCTCTACTAATCTTGTTTGCGTGCTACTCGCGGATGGCTGTTGTTCTCGGAGTTAGAGTCTCTCCAGTTAACAGTAATTTCCGCTTAAGTGGGTACGATCCATATAATTGTTGAACGTAGACGGAAGAACATGATCAAGACACTGATCCTGGTAAGTGTGGCCTTCGCTCTTTGCACCTCCTGGAATCAAATCCTCTTCTTTCTCTTCAACTTGGGAGTGGTTGGACGGGACGCACTGAGGACGAAATTCTACCACTTCAGCGTGGCTGCGACTGCTGTGTGAATCCAATCATCTATGCCGCCAAGTACGAGGAGTTCCAGAGGAGACTCAAGAGACTGGTTCAGACGTTCATAAGGACCTTGAGAGGTGTTGTAGTGGTTAGGCCAGATATCGCTGTCATCGACTAGGTGTCAGGGTAGAGCCTCCCATCATGGAAAGGACAGTCTTGTGGTGGAGACGAGGATATTAGTACGTGTATGTACAATAAGGGTATGTAGAATAAGGGTCAAAACATTAATCCATTCGATTGTTTGGAAAATGCTCTTGATATGATGTCATGCACAATCAATGATTCTGTGAGCGATCGGGAGAGGAGTGGAATCACAGTGGCTCGTGACCATATGTGTGCTTGCTTGGTGCCCGCCTACAGCTTGGTACTAGTCCATGCAAAAAAACGGTCACCGAACGGCCTGAAAACACGGGATTTTCGTGTTGGGCCAATATCTCATGAAAATCAGTGTGTATGTGCCAATAAATGTGTCAGAGCCATGGGAGACACTCGGGGCCATTCTATGGAAACATTTTGAGTAGTCTAAGTTGGATACAGTTGATATATTTTCCAGTTTATATCGAAATGTGAGAGATTTCTGGCAACCTTTACCTGGGTCCGCGAACTGCTCTCAAGCACGATTTTTTTTTATAATTCTGGTTTTTTTGTGTGGAAAATTTTATCTTTGATGGTAAATATGCCTCTGGCAGTAGATTTGGTCATCTCAGGTAAATAATGTTACCTGAAATAATTTAAATAAATTTACTGACGATGGTTATATCACTGACTTATAAAGTTGCCAGAAATCTCCCGGATTTGACTATGCAAACTCAAAATATACCAAATATAATTTAATATATACACCTGTAGACCATCCAAATGATTCCATTGAATGGATATGAAGTTATTTCATGGCTCTGACACATCTGTTGGCACACACACACTGTATAAAGTGTATTTCATGACAAATTGATCCAACACGAAAATTCCGGGTTTTCAGGCCCTTCGGTAGCCGTTTTTTTGCATGGACCAGTACCAAGCTGTAAGCGGGAATCGAGCAATATGTGTGCGGTAATCATGTAATATATAACATACAAGTGAGGACACAGCTTTTGACAAGTTATGGCCACAGAGTTCCGAGGTGCATGGCACACAAAACCAGAGCGATATATCGATCACAGATACTGTCCCGAATATCATAGACGTGAACAGGCCTCACCATACATGAAAATATTGCTAATTTTCCGATTTTTGTCACATTTGTACTTTCCGTGAATTTATTCGTATCGGATGTTGTTCCTGAGAGAGAAGACGGTCGAGGTTAAATATCAGCTACAATACCAATGGCTAAAAAACAAAATATCCAACAATCGTCAACCAATGAGAGGAGAGCTTCTGAATTAGTGGCGATGAATAAATTTCGGAACTGCATATAGCAACCCGGATATGTACATGCATGCCATTCCAACATCAGCAGTTCCAGGTAAAAAAACATGTACGTGTGTAGTATATTTGCACGAACGCTCACAAAAATCATGACGGCGATTATGAAGACTATATGGATGGATTCATTCATGGGGTGAAACTTCATGATAACACAAGAAAGTGCACGCACATATTTCCACCGAGGGTAACTCTTTTGTGTGATGTATGTATGAGCCAGATCGGGGTACACCTATTAGCTTCCTCATCACCAACGATGAGAATCCTGGTGCAGAAGCCATGACCGGTCACTGGACATCATTTGTCGACCCCACAAAAACAGCGTATTGGGACACTTTGCACTCAAGCATAGTTATTTATTATTTGTTTGCATAATTATTGAAATAAAGCATTATGTACATCGTGGATAGATACCATCAGCAAAAATGCAGATGCTCACGACTTTTAGCGCCCCTCACACATCGCATTGCATTTTTCTACTTGCAGCAATCTCTTCATTTAATATACTAGACTATGCGACATGACATCCATTTGTTTCCATCGCATTCCCGCTTTTAATATTTCAACGAGACATGCAGTACACTAATGATACCTTTCAAAACGACATATCTCAGTGTTTGAAAAAAACCAAGAAATGAAAAAAAATTGTGTATGCACAAACCTTCAAAACAAATTTGAATAATTAGCGCACAAAAACATTCTGTGTACATGTGTGTATGTATTATATATTATGTGTATGTATATGTAAGTAAGTACGTAGGTCAGTAAATGGTTTATTCAAAAATAATTAAAACTTTATTTTACAACAATTGATGAACAAGTATAACTTGTGAATCTTGGCATTAAGGGAATTCAGCCTCATAAACATGGTTAAGAAACTACCTCGAACCGGTCACCTCTCCAGTCACGGATGGCGGTTCAGGAAATTACGAGCTTAGTCCAGAATCAAACATGTGTAAATGTTTTGAATGCATAGTATAATTACCATGTATCATTCTCTTCCAACCTCAGTTGATTTCAACGAATTATGTCCTTCAAACCTTAATTCTAAACTTTGTGTTTGTTTGTTCACCGTGATTTTCATCAAAGATGCAGTCTTGTCATTTTCAAATCTACCACTCGAATTACACAATCAGGGAGCATCATACAATCAGCTGATTATGGATGTGATCTGCTGATGTCATAATCCGGAAAATATCCCCCTTTGATTTTTTGGTGTTAAATCTTACATTGAAACATATAGCCTGCAGTAGGACAGGACATTGCCCGTGAGTATGGTGCTAGCGTAAGGGTGGTCATTAACGTCAAAGAAAACCAGAGAGCCTCGTGAAAACACATTTGCCCGGTTTGGCGACCACACACCACCTCACATACTGCCAAGGCCGGGGATTGAACACCGCATGCACAATGAAACGTTGTGCATTGCTTTTCATTGAATGAGCAAACCGCGCGAGATTTGGATAAAATTCACGAGATTGTCATATTACATGAGGTCAATTGTCATCTGAAAAACATGCATATTTCATCCATACATTAAAATTATTACTTGTAATTTGGTCCAAGATGTATGAAGGCATGAATTTTAAAGCATGATATCAAAATAAAAAGGAAAATACTGAAAATAATAACCATTTTTCCTTCATTCATATACGAGATGTCACTTGCCAACTGAAAACATGACGCGGCCCTCCACAGTTCTATCCGGAACCGGGTAAACACTATACCAAAACAAAGCTGAAGGTGTGATACACCGGAGAAAAAGTCACCGTTCCCCCCAACAAAATTCAGAAGACTTTCAAATTGACACCAATGCAAACGAAGCTGAATAGCTTCTAGGGATGTCCAGCCATCTTGGAAATTACTTTCGAGGTCATAACTCCAGTTATATCTAACGGATTTTCACGATTTAAACATCAACGTGTGTGTTTTTGCCTCCTGACCCGGCCTAGATTTACTGCGCATAAATTATATATTACCCTGTTCGCATAGGTCCGATGCGCATGTTAATTGCGCAAACAAACTTGTGTCTCGTGCACGCAGATGCAACTCGACTGCGCATGCGCAGGTCACACAAATGAGGAAACACACATTCGTTGATGCGGATTAAATCAGTTGCAACCCTTGTAAAACTTGACTGCGCATGCGCAACTCAGTAAAGGCGATTCAGGAGAACGTTTCATTGTGGCATGTAAACCGAATGTTGTGGTGAGAAGTCGGATCACATACCCGGACCAGATCCGGGTCCTCTAAAGTACATCCGAAATTCATAGTTGTTTCATACCCACTTACAAAAATCAACTTCCGATACGAACAAACTCACGGAAAGTACAAATGTAACAAAAATCGAAAAATTAACAATATTTTCATGTATGGTGACGCCTGTTCACGTCTGTGATATTCAGGACAGTATCTGTGATCAATATATCGCTTTGGTTTTGTGTGCCATGCACCTCGGAACTCTGTGGCCATAACTTGTCAAAATCTGTGTCCTCACTTGTATATTATATATTACATGATTACCGCACATATATGGTCACAAGCCACTGTGAGTGGAATAAAGAGATTGACGGAGTTTGGATACAACTTGGCCCATTATTTCTGTAATATTACAGTCGGTATGTTGTATTGAATTCTTGTGAAAGAAATGTGTCTCTTCACCCATACACTCAATTGCATTTTGGTCATGAATTTAGCGATAGTATCCGTAAATGCAGAAAATATTTGTTGCAAATTTTGCGTCACCTGAATTTTTGTACTTTGTCAAAGATATATATCCGATTTTTAAAAAAAAATTCCCTCCACCATTCTCGAGAAACATGTATTATTATGTAAACATATCCAAAGTGTTTTTAACATCATATAAATGGATCAACGATTTCCTCTATCCGGTCCAAACTTCATTGAAGTCCTCTGTGTGTGGTCATGCCGGACTGTGCACAGTTGATCTTGGTGCTGTTATAGTGAATCTTACAAACTAGTAACTTTAATTTCATTTTCCGATACATAGATGTTGTATTGTCACTGAGAAATCCAAGTTTGGTTATTATTTCGATGTCATATATCCCAAGGAACTTAAAATTGAACAAGGCTAATGATTTATTAGCCCATTCACTCAATATAATAAATTATTCGTTCAATTGATCAAATTGTTCCTTCAATTTATTTAATCGTTTTTTCAGTTTATCAAATCATTTGTTAAATTTATAGAATTGTCACACAAATTATCAAACTATTAGTTCAATTTGTCAAGTATACTAATTGAAAGAGTTATCAAACCGCGTGAATGATATAATATATTTACAGAACGATTATATTAACAAATATATTCAGTGAAACGTACGTTAAATTTAGCCAAGGATTCAACATATTGAACAAATGATATAACATACTGAGCAAATGGTTTTTTGTTCTCGTGTCGTCCTGTTAGAAGCGCGTACAAAAGTTTGTAATTGGAAGTTCCCCTGATTCCACCAGCCCCAGATAGCAAACATAATAGTTGGCATCGGGGTGTGAGGTGCTGAGAAACCATCTCGCATAACAAGTTATTGCGTAACTATGATGAGAGCATGGTTTTGACCCCCTGTGTGGATACACCAGGTTGGGTTTGGTAATTATTTCTCTAGTTACTGCTTGGCGTACACCCACACTGCCAATCAACGTGGTCAATGTGAGATGTATGTCGCATTACCTATCTCATCTAACGAGTCAGCATATCACAACTCCACGTATGCCCTGTGATGCTTCACGTAGTGTATTCCCTGATACACGTCAAATGAGTAGAGCCCTTTTTTTCCATCATTATTGAGATTTTTCAACAAAACTAATAATCATGATAATTGGTGATCTGATTCACGTAATTAATGTGTGTACTGGGTATAAAACTTCAGCTAGGGTTGTGATAAACATTTCTCAGTCATCCCTGTCCTTCAACATCATGGATGCGCTTAACTCAACATTTCCATCACAAAACCTCACAGAGACACAACAAGCAGCAGAAGACGACGAATTGACACAGAAGGTACTGAAAACAATCAACTTGATGATCGGTTCTTTGGGGATTTTGGGCAGCTCTCGTCATCGCCGTGTTACTCAGCATTAGGAACTTGAAGTCTAAAATATCTTATTTGTTTCTGATCAATCAAAGCGTCTTTGACTTTCTGGCGGCACTTTTCCTGATCCTGGTGACAGTGTTCCCAGCTGACGACCGAGAGTACTGGAGTCTCGCCGACGATCTCTACTGCCGTATCTGGGTGCTCCGTCGTCCTTTCTGGTTCGCCATGTTTGGATCGACGTTAAATCTCGTGGCCTTGACCTTGGACCGATATGTAGCTATAATGCGTCCTCTGCATCACAAGACAACCTTCACATTTGCCAAAGCCTTGCTGATTCTAGGACTCGTCTGGATCTCTGCTATTTGCCACTCCCTCGCTACCGCCCTCACGACCTCATTTTCTGCGAATGGTGAATGTGTTCTCTTTCACTTTCCAACTCCGACCGCAAAACAAGGCAACGGCATCCTAACAGTCACCTTGATGTACTTCATCCCTCTACTGATCTTCATTGTGTGCTACTCGCGGATGGCTGTTGTTCTCGGAGTTAGAGTCTCTCCAGTCAACAGTAATTTCTGCTTAAGTGGGTACGATCCATATAATTGTTGAACGTAGACGGAAGAGCATCATCAAGACACTGATCCTGGTAAGTGTGGCCTTCGCTCTTTGCACCTCCTGGAATCAAATCCTCTTCTTTCTCTTCAACTTGGGAGTGGTTGGACGGGACGCAATGAGGACGAAATTCTACCACTTTAGTGTGGCTGGGACTTTCTCAAACTGCTGTGTGAATCCGATCATCTATGCCGCCAAGTACGAGGAGTTCCGGAAGAGAATGACGAGGCTGATTCAGACGTTCATCAGGACCTTGAGAGGTGTTGTAGTGGTTAGGCCAGATATCGCTGTCATCGACTAGGTGTCAGGGTAGAGCCTCCCATCATGGGAAGGACAGTCTTGTGGTGGAGACGAGGATATTCGTACGTGTATGTACAATAAGGGTATGTAGAATAAGGGTCGAAACATGCTCTTGATATGATATCATGCACAATCAATTATTCTGTGAGCGAACGGGAGAATATTGGAATAAAGAGATTGACGGGGTTTGGATGCAAATTGGCCCACCATTTCTGTAGTAGTACAGTCGGTATGTTGTACTGAATGTTGTGAAACGCATGTGCTTCTTCACCCATACATTCAATACATTTTGGTCATGAATTTAGCGATAGTATTCGTAAATGCAAAAAATATTTGTTGCAAATTTATTTTGAAGATATATATCCGATTTTTAAAAAAAAATTCCTCTCACCATTCTGGAGAAACAGGCATTATCATAAAAACAGATTACCCAGTGTTTTTCACATCATATAAAAGGATCAACGATGACCTGTATCCGGTCAAAATTTCATTGGAGTCCCCTGTGCGTGGTCATGTCAGACTGCACAGTTGATCATGGTGCTGTTATAGTGAATCCTACAAATTAGTAACTTTAGTTTCATTTTCGGATACATTGATGATGTTTTGGCACTGAAAAATCAAAGTTTGATGTTTATTTCGATGTCATATATATCCTGTGAAACTTGAAATTAAGGATACTACAGATTCCTCTAATTCGTCCAACTGATATTTAGATCTATGGTTGGAGACTGAAAAATGTTCTAACCTGTCAACTCTATGACAAGCGTGATTATTCCAATTCTCCATAGTCAATTTCCCTTTTCTAAGCAGTGACATTCCTATGACGCTATACTAATAGCGGTTTTCAAGAAATTATATGGACTTCATCACGATCTCGTTGATAGGTGCACCAAACCTGTCACTGGTATGCAGCAAGACCTGTTTGAATGATATTCTTTGTGGAATTCATGACGGGTGCCTCCTGTACTTAGGGCAGGAAAAACTCTCTCTTTCTGAAACCCCTGACACTGGACTTTGGATTGGGACTGGATAACGGACTTGGTTTAGTTCGTTCGGAATGCTCTGTACTTGGGTATCGGTTCCATCTTTATTGAGTCATGAGTAGGCATATTCAAGGCACATGCCATCCATCGTTACATATAATTCTGACATCAAATATATCTATAGAACCTACAAACTAATAATGCTTGTAAGTACTTCTCCAGTGTATTGGATGCGAACTCCAAGAAACTTCAAGCTAGGAACTCAAAGATAGACTGGCACAAAATAGATCATGACCGATTCAAACCAGGATGAGTTTGTTGTGGGCTCATAATGGGTAAGCTGACCACTCAATCGTGAGATACTCACCTACGAGTAGGATATTGGGGGATTTCCTGTTGGGACTCAGAAATGTAGAGAAGTATTCCACAGGGTCCACAAGTGTTATGTACACCGGGCCTCGATGACATCTAAGATAGCTCCATAACTTCCTAAAAAAAATCTTGCCACTTCAATTGATTAAAATTCGAGAACAATATATATTAATTTAAGTTATCTCCGACATACATGAGACATATCACTGTATATTAATAACTTGGGACGAATAATATTCTCTGATTGGTTTAATTGTATGACGTGTCACTCCCAAATAATGTATGCTGGATCCTGAAATGGTATATTGCATTCGTGTATCGGGCAGCCTGAACCGATCAGCATGTGTTCCTAAAAAATACTATATTGATCCAAGACTATGGAATTGCGTATATTGAACGATGCTGCGCTAGCGGTCAATCAGAGTGTTTGTTACAAACAGCGTGCTGTTATTAATATATTAAAGATTGGATGATGCGCGTCCAATACAGAATCCACGGGATTCAGAAAATCTATATTAGACTGGGTTGCGCCTCGTCCAATAAATTTTTCTGAATCCCATAAACTATGTATTGGACTCCCCATCATACAAGATTTGTATACTTTATTGCTCGACGACTCTGAGTTTTCGAAACCAAAAAAAAAATCAGTGTATATTATATCCTATATTGAATATCGTTTGTTACTCCGTATTGTCTCGTGCTGGGATACATTTGTATGTGTCAAGTTGTGGTGTTATCGTCTCTCCCGGGTGAATAATGTATCGATCAGGAGGTTGCGATTATTAATTTCAATTAATTGTATTGTGATCTAGTGATTCTTATACATCTGTGATAGTATGTATATTGCATATAAAGTTATTCGTTGTTTATATTACCGAGCCGTAATCGTTTTTGACCTTGCATTACAATAATCACCATAGCGTTAATTGACAATAATAAATGGATCGAAGATGTCTTTGTTTGATGGACTCTTCAGAGTTATATTTATTTGAATCCAAGTGGTTACGTCTTAGAGGGGTAAATGTTCATGCACTGTATGCCCCTGATCTCACCAATGTTATTGCGATACATGTTTGGTCAGGTTTTGTCTCATTCCGAGTGTTAATTTGTTTTTTCGATTGATAATATATAGACTTCACCATAATGTCACACTCTAATGATATCGGAATGTACAAAATACGCTATGCTCTGAACTCACCATAGAGAATGATCAAAAGTATAATATCTAAACGCCAAATGCCACAATTCCAAGGCCATACATTACCAATTCCACGTATTAAAATATGTATCAACCTATTACCGCTCTTTTAGGTGAACCTATACGGTCAAGGACTTCATGTATGGTTACATAACTTCCTAATATTCATATTCATATGTGTAATTGCTTAACCACCGGCAAACAAACACATATATCCGTGAAAACTGGAACTATACGTAATTGTGTACAATTATTGAACCCCCAGGTCTCCTCAACAGAGGCTCTCAAGCCATCCGTTACTACACGTAACACTCTCATTTTCAATATCTCTGTCCATCACGGATGACAAGTAGTATTCAGTAGGCCTACACATTCAAACTCAGATAAAACTGCTACAGGCCCGCTATAGGCCTACACATTCAAACTCAGATAAAACTGCCACAGGCCCGCTATAGGCCTACACATTCAAACTCAGATAAAACTGCTACAGGCCCGCTATAGACCTACACATTCAAACTCAGATAAAACTGCCACAGGCCCGCTATAGGCCTACACATTCAAACTCAGATAAAACTGCTACAGGCCCGCTATAGGCCTACACATTCAAACTCAGATAAAACTGCTACAGGCCCGCTATAGACCTACACCTTCAAACTCAGATAAAACTGCTACAGGCCCGCTATAGGCCTACACATTCAAACTCAGATAAAACTGCTACAGGCCCGCTATAGGCCTACACATTCAAGCTCAGATAAAACTGCTATAGGCCCGCTATAGGCCTACACATTCAAACTCAGATAAAACTGCCACAGGCCCGCTATAGGCCTACACATTCAAACTCAGATAAAACCGCTACAGGCCCGCTATAGGCCTACACATTCAAACTCAGATAAAACTGCTACAGGCCCGCTATAGGCCTACACATTCAAACTCACATAAAACTGCTACAGGCCCGCTATAGGCCTACACATTCAAACTCAGATAAAACTGCTACAGGCCCGCTATAGGCCTACACATTCAAACTCAGCTAAAACTGCTACAGGCCCGCTATAGGCCTACACATTCAAACTCAGCTAAAACTGCTATAGGCCCGCTATAGACCTACACATTCAAACCCAGATAAAACTGCCACAGGCCCGCTATAGGCCTACACATTCAAACTCAGATAAAACTGCTACAGGCCCGCTATAGGCCTACACATTCAAACTTAGATAAAACCGCTACATGCCCGCTATAGGCCTACACATTCAAACTCAGATAAAACTGCTACAGGCCCGCTATAGGCCTACACATTCAAACTCAGATAAAACTGCTACAGGCCCGCTATAGGCCTACACATTCAAACTTAGATAAAACCGCTACATGCCCGCTATAGGCCTACACATTCAAACTCAGATAAAACTGCCACAGGCCCGCTATAGGCCTACACATTCAAACTCAGCTAAAACTGCTACAGTCCCGCTATAGGCCTACACATTCAAACTCAGCTAAAACTGCTACAGGCCCGCTATAGACCTACACATTCAAACCCAGATAAAACTGCTACAGGCCCGCTATAGGCCTACACATTCAAGCTCAGATAAAACTGCTACAGGCCCGCTATAGGCCTACACATTCAAACTCAGCTAAAACTGCTACAGACCCGCTATAGGCCTACACATTCAAACTCAGATAAAACTGCTACAGGCCCGCTATAGACCTACACATTCAAACTCAGATAAAACTGCTACAGGCCCGCTATAGGCCTACACATTCAAACTCAGATAAAACTGCTACAGGCCCACTATAGGCCTACACATTCAAACTCAGATAAAACTGCTACAGGCCCACTATAGGCCTACACATTCAAACTCAGCTAAAACTGCCACAGGCCCGCTATAGGCCTACACATTCAAACTCAGATAAAACCGCTACAGGCCCGCTATAGGCCTACACATTCAAACTCAGATAAAACTGCTACAGGCCCGCTATAGGCCTACACATTCAAACTCAGATAAAACTGCTACAGACCCGCTATAGGCCTACACATTCAAACTCAGCTAAAACTGCTACAGGCCCGCTATAGGCCTACACATTCAAACTCAGATAAAACTGCTACAGACCCGCTATAGGCCTACACATTCAAACTCAGCTAAAACTGCTACAGGCCCACTATAGGCCTACACATTCAAACTCAGCTAAAACTGCCACAGGCCCGCTATAGGCCTACACATTCAAACTCAGATAAAACCGCTACAGGCCCGCTATAGGCCTACACATTCAAACTCAGATAAAACTGCTACAGGCCCGCTATAGGCCTACACATTCAAACTCAGATAAAACTGCTACAGACCCGCTATAGGCCTACACATTCAAACTCAGCTAAAACTGCTACAGGCCCGCTATAGGCCTACACATTCAAACCCAGATAAAACTGCTACAGACCCGCTATAGGCCTACACATTCAAACTCAGATAAAACTGCTACAGGCCCGCTATAGGCGTACACATTCAAACTCAGATAAAACTGCTACAGGCCCGCTATAGGCCTACACATTCAAACTCAGCTAAAACTGCCACAGGCCCGCTATAGGCCTACACATTCAAACTCAGATAAAACTGCTACAGGCCCGCTATAGGCCTACACATTCAAACTCAGATAAAACTGCTACAGGCCCGCTATAGGCCTACACATTCAAACTCAGATAAAACTGCTACAGGCCCGCTATAGGCCTACACATTCAAACTCAGATAAAACTGCTACAGGCCCGCTATAGGCCTACACATTCAAACTCAGATAAAACTGCCACAGGCCCGCTATAGGCCTACACATTCAAACTCAGATAAAACTGCTACAGGCCCGCTATAGGCCTACACATTCAAACTCAGCTAAAACTGCTACAGGCCCGCTATAGGCCTACACATTCAAACTCAGATAAAACTGCTACAGGCCCGCTATAGACCTACACATTCAAGCTCAGATAAAACTGCCACAGGCCCGCTATAGGCCTACACATTCAAACTCAGATAAAACTGCTACAGGCCCGCTATAGGCCTACACATTCAAACTCAGCTAAAACTGCTACAGGCCCGCTATAGGCCTACACATTCAAACTCAGATAAAACTGCTACAGGCCCGCTATAGGCCTACACATTCAAACTCAGATAAAACTGCTACAGGCCCGCTATAGGCCTACACATTCAAACTCAGCTAAAACTGCTATAGGCCCGCTATAGACCTACACATTCAAACTTAGATAAAACTGCTACAGGCCCGCTATAGGCCTACACATTCAAACTCCGCTACAACTGCTACAGGCCCGCTATAGGCCTACACATTCAAACTCAGATAAAACTGCTACAGGCCCGCTATAGGCCTACACATTCAAACTCAGATAAAACTGCTACAGGCCCGCTATAGGCCTACACATTCAAACTCAGATAAAACTGCTACAGGCCCGCTATAGGCCTACACATTCAAACTCAGATAAAACTGCTACAGGCCCGCTATAGGCCTACACATTCAAACTCAGATAAAACTGCTACAGGCCCGCTATAGGCCTACACATTCAAGCTCAGATAAAACTGCTACAGGCCCGCTATAGGCCTACACATTCAAACTCAGATAAAACTGCTACAGGCCCGCTATAGGCCTACACATTCAAACTCAGCTAAAACTGCTATAGGCCCGCTATAGACCTACACATTCAAACTCAGATAAAACTGCTACAGGCCCGCTATAGGCCTACACATTCAAACTTAGATAAAACTGCTACAGGCCCGCTATAGGCCTACACATTCAAACTCAGATAAAACTGCCACAGGCCCGCTATAGGCCTACACATTCAAACTCAGATAAAACTGCTATAGGCCCGCTATAGACCTACACATTCAAACTCAGATAAAACTGCTACAGGCCCGCTATAGGCCTACACATTCAAACTTAGATAAAACTGCTACAGGCCCGCTATAGGCCTACACATTCAAACTCAGATAAAACTGCCACAGGCCCGCTATAGGCCTACACATTCAAACTCAGATAAAACTGCTATAGGCCCGCTATAGACCTACACATTCAAACTCAGATAAAACTGCTACAGGCCCGCTATAGGCCTACACATTCAAACTCAGCTAAAACTGCTACATGCCCGCTATAGACCTACACATTCAAACTCCGCTAAAACTGCTACAGGCCCGCTATAGGCCTACACATTCAAACTTAGATACAACTGCTACAGGCCCGCTATAGGCCTACACATTCAAACTCAGATAAAACTGCTACAGGCCCGCTATAGGCCTACACATTCAAACTCCGCTACAACTGCTACAGGCCCGCTATAGACCTACACATTTAAACTCAGATAAAACTGCCACAGGCCCGCTATAGACCTACACATTCAAACTCAGATAAAACTGCTACAGGCCCGCTATAGACCTACACATTCAAACTCAGATAAAACTGCTACAGGCCCGCTATAGGCCTACACATTCAAACGCAGATAAAACTGCTACAGGCCCGCTATAGACCTACACATTCAAACTCAGATAAAACTGCTACAGGCCCGCTATAGACCTACACATTCAAACTCAGATAAAACTGCTACAGGCCCGCTATAGGCCTACACATTCAAACTCAGCTAAAACTGCTACAGGCCCGCTATAGACCTACACATTCAAACTCAGCTAAAACTGCTACAGGCCCGCTATAGGCCTACACATTCAAACTCAGATAAAACTGCTACAGGCCCGCTATAGACCTACACATTCAAACTCAGATAAAACTGCTACATGCCCGCTATAGGCCTACACATTCAAACTCAGCTAAAACTGCTACAGGCCCGCTATAGACCTACACATTCAAACTCAGATAAAACTGCTACATGCCCGCTATAGGCCTACACATTCAAACTCAGCTAAAACTGCTACAGGCCCGCTATATGTCTACACATTCAAACTCAGATAAAACTGCTACAGGCCCGCTATAGGCCTACACATTCAAACTCAGATAAAACTGCTACAGGCCCGCTATAGACCTACACATTCAAACTCAGATAAAACTGCTACAGTCCCGCTATAGGCCTACACATTCAAACTCAGATAAAACTGCCACATGCCCGCTATAGGCCTACACATTCAAACTCAGATAAAACTGCTACAGGCCCGCTATAGACCTACACATTCAAACTCAGATAAAACTGCTACAGGCCCGCTATAGGCCTACACATTCAAACTTAGATAAAACTGCCACAGGCCCGCTATAGGCCTACACATTCAAACTTAGATAAAACTGCCACAGGCCCGCTATATGTCTACACATTCAAACTCAGATAAAACTGCTACAGGCCCGCTATAGGCCTACACATTCAAACTCAGATAAAACTGCTACAGGCCCGCTATAGGCCTACACATTCAAACTCAGATAAAACTGCTACAGGCCCGCTATAGGCGTACACATTCAAACTCAGATAACACTGCTACAGGCCCGCTATAGGCCTACACATTCAAACTCAGATAAAACTGCTACAGGCCCGCTATAGGCCTACACATTCAAACTCAGATAAAACTGCTACAGGCCCGCTATAGGCCTACACATTCAAACTTAGATAAAACTCCTACAGGCCCGCTATAGGCCTACACATTCAAACTCAGATAAAACTGCCACAGGCCCGCTATAGGCCTACACATTCAAACTCAGATAAAACTGCTACAGGCCCGCTGTAGGCCTACACATTCAAACTAAGATAAAACTGCTACAGGCCCGCTATAGGCCTACACATTCAAACTCAGATAACACTGCTACAGGCCCGCTATAGGCCTACACATTTAAACTCAGATAAAACTGCTACAGGCCCGCTATAGGCCTACACATTCAAACTCAGCTAAAAATGCTACAGGCCCGCTATAGGCCTACACATTCAAACTCAGATAAAACTGCTACAGGCCCGCTATAGACCTACACATTCAAACTCAGATAAAACTGCTACAGGCCCGCTATAGGCCTACACATTCAAACTCAGCTAAAACTGCTACAGGCCCGCTATAGGCCTACACATTCAAACTCAGATAAAACTGCTACAGGCCCGCTATAGACCTACACATTCAAACTCAGATAAAACTGCTACATGCCCGCTATAGGCCTACACATTCAAACTCAGCTAAATCTGCTACAGGCCCGCTATAGACCTACACATTCAAACTCAGATAAAACTGCTACATGCCCGCTATAGGCCTACACATTCAAACTCAGCTAAAACTGCTACAGGCCCGCTATATGTCTACACATTCAAACTCAGATAAAACTGCTACAGGCCCGCTATAGGCCTACACATTCAAACTCAGATAAAACTGCTACAGGCCCGCTATAGGCCTACACATTCAAACTCAGATAAAACTGCTACAGGCCCGCTGTAGGCCTACACATTCAAACTCAGATAAAACTGCTACAGGCCCGCTACAGGCCTACACATTCAAACTTAGATAAAACTGCCACAGGCCCGCTATAGGCCTACACATTCAAACTTAGATAAAACTGCCACAGGCCCGCTATATGTCTACACATTCAAACTCAGATAAAACTGCTACAGGCCCGCTATAGGCCTACACATTCAAACTCAGATAAAACTGCTACAGGCCCGCTATAGGCCTACACATTCAAACTCAGATAAAACTGCTACAGGCCCGCTATAGGCGTACACATTCAAACTCAGATAAAACTGCTACAGGCCCGCTATAGACCTACACATTCAAACTCAGATAAAACTGCTACAGGCCCGCTATAGGCGTACACATTCAAACTCAGATAAAACTGCTACAGGCCCGCTATAGACCTACACATTCAAACTCAGATAAAACTGCTACAGCCCGCTATAGGCCTACACATTTAAACTCAGATAACACTGCTACAGGCCCGCTATAGGCCTACACATTCAAACTCAGCTAAAACTGCTACAGTCCCGCTATAGGCCTACACATTCAAACTCAGATAAAACTGCCACAGGCCCGCTATAGGCCTACACATTCAAACTCAGATAAAACTGCTACAGGCCCGCTATAGGCCTACACATTCAAACTCAGATAAAACTGCTACAGGCCCGCTATAGGCCTACACATTCAAACTCAGATAAAACTGCTACAGGCCCGCTATAGGCCTACACATTCAAACTCAGATAAAACTGCTACAGGCCCGCTGTAGGCCTACACATTCAAACTCAGATAAAACTGCTACAGGCCCGCTATAGGCCTACACATTCAAACTCAGATAACACTGCTACAGGCCCGCTATAGGCCTACACATTTAAACTCAGATAAAACTGCTACAGGCCCGCTATAGGCCTACACATTCAAACTCAGCTAAAAATGCTACAGGCCCGCTATAGGCCTACACATTCAAACTCAGATAAAAATGCTACAGGCCCGCTATAGGCATACACATTCAAACTCAGATAAAACTGCTACAGGCCCGCTATAGGCCTACACATTCAAACTCAGATAAAACTGCTACAGGCCCGCTATAGGCCTACACATTCAAACTCAGATAAAACTGCTACAGGCCCGCTATAGGCCTACACATTCAAACTCAGCTAAAACTGCTACAGGCCCGCTATAGGCCTACACATTCAAACTTAGATATAACTGCTACAGGCCCGCTATAGGCCTACACATTCAAACTCAGCTAAAACTGCCACAGACCCGCTATAGGCCTACACATTCAAACTCAGCTAAAACTGCCACAGGCCCGCTATAGACCTACACATTCAAACTCAGATAAAACTGCTACAGGCCCGCTATAGACATACACATTCAAACTCAGATAAAACTGCCACAGGCCCGCTATAGGCCTACACATTCAAACTCAGATAAAACTGCCACAGGCCCGCTATAGGCCTACACATTCAAACTCAGATAAAACTGCTACAGGCCCGCTATAGGCCTACACATTCAAACTCAGATAAAACTGCTACAGGCCCGCTATAGACCTACACATTCAAACTCAGATAAAACTGCTACAGGCCCGCTATAGGCCTACACATTCAAACTCAGATAAAACTGCTACAGGCCCGCTGTAGGCCTACACATTCAAACTCAGATAAAACTGCTACAGGCCCGCTATAGGCCTACACATTCAAACTCAGATAAAACTGCTACAGGCCCGCTATAGGCCTGCACATTTAAACTCAGATAAAACTGCTACAGGCCCGCTATAGGCCTACACATTCAAACTCAGCTAAAAATGCTACAGGCCCGCTATAGGCCTACACATTCAAACTCAGATAAAACTGCTACAGGCCCGCTATAGGCCTACACATTTAAACTCAGATAAAACTGCTACAGGCCCGCTATAGGCCTACACATTCAAACTCAGATAAAACTGCTACAGGCCCGCTATAGGCCTACACATTCAAACTCAGATAAAACTGCTACAGGCCCGCTATAGGCCTACACATTCAAACTCAGCTAAAACTGCCACAGGCCCGCTATAGACCTACACATTCAAACTCAGATAAAACTGCTACAGGCCCGCTATAGGCCTACACATTCAAACTCAGCTAAAACTGCTACAGGCCCGCTATAGACCTACACATTCAAACTTAGATAAAACTGCTACAGGCCCGCTATAGGCCTACACATTCAAACTCAGCTAAAACTGCTACAGGCCCGCTATAGACCTACACATTCAAACTCAGATAAAACTGCTACAGGCCCGCTATAGACCTACACATTCAAACTCAGATAAAACTGCTACAGGCCCGCTATAGACCTACACATTCAAACTCAGATAAAACTGCTACAGGCCCGCTATAGGCCTACACATTCAAACTCAGCTAAAACTGCTACAGGCCCGCTATAGGCCTACACATTCAAACCCAGATAAAACTGCTACAGGCCCGCTATAGGCCTACACATTCAAACTCCGCTAAAACTGCTACAGTCCCGCTATAGACCTACACATTCAAACTCAGATAAAACTGCCACAGGCCCGCTATAGGCCTACACATTCAAGCTCAGATAAAACTGCTACAGGCCCGCTATAGACCTACACATTCAAACTCAGATAAAACTGCTACATGCCCGCTATAGGCCTACACATTCAAACTCAGCTAAAACTGCTACAGGCCCGCTATAGGCCTACACATTCAAACTTAGATAAAACCGCTACATGCCCGCTATAGGCCTACACATTCAAACTCAGATAAAACTGCTACAGGCCCGCTATAGGCCTACACATTCAAACTCAGATAAAACTGCTACAGGCCCGCTATAGGCCTACACATTCAAACTCAGATAAAACTGCTACAGGCCCGCTATAGGCCTACACATTCAAACTCAGATAAAACTGCTACAGGCCCGCTATAGGCCTACACATTCAAACTCCGCTAAAACTGCTACAGGCCCGCTATAGACCTACACATTCAAACTGAGATAAAACTGCTACAGGCCCGCTATAGACCTACACATTCAAACTCAGATAAAACTGCTACAGGCCCGCTATAGGCCTACACTTTCAAACTCAGATAAAACTGCTACAGGCCCGCTATAGGCCTACACATTCAAACTCCGCTAAAACTGCTACAGGCCCGCTATAGACCTACACATTCAAACTGAGATAAAACCGCTACAGGCCCGCTATAGGCCTACACATTCAAACTCAGATAAAACTGCTACAGGCCCGCTATAGACCTACACATTCAAACTCAGATAAAACTGCTACAGGCCCGCTATAGACCTACACATTCAAACTCAGATAAAACTGCTACAGGCCCGCTATAGACCTACACATTCAAACTCAGCTAAAACTGCTACAGGCCCGCTATAGGCCTACACATTCAAACTCCGCTAAAACTGCTACAGGCCCGCTATAGGCCTACACATTCAAACTCAGCTAAAACTGCTACAGGCCCGCTATAGACCTACACATTCAAACTTAGATAAAACTGCTACAGGCCCGCTATAGACCTACACATTCAAACTCAGCTAAAACTGCTACAGGCCCGCTATAGGCCTACACATTCAAACTCAGATAAAACTGCTACAGGCCCGCTATAGGCCTACACATTCAAACTCAGATAAAACTGCTACAGGCCCGCTATATGCCTACACATTCAAACTCAGATAAAACTGCTACAGGCCCGCTATAGGCCTACACATTCAAACTCAGCTAAAACTGCTACAGGCCCGCTATAGGCCTACACATTCAAACTCAGATAAAACTGCCACAGGCCCGCTATAGGCCTACACATTCAAACTCAGATAAAACTGCTACAGGCCCGCTATAGACCTACACATTCAAACTCAGATAAAACTGCTACAGGCCCGCTATAGGCCTACACATTCAAACTCAGATAAAACTGCTACAGGCCCGCTATAGGCCTACACATTCAAACTCAGCTAAAACTGCTACAGGCCCGCTATAGACCTACACATTCAAACTCAGATAAAACTGCTACAGGCCCGCTATAGGCCTACACATTCAAACTCAGATACAACTGCTACAGGCCCGCTATAGGCCTACACATTCAAACTCAGATACAACTGCTACAGGCCCGCTATAGGCCTACACATTCAAACTCAGATAAAACTGCTACAGACCCGCTATAGACCTACACATTCAAACTCAGCTAAAACTGCTACAGGCCCGCTATAGGCCTACACATTCAAACTCCGCTAAAACTGCTACAGGCCCGCTATAGGCCTACACATTCAAACTCAGCTAAAACTGCTACAGGCCCGCTATAGGCCTACACATTCAAACTTAGATAAAACTGCTACAGGCCCGCTATAGGCCTACACATTCAAGCTCAGATAAAACTGCCACAGGCCCGATATAGGCCTACACATTCAAACTCAGATAAAACTGCTACAGGCCCGCTATAGACCTACACATTCAAACTCAGCTAAAACTGCCACAGGCCCGCTATAGGCCTACACATTCAAGCTCAGATAAAACTGCCACAGGCCCGATATAGGCCTACACATTCAAACTCAGATAAAACTGCTACAGGCCCGCTATAGACCTACACATTCAAACTCAGCTAAAACTGCCACAGGCCCGCTATAGGCCTACACATTCAAACTCAGATAAAACTGCTACAGGCCCGCTATAGGCCTACACATTCAAACTCAGATACAACTGCTACAGGCCCGCTATAGGCCTACACATTCAAACTCAGATAAAACTGCTACAGACCCGCTATAGACCTACACATTCAAACTCAGCTAAAACTGCTACAGGCCCGCTATAGGCCTACACATTCAAACTCCGCTAAAACTGCTACAGGCCCGCTATAGGCCTACACATTCAAACTCAGCTAAAACTGCTACAGGCCCGCTATAGACCTACACATTCAAACTTAGATAAAACTGCTACAGGCCCGCTATAGACCTACACATTCAAACTCAGCTAAAACTGCTACAGGCCCGCTATAGGCCTACACATTCAAACTCAGATAAAACTGCTACAGGCCCGCTATAGGCCTACACATTCAAACTCAGATAAAACTGCTACAGGCCCGCTATATGCCTACACATTCAAACTCAGATAAAACTGCTACAGGCCCGCTATAGGCCTACACATTCAAACTCAGCTAAAACTGCTACAGGCCCGCTATAGGCCTACACATTCAAACTCAGATAAAACTGCCACAGGCCCGCTATAGGCCTACACATTCAAACTCAGATAAAACTGCTACAGGCCCGCTATAGACCTACACATTCAAACTCAGATAAAACTGCTACAGGCCCGCTATAGGCCTACACATTCAAACTCAGATAAAACTGCTACAGGCCCGCTATAGGCCTACACATTCAAACTCAGCTAAAACTGCTACAGGCCCGCTATAGACCTACACATTCAAACTCAGATAAAACTGCTACAGGCCCGCTATAGGCCTACACATTCAAACTCAGATACAACTGCTACAGGCCCGCTATAGGCCTACACATTCAAACTCAGATACAACTGCTACAGGCCCGCTATAGGCCTACACATTCAAACTCAGATAAAACTGCTACAGACCCGCTATAGACCTACACATTCAAACTCAGCTAAAACTGCTACAGGCCCGCTATAGGCCTACACATTCAAACTCCGCTAAAACTGCTACAGGCCCGCTATAGGCCTACACATTCAAACTCAGCTAAAACTGCTACAGGCCCGCTATAGGCCTACACATTCAAACTTAGATAAAACTGCTACAGGCCCGCTATAGGCCTACACATTCAAGCTCAGATAAAACTGCCACAGGCCCGATATAGGCCTACACATTCAAACTCAGATAAAACTGCTACAGGCCCGCTATAGACCTACACATTCAAACTCAGCTAAAACTGCCACAGGCCCGCTATAGGCCTACACATTCAAGCTCAGATAAAACTGCCACAGGCCCGATATAGGCCTACACATTCAAACTCAGATAAAACTGCTACAGGCCCGCTATAGACCTACACATTCAAACTCAGCTAAAACTGCCACAGGCCCGCTATAGGCCTACACATTCAAACTCAGATAAAACTGCTACAGGCCCGCTATAGGCCTACACATTCAAACTCAGATACAACTGCTACAGGCCCGCTATAGGCCTACACATTCAAACTCAGATAAAACTGCTACAGACCCGCTATAGACCTACACATTCAAACTCAGCTAAAACTGCTACAGGCCCGCTATAGGCCTACACATTCAAACTCAGATAAAACTGCTACAGGCCCGCTATAGACCTACACATTCAAACTTAGATAAAACTGCTACAGGCCCGCTATAGGCCTACACATTCAAACTCAGATAAAACTGCTACAGACCCGCTATAGGCCTACACATTCAAACTCCGCTAAAACTGCTACAGGCCCGCTATAGGCCTACACATTCAAACTCAGATAAAACTGCTACAGGCCCGCTATAGACCTACACATTCAAACTTAGATAAAACTGCTACAGGCCCGCTATAGGCCTACACATTCAAACTCAGCTAAAACTGCTACAGGCCCGCTATAGGCCTACACATTCAAACTCAGATAAAACTGCTACAGGCCCGCTATAGACCTACACATTCAAACTCAGATAAAACTGCTACAGGCCCGCTATAGGCCTACACATTCAAACTCAGATAAAACTGCTACAGACCCGCTATAGACCTACACATTCAAACTCAGATACAACTGCTACAGGCCCGCTATAGGCCTACACATTCAAACTCAGATAAAACTGCTACAGGCCCGCTATAGACCTACACATCCAAACTCAGATAAACTGCTACAGGCCCGCTATAGGCCTACACATTCAAACTCAGATAAAACTGCTACAGGCCCGCTATAGGCCTACACATTCAAGCTCAGATAAAACTGCTACAGGCCCGCTATAGACCTACACATTCAAACTCAGCTAAAACTGCTACAGGCCCGCTATAGGCCTACACATTCAAGCTCAGATAAAACTGCTACAGGCCCGCTATAGACCTACACATTCAAACTCAGATAAAACTGCTACAGGCCCGCTATAGGCCTACACATTCAAACTTAGATAAAACTGCTACAGGCCCGCTATAGGCCTACACATTCAAGCTCAGATAAAACTGCTACAGGCCCGCAATAGACCTACACATTCAAACTCAGATAAAACTGCTACAGACCCGCTATAGGCCTACACATTCAAACTTAGATAAAACTGCTACAGGCCCGCTATAGACCTACACATTCAAACTCAGATAAAACTGCTACAGGCCCGCTATAGGCCTACACATTCAAACTTAGATAAAACTGCTACAGGCCCGCTATAGGCCTACACATTCAAACTCAGATAAAACTGCTACAGGCCCGCTATAGACCTACACATTCAAACTTAGATAAGACTGCTACAGGCCCGCTATAGGCCTACACATTCAAACTCAGCTAAAACTGCTACAGGCCCGCTATAGGCCTACACATTCAAACTCAGCTAAAACTGCTACAGGCCCGCTATAGACCTACACATTCAAACTCAGCTAAAACTGCTACAGGCCCGCTATAGGCCTACACATTCAAACTCAGCTAAAACCGCTACAGGCCCGCTATAGGCCTACACATTCAAACTCAGCTAAAACTGCTACAGGCCCGCTATAGGCCTACACATTCAAACTCAGATAAAACTGCTACAGACCCGCTATAGACCTACACATTCAAACTCAGCTAAAACTGCTACAGGCCCGCTATAGGCCTACACATTCAAGCTCAGATAAAACTGCTACAGGCCCGCTATAGGCCTACACATTCAAACTCAGCTAAAACTGCTACAGGCCCGCTATAGACCTACACATTCAAACTCAGATAAAACTGCTACAGGCCCGCTATAGACCTACACATTCAAACTCAGATAAAACTGCTACAGGCCCGCTATAGGCCTACACATTCAAACTCAGATAAAACTGCTACAGACCCGCTATAGACCTACACATTCAAACTCAGATACAACTGCTACAGGCCCGCTATAGGCCTACACATTCAAACTCAGATAAAACTGCTACAGGCCCGCTATAGACCTACACATCCAAACTCAGATAAAACTGCTACAGGCCCGCTATAGGCCTACACATTCAAACTCAGATAAAACTGCTACAGGCCCGCTATAGGCCTACACATTCAAGCTCAGATAAAACTGCTACAGGCCCGCTATAGACCTACACATTCAAACTCAGCTAAAACTGCTACAGGCCCGCTATAGGCCTACACATTCAAACTCAGATAAAACTGCTACAGGCCCGCTATAGGCCTACACATTCAAGCTCAGATAAAACTGCTACAGGCCCGCTATAGACCTACACATTCAAACTCAGATAAAACTGCTACAGGCCCGCTATAGGCCTACACATTCAAACTCAGATCAAACTGCCACAGGCCCGCTATAGGCCTACACATTCAAACTCAGATAAAACTGCTACAGGCCCGCTATAGACCTACACATCCAAACTCAGATAAAACTGCTACAGACCCGCTATAGGCCTACACATTCAAACTCAGATAAAACTGCTACAGGCCCGCTATAGGCCTACACATTCAAACCCAGATAAAACTGCTACAGTCCCGCTATAGGCCTACACATTCAAACTCACTTAAAACTGCCACAGGCCCGCTATAGGCCTACACATTCAAACTCAGATAAAACTGCTACAGGCCCGCTATAGACCTACACATCCAAACTCAGATAAAACTGCTACAGGCCCGCTATAGGCCTACACATCCAAACTCAGATAAAACTGCTACAGGCCCGCTATAGGCCTACACATCCAAACTCAGATAAAACTGCTACAGGCCCGCTATAGGCCTACACATTCAAACTCACTTAAAACTGCCACAGGCCCGCTATAGGCCTACACATTCAAACTCAGATAAAACTGCTACAGGCCCGCTATAGACCTACACATCCAAACTCAGATAAAACTGCTACAGGCCCGCTATAGACCTACACATTCAAACTCAGCTAAAACTGCTACAGGCCCGCTATAGGCCTACACATTCAAACTAAGCTAAAACTGCTACAGACCCGCTATAGGCCTACACATTCAAACTCAGATAAAACTGCTACAGGCCCGCTATAGGCCTACACATTCAAACTCAGATAAAACTGCTACAGACCCGCTATAGACCTACACATTCAAACTCAGATAAAACTGCTACAGACCCGCTATAGGCCTACACATTCAAACTCAGATAAAACTGCTACAGACCCGCTATAGGCCTACACATTCAAACTCAGATAAAACTGCTACAGGCCCGCTATAGGCCTACACATTCAAACTCAGATAAAACTGCTACAGGCCCGCTATAGGCCTACACATTCAAACTAAGCTAAAACTGCTACAGACCCGCTATAGGCCTACACATTCAAACTCAGATAAAACTGCTACAGACCCGCTATAGGCCTACACATTCAAACTCAGATCAAACTGCCACAGGCCCGCTATAGGCCTACACATTCAAACTCAGATAAAACTGCTACAGGCCCGCTATAGGCCTACACATTCAAACTCAGATCAAACTGCTACAGGCCCGCTATAGGCCTACACATTCAAACTCAGCTAAAACTGCTACAGGCCCGCTATAGACCTACACATTCAAACTCAGCTAAAACTGCTACAGGCCCGCTATTGGCCTACACATTCAAACTCAGATAAAACTGCTACAGACCCGCTATAGGCCTACACACTCAAACTCAGATAAAACTGCTACAGACCCGCTATAGGCCTACACATTCAAACTCAGATAAAACTGCCACAGGCCCGCTATAGGCCTACACATTCAAACTCAGATAAAACTGCTACAGACCCGCTATAGGCCTACACATTCAAACTCAGATAAAACTGCTACAGGCCCGCTATAGGCCTACACATTCAAACTCAGATAAAACTGCTACAGGCCCGCTATAGACCTACACATTCAAACTCAGCTAAAACTGCTACAGGCCCGCTATAGGCCTACATATTCAAACTCAGATAAAACTGCTACAGGCCCGCTATAGGCCTACACATTCAAACTCACATAAAACTGCTACAGGCCCGCTATAGGCCTACACATTCAAACTCAGATAAAACTGCTACATGCGCGCTATAGGCCTACACATTCAAACTCAGATAAAACTGCCACAGGCCCGCTATAGGCCTACACATTCAAACTCAGATAAAACTCCTACAGGCCCGCTATAGGCCTACACATTCAAACTCAGCTAAAACTGCTACAGGCCCGCTATAGGCCTACACATTCAAACTCAAAGCTAAAACTCCTACAGGCCCGCTATAGGCCTACACATTCAAACTCAGATAAAACTGCTACAGGCCCGCTATAGACCTACACATTCAAACTCAGATAGAACTGCTACAGGCCCGCTATAGACCTACACATTCAAACTCAGATAGAACTGCTACAGGCCCGCTATAGGCCTACACATTCAAACTCAGATAAAACTGCCACAGGCCCGCTATAGGCCTACACATTCAAACTCAGATAAAACTGCTACAGACCCGCTATAGACCTACACATTCAAACTCAGATAAAACTGCTACAGGCCCGCTATAGACCTACACATTCAAACTCCGCTAAAACTGCTACAGGCCCGCTATAGACCTACACATTCAAACTCAGCTAAAACTGCTACAGACCCGCTATAGACCTACACATTCAAACTCAGATAAAACTGCTACAGGCCCGCTATAGGATTACACATTCAAACTCAGATAGAACTGCTACAGGCCCGCTATAGGCCTACACATTCAAACTCAGCTAAAACTGCTACAGGCCCGCTATAGACCTACACATTCAAACTCAGATAAAACTGCTACAGGCCCGCTATAGGCCTACACATTCAAACTCAGATAAAACTGCTACAGGCCCGCTATAGACCTACACATTCAAACTCAGATAAAACTGCTACAGGCCCGCTATAGACCTACACATTCAAACTCAGCTAAAACTGCTACAGGCCCGCTATAGACCTACACATTCAAACTCAGATAAAACTGCTACAGGCCCGCTATAGGCCTACACATTCAAACTCAGATAAAACTGCTACATGCCCGCTATAGACCTACACATTCAAACTCAGATAAAACTGCTACAGGCCCGCTATAGGCCTACACATTCAAACTCAGATAAAACTGCTACAGGCCCGCTATAGGCCTACACATTCAAACTCAGATAAAACTGCTACAGGCCCGCTATAGACCTACACATTCAAACTCAGATAAAACTGCTACAGGCCCGCTATAGGCCTACACATTCAAACTCCGCTAAAACTGCTACAGGCCCGCTATAGGCCTACACATTCAAACTCAGATAAAACTGCTACAGGCCCGCTATAGACCTACACATTCAAACTCAGATAAAACTGCTACAGGCCCGCTATAGACCTACACATTCAAACTCCGCTAAAACTGCTACAGGCCCGCTATAGGCCTACACATTCAAACTCAGATAAAACTGCTACAGGCCCGCTATAGGCCTACACATTCAAACTCAGATAAAACTGCTACAGGCCCGCTATAGGCCTACACATTCAAACTCAGCTAAAACTGCTACAGGCCCGCTATAGACCTACACATTCAAACTCAGCTAAAACTGCCACAGGCCCGCTATAGGCCTACACATTCAAACTCAGATAAAACTGCTACAGGCCCGCTATAGGCCTACACATTCAAACTCAGATAAAACTGCCACAGGCCCGCTATAGGCCTACACATTCAAACTCAGATAAAACTGCTACATGCCCGCTATAGGCCTACACATTCAAACTAAGCTAAAACTGCTACAGGCCCGCTATAGGCCTACACATTCAAACTCAGCTAAAACTGCTACAGGCCCGCTATAGACCTACACATTCAAACTCAGCTAAAACTGCTACAGGCCCGCTATAGGCCTACACATTCAAACTCAGCTAAAACTGCTACAGGCCCGCTATAGACCTACACATTCAAACTCAAATAAAACTGCTACAGGCCCGCTATAGGCCTACACATTCAAACTAAGCTAAAACTGCTACAGGCCCGCTATAGGCCTACACATTCAAACTCAGCTAAAACTGCTACAGGCCCGCTATAGACCTACACATTCAAACTCAGCTAAAACTGCTACAGGCCCGCTATAGGCCTACACATTCAAACTCAGCTAAAACTGCTACAGGCCCGCTATAGACCTACACATTCAAACTCAAATAAAACTGCTACAGGCCCGCTATAGGCCTACACATTCAAACTCAGATAAAACTGCTACAGGCCCGCTATAGACCTACACATTCAAACTCAGCTAAAACTGCTACAGGCCCGCTATAGGCCTACACATTCAAACTCAAATAAAACTGCTACAGGCCCGCTATAGGCCTACACATTCAAACTCAAATAAAACTGCTACAGGCCCGCTATAGGATTACACATTCAAACTAAGCTAAAACTGCTACAGGCCCGCTATAGACCTACACATTCAAACTCAGCTAAAACTGCTACAGGCCCGCTATAGACCTACACATTCAAACTCCGCTAAAACTGCTACAGGCCCGCTATAGGCCTACACATTCAAACTCCGCTAAAACTGCTACAGGCCCGCTATAGGCCTACACATTCAAACTCAGATAAAACTGCCACAGGCCCGCTATAGGCCTACACATTCAAACTCAGATAAAACTGCCACAGGCCCGCTATAGGCCTACACATTCAAACTAAGCTAAAACTGCTACAGGCCCGCTATAGGCCTACACATTCAAACTCAGCTAAAACTGCTACAGGCCCGTTATAGGCCTACACATTCAAACTCAGCTAAAACTGCTACAGGCCCGCTATAGGCCTACACATTCAAACTCAGCTAAAGCTTCTACAGGCCCGCTATAGGCCTACAGATTCAAACTCAGATAAAACTGCTACAGGCCCGCTATAGGCCTACACATTCAAACTCAGCTAAAACTGCTACAGGCCCGCTATAGGCCTACAGATTCAAACTCAGATAAAACTGCTACAGGCCCGCTATAGGCCTACACATTCAAACTCAGCTAAAACTGCTACAGGCCCGCTATAGGCCTACACATTCAAACTCAGCTAAAGCTTCTACAGGCCCGCTATAGGCCTACAGATTCAAACTCAGATAAAACTGCTACAGGCCCGCTATAGGCCTACACATTCAAACTCAGCTAAAGCTTCTACAGGCCCGCTATAGGCCTACAGATTCAAACTCAGATAAAACTGCTACAGGCCCGCTATAGGCCTACACATTCAAACTCAGCTAAAACTGCTACAGGCCCGCTATAGGCCTACACATTCAAACTCAGCTAAAGCTTCTACAGGCCCGCTATAGGCCTACAGATTCAAACTCAGATAAAACCGCTACAGGCCCGCTATAGACCTACACATTCAAACTCAAATAAAACTGTTACAGGCCCGCTATAGGCCTACACATTCAAACTCAGCTAAAACTGCTACAGGCCTGCTATAGGCCTACACATTCAAACTCAGATAAAACTGCTACAGGCCCGCTATAGACCTACACATTCAAACTCAAATAAAACTGTTACAGGCCCGCTATAGGCCTACACATTCAAACTCAGCTAAAACTGCTACAGGCCTGCTATAGGCCTACACATTCAAACTCAGATAAAACTGCTACAGGCCCGCTATAGACCTACACATTCAAACTCCGCTAAAACTGCTACAGGCCCGATATAGGCCTACACATTCAAACTCAAATAAAACTGCTACAGGCCCGCTATAGGCCTACACATTCAAACCCAGATAAAACTGCTACAGGCCCGCTATAGACCTACACATTCAAACTCAGATAAAACTGCTACAGGCCCGCTATAGGCCTACACCTTCAAACTCAGATAAAACTGCTACAGACCCGCTATAGGCCTACACATTCAAACTCAGCTAAAACTGCCACAGGCCCGCTATAGGCCTACACATTCAAACTCAAATAAAACTGCTACAGGCCCGCTATAGACCTACACATTCAAACTCCGCTAAAACTGCTACAGGCCCGCTATAGACCTACACATTCAAACTCCGCTAAAACTGCTACAGGCCCACTATAGGCCTACACATTCAAACTCCGCTAAAACTGCTACAGGCCCGCTATAGGCCTACACATTCAAACTCAGATAAAACTGCCACAGGCCCGCTATAGGCCTACACATACAAACTCAGATAAAACTGCCACAGGCCCGCTATAGGCCTACACATTCAAACTCAGATAAAACTGCTACAGGCCCGCTATAGGCCTACACATTCAAACTCAAATAAAACTGCTACAGGCCCGCTATAGGCCTACACATTCAAACTCAAATAAAACTGCTACAGGCCCGCTATAGACCTATACATTCAAACTCCGCTAAAACTGCTACAGGCCCGCTATAGACCTACACATTCAAACTCCGCTAAAACTGCTACAGGCCCGCTATAGACCTACACATTCAAACTCAGATAAAACTGCTACAGGCCCGCTATAGGCCTACACATTCAAACTCAGCTAAAACTGCCACAGGCCCGCTATAGGCCTACACATTCAAACTCAGATAAAACTGCCACAGGCCCGAAATAGGCCTACACATTCAAACTCAGCTAAAACTGCTACAGGCCCGCTATAGGCCTACACATTCCAACTCAGATAAAACTGCCACATGCCCGCTATAGGCCTACACATTCAAACTCAGCTAAAACTGCTACAGGCCCGCTATAGGCCTACACATTCAAACTCAGCTAAAACTGCTACAGGCCCGCTATAGGCCTACACATTCAAACTCAGATAAAACTGCTACAGGCCCGCTATAGGCCTACACATTCAAACTCAGATAAAACTGCTACAGGCCCGCTATAGGCCTACACATTCAAACTCAGATAAAACTGCCACAGGCCCGCTATAGGCCTACACATTCAAACTCAGATAAAACTGCTACAGGCCCGCTATAGGCCTACACATTCAAACTCAGCTAAAACTGCCACAGGCTCGCTATAGGCCTACACATTCAAACTCAGATAAAACTGCTACAGTCCCGCTATAGGCCTACACATTCAAACTCAGCTAAAGCTGCTACAGGCCCGCTATAGGCCTACACATTCAAACTCAGCTAAAACTGCCACAGGCCCGCTATAGACCTACACATTCAAACTCAGATAAAACTGCTACAGGCCCGCTATAGGCCTACACATTCAAACTCAGATAACACTGCTACAGGCCCGCTATAGGCCTACACATTCAAACTCAGATAACACTGCTACAGGGCCGCTATAGACCTACACATTCAAACTCAGATAAAACTGCCACAGGCCCGCTATAGACCTACACATTCAAACTCAGATAAAACTGCTACAGGCCCGCTATAGGCCTACACATTCAAACTCAGCTAAAACTGCTACAGGCCCGCTATAGGCCTACACATTCAAACTCAGATAAAACTGCTACAGGCCCGCTATAGGCCTACACATTCAAACTCAGATAAAACTGCCACAGGCCCGCTATAGACCTACACATTCAAACTCAGATAACACTGCTACAGGCCCGCTATAGGCCTACACATTCAAACTCAGATAACACTGCTACAGGCCCGCTATAGGCCTACACATTCAAACTCAGATAAAACTGCCACATGCCCGCTATAGACCTACACATTCGAACTCAGATAAAACTGCTACAGGCCCGCTATAGGCCTACACATTCAAACTCAGATAAAACTGCTACAGGCCCGCTATAGGCCTACACATTCAAACTCAGATAAAACTGCTACAGGCCCGCTATAGGCCTACACATTCAAACTCAGATAAAACTGCCACAGGCCCGCTATAGGCCTACACATTCAAACTCAGATAAAACTGCTACAGGCCCGCTATAGGCCTACACATTCAAACTCAGATAAAACTGCCACAGGCCCGCTATAGGCCTACACATTCAAACTCAGATAAAACTGCCACAAGCCCGCTATAGGCCTACACATTTAAACTCAGCTAAAACTGCTACAGGCCCGCTATAGGCCTACACATTCAAACTCAGATAAAACTGCTACAGGCCCGCTATAGGCCTACACAGTCAAACTCAGATAAAACTGCCACAGGCCCGCTATAGGCCTACACATTCAAACTCAGATAAAACTGCCACAGGCCCGCTATAGGCCTACACATTCAAACTCAGATAAAACTGCTACAGGCCCGCTATAGACCTACACATTCAAACTCAGATAAAACTGCTACAGGCCCGCTATAGGCCTACACATTCAAACTCAGATAAAACTGCCACAGGCCCGCTATAGGCCTACACATTCAAACTCAGATAAAACTGCTACAGGCCCGCTATAGGCCTACACATTCAAACTTAGATAAAACTGCCACAGGCCCGCTATAGGCCTACACATTCAAACTCAGATAAAACTGCTACAGGCCCGCTATAGGCCTACACATTCAAACTCAGCTAAAACTGCTACAGGCCCGCTATAGGCCTACACATTCAAACTCAGATAAAACTGCCACAGGCCCGCTATAGGCCTACACATTCAAACTCAGATAAAACTGCCACAAGCCCGCTATAGGCCTACACATTTAAACTCAGCTAAAACTGCTACAGGCCCGCTATAGGCCTACACATTCAAACTCAGATAAAACTGCTACAGTCCCGCTATAGGCCTACACATTCAAACTCAGATAAAACTGCTACAGGCCCGCAATAGGTCTACACATTCAAACTCAGATAAAACTGCTACAGGCCCGCTATAGGCCTACACATTCAAACTCAGCTAAAACTGCTACAAGCCCGCTATAGGCCTACACATTCAAACTCAGCTAAAACTGCTACAGGCCCGCTATAGGCCTACACATTCAAACTCAGATAAAACTGCCACAGACCCGCTATAGGCCTACACATTCAAACTCAGCTAAAACTGCTACAGGCCCGCTATAGGCCTACACATTCAAACTCAGATAAAACTGCTACATGCCCGCTATAGGCCTACACATTCAAACTCAGCTAAAACTGCTACAGGCCCGCTATAGGCCTACACATTCAAACTCAGATAAAACTGCTACAGGCCCGCTATAGACCTACACATTCAAACTCAGATAAAACTGCTACAGGCCCGCTATAGGCCTACACATTCAAACTCAGATAAAACTGCTACAGTCCCGCTATAGGCCTACACATTCAAACTCAGATAAAACTGCTACAGGCCCGCTATAGGCCTACACATTCAAACTCAGCTAAAACTCCTACAGGCCCGCTATAGGCCTACACATTCAAACTAAGCTAAAAATGCCACAGGCCCGCTATAGGCCTACACATTTTAAACTCAGCTAAAACTGCTACAGGCCCGCTATAGGCCTACACATTCAAACCCAGATAAAACTGCCACAGGCCCGCTATAGGCCTACAGATTCAAACTCAGATAAAACTGCTACAGGCCCGCTATAGGCCTACACATTCAAACTCAGCTAAAACTGCTACAGGCCCGCTATAGGCCTACACATTTAAACTCAGATAAAACTGCCACAGGCCCGCTATAGGCCTACACATTCAAACTCAGATAAAACTGCTACAGGCCCGCTATAGGCCTACACATTTAAACTCAGATAAAACTGCCACAGGCCCGCTATAGGCCTACACATTCAAACTCAGATAAAACTGCTACAGGCCCGCTATAGGCCTACACATTCAAACTCAGCTAAAACTGCTACAGGCCCGCTATAGGCCTACACATTCAAACCCAGATAAAACTGCCACAGGCCCGCTATAGACCTAAACATTCAAACTCAGATAAAACTGCTACAGGCCCGCTATAGGCCTACACATTCAAACTCAGCTAAAACTGCTACAGGCCCGCTATAGGCCTACACATTCAAACTCAGCTAAAACTGCTACAGGCCTGCTATAGGCCTACACATTCAAACTCAGATAAAACTGCTACATGCCCGCTATAGACCTACACATTCAAACTCAGCTAAAACTGCTACAGGCCTGCTATAGGCCTACACATTCAAACTCAGATAAAACTGCTACAGGCCCGCTATAGGCCTACACATTCAAACTCAGATAAAACTCCTACAGGCCCGCTATAGACCTACACATTCAAACTCAGCTACAACTGCTACAAGCCCGCTATAGGCCTACACATTCAAACTCAGATAAAACTGCCACAGGCCCGCTATAGGCCTACACATTCAAACTCAGATAAAACTGCTACAGGCCCGCTATAGGCCTACACATTCAAACTCAGATAAAACTGCTACAAGCCCGCTATAGACCTACACATTCAAACTCAGATAAAACTGCTACAGGCCCGCTATAGGCCTACACATTCAAACCCAGATAAAACTGCTACAGGCCCGCTATAGGCCTACACATTCAAACTCAGCTAAAACTGCTACAGGCCCGCTATAGGCCTACACATTCAAACTCAGATAAAACTGCTACAGGCCCGCTATAGGCCTACACATTTAAACTCAGCTAAAACTGCCACAGGCCCGCTATAGGCCTACACATTCAAACTCAGATAAAACTGCTACAGGCCCGCTATAGGCCTACACATTTAAACTCAGCTAAAACTGCCACAGGCCCGCTATAGGCCTACACATTCAAACCCAGATAAAACTGCTACAGGCCCGCTATAGGCCTACACATTTAAACTCAGCTAAAACTGCTACAGGCCCGCTATAGTCCTACACATTCAAACCCAGATAAAACTGCTACAGGCCCGCTATAGGCCTACACATTCAAACTCAGCTAAAACTGCTACAGGCCCGCTATAGGCCTACACATTCAAACTCAGATAAAACTGCTACAGGCCCGCTATAGGCCTACACATTCAAACTCAGATAAAACTGCCACAGGCCCGCTATAGGCCTACACATTCAAACTCAGATAAAACTGCCACAGGCCCGCTATAGGCCTACACATTCAAACTCAGATAAAACTGCTACAGGCCCGCTATAGGCCTACACATTCAAACTCAGCTAAAACTGCTACAGGCCCGCTATAGGCCTACACATTTAAACTCAGCTAAAACTGCCACAGGCCAGCTATAGGCCTACACATTCAAACTCAGATAAAACTGCTACAGGCCCGCTATAGGCCTACACATTCAAACTCAGATAAAACTGCTATAGAGAGCCGGAGTCATAACGTACATGTAGTGTATTTGAATAACAAAGAATTGCCCAGAGGTTCTTAACAACTCAAATTGAATGTTACTGTTCATTCGAAACAAAAGCTATGCAATCGTTTATAACCAAAAATGGCGTCACACTTCGGAACAATATATTATGACACTTATTACATGAATAAATGATACACATGATACAATTGATATCTTTTTGATGCCTACAGCTAATATTTTCTCGATCCTTCATTGTTGAGAAAAACAACAGAATCTATAGCTAAAACTAACTACTTCATATGTGTTGAAATCCTTGCACAAATGAAACACAAATATTCGATTCTCAGCGCTCACTCTAAGAGCATCATAACGGTGCAGCGTGTCTGGTGCATACAACAGCTTGTTTGGTGCTTAGATTCAGTTATCCAGAGGGCAGTACTTGGATCCAAGAGTGGATCCTTGAAGAGGCGCTTGTTCCTGGAGGTTGTTCCATCTGTCAGCCGAGATCACGTGACCTGGCAGAGTCGCGCCTGCGCATTGAGCAGGGTATGACCTGTCTTTCTCGTGTGGATCCGGAAGGGGCGACTTCCAAATTGGATCTTTTTCAGTTGCCGGATTAGGAATGCTGTTTTGTGTGTGTGGGTCCATACATATCAGATTACTCTCTTTCACTGTCGAGGCGTGATTCGGGGCGAACGTTCGTCTGTCAACCGTGGCGTAGTTTATTTGCAGCTCCAGTCTCTTCCTTTCTTGCTTGATCCTGAGATATGAAAAATTTATCATTTAACTTTGAATAACTGAAAAAGTACACTAATACGAAAATAGTTTACATTGATAATAAATCTAACTTGTATTTCTTGATGTGTATGACTCCACACATGATGGCTGCCACAGTAACTATCACAGCGCCACCTATGATACTGGTCGTGATCACGAGGGTAGAAACCGGAAATTCCTTGGCTTTATGCTGCTTTTCTTTCACTGCTACCACCACTGAAATACGGGAACTTATTAATTAAACTTTTTGAAATCTATCACATACACGTGGTTTTGTTATTCAACAAAAGTAAACCTGGTGCCATTGAGCATTTTCCGACTGTTCCCTTCCAAGTGTTTCCGGTGCACGTGAGCCCCCATTCCTGGTCGTTTGTCTCGCAGCCAATCACAGCCTCGTTACCTTCTCTCTTGTACCACGCACGCGCGGGAGGGGTCAGGTCTGGACATCCCACAGCTAGAAGATTAATTAATGAACTTTGCTTTATCATGAAAAAAAAACATCAATTCAATAAATTTCCATTCCCAATACATTAAGTATATTGGCGCCAAAAACATTTCATTCACAAAGGAACAATGTAGGGGCCTACCTGTAAATTCAATCAAGAATTTGGCATCATCAGTCCTCCTGGATTTCTGGATGAAGTTGACTTCTATCGTGTTGGTCTTGGAGTGATACAGCACCCCCTGGCGAGTGTTACCACCACAAATAGTATGATTGATGCCCAGCGACCTCTCGAGGATAAAGCCGTAACTACGCTGACACGTGACAAAGCTCGTGCCACCATCAGAATCTGCTGCGCTAAAGTCTAACAGCGTCAGGTCTATGGTTTGTCCGGGATTGGCACTGATAATCCAGGGAGATCTCGGTGATCCACATCCGGTCTCGTCAGTCACGTGACTGGAAATCACTCCGGTGACGTCAGAAATTGTTTGAGCCTCACCAGCCGAACATCCTTGACTGGTTGTGACAACTGGAAAGAAAATGCTTTGGTATGTGAATATGAAGATATTCCTAAATATATCTATCATAGTCAATTTAAGAGAATAATATACAAGAAATTGTTAATTTATACAACAAAAATGTGTAGTAGACTTTATGTTATAAACTTTATTTTCGTTAGAACAATTAAACCCTCAAGTTATCACTGTTAGTCTCAACAGCGGGATGATGATAGTCATCTGATATTTTAAATTATAATCTTAGTCTTATTGAAAATCACCTTCACGGCATCCATATTCAACGTTCAAGTAAAGTTTGAGAAATTCAGAACATTCCGTGTTGAATGATTCTAGATCCCCAACATCAATATTACAAGTCATCCGTCCTGAACACCATCTGTCCAGGAGACCCAATACATCATTGGTACAGCCCATAAAGTCGTTTTGTTTTGTGATACACCGGCCTAGCTCTTTACGTCCGTACTCTGCTGACGTCATCACGATAACCTCGTCAGCAGCACACGTGATCTCCAGATTCTCGTTGTTACAAACATCACGATTTTCTGTTCAAAAAAATGCATGTTAATATTCAATTGTATTGTACGCACACATATCTTTCAATTAGAACGTACAAAATTGATTTTACCAACATATTTATTATATCATTATACGTTATCTTATCACACTGCTGGACCACATGAGCAGTATGAATATTTGACACTTGATACAAATTTTACAGCAGTCTGTCAATATCCCTCAAAGGCTATAAGCTAGCTTTTGATTTAACAAACCTGCGATCGATATTTTCAAGTTTCCCGCCAAAACGAACAAAGCGCCGAGCAGTCGAGGTAACATGGCGTCCATCTGCAAGCGAGGTACTGTCGTCTGCATATAATTATGAATTACTTTGAAAGGAATTTAGGACAAGCTGAGTTGTATGTCCTTTTTGGAGGAGCTGTTACTATCGTAGATATCAATAGAACATTTATTATGATCCGAATATTTGGAAACGTGTTACCATGTGATGTAAACACCGGATTACACTATTGTATCGATTTTTTGTTTCTTCTGCTAAACCTATCATTCACTCGATGCTCAGTCCTGCATATAATTATCGTGTTATGGTAAACGAAATCCATGTCTGTTTAGGAACGTTGTACAACTTACTGTGCTATTGTAATCCTTGGGTCTCTCCGAATCTTCACATCAAAACTACTGAAGGATCTCAACAAAGTAACCCGAATAAATGGTAGAAAACTAGCGTGTAAACAAAGGCGGCTTCCAGTGGCAGTGTGTTAATCCAAGATGGCGGCGGCCGGCGCGTCATCGGAGTTGGCGGATGTGTGACCTTTAAACTTTGGCCTATTTCAGAATTGGCGGGAAATACAGAATCGCAAAACGTTGTTGTTGTTGTAAGAATTGCTCAGTACATAAATTTCAGTAGCACTAGGTAGCTAGATTCAACCCAAACGATCTATTGGTTTGCGTGAATGCATGAAAAAATAGAGAGCCACCGATTTTAACGGAAAGGAATGAAAATACAGTATATATGAAATGAATTAAGAGGAAAAGTACAATTTTTTTTATCTGAACTAGCTATGCTATAAAACTTCCCATTTCACTATATGTATATATATGTATACATATTGTCGTACAAATGTGTATCACAAATCTTGATTTTGTGTATTTATGTTGAAAATCAAATTTGTCCTTCTGAATAATTCCTGGATTTAACGTGTCATTTTGATGAACATTCCCTTGTCGACAACTGTGTGCACATCCCAAATACAAATATACTCAATTCATTGTTCTGTATTCTTGTGCACTTGTACTTCAGGAAATACTAGCCAGAAATGTGAAAATAACATCACAGGTGACAACTTGCAAAACGAGTGTTTTTTTTTTATTCTACAAGTCTACATGTTTTGTGGACATGATGATATTACCATCAGCCGAACTTTTCATCACGCAATACACATATCATCTCAAATGTGGGTACATATACACATACCGTAATATAAGTTTGCACGAGGCAGTCAATATAATTTCACAAAACAAATACCGAACAGCTACAAACACCGAACAGTAATATATATTACAGTCTGAACATTCCCATTAAGCACAACACGAAGATACATGTACAATGTAGTTGGAATCCAACTGTGCGTCTGCCCTATGTTTGTTCATGAATGTTTATAAGTATTACAACTTTTTCCAGAAAACATTCGATGTCACATAAAAAAGCATAAAAATACTTCCAAGAATGGTTCCATTTCTATACTGAAAATAAGTCTATGAAATTACATTCACAGCCAAAAAGAGATAAGCCCAAGGACTATGATAGGATACCGGAGAAATGCAGAGTGTCCAACAACAACTGTTTGGTGTTTCACTAAAACTATTTGCTGTTTCAACCTCCAAGCTCATTATAGGTGAAATTGAAGGTGACTGTTTTGCCCTTTCAAGGCCATTGAATGTCAAATTGAATGACACCGTGATTTCTGTCTTAATCTCTATCTTAAAGGAGTCCATGGGTTTATATGGCACAATTCCCAATAAAAGGGAAAAAATGGATTAAATTTGTTTTTTCACTGATCTGTCAAAAAATCGAAATGCCCGCCACGCGCAGACTGGAGATTTAAGGGCAACGAAATTTAAACACATCACAGGGGTACATATGAAGAGAATTATGAATAAATTAGAGAAAAAAAATTACTGAGCAAAATTTGAGAAAATGACCTTCGAAATCCAGCATTGCAACGGCCACCACTTTGAAACAAATGCAAAACAAAAAACTCCCTCTCGAATTATTTTTAGGTATTTTTGTTCAAAAGTTCAGAAAAATTCAACCGTAAACTGAAAATAAAGATGTGGACGGGCAACGAAGACTTACGAATGACACAACTCCTAGCAAATATGTTATCGGACCAAGAACAAAGAGTGTAATATCAATGAAAGGCCGCACTCCCACAAAAATGCCTAACTGGACACTTCTAACTCGAAAAACTCAGGGTGACTACAATGCTAAGAGGCCACTCTCTCGCCTGCGCAAGTTCTATTGATCTTCCTTGTATACCGCCTCTTGTTATACTAAACCCTGCCAAAGGTTCGTAACCTAACACGGTGGCCAGAGATAATCAACGATATTTCAAAGCCAGAAAAACAGATACACCAAAGCCAGACAATCTAAATACACAAGAATCAACTCTTCAGAATCGATTCGGAAAGCTATCATTGCTGCCAAAGCATCAGTTATCCAGAGGGCAGTACTTGGGTCCGAGAGTGGAACCTTGAAGAGGCGCTTGTTCCTGGAGGTTGTTCCATCTGTCAGCCGAGACCACGTGACCTGGCAAAGTCGCGCCTGCGCACTGAGCAGGATATGACGTGTCGCTCTCGTGTGGATCAGGAAGTGGCGACTTCCAGATTGGTTCCTTTTCAGTTGCCGGATTAGGGATGTTGGGATGTGTGTGTGGCTCCATACATATCAGATTACCCTCCTTCACTGTCGGGGCGTGATTCGGGGCAAACGTTCGTCTGTCAACCGTGGCGTAGTTTATTTGCAGCTCCAGCCTCTTCCTCTCCTGTTTGATCCTGTATAATGCATACGACATTCTTTGAAAGATTGACTGAAAGGATATGACTGATTTTATGAGCGTATATTTGTGTTGATTTTGGCAAACCGCATACTTGTATTTCTTCATGTGTATGACTCCACACATGATGGCTGCCACAGTGACGATCACAGCGCCACCTATGATACTGGTTGTGATCACGAGGGTAGAAACCGGAAACTCCTCTGCTTGTTGTTGTTTCTCTTTCACTGCCACCACCACTAGAATGGAAGACTATTCTTGTTAATTTACCCTAGTGTGAGATAGTATAGGTTCACTGAAGCACATTTTCTACCCTTATTGAAAAGCAATTACGGCTTCATACCTGGTTCTGTGGAGCAGTTTCCGACTGTTCCCTGCCACGTGTTTCCGGTGCACGTGAGCTGCCATTCCTGGTCGTTTGTCTCGCAGCCAATCACAGCCTCGTTACCTTCTCTCTTGTACCACGCACGCGCGGGAGGGTTCAGGTCTGGACATCCCATTGCTGAGAAAGGAAGTCAGCTGTGAATTAATACTTAATTCAATTGCAGAGCTAAATATATCTCAAAACTTCAGTATGTAGTCAATGTCTTTAAGGGATTGGGGTAGATAACATACCAGTAAATTCAATCAAAAATTTAGCGTCATCAGTCCTCCTGGATTTCTGGATCAAGTTGACTTCTATCGTGTAGGTCTTGGAGTGATACAGTACCCCCTGGCGAGTGTTACCGCCACAAATAGTATGATTGATGCCCAGCGACCTCTCGAGGATAAAACCGTAACTACGCTGACACGTGACAAAGCTCGTGCGACCATCAGAATCTGCCGCGCTAAAGTCTAACAGCGTCAGGTCTATGGTTTGTCCAGGATTGGCTTTGATAATCCAGGGAGATCTCGGTGATCCACATCCGGTCTCGTCAGTCACGTGACTGGAAATCACCCCGTTGTGGCCAGTTATCGTCTGTTTCGTGCCCGGAGTGCAAATGTTACTAGACGTCGTCACTGTTAAAATAGACAAAACGTAAACAAATGTTCAGTGAACTAGCAGTAATCAATGATAAATTGCATATATAACAACATTATCTAAAGTGACAGGATCTCTCAAAATCTAGGCTAGAATGTTTAAAGGTAGGTGAATAATCTGTGTAAGTTGTTCTCACCTTGTCGACATTCATACTGAACGTGAAGGTAAGATTTCAAAATTTCCAGACAGTTCACGTTGGCTGCATCTAGATCAGCATTGGACACCAAAACGCTACATTCTCTGCGTCCTGAACACCATGCGTCAAGAAGTCCCAGCACATCGTTGGTACATCCGATGTATTCGTCAGGTTTTCTTATACAGCGTCCTACTTCCTTCCGGCCGTACTCTGCTGACGTCATCACGATAACCTCGTCAGCAGCACAATTGATTTCTAGATGTTCATTGTCACAAACTTCGGAAGACTCTGAAATATACACAAATTCGTTTATTATTATAGGTTACGGCAATCATATATCTGCGTACACAGACAATAACATCTGCGTACACAGAACGATCCAATAGGACATGTATACATGCAACACGTTATTCAGTTCTTAGTACCAGTAAATTTGATGTTAAGTATAAGAATCTCCCTGATTATAGGAAATCATTGAGCCGCAAATTGATTAACGGCCCAGCTTGTTGGCATAAATAATGATTTACCGCCCAGCTACCACGTGACATTTCAGTCACATGGAATACGTTTTGTTGATTTGTGTGTATACGCAAGTTAGGCATGCACGCAGACTGACGAGGTTGTTTTCTGGCACATAATCCCACACGCTCGGGCTGCAAATCAACCATGTCGGGCTGAAAATAATCTGAGATGGGCCTAATCATCACTACACCCTTCAAAAACATATTACTGTTATATTAGCCCATCTGAGCACACTGCTTTTATCGATTATAGTTGTTCCTGTTTAATCCGTGATTCACGACTTGAATCAATAAAGTAATAAATGTAAAATGTGGCAATCCCGTTCAGTTGCCGCTGCATGGATATCTAAAAATAAATACCATTTGAAAGACTCTGTTCCGATAAAAACAATAACAGGAATATTACATCCACATGATCAGCACGGGAAATAAGTTTACGATCCCATTCTCAGTCTCTAGCTTAATCACGAACATGGAGTGACGTACAATACCTGTTCATTGCCAATCTCTCTTGAAGAATGGGGGTATGAACGCCTGTGATACCGTACTAACCTGCGATCGATAATTTCAAGTTTCCCGCCAAAACGAACAAAGCGCCGAGCAGCCGAGGCAACATGGCGTCCGTCTGCAGGCGAGGTGCTGTCGTCTGCATATAATTATAACATTCATACATCGATTTATGATTATAACGCGCCAAAAGTTTCAACTTTCATTCAGAAATGAATAGCCTTGATGGTAATAATTCAGTTTCGGTGAGAGAAAATACTAAAATAATAACGGAATTGGTGTTAAGCGTGTGCTAACATGACTCACTCAATCAAAACAAAGACATGCATATCATTAAATATCCATCTGAATAAAACCAACAAATGCTAGCTCACCAGAGTCTGTGGATGTTTGTCGCGATTTCTTCTGTCTTCTTGATGTCCTTAAAAGTGGGATTTCACAGCTATGTGGTGTAAATCTTATATAATATTCGAAGAAACTGACGGGAATTCAAATGTAAACAAATCGACTTTCAGTAGTCAGCTCAACAATCCAAGATGGCAGATGTGGCTGTTATCACGTGATCGCCACGGCAGATGGCCTTTCAACTGCAACCTAGTTTAAAATGGCGGGAAATTTCGAATCGTTCGTGCGATAAACACCACTGAGCATGTTGGATGGTGGAGAGTACGTGCAATGTTGAATATTAATAAATAGAATGCCTAGACTATCCAAGTCTATTTTACAACCGCTGTATCACGACGATTTAAGCATAGAAGCAGTGCCTATGAGACTATGACTCGACTTCTGGAGAAAACTGGTTCGAACAACTTAATCTATTAGACAAGGTTGCATTTCTGGCTAGTTTATCGTTAGTTCTCCGTCTGTTTGTGAGTTATATTTCAACATCGCACTCGCATAATGCTATAGTTTTCAAGTGATTTGCATATAATTTCGCAAATTTATTATATACATATATAAACTGGTGCCCTTATGGGTGGTGGTTATAGAAATGTACTTGTTAACATCGATTTTTATTCACATACAGACGATAACATTAATACTCAGTATAGGTTACAATTTCACTACCATATAATACCGGTAGGTTATTTCTGATCAGTAGTATAATGAAAACATTAACATCATTTCCAACACGAATACATAATGCTAGATTGTAAATGTCCGGATGATCACACATTACATAGTCGCCATAGTCACGATAGCGTTATCATAATCATAATTCTTTCACATAATCACAAATCGGAGATAAATGGGTATAAATTCATAGATCATACTCTTCGACGCCACTACATGTTTTTTCTTGCGCGCGCGAGCATTTCTGCTAACGACACTGCCCTCTTTCGTCCGGAGAAACCATTCCAATGTTTAGACACTCGTATCCTTGGTCACAGTGGCAATAGATATAGTTCTCTGGATTTTGGTACGGAAACAAACGCGACTCAGTCTCTTGAGTCTCCTCTGGAACTCCTCGTACTTGGCGGCATAGATGATTGGATTCACACAACAGTTGGAGAAAGTCGCAGCCACACTGAAGTGGTAGAATTTCGTTCCCAGTGCGTCCCGTCCAACCACTCCCAAGTTGAAGAGAAAGAAAAGGATTTGATTCCAAGAGAGGCAGAGAGCGAAGGCAACACTTACCAGGATCAGTGTCTTGATCATGTTTTTCCGTCTACGTTCTGCGCGCACCTCGATTTTGTCTGTGTGTCTATAGTTATTATTGATAGGGGAGATTCTAACTCCGAGAACGACGGCCATCCGCGAGTAACACACGACCAAGATCAGTAGAGGGATGAAGTAGTTCCAGATGAAGGTTAGGATGCCGTTGGCTTGTTTGATGGTCGGAGTTGGATAGTAGTAGAGGACACATTCACCATTCGCAGAGAATGATGTCGTGAAGGCGATGGCGAGAGAGTAGCACGTAGCACAGGCCCAGACGAGTCCCAGAACCAGCAAGGCCTTGACAAATGTGAAGCCTGTCTTGTGACGAAGAGGACGCATTATGGCTACATAGCGCTCCAAGGTCAAGGCCACAAGATTTAAAGTCGATCCAACCATGGCGAACCAGAAAGGACGACGGAGCACCCAGATACGGCAGTAGAGATCGTCGGCGAGACTCCAGTACTCTCGGTCGTCAGCTGGGAACACTGTCACCAGGATCAGGAAAAGTGCCGCCAGAAAGTCAAAGACACTCTGATTGATCAGAAACAAGTAAGAGATTTTGGACTTCAGGTTCTTGACGCTCATTAGCACGGCGATGACCAGACTGTTGCCGATGACTCCAAAAGAACCGATCACTAAGTTGATAGTTTTCAGTACCTTCTGTGTCAGTTCATCGTCTTCTGACCGCAGAGGTTCCCCCGTTGTATTCCCCAGTATTGTAGCAGAGGTAATTATCGCATCCATTTTAAAGCATAAACGAGTTATTACAGCCAATGCAAAATTTGTTTGCAAGTCCAAGGAACTTGATGTTTTGCGAAGTTTAGCAGATACTTATAGTAGTCGTATGACATGTGAGCAGACACAATATGTTGTGGATGTAACTCATCAAGTCCACAGTATTTCTCCGGACCAGTCGACGCAACCACATCTGATTGGTTGAGAGTTGATGCTGAAATTCTGATTATTTTCCTCACCATTACGGGATTTGATGTCGTTAATAATAATTGTACAAAGGTGCACTAGAGTGTAACGTTCTGCTGTTCATACACAATTAAATCCCAATTTATATAATATGCCCTTGAACTCGAATGATATAGGCATGATCGTATCGTAGCACGAAGATTTTCCACAATATAAACATTCTGTACTCAGTAAATTACGGATTAATCGTTCTAAATGATATCCCAGCCGTGAATTACTCGGCAATAATTAAGTGCGATCGTTAAGTCCGACCAGGTACAAGTATATTTTCCACGTGAAAATGATTGGTGTCAGTGACGTCCGATACGGCTGGTACTACTTTTTGCACTGGCATTGATTTGAAATTACGTACAGTACGTACGTATCAGCACTCGTAAGTGAGCTAGGGACGCATTCTTACAGCAATCAACACTGGTCAACGATCTGTGAAATCGATTACACTGTCGCGTGCAACAGCGGAACATCAAAGCTTCTCTGGCTGATGAGGAGCAATTATGAGATTTCAGCATCTAATTTTTGACGCTCGACCCTGATTCCACGGCGGTGACTACACGGTGTATAGGCGAGAACTCGAAAAATCCGTTGATTACCGAGGGTCGCGCAAGAACTGCCGAGGATCGCACAGAAACTACTGAGATGTGCGGAAAACACCACGCTCCGTGCAAAAAGTATGTAATTTCTGTGGGAACCTGACGTAGCACGACGTGAAAACCATGTGACCATTCTCCCAAAACACCTATATATTATCACTTTGCACAGGTTTCACGAGCGTTGCAACTCTTATATGTTTATTTCAGTATCATAATAAACAGATGTTTATGTTGCACAATTATCCTCAAGGCTTGAGCTGTAACAAAACATATACTATGTACCCAGGTCCCCAGTCTCATATTTTCGTGAAAGTGGGATACGATCAACAACAAAGATGGCAAACATCCAGCAATAATATTAACTATAATATAAAATTAATCGAGCTGGGTTTCAATAGTTCAAAGAGCCATATATTTCGATGGACCGGACACCGCTTCCTATGCTTGGTAGACTATGCACTCTGATATTTCTGGATCAAGGAGGAAAGGACCTGCTCAGTTAGATTTATTGCGAACATCGCATATTCTTTGGTTTGATTGATGATGATGTCATAATCTGGCACGATTTTTTATATCACTTATTTTCCAGCAATTTTGCCATTGCTCTATCAAAATAGGTATAACCCAGCTAGTTTTCTCACCTTTATTGGTGTATGTATTTCCCTTCATTGATAACATCGAACGGCATAATTTAGACTCGTTAAGGATTAAGCTTGTAAACGTCATGTCTTTGGAACAACACTAGCTAGTAAGTTCTTAGTGTCTGACTGAAGATTTTTGGGGTCACGAAATCCGATTCTCATGTCAAAGCAGCAGTTCTTGGGGGAAAGCTGCAACAAATATATTGTCCGAATAAGAATCAATCCAAGATGGCAGCCGTGAAATTTCAAAGTTTCATATATATTAGGTTCTGCTCAAACTAACCAAAATATGTTCATATTACAGATTTTGGATGCCATCGAGAAAATGTCTCACTGTGGGATATCTCAGTAATCCCACCCTCAGTCCAGCCTAAAAAACAAAACAACAAACAAAGTCACTATATCCTGCGCACCCCTGTGCAAGTAGGGTCGAGGTGTTGATGCATTGCTGATGTACCCATGCATTGTGCATAAGAACCAGCCAATGTCATTGACACACAGGTCATTTATTGTTGTTCATTAATGTTGCACATTCAATCTTTTTTCGAACTTTCAAGTTTCAATGAATTAGTTTTTTAGACTCCAGACTTAATGGATGAACTTGAATGTTTAATAGATGCGCTACAAGAAAAGTAATAATTTTGGCACAAGTATTGCTTGATCACATCATTCACAATCAACCCAATGACATTCGCACATTCCAAATATTCAATCTACTAGCAACAGTGTGGCACTAGGTGAGGGAACCCACTGAGAATTTTTTGAAATATTATAACAACATGAAACACTCATTTATTGATGAACGACACGATGGATTGTCCACTTCGCCTGATACACGATGGATGGCTCCCTGGATGGATGGCTGGTTCGTTTAGTACTGTAAATACTTATTAGTAATTCACAAGAGAAATATTCGATGGCAGAAAAAATATTCAAAACAATAGTATAACCAGAAGGGGGTGCAGTGCATAGCAAGACGTTGTGTGCATATATCATATTTCATGATTCGACAAGTTGCTAGTCTGAAATTATTTACTGCCCAAGTTCATGTTGCTGTAGTAGATATCGAGTGCTTGGATAGTTCTCGACTAGTTTATACTGGATAATATTCTGACGATTATTTTTCTGTGAATCATTTATTACGGCCAATGAATATCGTTATTCTATCCTGGTAGCATTCATCATTCTTTTCTGGTAATTCCGGCGTTGCCTTTTTCATGTATTTATGAACCTTCATACTCGTGGAGTTCCAGCCATGTTTCTTTTCACACAGACTCAGAATCATTTCGCAAAACATCCAGGAAACCAGGTCAGATATGAAATTCTACCTGAATAACTCATGTGCACAATCTCATGTGGTATTCTGGGCTATTTAGTGAATAAGACAGGGTTATTCATTTGATGTGTGTTATCGTCTAGGTGCGATTTCAGTGCCAAGAACTTTGCCACGCTTTACCAGGTCATTGTGCGATATGAGACAGTGTTTCAATCTTTGATATATTCAAGATGTTTCAGTTTCCAAGATAGAACTCTGAAATTTGGTGAAAATATATGAACAAAAATATATAAAATATAAAATATATGAAAATACATACTTCTCCGATAAAACACTGGAATGTAAATGCTTTGGGAAACCATTGAGTTTCGGATCAAGCATCAACTCCCACTGAAATGATCTTGACAATGGCTATCAACGATTGCACAGAGAACTCATATCACTGTGAGTGATAAACCGGGGTAGGCATACATGTATACCTGTAATGTTCTTCAAGACTTTACTGAGAACCGCGAAGATTGATGCGGTCTGACAAGTTATACGACTTGTTCGTAGGTCAGTTGGCACTGACATGACGATCAATATTACTGTGAATGTTCATATATCCGGATGAGACTTATAATGTACCCGTACATGTCATCATTCTCTCAGTATTTGGAGAAAAAGACTGGCAGGCACAACTGTTCTGCACATCTCGGCAGTTTTGTGTGCACCTCGGCAGTTCTTGTGCGATCCTCGGCAGTTTTTGTGCGCAAGTCGGCAAACAACGAATTTTCGCGTTCTCGCTTATGTATCGTTAGAGGGTTTTACAAAAACATTCAATAAATATATTTTTTCTCACGATGACATAATTATTGAAACTTACTTCCTTTCAGAAATTTCGCCAGAAATTATTTTCGCTGTTTGTCCGAACAGAAGCTGTACCTCTTGCAAGGATTATGCAATATGAAGATGAGTCTCTGGTAACAAGCGCCAGAAGTTCAACTAAATAGAATATTGTGTTTTCATGTCGAAGATTAGAATATGTACAACATTTTTATATTGCAAGTTTTGTTTTCATTCAAGACCTTAGTGATGAATATCAAACAATGCGCTCCCAAACCAGACGTGGGCAGGAAATGCTTATACTTCCTGGCAGAACTGATTTAATCTCCACGCGGCCATAGGCTACTATGATGGGGTTTCTGAAGTTCCTTGATATTGCCCAATTTTGCCAATACTGGTCTTAGATTGGATAATAGACTACGTTCTGATTGCTAAAAAGCCTACTTTGATAGGATATTTGGTAGGATTAATTAATGTTGCAATTATTATGGAATTTATGAATCATTAAGATATTGTTGGGTGTGTTTGTCACAATAGCCAAGTAAACTCTCAATATTTTCACAAGGTAGGTCAATATACCAAAACCATGTGTGGGGCATTCCCGCTGAATAACAATACATCAATAAAATCGCAGCATGGTACAATTACTTAACTACGGAAGCGTATTGCTGCCACCTGCGAAAAAAATAACTCGCTCGAGCGAGATACTAAGTCGCTCAAGCGAGATACTAACATGCTCGAGCGAGATACTATGTCGCTCGAACGAGATACTAACATGCTCGAGCGAGATATAAACTCGCTCGAGCGAGATACTAACTCGCTTGAGCGAGATATAAACTCGCTTGAGCGAGATATAAACTCGCTCGAGGGAGATACTAAGTCGCTCAAGCGAAATACTAGGTCGCTCGAGGGAGATACTAAGTCGCTCGAGCGAGATACTAAGTCGCTCGAGCCAGATATCAACTCGCTCGAGCGAGATGCTAGCAATATATTCATAACTTGTTTGTCTCTTAGATTATCACAGTGATACCGCTAAACATGTGCGACCTAATAGAGGCCATATCTCTTTATTTTAGTCTTGGCCTGAAACATGCCGATATTTTGAGGTGCCTAGCTAGTTTGAACTCAATCGTTATCAGTCTACGCACCCTCAGGCGACATCTTAAGTCATTGTGCATGTACAGAATAAAAAAAATAAAACAGACATTCTCGATGTAGCGCTGTTTTTGACCCGATATCATCTTCTATATGTTCACAATTAATTCACTCGAGTGAGTTAGTATCTTGCTCGAGCGACTTAATATCTCGCTCGAGCGAGTTAGTATCTCGCTCGAGCGAGTTAGTATCTCGCTCGAGCGAGTTAGTATCTTGCTCGAGCGAGCTTGGTATCTCGCTCGAGTGAGTTAGTATCTCGCTCGAACGAATTAGTATCTCGCTCGAGCGAGTTATTTTATTTTCGCAGGTGGCAGCAATACGCTTCCGTACTTAACCGTGGCACAGTTGATGAACCGATTATCTACCCCGATAAGACGACCCACAAAGCGAACCTACATGTACTTGTCTGGTGTCCTTGTACGTTTGACGGCCCGTGATAGAGTACGATTCTTGGTAATGGTACCGCACGTAATTGTCCAAACCATTAGGAAATGGATGTAATTGATATTATACAAGGTCCACTAACGTACGGTGTCATGCACAGTCAAATATCAATATGTATGTTATGTTCTTGAGCTCACACGATATTTTATCGTACTGTGGTTTCGTAACACAGAGATCTTTCGTTATTTGAACGTACTGTACTGATTGAATTACGGATTGATCCTTTTAATTGATATCACAGCCATAATTTAATTGACATTAATTAGCATTTTAGTGCGGATAAATATGATATTTGAGGATCATAGAATCGATCTGAGTACGAACCAGGATCTTGCAAACAAAATTGATTGGTATCGTTGGCACCGGCAGCGCTGGTGATTATGTTTGTTGCACTGTCATTGATTAGAAGTTACGCGCCACACACCTATATAAGGAAGCCACAGGTGTATCTATGACAAATCGATCTCAATGAACTACACAAAACAGTAACAAATATCGCTCGTGGGCGTAAATTAGAAGTATACTTGTATTTTAAATAATGAATATACCGTTTTGGTGAAGAAAAACACAAAAGTGGTTGTATATACAGGTTTGTGGAGGGAGTCACATTTTAAGGACTTGATGTCATGACAAAAAAAAAACATATATATCGAAACGGTACCAACAAACTTAATGTGTGAGAATTTTATGAACGCACAAAACGTTGTATAAATTCACATATTTTGTCAGTTATTATATGAACTCATTCACGGAGGCTCCTTCTAGTATCTTGATGTGATACTCAATTATAAAATCTTGTTTGCGACTTTTGTAAAAATCTTGTTCAAGAAGCTCAGTTTTTAGTTTATAGAAACCCCAGTTCACAATCACTTCGTTCCAAACAGGAAAATGTCAACATTATTAGTTCTTATTGGCTTGTGTAGTCCATCTGCGTTCAAACTCGTTTGCTGTGTTCAAATTTTCCCGCCAATTTTATCTGGGTGGAAGGTCAAAGGTCAAATACTGGTGCGATGACACAGAAACGTCCGCCATCTTGGATTGAGGAATCGGCTACAGGGAGTTGCTTTGTTTACATCCACGTTCTTGGCGATTTATCGTGGTATATTTGTCGCCTGAATCATTCTGAGGGCAAAATCTGAAACCCAGCTTCATATAGAAGGCGCTGGCATCTTCACAGGATAAAACAAAGGTGAGATTGTCACATATGGGATCGTTTTAGTTTTAATGATATGCATAGCTTTGTTTCAACGGGTGACTCACAACGTAACGAAACCTTTCTAGTAGATTTGACGCATTTTACTCGAGTTTCACAGGAAACGCACATATATTTTGAATCTGTGATATTTACTTGATTTGGAGAGGTATTTGGATGATGATTTTCTGGTGTTTGTCAGAAGATAATCGAATATTCTGTCGATATAATTATATGCAGACGACAGCACCTCGCTTGCAGACGGACGCCATGTTACCTCGGCTGCTCGGTGCTTTGTTCGTTTTGGCGGGAAACTTGAAAATATCGATCGCAGGTCTGTATGGACGAAAGTTGTTGCCTGATTTTGTTCGGTGGGAGGATGGATAGTATCACCAATTCGTGCGGTATATATAGGATGTTCAAATGTAGTATGCGCAATCCTAGTCAACGCATATAAATTTGAAATATGCCACCATTGTCGCCCGTTTATGTGACTTTGCAAAAATTAACTTTCACCTGCAAGCTAACCCTGTGTATTATCGGTAATGGACCTACTTTGTTATGAACATTATTAGATATACTTCATAATTATACTCACATTTTTCCAACTCGTTTACGCTGTTTGTCGCTGATATTTTTGCGATGCTAAATGGTATCGCTTTATAACTTGGCATATTCACATGAGAGTCAAATGACAGTTTCAGATTTCTATCGCGAAAATTTGAAAAAGGTGGCAATCTACCTCAATGGTAAATTTAGCCCTGTCATCTAAATTTCTGGGTCTGCATACAGTTTTCTGTATTTGCTCGGATTTGTGGCGAAACATTTTCGAAATCGACATGTTTGTTTAGATACACCCCTACTCTGTCTTCTGGTCTACAATCACAACAATACTTCGAATCCTGACGGATGTAAACATGACCAAATCCCCGAATAGGCTCAAATTCCCAAGATTCCGTTTTGGGTCAAAAGTTAACATTGGGGTAGATCGCCAACTTCTTCCATTTTTGCGATAGAAGTGGCAGAAAATTGCCGTTTGACTCCCAGGTGAAGCATGCCAGTTTATAGAACGATAATATTTAGCATCGCAAAAAAATATCGTCAAAAACCAGTGTAAGCAAGTTAGAAAAATCAGAATATATATATTCCTATTTACGAGAGCCCACTACACTCCATGACTGCACCTACATGACTAGCGCTTAATCTACCTTTTAGATTCCCGCAATGTTTGTGTCAACGAGAACCTGGAGATCACGTGTGCTGCTGACGAGGTTATCGTGATGACGTCAGCAGAGTACGGCCGGAAGGAAGTGGGACGCTGTATCACGGAACATGACGAATATATCGGCTGTACGAATAATGTGCTGGGTCTTCTGGATAAATGGTGTTCTGGACGAAGGGATTGTGACGTTTTGGTGTCCAATGCAGACTTAGATGCCGCCAATAAAGATTGCTTGAGAATCCTGAAGTTATATCTGCATGTGGCCTTCGAGTGCCATAAAGGTGATTTTCCACCCACAATAACATTTTTTACTATAAAATGTAAATAATATATATAAGAATAGACGGGGTAGTATTGATATGTAGGGCCTATACTGCGGATCATCAGAGAAATGTGTCATTGCAGTTGCGAAAATGACTTCTAACCATTCGGATATATTTTTTTTTTCTCTAGCCTAGCTAAATAAAAAGCCTAACTAAATTGTATCTCTATTCACCAGTGACTTTAGATTTTTCTGTAAGATACATGATATGAATCACTACTATAATTATGGAGAACACTCTGTTCTACAAGCATCGAATGTTTTTCTCTGTATTATGTTCTACCAGTGACAAAGCCACGGGGATCCTGCACCCCGGGTGTGAAGCGGTCGATCAACAGCCCGACAGGAATGATATCCAGTCACGTGACTGACGAGACCGGATGTGGATCACCGAGATCTCCCTGGATTATCAAAGCCAATCCCGGACAAACCATAGATCTAACGCTGTTAGACTTTAGCGCGGCAGATTCTGATGGTCGCACGAGCTTTGTCACGTGTCAGCGTAGTTACGGCTTTATCCTCGAGAGGTCGCTGGGAATCAATCATACTATTTGTGGCGGTAACACTCGCCAGGGGGCGCTGTATCACTCCAAGACCAACACGATAGAAGTCAACTTGATCCAGAAATCCAAGAGGACTGATGATGCTAAATTTCTGATCAAATATGCAGGTAAGTTATCATATTTAATTTCCCGGTGGGAACCTACCTTTTCTGCCAGAAAACTCAAAGTGTCGGATTAAATTGTAAATGATCTTGACTTCCAATTCCAATCAAAGCCGTGGGATGTCCAGACTTGACCCCTCCGGCGCGTGCGTGGTACAAAAGAGAAGGTAACGAGGCTGTGATTGGCTGCGAGACAAACGACCAGGAATGGCAGCTCACGTGCACCGGAAACACGTGGCAGGGAACAGTCGGAAACTGTTCCACAGAACCAGGTTTGAACTATTATAAGCACACATACCTGACGAAGATAAATACGATCATCTAAGGTATACTCTGTCTAAATGATAATAAGGTACATGGCTATTGGGCATATCATACTTTCAGTATTTGTGGCAGTGAAAGAGAAACCACATCTGGCCGAGGAGCTCCCGGTGTCTACCCTCGTGATCACAACCAGTATCATAGGTGGCGCTGTGATCGTCACTGTGGCAGCCATCATGTGTGGAGTCATACACATGAAGAAATACAAGTAGGCATTATGAGAGCACAAAACGATGCAATTAAAAAATATAACACACTAAATTAGTATCTCAAAATGTGTAACATCATACACTTTGGGATGTTTCAGGATCAAGCAAGAAAGGAGGAGACTGGAGCTGCAGATAAACTACGCCACTGTCGACAGACGAACGTTCGCCCCGAATCACGCCTCGACAGTGAAAGAGGGTAATCTGATATGTATGGAGCCAAACGCACAACCCAACATCCCTAATCCGGCAACTGAGAAGGAACCAATCTGGAAGTCGCCACTTCCTGATCCACACGAGAACGACACGTCATATCCTGCTCAGTGCGCAGGCGCGACTCTGCCAGGTCACGTGGTCTCGGCTGAGAGATGGAACAACCTCCAGGAACAAGCGCCTCTTCAAGGTTCCACTCTCGGACCGAAGTACTGCCCTCTGGACAACTGAATCAGGGTATCCCTGTAAATTCAGATGGTTATGTGAAGTTTGATCAGTTGGTGTTTACAGTTACGCAGGTATTTACAAAGAACGCATGTGTATTAAATTAACAATCTTCAGATCCATGGTGTAGGTATACATGTATGTTTTGAATGATTGTGAGTTCTCTGTTAGCTAATTGCGCGAGTGATATGATAAATGTATCCCCCAATCGGAGAACGGTGTTGCTTGCCCACAAACCTCGCGTCTGATTTGCCTAAGGTCTTGCAAGGGGGGGGGGGGGTATTGAATGAATATTGATAAGTAAAGAGTGTATAATTATATTTTATTATATGCCTACGAAAATGCTACAATGGATTACACAGAGTGCAATCGGTCCGATATATTGCGGTATTGACCGCCTTCATATTGACCTGCGTCGCGCATAGCAACCGACGGTCTTTTGAAGTTTACGTATTCTTGCGCTGGTGAAATGACGTTTTTTTGTTTTGTAGTACATGAAAATGTCCATAAAATTATTTGCTTTCAGGGTCTAGAATGGCTAGAAAATGTCAGCATTTGTAATCACATCTCCCCGAGGGGTATGCATATCATGATGCGGCATATAATAATAAGTTAATCGACTGGATACAGTGTTTGAGGCCCTCGGTCGTGTCTGTGCCGCGGACGCACTCGCAAGCTCGTGCGTGCTACGGCCCAGACACGACCTCGGGCCTCAAACACTGTATCCAGTCAATTAACTATAAATACTATGGCTAATGGTTTGGGAAAGCTGAATTATATGTATACCACCTGAGTTTCACTAGTTTTTCTAGCGGAATGTTTTATTACCAAAAACAAATTTTATTCAAGGTAGAAAAATGTATTCTTGGACAAAACATATCTTTTAATCAGTGCAAAGTTCAAGGTTTGGAAAAAAAAATATCGACGTCTTGCAATTTACTGCAACATTTATAAGTTATTCAGTGAATACGGTAAATCATTGGATAAAAAATTACAAATTCATGATTATATTACTTTTGATAGTACTACTGCAGACTACTACATAGCTAATCCGGAACATTTTATACTGGCATCGACATAAGACATCGAGGGATGGTAAGGCACCAAGGAGATACATTTATCCACCTAGGCGACAGCGAGCAGATACATTAGCTTATATCGTGACGCACGCTTTGTTGTAATATCCTAAAAGCAATTAATAAAAGAAATTAATGAAAAATCAGCAGTTTTCGTCGTTGGTATTCCCTCAAATCCTTACTTTCACTCATTGCACTAGAATTATCGACCATATCACTCACAACTTTTTCTGAGGTTCTATAGGGTATTCAAAAAAAAAGTACCCCGAAACTTTCTGACCAAATTTAGCAGGAGAACGGCTACCAGCACAAGTGCAAGCGGTCATAAAACGGAGGGCACCATGAGGTAATCTAAAGTAGAGATCCAAAAGAAAATGACCTGAATAAATGAGAACCTACAACCTACCAATGTACAGGCAGAATGTCGTCACTATTTCTACAATGTAGACATGGATATATGACTTGGACACAGTGTTGTCAGTCTATGCAGTTTCTGACCTATAATACTTGTTGACATGTGTTGTCAGTCAATGCAATATCTGACCTATAATTTGTGTTGACATGTGTTGTCAGTCTATGCAATATTTGACCTATAATCTGTGTTGACATGTGTTGTCAGTCTATGCAATATCTGACTTATAATATGTTTTGACATGTGTTGTCAGTCTATGCAATATCTGACCTATAATATGTGTTGACACGTGTTGTCAGTCTATGCAATATCTGACCTATAATATGTGTTGACATGTGTTGTCAGTCTATGCAATGTCTGACCTATAATATGTGTTGACATGTGTTGTCAGTCTATGCAATATCTGACCTATAAGGTGTTGACATGTTTTGTCAGTCTATGCAATATCTGACCTATAATATGTGTTGATCTATGCAATCAGTCTATGTTATGTCTGACCTGTGTGTTGACATATTTTATCAGTCTATGCAATATCTGACCTGTTATATGTCCTGATACTCAGGTGTGAGTATAATCCGATGTTCATGGTAGTGCTTGGGGTCGAGCATATTTACTCTACTCAGTTTTATTTCCGTTATCTTGTCTCACAGGCGGTTACTGGCGGTCTCACAGGCGGTTACTGGACGCACCAGTGTCTGGTGCGTCCATTTGCATGGTCTTCGCTATGGACGGCCACTCACCCTCCTACGGGCAGTGTGGCACTAAACAAATGGTTTCGATCATGGACAAATAGGCTAATCTTACATCTTTCCATTCTCTGGTTCCACATGTGCCCACTGGCGGTGGCCCGGCGTCTGGCAGTGACCAGACGCATGGTCGTCGCTGTAGACAACAGGGTAAATTTTTCAATTTGGTGCTACACAGATGGGTTGGATTCTTGTAGGCTACATTTTGTATTTCCGTTCTCTAGTTATGTTCTTACTGGCGGGGGCCCGTCATCTGTGTAGTCTATGCCGTCTCTGCAGTGTCACTTTTTTCCATATTGGCCCTGAACAAAAGGGTTGATTTGAACTCATAGGTTTGATTTTACATCTTTACTTCTGTTCTCTGGTTACACAAGTGGTTACTGGCGGTGGCCCGGCGTCTGGCGGTGACCAGACGCATGGTCTTCGCTGTAGACAACCGAATCCCTTTTCACATTGGCACTAAGTAAATGGGTTGATCTTACATTTCAGTTTAGCGGATCTTTGATCCGATGGCCCATTGCCGTGGCGTTCCGTCTGTCGTCCGTCAGCATCGGAGGCGTCCGTCTACATTTTCATCTCAAAATTTTATTTTGAATCCCTGTGAGGTTTTTTTCAGGAGGGAGTTGAAACTTGGCCTTTGGCCTTAATTTCGAGGTTTGAGCACATAATGGCTCATAGCTGGCCTTTTGTCGACTTTGCATTTTGGGAACCAGTTGCACACATATGACGGGGGGGGGGATATGCTCCGTGTTCTCATGACTTTGAGCTTGACCCTTGGCCTACTTTTTTAAATCAGGGCGAATGGTGGCTAGTATCTCACTTGTTATCGATATTTCAGCTTGAGAGTCGATTGTGGTCGTATGGGGATGGTGTATGCTGAATATCTTTGTGACATTGGGTTTGACCAGTGATAATATTCTCAAGGCCACGGGACAAAAGGGCTAATATTAAAAACATAAAACCTTTATTGTCCGGTAACCTTCCTCAGCCTCTCGGCTAATTTTTTTTAATCGTGTACCCACATAAATATACGTATATATATCATATATAATACGCACTATCGTACACCTTCTGCTTATGCAAGCTTCATATTCTGGAGGTGTGAGGTGGTTAGTGGTGGTCCTTATAGGTTCCTGGTAGCGTTTGAATCATACAGATCCATATCCACATCATACATTCTTCCAATTTAGTGTTCATCTTATAAGGTGTGTGGTATATGTTACAGGTACATACAACAAATGCCATACACACTAACCGTACATACACATCTAACAGAGCCCAGCCAAGCCCTCTCGTGCCAAATATCTATCGCCAATTGCGATTATCATATTGCCACATGAGCGATCTAATCATCCCACAACCCATGTTAGTAAATGATGATAGGTTTCTGAACTTGGACACACAATATTTTGAAGTTGAAGACATAGTCTCACACACCTCGCCCAACAAATCCAAATATTGCACTCTTCATCTGAATATTCACAGTTTACCAAAGAAGATAAATGAACTTAAAATCATGCTTTCGAACTTACAAAACACTGGGATAGTTGTGCACTTTATTCTGTTATGCGAAACCTTTCTGAACGACAATACATTGCATTTATGCAGCATACCTGGATATAACCTTGAATGCCGTAACAGACAGGGTGGGACACGGGGAGGGGGTGTCGCGCTGTACATACATGATTCGCTACATTACGATATTAGGAACGACCTGGCCATAAATGTTGATTGCGAATTTGAGTCGATTTTCATCGAGGTAAAACATAGTCAGCGAAACACAATTGTGGGTGAAATATACCGAATCCCAGGCACAAACGAAACACTATCAATATCTAGATACGTAACAGTACTTGAAAAGATAAACGGAACTAATTCTGACGTTATACTTGGTACAGATCAAAATTTTGATTATATCAAAATACACTCCAACAAGCACTCCGATGAATTACTTAACACCTTCATATCATCTGGCTTCCTACCGACCGTTAATAAACCAACCAGAATAACACATAATAGTGCGACTTTAATCGATAATATATACGTAAAGTGTTCTAACTACAATAATGTTAAATCTGGCATAATACTAAGCGATATATCTGATCATTTGCCCTTGTTTGCTGTTATGGGGGATACTTCGTCCAGCAAGGTACAGTCCCTAACTATAACTTGTCGTCCTCTCACTTCTGAAAATATGATGTCTATATGTAATGATCTCAATTCAACAGACTGGACATACCTCGACCGAATTCCCATCAATGACGCTTACGCATCCTTCACAAACAAAGTAAAACAGGCTATGGACAAATTCGCTCCTGAAATAGAGAAAACAATCCCACAAAAACGTGTAATAAAAGAACCCTGGATGACACAAGGGTTGTTACAGTCATCATCCAAATGTATCAAACTTTATAAAAAGTGCCTACGTAAATCAAAAACAGATAGTTCTTACCAAAAATATATTAAGCATAGGAACTTATTCAGAGCTTTGAAAAGACAATGCAAACGCGAATACTATGGGTCTCTTCTTGATAAATACAGATGTGATGTGAAAAAAACGTGGAAAATTTTGAACAATGTTATAGGGCGAACAAATGACAAATCATCAATCACCGACACCTTTCTTATCAATAATAAACCTGAGACTGATCCAACCAAAATCGCTGACGGGTTCTGCAAATATTTCTCAAACATAGGCGTTTCGCTGGCAGAACAAATTCCATCAGCCCCTAGACATTTCACTGAATATCTAAGTGAACAACCGAACCCAAACTCTATATTCATCAACCCCACTGATCCCAACGAGGTCATGAAAATGATAGACTCATTGAAAGGAAAAAAAAGTTCAGGAGTTGACAATTTGAGTAGTCACTTCATAAAACAGATAAAACATGCAGTTTGCACCCCGATATCATTACTAATAAACAAATCAATTTCAACGGGAATTGTCCCTCAGCAAATGAAAACGGCGAAAGTAATCCCAATCTACAAAAATAAAAACAAGCAAATGCTGAATAACTATAGGCCAATATCACTATTACCCTGTTGCTCTAAACTCTTAGAAAAAATCATCCACTCACGACTGTATACGTTTCTCGTACAACATAATATACTCTATCCTAAGCAATACGGATTTAGGCCCAAACATTCAACTATTAATGCAGTTACAGAATTTGTATTCGATACCCTGACTGGCTTTAACAATAACATGTACACACTTGGAGTTTTCCTGGACCTCTCCAAGGCTTTCGATACTATTGACCATTCTATTCTGTTGTCCAAATTAGAATATTATGGTATTCGAGGGATTGCCTTGGAGTGGTTCAGGAGCTACCTAAATAACCGTGAGCAGTATGTCAAGTTCAAAAACTCATGTTCGAACCTCTATCCTATAAAATACGGTGTACCACAGGGTTCAGTATTGGGTCCGTTACTTTTTATCATATATTCAAACGATATTCCCAACTCAATAACAAAATCAAAATGTATTTTATTCGCAGACGATACAACGTTGTATTATACTCACAATAACCTCCAACACCTATATCACATTGTTGAATCAGATATCCTCCTCATGGTTAATTGGTTCCGGAGCAACAAATTATCACTGAATGTTAGCAAAACTAATATAATTTTATTCTCCAAGAAGCTGGTACACAACTACAACACCCATTCGCTAAAAGTCGATACAGAATACATTACACCATCACTTTCTGTTAAATTTCTTGGTATCCATATAGACAGTAAGCTGAGTTGGAATGTCCACATTGAACACGTCTTGAAAAAATTGTCCAGCGCCCTATATATGTTAAACACTGTCAAAAACATGTTAAGTAAAGCCCACCTCAAATCGTTATATTTTAGTCTGTTTCATTCCTACCTAAACTATGGTATATTGTTATGGGGTTCTGCACAAAAAACGATACTGCGCCCGCTTGAAATCAAGCAAAATAAAGCAATCCGATGCGTCACTGGATCACGTTTTAATGCCAGCTCTACGCCACTCTATCATAAAACAGGCATAGCTAAGCTACATGATTTGTTCAATATTGAACTTAGTAAATTTATGTATCTTCATTCCCGCAATGAACTACCAAGTTCGCTGAACAATCTTTTTGTGGCAAACAATTCTATCCACTCCTTCAACACTAGACATTGTAAAGACCCCCATATAACTAGGTGGAATGTCCAAATTTTTGGAAACAGCTTCATTCGTAAAGGTCCGGAATTATGGCTAAATACACCAACCCATATAAAAAACAGCATTTCAGTCAGTGCCTACAAATCTAAGATAAAACAACACTTCATTTCGAAATATTTGATGAATAACTAACTATCTAATCTAGTAATACTCCCTTGATACTGTAAAATTTCATGGCTGCATTGTATTTCATAAGTTCACGTTACTACGGTCGCTTTATTAGTTTGTCTTTTTTGTGTCTTGTGTCACTTTTTCATATTATTATTATTATTTTTTTTTTTTTGCTCTGCCAATCCTGTATCGTTTGCCAATAGTGTAAGGATGTGTGTGGGTGTGGGTGTGTGTGTCATGGGGGGGGGGGGGTATGAAAAAGGACTTTTTTCATTCATTTCTCACTCTATGTAATACCACAAGTTTGGCATTTCACAGTAGTAAATGTGTACATTTTAGGTTCAATCTGTTAATTCTGGCACAACTGTATCATCATCTCCTGTGTATATGGGTGTATGTGAATAATGTGAATAGTATGTATTTCTACGTGAAATTAATGTATATATATATCTACTTGTTTGTGATGTTGTTATATGTAGTATGCAACTCATACGTGAGTCCAACTTGTAAATATTTTGTTCCTATCCGTTCCATATTTTGTGTTACTATTATTTCAATGTAATGGGCTTCACCGCTTGAGCAATCAAGTTACAGGCATCGGCCTCTGGTGGAGTCCACAAATTGTGCATTTCTTATATCATCTATTGAATATGTTCATCTTGTGTGCAATTTGGAAATAAATTACTTACTTACTTACTTATAATCAGCTCTAGATAAGACTGCACCATGCACTCCTCGTGATCGACATTTATACCGATTGACTTACAAATACGGTAGCTGTGATCTCCACATGTGAACCTCATCTCTGTGTAACTATCACTTGCGTTCACTGAAGAACAGTCCGCAGAATCCGCAACTCGAGACAGGAGGAGAAAGTCTGATCACCCACAAAAACACTCCCCTATGATTTTGTCAAATCATCGTCATCTAATTCTTCATCATATGCGCATCAACTGAATGCGCGTGCCACTGTATCTTTCCTAAACAAAAATTCTCGCAACGTTCATATTTCCCGCCATTTTTATCTGGGTAAAAGTTCAGAGGTCGCGGGTTGATCACGTGATGACACCGTCAGGTCCGCCATCTTTGATTGTGGAGTTGGCTACTGGAAGTCGATTTGTTTACATGCAAATTCCACTCGCTATTTTGGATTCAAATAACACGACAACACCACAGAAATAGTGCAAATATACATCGTGAAGTTGTCGATAATTCACAGGAGGTTGTATCGGATCATATTTCATGGTAGGAGTTTTGTGCAAGACCGATTTTGTAGGAGATGACAGTTTAATGGGATGCAGAGCTTTGTTCTGAGGCGATGATTTATTCAAATCACAAACAAATACATAGAGTAAGGCCTATGCTATAGAAAGCACGTTGTATACTGTATATTTTTGAATCAGCGTTGGACCACCATTCAAATCATATGGATTTTCTGGGTGATAGCCGGTATTCCGGCTGATAATTTGCACATTCCTTGCTCTAATTATATGCAGACGACAGTACCTCGCTTGCAGACGGACGCCATGTTACCTCGCCTGCTCGGCGCTTTGTTCGTTTTGGCGGGAAACTTGAAAATATCGATCGCAGGTTCGTGTGGCTGGGAGCTAGTTATGGATGTGTGTGCACGTTGGTTGTTCATCCTCAATATTTCTGTCACTACCATTGTCAAAAGGAGCCGATGTGACGTGTCACAAAAATTCGAGTAGCCTATACTGTTCGCTGCACTGGCCTACAACATCAGTAGACTAGACACATATGCAATGTACATAAAAAGCCAATTATGTTTTGTGCATTATGTTACAAAAGTCCGTATGTTTAATTATTATCCGTGGCCAAGTTTGCTCATATCCATTCCTATATTTTCGTATGTGACGTTTTCATTTCTATAAGGCTTTAATGTATGGTTGGGGCCGTTTCCTTTGTTGTTGACAGGTTACTATCGAATTGAGTTACCACCAGGTTACTATTACTGCAAATAGTAGACCTAACCCATGCACTTCGGGCACTCGGTCACTATTGGCGAGAGACCTTCGTCATTGTGCATCATCTAATAATTATCAATCACGAATGCCCATGGCTAAAGAGTATTTTCTTAGTGCTAGATGAGCAACTGGATTTGAGAAGCAAAAGTGATATAATAAGATATGTATGCAATACAAATTTCAGAATCCCGTGAAATCTGCGTCAATGAAAACTTGGAGATAACGTGTGCTGCTGACGAGGTTATCGTGATGACGTCAGCAGAGTACGGCCGGAAGGAAGTAGGACGCTGTATAAGAAAACCCGACGACTTTATCGGGTGTACAAACGACGTGCTGGGTTTTCTGGACAACTGGTGTTCCGGACGCAGACAGTGTGACGTTGAGGTCTCCAATGCAGACCTAGATGCGGCCAACGTGAACTGCCTCGAAATTCTAAAATCTTATCTTCAAGTGGAATATGAATGTCGAACAGGCATGTGTCAAAAAGTGCACTTGAATGGATCACTTTCACATGCTTCATTCTTTATCATCATACTTGCAAACATTTCATGAGAAATCACACATTATTATTTTTATAAAACTACTAAAATGATAATATTTATGTTGCCATCGATCATGGCAATACATTATATAATTTGTTTCATTCTTTCAATTATCCAAAAGTGACAACGTCTGATATTACTTGCACTCCGGGCATGAAACAGACAGTAACTGGCTACAACGGAGTGATTTCCAGTCACGTGACTGACGAGACCGGATGTGGATCCTCGAGATCTCCCTGGATTATCAAAGCCAATCCCGGACAAACCATAGACCTGACGCTGTTAGACTTTAGCGCGACAGATTTTGATGGTCGCACGAGCTTTGTCACGTGTCAGCGTAGTTACGGCTTTATCCTCGAGAGGTCGCTGGGTATCAATCATACTATTTGTGGCGGTAACACTCGCCAGGGGGTGCTGTATAACTCCAAGACCTACACAATAGAAGTCAACTTGATCCAGAAATCCAGGAGGACTGATGACGCTAAATTTGTTCTTGAATTTATGGGTACGTTGTTATCATTGACCTTATGGATTATTTTTTTGATATGTGTCCAGAAACTGAATCTATAAGGAATGTTGATTCATCAAATTGTCGTTTTTGCCGATGGAGCAAAACTTACCAATTTATCTTCCAGCCGTTGGATGTACGGACTTGATCCCTTCTGCGCGTGCGTGGTACAAGAGAGAAGGTAACGAGGCTGTGATTGGCTGCGAGACAAACGACCAGGAATGGCGGCTCACGTGCACCGGAAACACGTGGCAGGGAACAGTCGGAAACTGCTCCACAGAACCGGGTACAACATGCACACACGCTCGTGACAATAAACATTTCAGTTCTATTACATTATGCATGTTACCTTCTTTTGACTATGTTGAAACGGTATGATTTTTCATCGTTATAATTCCAGTGATGGTCGCAGTGAAAGAGAAGAAACAGCAAATTGAAGTATTACCGGTTTCTACCCTCGTGATCACAACCAGTATCATAGGTGGCGCTGTGATCGTCACTGTGGCAGCCATCATGTGTGGAGTCATACACATGAAGAAATACAAGTAGGCATTACTTTTATCTTGTCATCTCTCTAATAGATAACTACCTTATAAAATTGCACTATCAAGATGTACACGTATTAATCGCACTGTATTTTGATTGTGTTCCAGGATCAAGCAAGAAAGGAGGAGACTGGAGCTGCAGATAAACTACGCCACGGTTGACAGACGAATTTTTGCCGCGAATCACGCCCCGACAGTGAAAGAGGGTAATCTAATATGTATGGAGCCACACACGCAACCCAACATCCCTAATCCGGCAACTGAAAAGGAACCAATCTGGAAGTCGCCACTTCCTGATCCACACGAGAACGACACGTCATATCCTGCTCAGTGCGCAGGCGCGACTCTGCCAGGTCACGTGGTCCCGGCTGACAGATGGAACAACCTCCAGGAACAAGCGCATCTTCAAGGTTCCACTCTCGGACCGAAGTACTGCCCTCTGGACAACTGAATGTCTTGACAACATTTTGATATATGTATATTACTTTGCGAGAGGTTATCCTAGTTTCATGAGAGTTAGGTTCTGATTTTACATTCATTTCTCACTCATATACTAGACTTCGGAAATTGAACTTGATCAAACATGTTTGAGTTATATTGTGTCACCTTTTTTCAATGTACATGTAGGCCTAATGTGTAACTAAGAACCGAGACATGTGCATCCGTAATTTAGTCTCACAATGCTGAATATGTCTAGGAGTTATGTTATGGAATGACTGAGCTGAATGAAGGTCTGATAATTTTCTATGAAATACGATACCCAAAAAACACTGTTGTCCTCTCAAATGTCGTTTTTGTGAAAGCATGTAGTATAGTTGCCAACGATTAGGCCTATAGATGTAGAAAAATAATAAAATCGGTGTGCTTCAGCGGATTACCAAGCGAAGGAGCATTGAAATATGATCGTGCAATATTTATTTAATTAAAATATATATTATATTAAACATGTCACATCTTCAGTATATTCTAGGTGATGACATGTAGTTCACTTAGTTTTTTTTTCATATTGGGGCTCGCAATCGGAATTCTAAGTGACAACAGAATGAAAACTCTGTTGAGTTAACGTGGGAAGGCCGTGGGAGTGTTTTGGTCCGCACTGTCACGACGTAGGCAGATCCAAGGGGGAGGGGAGTATGTTTGAGAGCAAGGTCATCATGGTGAATTTGTGTGGAATTCATACTTAGGGGAGACTAAGAAGCCACCACAAAACAAAGAAAGTTTTATCTTTTGGTGTGCTTGACGCAAACACAAGGGCCACACGTAACTCACTTCGCTTCCAAAAACATGTCGGAATATGTTTCAGAAAGGGACACCAGTGGGAATTAGCCAGGAGAGGCTAATTAATAAACTACCATGGAACATAAAAACGCTCTGATTTCTGGGACCCTTGAGCCCCAGACCCCCGGCCGCACAAAACTCGCTCCGCTAGCATGTGGGTAATATCTACCCGTTCCAAGTCCTGGATCCGCCCTGGCCGATGCGGACTGATTGCACAGCGTACTTCGGTAGAGACTACCGGTCTCTCGACACGTCCCGAAGATCATAACGGTCATGCTCGTGCAATTTCAATCCAATAACGATCCAGGATCGGGCCAGTATTTCGTGCTAAAACCGGTCCAGTGCTGGCCCACAATACGTTGGCCCAATACATGCAAAATCTAACGGTACCAATAACGGACCAGCAACGTTTGCATAAAGGCGCAATATTGGGCCAATATCGGATGACCAATTCAGCACGGGGCCATCACAAGATCATTCCCGGCAGAGTACTGGTAACGTATTGCACTGATCAGTGCATTGCAATTGGCCCATACATGGACCTGCATTGCTGAGTTATTCTTTAGCCTTTATTGTAACGATGTTAGGCCGGTAGATGTAATTATTAAATAATCACTCAATTCATCCGTGAACAAAGACAAAAAAAAATTATGGATTCATTGCTGATTTGTCATTCTACCTCCATAAAATAAGTGCCCCTCACCAATTATGAAAATTGGCAATTATCAAAATATCAAATCCAACATGGCGGCCACTTGGCCATTCCACGATGTTGGCCTAACTTTGGTCCAATAAAGTTGATACAACGTCGGCAGAAGTATTTTACAGTTACTGGCCTGGTAGGCTACCATTAATCACAGCCAATATCGTGCCAATGTTGGCCAAAACACTGGATGGCCATTATACATTCACTGATCATCACAAATAAGGGCAGCTGATTTTATGCCACTAATGGCCCAGAGACTGGATGGCCATTATAGAATCAGGTCATCACAAATAAGGAGAGCCGATATTGTGCCACTACTGGCCCAGAAACTGGATGGCCATTATAGATACAGATCATCACCTATAAAGAGAGCCGGTATTGTGCCACTACTGGTGTAGAGACTGGCTGGCCATTATAGATTCATGTCATCACAAATAAGGAGAGCCGATATTGTGCCACTACTGGCCCAGAGACTGGATGGCCATTATAGATACAGATCATCACCTATAAAGAGAGCCGGTATTGTGCCACTACTGGTGTAGAGACTGGCTGGCCATTATAGATTCATGTCATCACAAATAAGGAGAGCCGATATTGTGCCACTACTGGCCCAGAGACTGCATGACCATTATAGATTAAGAAGTATCGACAATAACGACAGCCGAGATCGTGCCACTAATGGCCCAGTGACATCATGACTGTGATATATTTAGGTCTATCGACAATAATGACAACCGTTTCGGGGCCAGTACAGGCTAAATAATGGTTACCGATGTGCGGTATGAACATAAATAAACCGGTAATAATACGATACTGGGTCGGTACTGACATGTTTGCTGGGTGGTAAATGGAGGGCATTCGAGTGTGACGCATGAATTGTACAGTGTTAGGTCAAACCTAAGTACATGTAGTGTAAGTTAAATGCGATGTTTGACATTAATGTAGATCTACCATTTACATTATATTATATTACATTATAATTCGGGGTGTGTTAGCGTAAATGATTCTGGTCAGAATTCTTCCTGTTTCACATTTATCCGTACTTTTGACAGTTAAGCACATCATTTATCACAAAACTATTGTTGGTATACTGCATATGGCACAATTAAGGCGACGACGTTTGTTAGCCCGTTTCGAGTTAACCACAGGCTGCGTTACAAAATGTTTCGAAAGCGATTCAATTTTCCCGCCTTGCCAAAAGAGGTTAAAGTTCAAAGGTCACACATCCGCCAGCTCCGATGATGCACCGGCCGGCGCCATCTTGGATTGACACACACTGCCGCTGGAAGCGGTCTTTGTTTACAGATTTTCTATCGGATATTTAGGGCTGTTGTTGTTGGCTAACCACACTGCAATCCTGATAATTTGTAATAGTAATATTAGTAGATCACCTTGGCACTCACGAAAAATTGGTATGTATTAAGATTAGGAGAATTTATCAACATGGTTATTTTATAATCATATGCAAGGCTAGCAGCCAGACTCATTATCGATTCATAATGTCGAATGCTACAAGAAACGGGTAACAGGCAATTGGAAAACATATATTTTGCAGTCAAATCAGTAACATGCTCGCTATTAAAGCAAATATCGTCAAGTGTATGCCACAAACTTGAAACCGTTCTGTTTATTGCCATGGTGATCGCGCCGATATATTGATCATACATCGTATAATTATATGCAGACGACAGTACCTCGCCTGCAGACGGACGCCATGTTACCTCGGCTGCTCGGCGCTTTGTTTGTTCTGGCGGGAAACTTGAAAATATCGATCGCAGGTTTGTAGCTTTTCACGAACAAGTGTGGTAGATCTATCCGTTTGCATGTGTTCACAATATTGTTACATAACTAGTGGATGAAAAAGATTTAAACGTATGGTTATTACATTTATTTGATCTAAATAAATTATAAAAATACAGAATCTCGTGACATATGTGACAACGACAACCTGGAGATCACGTGTGCTGCTGACGAGGTTATCGTGATGACGTCAGCAGAGTACGGACGTAAAGAGCTAGGCCGGTGTATCACGAAACAGAACGACTTTATGGGCTGTACGAATGATGTGTTGGGTCTCCTGGACGGATGGTGTTCTGGACGCAGGGAGTGTGACGTGCTAGTTTCTAATGCGGATCTGGACGCGTCTAACACGAACTGCTTGGAATTCTTGAAGTTATACTTAACTGTCAGCTTTGACTGTCGAAAAGGTGCTTAGCTTAGGTGATCTATGAAAAAAAAAACCAGAGTACTATGAATGGAACTTAACACATTACATTTTAGCCAGTAACAACTGTATGAATTATAATATACTTACGTTGCTCCGTGCTTTCGCATCTACAAAATTTGTGAATGTTTATGGAATGTATATATTTTTGTAAGAATTGTAATCGGTTTGATATTCCAGCTAGTTCCGTGGCCGGACAGTGTCCAGTTGGAGCACAAATCAACATAAAGGATAATAGTGGTATACTCGCTAGTCACGTGACAGACGAGACCGGATGTGGATCATCGAGATCTCCCTGGATTATCAAAGCCAATCCCGGACAAACCATAGACCTGATGCTGTTAGACTTTAGCGCGGGAGATTCTGATGGTCGCACGAGCTTTGTCACGTGTCAGCGTAGTTACGGCTTTATCCTCGAGAGGTCGCTGGGCATCAATCATACTATTTGTGGCGGTAACACTCGCCAGGGGGTGCTGTATCACTCTAAGACCAACACGATAGAAGTCAATTTGATCCAGAAATCCAGGAGGACTGATGACGCCAAATTTCTGATCGAATTTTCAGGTAGGCAGTATGCTTTATTATAAAATTTCTTGGGTGGATAAATACCATATTTGATATCAACGGAAACCAATATTTTCTGTCATGCACAATCGTAATGAACAATATCGTGTAAAGTACATGTATATTACACCGTCAATGGTCAAATATACGTCGCCAAAAACCGAAAATATAAATTAAACGCGATTCTTTTTTTTTTCAGGTTACCGAACCTATGGTCCGATAACCTATTGGCATGGCGTTGTGTCCGGCGTCGGTCAGTCCGTCCATCCGGCGTTTAGAGTCCGGCGTCCGTCCACATTTTTATCTTTAAAGTTTACGGTCAAATCTTTCTGAAATTTTGCACAAAAATAGCTAAAAATATTTCCAGGAAAGCTTTTTTTCGTTTTTTGATTTTCGCATTTTCCTCGAAATGGCGGCCATTTTCGTTGAAAAATGCCCAATTTTGGACTTTGACGGCCATTTTCTCAAAAACTGTTCAGACAGTCTTGAGATTTTTGTTTCCCCTCATGGACCGCTGTGATGTGTATAAGTTTGGTTGCCCTTGAATCGCCGGTCTTTTTCACCCCAAATCGTATTACTATCCATTTTGGGCCATTTCCAGGGGAAAAAATTTTTCACCCTTTGAAATGTGTACATCGGAATCGGAATGTGTACATTGGCCTGAGCGGCTTATACACTTGCACCCAGACGTATCTTTGTATTATGAACATACAGAAAATCAAATACCGCACCCGTACATGTAATGGTGACATTGAAGTTCACATGGATGACCTTGATTGGTAAATCTCATGGTCATAATGTTCACACTGATAACCTTGATTGGTAAATCTCAAGGTCTGTTACATTCCATTATCCAAACCAAAATTGTCCGGTAACCTATCCTAGCCTTTGGGCTAATTTTTATACAATACCATTTTCTGATTTGTTTGCTCTTGTGACTCGTAAAAGCCGTCGGATGTCCAGACCTGACCCCTCCCGCGCATGCGTGGTACAAGAGAGAAGGTAACGAGGCTGTGATTGGCTGCGAGACAAACGACCAGGAATGGCGGCTCATGTGCACCGGAAACACGTGGCACGGAACAGTCGGAAACTGTTCCACAGAACCAGGTATACACGTATTATGTCCTTCTCAAAATGAATGTTCTCATGCTCTTTACCTCGTTGTCGATAACGTTCAACGTAGCATCTAAAACAACTTTATTATTTCATGCTCAACTGTAGTTATCGTGGCTGTTCGACAAGAAGCCAAGTCAGCTGCTGACGAGGAGTTTCCGGTTTCTACCCTTGTGATCACAACCAGTATCATAGGCGGCGCTGTGATCGTCACTGTGGCAGCCATCATGTGTGGGGTGATACACATGAAGAAATACAAGTAAAATAAGTTGCCAAATACCCTCTCGTTAATGGTGGACACGACAGACCTAGGCTTGGGCGGAATGGGCGGCCTCCAAGGGGCCTTGTGATTTTTGGGTTGTTTGATTTTTATCTGTTTAATTTGGTGCCGGGGCCCCTTCTACCAATAAGTTGAGAGGAAATTCAATGGTTCATTAATCCTACTAAACACTATCTGTTATCCCACATAGTGGGATATTATCAAGATTCAAATGGGATCTTTACCAGTTTTTGTTTTTATCTGCCCTTCTACACCAGATTTTTTTTTCTCGGGGGGGGGGGGAGGGGGGGGGGAGTCTTACGGCGCCCTCCGACCCCCAGACCGCTAAGCTACGCACGCTCACATTCAAATGGGGACCCTGCTTGAATTAAACGCCCAGGGCCCCATCAATCGTAAATCCGTCTCTGTCGGTATCCGATTTGGTTTTCAGACAATCGTTTTTTCTTCATTTCAGGATCAAGCAAGAAAGGAGGAGACTGGAACTGCAAATAAACTACGCCACCGTTGACAGACGAACGTTTGCCCCGAATCACGCCTCGACAGTGAAAGAGGGTAATCTATTATGTATGGAGCCACCCAATCCGGCAACTGAGAAAGAACCAATCTGGAAGTCGCCCCTTCCTGATCCACACGAGAACGACACGTCATATCCTGCTCAGTGCGCAGGCGCGACTCTGCCAGGTCACGTGGTCTCGCCTGACGGATGGAACAACCTCCAGGAACAAGCGCCTCTTCAAGTTTCCACTCTCGGACCCAAGTACTGCCCTCTCGATAATTAGTATCGACGCATCATGTTTTCATACAGTTTATGAGTTGTATACTAATAAAAGCCATTGTAAATTTTGCTGTGGGTAGTTGTAGAAGATAATGTTTTACCATATTAAAACGAAACACAATACAAAACGTGAACCAAGATGTGCTTCTTTGCTTGATATAATGCAATTGTACGAGATCCGTTTACAATACAATGTATAGCCAGTAATGTCATCATAAGGCATGACTTTGTTATCTAACGTACATTGTGCCTATTAGGCCTAAGGTTTGAGTCGTACTTGCAATGTTCTCACACTCAGTGGTTCACCAACGTCGTTTGTAAGTTGAACCTCTCAAGGATCAGTAGCTTTATTTTTCGGAATCTATAAATGAACCCCTCGACTAACATGCTGATGAAATCCCGTTCCTCGGGGTTTCTTCATTCCTTAGCCTCTATGTGTAGTCAATGTGTTAAACGTGGTTTCAAGAACAGTTCTGGTATTTAACTCTGTGAATGGTTTATCGAATAATCGGATGTACATATTGCTTGGATACCTGGACCTTAATGGCATGTAGACCTAGTTATGTATATTGATCTTCAGATTGCAAGTATTGAAAATGGTATTACATGTACATGTATCTGTTTTTATATTATTTGATATGACATTTTGTGCACTTCTCATTGTAGTTATTTCCCTGGATCTAAAAGAAATAAATTAGCCGATGGGCTAAGAGAGGTTACCGGAGTGGTGTTAGACGAAAAACTTTTTTCCAGTAAAATTGCTGCTTTGACATATCAAATTCACTACAGATCGAATTCAGTTAAACCAGGAAAGCACCTGATATGACTGCCTATATGCTCATAATACAAATGTAAGCTTCATCTGCAAGTATTCCATCTTCTTCGGTCAATTAACAGTATTCACGTTGAACGTTACTTTGACAATGACCATTCATCGTCATCTTACATGTAGGTGAACGTCACCAAAGATGCTCCATATTAGACGGAGAAGGTTTAAGGTTTAAGTTGTGGTCTATCTACAAATGCTTCGGCCCAGAGGCCAAGTTATGTATGTGGGGTCTTATGAGAAAGTCAAAGGAGCTCCTTCTTTCAATTGATGCACCCCAATTGACAAATTCTAAAATAAAAATATAGAAACCGATCAGTTTTTTCTTTTGAGATAAGACAAAGTGCAAATTTGTTTCGTTTTTTCTTTACCCAAAAGCGGCTATTTTGACCTTTGAAGATCATCGAAGGTCAAATTCAAGGTCACCACACAAATCACCTTTTATGACCTCCCAATTCGGAATTGCCAGTATTTCCATATTTTATATTAATACAGCTGTGGCAGCGCCCATTATGAAGAAAATAGGGGTTTTGTTTTCTGGCCTAGGAATGGCCCATAATGGATAGTAAGACAATTTGGGATAAACGATTTTTTACAGACCCAGAAAAATCGAATAGGCCGCCACGGACAGAACAATGATTTCAAAGCAACAAAACTTACACGTGTCACAAAATTACATAAAGGAAATCTTTTGGAATAAAAATGTCTGAACTGTTTTTAAGAAAAAGGCCGCCAAAGTCCAAAAGTCGGTTTTTGGACAAAAAAAGCCGTTTTGACCTTTCAAGGTCATTGAGGGTCAAATTCAAGGTCAATACTGAAGCCGCAAGATAGATTTCCCATTTGAATGTGTTAATAGTTAAGCTCCCATTATGAAGGAATAATTGGGTGAAATCCAAAACATTTTCCAATGGCGAAAAAAAAAATCTTGAAATGGCTCATAAGAATAATGACTTGATTTGGGACGAAAAATCTTTTTTTCGCCGATCCGTCAAAAATCAAAATGGCCGCTACACACAGACCGGCGATTGAAGGGAAATGAAACTCTTACAGGTCACATTGCGGGTATTGGCGCTCATCGGATTTCAATTATCTTTGATCGAATTTTATTTTATTTTCCCAATCTACTAAAGCCCGTTACTTTGCATATCCTGTCGCTGGCAAAGGCCGTGAACAAAACTTTACTCACACTCAAAACAATGATATAGTATCTGGATGATATTTCTGCAATGATAATGTTTTAATATGATCAGCAGATTTCGCCTTTACATGTAAATGGAACATATTCAAAAGAGAACCTGAAATTTCCCCATATAGGACAAGCGTCGTAGACAAAAACAATACGCCGATAATATGTAAACAAGCGACGCACACGTACATTCCGTTATGGAAACACCCTTCACACAATTCAATATGAATATTGATAGAAAATAGAGCTGCGGAGTTGACCAGTGGTGTCCGCAGTGTCGAACCCCGTGCCAGGCCAAAGTTGTGAGAAACAAAATCAGTAGAATATAAGAGGCATCTGCTAAAATATAATAACAAATTTTCGGGGTTATGGTCTGTACCTTTTTTTGTTTATATTCCTGCGATGCTACATGGTATTGTAACAAAACCATGCAACTGCCGCGCTGAAACGTTCGTTAGGAACGGTCACGTGATCTACAAAGTCCACTTGCGAAGACACCGTTCGCGGAAGAACCGTTCGCGGAAGCACGATTGCGGAAGCATCATCAGCGGAAGCATCGTTCGCGGAAGAACCGTTCGCGGAAGCACGATTGCGGAAGCATCGTCAGCGGAAGCATCAGTCGCGGAAGCACCGTTCGCGGAAGAGGAGCCTTCGCGGAAGAACCGTTCGCGGACGCAGTCTTCACCACGTGGAGAAGAGTGCGGAAGATACGTTCGCGGACGAAGATGCGCGCGCAGCCACCCTGGCTATATAAGGGAGAGCGGACGGCCGCTCTGAGAGCACTGCAACAGCGACATCGACCGTGGGGAGATCGTCACCGCCACAGCCAAGGGACTCGACGAACTCCGTGCGGACGACTCCTTCTTCAGGGCCTTAGAGTCAACCGGGATTAGACCGACTACCTGGAGAAACCATTCGACTAAACGGGACGGGAAACTTCAACGGGAAGGGACAGAGAGACGCCGCCGGCTAAGAACTCTTTTTAGTTGTGCCCTCGTGCACTATTTATTTTTGAAATGTGATCATACAGTGCTCCATGTCTGAACTTCATATTTGTACGTCACGTGGGTGACCAGCCATACAATTGTAAGTTGATTTGATGTATATAAATCTTCAATTTATTTACATCTGAGTTGCTTCTTGCCTAAGTGAAGCCGGTAAGCTACGGAGTGATGATACACCAGCGTTGGGGGACACCAATTTAGTGACGGCTCTCGAATCACAACGAGCGGGAGTTACATAAAGTCTATACGATCAGAGAAACCAGGTTTTTTTGGGCCACACCGAAAACAAGTCATTACCAAACGTCACAACTTGGTGCCGTGACCAGGATCCCCGAGGGTCTACTGCCAGGGAACGAACCTCAGCATCACTCATGTCCGGCGAAAACGACGAAACTGCCCCAGGGAAGACAGGAGGTGAAGAGGAAGACTCTTCGCGGACGGCCTCACTTGCGGACGAGGAAGACAGCGGTTCGCGGAAGCCGACCTTTGCGGAAGAGGGAGACGACCGTTCGCGGAAGACGTTCGCGGAAGACGACCGTTCGCGGAAGACGTTCGCGGACGACAACCGTTCGCGGAAGACGACCTTGGCGGAAGAGGCCGACGACCGTTCGCGGAAGACAACGTTCGCGGAAGACGACCGTTCGCGGAAGAGCAGCTTCACAGCCAGGGGTAGACGGGACGTTTCGACGAGTGAGGAGCAACCAGGGAGGTCGAGACCTTCCATGGGCCAGTCGACGAGTCAACAGAGACCCCGGAGCCAGACACCCGACAACCGTTTTCTTTTCAGACACGACTCTGGGTGGCAGCACGATCGAGACAGGGAGAGGTCAACCTACCTTGAGAGCGTTAGGAGGGGCCCCGAGTTCCGACGAGTGCTGGGACCGGAGTACGTCAATCTGGACGGGGAGGACGGCGAAATCTGGGCGAGGAGGGATCGGCTACAGCTACCGGAGCAGAGTCCAAGTGTGGCACCTCCAGAGAATGCAGCATTGAGACGGCTTTGGGACCAGTCCCAGCAGCAGTCTGGTGCAACAGAGCAGCAGTCTGGTGCAACAGGGCAGCGGTCGGGTGTGACGAGTCGACAAACGGGAGTGACTGGAGGACGGGTTACTTGGGCTCCGACCCAAGAGAGCAGCTCGAGAGGGAGAGGACTTTTCGCGGAAGAGAACATTCGCGGACGAGAGGCATTCTTCGGCGACAGGGACGCTTGCAGCCGGGGATCCTTCGTGGATGAACGGGCTCGTGGGCGAGGGGGAGTCTTTGGTGACGAGGACGCTTGTGACCGGGGAGGGCCCTTCGCGGACGACCACGTTCGCGGACGAGGACGACTCGCGGAAGAGAGTGTTCGCGGAAGAGAGGAGTCTTCACCCAGACGGCGGCTCGACGAAAGGAGTGATCCAGGCGACCAATCTTCCTTTCCAGTTTTTCAGAATAGACGGGGAAGACCATTCGCGGATGAGCCGGTTCGCGGAAGACTCGCGGAAGATGGCGTTCGCGGACGTGCATCTTTTGTGGAGGGACGTCTCCGAGACATCTTGGCGGACGAGCCCGTTCGCGGAAGACTCGCGGAAGACGGCGTTCGCGGAAGAGGCCTGTTCGCGGAAGAACTTCTTCGGGAGCTGTTGGCGGAAGAGTCCGTTCGCGGAAGGTTCGCGGAAGACAGTGTTCGCGGAGGGTTCGCGGAAGACAGCGTTCGCGGAAGAGGGAGGTCTTCACCCAGTCGACAACCGAGACAGCCAGCCTCCTGGAGAAATCCAGCTTCTATTTCAGTCACCCAGGGAGGCCGGAGACAGCACCCTTTCTCATCATCGGGCGATGAGGGGCCTTCATCTGATGGAGGGACCGACAGCAGCCATGGTTACCCAGGACGGGGGAGGAGACCACCGAGGCGGGGACCGCCGCTGCACCGACGAAGCCCTAGGCCGAGACGGAGGCAGGAGGACTCGTCGTCCGAGGACAGCACAGCCTGGAATCAGAACGGCAGAAGGAACCGGAAGATGCTGACCCCTGACAAGTTCGATGGGACTTCCATAGAGTGGCCGGTGTACCGGGCCCACTTTGACGTCATCGCAGAGGTCAACGGATGGAGCAAGCGGGAACAGGGCGTCTACTTAGCCGGGAGCTTGACAGGAGAGGCGCGACGAATGCTGACCAGCCTGAGTCCTGCAGACCGGAGGGACATCGACGTTCTGACCGACAAGCTGACCCTACGATTCGACCCTGACTGTCAGGAGGAGTCCTACAAGGCGACCTTGGGACAAAGAACCCGCAGGAAGGCAGAGACACCCCAGCAGTACGGCTATGAGTTGCAGCGACTGGCCGGCCGTGGTTATCCGGATCTGAACTCCGCAGCTCAGGAGGCTATCGCCTTAGACCACTTCTGGAAGGGCCATCCAGATGGGGACATGAAGGTGATGGCGCTCATGAGGAAGATGAAGACCATGGAGGAGGCCATAGCGTTCGTGACCCAGTACGAATGTGTCAAACCCAAGCCTGGGAAGCCGGTAATGTCCATAGAGTCGGAGGACTCCGAGCCAGCTCTAGGACGGGTCCTACAGCTGTTGAAGAACCAGCAGGGAGGCGAGATTACCACCAGTGGGCAGCAGAGCAACCAGCCGAACGTAGCGGGTCTACCCAGACTTCCCTACTTCAAGGGGCTCTTTGAGAGCCAAGACAGGAAGCTGGATCGACTAATCGAGCTGTGTGAGCAGGTGCTATCCATCAAGCCGAGGGCCGCCACTGCTGAGAACAAGGGACCAAGCGCTAGGCCGGGACCAGATGACTGTTGGTACTGTGGGAAGCCGGGTCATCGGAAGTACCAGTGTCCAGATCGGCCGCCACCTCGGACCAAGGAGGAGCGCTTGAGTCGACTAATCGAGGAGATTGGTGAGCGGAACAGTTTGACAGACGAGGTGTCGGAAAACCAGTAGGGCTCATACCAGCCCCCAACCGTATGGGCCATTGGCAGGTGTGTGCACGGCTTCACAGGCGAGAAGCTCGACGAAGACGTGAAGAACACATTGCCAGGGGGGAATTTTTAGTTTCACAGATTTTTAATAGGTTTTTTCCGGTGTGCATCCGAAGTAACTGGATGGGCGCAGGAGGAGCTCGAGGATCGAATTCTCGACTATTTGGAGGGCAAGCCTGTCAACACAGACGGGAGTGCCAATGTACAGCAAACCGATGGAGCCGTGGAGCGTCTAATGCCCCGCGGAGACGTCAAGGAAATGCAGACCGATGGAGCCGTGGAGCGTCTAATGACCCGCGGAGACGTCGACGAAATGCAGACCGATGGAGCCGTGGAGCGTCTGGGGACCCACGGAGACATCAACGAGGTTTCTGCTAGCAGCAAGGAGAACCAACAGGTTACAACCTTGAGGCTGGAGGCTGCGAAACAGCAGGGACCCCCCTATGCAACTGAACCACAAGCGGCCGTGAAAGAGGAGACGGAGGGCCGGTGGAGCGGAATGACCAAGGGGCCAGCGCAGCAGCTATTGCTGGTGGACGACTCATTACTTATCCGGAGCGGCGGTTCCGAGGGGAGTGATTCCCTTAAGACTGACAGAGAGGACCAGGGTGGTGCATCACTGTGGGTGGACGACTCAGTACTTATCCAGGGCGGCGTCCCTGAGGAGAGTGGCAGCTCTCTTAAGATTGACAGAAATGGCCAGGTGGTGTCGCTGTCAGCCGGTGCCCGAGGCACATTGGCGTGGTATGCGGCGTGCCACGTTATGGGGAAGGCGACTCGTATGTTGGTGGACACGGGTGCCTCTTCCACCGTTCTGGACGAGTGTCTCTTCGACCAAATGGATGACGAACATAAAGCAATGATAAGGCAGACGAGAATAAGGTTACGGGCAGCAACCGGAGACTACTTACAGGTTCAAGGAGAGATGACAGTTCAACTTCTACTGGGCACACGACTCGTGTCGGCAGATGTACTGGTAGCCAAACTAGGGATCCCGGGAGTGTTGGGGCTTGATGTACTTCAACAGATTGGGGGACAGCTGGATCTGCGTAAGGGCGAGTGGCAGGTGGGCGACACTACCGTAGTGATGAGCGCGGGCCACGAGGACGCCGTCTACACACTGGTGACGGAGGAGACGGTCGTCTTGCCACCCTTTTCAGAGATGATGGTGGACCTCAAGCTGACAGGAAGTGAGGGAGGAGTTCCGAAGGCCGGCCTCGTGCAGTCCGCAAGAGAGCCGTTGGAGGACGACCCCCTCGTAGTGGGACGAGCCCTGGTACGACCCCGAGGACGCCTGGTACCGGTGGTACTTCTGAACGCCGGCGCTGGAGCTTGCACTGTGCTGATGGGGACCATCCTAGCCGAGCTTCACGGAATAGAGGCCGTGATCGACCTGGGATTTCGTCCCGATGGAGGGAAAACAACCCAGAATGAACCTAAAAGGGAACAGTGGTACCGGGAGGAGAGCGGGAGGGAGCATGAGCCCCTTACACCAAACTCCACCAAGTGGCGGAACCGGACGCCTGAGCAGCCCGAAACCAGAGTGCACGCCATGCACGCAGAATCGTCGACGAAGACACCAGAGTGCCCGGAGCATTTAGAACCGCTCCTGGAGGGAATGCATCCGAACTTGACGGAAAAGGAGGTGGAGGTCGTCAGCGATCTCCTTCGACGCCACCAGCAGGTCTTTATGGGACCAGATGGGAGGTTGGGCCGGACGTCCCTGGCGAAACACGTCATCGACACGGGAGATCACCCCCCGATCAAGCAGCCTCTGAGGAGAGCCCCGTACTACCAACAAGAGCTGATCGAGGACGAGGTCGACAAGATGTTGAAAGCTGACGTTGTGGAGCCAAGTGACAGTCCATGGTCGTCTCCCATCGTGCTAGTGAAAAAGAAGGATGGTGCACTGAGATTTTGCGTCGACTACCGCCGTCTAAATGATGTCACCCGGAAGGATGCGTACCCCCTGCCTCGAGTCGACGAGAGTTTTGATACCTTGTCAGGAGGACGATATTTTTCGACGCTAGACTTGGCTAGTGGTTACTGGCAGGTCGAGATGGACGACAGGGACAAGGAGAAGACGGCGTTCACTACCCGTAGTGGACTCTATCAATTTAAAGTGATGCCGTTTGGATTGGCGACGGCCCCGGCTACTTTTGAACGTCTAATGGAGCTGGCACTGAGGGGACTCCAATGGAAGCGTTGTCTAATTTATTTGGACGATGTCGTCTGTCTTGGAAAGACTTTCCAAGAAGCCGTGGACAACCTCGAGGACGTGTTCCGGAGACTGCAGGCTGCCGGGCTGAAGCTGAAACCCGCCAAGTGTGAGCTGTTTCGACAACAGGTCAACTTCCTGGGCCATGTCGTGTCCGACCGAGGCATCCAGTGCGACCCTGCCAAGGTCGAAGCTGTAACAAAAATGGTTCCTCCGACCACCTTGACAGAACTAAGGAGCTTCCTTGGGTTCGTGGGGTACTACCGCAGATTCATCCCTGACTTTGCCACCCGAGCGGGACCCCTCAACCACCTGTTAAAGAAGGAAGTCAACTACCATTGGAGCGAGGCTCATCAGCAGGCGTTCGAGGCGCTGCGTCAACCCCTGACCGAGCACCCCCTGCTGGTGTACCCTGACATGGACCAAGAATTTATTTTAGATACTGATGCTAGCGGCTACGGAGTGGGAGGCGTCTTATCCCAAGTGCAGGACGGACGAGAGCGGGTGATCGCCTATGCTTCCAGAACCCTGAGGGACACCCAGCGGAATTACTGCACCACCAAGCGGGAGCTCCTGGCCGTCGTCAGTATGATACACCATTTCAGACATTTCTTGTGGGGGAGAGCGTTCTTACTACGAACCGACCACGCCTCTCTCAAGTGGCTACTGAACTTTCGGGATGCGGAAGGAATGATCGCTAGATGGGCAGCTCGCATCGCCAGCTACGCCTTCAGGTGTGAGGTCCGACCGGGAGTACAACACGGGAATGCAGACGGGATGTCCAGATGCCGACAGTGCCGGAGACCGGATTGTCCCGCCCCTCGCCACACCACAAGACCCGAAGGAGAAGAGGAGGCCTGTCCGACTCAGGAGGAGTGTCCCCTACCCCTGGAGGACCTCTCTGACGAGGATCTGCTTCCACCGATCAGCGGAGAAGGATGGAGCCCCGGAGGACCTCAAGTTAACATCTTGCGGGAGGTCCCTGTGGAGCCCTGGACGGAGGACTACTATTGCGGAGATGGAGTCGGGATATTCCAGATCTGGGAGGTGCGCTGCCAGGAGGACCCGAGGACGACTACCCAGCTGACCGAGGAATGCCTGCCTGACCGGAGCCCCCCACAGACGGAGGAAGGAGCCAGGAGCGTCTGCAGAACCCTGCATCAGCTCCGCCCCTCTGCCTGGGTTTGGTTTCTCCTGATGATGCTCCTCGCACTGCATGGTTTGGGACCGGAGGTTGTGGCCGGAGCAGCGATCGGCGCGACGGCCGACGTGTGGATGCGCTGCCGAGAGGAGCCCTTCCTGGACCCATGCCCCAACCCTGTGCTCCGAGATCCAGACAAACAAATGCTAGCTGTCACGCGGGCTATGGCTACGGGAGGACGCCGGAATCCGATGGAGGGAGCCCCGGAGGCCCAGGTCCTGAATGGTTATTCCCAGGAGGACCTAGTGACCCTTCAACGAGCCGACCCTGAAGTTGGAGGCATCCTCGGGTGGAAGAATATTTTCACTGAGAGACCTGCATGGCCCGAAGTCAGAACAAAAAGTCAGCAAATGAAGACTCTGTGGCAACAGTGGGACCAGCTGGAGCTACGTGATGGGCTTCTGTACCGGCGGTACCAAGCGGCTTGCCAGAACGCACCAATCCATCAACTGGTCGTTCCACAGGTCCTGAGACGCGCCGTCATGAAGGAGGTCCACACCGGCAAGCTGATGAGCCACCAGGGAATCACCAAAACAGTCCACCGACTAAAAGCGAGAATGTACTGGCCGGGTATGACGAAGGACGTGGAGCGTTGGTGCCGGGAGTGCCTGAAGTGTAGTGGGAGAAAGCCGCGACCGGGGCCCAAGTACCACCCCATGGGAAATCTACCGGTAGGCGATCGGCTAGAAAGGGTGGCCATGGACATTTTGGAGCCTGGAACGATCACCAATTCTGGGAACCGGTATATACTGGTCGTGGGTGATTATTTCACCAAGTGGACTGAGGCCTACGCTCTACCCAACCATGAGGCTCAGACGGTGGCGGACGTCTTTGTGACTGAGTTCGTGTGCCGCCTGGGAATGCCAGCCAAGATACACACCGACCAGGGACGAGAGTTCGAGAGTAAGCTTTTCCTTGAGATGATCAAGATCCTAGGAGGGGAGAAGACTCGGACGACCCCTTATCACGCCAAATCAGACGGGATGGTCGAGCGATTCAACCGGACCCTGCTGAACCTTCTGGCCGTGGTCGTGGACGAGAACCATGACGACTGGGACGACCATCTGCCCTACGTGATGGCGACTTATAGAACATCAGTACACGAAAGCACCGGGTGTACACCATTTCGAATGATGATGGGACGGGAGGCAACCACCCCATTGGACCTGAGGTACCGGACGAAACCGGACGATTTGGGAGGACCAGTCCCCGAGTGTGCGTCCGAATACGTCGAATGGGTGAAGGAAGCCACCATACAAGCTCACGAGACTGCCCGAGAGTGCCTGAAGACGGCTACGGTGCGACAAAAGCGCCATCATGACATAAAATCAGCCGCTCGACATTTTCCGGTGGGCACCTGGGTGATGTATTGGTACCCTCCAAAGGCTAGACCAAAACTAGGACTAGGGTGGACGGGACCTTATCTCGTTGTGAAGTCTCATCTCGGATGGATGGTGTCCATACAAGATCGACCCGGTGGCAAGATTAAAGATGTCCACATTGACAATATAAAAAGGTGCTGGTTCACCCCTGAAACCGACGCCTGGATACCCAATCCGGACGATGTGACCCCAGTCCGGACCCCCAGTGATGACGAGGGACGAGTGGAAAACAGCGGGAATGCAGTCCAAACGATGTAAACGATGACGGGAGCGTTCGCGGAAGAACCGTTCGCGGAAGCAGCGTTCGCGGAAGCAGCGTTCGCGGAAGTACCGTTCGCGGAAGCACGTTCGCGGAAGCAGCGTTCGCGGAAGAACCGTTCGCGGAAGCAAGCGAAAAACGTTATTTCGTTCCACGACAATGCTTTTTCCCCCAGATCCCTGGTCCGCGCCTTTTCTATATAAGCAGGCCGGCCTACGATTCCGTCATCACTTCAACCATGAACACACCAACTCTGCAGATCATTGAGATACCCGCATTTGCAGACGAAGATTTCGGGGACGTTCCAGATTTCGACTTGGCTGACTTTCTGCCCCTTGAAGTCGACAAGATGAGCGACCCACCTACCAAGCCTGACCGGAAGCGGGAGCGCTCGAGGAGCCGGGAGCGTCGTGAGGAGCCCCGAGGAGGTCGACGGTCCCCTGCCCGGAAGTTGTCCACCGAGAGAGGGCGACGCTGGTGCAGCCCCTGCCGGATCCACGTGACGGCATCCAACTTTAGCCGACACGTGGCGACCAAACACACGCAGAAGGAGGGGCGGCACCTCTGCAAGATGTGCAGCCAGCGATTCGCCCGCCGAGCTGACAGAGACCGGCATGAGACGTCGCATGCCAGCGGCAACACCCTCAAGCCAGGACGGAGGAGGACGACGACCGACACGCCCGTGTCCGACCCCCGAGATGGTCCGACTACTGTGTCTGCCCCTGAGCTGAAGACTGTCAGCTTTGCGGCCAGCGGGACGACCAGCTCCACGCCGTCAAGCCCCCGGGAGGACGCCCCCAGGTCAGAGGACGCCCCAGACCCCGAGGACGACCCCCCGAATAGCGAAGAGGAACCGGAGTCTCAGCAGGAGCGGAGAGAGGCGGAATCCCCGGAGGCCCCCACCCCCGAGGACGACGGACCCCCCGTTCCCAGAGACTCGGCCCCTACCTACAAGCCCCTAGACCTGAGTTGGTACCTCAAGCCCGTTCCGGAGGAGGAGGACCAACTGCGACCGTATGTGGAGGGCCTGGGCAGAGCGGTCACTGCCGGAGAGAAGGCCCTGGAGGACCTGGCATCCACGATAGCCATGGGACGACGCCACCTCACCCAAGCGGAGGCTCGGCTCCAAGCCAAGGAGGAGCAGAGACAGCTCGAGGCCGAGGTGCTGCAGCTGCGAGGGGAGGCCTCTCAACGAGAGAAGAGCCACCGGAAGGAGCTGCGAGCCCACGTCCGAGAGACCAAGCTGCTCCGGGAACAGCTCCGAGCATATACAGACACTCGAGACAGGCTGGCGGAGACGTCCGAAAGCGAGGTGGATCGCCAGTGAAGTGGAGGGAGAGAGCCCTGTAAACATCAGACAGGCAGGAAAAGACGAAGAAGGAGGAAGAAGAGAAAAGAAGAGAGAGAAAGGATCAACGGGGACGTTGATCTCCAGAAAGGGTGGAGTTGTAACAAAACCATGCAACTGCCGCGCTGAAACGTTCGTTAGGAACGGTCACGTGATCTACAAAGTCCACTTGCGAAGACACCGTTCGCGGAAGAACCGTTCGCGGAAGCACGATTGCGGAAGCATCATCAGCGGAAGCATCGTTCGCGGAAGAACCGTTCGCGGAAGCACGATTGCGGAAGCATCGTCAGCGGAAGCATCAGTCGCGGAAGCACCGTTCGCGGAAGAGGAGCCTTCGCGGAAGAACCGTTCGCGGACGCAGTCTTCACCACGTGGAGAAGAGTGCGGAAGATACGTTCGCGGACGAAGATGCGCGCGCAGCCACCCTGGCTATATAAGGGAGAGCGGACGGCCGCTCTGAGAGCACTGCAACAGCGACATCGACCGTGGGGAGATCGTCACCGCCACAGCCAAGGGACTCGACGAACTCCGTGCGGACGACTCCTTCTTCAGGGCCTTAGAGTCAACCGGGATTAGACCGACTACCTGGAGAAACCATTCGACTAAACGGGACGGGAAACTTCAACGGGAAGGGACAGAGAGACGCCGCCGGCTAAGAACTCTTTTTAGTTGTGCCCTCGTGCACTATTTATTTTTGAAATGTGATCATACAGTGCTCCATGTCTGAACTTCATATTTGTACGTCACGTGGGTGACCAGCCATACAATTGTAAGTTGATTTGATGTATATAAATCTTCAATTTATTTACATCTGAGTTGCTTCTTGCCTAAGTGAAGCCGGTAAGCTACGGAGTGATGATACACCAGCGTTGGGGGACACCAATTTAGTGACGGCTCTCGAATCACAACGAGCGGGAGTTACATAAAGTCTATACGATCAGAGAAACCAGGTTTTTTTGGGCCACACCGAAAACAAGTCATTACCAAACGTCACAGTATCATGTTATACTTCACTTTGCAATTTTGTGTCAAATGGCAATTTTCTATGAAATCTCATTTTCTTTTCGTAAAAATCAGTGGAAACATGTTGAGAAAAACCGAGTAAATGTAACTGTTCTAGTCATCCCATAATATAAGGTAGTTCTACAATAAGCTTTAGTACAGGCGTGATTCAAGTTCTCCAAAGGATAGAGGCGAAGCGATATTTTTAAGAGACATTAAAGAGCACACAAAAAACATATTGTAGAATAACCCGCCGATATGAAATCAAAACTTCGAAAGTTGCGAGGACTATACTCTGCTTTTTCTAACTTGTTTACATCGTTTTTTTGACGATATCTTTGCGATGCTAAACGATATCTTTCTATAACTTGGCATACTTCACCTTGGGGACAAACGACAATTTTATACCAAATTTCCGACTTCTATCGCAATAATTGAAGAAATTGGCAAGCTACCCCAATGTTAAATTTCAGCCAAAAACGGGATCTCGAGAATCTAAGCTTATTCGAGGATTTGATCCTGTTTACATCCATCAGGATTCGAAGTATTATTGTATTTTTAGACCAGAAGACACATTGGGGGTGTATTCTACACGAACATGTTGATTTTGAAAGATTGCATCAGTACAAAACCGAGCAAGAGCACAAAATTGTGTGCGGAACAAAAAAAAAATTAAATGAAAGGGCTGAATTTTACATTTAGCGGTAGATTGCCAACTTTTTCAATTTTCGTGATAGAAGTCTGAAATTCGGTAAGTAATTGCCATGTGACTCCCAGGTGAAGAATGCCAGGTTATAGAACGATAGCATTTAGCATTGCAAAGGTATCAAAAACTGTGTAAACAAGTTAGAAAAATCAGAGTATAGTTTCGGTGCTATGGCGCGCAAGGTCGTATTATTCCCGTGTACAAATGTGTTTGCGTGTTATGTTCAGTTGCGATGATTATATGCACACGAAAAATGGAATAGTTTTAAAAGAGAATTTTGCGTATGACGGCTGGTTTCGTCAACCTAATATTGATTTTGATGATAGTTTTTCGGAGGTAAAATCGACACAATATATGTCTTAGCCGATATAGACACACCCTAATAACAAATCGGTAAACAGGTAAAATACATAAATAACTGTGTTGATTCTGGATTTTAACTGAATTCCCTTGGTTATCAATTTAACCATCACATAAAATTTTTCGTTTTTCCCGCCTTTTCAAAATCAGAGCAAAGTGCAAAGGTCACACATCCGCCCGCCCCGACGACGCGCCACCCACAGCCATCTTGGATTGACACACACTGCCGCTGGAAGCGGTCTTTGTTTACACTGTTTATATCAAAGATTTAGCAGACTCGTGTGTATTCGACGCCCGCTAGACGTCAAAATCTTGTTCGCCGTTCTCCAAGGAATCGACTGGTATCGTTACCACTATTGTAAGTTCATTCACTGGATCAAAATACATGTTTTTGTTGATCATGCCTGGTTAATGTTATGCAGGTCTTCATTAGAAATGCATGACTCATTCCGTGCATTTAGGTTTGCAGAGAAATCCCGATATTTTGCTCATTCCACTTGCCTCATGCTGTCAACGTGAGTGTTTTGACTCAGTCTAGTGTGTGTTATTATACCACAAGTTGTGCGCAATTGGATCGTGGAATACATTATTTTTCAGATAAAAAGCTTACATTAATTATATGCAGACGACAGTACCTCGCTTGCAGACGGACGCCATGTTACCTCGGCTGCTCGGCGCTTTGTTCGTTTTGGCGGGAAACTTGAAAATATCGATCGCAGGTCAGTTTGCAGATTTGCGCAAAGATTGCGTGCTATAATTTTAACGAAAACTAGTGAATGTTTTATGTGGTTTGGCTCAATCACCTGTAGATATTGGCGAACGGTCAATGTTGTATACCTACATAATAAACGTGACTTATATATTTTTTATATTATTTTTATGAAAAATATTAACCATGCTATGTGAACTGACCTCCTGTTGTCCTTTACATGTTGAGTCCAAATTTATAGTACTAACACTTATAGTGTATTAGAAATATTAAATCCATTCTATCTTTACGAAAATCGCTGAAAATTTAGGACAAATCTATTTATTTATTTATTTATTTATTTATTTAGTTGGTTAGTTTTATTTATTCATTTATTTGTTTATTTAGTTGGTTAGTTTTATTTATTTATTTATTTATTTATTATTTATTTATTATTTATTTACAACATACACACATACATTAGGCCTACCATATATTGTTATTCAACAATTATAGTTAAATTTACTGATATCGATCATGGTAAGGGTATATATTCCACTTCGAGACGATCCTTTAATGACATTCCAGAATCCCGAAATATATGCGTAAACGAAAATGTGGAGATCACGTGTGCTGCTGACGAGGTTATCGTGATGACGTCAGCAGAGTACGGGCGTAAAGAACTCGGACGTTGCATTCCAAAAGAAAACGATTTTATGGGCTGCACCAATGACGTGCTGGGTCAGCTGGACGGATGGTGTTCTGGAAGAAGGCGGTGTGACGTCGGTCTCATAGACCTCGAATCAGCCAATACGGAGTGCTCTGAACATCTCAAGTTGTACCTGAACATGAATTATGAATGTCATAAAGGTAAACATATATATAATAATATTCTTTGTTTGATATTGGCACAAAAATAAAATATATCGCTCTGTGGTGACATTCACTTAGTGTCCATAACAGATAAGTTCAGTAATATACAGTATATACGTACAGAACCCGATTAGACGAATCATGTCCACCTTTGATATCGCTGTACATTATTTCTGTCGATATCATTTATAGCATTGATTTTATGCATGGATCTCATGAATGTGAAGTGTACTTTGAGATAATGTGCGTTCTCGTGCATATGAAACAATTACAAATAATTAGACTTATAAGGACACACACATCTTCATCTTTTTTCTTAATGTTTCAGTAATCACACCCATACGTGGATGTGCCACGGGTGAGGCTCAACTAATATCTGACGTCACCGGGGCTATTTCCAGTCACGTGACAGACGAGACCGGATGTGGATCACCGAGATCTCCATGGATTATCGAAGCCAATCCCGGACAAACCATAGACCTGATGCTGTTAGACTTTAGCGCGGCAGATTTTGATGGTCGCACGAGCTTTGTCACGTGTCAGCGTAGTTACGGCTTTATCCTCGAGAGGTCGCTGGGGATCAATCATACTATTTGTGGTGGTAACACTCGCCAGGGGGTGTTTTATCACTCCAAGACCAATACGATAGAAGTCAACTTGATCCAGAAATCCAGGAGAACTGATGACGCTAAATTCTTGATTGAATTTGGAGGTTAGCCGCCTCTTGCCATTTGATCATGAAATGTATTAATCATAATCACCCGGGCGAATTTATAATTACTCACTTATATAGCTTCATTTCAACTGTTCCAGCCATGGGATGTCCCGACCTGACCCCTCCCGCGCGTGCGTGGTACAAGAGAGAAGGTAACGAGGCTATGATTGGCTGCGAGACAAACGACCAGGAATGGCGGCTCATGTGCACCGGAAACACGTGGCAGGGAACAGTTGGAAACTGCTCCACAGAACCAGGTATGGACCGAAATTTTTTGTTTGTGAAGAGGGCGGGAAATTTACTTGAGGAAATTATCGCAATAATTTCCCATTTCTGTAAATTCACTAAAATGTTCTCCATTCCAGCGGTGGTAGCAGTGAAAGAGAAACAAAGACACCAAGCCGAGGAGTTTCCGGTTTCTACCCTCGTAATCACAACTAGTATCATAGGTGGCGCTGTGATCGTCACTGTGGCGGCCATCATGTGTGGAGTCATACACATGAAGAAATACAAGTGAGTTGCACACAAGAGAACTTGTACATGTACAATGATTTCATGCACTTTTATGGATGATCCTTTCATATTATTGTAATTTCCAGGATCAAACAAGAAAGGAGGAGACTGGAGCTGCAGATAAACTACGCCACGGTTGACAGACGAACGTTTGCCCCGAATCACGCCCCGACAGTGAAAGAGGGTAATCTGATATGTATGGAGCCACACACACAACCCAACATCCCTAATCCGGCAACTGAGAAGGAACCAATCTGGAAGTCGCCACTTCCTGATCCACACGAGAACGACTCGTCATATCCTGCTCAGTGCGCAGGCGCGACTCTGCCGGGTCACGTGGTCTCGGCTGACAGATGGACCAACCTCCAGGAACAAGCGCCTCTTCAAGGTTCCACTCTCGGACCCAAGTACTGCCCTCTGGACAACTGATTTGAACTAAACGCCTGATGATGTTCGAGTCCATGTTGATGTTGACAGCAGTCTTAATTTACGTGTACAGCCTATGCGGAGTCACTGATCAATAATTTTGTGTGTGTATTATCCATGGCACTGTTAATACGCCATAACCTAACGTTTCCTGAGAAGTTTTAACCACAAGACAATGAGTCCGCAGATCGGAGAGACTGACAGCACCAACCCAAGTTCATTTTTGATGTTCCAAACTTATCGCCCCCACAAAAGCAAAAGTACCCAGGAAAAATGTAGTATCATAAATATATTTATATGTATGTATGAAATAAAAGAAATTAGGCCCTATGCAATTGATGGGATAAATATGAACTACAGTGTACTCTGCCGAAACCGGCTCTTGTATATACCGGAATTTTGTCCATACCGGCGTTCCTCCTAGGTCCCGATTTCTTCGCCTTTGTTTCTACAGTAAGTAACTCTCGATATACCGGATGTTGTCCATTCTGAAAACCGGCCCTATTCCTGTGACCCAACCGGTCATATCGTATTGTCCAAACCGGCGTTACCCCCATGATTCCAAACTGCGGCGTCTAAATTGCAATTAGCTATACTTCATCGGATCACAGACCGATGTCAGAGGCTGCGCTTTAGTCACACGTCTTTGTAAACACAATAGCATCAGGAACATGGCGCTCACAAATTGTAATTAACAACAACTAAACTTCGTCAGTTAGGGGTAGTTTGAAGAATGCATGATTTACCTGACATGATTTCTCGAGTAAATCACTGCTAGCTCATCAGTGGGGTGACACGCATTGTTCAAAGTGATTATATCAGCGCATGCTACAAACGCAGACAACAATTCTATGACATCATGTCTCACTATGTATGTTCTGCAGTTGGTTTTAAGATGTGCTAATAGCACAAGAATATGATGATGTCAATAGTAAATTTACAATTATTAATCGATTGACTCAAATTATTCACTTACCTATTACCAATAACATGATATTAACTATATATACGCCGATGTCCATAGAGTTTGTAACTACATGTATTTAAAAAGCTGGCCGGTATTTTGTTACGTTATGTTGTGCAACAATGAAAGACGGAGTTGGTCGGTATCTGCCTATCGGGTGAGAAGATCGATGTTCTCTCTCTTCAGACTCTTGATAAACCGGCGCTCTGTCCATACCGGATTTTTTCCCTGGTCCCCTGGGGATCCGGTTTATACAGAGTACACTGTACATGTACTAGCATTTTTCCTTATAAGATGTAGTATGAGAACGATATAACAGGAAAAGCACAACGTCAATAGACCTACTTAGAATATTGGACGAACCATTCCGCCCAGTACAATAGAGAACCTCCCATCATAACGGATCAGTTCAGTTTGCTGCTCAACAAAGTGATATAATGAATGTGAAAGCCTCGTATACTTTCTTTTCAGGGATTTGGGGAGGAGATGATCTTGTGTGTTCCTCGTCAGTTCGTATTCCCATCAATCTAAATATTCACTTGTTATCCCTCATAATAGAAGAAACTCTATATAAAATATAGTCAATTATAACAAACATGAATGCATATATTTACCGTCCGCGACAACTTCACTCGAGAACACAATGGCGACGGAGGAGCGTGCTAAATCAAGGATTGTCATGTCAATGGCTTTAGAAAAAAAACTATCCACGTTTTCACAGACGTGAATGTTAATGGTATTTTGGCTAATCAGAACCATAATCGCTGCCTGATATATCTCGAGAGCGTTACCTCAGTATCTAATTCAGCAACCTCATCATGTCTCATATCCAACATGCTGAACAGAATGTCGGTCATTGTCAATGGAGTTGTCAAATTCTCAAACATATCTCATACTTTGCCCTTGACCGTGAGAACGCCATACGATAGGACGGGTACGGAGTTGTACCCACACCACCCTCTCAAAGCAACAAGCAAAACAAAGAAACAATAACGATCAAAGGGAAAAGAAAAAGTCGAAAATTGGACACAAATAAATATCACATTTCTCGAAAAATTGTAACTACCGAATAATGGAGAAGCTTGTAAAGTTCATTCTTTTGCAATGTGCGCGCAATAAATTGTAAAACTGAAAGCTAAGTAGTTTACCGGTATTCAGGCAAATGTAATTAGTTGTACCCTGCAAATAACCAATAATAATATTCTTCCCCTTCCTTTATCTTTCCTTCCTGTGTTGGAAATAACAGCACGGTTATTGTGATTCCCGCATATCAAAAGCACGCCATGATAAACAAAGAAAATTTCACAGCAAACTGTTCACTAGTTGTTATTTAAAAAGATTTTAGTGAAAATAGTCCCAATTGGCCCATTTTACCGGTATTTGGAGGGGAGGGGTTTGTAGATGATCCATAATTCCACATATCTCATTACTAATTTTATGAATGCACAATACAATAACCTTTTATTGCTTGCTCAAAAGTCGGAAAATCATCTATAATATACCCCCCCCCCCCCACTGAGTGGGTCCACCTGCAGCAAACATCTTTAAAAGCAATAGTCAGTTCGCAACAAATGCTATCTCCTTCATTCATTTATACACGTGGGATCACATGATTCAACTTCGATAAAACATCGAGTATTCGTCAATGTACTATATTTCACGTGATCCTAATTTTTTTTCAAAACAATACTATAGACTCAACAGAAAACCTTAACCTATGTTGAGATCCTACATGTGCTATTTATATTCTATGTGTTCGACATCTTAAACCTATGTTGAGATCCTGCATGTGCTATTTATATTCTATGTGTTCGACACCTTAAACTTATTTAACGGTCAATAACTACACAGGTATCATACAATTACTTCTTCTTCTTCTTCTTTCGTGCAGGTGACACTTGTCATTGCTCCATCCTTGCCGTGAGCTGATTGGTTCAAGGATCGTTATCACGAGCGTTCATTGGCTGAATGGCGCGAGACCATACAGCCTCGAACGACGATTGGATAAGGCCATTCCAGGACCCGACAGGGGTCACATAATGTTGTTGAAGACGAATACAAGTTTGTTACATTTCCATCGAATGCTTGACGGTGGTTCTCTCCATATCTGGTCAATATGTCTAATTTCAAACAAGCATGGTCAATTAAGTCATGTATGTATAAATATGAGAACGCAAGAAATGCCGAAATCCGAAAATATAATTTCACGTACATGCATGACATTTTGAACATTGAGTAAAATTTAATTAGCATATGAGCTTGTTCGAATGATATCATCCATTTATAAGTCATTTGGTGTTCACTGTCCAAAGAACGTGCCTGTGTGAACACGCGTATCGGGAGGGGGGGGGGGGGGTTACCACATACCCCCTTTAGGTTTATTTCATAATTTACTATTTATTGTTATACCAACTATGCCTTTCTGATGAAAGCTGCATGCCCTCGCCCGTCCAATTTGCTTCCGGCTCCCCTGAAAATACAGCTTATTGTGGGACTCAATTGAAGCCACAACACGCCACCATATCCACCGCAACAACACCCACAAAAATCAAATTTTTGTAACAATTATCACAACATACAATGTTTTTTGTGACTGTCACAAATATGCACGGAATTCAGATACATGGGTCATACTATTTTTTAGGATACCAAACCTTTGGTCGGATAACCTATCGGCATGGCGTTGCGTCCGTCGTCCGTCGTCCATATTTTTATCTTTAAAGTTTACAGTCGAATCTTTCTGAAATTTTGCACAAAAATAGTAACAAGTATTTCAAGAGGGAGGTTTTTTTATTTTTTCATTATTTTGTTCCTTTTTTCATTATTTTTAAAATGGCGGCCATTTTTGTCTGTGAACTGTGCAATATTCAAACCTATTCTCCTCCGAGACCATTTCATGGAATCTCCTGAAACGTTGTGTGCTGATACTATGGGATAAGCCCCCATAAACTGATTTTTTTTTAAATTTTGAATTTCTCCTGAAATTTTTTTTTTTTTTTTTTAACTTTGACAAAAATGCCAATTGGAAAAAAAAATCTTTAAAGTTTACAGTCAAATCTATCAGAAATTTTACACAGAAGTACTAAAAAATATTTCAAAACGACAGTTTTTTTTAGTTTTTTTAGGCGGCCACTTTTGTCGAAAAACGCCTTATTCTGGACTTTGCAATATTCAAATGTCTTCTCCTTCGAGACCACTTGAAGGAATCTCGTGAAACCCTGTTTGCTGATACTGTGAGATAGTCCCCACACACGCGTTTCAAAATTTGGAATTTCTCTCTCAATTTCTTTCGGCATATATTTTTATCTTTGACAAAAATGCCAATTGTTAATAATTGGAAAACAAACATCTTTAAAGTTTGCAGTCGAATCTTTCTGATAGAATATTTTGAAACTTTTTGTTTTGCTATCATGGGATAATCCCTACAGCTGATCTTCGAATGACATTGGAACCTCATAACGGTAAATCCGGTGAAGATTTTTTAGACTTTATCAATTTACATGCCATTGTCTGGTAACCTATCTTAACCTTTAGGCTGATTTTTCCCAATGGAATTGTCAGTAAATCTTGATTATGGCAAGTACACGTATATCACGTAGTAAGTGACATTATCAGATAACATTGTATTTGAAACTGAAGTGTTTCACTTCAACGAATGAGGAAAACAGCATCATCCGAGTTCATTGCATGGAAAAAACATGTGTAAATAATCATGAATGGCATATGGCTTCTGAAATGATGATTGCTTGGGAGGTCACACAATTCGGAGTTTTAATTTCAAGAAGAAAACGCCGCTAACTGCGGGTCTCGACCTCAGATATTGTAGGCCTGTCACACTTTGCCGGATAGAAGGGACGGGTGATACACGGATAACATTTTCGGCAATTCGTTGACGCTCGTTTCATTATCCCATGTCCTGTACTCTTTGGGCGGACCCGGTCCTCGACAAGTGGTCTCTGTTTAATTCGGCAGAAACTTTTGTGCATCACAAAATCTTTATCGGACTCAACCAGCCAGACGAGCTGATATGTTACTCTTATTGTTTTTCACCATTCTATCCGCTTTAACATTTGACAAAATCATGATATCAATATTCTGTAAAAGCTGTTCTATTCAGCTCAACGAGTGGCTTCAAATGAGCTGACATCATATTTTGTGAGATATGCCCTTTAATGTGTCGTTGGGTGCCCGTTTGCAGCCTGTACTAGAACGATAGTGACCGGTGATATGGGCGGCAGCAGCATGCATTGAAAAACAGAGGTGAAGCGAATTATGCGGTGGGGACGGGTGATGCCTGGGTCACATTTGTACAGGTCGCCGGCCGACATGGGGATATCGGTGGTATTTACCAATGTTCCAGCCGCCGGTGATATTTTGTCAGACAACTTTCCCATATCGTTCGAGTGGTCATGAAACCACCAGGAATTGTCCACCGGTGACCGCTATAGTCACCTACGATCGCGTGTCTTCACCGTGTCTGTCCAAACTTCAAGAATTCCAAGAAAGACTGACCAACCAACTATGCCCTACCGGAGACGGTATGACACCCTAATGACACCTGCTCGGTGACCGTCTGATTTGTACAAATCGGCTGATCATCTGAAGGATACCTTCCGGACATTCATCGGCGCCCAACAGGGTACCCTGCGGTGATCGCCTGGTGAGCTACCCACATTGGTCGGCCGGAAAATTTGGTCGATTCCCTCGGCACCTGGTGGGCATGTAAGGGAGCAGTAACCGGTCACCGGCAGGCGTGCCAGTGATTATACCAAGGATCGATCCTTGATTATACCCATGTCAATTTTCCACCGGTCGCCGCAAGAATATAACTCTGCGTCATTTTCTTCCGATGCCTCCACCGACGTGTCTCCGATGTCGGATTGTTGTGCGATGGTCACGGATGATCCACAGGCGCTCGGTGGGAGATCGGCCGAAATGGCCAAATATAAGCCTTTTCGGGCATCGTATCCTGATCAGCGTAGGCATCGGTGCAAATGTGACTTAGGCATGAGAGGATTAGTACAGGATGACTGCAGGGCAAAACGATTTTTTCCCAAAAATAAAATCAATATACATATACTAGTTCAGTGATACGCGTTCCTTGATCTGAACATATCCGCTCTATGCATGTCATTTGGTAATGATGCGTTTCAAACCTTTGAAAGATCGGCTTATTTCTTTCCTTATCAGTTGCCAACCCAAACTCGCAACTTTTCACATCCCGGACGACCACCGGCTCCTGCTTAGGCCCAGAGCCTATGCGCGGCCAAGCGAGACAAGCCCATAAGGAACATCAGAACAACACAAAATCAACAAAACCTCACAGACAGACAAAATTTCGTTAAATTCTGAACCCTGGAACGTTATATCTCAAATCTATTTGTATATCTGACCCAAAAAATCAATTCTTTTAATCTGAAGAACTTCAACATGTGGGCAGAAATATTGTGGAGTAAACGTGCAATACGGGCACGGAGGGATCCTATATCGGACCCCGTTGACAACGCTCCAGTTCCTGGGATATCCATACTAAACCTTTGATTTTCCCGCCATTTCTGAATCAGAGCAGAGTTCAGAGGTCACACATCCGCCAGCTCAGATGACGCGCCGGCCGCCGCCATCTTGGATTGACACACACTGCCGCTGTAGCCGTCTTTGTTTACACTGTTCATATCAAAGATTTAGGCGTTTTCTCAAGACCTTAATTGGATAAACTTTGAAAATTGTATCTGTGAGTATTCATGGAAATAACTGGTACTGTTAGTCTGATTGTCAGAACAGCCGCCTGTTCAGAACATAAATTTTACTGTTCAGTAATTGATAATGATATGCATGACGCTGGCACAAAGGCGTGACGCGTTCCATGTGTTTAATCAATGAGATAGGATGTTATTCTCTCAGTAATAAAACGTAGGTTAGATTCTGGAATACAAATATTGATCGCTTGATATTAATGCTTGTTTGAATTCATTGACACATTGTGGTATTTTGGGATAAAGTGTGATATAATTATATACAGACGACAGCACCTCGCTTGCAGACGGACGCCATGTTACCTCGGCTGTTCGGCGCTTTGTTCGTATTGGCGGGAAACTTGAAAATATCGATCGCAGGTTTGTATCAGTCATGTCACAAATATATATCTAATTTCGGAAGAGACTACCCCGGAATATATCCATGTGTTTGGAAGAATGACTGTTTATGACGATTATATTTTCTGGAACATGGCATGCTTTAGAATTCCTCACCTGTCAATAGATTATTATAGTGTAATATTTATAAAGACCGCGATGTTTTTGAAAAGTATATAAGTACGAAGTGAAATGTGGACCTAGTAGACCTACCGGCGATGTGAGTGAATTAGTCAGATTTCATTGACGTAAAGTTATTAATATCTGCAATAAGATATACTGAAATCATAGATGAAATAATAGTTTACCAATTTTTGTATACTCTGACTTCTCTAAGTTGTTTACACCGGTTTTTTTTTGCCGATATTTCTGCGATGTTTAATGGTATCGTATTATAACTTGGCATACTTCGCTTGGAGATCAAACAGCATTTTTCTGCAAACTTTCAGACTTCTGCTCATGGAACTGTGAGAGTTAGCAATCTACTGCAATGATAAATCTTCCCTGAAATCCTGTCGTTTGTATGTCAACAATATTGTTTTCATTTGGCACGTGATGGGCGATTCTGTTCGGATAATTTGCATAGGGGCGAGGGTTAGGATTCGGGACCGCCCACGCATGTAAGGGGTCGGTCATTATTTATCAGGTGGGGGGGGGGGTAAAAACTGGGGGGGGGGGGGTCACACTTTCATTTTCAACAGTATTGGGGGGGGGGGGGAATACTTTTATTTTCGATGGGACTGGGGGGGGGGGGGGGGGGTCGGAGTTTGAAATTGAGTTATTTTGAGAAAATCTGAATGGTAAAATAGTTAAATAATTAGATGGAAACAATCCACTCAATATCAGTACATGGACTGATTGGGGTATGCGATGGAATTTCATAACATTTTCAGTAAAACCATAATCTCACTAAAACCGGATCCTGCAGAGGACCATCCAGGAACACCAATATCAAGAGATGCCGCAATCCGTGTGCATCAGGGCTCAAAATTTATAATTTTATCCAGGAGCCAATGGCTCCTATTTCACTCCTATTCTACAATTTGGCTCCTAGAAGCACATTTCAATATTACTTTACAGATTGTCATGAGCCAATTGGCCCGTGAGCTCTATTGCCTGGAAGCAAATCTGAAATACATGTATTATGAGCCTATGGCTACCCACAAGTGACAATTCTGAGCCCTGATGTGCACTGATCAACGCTCATCACTCAGATTGAAACATTCTCACCAAGAATCAACTTTGGACCTAACGGAGCAGCACTGCAGCTGAACACGGTGCCAGCAAGGATGAACTCAGATCAACAGGGTCCTGTCACAAACAAACCACGGATCAACCAGTCCATACCACCCTAAGCAACATATCATCCCTTCCGATGAACCCAAACTAGGATGTCGGAACCACATACCGGTTTTCCACTCAAAATTTTGTCAACACATGACCCCACTGAAGATATTCCCCGAAGACCTCAGGACTACATGTATCACAAACCACCATGTAAAAGACATGGACCTTTCCACACAGAATGGCAAAATAGTCCTGGATCGCCCCGGATGACCCGGGTAGTGAATCTGACTGACATGATTTGGATGGTGACAGAACATTATGAGCCCATCATAGAGCCAACACAGACCTGATTCAAGACTAGAAAAAAAAAAAGTTCTGAATGGCCTGATTCACCAATTCTTCCCTGCTCATCAATGATATGTGGAAGAGCCCCGTATTTTTTGCGAGTTCGTTAGGGTGTCCAGTTAGTCCGTGAGGGCTTTCATACATTTTTCTCCATTCCATCAAAAATTTCGGAGTCAAGGAATCGACTGAACGATCTTTGGCCTAGGCCTTGAGTGTTTCAAGTGGGCTCCAAAACGATGGGATGTGTAGTTAAAATTTTGCCATCAAACACCTGTCATAATTAAGTGCCCATATATAGTATGCATACCAGTAATAATTGTTGTAATGGCGTTCATACTTGAAGCGAAGGAATGGTGGATACACGAAGAGCACAAATCATAATATTCACTGACCTTATAGTATCATAAATTTGCGACAAAAAACACAATTGTTTCAATAGAAATGTAAATAAAGCGTAAAAAGCATTCAAGTATCATATATATTAAGACACTGGTGCCTTATAATTGTCATCAATTGTGAAGCATAGCCTTATATTCATACATGGGGATTGGGGGGTCATACTTTTATTTTGGATCTTGGTGGGGGGGGGGGGTCATAGATTGGTTTTCGATATCGGTGGGGGTCAAACTTTGAAATCTCCTTTCTCGGAAAAACCATCCAACCCTCCCACCCAGTAAATAATGACCGGCCTCTAAAATGATTCGACATGACTCGCATGTGCAGGCATCTTGACGACAACTGACAACCCGATCCCCCTATTATGACTAATTTGAACTTGTCCATTTGGATTCCGTCCTCAGTTGTCGAGAACCAAGCAATATCCGCGCCCATGGTTCGAGCGAATCCTCGCTTATTAAACTTTTGTGTTTTGAAATAAACAGATAGCGTTCCGGGAGGCAGGTTTGTGTAAACTAATTGCCGTTTTTACCACAGACATGCAATATTCAGTTCAATAGTTCTCTCGAAATTACTTCACTGAACTATAGGCAAAAAAAATATAAATATATATATATTTGCCAAATAAATTGTTTGTTAACACTGTGCCGAAATTTTGATATTCAATGTCCCATTTTTACAAAATGGAATTAACCTAATTTATAGATGTCAATCGATCAACTCTGCTTCTGTGTTATTTCACAGAAAGTCGCGACGCATGCAGCGACGAGAACCTGGAGATCACGTGTGCTGCTGACGAGGTTATCGTGATGACGTCAGCAGAGTACGGGCGTAAAGAGCTAGGCCGGTGTATCACAAAACAAAACGACTTTATGGGATGTACAAATGACGCGCTGGCTCAGCTGGACGGATGGTGTTCTGGGCGAAGACAGTGTGAAGTTGACATAAGAAATCTCGAGTCATCCAACACAGAGTGCCCAGAATTTCTCAAACTCTACCTGAACGTGAACTATGAATGCCGTAAAGGTTGGTTGATTACGTTAATTTTTGCATAAACAACATAAACATTCAAGTAATATATTTGCCATTGTTTTGTTATAAGATTTGAGTATTAGCCTATTCTTGTTGTTGCTGTTGTTGTTGCTGTTGTTGTCAATATTATCTCTCAATTGTCTGGATTTTTGTCTCATGCAGTTATCAAACGCAGAGAAAGGTGCCCTGTTGGCCAACCGCAAGCACTCTCCGATATAACAGGATTGATTTCCAGTCACGTGACTGACGAGACCGGATGTGGAACACCGAGATCTCCCTGGATTATCAAAGCCAATCCTGGACAAACCATAGACCTGACGCTGTTAGACTTTAGCGCGGCAGATTCTGATGGTCGCACGAGCTTTGTCACGTGTCAGCGTAGTTACGGCTTTATCCTCGAGAGGTCGCTGGGCATCAATCATACTATTTGTGGCGGTAACACTCGCCAGGTGGTGCTGTATCACTCCAAGACCTACACGATAGAAGTCAACTTGATTCAGAAGTCGAGGAGGACTGATGACGCTAAATTCTTGATCGAGTTCTCATGTACTTTCGTGTGTCACATCAATGTTTAGAACAGTGTTTTGCGATGAACAAACAATTTACGGTATGTAGAGATTTCAATTGTATTTCCAAAGCTGTGGGATGTCCAGACCTGACCCCTCCCGCGCGTGCGTGGTACAAGAGAGAAGGTAACGAGGCTGTGATTGGCTGCGAGACAAACGATCAGGAATGGCGGCTCACGTGCACCGGAAACACGTGGCAGGGAACAGTCGGAAACTGCTCCACAGAACCAGGTAAGGAACCAAAAGATTTCCTTTTATGAAACGTCACAAATGTGTTCGCATTAATGTCAGATTTGTTCAATTTTGTAGACAACACTCTTGGTTTATTGCAGTCGTGGTGGCAGTGAAAGAGAAACAAGAGCAAGCCGAGGAGTTTCCGGTTTCTACCCTCGTGATCACAACCAGTATCATAGGTGGCGCTGTGATCGTCACTGTGGCAGCCATCATGTGTGGAGTCATACACATGAAGAAATACAAGTATGAACGTTTCTATGTTATCATACTTTTAATTTGATAACCTATAGTTATGGCGTTGCGTCCGTCGTCCATCGGTGCCGTCTTTGAAGTTTTTATCTTTGAAGTTCATAATCGAATACTAGTATTTATGAAATTCTGAACAGAAATAACGATGAATACTTTAAGAATGGGTCAATATCTTCACCCTTGCATTGTTTTTCAAAAGCGTCGAAAAAATTGGCGGCCATTTTTCGCAAAATTTGGCCAAGCAATTTAAATGCTTTTTGTACGACTTCACGATTGTACATTCATCACATGTAGAGATAGACGTGGAATCAATACCCAGTATTAAGTATTCCGAGCAAACAAAACAGGGTCCGTTATCCAATCTCATAGTCCGCGGACAGAAAGTCATATCAGGCATACGAAGTGAGAGAAAACAAAAATAACAGGGAACTTTTCACGAGTCAGTCAAAAAAATATCCAAAAATGAAGTAAAACCATGTGAGGTGTTAGCACGTTTATACGGAAGCACAGTGCTGCCACTTGAGAAAAAAAATTAAGTCGTTTTAACGAGATAATAAGTCGTTTTAACGAGATAATAAGTCGATTTAACGAGATATCTCGTTAAAACGACTTATTATCTCGTTAAAACGACTTAATTATCTTCTTAAAACGACTTATTATCTCGTTAAAACGACTTAATTATCTCGTTAAATCGACTCATTATCTCGTTAAAACGACTTTTTTTTCTCATGTGGCAGCACTGCGCTTCCGTACGTTTGACTGGAAAATCACATGTTTATCTGATTGGTATTCGATGATGATGGAAATCAAAACTGTCATTTTTAATTTGGATATCGGCGACCATTGTCTCAAACTCTTTATTTACTCGTTATTCGCTTTTGAGAATCTTTTCTTTTGATCCCAGTCATCTTTTGTTTCTCCACTAAAGACGCTGAATAAAGCAGTAAACCTAGATTGGATAAACCGGCTTATGCAAATGAATAGAAATAGCGTCATTGGTTTTTGACATTCCATGACCTCAAAATGTCAGAAACGGTCATTCTCAAAGAACCGCATTTTTGGACATGCCAATAATTTAACAATGTACATTCTGTGGTAACCTTCTTAGCCCTTGGTCTATTTTTTACTGACGTAGCTTTGCCCATGTTTGTGACTGGTTTGTGTCTCTTCTTTCCACACAAAAGGATCAAACAAGACAGAAGAAGACTGGAGCTGCAGATAAACTACGCCACTGTCGACAGACGAACGTTTGCCGCAAACCACGGCCCGATGGTGAAAGAGGGTAATCTGATATGCATGGAGCCACAAGCCAATATCTTTAATCCGGCAACTGAGAAAGAACCAATCTGGAAGTCGCCACTTCCAGATCCACACGAGAACGACACGTCATATCCTGCTCAGTGCGCAGGCGCGACTCTGCCAGGTCACGTGGTCTCGGCTGACAGATGGAACAACCTCCAGGAACAAGCGCCTCTTCAAAGTTCCACCCTCGGACCCAAGTACTGCCCTCTGGATAACTAATATTGATATTCAACGTAATGTCTATTTTGTACATGTACATAATGTTGCTCGTTTTGGTGACATTTTATGTAATAGTTTAGTTTTGTATATGATTTACACTGATACTAAAACAGATACATAGTGATGTAAATGAATGTATGTAATGTTTCAATTCAGAATATCCTGTAAATAACTGTAATGATATTTATTATTTAGCAAAGCCTGTTTGTCGACTTCGTATGTAATCAACAATGCATAATAAAAATTAGCCCAAGAGCAAAGAAAATATAACCGGAGTAATGTACAGTGTTAGAAGTAATTGTTTTCTCAGTAAAATGGCTGCTTTGATATATCAAATTCAATACAGTTCAAATTCAACGTGACCTTTAAAAAAATAGCCCAAGGGCTAAGAGAGGTTACCGGACAATATATATTTTAAATTCAAGGGTAACGAAACTTATACACGTCACAGGGGTGTATATGATAAGTGTTGTGCATCAATAGAAAAAACAGTTACTGAAAAGATTTTGCGAGACCGAACTCCAAAATTGGCCGTTTTTCGTCGAAAATGGCCGCCATTTTGAAATAAATGCGAAAATAAAAAAAAATAAAAAATACCTCCTTCTCGAACTATTTGTAGGCATTTTTGTGCGGAAACTTCAGAAAGATTCGATTGTGAACTTTAAAGATAAAAATGTAGACGGACGACGACGACGACGACGAGGGACGAAGACGACGGACGACGGACGCAACACCACGGCAATAGGTTATTGGACCAAAGGTCCGGTAACCTAAAAACACCTGATGTGACTGCCTATACATGTATGCTCATAATACAAACCTAAGCTTCATCTACAAGCATTATGACAATTACCACTCAAAATCATTTTAGGTTGAGGTCAACGTCATCAGAAGATGTCCCATATGAAATGTCTTATTTGATTATAGTACACATACCTGAGGTACAAACGTTTAGGTCCACGGGCCAATTTGTGCATATCATGCCATTCTGGGCCTTTCTGGTCTGTGTATCGGACTTTATGAGGAATTCAAGGCGCTCCATCTTCCAATTAATGCAACATCAAGTATCCCATTTGGCAGGTTTTGAAATAAAAATCTAACAAAGTGCATATTTGGCATTTAACAAAATTGGCTGTTTTGACCTTTCAAGGTGATCAAAGGTCAAATTCTTCAAGCATTCTAGGAGTACGGTTGCGATAGGCCCCATAAAAAAGGGGCGACATTTTTTTCTAAAGAGGGTATTTTTGGCCTAGAAATGACCCAAAATGAACAATACCGCGATTTACATGTAAGACTCCAAAAAAAATCTACCGACCAGTCAAAAACTCAAAATAGTCGCCACGAGTAGATCCACGATTAAAGAGCAACGAATCTGATACAAGTCACTAAGGTACATATATAAGGGGAAAATGTTGGAATGAAAATGTCCAAACAGTTTTTGAGAAAATGGCCACCAAAAGTCCAAAATTGGGTGTTTTTCGGGACAAAAGGCCAATTTGACTTTTCAATGTCATTGGAAGTCAAATTCAAGGTCACCACTGAAACCGCAATATATGAGTTCCCATTTGAATATGTCAAAATATAATTTCTATCTTGAAGTATTCTACGAGATTACTCCACACAGCTCCCATTATGAAGCCAAAAGTGGGGGAAAACAATTCAACACAAATCATGCAAGTCATGTTGAGTCATTTCCAGCAAAATAAAAATGTCCCAAACATTTTACAATAGCGGAATTTTTTTTTTTTTGGAAATGACTCAACATAACTTGCATGATTTGTGTTGAATTTTTGTTTTGTTGACCCGTCAAAAAATCACGATAGCCTCATGCAGACCGGCGATTCAAGGGCAATGAAACTTATACACTTCACAGAGGGGATGAGAACCCTTAGATCAAACAGTGTTGAGAAAATTGCCGCCAAAGTCCAAAATTGAGCGTGTTTGACAAAATGGCCGCCATTTTGAAAAATTGCGAAAATGAAAGACCTGAAAAAAATACCTCCTTCTTGAAAAATTCTAGGCTCCTTCTTGAAATATTTTTATTCATTTTTGTGCAAAATTTCAGAAAGATTCGCGTGTAAACTTTAATGATAAAAATGTAGACGTACGTACAAACGCAACGCCATGCCAATATGTTATCGGACCAAGGGTCCGGTACACCAAAAAGAAGAGCGTATGATTGTCGAAGTTCTCTGTGGCTGTGTCCCCTAGTATATTTTGTGAGCCATGATTAGGGCAACTCATCATATCACCTTCTATGACCCGTACTACATAATACATGTGATTTATTGCTTGACATTTCACTTTTACTTTTTCAAAATTGTAAATCGTAAAGAATTGATTATGTCCAGGCTGACTATTCCCCCCAGGAATATATGTCCGGGGGACCTAAAATACATGGGACATATTCCATTTACACCTGTAGTGATTTCAGTGGTGACCATGAATTTGATTAAATGACCTCAAAAAGTCGAAACAGTAGACTATGTTTTAGTAAAAAAAAAAACAACAGTTGTGGCTAAACATTATAATTTTCCCGGTAATCTTTTTGAGACCTTGGGTTAATTTTGCAAACCACAAAAATTGAAACTTCAGTGAATAAATAAATTAGATAGCAAAACATCTATTGGGAATTGATAGAATACCTTTACATCGTATTCGAGTGTTTTTATACACCTAGGAATTTATTAGCCAAAATAATTAATTTACTATCATCGCGCACAAAACAAATCACCGGAAAATATTTTTTTATAATCATTTCCATATTCAGCGACAGCAAAATTCTATGCCGTACCAACTGATCATTCGATTCTGCCTTTAAAAGGAAACTCTGTCGCATAGCTATCAATCCTATGTAGATGTGCAGTAAGCAATATGCTCGTGCTTTTGGATCCAATGTTCACAATGTATTACCTCTGAGATAATCCACATCGGTTAAACACACAAGATTCTAGCGTGTCCATAATGTCCATCATTTCGATCCCTCGCGATAATCTATAATAGTCAAAGTGTTCAGGAGATCAGTGGGTATAGAAACCTTTAAAAAAAATTACACCTTCATGGTTGTACTACTTTCCGTAGGTTATGCAGTAGACGAGAGTAGGCGCCCTCTGGGAATGTACTCGTAAATTAAATGAACATTTTTTTGACATTAGAGCGTTGGGGGCGAAGCCGAGGTTATCGTGATGACGTCAGCAGAGTACGGCCGGAAGGAAGTGGGACGCTGTATCACTAAGCACGATGAATATATCGGCTGTACCAATGACGTGTTGGGTCTCCTGGATCAATGGTGTTCTGGACGCAGTGAATGTAGTGTGGATGTGGGTGATTTGGAGTCGTCCAACCAGGAGTGTTTGGCTTTCCTCAAACTCTATCTCAATGTTGATTACGAGTGTCGCCAAGGTAGGCATAATGTGATATAAATTCATAGTGGCATGTGATCCCATGTTGACCATATTATGTATACCCCAACTTCGCAGCTCATGGTTTTCAAAACACCACACTACAATTACTGAACTATTCAGTGATATTCTTACACATTAGTTTTTATTCTACTGCAAGTATTCTTAAAATGTTAACCTATCAGTAATGACGCCAAGACAAGGGTGCCCCGCCGGTGAGGCTCAACCTATGTCTGACGTCACTGGAGTGATTTCTAGTCACGTGACAGATGAGACTGGATGTGGATCACCGAGATCTCCCTGGATTATCAAAGCCAATCCCGGACAAACCATAGACCTGACGCTGTTAGACTTTAGCGCGGCAGATTTTGATGGTCGCACGAGCTTTGTCACGTGTCAGCGTAGTTACGGCTTTATCCTCGAGAGGTCGCTGGGCATCAATCATACTATTTGTGGCGGTAACACTCGCCAGGGGGTGCTGTATCACTCCAAGACCAACACGCTAGAAGTCAACTTGATCCAGAAATCTAGGAGGACGGATGACGCTAAATTTTTGATAGAATATTCTGGTATGTTACTTACACCAATCCCTTAAAAAACATGCCTACACTTTGAATTTATGAATGATATTTAGCTATTTTATTGAAGTACATGCAGGTATGAAACGCACAGATTATTTCTCCTTTCAGCAATGGGATGTCCAGACCTGACCCCTCCCCCGCGTGCGTGGTACAAGAGAGAAGGTAACGAGGCTGTGATTGGCTGCGAGACGAACGACCAGGAATGGCGGCTCACGTGCACCGGAAACACGTGGCAGGGAACAGTCGGAAACTGTTCCACAGAACCAGGTATTGATCTGAATTTTTTGTTAAGAACTGGAAAAGCGGGAAATTCTAATTTATTTCCCACTTCTGTAAATTCACTAGATTATTCCCCATTCCAGTGGTTGTTGCAGTGAAAGAATCGAAGCAAAAGCAAGCCGAGGAGTTTCCGGTCTCCACCCTCGTGATCACAACCAGTATCATAGGTGGCGCTGTGATCGTCACTGTGGCAGCCATCATGTGTGGAGTCATCCACATGAAGAAATACAAGTGAGTTAAAGGATATATGCTTTCTTGTTTCACTCAAGTAGGCCTAATTATAGTGGAAGTAAGAATGATTAACCATCTTTCTATTGTATTACAGGATCAAACAAGAAAGGAGGAGACTGGAGCTGCAGATAAACTACGCTACGGTTGACAGACGAACGTTTGCCCCGAATCACACCCCGACAGTGAAAGAGGGTAATCTGATATGTATGGAGCCACACACACAACCCAACATCCCTAATCCGGCAACTGAGAAGGAACCAATCTGGAAGTCGCCACTTCCTGATCCACACGAGAACGACACGTCATATCCAGCTCAGTGCGCAGGCGCAACTCTGCCAGGTCACGTGATCTCGGCTGACAGATGGAACAACCTCCAGGAACAAGCGCCTCTTCAAGGTTCCACTCTCGGACCCAAGTACTGCCCTCTGGACAACTGAACAATACAGTGTAGTTGCTTGATATCTTTCTAGAGTTACAAGTGACTTGATTTCGTGTTCACGATGCAGTTTTACAACAACAAAAAAGCCTGTCATCCCTCAATAAACACTTGGCATGTACAAGTAAACATGAATTGGATGTTCGTGAATATCTTCATTTTAATTACTTGCCGGAATTTAAATTCCGGCAAGTATGTTGGTCGGTTGGTTTGTGTGTTTATGTGTTTGTTACTTGCCGGAATCTAAAGATTTCGGCAAGTATGTTGGTCGGTTGGTTTGATTGATTGTTACTTGCCGGAATCTAAAGATTTCGGCAAGTATGTTGCTCTGTTCGTGGATGTGTTTGTTTGTTACTTGCCGGAATCTAAAGATTTCGGCAAGTATGTTGCTCTGTTCGTGGATGTGTTTGTGTGTTTGTTTGTTACTTGGCGAAATCTTCGATTTTGCCAAGTATGTTGATCGGTTTGGATGTGTGTTTGTAATTACTTGGCAAAATAAATTTTGCCAAGTATGTTGGTCAGTCATCTTGTTTGTTTGTTTGTTTGTTTGTTTGTTTGTTTGTATGTTTGTCTGTCCGTCTGTTATGACGATAGCGGGCGCAATTCTTGTCGCATTTTCATGAAATTTTCACACAATATGCACAAGCAGCTTCCGCATAAGCCTTTCATTTCTGAAGGTCAAAGGTCAAAAATTGACGTCAAGGTCGTTCAAAAACCAAAAAATTAAAAATCGTAATAACTTCAGTTATATTCTATCTAGATTTTCGAGATTTCTTGCATCGATTACTATGGCCAATTCTGCATCTTTTGATGTATGGCCGACAGCTGTTGAGTCAAAATTGACGATTTTGACTCCAGGTTAAAAAGACGGGGGTCAGGAGTTTCTGGATCAAAAGTTTCATGCATTGCTGTGCAGTCAATTCTTGTCGGATTCTTATGAAATTTTCACAGCATATGCACACCAGATGTCGACATATTCCTGTCGTTTCTCAAGGTCAAAGGTCAAGAATTAACGCCAAGGTCATTGAAAAACCAAAAAATTAAAAATTGTCATAACTCCACTTTCATTCCACCTGCACTTCCAAAAGTGTTCACGTCTTTTATTATGGCCAATTCTGAATCATTTGTTGTATGACCGACAGCGGTTGAATCAAAATTGACGATTTAAACTTCAGGTGAAATACATGGGGGTCAGGAATTTCGGATCCAAAGTTTAACACATTGCTGCGCAGTCAATTCTTGTGTGATTTTGGCGAACTTTTCACAGAATATGCGCACGAAATGTCCGCATAACCCTTTTGATTTGGAACATCATAGCTCTCAAACTGTTGTCAGGGCAACAGAAAATCGTTACTGAAAAGCATTACATAAAAGCAATAATAGCATTGCTATATGAAACACACCTCTTCACATTGCAAGCCACGTTAGTGCTGTGCGTAGAGCGTAGGACTTTGAATCCACAGACCCGGGTTCAATACTCTCTCAAAACTTTTTTTTTTCTCCCTTATAAGATCATGTATTTAATTCCAAACAACAAAACAACACAATCGTGTCGTACAAACTCAGCAAATAAAAGTAGCAGGAGTAATCTTCATTGTTTCAATGTCATCACACTTAATTATTTCTCATTATGTATTCCTTAAATCATTTACAGTGTCTCATTGGTTCCATTATGATCATGTTTTTCATGCATCATAGCGCATCTCTGTTAACTCCTAAATATACCAGTACACACTCGGTTGCGTATTAATACAGTATATCATATATGTATCCAAATGCAGGTCTCAAACAACATATCGGTGGTTTTCTGACTCAGTGATGTACTAGTGATATAACAAAGCCTAAAACTCTACTCTTAATACAGTCTGTGTCAAACGACAGGCCACTTTATATCAGAACTATTGGGGGTGATCAACCGGCGGAGCAAACGGGCCCCATTCCCGGTTTTTAGCAGTACATACAATAAATACACCACTTCACACTGTCGGTAACTTTGGTGCTGTGCATAGAGCTCAGGACATTGAATCCACAGACCCGGGTTCAACTCTCTCTCAAAACTTGTTTTTTTCTCTCTAACTTACAGGATCATGTCTTTTATAGCATAACTGTACAATTACAACTTACTTAAAAGCAACTAGATAATTTTAAAAAAAGAACTATTCAAGTCTCTTTCAGAACGTTTTTTTAGCTAGTTTATAGACCTCTCTTCAAGATCATTAACTTTATTTTGCCAAGTCCTAGCTCTTTGAGCGATTGCTTCATTTTGTTTGTTTGTTTGTTTGTTTGTTTGTCTGTTCGCCCTCTAGAGGGCACAATTTTCATCTGATTTTTCTGAAATTTTGACCACACATGCACATCCAAATTCTTAGATCCCGCATTGTTTTTCAAGGTCGTAGGTCAAAGGTCAAGGTCACACGAACGTTTTGAAAATCGTTTGCCATTTAAGCCAATGATAAACTTAAAACGTCCCTATCTCAAAAACTATTGCAGATATAGCAAAAATATCGTTATTTTCAGATCAGTCACATAGGTTTAATATATAAAAAGCATAGATTATGCAAATTAGCATATATTTCACTATGATGATGTCATCTCACACCAAACCGGAAGTAGAATTATTTTTCAAGCAAATGGGCCCAGGATGCCCAAGGATCAGTTATTAGGCCGTTTTGGTGTGTTTCAAGGCCAAAAATTGATACTTTCCCCTATTATCACCCACTTTCCATAAAAACCTCCATATCTCAATAAATATTGATCATAGAGCAAAAAGGACGCTATTTTCGGACCCATAGGGCTAATTGGCAATATACTAGGTGTGGTTTGGTATCAGATTACAGCTGTTGTGTCAAATTACACCAAACCGGAAGTAGAATTATTTTTCAAGCAAATGGGCTCAGGATGCCCAAGGATAAGTTATTAAGCCAATTTGGTGTCTCTCAATGCCCAAAAGTGATACTTTCCCCTATTATCACTCACTTCCCATAAAAACCTCCATATCTCATTAAATATTGATCGTAGAGTAAAAAGGACGTTATTTTGGGACCCAAAGGGCTAATTGGCATTAAACTATGTGTGGTTTGTTATCAGATAACACCTGTGGTGTCAAATTACACCAAACCGGAAGTAGAATTATTTTTCACGCAAATGGGCTCAGGATGCCCAAGGATCAGTTATTTATCCATTTTGGTGTCTTTCAAGGCCCAAAAATGATACTTTCCCCTATTATCACCCACTTTCCATAAAAACCTCCATATCTCAGTAAATATTGATCGTAGAGGAAAAAAGACGTTATTTTTGGATCTGAAGGGCTATTTGGCATTAAACTAAGTGTGGTTTGTTATCAGATTACACATGTGGTGTCAAATTACACCAAACCGGAAGTAGAATTATTTTTCAAGCAAATTGGCTCAGGATGCCCAAGGATCAGTTATTTTTCCAGTTTGGTGTCTTTCAAGGCCCAAAAATGATACTTTCTCTTATTATCACCCACTTTCCATAAAAACCTCCACATCTCATTAAATATTGATCATAGAGCAAAAAGAACGTTATTTTCTCACCCGGAGGGCTAATTTGCATTATAAGAGGTGAGGTTTGGTATCAGAATACAGCTGTGGTGTCATATTACACAAAACCAAAAGTAGACATATTTTGAAGCGAATAGGCTCAGGATGCCCATTGTTCAGTTCTCAGGCCGTTTTAGTGTAAAAAAAACCAAACATATACTTCTATCAAGTTGACATGCTGTGAATACTTTTGAGTTATTGGCACAGTTGAATTACACAATTGCCACCAACGTTACAGGTAGTAACTACAAAATCAAAAAATCCAATCAATTTCAACATGTCAGATTTTTTCAAAGTGTCAATACTATTGTAACTGTCATGATTAAACTACATCTATCAGACACCAATAACGCATTTAGTAAGTGCAATTGTCCCACCAATACAGTTTTTGTTTATAACACAAACTGCTCCTCAATGACATTTCAAAATTAAAAATTCAATTAGTTTTTCACAGTTGGATTTCGCCAAGTGTCACTGCGGAGCAGTGATAAAAAACAACCACTGTATATTGCAATTAATGTCTGAAGTATCGCTCAAGAAGTCATCAAATCTGAAGTGTGTCCAGCTCAATCTTCAAGTATTTGAGCAACTCAGCTCAGACAATTGTGAACAGCGCTGATGTAATCACATTGTAATGCTGTTATCTAGTTTTATGGCAAATATCAAATCTGTCAAAATGCTAAAATCTAAAACGCAAAAAGACGCTGCATTTCGCCAAGGCTGCTTGCAGCGTTTTCTCGTTTGTTTGTTACTTGACGAAATCAAAGATTTTGTCAAGTATGTTGATCGGTTCCGTTTGTTACTTGACGAAATCAAAGATTTTGTCAAGTATGTTGATCGGTGCCGTTTGTTTTTTTGTTTGTTTGTTTGTTAGCGCTCTACAGGCCACAGTTTTGATCGGATTGTTACCAGATTTTCAGGGTGAGTTCTGTAAGCGAATAGGAAGACATCGATTGCTTTTAGATAAAATCGCTAAGAAATTGTTTCCATGGCAACAGAAAACATGAAAATCACATAAAAGACTATAACTCCGGTTATAATTGTCATAGAGACTTCAAATTAAGTGCATTTCGTAGATATACTCGAGTTCTATCTTTTTTGACATTGACCTTGACCTTTGACCTTGACCTTGAGAAGTTCGCCTGAGGTCGAAGTCAAGGTCAAGTACGAAGGTCGGCGCAGCATATCGAGTAGTATATCGTTGGAAAGGTCTTGAGCCCCTGATTCCAGTGATATCTCATTTTTGGCGCTGCGACGTAAACTGACGTCACAATGACGCCATAAACGTCAAAAATCCGAAATTTCAAAGAGTCATAACATCACCAATAGTGTATGGAATCCCTTGAAATTTGATATACATTTTGACAGCATCGACCTCTACGAACTCAAGTACAAAGGTCAAAGGTCAAGGTCAAGGTCATCGAAATCTCAGAAAAACACATTTCTGGTGATAACATCCGTTTGAATCATCGTGGGTTCATGAAATTTGAACCATGTCATTCAGAAGAGGTATGGCAATCAGACAAATATGTCAATTCCATGATTGACCTCGAACTTTGTCTATAATCTGACAAAACTTAATCAGAATCCTATGAGTATTTTGGATTTTACAGATATTTTTTATGTTTTCATGGCTCCAATTTTCACGAATTTACTGAACATTAATATAAAGCATTTCTTTGCAGTCAGTTGCAGTGTTATTTCTAGTTTATGGTCCACTTTTCACATTTGGAATAAATTGAAAACTCGCCGAGATATCAAAGTAGAAAGAGCAGTGGGGTGAAATCGATTCTCAATCCGTTCAGATGCTAATAAGCTGTAGAAACGATTACCCCCTGTGGACATGTCCCTTTCTAAATATACACACTCGGTTGGATAGTAGTACAGTATATCATATATGTATCCAAGTGCACATCTCAAACAACATTTCTTTTGCTTTTTGACTCAGAGGTGTCCAACTGGTATGATAAAGTCTAAAACTCATGTCTAAATACAGTCTGGGTCAAGCGACAGGCCACTATATATCAGAATTCTTGGGCATGACGAACCGGCATAGCAACCGGCCCCATTCCCGGTTTTCAGCAGTAATTTGTCTCACGATCAAAGGTCCTGTGCATGCATCAGATATTTATGACAACAGAATCGCTCCCATCATAAGCAAAATTGCATGCTTCACTCTTTTGTCTTTTCGCACTCTAGCGTCCACAATTTTTGCGCTAGCATCCCCAAACTTCTTTGATGTACAGCTATCAGCCTTGTTACGGCACTGCACGTTTTGAAAAAAAATCGGTTCATTGATGACGTCACAAAAAATTCCTAAAAACTCGAAAAATCCCTATCTCTCATCATTAGCGAATTTTCAAAAATTCACACAGGAGTCATATTTAGTGTGATACCTCTGAAATTTGACACATTGATGAATGATAATATTGTCCATCAAACCGCGAAGTTTTGTTTGGATCCATCGAACGTCAATGACGTCACGACGTAAAACGTCAATTTTTGAAATGGGGCTATATCTCAAAAAGTATTCGTCGTACAGAGAAGCGGATTGCACCACTGGAAAGCTCGTTGAATTCTGGTTTAGGAGGGTGCTGTCCGATACTTTTCCGCCATGATAGATTTTTCGCTATGACGTCATAAACGTAAGGCCGGTCATATCAATTTTTCGACTTTTCAGCGAACATTCAAACCTACACTGTGCACTCAAATTTGAAGGTATTGGACTGTGATTATGAGAACATATGTGGCATATTATTACCCAGTCATATACCGAGTTTTAACATGCCACCTGCAACGTCAATGACGTCATGACGTAAAACGTCAATTTTTAAAATGGAGCTATATATTGAAAAGTATTCGTCGTACAGAGAAGCGCATCACACCACTGGAAAGCTCGTTGAATTCTGGTTTAGGAGGGTGCTGTTAGATACTTTTCTGCTATAATAAATTTTTCGCTATGACGTCATAAACGTAAGGCCAGTCATATAAATTTTTTGATATTTCAGCAAACATTCAAACCTACACCGTGCACTCAAAGTTGAAGGTATTGGACTGTGATTATGAGAGTATATGTGGCATATTAATACCCAGTCATATACCGAGTTTCAACACGCTACGGGCAACGTCAATGACGTCATGACGTATAACGTCAATTTTCAAAATGGAGCTATATATTGAAAAGTATTCGTCGTACAGAGAAGCGGATTGAACCACTGGAGAGCTCGTTGAATTCTGGTTTGAGAGGGAGCTGTCCGAGACTTTTCCGCCACGATAGATTTTTTGCTATGACGTCATAAACGTAAGGCCGGTCATATAAATTTTTCGACATTCCAGCAAACATTCAAACCTACACCGTGAACTCAAATTTGGAGGTATTGGACTGAATGTCTATGCCTAAATAGCATGTTGTCTAATATAACCTGCAAAATTTCAGGGTCACATCTCAGAGGTTAAGGTCAGGATCAGTTCAGTAATCATTTCGTCAAGCTTACGACCTATGGTCGCTGGTTTGTTTGTTTGTTCACCCTCTACAGGCCACAGTTCTCATTGGAAATTTATGAAATTTGGTAGAAAGGTTTTAGGCTAAAAAAGGAAGGTCCCAGACTCTTTGTTAAGCTCAAGGTCAAATAACAAAGTCAAGGTCATGAAAACACATAAGTGGCCACAACTCTTGTTCTAATCGTCGTAGAGACTTCCAATTTAGTGCATATCATAGATATACTCAAGTTCTATCTTTCTTAACCTAGACCTTGACCTTTGACTTTGACCTTGAGAAGTTCGCTTGAGGTCGAAGTCAAGGTCAAGTACGAAGGTCAGCGCAGCATATCGAGTAGTATATCGTTGGAAAGGTCTTGAGCCCCTGATTCCAGTGATATCTTATTTTTGGCACTGCAACGTAAACTGACGTCACAATGACGTCATAAACGTCAAATTCCCCAAATTTCAAAAGGCCGTACAGGCCACAGTTCTCATTGGAAATTCATGAAATTTGGTAGAAAGGTTTTAGGCTGAAAAAGGAAGGTCCCAGATTCTTTATTAAGCTCAAGGTCAAATATCAAGGTCAAGGTCACGCAAAATGTCGAAAACACATAAGTGCTCATAACTCCAGTTCCAATCGTCGTAGAGACTTCAAATCAGGTGCATATTGTAGATATACTCGAGTTCTATCTTCCGTGACATTTACCTTGAACTTTGACCTTGACCTTGAGAAGTTCGCATGAGGTCGAAGTCAAGGTCAAGTACAAAGGTCAGCGCAGCATATCGAGTAGTATATCGTTGGAAAGGTCTTGAGCCCCTCATTCCAGTGATATCTCATTTTTGGCGCTGCGACGTAAACTGACGTCACAATGACGTATTAAACGTCAATAATCCGAAATTTCAAAGGGTCATAACATCGTCAATAGTGTATGGAATCCCTTGAAACTTGGTATGCATTTTGACAGCATTGACCTCTACGAAGTGAAATACAAAGGTCAAAGGTCAAGGTCAAGGTCATCAAAATCTCAGAAAAACACATTTCTGGTGATAACATCCGTTTGAATCATCGTGGGCTCATGAAATTTGAACCATGTCATTCAGAAGAGGTACGGCAATCAGACAAATATGTCAATTCCATGATTGACCTCGAACTTTGTCTATTATCTGACAAAACTTAATCAGAATCCTATGAGGATTTTGGATTTTACAGATATTTTTTATGTTTTCATGGCTCCAATTTTCACAAATTTACTGAACATTAATTTTGAAGCATTTCCTTGCAGTCAGTTGCAGTGTTATTTCTAGTTTATGGTCCACTTTTCACATTTGGAATAACTTGAAAACTCGCCGAGATATCGAAGTAGAAAGAGCAGTGGGGTGAATCTGATTCTCAACCCGATAATTCACTTGCCAATAAGCTGTAGAAACGATTATCCCCTGTGGACATGTCCCCTTCTAAATATACACACTCGGTTGCATAGTATTACAGTTCATCATATATGTTTCCAAGTGCACATCTCAAGCAATGTGTCCAACTGATATAATAAACTCTAGAACTCATGTCTAAATACACTCTGGGTCAAGCGACAGGCCACTTTATATCAGAATTTTTGGGGGTGATGAACCGGCATAGCAACCGGCCCCATTCCCGGTTTTTAGCAGTAATTTCTCTCACGATCAAAGGTCCTGTGCATGCACCAGATATTTATGATAACAGAATCGCTCCCATCATAAGCAAAATTGCATGCTTTACTCTTTTGTCTTTTCGCACTCTAGCGTCCACAATTTTTGCGCTAGCATCCCCAAACTTCTTTGATGTACAGCTATCAGCCCTGTTACGGGACTGCACGTTTTTGAAAAAAAATCGGTTCATTGATGACGTCACCAAAAATTCCTAAAAAGTCGAAAAATCCCTATCTCTCATCATTAGCGAATTTTCAAAAATTCACACAGGAGTCATATTTAGTCCGATACCTCTGAAATTTTACACATCGATAAATGATGATATCTTCCATCACACAGCGAAGTTTTGTTTGGATCTATCCAACGTCAATGACGTCACGACGAAAAACGTCAATTTTTGAAATGGGGCTATATCTCAAAAAGTATTCGTCGTACAGAGAAGCGGATTACACCACTGGAAAGCTCGTTGAATTCTGGTTTAGGAGGGTGCTGTCCGATACTTTTCCGCCATGATAGATTTTTCGCTAGGACGTCATAAACGTAAGGCCGGTCATATCAATTTTTCGACTTTTCAGCGAACATTCAAACCTACACTGTGCACTCAAATTTGAAGGTATTGGACTGTGATTATGAGAACATATGTGGCATATTATTACCCAGTCATATACCGAGTTTCAACACGCTACAGGCAACGTCAATGACGTCATGACGTATAACGTCAATTTTCAAAATGGAGCTATATATTGAAAAGTATTTGTCGTACAGAGAAGCGGATTGAACCACTGGAGAGCTCGTTGAATCCTGGTTTGAGAGAGAGCTGTCCGAGACTTTTCCGCCATGATGGATTTTTCGCTATGACGTCATAAACGTAAGGCCGGTAATATAAATTTTTCGACATTCCAGCAAACATTCAAACCTACATCGTGAACTCAAATTTTAAGGTATTGGACTGAATGTCTATGCCTAAATAACATGTTGTCTAATATAACCTGCAAAATTTCAGAGTCACATCTCAGAGGTCAAGGTCAGGATCAGTTCAGAAAACATTTCGTCAAGCTTACGACCTATGGTCGCTGGTTTGTTACTTGCCGGAATCTACGATTTCGGCAAGTATGTTGGTCTGTTCGTGGATGGATGGATGGATGGGTTTGTGTGTTTGTTTGTTTGTTTGTTTACAGCCTAGCGTCCACATTTCTCATCTGATTTCCTCCAAGTTTGGTGCACATATTCTCTAGAATACCGCGCAGAGAACGTCCTATTTTGGTGTATCTAGGTCAAAGGTCAAGGTCAAGGTCATGCAAAACGTCGAAAACACGTAAGTGCCTATAACTCCAGTTCTAATCGTCCTAGAGACTTCAAACTAAGTTCATATTGTAGATATACTCGAGTTCCATCTTCTGCGACCTTGACCTTGACCTTTGACCTTGACCTTGAGAAGTTCGCCCGAGGTCGAATATTTGACCTTGGAGGTCACCTCCTCCGATTTTCGATCTGATGCTTGGAAACGATGTGGGACTGGTCTCTTATGGTCAGTATCAATTTTTAGCGCGATCGGTCAATCCGTTATGACGTAATTGACGTTTCTATGGCAACGAAATCGGTCCCATTACAAGCGAAATTGCATGTTTCAAGCTGTACATGCTGATGAACGCGTCAATAATGTGCATACAAATCTAATGATACACTTGTTTATAGGCAAGGACGAGTTTTTTCGTTCCAAGAAATTTCAAGGTCAAAGGTCGAAAGTCAAGGTCAATATTGACCTGCAAGTGGAAACCATGTAGGTCATTATATCTCAGGAAGTAAGCAAGATAGAGACACGAAAGTAAATCCACAGTATTGCACTCACTTAGCCTAACAACTTTTGTATTTACACCTAAGGCGTTTGACCGATAGCCTTTGCAAGCGCCTGAGGTCGAAGTTGACCTAAAAAATGACCTTGACCTTGACCTTTTGCAAAAATATCGAGTAGTAGCTCGTTTGAAAGGTCTTTGAGAGTAGTTTCCAAATCTGTTGTAATTTTTGGAATCGGACGTCAATTGACGTCATAATGACGTCAAACGTGATTTTAGACTGACATTCAGGCCTTTTGAGTGTCATATGTGCAAAGTTATAACATTTACTGCAGATCTAACAGATGCAAACGATGTGGTTTCTTTCTATGATGGTCTCTATCAATTTTTAGCTCAATCGATATATCCGTTTTGACGTTATTGGCGTTTTTGTGGCAACAAATCCAGAAAATTTCAAAGGAAACTCATTATTTGAAGATATTATGATTTTGTACGGTGATAATATAACATATATAAACAGACTTTTATCATGCATATTCATAAAACTCCATTCACAGTATGTTTGCAGCATAGAATTGATGTCAATTGACGAAAGTCAAGGTCATGCAAAATGTCTAAAACACAGAGGTGGCCATAACTCCGGTTCTAATCATCCCAGAGTCTTCAAATCAAGTGCATATTTTAGATAAACTCGAGTTCTAACTTCTGTGACCTTGACCTTGACATTTGACCTTGACCTTGAGAAGTTCGCCTAAGGTGAAATTCAAGGTCAAGTAGGAAGGTCAGCGCACCAAATTGAGTAGTATATCGTTGGAAAGGCCTTGAGCCTCTGATTCCAATGATATTTCATTTTTGGCGCTATAACGTACACTGACGTCACAGTGACATCACAAACGTCAACTTCCCGAAATTTCAAAAGGCCACAACATAGTCAATAGTGTATGGAATCCCTTGAAACTTGGTATGCATATTGACAGCATTGACCTCTACGAATAGAAGTACAAAGGTCAAGGTCAAAGTCAAGAAAAAGGTGAAAATATCATAAATGACAATAACTTCGGAACTAATCATCGTAGAGACTTCAAACTAAGACCATAGTGTAACGTATCAAAAGGCCGTTCTTATGGGACCTTGAATGTGACCTTTGACCTTCAAAATTCCGGCAAGTGCGTCGCCTATGGCGTCTCGTTTGTTTGTTTGTTCGCACTCTAGCGTCCACAGTTCTTGCTTAAAAGCTTCCAAAATTCGTGTGCAGAATCTGTAGTATACCGGCCAGAAAACGTCCTATTTTGGTGTGTCTAGGTCAAAGGTCAAGGTCAAGGTCAAGCAAAACGTTGAAAACACATAAGTGGCCATAACTTCGGTTCTAATGGTCCTAGAGACTTCAAATTAAGTTCATATTGTAGATAAACTCGAGTTCTATCTTCTGTGACCTTGACCTTGACCCTTGACCTTGACCTTGAGAAGTTCGCCTGAGGTCGAACATTTCACCTTGGAGGTCACCTCCTCCGATTTTCGATCTGATGCTTGGAAACGATGTGGGACCGGTCCCTCATGCTCAATGTCAATTTTTAGCCCGATCGGCCAATTCGTTATGACGTAATTGACGTTTCTATGGCAACGAAATCGACCCCATTATAAGCGAAATTGCATGTTTCAAGCTGTCGATGCTGATAAAAGCGTCAATAATGTGCGTAAAAATCTGATAATACACCAGTTTATAGTCAAGGATAAGTCCTTTTGTTCCAGAAAATTTCAAGGTCAAAGGTCGAAATTCAAGGTCAATATTGACCTGCAAGTGAAAACCATGTGGGTCACTATATCTCAGGAAATAGGCAAGATAGAGACACGAAAGTAAATCCACAGTATTGCACTCACTTAGCCTAACAACTTTTGCATTTACACCTAAGGCGTATGACCGATAGCCTTTGCAAGCGCCTGAGGTCGAAGTTGACCTCAAAAATGACCTTGACCTTGACCTTTTGCAAAAATATCGAGTAGTAGCTCGTTTTAAAGGTCTTCGAGAGTACTTTCCAAATATGTTGTCATTTTTGGAATCAGACGTCAATTGACGTCATAATGACGTCAAATGTGATTTCATACTGACATTTAGGCCTTTTGAGTGTCAGATGTGGAAAGTTATAACATATACTGCAGATCTAGCATATTCAAACGATGTGGAGTCGTCCTGTGATGGCTTCTGTCAATTTTTAGCTCAGTTGGTATATACGTTTGGACGTAATTGACGTTTTTGTGGCAACAAATTGGTAAAATTTCAAAGGAAACTCATCATTTCAAGATATTATGATCTTGTCCGGGTATAATATGACATATATGAAAACGATTTTATCATGCATATTCAAAAACTCCATTCACAGTAAGTTTGCAGTATAGAATTGACGACAAATGACGTCATAATTACGTACTCATTCCGGCAAGTGTGTGGCCTATGGCCTCTCGTTTGTTACTTGCCGGAATCTTCGATTTCGGCAAGTATGTTGGTCGGTTGGTTTGTTTATGTGTTTGTTACTTGACGAAATAAAATTTCGTCAAGTATGTTGGTCAGTACGGTTTTTTTGTTTTTTTGTTTTTTTGTTTGTTTGTTTGTTCGCTCTATAACTCGAAAACCGTTGGTCCTAGAGCAAAAAGGAGCTCAATTTCGACCCAAAGGGTAATATTAATCTATTCTATAATATTATATATCAAATTAAAGTCATTGGACACAGGTGGTGTCAAATTACACAAAACCGGAAGTAGAATTATTTGGAATCTCCAGGCCACCAGAAACGCATAGGAATTGGTTTGACACTTCTAGACCCAATATTAAGTGCGCTATGGCCAAATCCCCTATTATCGCCCATGTAAAGCTGTTTTTCAGTATATCTCAAAAACTATTGGTCCTAGAGCAAAAAGGAGCTTAATTTCGACCCAAAGGGTAATATTAATCTATTATATACTTTAAAATATCCAATTAAAGTCATTCTTAATGGTGGTGGTGTCAAATTACTCAAAACCGGAAGTAGAATTATTTGGAATCTCCAGGCCACCAGAAAGGCATAGGAAGTGGTTTGACACTTCTAGACCCAATATTAAGTGCGCTATGGCCAAATCCCCTATTATCGCCCATGTAAAGCTGTTTTTTAGTATATCTCAAAAACTATTGGTCCTAGAGCAAAAAGGAGCTTAATTTCGACCCAAAGGGTAATATTAATCTATTATATACTATAAAATATCGAATTAAAGTTATTCTTAATGGTGGTGGTGTCAAATTACTCAAAACCGGAAGTAGAATTATTTGGAATCTCCAGGCCACCAGAAAGGCATAGGAAGTGGTTTGACACTTCTAGACCCAATATTAAGTGCGCTATGGCCAAATCCCCTATTATCGCCCATGTAAAGCTGTTTTTTAGTATATCTCAAAAACTATTGGTCCTAGAGCAAAAAGGAGCTTAATTTCGACCCAAAGGGTAATATTATTCTATTATATACTATAAAATATCCAATTAAAGTTATTCTTAATGGTGGTGGTGTCATATTACTCAAAACCGGAAGTAGAATTATTTGGAATCTCCAGGCCACCAGAAAGGCATAGGAAGTGGTTTGACACTTCTAGACCCAATATTAAGTGCGCTATGGCCAAATCCCCTATTATCGCCCATGTAAAGCTGTTTTTCAGTATATCTCAAAAACTATCGGTCCTAGAGCAAAAAGGAGCTTAATTTCGACCCAAAGGGTAATATTAATCTATTATATACTATAAAATATCCAATTAAAGTCATTCTTAATGGTGGTGGTGTCAAATTACTCAAAACCGGAAGTAGAATTATTTGGAATCTCCAGGCCACCAGAAAGGCATAGGAAGTGGTTTGACATTTCTAGACCCAATATTAAGTGCGCTATGGCCAAATCCCCTATTATCGCCCATGTAAAGCTGTTTTTTAGTATATCTCAAAAACTATTGGTCCTAGAGCAAAAAGGAGCTTAATTTCGACCCGAAGGGTAATATTAATCTATTATATATTATAAAATATCCAATTAAAGTTATTCTTAATGGTGGTGGTGTCAAATTACTCAAAACCAGAAGTAGAATTATTTGGAATCTCCAGGTCACCAGAAAGGCATAGGAAGTGGTTTGACACTTCTAGACCCAATATTAAGTGCGCTATGGCCAAATCCCCTATTATCGCCCATGTAAAGCTGTTTTTAGTATATCTCAAAAACTATTGGTCCTAGAGCAAAAAGGAGCTTAATTTCGACCCAAAGGGTAATATTAATCTATTATATACTATAAAATATCCAATTAAAGTTATTCTTAATGGTGGTGGTGTCAAATTACTCAAAACCGGAAGTAGAATTATTTGGAATCTCCAGGCCACCAGAAAGGCATAGGAAGTGGTTTGACACTTCTAGACCCAATATTAAGTACGCTATGGCCAAATCCCCTATTATCGCCCATGTAAAGCTGTTTTTTAGTATATCTCAAAAACTATTGGTCCTAGAGCAAAAAGGAGCTTAATTTCGGGTCGAAGGGTAATAGTAATCTATTATATAATATTATGCATCCAATTAAAGTCATTCTTAATGGTGGTGGTGTCAAATTACTCAAAACCGGAAGTAGAATTGGAATCTCCAGGCCACCAGAAACACATAGGAAGTGGTTTGACACTTCTAGACCCAATATTAAGTGCGCTATGGCCAAAACCCCTGTTATCGCCCATGTAGAGCTGTTTTGTGTTATATCTCAAAAACTATTGATCCCAGAGCAGAAAGGAGCTTAATTTAGACAGTTTAATACATCTAATCAAAGTCATTGCTAATGATAGGGGTGTCAAATTACACCAAACAGGAAGAAGAATTATTTGAAATTTCCAGGTCACCAGAAACACATAGGAAGTGGTCTGAGACCCAATATCAAGTGTGCTACGGCCAAATCCCCCATTATCGCCAATGTAAGGCTGTTTTGTGGTATATCTCAAAAACTATTGGTCTTAGAGCAAAAAGAAAGATAATTTCGATCCTTAAGGTATTATTATTAATCTATTATACAGTGTTTCGTCAAGCGTGGACCTATGGCCCATTTTTTGTTTGTTTGTCTGTCTGTTTGTTTGTTCGCCCTCTAGGGTCCATATTTCTCACTCGATTTCTTCCAAACTTAGTGTGCATATTTCGTGGGTTCATGGCTCGCGACCGCACACTTTTGGTGATTCTAGGTCAAAGGTCGAGGTCAAGGTCATGCAAAACAATGAATACACATAAATGGCCATAACTCCGGTTCTAATCGGGATAGAGACTTCAAATCAAGTGCATATTGTAGATAAACTCGAGTTCTATCTTCCGTGACCTTGACCTTGAACTTTAACCTTGACCTTGAGAAGTTCGCCTGAGGTCGAAGTCAAGGTCAAGTACGAAGTTCAGCGCACCATATCGAGTAGTATATCGTTGGAAAGGTCTTGGGCCCCTGATTCCAGTGATATCTTATTTTTGGCGCTGCGACGTAAACTGACGTCACAATGACGTCATAAACGTCAAATTTCCGAAATTTCAAAAGGCCATAATATCGTTAATAGTGTATGGAATCCATTGAAACTTGATATGCATATTGACATCATTGACCTCTACGACTTGAAGTACAAAGGTCAAAGGTCAAGGTCAAGGTCATCGAAATCCCAGAAAAACGCGTTTCCGGTAATAACATCTGTTGGAATCGTCGTAGGTTCATGAAATTTGAACCATATCATTCAGAAGAGGTATGGCAATCAGACGTATATGTCAATTTCATGATTGACCTTGAACTTGGTCGGAAAAATGAGGTCACATGAGGAAAACCTCAGGGTCAAATTTCCAAACTAACTGAAACCTATCAATTAGTATATCAAATGGAAGGTCTTTATACCCTGACACACACTATCCCATTAATATTCAGAATTGACGTTTATTGACGTCACAATGACGTCATCAACGTCAATTTTTTGAAAGTTCAAAAGGCCATAGTGTCCACAATTCTTTTTCGATTGTGACTAAAATATCCAAGTATAATATATATTTCTATGCTCAGGCAATGCACAATCTTCATGACCCAAAGTCAAAGGTAAAGGTCAAGGTCAAAGAAAAGGTCAAAATCACATATTTGACCATAACTTCGGAACTAATCGTCGTAGAGAGTTCAGACTAGGATCATATTGTAGCATATCAAAAGGCCTTTCTTAGGTGACCTTCAATGTGACCATTGACTATGACGCCTGAGGTCAAAGTTGACTTCAAAAATGACCTTGACCTTGACCTTTTGTGAATATATCGAGTAGTAGCTCATTTGAATGGTCTTCGAAAGTACTTTTCAAATCTGTTGTCATTTTTGGAATCGGACGTCTATTGACGTCATAATGACGTCAAACGTGATTCCAGACTGACATTCAGGTCTTTTAAGTGTCAGGTGTGTAAACTTATAACATTTACTGCAGATCTAACACCTGCAGACGATGTGGATGCGGCCTGTGATGCTCTGTCAATTTTTAGCTCAATTGATATATCTATTTTGACGTAATTGACGTTTTTGTGGCAACAAATCGATAAAATTTCAAGGGAAACTTATTATCTGAAGATATTATGATCTTGTCTGGTGATACTATAACATATATAAACACGATTTTAACATGCATATTAAAGAAAAATCCATTCACAGTAAGTTTGCAGCATAGAAATGATCACAAATGACGTCATAATCACGTGGAAATCACATAAATGGCAGTAACTTCGAAACTAATCGCCGTAGATAGTTCAAACTATGACCATATTGCAGCATATTGAGAAGCCTTTCTTAGTTGACTTTGAATATGACATTTGACATTGTTTTTGAGACTTTGTGATGAGCTCAATATCGAGGTCAAGTACGAAGTTCAGCTCATCATATCAAGTAGTATACCGTTAGAAAGTTCTTGGTCTCCTGAGTCCATTGATGTCTTATTTTTGGTGCTGTGACGTTCAATGAGGTAACATTGATAGTAAGAGTAGTTTGTGAAGTAAACTAAAGTAAAATGAAGTAAAGTAAGTAAGTAAACGTAGTAAGTAGGGAAGAAATTTTAGTCAATTTGTTCAAATCCATATGACATGTCATTGGCATATGACATATATTTTGGTTCCGGCAAGTGTGTGCCCTATGGGCTCTCGTTTGTTTGTTTGTTCGCACTCTAGCGTCCACAGTTCTTGCCCGATTTTCTCCAAATTTCGTGTGATTATTCTCTAGAATACCGCGCAGGCACCGCACTATTTTGGTGAAGCTAGGTCAAAGGTCAAGGTCAAGGTCAAGCAAAACGTTGAAAACACATAAGTGGCCATAACTTCGGTTCTAATGGTCCTAGAGACTTCAAATTAAGTTCATATTGTAGATAAACTCGAGTTCTATCTTCTGTGACCTTGACCTTGACCCTTGACCTTGACCTTGAGAAGTTCGCCCGAGGTCGAACATTTCACCTTGGAGGTCACCTCCTCCGATTTTCGATCTGATGCCTGGAAACGATGTGGGACCGGTCCCTCGTGCTCAATGTCAATTTTTAGCCCGATCGGCCAATTCGTTATGACGTAATTGACGTTTCTATGGCAACGAAATCGGCCCCATTATAAGCAAAATTGCATGTTTCAAGCTGTCGATGCCGATAAAAGCGTCAATAATGTGCGTAAAAATCTGATAATACACCATTTTATAGTCAAGGATAAGTTCTTTTGTTCCAGAAAATTTCAAGGTCAAAGGTCGAAATTCAAGGTCAATATTGACCTGCAAGTGAAAACCATGTGGGTCACTATATCTCAGGAAGTAAGCAAGATAGAGACACGAATGGAAATCCACAGTATTGCACTCACTTAGCCTAACAACTTTTGCATTTACACCTAAGGCGTATGGCCGATAGCCTTTGCAAGCGCCTGAGGTCGAAGTTGACCTCACAAATGACCTTGACCTTGACCTTTTGCAAAAATATCGAGTAGTAGCTCGTTTGAAAGGTCTTGGAGAGTACTTTCCAAATATGTTATCATTTTCAGAATCGGACGTCAATTGACGTCATAATGACGTCAAACGTGATTTCAGACTGACATTTTGGCCTTTTGAGTGTCAGATGTGCAAAGCTATAACATTTACTGCATATTTAGCAATGCAAACGATGTGGAGTCGTCCTGTGATGGTCTCTGTCAATTTTTAGCACAATTGATATATCCGTTTTGACGTAATTGACGTTTTTGTGGCAACAAATTGGTAAAATTTCAAAGGAAACTCATCATTTGAAGATATTATGATCTTGTCTGGTTATAATATAACATATATAAACACGATTATATCATGCATATTTGAAAACTCCATGCACAGTAAGTTAGCAGTATAGAATTGACGACAAATGACGTCATAATTGCGTACTTAGTCCGGCAAGTGTGTGGCCTATGGCCTCTCGTTTGTTTGTTTGTTACTTGCCGGAATCTAAAGATTTCGGCAAGTATGTTGCTCTGTTCGTGGATGTGTTTGTTACTTGCCGGAATCTAAAGATTTCGGCAAGTATGTTGGTCGGTTTGTGGATGTGTTTGTTTGTTACTTGCCGGAATCTAAAGATTTCGGCAAGTATGTTGATCGGTTTGTGGATGTGTTTGTTTGTTTGTGTGTTTGTTCGCACTCTAGCGTCCACAGTTCTTGATTAAAAGCTTCCAAAATTCGTCTGCAGAATCTGTAGTATACCGGTCAGAAAACGTCCTATTTTGGTGTATCTACGTCAAAGGTCAAGGTCAAGGTCAAGCAAAATGTCGAAAACACATAAGTGGCCATAACTTCGGTTCTAGTTGTCCTAGAGACTTCAAATCAAGTTCATATTGTAGATATACTCGAGTTCTATCTTTCGTGACCTTGACCTTGATATTTGACCTTGACCTTGAGAAGTTCGCCCGAGGTCGAATATTTGACCTTGGAGGTCACCTCCTCCGATTTTCGATCTGATGCTTGGAAACGATGTGGGACCGGTCCCTTATGGTCAATGTCAATTTTTAGCCCGATCGGTCAATTCGTTATGACGTAATTGACGTTTCTATGGCAACGAAATCGGCCCCATTATAAGCGAAATTGCATGTTTCAAGCTGTCGATGCTGATAAAAGCGTCAATAATGTGCGTAAAAATCTGATAATACACCAGTTTATAGTCAATGATAAGTTTTTCTGTTCCAGAAAATTTCAAGGTCAAAGGTCGAAAGTCAAGGTCAATATTGACCTGCAAGTGAAAACCATGGGGGTCACTATATCTCAGGAAGTAAGCAAGATAGAAACACGAAAGTAAATCCACAGTATTGCACTCACTTAGCCTAACAACTTTCCCATTTACACTTAAGGCGTATGACCGATAGCCTTTGCAAGCGCCTGAGGTCGAAGTTGACCTCAAAAATGACCTTGACCTTGACCTTTTGCAAAAATATTGAGTAGTAGCTCGTTTGAAAGGTCTTCGGGAGTACTTTCCAAATATGTTGTCATTTTCGGAATCGGACGTCAATTGACGTCATAATGACGTCAAACGTGATTTCAGACTGACATTTTGGCCTTTTTAGTGTCAGATGTGCAAAGTTATAACATTTTCTGCATATTTAGCATATGCAAACGATTTGGAGTCGTCCTTTGATGGTCTCTGTCAATTTTTAGCTCAAATGATATATCTGTTTTGACGTAATTGACGTTTTTGTGGCAACAAATCGGTAAAATTTCAAAGGAAACTCATCATTTGAAGATATTTTGATCTTGCCTGGTTATATATAACATATATAAACACGATTTTATCAGGCATATTTAAAAACTTCATTCACAGTAAGTTAGCAGTAAAGAATTGACGACAAATGACGTCATAATTGCGTACTTTGTCCGGCAAGTGTGTGGCCTATGGCCTCTCGTTTGTTTGTTTGTTTATCTGTTAGTGCTCTACAGGTCGCAATTGTACGGTGATTGTTACGTTACTTGGGGTATGTAATCTGTAGGATAATAGGCAGGCACCGCACACTTTTGGTGAGTCTAGGTCAAAGGTCAAGGTCAAGGTCAAGCAAAACGTCGAAAACACATAAGTGGCCATAACTCCAGTTCTAATTGTCGTAGAGACTTCAAATCAAGTGCATATGGTAGATATACTCGAGTTCTATCTTTTGTGACCTTGACCTTGACATTTGACCTTGACCTTGAGAAGTTCGCCTGAGGTCGAATATTTGACCTTGGAGGTCACCTCCTCCGATTTTCGATCTGATGCTCGGAAACGATGTCGGACCGGTCCCTTATGGTCAATGTCAATTTTTAGCGCGATCGGTCAATCCGTTATGACGTAATTGACGTTTCTATGGCAACGAAATCGGTCCCATTATAAGCGAAATTGCATGTTTCAAGCTGTCCATGCTGATAAAAGCGTCAATAATGTGCGTAAAAATCTAATGATACACCCGTTTATAGCCAAGGACGAGTTCTTTTGTTCCGCGAAATTTCAAGGTCAAAGGTCGGAAGTCAAGGTCAATATTGACCCGCAAGTGAAAACCATGTAGGTCACTATATCTCAGGAAGTATGCAAGATAGAGACACGAAAGTAAATCCACAGTATTGCACTCATTTAGCCTATCAACTTTTGTATTTACACCTAAGGCGTATGGCCGATAGCCTTTGCAAGCGCCTGAGGTCGAAGTTGACCCAAAAAATGACCTTGACCTTGAGCTTTCGCGAAAATATCGAGTAGTAACTCGTTTGAAAGGTCTTCGGGAGTAGTTTCGATATATGTTTTTATTTTTGGAATCTGACGTCATATGACGTCATAATGACGTGAAACGTGATTTTATCATACTTCAATTGATTGTTTACATGAGATGCATAAACCATTTATGATTATTGTTGATCCGGTGCTCTGGTAAGTATTGGGGATACCTACTGAAGCTATTTGACAAATATCAGTTCAATAATTGCAGTGGTAATGGCCTAATTGACCTTTTTATGACGGAAAATTGGAGAAAATTTCATTTGTTTGTCTTTTCAAACTCATAGCGTCCACATTTGTTGCTTGATTCTTTTCAAATTTGATGTAGATATTCTGTAGGATAATGGCTCTTGACAGAATGATTTTGAGAAAAATAGCTCTATTGATGACGTCACAAAAGATCCGAATCCTATCAGTCTTTCATGACCACAAACTGCTTATGCTAGGAAAGAAATATAATACTTTTTTCAATGTTTTCCATCAACTATACAAAATCTAGAAAAATGCCATTACTCATATTTAAAATAACCAGATGCATCAACTTTGCAAAAAATTCAAAGTCTTTGGTAAAAGTTCAAGGTCATTGCCAGCTATTCCGGCAAGTTAGTCGACTATGTCGGTTCATTTGTTTGTTTGTTTATTTGTACGCCCTCTAGCATCCACAATTCCGGTTTGATTCTTTCCAAACTTGGTGTGCATATTCCCTAGGATGATGGCTCGCGACTGCACGTTTTTGGTGATTCTAGGTCAAAGGTCAAGGTCAAGGTCACGCAAAATGTTAAAAACACATAAATGGCCATAACTCGGTTTCTATTCGTTGTAGAGACTTCAAGCATATTATAGATAAACTCGAGTTCTATCTTCTGTGACCTTGACTCTGGCATTTGACCTTGACCTTGAGAAGTTCGCTATGAGGTGAATGTCAAGGTCAAGTACGAAGGTCAGCGCACCATATCGAGTAGTATATCGTTGGAAAGGTCTTGAGCCCCCGATTGCAGTGATACCTTATTTTTGGCGCTGCGGCGTTCATTGACGTCACAATGACGTCATAAACGTAAAATTTCAGAAATTTCAAAAGGCCATAACATCTCGTCAATACTGTATGGAATCTATTGAAACTTGATATGCATATTGACAGCAATGACCTCTACTAACTGAAGTATAAAGATCAAAGGTCAATGTCAAGGTCATTGAAATCGCAGAAAAACACGTTTCCGGTAATAACATCCATTTGAATTGTCGTAGGTTCACGAAATTTGAACCATATCATTCAGAAGAGGTATAGCAATCGAGCGTATATGTCAATTTCATGATTGACCTTGAACTTGGTCAGGAAAATAAGGTCATATGAGGAAAACTTCAAGGTCAAATTTCAAAACTAATTGAAACCTATCAAGTAGTATATCAAATGAAAGGTCTTGACTCCCTGGTACATACTTTTTCATCAGTTTTGAGTTGTGACGTTTATTGCAGTCACAGTGACGTCATGAACGTTAATTTTCCGAAATTTCAAATGGTCATAGTGTCCACAAACCTCGTTCGTTTCTGATGGAATTATACAGGTGATATATATGTCTTCGTGCACAGGCAATGCACAATTTTCGTGACTCAAGGTCAAAGGTCGAGGTCAAGGTCAAGGGAAAGGTCAAAATCACATAAATGGCCATAACTTCAGAACTAATCGTCGCAGAGAGTTCAAACTAAGACCATATTGTGGCATATCAGAAGGCCTTCCATGAGTGACCTTGAATGTGACCTTTGACCTTGACCTTGATAAGTTCGCCACAAGTCAATATCAAGGTCAAGTACAAAGTTCAGTGTACCATATTGAATAGGATACAGTTGGAAAGGTCTCGGTCTCCTGAGTATAGTGATGTCTTAATTTTGGCACTATGACGTTCAGTGACGTCACAATGACGACTTAAATGTCAAATATCTGAAATTTCAAAAGGTCATAACAACATCAATACTGGAGGGAGGTCAAGGTCATCGAAATCCCAGAAAAACACATTACTGGTAATAACTTCTGCTCGAATTGTCGTAGGTTCATGAAATTTGAATCATATTCAGAACAGGCATGGCACTCAAACTTATATGTTAAATCCATGAAATCACATGAGTAAATTTTCAAGGTCAAGTTTTCAAACTCATTGAAACCTGTCAAGTATCATGAGTATGCGTTCCGGCAAGTGGGTGCCCTAGGGGCTCTCGTTTCTATGTTGTTCTGCTTCGATATCGCTACTGAAATATTTGTTGCGATCTTGTACGTGATATAGTGTAAATTATACTCTGTTCTGTCAATTCCAAAATAATGTAATAATAGATTGGTACATTTTGTCAGATTGTCTGTAAAGTTGAAAGTGTATTTGCAGTACAGGTACATCACTAAATAGCGACATTTCGTTTATCACAAGAGTCAGCACATTTGTTGAAAGTGGCATAATTCGTTATGGCAAATATACAATTGAGATTAATTGATCAGCATATTTGCGATGACATAGCACCGATAGATCCTCCAAAATACGCCGTGATAGCCCTACATTGATGTTCAACATATTAAAAAAAATCCGTGTTTTTTTTTTCATTTGAGCTAACATAATCATGTGATGAAAATTTTCACCGTTTCTGAGACGCATGGCAATTTCCTGCAAAGTTTCAAGCTTGCAGCATAGATCTTTGCTGATGGTCGAATTCAAGGTCACCACTCAAATCACCATGATTCCCGGTTTGAATGTGCCAAATATCAGCTCTGTTCTGAAGCATTTTACGAGCACCCGTAATGATAAAGGTGACTGAAACCCCAACATAATTATCTTCAAAGGCCAAAAAGTGCAAACACATCGAAACATATACTTGTTTTCAGACTCATTCTTTAAAAATCTGTTTCGAAAATTTCAAATGACCACCACACGCAAACCAGAAATTCAAGGGCAACGAAACTCATGCACCTCACATGGGTACATATGGGGAGTCCGACTCATGATTTGAAAAAAAATAATTGTCTGAACAGTCTTCTAAGTATTCTATGAGAACAGTCGCCCAATGTTTTTTGGTGTTTTTTTCTGTTGCGTTTTTGGGAATGGTGGTCATTCTTCAAAATCGCCCAATGTGTACATTTGCAGCCACTTTCTCAAATTCTGTTCCGTTAACTTTTTTAAATCATGACATAAGATACTCCTTGCACCTTTGTGACGTTTAGTTGGCCTTGAATTTCCCGTGTGCGCATGGCGGCAATTTGCATTTTTCGAAAATCAACGAAAAACTCTTTGGTATTTTCAGACATCAAGTCATAACCTGTTTTGAGCCATTTACAGCCAATAAAAAATGTCACCATTTGAAACTATTTGGGACTTTGATTCATGCACTGTTTCCTTCATAATTGGAGCTTTATAGAGTGAACTCCAATAGCACTTCAAATGAAGATTAAAGATTTGTACATTCGAATGAACTTCAGCTCAGCTTCCAAAGACATTGAAATGTCAAAACAGACCTTTTGTCGAAAAATGACGATTTTTGGACCTCGCTTTTTGGCGCCCCTTTCCCAGAATCTGCTCAATAACATTTTCTTAATTTATACATCAATTTATAGGACTCCCATATGTTCCCCTGGGAAAAAAAATTGGCCCCCCAAATGAAGCCATTTCCAGCCAAAAAACATTTTCGCCATTGAAAATATTTTAGACAGAAAAATATCATCCACTTTTCCCTTCCTAATGGAAGCTGTATGGAATAAACTCATAGAACACTTATAGATAGAGTTTAACATATTAAAATATTCGAATGGAAAATCATGCGGCGGTTTCACTGGTGACTTCGAATTTGACCTCGAAGACCTTGGAAGGTAAAAAACAATGTTGGTGAGAACTCCACAGGTGTGAAAACTTAATAGTAGTGACACAACATTATACACATGTACATTTTCTCCGTTTTTTACTCCTCCCTTGAGTTATTTTTGTTCTTGTTGGATATGGCTCAAATCACATAGTAGCTTGATTTCCTAAACATCCATAATGAAAATTCCTTCATTACATTTCTGTGTTAAAATTCTTAATTTGCAAATTTGAGTTACATGTCTACATCAAGTGATATGTTGTTCGAAAAAAAGAATGCATATGAAATAAAACTTGCAACCTTCCTCGCCATTTTGAATACATGTATTTTTGAACAGGCAATTCAATTTATATATTCATGACTGCCTTACTCTAATATCTAAATATCTAGTGTGTCACCTGTAACAAATGGCATTTAAAGGTAATGCTTTTTTCACGCATTTTCCAGTTGTTATCTTATTATGACCTTTATTAATACTACATATTTGCCCTCGCATGATATAAAATCATAAATGCCAAGAGTCAGAGCCCACCGGAACAGTTTCCTCGAAATATCGGACGGCAAGCCGCAATATAGCATCATGCCATTGATATAAATACCTCACACTCTTCTTCTCCCCCCCCCCTCCATTCCTGACCTGAAATTTTAAAATATGGTTCCGCTCCTGTTGAAAATAATATACCTATAGGCCTGCATTCCAAGATATGATACTTCTGGAATGATCAACTGCCTGTTATTCGTCTGAATGAGCAACTGCCTGATATTCGCAAATAAATCGTTTGAATTTCCCGCCGTTCGTGATGTAGAGCAAAGATCAAAGGTCACACATCCGCCAGCTCTTATGACGCATCGGCCGCCACCATCTTGGATTGACACACACTGAGGCTGGAAGCCGTCTTTGTTTACACGATCTAAATCGCCTAATTTTGTAGGATTCTCTTCACATTCACCGCTGACTAGTTTATAATCTGACGTCCGATACCACCCTGCAAACATTGATAATACTGGTATAGTGTTGTATGTCTGCTTGTATGGTTAATATTTGACATAATGCTGAATTTCCCTTAATGATATGCGGAAAAATCCCCGATCGATCGAGAAACTCTGAGTCATAAATGAAAGCTGCCTTCGCGTTAAATAGCTCACTAAATAGATAACTTGGTATTGTTGTCATACGAGCATTTGAATCTTCGATTACAAGCAATAGTGCAAAGACTACTTACCGATATTTACATGAAATAGTTGGACTTGATTCAGGTAATTATATGCAGACGACAGTACCTCGCTTGCAGACGGACGCCATGTTACCTCGGCTGCTCGGCGCTTTGTTCCTTTTGGCGGGAAACTTGAAAATATCGATCGCAGGTCAGTCGATTGAGCATGGAATGATGCCACGGATAATAAAGCACAGACACTACCTTTCTACATCTTTAGATTTCATATTATCTGCAGAGACGTTTCTCATGTATCGCAAGGCTAAATTTCCAGTGTAATAAATATATAGCTATCTTTTTTTTTATTCCGGTAAGTAGCATTTCTATATATATTGTTGTGTAGTGAATATGTATTGCCCTGCTTTAACAACAACATTTTGTTGAAATTGATTGCGTTTTTCTGTTGTTGATGTAAAATATATTAGTAAGAATTATCTAAAAAAAAGTTGTAAGTAGAGACCTATCTTTATTTTTGTAAAGTATTGCTGGCAAATAAATACTTTAGGTAATAAAAACAGTTTGTTTACTTTCAGACACCCGTGACGCCTGTATTGACGAGAATCTGGAGATCACGTGTGCTGCTGACGAGGTTATCGTGATGACGTCAGCAGAGTACGGCCGGAAGGAAGTGGGACGCTGTATCACAGAACCCGACGACTTTATGGGCTGTACAAATGACGTATCGGGACTTTTAGACAAATGGTGTTCTGGACGCATGGATTGTAGTGTTGATGTCACGGATCTAGAGTCATCCAACACGGAATGTTTGGCTTTCCTCAAGTTATACCTGAATGTGAATTTTGAATGTCGAAAGGGTAGGCATAAATGCATTTCGAAAACAAAGTACTACTAGGAAATGATACTAGTATTCTAAGAGTGATTGATGGAGTACATTTAGGGGGTCGATACTGGTAACATAATAATCGATGAAATAATAACCATTACAACTGCTGTAAATCATTTTTAGGTTACCGGACCTATAGTCCGAAAACCTATTGCCGTGGCGTTGCGTCCGTCGTCCGTCTGTCTGTCGTCGTCCGTCCACATTTTTATCTTTAAAGTTTACGGCCAATCTTTCTGAAAATTTGGGGAAAGATACCTTGAAATAATTCGAGAAGGACGTATTTTTTAGTTGTTTTTTTTTAACTTTTCAATTTTTGTTTCAAAATGGCGGCCGTTTTCGTAGAAAAACGGTCAATTTTTAATTTTGGCGGCCATTTTCTCTAAAACTGTATGATCAGATTTGAGATTTTTGTTTCAAAAGATTCTCCTTATGTAACCCTGTGATGTGTATTAGTTTGGTTGCTCTTGAATCGCCGGTCCGCGTATGGCGGCCATTTTGAATTTCGACTGGTCGAAGAAAAAAACACTTCGGCCCAAATCGCATGATTGTTCATTTTCGGCCATTTCTATCCAAAACAATTTTTTTCACCCTTTGAACAAAATTTTGGTAACTTTTTTTGTTCATAATGGGAGCTGCCAGAACTGTACTAATATAATGACTGAGCCTAGATAGAGCCTAGATATTGGCATTTTCAAATGGGAAGTCATATATGGCGATTTGTGTGGTGACCTTGAGTTTGACCTTCGATGACCTTGAAAGGTCAAAACGGTCATTTTTGGGTAAAAAATGTCCTGATTTGCCTCTAGATGAAATGCTTGCAGATAGACCTTATGTTTGCATTATAAACATATAGGAAGACATATATGGCGCAACTAATGATGACCTTGAACTTGACCTCAGATGACCTTGAGTGCCAAATGTCTGACTCGGAACGGGTAAACTGGCCTGAGCGACCTAAACGCTATATATATTTTTGTAATATGAACATATAGAAAATCAAACGCCGCGAACGTACATGTAATGGTGACATTGAAGTTCACACAGATGATCTTGCTTGGTAAATCTCAAGGTCATATGATCGCACTGATAATCACCTGCACTGTCTGTCACCTGCCATGACCAAACCAAAATTGTCCGGTAACGTATCTTAGCCTTTGGGCTATTTTTTTTTTCAAATGATTCATTCATGTTATAAGAAATAAATTAAAAGTCAACAGTATTAAAATCGAATTGTGCATATGAAGTTTGAAATGCACAAAGAATATATCCATGACTTATACAATACTTCCCTTCCAGTAGTTATGACAATAGAGCGGTGCCCCATTGGTCAGCCGCAAATAGTCTCTGACATAAACGGAGTGATTTCCAGTCACGTGACTGATGAGACCGGATGTGGATCACCGAGATCTCCCTGGATCATCAAAGCCAATCCTGGACAAACCATAGACCTGACGCTGTTAGACTTTAGCGCGGCAGATTCTGATGGTCGCACGAGCTTTGTCACGTGTCAGCGTAGTTACGGCTTTATCCTCGAGAGGTCGCTGGGCATCAATCATACTGTTTGTGGCGGTAACACTCGCCAGGGGGTGCTCTATCATTCCAAGACCAACACGATAGAAGTCAACTTGATCCAGAAATCCAGGAGGACTGATGACGCTAAATTCATAGTCGAATACACAGGTATGTACATGTATGCGTTATATCTCTCATTTGTTTTCTTACATGTACATGAATGATTGAACTAACACTAACAGTTATCGATGCTTACCAATTATCCTCTTTTTTATAGCCGTGGGATGTCCAGACCTGACCCCTCCTGCGCGTGCGTGGTACAAGAGAGTAGCTAACGAGGCTGTGATTGGCTGCGAGACAAACGACCAGGAATGGCGGCTCACGTGCACCGGAAACATGTGGCACGGAACAGTCGGAAACTGTTCCACAGAACCAGGTATTTAGATGTACTTAATTATTCAGATTTTTCTTCAAACTAAACCCAAATTAAGCTGTAGGCCTATACACAAATCGCAGAATTTTTATATAACCGAGTATGTTTTCATGTTTCCGTTCCAGTGCTGGTAGCAGTGAAAGACAAACAACACCAAGCCGAGGAGTTTTCAGTTTCTACCCTCGTGATTACAACCAGTATCATAGGTGGCGCTGTGATCGTCACTGTGGCAGCCATCATGTGTGGAGTCATACACATGAAGAAATACAAGTGAGTTACATAGTATATTTAACCCGTAGGCTTCGCTCTGAGCGCTTTTTTGCAGATGACATCCACTGTGTTCGTTGTTTTCCCAGGATCAAACAAGAAAGGAGGAGACTGGAGCTGCAGATAAACTACGCCACGGTTGACAGACGAACGTTTGCCCTGAATCACACCTCGAAAGTGAAAGAGGGTAATCTGATATGTATGGAGCCACACACGCAACCCAACATTCCTAATCCGGCAACTGAGAAGAAACCAATCTGGAAGTCGCCACTTCCTGATCCACACGAGAACGACACGTCATATCCTCTGCCAGGTCACGTGATCTCGGCTGACGGATGGAACAACTTCCAGAAAGAAGCGCCTCTTCAAGGTTCCACTGTCGGACCCAAGTACTGCCCTCTGGACAACTAAATGGAGCAATTGAACATTCGATACCCGCTGTACCAACGGATTATTTCAGTAATCGTGTTGATTTTTTTTTTCGTTATCATATGGTATGGCTTGCATAAAATACATCATATATGTAACCGTCTATCTACATGATATTGCCACGAAGTAAAGGCCATACCACAAAGACACACTGATCACTTTCATGATCTGACAAAAATATATATACACTTCGGGTTATGTTGATTCACGACATCAAGTCATCATCTATAAATCCAGCTAAACTATGACCACATATCTTCAGATCTAACATTTCAGTTCCTACAAGTTCGTTCAAAGAATTCCGAACCTTTTTATTCTTTTATAACCAGAACAACGGCTTTATTGTTGTGGCCGATATTTTGTCATTATGCAGCACACCAAACTAGTAGGCCTATTAGTATTGTGTGAATATAGTATTGTGTTAATTCTTCACTGTTTATTTTTGCAACACATGATGGTTTCGATGCTTATTGTTCTGTGTAATGTACGTGTACATTAATAATAAAAAAAATATATTACATAAGATACATACATTGTATTTATAAATAATGTTTGACTGACGTGTGAATGTGTTTTTATATTAAACGCAGAACCAACAACATCAATAATTGTACAATTTCTGTTGTCAAAATCCATTCATTTATCAAAAGTCAAAACATGCATGCAAACACTTTCTGAAAGTTTCAGTTATCAAGACTCGTTCGTTTATTACCTCGTATGTACAAAAACAAACTATTCAAATCATTATCTCATTGAAAAGGAATAAACACACACGACTGTGACGTTGAACAAAATATTCCAGACACATAAGTAATAATTAATAACTGTATATCATACAGGCACGATGACTGGCATACATACAATAGTTATGTTCATGAAATTCCGATATCGATTTAGCGATTCTACACTTAGTCCCTAAAATTGTCAAAGGGAACACTGTTTTGTCTTGTATGAGTTTTTGATGCTGTGTTTTCCGCCTTCGATATATCTACAATGGTAATAATAACAACAGAACCATATGTAGTCTTGCAGATGTTGTTTTGAACATAATATCAATTTAGTAAATTATTAATCCTGAAAGACAGGTTATGCTTACAAAAATGTAACCGTAAAATCGGATACATTTTCGGAACAGCAGTACATGTATCGCTGTGTATGTCAAAAGTGATGGCTCACCTAGATCTAAAATGTTGCTTATTAGTGAATGTCGTTCAGAAACGATACAGGAATTGAAAGTATTCCAAACTTATTTATGGACACAAAATGGTTGTTGATGCATACACTGCTGCAATTTTATCAAGCATATCAAACATATAGTATACTACAGGGAAGTAACAATTACAACGAGAAAAGCAAATAAATGAGAACTTCAAGACAAAGATTGACTGCATGAAACAGGTACTGTATGTTCATCAGATTTTTCACCTCATCATATTTAGTTGTCCAGAGGGCAGTACTTGGGTCCCAGAGTGGAACCTTGAAGAGGCGCTTGTTCCTGGAGGTTGCTCCATCTGTCAGCCGAGACCACTTGACCTGGCAGAGTCGCGCCTGCGCACTGAGCAGGATATGACGTGTCGTTCTCGTGTGGATCAGGAAGTGGCGACTTCCAGATTGGTTCCTTCTCAGTTGCCGGATTAGGGATGTTTGGTTGCGTGTGTGGCTCCATACATATCAGATTACCCTCTTTCACTGTCGAGGCGTGATTCAGGGCAAACGTTCGTCTGTCAACCGTCGCGTAGTTTATCTGCAGCTCCAGTCTCCTCCTTTCTTGTTTGATCCTGATGTTAAATTTAGAATCGATACACGTTGCTCGAAATATGAGAAAATATAAGCATTGGGGATCCTATGTATTCTCTGCAAACCTTACTTGTATTTCTTCATGTGTATGACTCCACACATGATGGCTGCCACAGTGACGATCACAGCGCCACCTATGATACTGGTTGTGATCACGAGGGTAGAAACCGGAAGCTCCTCGTCAGAAACCACCTTTGGTCCCTGTCTGACAGCCACGACAACTGTAGTTCAATATAAAACAAGTAAACGTCAGAGATCCAGAGTAGCAAAAGTGGTAGCCGCATGAAACAAATGCGTTGGCCAAAAAATTCTTGCTGTGAGATCGTCGGTCAAATAAACTAATAAAATTGGATGATGTTTGTGCTAGAATATCTGTTCGTGCGCTGAGCGGCAGGTGGGAAAAGGTGCACTGTGCTAAGCGGCACCGGAAGTTCAAGTAACTTTGTATTTGATATAGGCCGCCGCTGATGCGGCGACCAATAATGATGTTGTCTTGAATTATTCGCATATTGCGTTATTTTCAAGGGCATGGTCACATTGACAGTAAACTATACGGGACGCCAGAAGTCAGAACACAATTATACCTGGTTCTGTGGAACAGTTTCCGACTGTTCCTTGCCACGTGTTTCCGGTGCACGTGAGCCGCCAATCACAGCCTCGTTACCTTCTCTCTTGTACCACGCACGCGTGGGAGGGGTCAAGTCTGGACATCCGACAGCTATGGAATTGAATTAATAATTGTGCAACATAATTATGTGTGGTGTGTAATTAGCAACCTGTCTCGTCCATAATGAAACGAGACGCAAAAAATCACCTCTATATTGAAGCAGGAATTCATAATTATGTTCTGCAAAATGACCTCTAACTCCTTCGTTTCCTTAAGAACAACAGTCTTCAACACACGAAAAAATATATATTACCTGCAAACTCAATCAAGAATTCAGCGTCATCAGACCTTCTGGATTTCTGGATCAAGTTGACTTCTATCGTGTTAGTCTTGGAGTGATACAGCACCCCCTGGCGAGTGTTACCGCCACAAATAGTATGATTGATGCCCAGCGACCTCTCGAGGATAAAGCCGTAATTACGCTGACACGTGACAAAGCTCGTGCGACCATCAGAATATGCCGCGATAAAGTCTAACATTGTCAGGTCTATGGTTTGTCCGGGATTGGCTTTGATAATCCAGGGAGATCTCGGTGATCCACATCCGGTCTCGTCAGTCACGTGACTGGATATCACACCGATGATGTCAGGGATCGTTTGCGACTGACCAGCGGGACAAACGCCAGCAACGGATTTGATCACTGAAAATAGAACTCAGACATGGTTTGTGCTGAACCCTTTTCTTTTATGTTTGGAGAATGATGTTTACTTGCGGTCAAGAAATAACAAATCACCTTTTCGACATTCATAATCCACGCTCAGATATAACTTCAGGTGTTCAGAACATTCCACATTCGACGACTCCAAGTTTACAACATCAACATCACAGACACTTCGTCCGGAACACCATCCGTCCAGCTGACCCAGCACATCATTGGTACAGCCCATAAAGTCGTTTTCTTTTGGAATGCAACGTCCAAGTTGCTTCCGGCCGTACTCTGCTGACGTCATCACGATAACCTCGTCAGCAGCACACGTGATCTCTAGCTTTTCACCGATACAAGCATCGAGGCTTTCTGTGAAGAAAATTACAGCATGCCGTTCTTGTTTACAGATACATGTATGTAAATGCCATATTTTGTGGTTGATCATCTCTGTATGCAATCAAAACCGCTTTTATGATTATATGATTATGCTTAACTACCATTGTTGATATTTTCCACAAGTACTGCAAGAAACGATATTTTCCCACGCCTTATGACACAAACCTGCGATCGATATTTTCAAGTTTCCCGCCAAAACGAACAAAGCGCCGAGCAGCCGAGGTAACATGGCGTCCGTCTGCAAGCGAGGTACTGTCGTCTGCATATAATTATGTCACACAAAATCACGAATTATCACCCCTTTGTTGGTTAGAATTGAAAGTTTTACGCACTATATCGCAGAAATATTTTCCTGACACCTCATTTCCCCGGTTATCATTGCATTTGAAAACATTTAAATCAATTATCTACCAGCAAATGATTTCAACGAATGAGTCATTCTCTCCTTTTGTGTTCTCGCATATCATTAAAGATACTCGAACAAAAACATCATGTCTTTCTGCCAGTGTGTGCATTAATAAGCATAAATAGAGATATCAGGCAAGTCCTTGTATACTCACGGATCAGATTTTGATATGTATCGCCCGATAAGTGCACAGAATACTCTTGAATATCCTATATAAACGATGTAAACAAAGACCGCTTCCAGCAACAGTGTGTGTCAATCCAAGATGGCGACGGCCGGCGCGTCGAGGGAGCGGCGGATGTGTGACCTTTGAACTTTGCTCCGATTCACAAACGGCGGGAAATTTCAAAATCCTCTATATCGTTTCTCATCAGTGTTGACTTGAATCGTTGACACGCAGTGGGGACCATTCGCATTTCACAGAAATTGCTGATATTTTAACGTTCATAAGTTGTTTTGTCGGCCATGCTTGCTGTTCTGTTCTGTTTATTTGGTTTTATGATTTGGTTGATATTTTGAAGACAATTACATGTATCTAACACTGTCTTTCCTACTAAGTGTAGAAATTGAAATGACCATCCTACTAAATAAGTGATTATCCGGACATTTAGACGCTATTATTAGATTTTGGTCTGTGTGTTGTTGTATTTTTTTTAATCACGGTGCTGTTCGCATACCACTCGTCGGAACTATACGAAAATCAAATGTGCGCATTCGTATTTTGCCTAGTTTAGATTGTTGGCCCATTATATTATGCATTACTAAACTCAAGTTCATCCATCAATGAAACACGCTTTTTGGCCGTAGTTCTGTTTTAAATAATCGGATCGACTTGAAATTTTGTGTGTATTAATTGGACATCATGCTGTAATTTTTCACCAAATTTCAGAGTTCTATCTAAAAAAAAATTGAGAAAATTGGCATTTTAACCCAATGTTAAATTTCGGCCTCAACATGGAATTTCAGTCTGCACAAAATCAACTTTTGTTCGATGTACGAGTTATTCAGAATAAACATATTTAGTTAATATACACCGACTATGCCTTCCGACTCTAAGTCACGCAATAGGTTCATTCTGTATGGGCATAAACACGATAAAAGCCCTGAGTTTGCTGAAATTTACTTGATCCCATTTCTCACTGAAATTTAACATTGGGTTAGATTGCCAACTTTTTCAATTTTTGAGATAAAATTCTGAAACTTTGTGAAAAACTACGGCATGATACTCAATTGAGAATCACAAAATCTCAAGTTGATCCAATCATCCAAAACAAAACTAGGCCAAAAAGCGTGTTTCACTGATGGATGAACTTGACTTTAATTGCGTTCGTTCATATATCTTGTGAAAATCTGTGTTGCCGGTTTCAGTTTACATCGAATAATTAGCGAGCTCAGAAGTAAATCTTTTGTTATTTATATACATGTTATCCTTGTTCAAGTCTTGGCCCGGGTAGGTTGTGATTGAAACGGGGCTAGACGGATTAAATGTTATCATCACTGTCGTTGAACATGTGACACTTCAGAATCTGAGGGTAATCGTATCTTGTGCGGGGCAAGGAGACATGATGCATGCTCCTGGCAAGAATTATCATACAATCGTCGCAAATTTCAATGAAAATGTTGACTGTAGAACCGTTGTCCGAGGAACTACATGTAGAATTGGCACGTATATACGCGCGCACCGATGGTTAACTTGGAGATTCGATATGCTTATGGAAATCAACAGGAACCTGCACAATTTTATGATAGTGGACCTCTGGCAACCTTGAATGGATGGCCTATTTTGGTAAATCTTGATTCTGTCCCAAATTGTGTGAATTGGTCTCTGCAGAGACAGTTTTCATATATTCATGTAGATTGTTATCGTATTGTGAACGTTTCCATGTTTACTTAGTAGTCTGATATGGGATATGTAAACTGGTCGTTTCTGAGTTTATGAACAGATTGTTCGTGGATAAAGTTTGGTATTTAGATAGATAGATAAATATTTATTTCAAGAGACACAATACAATAATATGTGGAATATATGCTGGTATAAATGTTACAGGTATGTCCACTTGAGGTAGCAATCGAAGACCTGAGTCTGAAAGTTGAAAAAATATATATATAATAACATTCCAGTAACAATGAATATCTGATTGTATTTTACTTACAAACAAGAATGAATGTTATGAACAAACCATAAATCAAAAATATGGTTAATCCTTAGGTATTATCCTATTGACACCATGAATGGAGAGCTACAATTAAGGTGATGTATTGTCCTTTTTTTCAATGTATGAGATTCATATATATGGTGGAACTTTTAGTGACCTTGAACTGGACCTCAGATTAATTTAACCCATAAATCGAATGTAATTTTGTCCGTCAGCCATTTGTTGGTCTTAGTTAATAAACTACACTAACGTTGCATGTTTATGTGCATTGAAAAGTCCACTGTATGACACTAAGGTGCAATACATTTTGTGTGTTTACTTTGTCACGCACATTCCGGATTTATGTATATTGAAAAGAACTCACCTGTTGGAATATTGTTAGTTATCTCGATATACACTTAACACGGGTATTCAATAGTGAGTTCAACGTCACACTCACAGTGATACTTTGTTTGTTGTTTGTTTGTGATGTATATCCCATGTGATTTATACACCTAGTAGGTCACATGACTAGGTTTGTATGTTCCTAGGCCCGAAACGTAGACCAAATGGCCCAAAAAGACCTGAAATGCACGAATTGGCCATACGCTCATAAGTACGGTTCGGGTATGTGTTATGGGCGTCTAGCAAGTCATATGGCCCATCTATTTGTGATCTTGAATTTGACCTCACATGACCTTGAGTAGTAAATCTCAAAATCACGTCGGATTGAAATGAATGTGTAAATTGCTCTCTGCATACGAAACGTTCGCAGGTAGAGCTCAGGTTTGCATTATGAGCTTAGAAGAAGTCAAATATGGTGGATCTTTTGGTGGCGTTTGAGCTCAATTCAGATTGCCTTATGAGTGATAAATCCGAAAGTCACATTTCAGTTAATGTGTTAAGGCCCAGTCACAGTGGCAATACGACCAAGTTACAACCATGTTGTGACTTAAATTTTTTGTACCGTGGACAAATCGAGACATGCGACTGGTCGTAGAGGTCATGAATGGTCGCAAGCGAGAAAGTAGTCGCAGCAAGGTCGATGGCCATGTATAAAACTTCCAACCAACGATCTATTGTCGCACGTTGATCTTGCACGATTGTGCCACCAGTCGGAAAAGGTGGCACCAGATTTTTGGGGGGTTTTTTTGCTGGAAATGTCAATGATGACATTATTTGTTGGAAACACTAACCTACTGATAATTAATGTTCTGATTTCTTTAATGCTTGTAGTTATGTGACATGTGTTTTTCATATTCTCCCTTATAAAAATGACAAAATCTTCTGGCCAGAAATATTTGCGGTTTTTATGTCCAGACAAATTTAGTCGATTTATTATTTTTTTTTGCTGTTGAAAATAAAACCGCGAAAGCCGCAGAATAAATCGACCGCAAATATTTGCTTCCTAAAGTATACGACTTGACCAGATGTAAAATATTGTGTAAAACATAACGGTTGTGCTCATTTCTTTGTTTTTCTGGAAGATCCATTCAACAGATTGCAGTGACGCACTCTGAATTACAAATTGATAATACCTCTAACGTCAAGTATGTACTGTCGATACAGTAATCGTTATACAGTTATCTAACGTATAGCGTCCATATTATACAGTTGTTGTTTTTGTTTGTTGGTTTTTTTTTTCAATTTTCATCATTGTTATCAAAGTAAGTAAGTAATTTATTTCCAATTTTCTTAAATACAAGGTTCAATACATAGTGTAAAACACAGAATGCACAATATTCAAGGAAAAAAATACACATCGTATGTCATTATATAGAATAATTGAGCATTTGGTATTATATTAAAATTTACAGATAATGAAAGCTTGAACTGGCCTTCGGTCTCGTGCTGTCTTGTATTGTTTCGCCAGCTCAAACTCGATCTTTCAGGTGTGCTGGAAAACGCACTCGACTAGTTTTGTATATAAGGAATACGGGATGTAACCTTTTTGGTCAGTAGTTTATTTTTTGTATTTCTTGATGCTAGAAATCCACTGGTTACCCCCAGGTTCTTGTTTTATATATTTTTTTGTTTGCCTTTACTGTTACTGGTGGAAATCTTTGTTCAAACTGTTTGTTATAGATATTCATAAAAATTTCATATGCCATATAAGGGCAAGAAAATTCATTAATTAATGACAAATCTGCTTCTCCAAGAGAGCTTTCAAACAGGTGCATTTTATTTTCAGTAATGATTCTTCTTTGTGTGGAGGTGTTCTTTTCTCTTGTAGTTTTTCCGGTCATGATATGAAAAAAAGAATCACTGGCACTGCTTTATTTTACACTTTGTGGCCAAAAAACACAAATTGTCACCTTGATCACCGAAAAAACATAGCCAAAAATTAATTGAGCCTGTGGAGCACCTAAAACAAGTACCAATTTTTGGCGTTTTGTCACAAGAACGCACTAGACATACTATTCACCTGTGTTTTCAAAGTTTCTGTACAGTACCAAATTTGCACATATAAGGCTTAAAATGTTCTAAATGAGAGCTATGCATTCATGCTTTCAAAATATATCAGTTTTATTCAAACACGTTGATTATCAACTGATGCAGGAGTGCTGGAACAAAGTGCATTTGACATGGTGGCAGAATAGGGAAGTGCTTAAACGGCACCCCTCTGTTATCGCTATAATTTTGTTGCAAACTCAAGGACTCTCAAATCAATCAGGCCAATAATTCACCGGTATACTGGTATCGTGTTCACTCATTTTATCTAACCATACCATGATATTCAGGCTAGTCAGATCAACGGATGAATGAGGTTTTGCTAATGTATTCAGAAAATAAATAATTCAAAACACATACTCACAGTGTTATCCATATGCCGCATTTTCACGAATCATCGGTGCTTTCTGTGGCTAATAAGATCGTCTGTTGCCGCGCGTGCCTATATAGAGTGCTTCTGTTGCGCAATACTGACCAACATTGAAGGTAACTTTGTTTTTCTCATTTCATCAGGGATTAAAAGGCGAGTACTATTGGCGCAGAACAAGGTACACGTGCGTCGAAAAAGAACTCAAACGCACATTGAAAATTCTCTTGAGCGTTTACTAAGTTGATCCTTGGTCAAGCCATGCATACTGTAGCCTTAGTAACAGTGTATAAGCTGAGTCAACTGAGCTTTATTTCTTGGACGATCTGTTGGCCCAAGTATGACACGCTGCGCCTTAATACTACTCGTCCACTAAATGAATGCCATTCAGGCCGCACCAAATTGTAAAGTTGATCTATGGAATCGCCTACTGTAAAAACTTTTTTTTTCACTTTTTTTTAAAAAGTCGCCGCTACAAAATTCTCACGATATCAAAATTTGTTTCATTATTATTTCACCACTGCCACTCGTATTTCATCTTGGATTGTTAACGAGCAAAGCGATTCGAAATAGAGTTTAGGAAAAATATGGTACTAAGCAGGTTTTTTTTCCAGGGAATTGTACTATTCGTGGTAATAAATATGTGTCATCGTACTTTCTAAGCCCAAAAGATTTCCACAGATTTAATAATATAAATACTTATATCTTCCTCCATATAGTTAAGTACACTACTATGATTGTTTATGATAATGGCCAGTTCAACAATATTCATCATTGCATTGCTATCATGTATGTTAACAATCTGTTCCCTACCTGATTATATCAATTACATTCATTTTGATGCCTAGAGAGTAGAGGCCATAATAAAGTGTGTGTATATCTTGCACTGATTTGTTTTATCTTTGTTTATATGAGTTGGGCAACTTGTGCGCTAAGGTATATGTAAAGTTCATTATAAAAAACTCTTAAACGCATATGTGTTACCTGTAATTAGAGTCTGAGTGGGAACATTTGACCAGAATACCCTCCGTGTAGAAAATATTAGTGGAATGTCTATTAAGCAAAACATTATTTGTAAAAAAAAAAAAAAAAACGTTTCCCGTGTGCAGAAAATTATTGTCGAAAATTTTGGTCGAAATTCCATAGATGGAGAATTTTACTTTAAAGAAAAAAATCTCCTCCGTATAGAAAATTTTGGGTAAAATATCCATAGACCAACTTTACAATTTGGTAACCCATCTGTCACCTTTTTAATCCTTTTTGAATATAGAGAAAGGCGCAGGGTATGATACTTGGGCCGACCTGTTATGCAACGTCGTCCTGACCTTACACTTGATCGAACAGGCTCGCGCCTTGTATGTGTACTTTTTAGATTACGAGATTTTTTGATAATCTATTGGCATAACCTTACATCCGTCGCCCATAATTTTATCTTTAAAGTTAATGGTCATTTTTTTTCTGGAATTTGGCACAAGAATACCAAAAAAGTTTGGAGAAATTAGACTTTGCATTACTTTCAAAATGTGAAAAGAAAAACGATCCATTTTGGACTTTGTACTATTCAAACGTCTTCTCCTCCGAGACCACTCAATGGAATCTTCCAAAACGTATGTTGATATTATGGGAGAGTCGCCACAAACTGATCATGTTTTTATCAATTTTTTTCAACTCGGAAAAAGTAACAATTATCAATAACTGGACAAATTTGTATTTTTAGGTTATCGGCCCTTTGATCCGATAACCTATTGCCGTGGCGTTGCGTCCGTCGTCCGTCGCCGGTGTCATCCGTCGTCCTTCGTCGTCCGTCTACATTTTTATCTTTAAAGTTTACTGTCGAATCTTTCTGGAATTTTGCACAAAAATGCCCAAAAATATTTCAAGAAGGAGGTATTTTTTTTTAGTTTTTTTTTATTTTCGCTATTATTTCAAAATGGCGGCCATTTTTGACGAAAAATGGCCAATCTTGGTCTTTGATGGTCGTTTTCTCAAAATCTGTTCAGTAACTTTTTTTCTTATATAACCCTCCTCATATATACCTCTGTGTACAGTGCCATCCATTAATTCGGAGCCACCAAAAAGTAGTGACACATTTCACACTTTTGTGCAGCCAATGGGATATTGATGTATGGTATACTTGTTTCTTATTTTTTCCACATTCTGAGATTCTGGACTACCAATTAATTACATAATATAAATTCTGAAATGCCATATCACCATACAGGTGATCCGGATTTGCACATCTGGATCTAGGACTTTTATTCCTGATCTGTGGGCGAGCACGGACCTCAAATTCTTTTCATGAATGTTTTTATTCAATATCCTCATCCACCTTGAAAAATTCTGAGCAGTAAATGTTCTGAAAATAAATATGTTCCCAAAGAAAGGGATTCAACGAAGGTATGTTCCCCCGAGATAATGTGATATATGATCCAGAACAAGTGGAAGATCCAGTCAAATCGTTACTGCTATCACTCTTATTGTAACCCAAATGTAGCCTGTAAGTTTTGTCACTGGGTTTACTGAGAATATACACTCATAATCGTGTGACTGCAATACCAATTTGTGGTAATCAAGACCTCACGAAAGTGGCTCCAAATTAATATAAGTTTGTGAATCGCTCGAAGTGGGTCATTTTCGCCCAAACTCTGCCCAAATGGGACTTTCCCATGTTAAATTCTCCTATGCTTTTTAATGTGACACATTATGCCTAATATCTCACTTAATATTGAGATTAGAGACTAGGAATCAATTGTGGACATATGGGAAATGATATAAGCTGAATATTCTCGTGACCTTGAATTTGACCTCTGACCTCAGTTTCAAGGTCAGAGCACAAAGTGACTAATATCTCGCTTATTATCGACTTTACAGCTTAGGAATCAATTGTGGACATATAGGAAATGATATATGCCGAATATTCTGATGAACTTGAATTTGACCCTTGACCTCATTCTCAAGGTCACAGGACAAAATGGCTAATATCTTGCTTCTTATCGACTTACAGCTTAGGAATCAATTGTGCACATATAGGAAATGATATATACTGAATCTTGTCATGACCTTGAACTTGACCTTTGACCTCGATTTCAAGGTCAGAGCATAAAATGGCTAATATCTCGCTTATTATTAACTTTACAGCTTATTAATCAAATGTGGACTTATAGGAGATGATATATGATGGATATTCTCAAGACCTTGTATTTGACCTCTGACCTCATTTTCAAGGTCAAGAGCACAAAATGGCTAATATCTCGCTTATTATCGACTTTACAGCTCAGGAATCAATTGTGGACATATAGGAATAGATATATGTCGAATATTCTGATGACTTTGACCTTTGACCTCATTTTCAAGGTCACAGGACACAATGGCTAATATCTCGCCTCTTATCGACCTTACAGCTGGAACATTATGAACATATAGGAATGATATATGCAGATTATTGTCATGATCTTGAATTTGGCCTTTGACTGCAGTTTCAAGGTCACAGAACACAATAGCTAATATCTCGTTTCTTATCGACTTTACAGCTTGAACATTATGAGCATATAATGGCTAATATCTCGCTTCTTATTGACTTTACAGCTGGAACATTATGAACATATAGGGAATGAAATATGCAGATTATTGTCATGATCTTGAATTTGACATTTGACCTCATTTTCAAGGTCACAGGACAAAATGGCTAATACATGTATCTCACTTATTATCGACTTTACAGGTTGGCAATCAATTGTGAACATGTACACTAGAAATGATGTATGCTGAACATTCTCATGACCTTGAATTGACCAATGACCTTTCGTCCAATGTCACGGGACAAACGGCTAATATCTAAAATATATATTGTCCGGTAACCTTTCTTAGCCCTTGGGCTAATTTTAAAGTTAACAGTTGAATCTTTCTGAAATTCGAACCAATATACTCAAAAATACTACAACGGATTATCTAAAAAATGGTGGCCAATTTTGACCAAAATCTCCCATGTTTGGACTTTCCAATTCTCAAACGCCTTCTCCGTGACTGCTTGATGGAGTATTTTGAATTTACATTAATATTGTAAGATAGTTACCACAAACTGATCTTTTTAGAATTTGAATTTCTCCTTCATTTCTCTTGCAAAATTATTTAAACATTGAAAAATGTCATTTACTCAACATGAGAATTTTTAAGTTCACGATCATATATTTCTTTTTTTTTAAACAGAATGATAAATAATACATCAAGAGGGATGTTTTTTTTTTTTTCAATTTTATTATTTTTACATTTTTTTTCGAAATGGTGGCCAATTTTGAAACCCCGTTCTGGACTTTTCGATTTCCAGACGTCCCTTCCTCTGACGGTGCTTGATGGAATCTCTTGAAATTCTGTGTATTGATAAAAGTAAAAATGAATATGATATGGGAATATGGGTATCTAGGATATTATGGGATGATCCCTGCAAACTCTTCTGCAAATGGCATCTTCAGATTGAATCTCAAAACGGCCATTCAGCAAAAGAATTATTCGACTTTGTCAATTCACCATTGTCTGGTAACCTATTTTTGTTCTTAGGCTAATTTATTTCACCTTACCGGGCCAATATTCTATTTCTGTGGCGTTGTGTACATCATCCGTCATAGTCGTCGTCCGTCTACATTTTTATCTTTGAAGTTTACAGTCGAATGTTTCTGAAATTTTGCACAGAAATACCTTAAAACATTTCAAGATGGAGGTATTTTTTAGCTTCTCTTTTTCGATTTTTTTTCCAAAATGGCGGTCATTTTTGGACTTTGACGGTCTTTTTCTCAAAATCTTTTCAACAACTTGCATCCGGCGTCGGAATGATGCATAATACTCAGATGTTAATTCTCCCATGCTTTATAATTAGACACGTTAGTGCTAATATAATTAGGAATCAATTGTGGGCATGATAGGAAATGATGTATGCTGAATATTCTCGTGACCTTGAATTTGACCTTTGTCTTCGTTTTCAAGGTCAAAGAATAAAATTGGTAGCATCTCGCTTATTATCAGGTTTAAAGCCTAAGAATCAATTGTGAACATATACGAAATGATATATGCTGAATATTTTCATGACCTTGAACTTGACATTTAACCGCTTTCTCAAGGTCAAAGCACATAATGGCTAATATATCACCTATTATCGAGTCTACAGCTTGGGTATAATGTTATGATGTATATACATACAGTTGGTGCTGGGAAACTGCTGGCTAATTGTGATTTAATTGCATTAATTGATCTAAATTAAAAAATATTTAGCAATTAAATTAAATTAAATTAACCCAAAAATCTAATTTAATTAATTAAATTAAATTAATTGAGTTAGTTTAATTAATCAATTGACAATTAAAAAATTAAATTAACCCATGCCTGATCTGGTATCAAATTTCTGAAAACATTCATTTTATGTGATCCGATAACATAACGTCGAGAGTTGAACTGCTAAACTGGAATTCTTTTAGTTCGGCCGAAAACTCAAATACGCATTTTTTCTCAAAAGACGGTGCTTATATCAATGATACATATATTATGAGAGCTTTTCTTGTTTTGCACATTGGGAACAGCGCCTCATAGGCACAAATAAGCCATCTATGCATGCAGGGAAGCGATTTCTTGCGGACTCGCTATGCAGACTCACGCATTTTTACCAAATTCAAGTTAACTACAATCTAGAGGGGAAATTATAGAATATATTTATTTCCTTCAGGACAGATTTCAGTAACTTCTTCGGCCATTCAAAACAATGATAAAAAAAACTCTGAATTCAAGTATCCATAGCTCCGTCCCAGAACAAGCAAAACTTGAGCAGCTTATATAAAAAGCTAACTAATTCATTTCATCCTCTCACTTTTATAATAAGGAATAAATTAGCCCAAAGGCTATGATAGGTTACCGAACAATTTTCATTTGGCCACAGCAGGTAACAGACTTTGAGATTTACCAATCAAGGTTATCAGTGTGAACATATGACCTTGAGATTTACCAATCAAAGTCATCTGTGTGAACTTCAATGTCACCATTACATGTACGTGTGTGGCATTTGATTTTCTATATGTTCATAATACAAAATATACCTGGGTGCAAGTGTTTAGCCCGCTCAGGCCAATTTACACATTCAGAGTCAGACATCTGGCACTCAATGTCATCTGAGGTCAAGTTCAATGTCATCATTTGTTATGCCATATATGTCTTCATGCATGTTCATTATTCCAACATAAGCTCTATCTACAAGCATTTCATCCATTGAGGCAAATCCGGGCATTTTTCCACTCAAAAAATGTTTTTATCTTTCAAGGTCATCGAAGGTCAAATTCAAGGTCACCACACAAATCGCCATATATGACTTCCCATTTGAAAATGCCAATATCTAAGCTCTATCTTCAGGCGTTCTATGAGTACAGTTCTGGCAGCTCCCATTATGAACGAAAAAAGTGGCAAAAATTTTCTAAATCCATTTTTTTTCAAAGAGTGAAACAATTTTTCCCCCTAGAAATGGCAGAAAATGGATAGTAACGCGATTTGGGCCAAACAAAATTTTTTCTTCGACCCGTCAAAAATTCAAAATGGCCGCCACACGCAGCCCGGCAATTCGAGGGCAACGAAACTTATACACATCACAGAGGTACATAAGGGGAAACTAAAATCTCGAAACTGTCTGAACAAGATTTCAGAAAATGGCTCTCAAAGTCAGAAATCAGTCGTTTTTCATCGAAAACGGCTGCCGTTTTGAATCAAATGCGAAAATGCAGAATCTAACAAATAACTCCTTGTCGAAATATTTTTAGGTATTTTTGTGCAAAATTTGAGACAAATTCGCCCGTAAAATTCAAAGATAAAATTGTTCACACCAGACGGAAAGACGGACAGACCGACGCCGGATGCAACGCCATACCAATAGGTTATCGGACCATAGGTACGGTAACCTAATTAGGTTGAAAATTTAGATTTTTTGCTACAGCTCATTTTCTGAGGGACCCCCTAAAAACGACTGATTTTTATGCCTGACAACCCATATTTATCGTTCGTCGTCTGAGCCGTTCTTTGAGTGTTGTGGTCTTGAAATTGTTTGTGTGCAATGCCAACCAGCTCGGGTCAACAACCAGCCAAAGCAATATATTTCCACCATTCTGCGAGAGATCAAAGGCATCCCCTGTTTCCAAAATAGGGAATTCTCTGACCGTAACGGATATGACATGACGTTATATGATTGGTGTTGTCATGCTTAAATCCCAGATGGTGGCAGCAGAGCGCGTCAAAAACATCGGAAGTTTGATCTTCGACCTCTGACTCACATCGGAAAAAGCACGGGAAATTTAAACTTTTCCGAACTGCTTAGGGGCCGGTCATTATTTACTGGGTGGGGGGGTTGGATGGTTTTTCCGAGAAATGAGTTTTGAAAGTTTGACCCCCCCACCGATATCGAAAACCAATCTATGACCCCCCCCCCCACCAAGATCCAAAATAAAAGTATGACCCCCCCCCCCCCCCCCCAATCCCCATGTATGAATATAAGGCTATGCTTCACAATTGATGACAATTACAATGCACCAGTATCATAATATATATGATACTTGAATGCTTTCTACGCTTTATTTACATTTCTATTGAAACAATTGTGACTTTTGTCGCAAATTTATGATACTATAAGGTCAGTGAATATTATGATTTGTGCTCTCCGTGTATCCACCATTCCTTCGCTTCAAGTGTGAATGCCATTACAACAATAATTACTTGTATGATACTAGCATATTCTTTTTCACTACACAAGCCATCGTTTCGGAGCCCACTTGAAACACTCGAGACCTAGGTCAAAGATGATTCAGTTGATTCCTTGACTCCGAAATTTTGAAGGAATGGAAAAAATGTATGAAAACCCTCACGGACTGACTGGACACCATAGCGAACTCGCGAAAAATACAGGGCTCTTCCACATATCATTGATGAGCAGGGAAGAATTGGTGAATCAGGCCATTCAGAACTGGGTTTTTTTCTAGTCTTGAATCAGGTCGTGTTGGCTCTATGATGGGCTCATAATCTTCTGCCACCATCCAAAACATGTGAGTCAGATTCACTACCCGGGTCATCCGGGGCAATCCAGGACTATTTTGCCATTCTGTGTGAAAAGGTCCAGGTCTTTTACATGGTGGGTTGCAATAGTCCTGAGGTCTTCGGGAAATATCCTCAGTGGGGTCATGTGTTGACAAACTTTTGAGTGGAAAACCGGTCTGTGGTTCTGGCATGCTGATTCAGGTTTATCGTTAGGTATGATATGTTGCTCAAGGTGGTATGGACTGGTTGATCCGTGGTTGGTTTGTGACAGGATCCTGCTGATCTGGGTTCATCCTTGCTGGCACCGTGTTCAGCTACATTGTGCTGCTCCGTTAGGTCCAAAGTTGATTCTTGGTGACAATGTTTCAATCTGAGTGATGAGCGTTGATCAATGCACATCAGGGCTCAGAATTGCCACTTATGGGTAGCCATAGGCCCATAACATTTCAGATTTGCTCCCAGGCAATAGAGCTCTCGAGCCAATTGGCTGATGAAAATCGGTTTAAGGTAATATATTGAAATATGCTTCTAGGAGCCAATTGGCTCCTAAAAATTGTTGAATAGGAGCGAAATAGAGCTTTGGCTCCTGGATAAAATTATAAATTTTGAGCCCTGATGGACACGGATTGCGGCATCTCTCGATGTTGGTGTTCCTGGATGGTCCTCTGCGGGATCCGGTTTCAGTGAGATTATGGTTTTACTGAAAATGTTCTGAAATTCCATCGCGTACTCCAATCAGTCAATGTACTGATATTGAGTGAATTGTTTCCACCTAATTATTTAACTATTTTACTATTCAGATTTTCTCAAAATAACTCTATTTCAAACTCCGACCCCCCCAGTCCCATCGAAAATAAAAGTATGACCCCCCCAATAATGTTGAAAATGGAAGTGTGACCCCCCCAGTTTTTACCCAACCCCCCCACCTGATAAATAATGACCGGCCCCTTAAGACTGCTGTCTCTCCAGGTGTAGTGCAGGATTTCACACATGTACACAGGCCAGCTCTGTTTCTTGTTCATCAAAACACTCGTGTAAACTGCTCTCAGATATAAACCGATGACCAGCTCATTATCATGATACTTTATTAAAAATGTCGAGATTACAAACATCCGGCTGTAGTAGTGACGATGCGACTTAACAACAATGAATGATAGTTCATAATCTTCATCTAAAAGCAAAGCAACGTGTTTGCATACAAGATTACACCATAATATCATAGCCTATTTCAGGAAAAAAACATCGAATTAATCATTCAATAATCAACCAGTATCACTTCCGTAAATATAAAAATCATTGAGCTCCACGTTAGCTCAAACACCGGCTACTAATGCTCTCCCCAGTCGACATTAACACTATTTATTAGTGAATTAGTATGACTGGTCAGTGTCCATCAATACACAATCACATAATAAATACAAACACTGCAAATGTAGAGATTTAATCATAGTATACATTTCATCCCCATGCATCTTGAGCTGGGAATTACGCTGCCCTGCAGAACATTTTGACATTCCGTTGCATCCTAGTATTGGTGTGTCATGAACCTCAACAACAACTAGCCTGCTGGTTACACGATTGTACGACTCATTGAAACATTCTCGAAATGGCCTGATCAACAGGAACAAAATCGTGTCCGCGATTCCACAAAAAGACCTAAAGTACTGTCAACACAGTATAGGGCCTACTCTGACGGAAGCGTATATGGTGCAAAATTCCGTGTCATGCACTTAGTGTTCGTCTTTAATTTCCTCATCATAAAATCAATACATTATCATTGTGCTTGCGATTTACCACGATAACGCACGTACAAACAAGAGAATGGTGGGAACATATAGCTTAGGATACTATTGTTTGTAAAGAAACCGAGATATGGAACATATGAGTACAGGCAGACGTAACATTTCCGGTGTCTCAGCGAAAAAAAATGGTGTCTTTTTGCAAGTTTCAAACTTAAAATCTGACCATGACTAATAATAATACTTAACTCCAGGTATCGAGAAGTGAAAACATCATGTTTAAATCGATTTATTTTGTCATTGTGATTGTTATTGTGAACATCGTGTCCCTTTTACGTCTTCTCTCGATATGGTTGGTTGCTTCATAGTTCGACACCGCTACAAATCGTAGATAATCAATTTGCAGTTTGCTTATCATTCCAACATATATGAAACTACGTGACACGGTATTTTCACTCTAAAATACATACGTACATGATGTTTAATTAGAGACGTAACTAAGACACGGCTGGCTTGGGTCTTGTTACGTCTTGTCAAAAATACGAAATATGCACTGATTCTCACACGAAAATCGCAGAGATTCACAGGAAAAATGCGCTGCTTTTAAAGTTAACAAATTGCCATCGCTCTGTGCCACTCTCGACACATACAAATCAGTATTAATTACAAATAGTGGGAGGATGTAACAGAGATATGAGAGATCTCCCAGTACGTTCGTTTCCCTGATACGTCTGTGCGCAATTATAATCGTAACAGTGTCACAACCAACCGTTATTGTGGAGAAAATATACTAATCACTTTACCAATCTAATATAGTTCCACCCAGTACATTTTTTGGCTTGCTAAATATACAATATTAGCATTTATAAAAGTATTTGTCAGACAGATGTAACAGGTACACCAGTTTCACACATACCTCGCAGCAAAGCAATTGTGTTTTTGTTATTCCATCCATGTTTTATTGAACATGTGTACATTTCTATTATACTTATTCTGTTTAATTTGAAAGGAGTGTTTCTCTTCAGCGTCCTAATGCAAACTAAACTATTTTAAATCCAGACCTGGCTGAACAGACGTGACATAGACACGAGCACACCAGTTACACATTTTGTGTCGGTGTTATGTCTTTAGGATCTATTTGCCTTGCACTAAGCTCTAAATACGATGATATAAAAATGAATTATTTTGTTGCAGTTGTAACACACTAGAATAATGTGAATAACAGAGAAAAATAAGGTGTATATATCTGCATCTAGCGAGGAGATGTAACATGGACTTTTTATCGATTGCGTCCTGTTACATCTGACAAATATCTTTGAAAATCACACCATTGAAAGTTCTGCAAGATCCAAAACAAGTTTGATTGTGATCTAAGTGTTCAGACGAAATTGTTGTATTGTTTTATTTCTGCAATTGTTCATCTTGAAAGGTATGTGAGGGGTAAAGTAACACAGATCTGAGTTCGCGTCACCGATACGTCTATACGTCTATGTAATCATTGTCGTCACAGTGTGCACTCCATTTTTCGCAAACAGAGTAATCACACTAATTTATATGACATGGTTAATCCAGTTGATGACATGTACCATCAACAATTTGAGGACATTTGTCAGACAGATATAACAGAGACACTGGTTTCACACTTACCAGGCAGCAAGAAAGCGTCCTCAGGCCTCTCCAGCAGCTGACCGTCCTCGGAATGTTCCAGCAGCTGACCATCCTCATGAGATTCCAGGAATGACATTCTTTTCAGCAGCTGACAGTCCTCCAGCAGCTCTCCGTCTTCATGAATTCCCAGCAGCTGGCCGTCTTAAGGAGTTCCCAGCAGCTGACCTTCGTCGGAAATTGTCGGCAGCTGGCCATCGTCAGGAATTTTCAGCAGCTGATGGTCTTCTGGAGTTTCTAAAAACCAGCTTTCATTCAGCAGCTGACCATCCTCAGGGGTTTCAAGGAGCCAGGACTTCACCCAGCAGTTGATCGTCCTCAGGAGTTTCCAAGAGTTGATCATCCACCACCATCTAACCGTCTTCAGGAGTTTCCAGGAGCCAACCTTCATCTAGCAGCTGATCGTCCTCAACAGTTTCCAAGAGCTGATCATCAACAAGCACCTGACCGTCTTCAGGAGTTTTCGGAAGCCAGCCTTCCTCCAGATGATTGTCCTCGAGAGTTTTCAGCAGCTGACCTTCCACAGCAGTTGGCTGTCCTCAGGAGTTTCTGAAAGCTGATCATCCTCCAGCATTTGACCGTCTTCAAGAGTTTCCAGGAGCCATCCTTTCACGACAGTTGACCGTCCTCAGGAGTCTCCAACAGCTGATCTCCCTGCAGCTTCAGGAGTCTTCAGGAGTTTCCAGGAGCCAACCTTCATCTAGCAGTTGATCGTCCTCAAGAGTTTCCAAGAGCTGACCATCCACAAGCACCTGACCGTCTTCACGAGTTTTCAGGAGTCAGCCTTCTTCCAGAGGATTGTCCTCAGGAGTTTTCAGCAGCTGACCTTCCACAGCAGTTGACCGTCTTCAGGAGTTTCAAGGAGCCATCCTTCCACAACAGCTGATCGTCCTCAGGAGTTTCCAGGAGCCAACCTTCATCTAGCAGCTGATCGTCCTCAACAGTTTCCAAGAGCTGATCATCCTCCAGCATCTGACCGTCTTCAGGAGTTTTCAGGAGCCAGCCTTCTTCCAGAGGATTGTCCTCAGAAGTTTCCAGCAGCTGACCTTCCACAGCAGTTGACCGTCTTCAGGAGTTTCAAGGAGCCATTCTTCCACAACAGCTGATCGTCCTCAGGAGTTTCCAGGAGCCAAACTTCATCTAGCAGCTGATCGTCCTCAACAGTTTCCAAGAGCTGATCATCCTCCAGCATCTGACTGTCTTCAAAAGTTTCCAGGAGCCAGCCTCCCGCAGCAGCTGCAGTTGGCCGTCTTCGTGAGTTTCCAGGAGCCATCTTTCATCCAGCAGTTGACCGTCCTCATGAGTTTCCAAAAGCTGATTATCTTCCAGCATCTGACCGTCGTTGTCATGAGCCATCCTCCCTTCAGCAAGTTATCGTCCTCAGGAGTTTCCAAGAGCCATCCTTCATCCAGCAGCTGACTGTCTTCAAGGTATACCAGGTGCCAGCCTTCGTTCAGCAGCTGATCGTCCTCAAGAGTTTCCAGGAGCCACCCTTCCACAGAAGTTGACCGTCCTCAGAAGTTTCCAGGAGCCATCATTCATCCAGCAGTTGACCGTCCTCAGGAGTTTCCAGGAGCCATCATTCATCCAGCAGCCGACTGTCCTCAGGAGTTTCCAAAAGGTGATCATCCTCCAGCATCCGACTTTAATGTTGTCCAATGGTTTGGATCAAATTGATACATGTTGTTGATGCGTCTGTTTTGGTGTAAAACCATAATTCCCATCACATTTTATCATTTTTATGTCGGAAACTATAAAAGTTGGCAATCTTTTGTAATTTTTCTGCCAACATCAGAAATTTAACTCAATATTTTTTGTTGCGCTACTGTATGCGTATGTTTTACGGTAAACCAACATCATCGGCTTTTTCCATGTAATGTATGCGAATTTTGACAGTGCTTTGCCTGTACACACATCGTAGGCGAGTTCCTTATGGTTTTTTGCAGCCTACTCTTACACTATTTGGCTCCACCATGAAGTTTATATCAAAATAGCACACGCTCTCACTCCCAATAATTCAGGAGCGTCAATGTTCCTCCGAATACTTCATGTACGCTTGACCTCCGTGGTGTCTGGTCCAAAAATATCGCAAAGCTCTCACAGTATTTGCGTTTATTCACAAGATTAAAATGTATAACCCCATCGAAACAATCAGAAATATTATTTTTGAAAGTGTTGTGATCCTTTGTTTGGATTACTATATATTTAAAACAAATGATAACAGGGCCGGGGCCGTCCATGCCTACCCTCCGTGGGTCTGTTTTTACCCAAAGTTAGAAGACCAGCGCGACGCGCTAGGCCAATCAGATCTGTTCGTCCAAACAAATAGGGACAAATGAGGGCATAGGATTATCAGCATCAGTTATCCAGCGGACAGTACTTGGGTCCGAGAGTGGAACCTTGAAGAGGCGCTTGTTCCTGGAGGTTGTTCCATCTGTCAGCCGAGACCACGTGACCTGGCAGAGTCGCGCCTGCGCACTGAGCAGGATATGACGTGTCGTTCTCGTGTGGATCAGGAAGTGGTGACTTCCAGATTGGTTCTTTCTCAGACACCGGATTAAGGATGTTGGATTGTGTGTGTGGCTCCATACATATCAGATTACCCTCTTTCACTGTCGGGGCGTGATTCGGGCCGAACGATCTTCTGTCAACCGTGGCGTAGTTTATCTGCAACTCCAGTCTCCTCCTGTCTTGTTTGATCCTGAAACATGATTCAATTACGCCTAAAATGCAGATCATAATGTACCCATAAATAAGTTCAAGTTGGAATCAATTTTAAAATCAACCAAATTAGCATTCTTGTTTGTCACGCAAACTTGAGAGTACATCTCGAGATAGTCTGGAATATAAAAAAAAATATGCACAGTTCGACAACAGATACTTCGAAAATTGAAAAGTTACAGTGGATAGAAAATGATCGGCCTGTCTACATTGCCGGTTACAACAGTATCTAGACAAATACCAATGACGTCATTAGACCGTGTGTATAGAACTCGCCCGCAAGGCGGGCCGCTTTGAGGAAAAACATTGATGCGAGATTGACTGGTCCAAATTTGAATCTTGATTTGGCAACTCAATTTATAGGCACGTCATAGGTCCAAATTTGTACGATTTCTAATTCTATAGAAAAAATTCTAAAAGTGATTAGTCCTATAGCTTTCATTTTTGTTTGGTCAATGAGTAAAAACTCACTTGTATTTCTTCATGTGTATGACTCCACACATGATGGCTGCCACAGTGACGATCACAGCGCCACCTATGATACTGGTTGTGATCACGAGGGTAGAAACCGGAAACTCCTTTTCTCGAAGTAGTTGTTTTTCTTTCACTGCTACCACCGCTAAAACATATATGAACCCTCTTAGACATACTGAACTTGTCAGACAGAAAATATTCTGCAAAATGTTGCAGCTAAAAAGAGTATGGTATCTTCATACCCGGTTCTATGGAGCAGTTTCCGACTGTTCCCTGCCACGTGTTTCCGGTGCACGTGAGCCGCCATTCCTGGTCGTTCGTCTCGCAGCCAATCACAGCCTCGTTATCTTCTCTCTTGTACCATGCACGCGCGGGAGGGGTCAGGTCTGGACATCCCAAGGCTGAAAAAGGAATAATATATCCATTTTATACCTACTTATACCTAATTCAATTACACAGCTAGATATTATTCATAAATTTAAAATGTATGGCTGCAAGTGCTAATTCGGAAAACAGGTTGATACTCGGAATTTCAACAATTACATCCTTTCAAAGACCTGTGCCACAAATTATTTTCTTTTGTCTTTTCTTAGAGTGGTCTTGAAGTATGCACATGATATTTTGAAATGGTTTATTCAAAACTTTACCTGCAAACTCAATCAAGAATTTAGCGTCATCAATCCTTCTGGATTTCTGGATCAAGTTGACTTCTATCGTGTTGGTCTTGGAGTGATACATCACCCGCTGGCGAGTGTTACCGCCACAAATAGTATGATTGATGCCCAGCGACCTCTCGAGGATAAAGCCGTAACTACGCTGACACGTGACAAAGCTCGTGCGACCATCAGAATCTGCCGCGCTAAAGTCTAACAGCGTTAGGTCTATGGTTTGTCCGGGATTGGCTTTGATAATCCAGGGAGATCTCGGTGATCCACATCCGGTCTCGTCAGTCACGTGACTAGATATAAGTCCACTCGGATCTGAGATACTTTGCTTGGTTCCTGCGGAACAGGGCACGTCCGATTTGGTCGCTGAAGAAAGGAAACATAACGTTTTATTACAAAAAATCACGTATAGACCTACCTGCATTAGATCCGACCATATCATTAAAGAATTCCTATTTCCTTACCCTTTCGACATTCGTAATGTACTTTGAGGTAAAATCGCAGAATCTTCAAACAGTTTTTATTTGCAGCATCTAAATCGTCGTTGGAGACCTGAACGTTACATTCCCTGCGTCCAGAACACCAGTTATCAAGCAGGCCAAGAACGTTATTGGTACACATGAAGTCGTCAGGTTCTGTGATACAGCGTCCCACTTCCTTCCTGCCGTACTCTGCTGACGTCATCACGATAACCTCGTCAGCAGCACACGCGATCTCCAGGTTCTCGTTGGTACAGGTCTCCTGTGAAACTTCATTAAGAAAAAACTAATTTATATGAAATATTATTTTTGAATGTGATGCTGAAAGCTGAATAATAATTTGTTACTCGAGAGGTTTATGTTGAATTATATTTACTCAGACCAATACGTGTTCAGATAATGATCGTCTAGCGTGTTTCTCCCTCGTACATGTTTGCGAGAACTTGTGTCCAGCTTAAAAGCATTTACCACATGTCAAGACTTACCGCCTTCTGTCAGATTCGAATTTCCCGCCAGAAGCAGCCAGGCGGCAAGCAGCCTCACGCACGCGCCGTCCGTCTGCAGACAACGACGCTCATTAACATAAACATGGCTTTGTCTTTGGCCGGTGTGAATTTAGCCTTCTTTCCCTTTTCTCTTACAGTATGATATTTACCAACACACTATATATAGCCTAAGACTTATAGCCGATGTAGGTATGGATGTGTTCTCTAATTTCTAGCGAGCCTGTGACATGAACACACATTATTATGAATCATAGTATTGATTTGTTGTCTGCATACATTACCGAAGCTAATAACAAAGAGATTCGCAATATTTGACCAACCTGAACATAATCTACAGTCTACTTTCACAAAACGTATTCTCTGAACCATCACATATTATATTTACAGTCATTACCTTGTGAATCATTGCCGTTTGCAGTGAAATATTGCGAAAATAAAGATGTAAACAAAGTCAGCTTTCTCTCTGAGTGGTCTTAATCCAAGATGGCGGTTGCCGACAGCGGCACGATGGCGGAAGTTTGACCCTTGACCTCTGACACACACAGGGTAAAAAGCGCGGGAAATTTCGACAGTTCGAATCGCGCTAAATCGTGTATAGCGCGGGGAAACTGTCTCGCGCACTTGTGCACGTGTATGGTAAATATACAGATGCTGAGGGTTAACGGCATTTCCTTTCACTGTCGTATAAATAAGATCAGCGGGCCTCGTTATTTGGAAATTTCAAGTCGCAAGTCGCATGCTGCATCCACATGTAGGCAAATCCAAATTTGCTAATGGCCATTTTGTATGATCAAGGTAGATCATGTTCATTCAAAGTATTTTGATAAACTTTCGTGGTAATATTTTTGAATAACATAGATTCATTATGTGTATGCCTCATTTGTATTTACCTATTGCAATCATGAAATTTCAGCCCCATCTGATCTCACCTCCTCACGGCCATACATGAGGGTGATGGTTCGTAAAGTTCCATAAAAGTTTCACGGTTTTGTCTGAGATTGGACTTAAGTAAGTAAGTATGACTTGCAACCTGATGGTTCAAATACATTATTTCAAAAAGTTAATAAGCTCAAAATGACTAGAACTAAACGATTGGACAAGTGACATCAGGACCATGGCGGATCCAGGATTTTATCAGAGACGGGGGGTTACCTATGAAGGGCGCATCATATACAGGAGCGAATCAAGAAATTTGCTATAGGGAGGGGGGGGGGTGGCGGTGAAGGGGAGGAACCATGGGACCGAGAGGAGCGAGCGAAACTCGTATGGAAACTCGTAGGGAAACTCGTATGGAAATCCTGGTTTTATATATGTTGGGTCGACATCTGGGCACGGGCCGTGGTTTGACAATTCTAAGATCATGGAGGAGCTGTCTTGGTTCAGGTAGGGATCTGTACAATTTATCCTGAGGTGTACAACACTTTGTGAACATGTCTTTCGTAAGTTTTCACGGCGCTCACGCAATGTTGGTGGCTTTGCCTTCCCCAATAATTCAATGTGTACAACCAAAAAATCTGGTATTTACGAGCACACGTTATCCATACACTTCCATGAGCAAAACGGTCTTTAGACTGTTTCTGAATGAGGCTGGTGCGATCGAACCCCTGGTTCCGGCAGGTAGTGCATTCCAGAGCGTCGTACCGTGTGTTTTTAATGACCTGACATCGTATTGGTCGGAAGATTCGTTTGATGAGCGAAGAGACGTCCGAAGTTGGTACGGGACATAAGTTCCTCGCGTACGCGAGTGCAGAGACAGAGCGAAGAGTCTTCTGGGTGGTGGACAGAACCATGAACTTCATCCTCTGCCTAAAGAACATCAGATCATATCGAAATTTCTTTTTTCAATTGACCACATTCCCATTATTCCAATGTGCTTAGAAAAATATTTTCGGATTCAATTTTATCATGTTCATTCCGATCAAAAATGTGTCAATTGTTCACTGGTTTTTGGTCAGACGACACGTACGAGTATGGTATGATCAACATTCTCTTTCCAAACCTCTGTGTATTTCCAACAACAACAACAACAAAAAACATGATAATTTGCCATATATATGTTGGGGTTGGAAACACTGGAGATGATTGCCAGTTTTAGAAATATAAGATTGAAATATTGGTAAAAGAAAAGTTTGATACCCAACGGAACATCATAAAATTTGATCTGTCGAAGTTATGGGTAAATATTAATGGCCATTATGATTCGGACCTTGACTTCACGAACTGGCAACAGCTTGGACAGCGGCTTCAGTTTATTTCACTTAGAATTCGTGTTTTAAGCTTGCTGTCGATTCCGCATACAACCAGCCTTTTTTGTTCATCTCCTTGTCCTTGCGCAAAAAAAAAGCATCTTTTCTTTCGAACGGCATACCCCTGTGTAGCTTATAATGCGAGTTACGCCACGGAAATCTCCCCAAATGGGAGTCGGTTTTTCTATTTTATTCTGTTTGAAACATATAATAGCATTTCATATTCTTCAATGAATAATAACACATGTTCTTCTTTCAAGGAGCGGTGAGTGATGAAATTGAGTTCATGCACTATATTGCAATATGGCAACTGAAAAGGGGACCAGTACATTCAGTGCTCGGATTTAGGTACATTTATTTCTCGGGAATGCAAACACGCGTATATCTCCAAAGAACTATCCGGTGTCTGACCACGAGTAGACTTATTGCGAACTGGATATGTGCTCCTTTAACCTTTCCCAGAAACAGATCCTAATGCCGAGGTGATGTATGCCTATACAGTGCATTTAGAAGTCTTTATTCCACATTGCACATGTACATGGTCCAGGCTACAATTTTATTCTTGAATACAAACTGGTATTTATATACCACGTAGGCTATATAAACAGAAAGAAGAACAGAAACGATAGCTGAGAAATACAGTTCTTTTACATGCCAAATACAAGACCGAATGAAACAAATCTAATATTGATACGACAAGAGATAACTATCATTTCAAAACACATACACAAATGTTACATTCATGTAAACACGAAACAATCAGTATGCAAATTTGTTGATGGGTACATGGTAAGAGAACAATCATAACGGATTATATTCTTAATTATCGAGAGGGCAGTACTTGGGTCCGAGAGTGGAACCTTGAAGAGGCGCTTGTTCCTGGAGGTTGTTCCATCTGTCAGCCGAGACCACGTGACCTGGCAGAGTCGCGCCTGCGCACTGAGCAGGATATGACGTGTCGTTCTCGTGTGGATCAGGAAGTGGCGACTTCCAGATTGGTTCTTTCTCAGTTGCCGGATTAGGGATGTTGGGTTGCGTGTGTGGCTCCATACATATCAGATTACCCTCTTTCACTGTCGAGGCGTGATTCGGGGCAAACGGTCGTCTGTCAACCGTGGCGTAGTTTATCTGCAGCTCCAGTCTTTTCCTTTCTTGCTTGATCCTGAATTAACGTGATGGAAGGATAATCATTCTTACTTTCACTTTCACTATCACTTGAGTCATATAAGAAAGCACGTGTCCTTTAACATTGTGTAACTCACTTGTATTTCTTCATGTGTATGACTCCACACATGATGGCTGCCACAGTGACGATCACAGCGCCACCTATGATACTGGTTGTGATCACGAGGGTAGAAACCGGAAACTGCTCGGCTTCAAGTAGTTGTTTCTCTTTCAAAGCTACCACCACTGAAATAGAGACGTGACGTTGATCCTGGTACATAGGTACCATTAGGTTACACATATATGCGGAAGCCCGTAGAGGCCAGGTAAGGAAGGTGTGAAAATATATTTATCTGGCGGCCGCCACTTAATTATCTGGCGGCCGCCACATAATTATATGGCGGCCGCCAAATAATTATCTATAGGCCGTGGCTTGAAATATGAGGAATTTCTTGTAAAGCAATATACATATAGCTAATTAGGCACTGGTATCCAAGTAAAAGTCGTGACATTCTGTATTAATGACAATACTGCTTTTAATGAGACAATATTATATGGGTGTTGTGGGGGGGAGGGGTTGTTGATATGCAAATTATTCAACAAAACTTAACTTTCACACTTAGTATTACATAGGGATAATGAATTCATGTTATTTGTTGTGGCCATGGCAACTGGGCCCTCTGCAATTATGGTTGCTACCATCGATATATAGGTTAAAGGGATATGTGAACAAATAAAAACAGTGCATATTCGATGGTGGTGACAAATATTCGTCAAATTATCTGATTAATATTGTGTGCTCCTTTTTTTCTGTTTGTTCCCTATGGATTATGTATTGAAAGTTGTCCTATGGTTCATAATAGCAATCAATGACATGAAAATATGTACATTTCATCCCCCAAACAAATTATTCGTTAAATTTATTGAGGCATTCTTGGAACATATATGTTACAATATAAATCGGCATTGACCGATCAGAGTCACTTTGCATGTGACTAACGCGCACCACTCCTATGGGATGCTGGTTTTCGAGAGGGGGCGGAAGATTTTTTTTTTATATATCCCGGGTTAGTAACTTGATAATATCGACTTAGTATACATGGTATATCGATAATGTATCTCAAATAAAATGTAAATTTCATTTTATTTTAAAATGAATTTCTATGCATAGACCAAAATGCTGTGTTAAAATACTAAATAAGTGGCGGCCGCCAGATAAATAAGTAGCGGCCGCCAGATAATTATGTGGCGGCCGCCAGATAATTAAGTGGCGGCCGCCAGATAATTAAGTAGCGGCCGCCAGATAATTATGTGGCGGCCGCCAGATAATTAAGTGGCGGCCGCCAGATAATTATGTGGCGGCCGCCATATTATTAAGTGGCGGTCGCCACTTAAATATATTTTCACACCTGGCACTAACGGTCTTCCGTACATATACATGTATCTAGAGATAAAAAAAAAATAATAATGTATGTAAATACCTGGTTCTGTAGAGCAGTTTCCGACTGTTCCCTGCCACGTGTTTCCGGTGCACGTGAGCCGCCATTCCTGGTCGTTTGTCTTGCAGCCAATCACAGCAACGTTACCTTCTCTCTTGTACCACGCACGCGCGGGAGGGGTCAGGTCTGGACATCCCACGGCTGTGAACGTACATTATTGAATATGGGTAATAGAGTAATGCAGTTCACCGCATCCAACTTTATCTCAAGTGAAAACTAATATGTTTGGCTTGCCTGTGAACTCGACTAAAAATTTCGTGTCATCAGTCCTCCTGGATTTCTGGATCAAGTTGACTTCTATCGTGTTTGTCTTGGAGTGATACAGCACCCCCTGGCGAGTCTTACCGCCACAAATAGTATGATTGATGCCCAGCGACCTCTCGAGGATGAAGCCGTAACTACGCTGACACGTGACAAAGCTCGTGCGACCATCAGAATCTGCCGCGCTAAAGTCTAACAGCGTCAGGTCTATGGTTTGTCCGGGATTGGCTTTAATAATCCAGGGAGATCTCGGTGATCCACATCCGGTCTCGTCTGTCACGTGACTAGAAATTACGCCAAGTTGATCTGAAATAATTTCTTTTGTTCCTGGTTGACACCCTTGTTTCTTTTGAGTCACTGAAAAATAAAATTAATCGAATAATTGAAATTTCATTTCTCAAGGATTAGACATGGCTACAATGTATACAGAATGAAGTTCGATTTTCTCATCATATTCCTGGGTAGAAAAGTAATATAAGATTATATCCAACGCACCTTTCCTGCATTCGTAAGTAACTTCCAAATAGAACCTCAATATTTCCAAACATTCTTTGTTGGCAGCATCAAGATCAACATTGGTCACCGCCACTTGACAAGTAGTACGTCCTGAACACCATTCATCCAGCAGACCCAACACGTCATTGGTACAGCCAATATATTCATCGTGCTTTGTAATACAGCGTCCCACTTCCTTCCGGCCGTACTCTGCTGACGTCATCACGATAACCTCATCATCAGCACACGTGATCTCCAGGTTCTCGCTGGTACAAGTGACTTGTGTAACTGTTAAAATACAACGACAATGTATTAATCAGTAATGATGCTTGTTATCCGATTCAATCTACAATCACTTTGTATTTTTTTAATTACGCAAGTATACAGTCTACATGGTTGGAACATTAGATATTTCTTATCGCGACACCTTATGGTTCGAAAGCTCTTTAGTCCGAAGGTCTGATAAAAGAAGCTGCATTATTATCCGAAAGCCCGTTCGTCCGAAGGTCCGATTGTCCGAAGGCAGTACAATATATGATAATAATCCTAACATATTTTTTCCCCAAATTTATGTTGCAGTGAAATACAGCCTATATACCCATGGAAAATACTCAAAACAATCACATAATATATGCCAGTGATCGGAGAAAAGTATATAGAAAACTATGTATTCAGAGGGGGGTAAAGTATATTTTCAGAGAAGGCCCGTTAGTCCGACGGCCTTTATTCGGATTAACGAGCCTTCGGAATAATTGTGCCTTCAGACTAATGTGCCTTCGGACAATAAGGCGGCTCTATATAAATATTATCATTATTCGCGTATATATAGGCCTATTGGCTAACGATTTAGAAAAGACTTTATAAAGTTTATATCCTTCCACAATTTTTATTGTTAAATTATAAATTCGTTGCATTTCTATATTGTAAACATGGATTCAGACCTACCTCCGTCTGATGTTTTCAAATTTCCCGCGATCAGCAGCCAGGCGGCAAGCAGCCCGACACAAGCGCGATCCGTCTGCAGACAACACCGCTCATTAGCATTTATTGTTTTCATCCGTGTGATCAAATATAGGGTCATAACCATGCCAAAATATAATATATATTACCTTGCAAAGTATGCACATAAAATTATCAGGCCTATCCATATTTCAACTGCCCGAATGGAAAATGGAACAGTGGAGCAGTTCATGGTGACAAAGAAAGCATGAATCATGCCATTGATTGGTTGTCTGCATATAATTAGGCACAAAGAATAGAGAATAACCATGTTTTTCCATTGAATTTCCTCAAATTTCATGATATTCTATACACGATAACAATCTACATGTTCCAAACTGATATATTTTCATGTCATACCTTCAGTAATGTTGTCATTCTCATCATAATAACACGGAAACTATCATGTAAACAAAGTCGGCTTTCTCTCCGATTGGTCTCAATCCAAGATGGCGGCCACAGACCGCGTCACGATAGCGGAAGTTGACCTTTTGACCTCTGACACACAAAGCAGCAAAGCGCGGGAAACTTGAAATTCTGCGTCATCTGGCGTGCAGTCCAGTAGCCGATGCACAATGAAAATAACTCCGTGGTTGTAGCTATTGTTTTAACTACATCCCGATAATGCATTTTTTCTCGATGTTTTTCATTTCATATGTAAGTTGTGTTGAACCCTGATATTTTGTTTTGCTATATGTATACACAACATATAGTTTAATGCTCGCCATAAAATGACATGTTCATGATGAGGTATATAAACAGGCGAATGCCTTATTAGGGTCCTGCTCGGATAAAACCATTCCAAATATGTAATTTGGATATTATTATTTTTGCGTATTTTTATTTTGTACATTGTATAAATCTTATACATCGAGAAATTGTATTAATTCAGTAGTTTAATAAATAATACCCTAAATCAAGCTACTCGTTAAATTAATTAGTAGCTTGAATTAGGCTATTATTTATAGAAGCCTGAAGAACACAGCAACACGGATCCAAACACAGCAACGCCACTTATATGCCACGGCTTTGCACCGCAGTACCACGACTGATCCCGGACCACCTCGGATCCAACACGGGGTCAACAAAGTGAGCCCAGGACCGCCCAGGACCGCGCCGGAAAATTTCAAACAGTTTGAACCATCCGTGTTGGTGTCCCGACAAACCAGGATCACCTAGAATCGTCACGGATCACCATGGACTCAGCACGGATATGATCCGGGACCTCTCGGGTGTTTGGTGTGACTCCATGGGTGTTAAGGCCAATACTGTTATGGGTTTTGGTGAGAATAATTAGGTGGGTGTGTTAATTAACACTGACTAGTGGTGAATAATATGATTATAGGACCATTCGAGGGTAGTAATATCCTTATAATTGAAGGAATTAAATTCTCAAAGTTTGAATTAATTGAAATATGTTAGGTTATAGTGTATATACCAAATAAGTGAATATTACTAATCAGTAGTAATGATCATGATGTCATCACGAGTATTTGTACATAATCTTTCCAGATTTAGTTGACAATAAACCACACTTGACTTCCAGTTCCACATACTTTTACGTACGTAGTTTTAACCCTACCAGCAAAAACTCTGAAAATCTCCCGCTTGGGCGTGAATCATGTTTTTCTTTATTTTTTATTTTGTTCAAAATAATGATAACACGTATTTTTTAGTCAATAAGCGATAATACAAATGAAAACACAAATACATCATCAACTAGATAAGTACAGTCAATGCTCGGATTTAGGTATTACAGTATTGCTCGGGAATTGGTCCACGCTTGTATCTCCCATAAACTATCAGTGAAATATCCGGGTGTCTCAGCCTGACAACGATTATAGCGAACTTATTCCTAACCAATCTCGCTATATCTAAGCAGGTGTATATACAGAAGCCTTTATTACATGGTCGAGACTACATCATAAAACTACAAATGTTTGCATGTATAGAAACAGGTACTGGTTTATGTAGAATATGTACTAGTATATAATATTTTTGCTAAGACATTTTTTTTATAGAATACATATTAAATACGAGAACGAAGAAACAAACACATATTACCAGAGATACAATCATGCCAACAACACATAAGCGCACATGTAAATGTTACATTCAAGTAAACACTGAACAATCAGTATGCAAATTTGTTAAAGGTTATATAGTCAGAAAACTGTCATCGTGGAATATATTCTTAGTTATCCAGAGGGCAGTACTTGGGTCCGAGAGTGGAACCTTGAAGAGGCGCTCGTTCCTGGAGGTTGTTCCATCTGTCAGCCGAGGCCACGTGACCTGGCATAGTCGCGCCTGCGCATTGAGCAGGATATGACGTGTCGTTCTCGTGTGGATCAGGAAGTGGCGACTTCCAGATTGGTTCTTTCTCAGTTGCCAGATTAGGGATGTTGGGTTGAGTGTGTGGCTCCATACATATCAGATTACCCTCCTTCACTGTCGAGGCGTGATTCGGGGCAAACGTTCGTCTGTCAACCGTGGCGTAGTTTATTTGCAGCTCCAGTCTCCTCCTTTCTTGCTTGATCCTGAAAGAGGATAAAATATCATATACATCATATTACTCGGGTCACACATAAAACTAGACCGTTCCGGTCGCCTACGACCGCTTGGGTGTATCCCTATCATCTCTGTTGCCCCAAATATATCACTGTTAAGTGTGAAAAACTAGAGCAAGGGCTAAAAAAAATTACCAGAGAAATGTTAAATCTCAAGTCACAACTGTTTTCTTTTCCCCACCAAAATTGCTGCACTGATCTTCCGAGGTTATTGAAGGTCGAATTCAAAATCACCACTGAAATCTCTTTATATGAATTTCCATTTCGACATGTTTGATAAAATAATGAAAATAGAGATAGATCAATCTTTTCTCCTATTTATATTTCAACTCAGAATATTTTACAAACTTGGTTCCAAGTTGAAATTCAAAGTAAAAGTTGACCAAAACTGCATTTCAAGATGACGAAATTGGAGCCAGATCGAACTTCTCACCATAAGTTATATTTCGACTCATAATACATATATGTGACAAACATGGTTTCAATTTGAAATTCAAAGTAAAAGTTGACCAAAACTGCATTTCAAGATGACAAAATTGGAGCCAGATCGAACTTTTCGTCATAAGTTATATTTTAACTCATACCTGCCCAACTTGGTTTCAAGTTGAAATTCAAACTCAAAGTTGACCAAAACTGCATTTCAAGATGACGAAATCGGAGCCAGATCAAACTTTTCGCCATGAGTTATATTTCAACTCATAATATGTGCCAAACTTGGTATTAGGTTGAAATTCAATGTAAAAGTTGACCAAAACTGCATTTCACGATGACGAAATTGGAGCCAGATAGAACTTTTCGTCATAGTTATATTTTAACTCATAATATGTGCCAAACTTGGTTTCAAGGTTAAATTCAAACTAAGGGTTAACCAAAACTGCATTCCAAGATGATGAAATTGGAGCCAGATCGAACTTTTCGCCATGAGGTATATTTTAAATTATAATATGTGCCAAACTTGGCTTGAAGTTGAAATTCAAGCTAAAAGTTGACCAAAACTGCATTTTAAATGACGAAATTAGAGCCAGATCGAACTTTTCGTCATAAGTTATATTTTAACTCATAATATGTGCCAAACTTGGTTTCGAGTTGAAATTCAAACTAAAAGTTGACTAAAACTGCATTTCAAGATGACGAAATTGGAGCCAGATCGAACTTTTCGCCACAAGTTATATCTTAACTCATAATATGTGCCAAACATGCTTTCAAGTTGAAATTCAAAGTAAAAGTTGATCAATGTTTTCATAAAAAGCTATTGTGATCAATAATATACTTAGCTAGCAAGAAATAATCTTAACTTATTTGGTCACAGCCATAAAATCTCTACTGGACAAAGCCTTCACCTTGTTGAGCCCAATAATAAATATTTCTTGTCTTAAATATTTTCATTATGGTCAATAATAGACTTAACATGTAAAAATAATGTTAACTTATTCGGTTACACCCAGAAATTTCTACCGGACAAAACCTTAACCTTGTTGAGCTTACCTTGTTGAGCCCAATAATAAATATTTCTTGTCTTAACTATTTTCATTGTGGTCAATAATAGACTTAACATGTAAGAATAAGGTTAACTTATTCGGCTACACCCAGAAATTTCTACCGGACAAAACCCTAACCTTGTTGAGCTCAATAATAATTGTTTCTCATCTTAACTATTTTTATTGAGGTCAATAATAGACTTAACTAGCAAAAAAAATGTTAACTTATTCAATTACAGACATAAAATGTCTACTGGACATAAAATTTGTTACCTTGTTGAGTCCAATAATAAATATTTCTTGTCTAACTATTTTTTTTGTGGTCAGTAATAGACTAAACTAGTAAAAATAATGTTAACTTATTCAGTTACACCCATGAAATCTATACTGGACAAAACCTTTACCTTGTTGACCTTAATAATAAAAAACTTGAGGTCAATAATAGACTCAACTATTTTTATTGTGGTCAATAATAGACTTAACTAGTGAAAATAATGTTAACTTATTCGGTTACACCAATGAAATTTGTACTGGACAAAACCTTTAACTTGTTGAGGTTAATAATAAATACTTCTTGTCTTAACTATTTTTATTGTGGTCAATAATAGACTTAACTATTAAAAATGATGTTAACTTATTCAGTTACACCCATGAAATCTGTACTGGACAAAACCTTCACCTTGTTGAGCTTAATAATGAACGTTTCTCGTCTTAACTGTTTTTATTGTGGACAATAATAGACTTAACTAGTAAAATTAATGTTAACTTATTCAGTAATATCCTGTTTCCACTGAAAACATCAGTTCTCCATTCTGAACAAGAAACCAGTGTCATTACCCTCCATAATACAGGCTATTTGAATGATCATACATGTCCAAATGGAAATTTCACAATTCTGTAATAAGTTAGGCTGTTAACATATAAATATTTATATGATCATTCTAAAAAAACTTTTACGTACGTAGTTTTAACCCTACCAGCAAAAACTCTGAAAATCTCCCGCTTGGGCGTGAATCATGTTTTTCTTTATTTTTTATTTTGTTAATAATGATAACACGTATTTTTTAGTCAATAAGCGATAATACAAATGAAAACACAAATACATCATCAACTAGATAAGTACAGTCAATGCTCGGACTTAGGTATTACAGTATTGCTCGGGAATTGGTCCCCGCTTGTATCTCCCATAAACTATCAGTGAAATATATGGGTGTCTCAGCCTGACAACGATTATAACGAACTTATTCCTAACCAATCTCGCTATTTCTAAGCAGGTGTATACAGAAGCCCTTATAACATGGTCGAGACTACATCATACAACTACAAATGTTTGCATGTATAGAAACAGGTACTGGTTTATGTAGAATATGTACTAGTATATAGTATTTTTGCTAAGACATTTTTTTGTAGAATACATATTAAATACGAGAACGAAGAAACAAACACATATTACCAGAGATACAATCACGCCAACAACACATAAGCGCACATGTAAATGTTACATTCAAGTAAACACTGAACAATCAGTACGCAAATTTGTTGATGGTTATATTGTCAGAAAACTGTCATCATGGAATATATTCTTAGTTATCCAGAGGGCAGTACTTGGGTCCGAGAGTGGAACCTTGAAGAGGCGCTCGTTCCTGGAGGTTGTTCCATCTGTCAGCCGAGGCCACGTGACCTGGCATAGTCGCGCCTGCGCATTGAGCAGGATATGACGTGTCGTTCTCGTGTGGATCAGGAAGTGGCGACTTCCAGATTGGTTCTTTCTCAGTTGCCGGATTAGGGATGTTGGGTTGAGTGTGTGGCTCCATACATATCAGATTACCCTCCTTCACTGTCGAGGCGTGATTCGGGGCAAACGTTCGTCTGTCAACCGTGGCGTAGTTTATTTGCAGCTCCAGTCTCCTCCTTTCTTGCTTGATCCTGAAAGAGGATAAAATATCATATACATCATACGCACTGTTCCGTGATCCAGATACCGCCAGAGCGTCACACACCTTCTACGCCTACCGTCTGAACACCGAGAATGGGATCTACGAACATGTCGAGGACGATGGTGAGTTCGGTGGTGGCCAAACGATTCTTGAGAAACTGCGTGAGAACAACGTCACTGATCAACTCGTGTGTGTGACACGATGGGATGGCCCACAACTTCTGGGACCAGCGCGGTTCAAACACTTCGAAGAGAGTGTGCAACTGGCCTTAGACGCAATTGATGAATGATCTGCACGTCAAAACCTAAAAAAACTGATGTAAGTGTACTCTGTGACTATTCTATATTGATCAATTATCTTTATATATGTGTATCTGACATTAATAGGTGAAACAGCGAATATCAAGCTGCGAATATGATTCCATGTTATGTATGTCGCTAGTTGCTGAGTGTTGTAGATTAGAATGCAGAACAAATCAGTAGCATACCAGCTGTGTAATATCACACACACTATTGTGAACAGCTTGCTCCTTGGTGAATGCATTGGCAAGTGAATATATGTAGTTGGAAAGCTATGTACCACAAGTAAATATTGAAATTATTAATGGCGTATATGTGTGATTTATTAGGTCTGAAATGTCCAAATTAAAAAGAAAGAAAGAAAAAAAAAATTTAATGTGCACAGTCTCACAAAAAAAAAAAAAAAAAAAAAAAAAAAAAATAATAATAATAATAATAATAAAAATAATAATATTAATGTGCACATCCTCACTCTGGTACATATGGGGATATTATTGAAATAAAGTTTGGTATCAGTATGGAATCACTGTGTATAAGATACATAAATAACAAATAATTGAATCAACTGATATGGTATACATTTTGGCACAAGTAACAAATATATCATTGTTGAAAATATGTTGTATGTTGATGATGCATTGGGATGAATAGGAATCCAGTGTGAATGATAAAAAAAACCCTGATCTTCAAATTGTTTTAGAGTCTGCCTTTTACAGTCTGCCACAAGTCTATTGATATATTATATTAAAACATGATAGTACCGTTAAGTTTCCCTATACGGAGTGATAAATCATTGTGTAAAAAAAAAACCTACAACAGAGAACCTGCATATCTTGGTATGTACTTTGACACAAGTGTATTATGATAAAATATGATGGCATATTGATGGTGCAATAGCAGGAGTTATACATTAGCATGATTAGTGTGAAAAAACTGTTATATAGCCAAGTACCTGGTTATACATTCTCGGCACAAATGTATTAATATATTATTGATAAAATGATTGGCACATGCTGATGGTGTATCAGAACTAGTGTGAAATCTTCATGTAAAAAAAACAACAACATAATAATAATAATAATTTGATTACCAGCTTGTGCTTAGACACAAGTGTAAACATGATGGTATTTTGGTGCAGCAAAAAAAAAAAAAAAAAAGTCTATATAAACATTAGTATAAGAGTAAAGAAATTAGTATTGTAAAAAAGATGGTATATGATGATGATGATGATGATGATGATGATGTTGATGTTGATGTTGATGTGTATGTTGCTGTTGCAATATGTATGAGAATCAACTATGTATGTGTGACAAATAATTTAACTACTTGTTTGTTTATCAATTTTGTCACAATTGTATGAAAATAGCTATAGAAACAATGGTATATTGTGATGGTGTATTTTCACATTGTGTAATATAATTTGTTGCTTGATTGTGTATAAACTTTGATACAAATGTTGCCAATATGTTATGGCAAAAATGATGGTACATATGGATGTGCATTGGTATGGGCATGAATTCAAAACTTGGACACAGGTTCATTTAAATTGTATTCTATTTCACAAAAATGATGATAAGATATCGACAGTGTATCACTATGAGCATGACATCAGTTGTATGGCTAACCCAAATAACCTGTTCCCATATGTATGTTGACCGAAAAATATATGATTTGGTTAAAGATAGCATGTTTCGATAGTACACCAATTTTTACATACAGTGTCAACAGAACCGTGTTATACTTAATAATGCACATTTATGATCATTGAGCTTGAATTCATGATTATCTATCTTTAAACCATACTTGCATTGTTATGGCAGGTGTTTAATCAATGCTGTATGTTGGTTAAACACCTGTCGGTCACGGCTGAGTAGTTTTCTGTATGGCTTAAAGTAGAGGACCCCTCGAGTAGCGGGGAGTTATTCAACATGGTCTCGGGCTGCCGCCCTCGACCATGTTGAATAACTCCCTGTTCCTTGGGGTTTCTCTATTTCATCCACGTTAATCATTTTAATGCTTGGAAAGTGTTAATGTAAAACACCACCAGTTCGTATGGAAATTAATCATGTAAATTGTGAACATGTAAATAGCGTTTTGTAAGCCGATCAATTTTCACTCTATTGGCTTTGTGGCACTGTTAGTACTGCGCGTCATTGCTTTTGTTTGTTTCTTTTTTAGTCTACCGGACCTTTGGTCCGATAACTTTTTTTGCATGAAGTCACGTCCGTCGTCAGTCCGTCCATATTTTTCTGAAAGTTTGCACAAAATACCTGACAATATTTCCAGGAAGGTTGGCTGATATCTCGCTTGTTGTCGACTATGCGGGCTTGGAATCAAATGTGGACATGTGGGAAATGATGTGTGATCAATGTTTCTTGTGACTTAGATTTTGACTTTTGGCCTCATTTTCAGGGTCGGGGAGTAGGCTGGCAAAAATATCGCTTATTATTCGACTGCAGCTTGGGAAAACAATTATGGATATGATGTCGACAACAGCTTCGAAAAAATATGGAATTAGTTGAGGATATACGAGAATTGAAGTTTGCCGAATATTTTGGTGATCTTGAATTCGACCTTTGATCTCATTTTCAAGGTCCGATCACATGAGGGTTGGTGTTTAACTTGTCGTGGAATTTTACAGATCGGGAATCAGTTGTGGCACAAGTGGGGAAAGATGTATATTGAATATTCTCTTGGTCTTGGGCTTGGCCTTTGGCCTCATTTTCGGGGTCGGAGCACTGAGTGGCTGGTATTTCATTTCTTATAGACTTTGTAGCTTAAAAATTTAGTTTGGATATATAGGACAGATATTTGCAGAATATCCATGTGGGCTTGAATTTGACCAGTGCCCTTAAATTCATGACCACGGGATAAAAGGGCTAATATTTAATTTATAAAACATATGTTGTCCGGTGACCTTCCTTAGCCTTAACTAAACTTTATTGATATTACCGCCTAGAAGTCACACTCAATTGGCAGTTGTGGCACTGGAAATGTTGCGCGTCATTGTTTTTATTGGTAGTTCAGCCCAAAGTCAAATAAACTCAAGAGCTGACAAATTTAGTTCATGACTGTATCACATGTACTTTTGGCCTCATCCATGAATCTGGGCCAATTGTGCTCACACTGATTGGAGATGAGTTAAACTACCGACGTCTTGTACATGTTTATGTAGTAGATGGAGCACGAGCGCCCGTGGGTATGGCTCATACACGAGGTTGATCTCGAGGCGTTAGCCGAGAGATTACCGAGTGTGTGGGCCATGCCCGCGGGTGCGAGTGGTCGGCCCGGGTGTCATACGCTGCGCCTTAATACTGCTCGTCCACTGCAGGCATGCCATTTGATCCGTCTCACACCTTTTTGATCCTTGTTGAATATAGAAGAAGGCGCAGGGTATGAAACTTGGGCCGAGTGGTCTATCTGACATGTGCCACGGGTTCACTCAAGCGTGTTCCTATATTCCACGGCAGACAGTGGTGTATGTTGAGTGGATCACGGTCTGGCCTATTGTTGGGGGTGTCAACCGTGGTACAAACAACCTTTGTGCCACGGTTGACGCCGTCGGCGGTGGGCCGGGCCGTGTTCTATTCCACGTGGACACACCTGTGGCACAAGTACAATGGTCGACTCACAGCCTGGGGTATGACTTTACACTCGTTAATCCTTTGACTGTGTACTCGTCATGCCCTACGGCTGTTCGTCGTCTATTTTATAGTTAATTCATGCATAACATTGAATTGCTACATTTAATAACAGACGCCTAAATTTAAAATCACGTAATAAATGTATTTTTCACTTAAATCAAAAATACTACAGTCAACTTTGCTTGATCAGACCTATATTCGTCTTGTGTGCAGGATATGTCAAATACTGTGTGTACTCAAATTCACCATGTCATGGTTGTTCCGTCATCGTTACTGCATAGTTGTTAGCACCTATTTTGTATATTACAAGAAAATTGCTGTGTTTTTATATATGCTAAATCCAGTCCTGACTTTGTTTTTGTTTATCATTGCACTCTTGTAATGTCTGCACTTTTATCAGCTCGAAACACACTGCCCTTTGTCATTTATATACATGTACTGATGTGTACTCTTCCTTGCAGGCTGTTTGTGGCGGTTCGTGGCGGCGTGTACCTGTCGGGTCATGGCGGGTAGCGTGTCATTTGAACGGGTGCGAACCGATGATCAATATGACCTCATACATCGTCTAGAATTAGATGAAGACGAATCTGACACATATAAAGTACCAGCGTGTAAATATTACGACCCAGTCGAATTAAAACCACTACTTTCTGACATTAAAACAACCGAACTTTCAGTCTTTTCTCTAAATTGTCAAAGTTTAAATGCACACTGGTTTGATCTTAAAAACTTACTTGTTGATATGCAGTGTGCAGATGGCTTTGATGTTATAGGTCTATCTGAGATTTTCAGATCGCCCCTAATTTATAAATTGGAAGGTTATCATGAATTTCTTTATAAATCTCGTGATGAACACGACGATGGGAGAGGTGGTGTGGGTATTTTTCTAAAAGACACAATATCCTATAAGATTAGAAACGATTTGTCAGTTTTCTTACCTCATATATTTGAATCTATTTTCATTGAAATCAAAACAGGAAATAAATCCAAGCCCTTAATAATTGGTAATATATATAGGCCGAACACATACCCCAAAGCAGACTTAGATATATTCACAAGCACTTTGTTTGATATTTTAAAATTAATTGATGAAGAGAAAAAACGTGTATTACTAATGGGAGATTTTAATATAGACCTACTGAATTATTCCCATCATACAAAAACCATGAATTTTGTTGACACAATGTTTTCATACGGTTGTTTGCCTACAATAAATAGACCTACCAGAGTGACACACCAATCAGCCACACTGATAGACCACATGTATACGAACGAATTCGAAAGTGAGATAATATCAGGCATAATAACTTGTGATATATCAGATCATTTTGGGATCTTTAATATTTATCGAAACTCCAAAATTAACCCTGAGCCCCCACCTCAACTTTTCTGGACCCGATGTTTTACTGAAAATAAAACCCAAGAATTTATTGAAAATTTGCGTAACTCGAATTTTGATTCGGTGTTAAATACCACCGACCCCAATCAGGCATTGCAGAACTTTTATGATATATATAACGAAAAATTTGAAATATCATTCCCCTTAAAACAAAAGTTTGTTAAGAAAAGGTTTATTAAAAGAGAACCATGGATGACAAAGGGTTTGCTGGTATCGTCCTTAACAAAACGGAAACTGTACAACAGAAAACTAGCTAAACCGTCTGCAAATAATTCTGTGAAATATAATAAGTATAATTGCATATATAATAAAACTTTGCGAGCACGGCGGAATATTTATTACAAAGACATTTTTGATGAAAATAAAAATGATGTGAAAAAGACATGGGATGCCATACGTACAGTTATCAATAAAGTCAATGATAAATCGAATACACCAAACACTATTATAGTTAATGGAAATGAAACGTCAAATATGTATGAAATAGTTAATCATTTTAATGAATATTTTGTCAACTTAGGCGATAAAATAAGTGGAAATATACCAAGCTCGAAACAACATTTCTCACAATACTTCAAACACTGTTATCCCACTACTATGTTCTTGGTCCCCACGAACCCCATGGAAATATTGCAATTATCGAGAAAAATGAAAGCCAAAACTTCCAAAGGTTTTGATAACATATCTACAAAACTAATGAAAAACACCATTGAAGAAATTCTGATACCTTTGACACACATATATAACGAATCTATGAATCAGGGGATTTTTCCAGACCATTTTAAAATAGCTAAAGTAGTCCCTTTATTCAAAAATGGCGACATGGAAGTGATAAAAAACTATCGTCCCATAAGTATTTTACCCTCCTTCTCTAAATTATTGGAAAAATTAATATGCAAACGTCTCGTAAATTTTTTGGAAACTATGGACATTTTGTATGACAATCAGTATGGTTTTCGAGCTAAACATTCTGCTATACATCCCGTAATCAAACTCCTGACAGATATTTCTGAAGCGAATGACGAAATAGGAAAAAATTATACTTTGTCTGTTTTTGTCGATCTATCAAAGGCATTCGATACCGTAAATCATGATATCTTATTGACAAAATTATATGACTATGGTATAAGAGGAATAAGCCACGATTGGTTTAAAAGTTACTTATCAGCCCGAAAACAATACTGCGAAATAAAAAACACTAGATCAGATATAAAACCAATAACCTGTGGAGTTCCGCAAGGCTCCATATTAGGACCAATTTTGTTTCTTCTATATATTAATGATATAAAATCCAGCACTAGTCTAAACGTTCTATGTTTCGCCGATGACACTACATTGTATACCTCTGGTAATAACATTTCTGACATGACATCTTTTATAAATACTGAACTAGATAACGTATTTGACTGGCTCTGTGCCAATAAACTAGTGTTAAACAGTGATAAAACAACGTTCAAGTTCTTTGGTCCACTTTCGAAAGTAAGAAATCTAGATATTGATATCCACATTAACGGAAAACAAATCAGACATGATGATGACTCTAACACACCCAAATTTTTAGGGATATACTTAGATACTGAACTAACTTGGAAAGTGCATGTCGAACACATCTGTAAAACTCTGTCAAAGTCCTTATATATCATGAATAAAGTTAAAAGAATATTCCCTACTGATATATTAATGATAATTTACCATACATTATTCGAATCCTACATAAACTATGGATTACTCGCTTGGGGCAATTCCCCCCACATAAACAGAATATTTTTACTTCAAAAACGAGCTATTCGTATCATAAACAAAAAGTCCTACAGATCACACACAGATCCGCTGTTTAAGAAAAATGTACTGTTAAAAATATCAGATATGTATTATCTACAAGTATTGCTACTCATGTATGATTTTGAACATTCGGTACTGCCCAAATCTTTCTCACGTTTGGCTGAACTTAACTCCAATTTAAATACCCGAATTACTAGACAGAGTCATTTATATCACACGTCACGGCCCAGAACTTCCTTCACTTCTAAGTTACCGAATCATAACTTCCCAAGAATTTGGAACAAATATTCTAACGTTTTGGTATATTACAAAGAAAAAAACAGGAAACATTTTAAAAATTGTCTTAAGCAACATTTTATCTCAAATTATAAAGACCATGTAACTTGTACAAACACTTTCTGCAAAGATTGTCGAAATTAAACCCGTAAATTGATGATTGATTACTGTGAAATTGATAGGTTCCCCACCCGTTCACAGCGTCACGATGCCAGCACTTGATTTCTCACGCCCGCCTCGCCCCGCCACACTCACCTGCTCTTGGGAGGACTACACGCTTGGTACATGTATATATTTTGACAGGCTTATAATTTGTTTTCTATTTTTCTTTCCTGCTAGGCGCCACAGGAAGACAGCCATTGGCTATGTGGTGGCCTGACAGTGGTACACATTTTCTGTAAAATTCGAAATTGTTATTGTTCAATGTAAATAGCGTGTACACTGTCGAATAAATTTGACTTGACTTGACTTGACTATTACTCGGGTCACACATAAAACTAGACCGTTCCGGTCGCCTACGACCGCTTGGGTGTATCCCTATCATCTCTGTTGCCCCAAATATATCACTGTTAAGTGTGAAAAACTAGAGCAAGGGCTAAAAAAAATTACCAGAGAAATGTTAAATCTCAAGTCACAACTGTTTTCTTTTCCCCACCAAAATTGCTGCACTGATCTTCCGAGGTTATTGAAGGTCGAATTCAAAATCACCACTGAAATCTCTTTATATGAATTTCCATTTCGACATGTTTGATAAAATAATGAAAATAGAGATAGATCAATCTTTTCTCCTATTTATATTTCAACTCAGAATATTTTACAAACTTGGTTCCAAGTTGAAATTCAAAGTAAAAGTTGACCAAAACTGCATTTCAAGATGACGAAATTGGAGCCAGATCAAACTTTTCGCCATGAGTTATATTTCAACTCATAATATGTGCCAAACTTGGTATTAGGTTGAAATTCAATGTAAAAGTTGACCAAAACTGCATTTCACGATGACGAAATTGGAGCCAGATAGAACTTTTCGTCATAAGTTATATTTTAACTCATAATATGTGCCAAACTTGGTTTCAAGGTTAAATTCAAACTAAGGGTTAACCAAAACTGCATTCCAAGATGATGAAATTGGAGCCAGATCGAACTTTTCGCCATGAGGTATATTTTAAATTATAATATGTGCCAAACTTGGCTTGAAGTTGAAATTCAAGCTAAAAGTTGACCAAAACTGCATTTTAAATGACGAAATTAGAGCCAGATCGAACTTTTCGTCATAAGTTATATTTTAACTCATAATATGTGCCAAACTTGGTTTCGAGTTGAAATTCAAACTAAAAGTTGACTAAAACTGCATTTCAAGATGACGAAATTGGAGCCAGATCGAACTTTTCGCCACAAGTTATATCTTAACTCATAATATGTGCCAAACATGCTTTCAAGTTGAAATTCAAAGTAAAAGTTGATCAATGTTTTCATAAAAAGCTATTGTGATCAATAATATACTTAGCTAGCAAGAAATAATCTTAACTTATTTGGTCACAGCCATAAAATCTCTACTGGACAAAGCCTTCACCTTGTTGAGCCCAATAATAAATATTTCTTGTCTTAAATATTTTCATTATGGTCAATAATAGACTTAACATGTAAAAATAATGTTAACTTATTCGGTTACACCCAGAAATTTCTACCGGACAAAACCTTAACCTTGTTGAGCTTACCTTGTTGAGCCCAATAATAAATATTTCTTGTCTTAACTATTTTCATTGTGGTCAATAATAGACTTAACATGTAAGAATAATGTTAACTTATTCGGTTACACCCAGAAATTTCTACCGGACAAAACCCTAACCTTGTTGAGCTCAATAATAATTGTTTCTCATCTTAACTATTTTTATTGAGGTCAATAATAGACTTAACTAGCAAAAAAAATGTTAACTTATTCAATTACAGACATAAAATGTCTACTGGACATAAAATTTGTTACCTTGTTGAGTCCAATAATAAATATTTCTTGTCTAACTATTTTTTTTGTGGTCAGTAATAGACTAAACTAGTAAAAATAATGTTAACTTATTCAGTTACACCCATGAAATCTATACTGGACAAAACCTTTACCTTGTTGACCTTAATAATAAAAAACTTGAGGTCAATAATAGACTCAACTATTTTTATTGTGGTCAATAATAGACTTAACTAGTGAAAATAATGTTAACTTATTCGGTTACACCAATGAAATTTGTACTGGACAAAACCTTTAACTTGTTGAGGTTAATAATAAATACTTCTTGTCTTAACTATTTTTATTGTGGTCAATAATAGACTTAACTATTAAAAATGATGTTAACTTATTCAGTTACACCCATGAAATCTGTACTGGACAAAACCTTCACCTTGTTGAGCTTAATAATGAATGTTTCTCGTCTTAACTGTTTTTATTGTGGACAATAATAGACTTAACTAGTAAAATTAATGTTAACTTATTCAGTAATATCCTGTTTCCACTGAAAACATCAGTTCTCCATTCTGAACAAGAAACCAGTGTCATTACCCTCCATAATACAGGCTATTTGAATGATCATACATGTCCAAATGGAAATTTCACAATTCTGTAATAAGTTAGGCTGTTAACATATAAATATTTATATGATCATTCTAAAAAAACGATTGGTTTCGTGCGACAGCCCTTCCCAACAAAACTTCCAAATATTATTGAGATTCGTCAAAAACTGCCATCTGTAGAGCGTTCACAAGCCATGTGTCTCCAACAGGCTGTCTTCAATGCAAAATGTGTCCCCAAACGACCAATTCAGTTGCCACGAATTATATATGTGCCTGCAAAAAATAATGGTGATCGGGTGAGAATTGCGGCCTGTACCGCGTTCACAAGAAAATCTCTCCGGACGCGGACACGGACGCGGACGCGGTCGACGAAGCCAAATCCATAGTATCCGCCGAACTTTGTTCGGGGAATACAATTACTTGTAGTTTAACTCACTTATATTTCTTCATGTGTATGACTCCACACATGATGGCTGCCACAGTGACGATCACAGCGCCACCTATGATACTAGTTGTGATCACGAGGGTAGAAACCGGAAACTCCTCAGCCTGATGTTGTTCCTCTTTCACTGCTACCACCACTGAAATATATGATCCTGGTATATAGACGTACCATCAAGCTACACATATATCTAAAGCAAAAAATTAGACCAAGGGCTAAAAAATGTTATCGGACATTTGTTATGTTTTAGGTAATAGCCATTTTGTCCTGTGACCTTGAAAACAATTCAATATTCAAGATTTCACGTTCACAACTGATTCCTAAGATGTAAAGTCGTTAATAAGTGAGAGATTAGCTATTTTGTCCTGTGACCTTGAATATTAGGTCAAAGGTCAAATTCAAGGTCTTGAGAATATTCAGCATATATCATTTCCTATATGTCCACAATTGATTCCTAATCTCTAATCTCAATATTAAGTGAGATATTTGGGAAATGTGTCCCATATGAATCATAGGAGAATTTACCATGGTAAAGTCCCATTTGGGTCGAGTTTGGGCCCAAAATGGCCCACTTCGAGCAATTCAAGGGTAACGAAACTTATACACGTCACAGGGGTATATATGAGGAGTATTATGCATCAATAAGAAAAAAGTTACTGAACAGTTTTTGAGAAAACGACCGTCAAAGCCTGAAATTTTCCGTTTTTCGTTAAAAATGGCCGCCATTTTGAAAAAATAGGTCAAAATTCAAATCCAAGGTCACAAGAATATTCATCAATTCCTATATGTCCACAATTGATTCCTAGTCTCTACTCTCAATACTAAGTGAGATATTAGGCATAATGTGTCCCACTATAAAGCACAAGCTACAGAATAGTAGGAATGGAAAGTGTTAAGAATATGTCCGGAGGAAATGTTTTGCTGTTGTTTTTTTTATTTATGAATTAAATTAATATCTCGCCTATTATTCCCCAGTGCTTGAGTCTTCACTCCAGATTCTTTTTATGCACATATGCCTATATCCTATTCTAAGTGCGCTTCTGATATGATTCTATTACATCAGCGTTATGTCAGCGCGTGCAAAAAGTCACTGCCTGGACAAACAGAGTGACAATATTTGCGACCCCACTGTACCACACAAACATCACTGACATCTGACATGAGACATTGTGAACTACTGTTCACAGCATAGTAAACGGGCGAAGCCCGCACAATAGCGCGCAACGTATGTCCACCGTGGAATCAATCCCAACCCGTCACTGCGGGAGACCTCGCAAAACGGAACCAGCTGAAATTAGTGCGTTTTTAGTATATCCGGGCCCGGGGCCCGGACAATAAGAGAATTGAACATGGGAATGTCCTATTTGGGCCATATTTGGCCCAAAATGGCCCACTTCGAGCGATTCAAGGCCAATGAAACTTATACACATCACAGGGGTCTACTAGTGTATGACGATTGTTATGCATCAATAAGAAAAACGTTACTGAACAGATTCTGAGAAAATGGCCGCCAAAATCTAAAATTGACCTTTTTTCGGCAAAAACGGCTGCCATTTTGAAAAAAAAACCTGGAAATCAAAAAACTTAAAAATACCTCCCTCTGAAATTATTTTTCAGCATTTTTGTGCAAAATTTCAGAAAGATTTGACCGTAAACTTTGAAGATAAAAATGTGAACGGACGGGCGACGGACGGACGCAACGCCATGCCAATAGGTTATCGGACCATAGGTCCGGTGACCTCAGAATAATATGTGGGTCAAATACCTGGTTCTGTGGAGCAGTTTCCGACTGTTCCATGCCACGTGTTTCCAGTGCATGTGAGCCGCCATTCTTGGTCGTTTGTCTTGCAGCCGATCACAGCATCGTTACCTTCTCGCTTGTACCACGCATATGAGGGAGGGTTTAAATCTGGACATCCGATGGCTGTGAAAGTAAATTATTGAGTATAAAGAACAGTGTGACGTGTGTTGAACCCACAAATGTTAAAACGCCCACAAATGTGAAAACCCACAAATGTGAAAACAAATTTTGTAAATCACCCACAAATGTAAAAAAATCAACCACAAATGTGAAAACGTTTTTTGTCAACTACCCACAAATGTGAAAATCTTCACCCACAAATGTGAAAAAAACTTCACCCACAAATGTGAAAAAAAAAATCAACCACAAATGTGAAAACGATTTTTGTCAATTGCCCACAAATGTGAAAATCTGACACAACATTAGCTTCAACATGAGGAATGTTTTTAGGTTACCGACCTTTGTTCTGAAAACCTATTACACAATTAATACTTTACCCTATTATCATCATTTTTCCATAAAAACCTTCATATCTCAGTAAATATTGATCGTAGAGCAAAAAGGACATTATTTTCGAACCCATAGGGCTAATTGGCAATATACTAGGCGTGGTTTGGTATCAAATTACACCTGTGATGTCAAATTACACCAAACCGGAAGTAGAAATATTTTTCAAGGAAATGGGCTCAGGATGCCCAAGGATCAGTTATTAGGCCGTTTTGGTGTGTTTGAAGGGCAAAAATTTACACTTTCCCCTATTATCACCCACTTTTCCATAAAAACCTTCATATCTCAGTAAAGATTGATCGTAGAGCAAAAAGGACATTATTTTCGAACCCATAGGGCTAATTGGCAATATACTAGGCGTGGTTTGGTATCAAATTACACCTGTGACGTCAAATTACACCAAACCGGAAGTAGAAATATTTTTCAAGGAAATGGGCTCAGGATGCCCAAGGATCAGTTATTAGGCCGTTTTGGTGTGTTTGAAGGCCAAAAATTTACACTTTCCCCTATTATCACCCACTTTTCCATAAAAACCTCCGTATCTCAGTAAATTTTGATCGTAGAGCAAAAAGGACATTATTTTCGAACCCGTAGGGCTAATTGGCATTATACTAGGTGTGGTTTGGTATCAGATTACACCTGTGGTGTCAAATGACACCAAACCGGAAGTAGAATTATTTTTCAAGGAAATGGGCTCAGGATGCCCAAGGATCAACAAGGCCGGACGAACAACATGCCCAAGCGTTGTGGTTCCGGGGACCCCTCCCATGGTTCTCAGGCCTCACGTAACGGCAACATTACTATTATTATTCATTATATGATGTGTGATATGTGATGTGATGTTTGTCTACTAACCATGCTATGACGGTACTAACCTGGTTGCTACTTAACGAAGTCACATTCGTTACAAAAATTTAAAGATAAAATTGTTTACGGACGACGGACGACGGATGGATGGACGATGGACGCAACGCGATGCCAATAGGTTATCGGACCAAAGGTCCGGTAGCCCAAAAAATATTTCAGAAAAGTGCTTCCCTGTATTCTTAGGCATTTTAGCGCAAATTTCGAAAAGATTCGACCGTAAATTCGAGATAAAAATAAAAATGTAAGACGTATGACGGACGACGACGGATGAAGGACGCAATGCCATGCAATGGGTTATCAGAACAAGGTTCCGTAAAAAGACATAACAATAAAAGACATTCTCATGTGGAACCTAATTCGTCATTTTAAAGGTTAAAACTAGTATTATTTACTATACTTACCTCCATAATACTACACGGGTAACTCCTAACAGCCTACTTAAATTAGGCTCCCCCATAGAGAAACCTCTCATATGGGGAAGAATAAAGAATGACCCCTCCCTTGCTGCCACCAGGGGCAGCACCGTAGCCACTTCCTCCATTCCCAAGGAAACGGGGTAGGTTGGGTTGGCACTTTGGTAGTATTATGGAGGTAAGTATAGTAAATAATACTAGTTTTAACCTTTAAAACGACGAATTATTGTCCTATACATTACCTCCATAATACTACACGGGTAAAATTCAGAATAGACATTGGAGGTGGGATTTGAACCCGTCCCTAGAAGTCTACCCGGATAGTATCATTCTTTCATTATATATATATAAAAATATATAAATATTAGTGCAACATACCTTGTGAAGAAAGCTTCAGTTCCGAATCCTCTTCACTTCCACCAGACTTGAATTTCCATTCCATGGTATCCACTCACTCACGCCGTGCGTGCAAGAGTCAAATCAATCCAAGTCCAAGGTAACAATGGTACTTAAATTAGGAGAATGTGGGAATCTTCTCTGAACAATATAACCAACTGAGTATATAAAGTTCATAATCCTTTGCACTAATATCCACAGAACTAAGGAATCCATCCGGATCAACTGAATCGACACATAGTCCGAACAATCCTTGATGTTTTTGTGTGGTTTTCGTTGGTTTTTTTTTTATATAGTTTTTCAGTTTTTGACAGCATAACGGAAAAACAAAAGCTCACAGTGGAGCAAAAAGGACACCAAAATCCTCAATTAGCTTGATGTGCGACCGAGGATGACGTGCTGGCTGGCGAAGATCGAACCCAGGTGCAACCCGTCCTCAGACGTCCAGGCTATGTCTCTGAGATAATGAGAAGTAAACGTGTTATGGCAAGACCAAGAACATGCACTCATAACCTGAGATAGTGGTGTATTACCAATATAAGCCAATGACGCAGCCATGGCCCGTACGTCATGCGCCCGTACCCGAAAAGAACAATCAGTCGGCTGATCGCCGAGATCGTAACAGAGTCGAATGCATTTCTTAATCCAAGAAGAGATAGTCGGGGAGCGAATATCGTTCTTGAAGCTTTTCAGATAAGAGACGAAGAGAAGCTTTTTGCCTTGTCGAAAACCCTTGGTCTTGTCAAGATAAAAGCGCAACGCACGTACGGGACAGAGCTTCGCGTCACTCTCCAAGTCCGTGCCAAGAGAGGCATCGAGAGCAGGGATCACAATCGCCAATGGAGGGGCCGTAGAGAGCTGGGTTTTCGAGAGAAAAGACGGGAGAACGCCCAGTCTGACCTGAGCATAGTTCTCCTTCCAGCTAATCTTAGGGCCTGTTCGATTGGTAATATTCTGGAAGAGGTAGATGCCTACCAAGAAGACGGAAGATGGTTTTGAATCGAATGTGTCCTGCCATTTTCAGCAGGGAATTAAAATTAGAAAATGATGTGATATGGCGTAAATATTCATCAAACACTACAAATTTCCAAACGGTATTGACTCCGCGCATAAAATAAACATTCTGTTATATTTCGACGATAACTGAGGGAGCACCATTTCGGCCGCCATTTGCAATTCAGCCCCCCGCCATATTGCAAAACTCAGAAGATCTACCGTAAACCAGCCTCCGAGCTGGTAGAGCGGCAGAGGTCTTCCTCTTCCAGAATAACGTCTTCCGTGAGAATCGAAGGGAAAATTTTGGTAAACTGGAATAGAAAGAGGCGAATCGAAGAGGCCCTTTGACGCATCCAAAGCATGGATCTCACCTCGACGCCTGCCAGAGGCTAGGGCAAGGAGAAAAACCGTTTTCCAAGTGACTAACTTGAGGGGCGCCGAAGCCAGGGGCTCGAACGGGGCTGATGCCAGACGGTTCAAGACCAACGACAAGTCCAACTCAGGAGTGGGGTTTCGCGCCACGGGACGATCTACCTCGAAGTTCTTGAGCAATAAAGTCAAGGCATGATCGGTCCCGTAGTCCACACCTTGTCGCGGCAAAAGCGTCTTAGCAATAGCCGTTCTGTAGCCTGCAAGGGTAGACGGCACCCGACCTTCAGAGAATTTTAACATCAGAAATTCAGCTATTAAAGGGGCATTGGCCGTGAAAGGATCAGTCTGCCTGCGCTCACACCAAGCACTGAAGACGACCCATTTCGACTCGTAGACCGCCAAAGAAGACCTTCTATTTGGTCGTGCGAGCCAAGAGGACACTTCCTCAGAAAATCCCTTTGCGCGGAAGGATCGCTGGACAACATCCACGCGTGAAGGGCCAGCTGGCGTGTGTTCTGGTGAAACACCGGAGACCATGGCTGCCTCAGTAGATCTCCTCGCAGAGGCAACGGCCTCGGAACATCGACAAGGAGATCTAGAAGCTCTGGGAACCACGACTTCTCGGGTTGTAGAGGCACAATAAGCAGGATCCGACATTGTTGTGCTCGAACCTTGGCAATCACTTGCGGAATCAGAATGGCTGGGGGGTAAGCATATGCATACAGGCCTTCCCAGTCCATAGACAGAGCATCCACACCCCAAGCCAGGGGGTCTGAGATTGGCAACACAAAGGTGGGGAGCCTGTTGTTCCAACGAGTGGCAAACAGGTCCACATGAGGTCGATCCCAAAGGGTACATAACTGTCGAAAGACCGCTGGAGACAAGGTCCATTCGGTAGGCTGTACCTGACCCCGCCGAGACAGCATGTCCGCCAAGACATTGAGACGGCCGGGAATCTGACGGGCACGGAGCATAATCGATTGGGCGTTGCATCACCGTAGCAAGGCCGACACCTGACGACTGAGTGTCAAGGAACGAGTGCCTCCTTGCTTGTTGATGTAGGCCACGACCGTTGATTTGTCCGTGGCAACCAAAACTGAGTGTCCTGCTAACTCGGATACCCAATTGGCCAGGGCCCTAGATACAGCTTCCAACTCGAGAGCATTGATGTGCCAAGACAAATAATGGTCGCTCCACAAGCCCAAAATCTCTTGGAAGTCCAAGTGGGCGCCCCAGCCCTCCGTGCTGGCATCCGTAAACAGATGCTTGGATGGCAGCGGCAGACGGAAGGGAGAACCTTGTGACAGGTTTCTGATTTGAATCCACCACTGCACGCACTCGCGAGCCGCTGGAGACAACATTACCATCGTAGAGTCGGGGTCTGTAGCTTGACACCAACCCAAACTCAGGCAATGCTGCAGTTCTCGCATATGTAAGCGACCCAAAGGTACCAGCTTCTCCGTTGCCACCAACAGGCCTAGCAGAGACTGCCAGGTGGCTGCCGACTGACACGGATGAGCCAGGAAGGAGGCTAGAATAGGGCGCAATTTGGAAATTCTGTCCTGAGGTGGGAAGACCATGCCTGACGTGGTCACAAACCTGTAGCCCAGGAACACGAAATCTCGAGATGGAACGAGCTCTGATTTCTCGAAATTGATCACTAGGCCCATTATCTGACACGTATTGATCAACCAATCGCGGTGCTCCAACAACGTGTCCCGAGACTGACTGCGTAGGAGCCAGTCGTCGAGGTATTGATGAAGGAACAATCCCCGCTGGTGGGCCAGGCTCTGGACCTCCCTCACCACCATGGTGAATATCCAAGGAGAAGGTGACAGGCCGAATGGTAGAGCACAGAACTGCCACACACGACCCCGGAAAGCGAACCTCAGATACTTTCGCGAGGCTGAGTGTATCGGAATGTGGAAGAAGGCATCCTTCAGATCCAGCGAGATCGCCCATGCATTCTCTGGAAGCGCTAACCGAATGAACTCGGGCGTCTCCATAACGAACTTTGGAGTCTGCACGAACGGATTCAGAGGCGACAAGTCTATAACTGGGCGACAACCGCCGGAACTCTTTGGAACCACGAACACGATACTGTAGAAACCCGGAGTCCGCGGATCTGCAGGTTCTACTGCCCCTTTCGCGATCAATTTTTTTATCTCTACATCCAAGGCTGTTCGCTTCGCCGGAGCCGACGGCAGAGTGAATGACTTGGGGATGGGGGATAATGCAGGTTGAGTTATGAACTGAATCTGGAATCCCTTCCGGAGTACCCCCCCCCCAGATCCAAGGGCTGGCACCCATCTCTTGCCAAATGGGCCAAAAGAGATTTAAGCGCCCGCCGACTGGCGGTTCTACGTGACCAAAATGAGCGGGAGTCGCCATTGGTGACGCGTGGTACTCGGAAAGTTCCCTGGCACTGGTACTTACTGTCGTGACTGGGCCTGGACGCCCCTGCTCCGCCCTTAGACTTGCCGCGGCGGCTGGACCCGGAGTGGCGACCACCACGCTTGGTTGTAGAGGCAGGGGCTCCTGAAAAGGGCTGCTTCTTCCTCTGTTTCTTGGGCTTTGAAGAAGAAGCGGTCTGTGGCTGCGGCCGTGGCTTCCAAGCCTTCTGCTTGGCAAGCAGTTCGGAGACCAGCTGGGCATTGGCCGACTGGAAGCGGTCCGACACTTGCCGTTCCTCGGCTGAAAGAGCACCATCCTCTCCGTGGAACAGGGAGTTGGCGGCCTGGTCCGTGAGTGCCTCCTGTGCGCAGGACAGCAGCATGGGGGCAGAACATAGTCGGGATTTCAAATCCAGGGACGGCTTGAAAGTCAGGGACCTGAGGAAGGCGTCCCGTCGCCACTGCTCCATGGTGAACGCGCCGTAAGAGAGCTGGTGTAGGCGGTCCTGGATAGACAAGCCCGCGCTGGACAGAAATCCGATAGCGGTGGAGATCTGATCCTGAAGGGCAGCTTGGGGGACGGGTCCAGCAGAGGCTTGCTGGGCCAGGTTCTCGAGGAGATCCCGCGCGGCGGCTAAAAGCCAGTCCTGGGTGGAGCCGATGAGAACAGCTGAACGAATCGACTGTTGAACATCTGCTACCTGGGCAGGGGTCACCGAGATCTTCGAGGGGGCCGACATATACTGAAGAGTCTTCTTGGAAGGCTCCGACGGCTTCTCCGTGAAGTCCTTGTGGGAAGGCAAGTATGAAGAGGAGAGCTTTCTTTATCTTGTCTCCCTTGGCCTTGATGGAGGCTTGGCGACGAACCTCGAACGCCTGGCGTACGCTGCGGCTGAAAGGCAGTTGCTGGCGTGAACTTGATGGCGGTACTGGCTGGCCACAAGAAACTGGTTCCACTGACGAGGAGGTTTCCGTCGGAGGCTCTGGCGGAAACTGGGAACCGAGACACGCACGCGTGAGAACCAACTTCTCCCAGAACTGGAGATCCTGAGAGGAGCCACGTTCGTCTACCAGGGAAGGATGTATGGACGCGGAGTCCATATCCTCTTCTTCGTCCTCTTTTTCCGAGTCGGACTCCGGGTCGGGACAGCGACGCTTCCGTGAAGCCGAGGGAACGAAGCCGGAAGCAGGGTCACTCTCCAAGTCCGTGCCAAGAGAGGCATCGAGAGCAGGGATCACAATCGCCAATGGAGGGGCCGTAGAGAGCTGGGTTTTCGAGAGAAAAGACGGGAGAACGCCCAGTCTGACCTGAGCATAGTTCTCCTTCCAGCTAATCTTAGGGCCTGTTCGATTGGTAATATTCTGGAAGAGGTAGATGCCTACCAAGGAGACGGAAGATGGTTTTGAATCGAATGTGTCCTGCCATTTTCAGCAGGGAATTAAAATTAGAAAATGATGTGATATGGCGTAAATATTCATCAAACACTACAAATTTCCAAACGGTATTGACTCCGCGCATAAAATAAACATTCTGTTATATTTCGACGATAACTGAGGGAGCACCATTTCGGCCGCCATTTGCAATTCAGCCCCCCGCCATATTGCAAAACTCAGAAGATCTACCGTAAACCAGCCTCCGAGCTGGTAGAGCGGCAGAGGTCTTCCTCTTCCAGAATAACGTCTTCCGTGAGAATCGAAGGGAAAATTTTGGTAAACTGGAATAGGAAGAGGCGAATCGAAGAGGCCCTTTGACGCATCCAAAGCATGGATCTCACCTCGACGCCTGCCAGAGGCTAGGGCAAGGAGAAAAACCGTTTTCCAAGTGACTAACTTGAGGGGCGCCGAAGCCAGGGGCTCGAACGGGGCTGATGCCAGACGGTTCAAGACCAACGACAAGTCCAACTCAGGAGTGGGGTTTCGCGCCACGGGACGATCTACCTCGAAGTTCTTGAGCAATAAAGTCAAGGCATGATCGGTCCCGTAGTCCACACCTTGTCGCGGCAAAAGCGTCTTAGCAATAGCCGTTCTGTAGCCTGCAAGGGTAGACGGCACCCGACCTTCAGAGAATTTTAACATCAGAAATTCAGCTATTAAAGGGGCATTGGCCGTGAAAGGATCAGTCTGCCTGCGCTCACACCAAGCACTGAAGACGACCCATTTCGACTCGTAGACCGCCAAAGAAGACCTTCTATTTGGTCGTGCGAGCCAAGAGGACACTTCCTCAGAAAATCCCTTTGCGCGGAAGGATCGCTGGACAACATCCACGCGTGAAGGGCCAGCTGGCGTGTGTTCTGGTGAAACACCGGAGACCATGGCTGCCTCAGTAGATCTCCTCGCAGAGGCAACGGCCTCGGAACATCGACAAGGAGATCTAGAAGCTCTGGGAACCACGACTTCTCGGGTTGTAGAGGCACAATAAGCAGGATCCGACATTGTTGTGCTCGAACCTTGGCAATCACTTGCGGAATCAGAATGGCTGGGGGGTAAGCATATGCATACAGGCCTTCCCAGTCCATAGACAGAGCATCCACACCCCAAGCCAGGGGGTCTGAGATTGGCAACACAAAGGTGGGGAGCCTGTTGTTCCAACGAGTGGCAAACAGGTCCACATGAGGTCGATCCCAAAGGGTACATAACTGTCGAAAGACCGCTGGAGACAAGGTCCATTCGGTAGGCTGTACCTGACCCCGCCGAGACAGCATGTCCGCCAAGACATTGAGACGGCCGGGAATCTGACGGGCACGGAGCATAATCGATTGGGCGTTGCATCACCGTAGCAAGGCCGACACCTGACGACTGAGTGTCAAGGAACGAGTGCCTCCTTGCTTGTTGATGTAGGCCACGACCGTTGATTTGTCCGTGGCAACCAAAACTGAGTGTCCTGCTAACTCGGATACCCAATTGGCCAGGGCCCTAGATACAGCTTCCAACTCGAGAGCATTGATGTGCCAAGACAAATAATGGTCGCTCCACAAGCCCAAAATCTCTTGGAAGTCCAAGTGGGCGCCCCAGCCCTCCGTGCTGGCATCCGTAAACAGATGCTTGGATGGCAGCGGTAGACGGAAGGGAGAACCTTGTGACAGGTTTCTGATTTGAATCCACCACTGCACGCACTCGCGAGCCGCTGGAGACAACATTACCATCGTAGAGTCGGGGTCTGTAGCTTGACACCAACCCAAACTCAGGCAATGCTGCAGTTCTCGCATATGTAAGCGACCCAAAGGTACCAGCTTCTCCGTTGCCACCAACAGGCCTAGCAGAGACTGCCAGGTGGCTGCCGACTGACACGGATGAGCCAGGAAGGAGGCTAGAATAGGGCGCAATTTGGAAATTCTGTCCTGAGGTGGGAAGACCATGCCTGACGTGGTCACAAACCTGTAGCCCAGGAACACGAAATCTCGAGATGGAACGAGCTCTGATTTCTCGAAATTGATCACTAGGCCCATTATCTGACACGTATTGATCAACCAATCGCGGTGCTCCAACAACGTGTCCCGAGACTGACTGCGTAGGAGCCAGTCGTCGAGGTATTGATGAAGGAACAATCCCCGCTGGTGGGCCAGGCTCTGGACCTCCCTCACCACCATGGTGAATATCCAAGGAGAAGGTGACAGGCCGAATGGTAGAGCACAGAACTGCCACACACGACCCCGGAAAGCGAACCTCAGATACTTTCGCGAGGCTGAGTGTATCGGAATGTGGAAGAAGGCATCCTTCAGATCCAGCGAGATCGCCCATGCATTCTCTGGAAGCGCTAACCGAATGAACTCGGGCGTCTCCATAACGAACTTTGGAGTCTGCACGAACGGATTCAGAGGCGACAAGTCTATAACTGGGCGACAACCGCCGGAACTCTTTGGAACCACGAACACGATACTGTAGAAACCCGGAGTCCGCGGATCTGCAGGTTCTACTGCCCCTTTCGCGATCAATTTTTTTATCTCTACATCCAAGGCTGTTCGCTTCGCCGGAGCCGACGGCAGAGTGAATGACTTGGGGATGGGGGATAATGCAGGTTGAGTTATGAACTGAATCTGGAATCCCTTCCGGAGTACCCCCCCCCCCCAGATCCAAGGGCTGGCACCCATCTCTTGCCAAATGGGCCAAAAGAGATTTAAGCGCCCGCCGACTGGCGGTTCTACGTGACCAAAATGAGCGGGAGTCGCCATTGGTGACGCGTGGTACTCGGAAAGTTCCCTGGCACTGGTACTTACTGTCGTGACTGGGCCTGGACGCCCCTGCTCCGCCCTTAGACTTGCCGCGGCGGCTGGACCCGGAGTGGCGACCACCACGCTTGGTTGTAGAGGCAGGGGCTCCTGAAAAGGGCTGCTTCTTCCTCTGTTTCTTGGGCTTTGAAGAAGAAGCGGTCTGTGGCTGCGGCCGTGGCTTCCAAGCCTTCTGCTTGGCAAGCAGTTCGGAGACCAGCTGGGCATTGGCCGACTGGAAGCGGTCCGACACTTGCCGTTCCTCGGCTGAAAGAGCACCATCCTCTCCGTGGAACAGGGAGTTGGCGGCCTGGTCCGTGAGCGCCTCCTGTGCGCAGGACAGCAGCATGGGGGCAGAACATAGTCGGGATTTCAAATCCAGGGACGGCTTGAAAGTCAGGGACCTGAGGAAGGCGTCCCGTCGCCACTGCTCCATGGTGAACGCGCCGTAAGAGAGCTGGTGTAGGCGGTCCTGGATAGACAAGCCCGCGCTGGACAGAAATCCGATAGCGGTGGAGATCTGATCCTGAAGGGCAGCTTGGGGGACGGGTCCAGCAGAGGCTTGCTGGGCCAGGTTCTCGAGGAGATCCCGCGCGGCGGCTAAAAGCCAGTCCTGGGTGGAGCCGATGAGAACAGCTGAACGAATCGACTGTTGAACATCTGCTACCTGGGCAGGGGTCACCGAGATCTTCGAGGGGGCCGACATATACTGAAGAGTCTTCTTGGAAGGCTCCGACGGCTTCTCCGTGAAGTCCTTGTGGGAAGGCAAGTATGAAGAGGAGAGCTTTCTTTATCTTGTCTCCCTTGGCCTTGATGGAGGCTTGGCGACGAACCTCGAACGCCTGGCGTACGCTGCGGCTGAAAGGCAGTTGCTGGCGTGAACTTGATGGCGGTACTGGCTGGCCACAAGAAACTGGTTCCACTGACGAGGAGGTTTCCGTCGGAGGCTCTGGCGGAAACTGGGAACCGAGACACGCACGCGTGAGAACCAACTTCTCCCAGAACTGGAGATCCTGAGAGGAGCCACGTTCGTCTACCAGGGAAGGATGTATGGACGCGGAGTCCATATCCTCTTCTTCGTCCTCTTTTTCCGAGTCGGACTCCGGGTCGGGACAGCGACGCTTCCGTGAAGCCGAGGGAACGAAGCCGGAAGCAGGGTCACTCTCCAAGTCCGTGCCAAGAGAGGCATCGAGAGCAGGGATCACAATCGCCAATGGAGGGGCCGTAGAGAGCTGGGTTTTCGAGAGAAAAGACGGGAGAACGCCCAGTCTGACCTGAGCATAGTTCTCCTTCCAGCTAATCTTAGGGCCTGTTCGATTGGTAATATTCTGGAAGAGGTAGATGCCTACCAAGGAGACGGAAGATGGTTTTGAATCGAATGTGTCCTGCCATTTTCAGCAGGGAATTAAAATTAGAAAATGATGTGATATGGCGTAAATATTCATCAAACACTACAAATTTCCAAACGGTATTGACTCCGCGCATAAAATAAACATTCTGTTATATTTCGACGATAACTGAGGGAGCACCATTTCGGCCGCCATTTGCAATTCAGCCCCCCGCCATATTGCAAAACTCAGAAGATCTACCGTAAACCAGCCTCCGAGCTGGTAGAGCGGCAGAGGTCTTCCTCTTCCAGAATAACGTCTTCCGTGAGAATCGAAGGGAAAATTTTGGTAAACTGGAATAGGAAGAGGCGAATCGAAGAGGCCCTTTGACGCATCCAAAGCATGGATCTCACCTCGACGCCTGCCAGAGGCTAGGGCAAGGAGAAAAACCGTTTTCCAAGTGACTAACTTGAGGGGCGCCGAAGCCAGGGGCTCGAACGGGGCTGATGCCAGACGGTTCAAGACCAACGACAAGTCCAACTCAGGAGTGGGGTTTCGCGCCACGGGACGATCTACCTCGAAGTTCTTGAGCAATAAAGTCAAGGCATGATCGGTCCCGTAGTCCACACCTTGTCGCGGCAAAAGCGTCTTAGCAATAGCCGTTCTGTAGCCTGCAAGGGTAGACGGCACCCGACCTTCAGAGAATTTTAACATCAGAAATTCAGCTATTAAAGGGGCATTGGCCGTGAAAGGATCAGTCTGCCTGCGCTCACACCAAGCACTGAAGACGACCCATTTCGACTCGTAGACCGCCAAAGAAGACCTTCTATTTGGTCGTGCGAGCCAAGAGGACACTTCCTCAGAAAATCCCTTTGCGCGGAAGGATCGCTGGACAACATCCACGCGTGAAGGGCCAGCTGGCGTGTGTTCTGGTGAAACACCGGAGACCATGGCTGCCTCAGTAGATCTCCTCGCAGAGGCAACGGCCTCGGAACATCGACAAGGAGATCTAGAAGCTCTGGGAACCACGACTTCTCGGGTTGTAGAGGCACAATAAGCAGGATCCGACATTGTTGTGCTCGAACCTTGGCAATCACTTGCGGAATCAGAATGGCTGGGGGGTAAGCATATGCATACAGGCCTTCCCAGTCCATAGACAGAGCATCCACACCCCAAGCCAGGGGGTCTGAGATTGGCAACACAAAGGTGGGGAGCCTGTTGTTCCAACGAGTGGCAAACAGGTCCACATGAGGTCGATCCCAAAGGGTACATAACTGTCGAAAGACCGCTGGAGACAAGGTCCATTCGGTAGGCTGTACCTGACCCCGCCGAGACAGCATGTCCGCCAAGACATTGAGACGGCCGGGAATCTGACGGGCACGGAGCATAATCGATTGGGCGTTGCATCACCGTAGCAAGGCCGACACCTGACGACTGAGTGTCAAGGAACGAGTGCCTCCTTGCTTGTTGATGTAGGCCACGACCGTTGATTTGTCCGTGGCAACCAAAACTGAGTGTCCTGCTAACTCGGATACCCAATTGGCCAGGGCCCTAGATACAGCTTCCAACTCGAGAGCATTGATGTGCCAAGACAAATAATGGTCGCTCCACAAGCCCAAAATCTCTTGGAAGTCCAAGTGGGCGCCCCAGCCCTCCGTGCTGGCATCCGTAAACAGATGCTTGGATGGCAGCGGCAGACGGAAGGGAGAACCTTGTGACAGGTTTCTGATTTGAATCCACCACTGCACGCACTCGCGAGCCGCTGGAGACAACATTACCATCGTAGAGTCGGGGTCTGTAGCTTGACACCAACCCAAACTCAGGCAATGCTGCAGTTCTCGCATATGTAAGCGACCCAAAGGTACCAGCTTCTCCGTTGCCACCAACAGGCCTAGCAGAGACTGCCAGGTGGCTGCCGACTGACACGGATGAGCCAGGAAGGAGGCTAGAATAGGGCGCAATTTGGAAATTCTGTCCTGAGGTGGGAAGACCATGCCTGACGTGGTCACAAACCTGTAGCCCAGGAACACGAAATCTCGAGATGGAACGAGCTCTGATTTCTCGAAATTGATCACTAGGCCCATTATCTGACACGTATTGATCAACCAATCGCGGTGCTCCAACAACGTGTCCCGAGACTGACTGCGTAGGAGCCAGTCGTCGAGGTATTGATGAAGGAACAATCCCCGCTGGTGGGCCAGGCTCTGGACCTCCCTCACCACCATGGTGAATATCCAAGGAGAAGGTGACAGGCCGAATGGTAGAGCACAGAACTGCCACACACGACCCCGGAAAGCGAACCTCAGATACTTTCGCGAGGCTGAGTGTATCGGAATGTGGAAGAAGGCATCCTTCAGATCCAGCGAGATCGCCCATGCATTCTCTGGAAGCGCTAACCGAATGAACTCGGGCGTCTCCATAACGAACTTTGGAGTCTGCACGAACGGATTCAGAGGCGACAAGTCTATAACTGGGCGACAACCGCCGGAACTCTTTGGAACCACGAACACGATACTGTAGAAACCCGGAGTCCGCGGATCTGCAGGTTCTACTGCCCCTTTCGCGATCAATTTTTTTATCTCTACATCCAAGGCTGTTCGCTTCGCCGGAGCCGACGGCAGAGTGAATGACTTGGGGATGGGGGATAATGCAGGTTGAGTTATGAACTGAATCTGGAATCCCTTCCGGAGTACCCCCCCCCCTCCCAGATCCAAGGGCTGGCACCCATCTCTTGCCAAATGGGCCAAAAGAGATTTAAGCGCCCGCCGACTGGCGGTTCTACGTGACCAAAATGAGCGGGAGTCGCCATTGGTGACGCGTGGTACTCGGAAAGTTCCCTGGCACTGGTACTTACTGTCGTGACTGGGCCTGGACGCCCCTGCTCCGCCCTTAGACTTGCCGCGGCGGCTGGACCCGGAGTGGCGACCACCACGCTTGGTTGTAGAGGCAGGGGCTCCTGAAAAGGGCTGCTTCTTCCTCTGTTTCTTGGGCTTTGAAGAAGAAGCGGTCTGTGGCTGCGGCCGTGGCTTCCAAGCCTTCTGCTTGGCAAGCAGTTCGGAGACCAGCTGGGCATTGGCCGACTGGAAGCGGTCCGACACTTGCCGTTCCTCGGCTGAAAGAGCACCATCCTCTCCGTGGAACAGGGAGTTGGCGGCCTGGTCCGTGAGCGCCTCCTGTGCGCAGGACAGCAGCATGGGGGCAGAACATAGTCGGGATTTCAAATCCAGGGACGGCTTGAAAGTCAGGGACCTGAGGAAGGCGTCCCGTCGCCACTGCTCCATGGTGAACGCGCCGTAAGAGAGCTGGTGTAGGCGGTCCTGGATAGACAAGCCCACGCTGGACAGAAATCCGATAGCGGTGGAGATCTGATCCTGAAGGGCAGCTTGGGGGACGGGTCCAGCAGAGGCTTGCTGGGCCAGGTTCTCGAGGAGATCCCGCGCGGCGGCTAAAAGCCAGTCCTGGGTGGAGCCGATGAGAACAGCTGAACGAATCGACTGTCGAACATCTGCTACCTGGGCAGGGGTCACCGAGATCTTCGAGGGGGCCGACATATACTGAAGAGTCTTCTTGGAAGGCTCCGACGGCTTCTCCGTGAAGTCCTTGTGGGAAGGCAAGTATGAAGAGGAGAGCTTTCTTTATCTTGTCTCCCTTGGCCTTGATGGAGGCTTGGCGACGAACCTCGAACGCCTGGCGTACGCTGCGGCTGAAAGGCAGTTGCTGGCGTGAACTTGATGGCGGTACTGGCTGGCCACAAGAAACTGGTTCCACTGACGAGGAGGTTTCCGTCGGAGGCTCTGGCGGAAACTGGGAACCGAGGCACGCACGCGTGAGAACCAACTTCTCCCAGAACTGGAGATCCTGAGAGGAGCCACGTTCGTCTACCAGGGAAGGATGTATGGACGCGGAGTCCATATCCTCTTCTTCGTCCTCTTTTTCCGAGTCGGACTCCGGGTCGGGACAGCGACGCTTCCGTGAAGCCGAGGGAACGAAGCCGGAAGAGGGCAGTACCTGGAGCACCTGAGCCGGGGTGACTCCACGGGAAGATCCTGGAGTAGGGCCGACAACCTGAGCCGGAGTGGCTAAGAGCTGGTCCGGGGGTAAGAGGCCTGGTGACTGTAGGGACTGGGTCCGCTGCAGAGGCGTGGATAGTCCACAGGTGGCCTCGCTCGCACGGCCTGCGAGAGGCAAGAATCCAGGAGGAGGAGCAGTCGGGGGATGACACTGGAGGAGGCTGTGCTGCACCTGAGTCGAGAGCTGCGAGAACATCGCTTGCATTTGTGCTGACATGCGAGAGGAGATGTCTAGTTCCAACTGCCGAAAATCCTGAGGCGCGGAGGAGGCAGGTGAAGGTAACATAACGGACTCCGCTGAAGAGCGGCCCGACACACGCACTGCCGAAGGGTGGCCCGAAGGCCCGGACTCCGCTGAAGAGCGGCCCGCAAAGACAGTCGTGAGAGGTTGGCCCGAAGGCCTGGACGTCGCTAAAGAGCAACCCGCAGTCTGGCCCGAAGGCCCGGACGTCGCTAAAGAGCGACCCGCTGTGGCAGGGTCCGTAGAGGGCATCCCAAGGGAGCTGTCTGGTGGCGAGGCTATCCGCTGGATCGGCGGCGGGGAAGGCCTGCTGCGCTGGGATATCGACTGGAAGAGAGAGTGAGAATTAGACATATCATCATAACCTCCTCCCCCCCCCCCCCCCCCCACTTTCACCGAAACATCGCGCCCTGAGGCAGTCAGATGCGGTGGAAGATGAGGCGAGCACTCACTGCTAGCATTGAAGCCATTAGTCCGAATAGAAAACGGAGGCTGGTCGGATCCTGGGATCCGATGGGAACCCGGGTCCCGGGCCCCGACAGGGGCCGGGAGCCGAACTAGCCCTGTTTCTAACTCGACCAAACCACTAGCGTCAGTTACTAATGCCCGAGGTGGGCATAGAAGCAACGCCGTGGTATCGAGGGACAAGCCTGAGCTGATAGCGGAATGCCGAGGAAGACGCAAGCATGGTCTATCAACATCTGATACCTTAACGAGAGTCGTGTTCCTATCGGAACCCGGGTTCCCATCGGAACCCGGGTCCCGAGCGGGGCCCGGGTCCCGAGCGGGGCCCGGGACCCGAGCGCCAACGTGTAGCTGTATAGCTGACAGTGACTCGGAACCCGGAGCCGTAATCCCACCGGGACCCGGGTCCCGACCGGGACCCGAGCACCGTCATCTGACATGAGCGTGACAGATGAGAGCATGGGAACGGACGGAGTGTTCCTGGGACCCGGGCTCCGAGCGCCCACGCAAGGCATGGACTCGGAAACACGACGCTCGGAGTGAATGGAGAGAAAATGATTAACCAGGCTAGCTGGAAAATCTAACAGACTCCGAACACTCAAAAGCTGAGGGCGCAATGCCGAAAGCAGAGAGCGGCCCACCACATCACCCACCACACCTGACGGGGCCAGAGCCGCACACACAGGTGGGGGAGAGGGAGGGACAAACATGACATTACAATCAAAATTATGACAAAATTCCTGTGAGTCTAAGAGGGACAGGGCGTCTACACTCACTGGGGATTGTAAAGCTAAATTAAGCCGAGCCGACTCAGTGTCGAAGCGACGGATGGCGGCGAGACAATGCACCCGGGCGGACCGAGAGCAGTCAACATCAGGTGGGGAGGGACGTGAACGGAGGTGAAGTAAATCCCTCAACGCCCCATACACGGTTGACCAGTCTTCTGGTGAACGAGATTCGCACTTTTCGCAAGGAAAATCGTCGATGCAGAACGAATCCACACACCGCCAACAGAAGTCGTGGACCTCCCACGCTGGTAAGAACACGTGGCACCGGCCACACACACGCATGGGCATGGTCAGCTCAGCTCACTCAAACAGGAAAACCTGGTCGTGGACTACCGTCAACGTGTTAAAAAGGACACCCCTAACGACTAAGAGTCCTTTCCTGCCGAGTTTCCACAGAGGTGGAACGATCCAAGCAATAAAATTAAACAGAAATATAGAGTAGGCATAAGTAGGTCTGCTTCCTTCAATAGGAGAATTGGGAATGGAGGAAGTGGCTACGGTGCTGCCCCTGGTGGCAGCAAGGGAGGGGTCATTCTTTATTCTTCCCCATATGAGAGGTTTCTCTATGGTGGAGCCTAATTTAAGTAGGCTGTTAGGAGTTACCCGTGTAGTATTATGGATGTAATGTATAGGACAATAATGCTGTGTTTGATTTTCACATTTGTGGGCAAATGACAAAAACCGTTTTCACATTTGTGGTTAAATTTTTCTTTCACATTTGTGGGTGGATTTTTTTTCACATTTGTGGGTAATGATATTTTCACATTTGTGGGTGATTTACAAAATTTGTTTTCACATTTGTGGGTTTTCACATTTGTGGGCGTTTTAACATTTGTGGGTTCAACAGACGTGGTTTGTATATATCGTAGCCAACGTCGTCTCAAGTCAAAACTAATATCTTTAGCTTACCTCTGAATTCGATTAGGAATTTTGCGTCATCAGTCCTCCTGGATTTCTGGATCAAGTTGACTTCTAGCGTGTTGGTTTTGGAGTGATACAGCACCCCCTGGCGAGTGTTACCGCCACAAATAGTGTGATTGATGCCCAGCGACCTCTCGAGGATAAAGCCGTAACTACGCTGACACGTGACAAAGCTCGTGCGACCATCAGAATCTGCCGCGCTAAAGTCTAACAGCGTCAGGTCTATGGTTTGTCCGGGATTGGCTTTAATAATCCAGGGAGATCTCGGTGATCCACATCCGGTTTCGTCAGTCACGTGATTGGAAATCACGCCAAGTTGATCTGAAATAATTTCTTTTGTTCCTGGTTGACACCCTTGGTTCTTTTGGATCACTGAAAATGAAATCAATCGAATAAATATGTATACTTTTTTATTTCTCAAGAATTACATAGGATCATAATATATACAATGTGCATGTATTATAGGCCTATATGTCCGTTTATTCATCATATTCCTGGATAGAAAAGTAATATTCAATTAACCTTTCATGCATTCGTAGGTAGCTTCCAAGTAGAATCGCAGTATTTCCAAACAATCTTTGTTGGCAGCATCCAGATCAACATTGGGAACAGTGACTTGACAAGAAGTACGTCCTGAACACCATGTGTCCAGCAGACCCAACACGTCATTTGTACAGCCGATATATTCATCATGCTTTGTGATACAGCGTCCCACTTCCTTCCGGCCGTACTCTGCTGACGTCATCACGATAACCTCGTCAGCAGCACACGTGATCTCCAGGTTTTCGTTTATGCACACCTCCTGAGTGGCTGTTTGGTGTACAGAATTTTAAACTCTTAATGCATACATTCTATAGGTGGCGGGTGAATGCGAAGGTTCGAGTTCCGGGTACGTACTAGTGCTACAATTACACATTTTGCAACCATGCGTGTATTCGGATCTTTCAATGGCCACCTTTTTATGTCATGTATCATATACTTTGGGGAAGTGTATACTCATGTGAACCTCAAACCTTCCATTGCTTTATACATGCCACCCAATACTTCAGGGCGTTGAAAACAAAATACATGTATGTAAAGCTAATAAATACGTACAGTTGGTTTGCAATGGTTTGCAATCGATATTAAGCTTTCACTGTTTTATTGCTCCCCATGCATGCGCTACATATAACTTTATATGAATCACTCATGCCAGCATTCAAACAGTTAAGCCTCTAGTGGGTGTTCAATTTTCTATTACCAAAAGTAATATACCTCCTGCCAGATTCAAATTTCCCGCCAGAAGCAGCCAGGCGGCTAGCAGCATCACGCACGCCCCGTCCGTCTGCAGACAACACCGCTCATTAACATATGCCTACAATGTGTTTCCATTTGTATGTGTATTTATATGAGTATATTCCTGCAATGTTCATATAAACTGATAAATTCTGTATTATATCAACACCATAAGATGTATCAAAACCTAACGAATACGAACCAACTTAGCTAACGAACTAAATGCAGACAACAGTCGAGATGACAAAGAATGTATGAATCACGCCATCGATTAGTCGTCTGCATATAATTATCAACACAAAGAAAATGTTACCAGCAATGCTTCTTTTTTTAATTCTTCTCGTTCCATGATATTGATATTAAATACTGATCTACATGTTCTAAACTTATATATTTTCATGTCGTACCTTCAGTAATGTTGTCATTCTTGCCATAATAACACGGAAACTATCATGTAAACAAAGTCGGCTTTCTCTGCCAGTGGTCTCAATCCAAGATGGCGGCCACAGACCGCGTCACGATAGCGGAAGTTGACCTTTTGACCTCTGACACACAAAGCAGGAAAGCGCGGGAAATTTGAAATTCCGCGTCATACCATGTGTCGCCACGAGCATTCCAGGAACCGAGTACACAGGAAGAACTCCGTGGTTGTGGGTGTTGTATTAACTCCATGCCGATATTCAATGCTTGTCTTTGTGGATATCTTGTTTTAAGAAAAGTATTTGCCCATGTACACGAAATTTAGTTCATTGCTAAGCGTTAGAATATTCCTGGAGATCATAAAACTAGACGCTTTTTGGTCGCCGATGATGCGTGAGTGTCTCTAGCTGAGACCCTATCAACCCGGTTGCCCAAAATATGTCACATGTACACGCAGCTGTAGGCTAATTCAGGCAATATTGGACCTACTATTTGGGCCAGTGTCTCTCATCAATGTCAGTAATAAACGTTCCAGGTCTTAACTGTTTTATATTCGATGCAGTAAAACTCTTAACAACTAGAATAAAATCGTGAAAAAAAATGTTGTCACAAGATCCCAATCCCGACATTACATATTCAACTGTTATTTTTCAACTGTCGCCCGGTCCCATACATAGCCTAAGCTGTCTTCCTGTTTGGGCCGTGAAACGGAAAAGAAAGAGAAACACAAGAACGGGGAATGCAGGTGAAGACATGTTCTCAGAGCAGACGGACCCTGGATTGATTTCAAACTGGATATTTCTCATTTTTGTAATAAGTTAAATCATTAACTTAATATTCATTCAATCTTTCCGAAATACAATATAGGTTTCGCGTATCGGCCTTTCTCAATATATCTCTTCGGTCGGCGATTCCTGCAAAATTGCCATCCCTATAGCGCTCACAAGCCATGTTTGTTGAATGGGCTAATTTCATTTTCCAGTCAGCGCAATGGTAATGGTAAACTCGAATGGTAAACTCGAAAGGTGTCGCGTTCCTGCCATATTATGTGACATATTATAGGACTATACAAAAATCAAAATGTGGCCTGTAGAGCGTTCACAAGAAAGTGTCTGTGGTGTCTGCGGCAGATGCGGCGCGACGATCGCAAATTCATAGGCATGTGCCTATTCTGAAAACTCGCTTAAATACTCACACCCACAGCATCACTGAGTGGAAGCCCTCCAAGCATTCACAGACGTCAATCATACTTAACTGTGCACGATTTGACTGAATCTTGAGGAGAAAGTGCACCTGCCTTAAGTAAAGATAATTTGGGGTTTTTTTTGTGTCTAATTATGACCGACAGTTGGTAAAACCCCAGTCCCACTGTCACGAATGTGGCTGACGAACTACAACCAATGGACTGATTCGTTGTAGTCCGTTGTACCTCGGAGATGTCCAGTGCGTCTTAGCAGCTGTTGGCTTGTGGCCTTTAATTTGTGTCTATGCTACAGGTACCTTTCAACTCTAAAATAGTTTTGAAAATCTACAGTATTGATACAATGTTGTATTTCACCTGACACAGAGAAGATTACAGTTTTACAATATTACTTTACAATATTAGAGCGTTTCCTATTTTCTCAGTATTGAGGATAATTTATTTGTGTTCATTCATAATGATGTTATATTTCGGACTTAATTTTGGTAATTGTGGTAACAATTATATCCATCACACAAGACGTAATGACGATTTGCAATGAAATATTTATTTTCATGATAACTTCTGATCACATAACATTATTACACATTTTCAAATCAATAGATATACATATCATCTCAGATCCGGGAAATGGCCCAAAACTATTTTTTGTCTACCTTTTTGTATTCATGCAAATTGATAATCTTGCATTCAACTTGATGTTCCATTTTAGCTTCACGCCGTTCAAAACCCCAAGATAAAGTTTTCAAGATAAACTAGACATCAAGGCCTAAACATGCCTTGGAGGCATTAGGGTGTAGAGACTAACCTATAACATTTATAATATGCTTGCCACGAATATGGTATCCGTTTTGCTCTACGACACACCGTACTGAGATGCCAAACAAACAAATGTAGAATGCTTACGACTGTAACCACCCGAAACCCTCACTTACACGTTCTCTCACTCGACATACACGTCATATAGAACCAATTAATACAAGTCCGCACTTACAGCTGACATCACCCGTACATGTGCACCGCACGCACCACGCCGTCCACGAACACGTGCACAAAACGTGACACTGCATCACACAGCCAATCAGCATGCATCCAGATATCAACAACACATGATCCCAGACATGACATCACATCTGACGAATCACACACAACTTTCGCTATCCGAGGCGGGAAAATTACAGAAACCACGAGGAAAAGTCCCGCGCTTTCTGCGAATTGAATATTAGAAGTCAATACAAGTGAACGTGTATTTAGAATTGTTACTAGATGAAGAAATAACGAAGATTTAGACTGTGATATCTATACGGCGTATTTAACAAGAAGTTGCAGATAAAAATGTGAACGGACTTTTAGTTAACGGACGAGTCAGGGAGTCGTATGTGGTCGTGATTGTGTCATCGGATTTATCATCCCAATAAAGCGGATAAGGGGCCGGTCATTATTTATCGGGTAGGGGGTTGGGGAGGTTGGAAATGAGTTTTCAAAGTTTGACCCCCATCGATATCGAAAAACAATGTATGACCCCCCCCCCCCATCCCCATGTACATACATTGTATACAAGGCCATAATACACAAATGACGACAATTATAAGGAGCCAGTATTATGATACTTGTATGCTGTTTTAACACTTCATTCACATTTCTATTGGAACATTTGTGACTTTTGTCGCAATTCTTTTACACCCTACCAAATGGCATAGAGCGTTGTCCGGCCTAGTTCTTTTGTTTAGGGGTCATGTCATGTTGTTGTCAACGCTGTCATGCTAACTTTTTGGCAGCTGATGCCGACACATGGGGAGTAAAGCATTTTTTCTGTAAAATTCTGACCATATTACCTTAGATCGGGGGTTCCATGCAGGGTAAGAGATACTAATGTACAACTTTATGCTGTCTAATTATCCATAGGAAACTGATTTGTTCAGAAATAGGCCCTCGCCCACAGACGTGGTCCACAGATATGTAGTGTCCAAACATTGATCACAATGTTTTCAAAACTTATGGCCCATGCACAGCAACACTGTATGAACTGGAGGTGTCAAATACTTCAAACTTCAATTGTGAGCAATATGAAGGTCCAACGTCATCTAAATAGGGCTCGAATAATTTATAATTGAATCGCTTGTGGTGTGTCAACGCTCTAAGGACGTGGTGTACGCTCTGAAGCTGCCTGGTGAATGTTAACAGTCTGGATTTGCTTGCAGTAATGGGTAGTCTTTGGGTGTAATATCCAAAACGGGTTCATGGAAACTTCACATAAAACGCTTCAGAAAATTGTTACTTGTTCATCAAACAACCAAAAGACATTCCCATTGACTGTTTATCACGTTTATACTTCCTGGAGAAGGTCTATGTAACTTTGACCAGATAGCGTTAGAGCGTAGACCATGTCCTTAGAGCGTTGACACGCCAAAAGCATTACAATTATAAATTATTACAGCCCTATTTAGATGACGGTGTGCATTTATTTTGCTCACAATTGAAGTTAAGAGTATTTGAAACCTCCAGTTCATACAGTGTTGCTATACGCGGGCCGTAAGTATCGAATACATTGCGATCAATCATTGGACACTACATAATTGTGGGCCACATCCGTGGGCGAGGGCCTATTTCTTAACAAACCAGACTCCAATGTATAATTGGACAGCACAGGATTATACATTTGTATCTCGCACACTGCATCGAAAACTCGTTCTAAAGTAATATGGTCAGTATTTTACAGAAAAAATATTTTACTCACCATGTGTCGTAATCAGTTCAGAAAAAGTTCGCCTTACAGCGTTGACAATAACATGACCTGACCCCTAAACAAAAGAACTAGGTCGGACAACGCTCTATGCCATTTGGCAGGGTGTTTATATACAACGTCAGTGGATATATTATGAATTTGTGGTCGTCGCGTGCCCACCATGTCCATTGCTTCAAGTGTGACTGCCATTACAACTGATTCAATTATTGTTTGTGGGCATATTATACTAGTATCGGTATGGTATTGACAGCCTCTGATTGGATTTTGAGGGCAATAATCAACCTCCCTCCCCCCCTCCCCCTCCACCCAAGACACCTATGTCTAGCATCATGTTCCCCAGAATACTCGATTCTTCTTTTTTTTTCACTCCAAACCCCGTTTCATTCAGGTCATTCATTGACTCTGAAATTTGTTGGAGGTATGAAAAATATCCATGAATCTTATATCTTCCTTACGGACTAACTGGACCCCAGAGCGAACTCGGAAAGATTATAACTCTTCCACATATCATTGATGAATCAGGCCATCTTGGACTGGTACTTTTCCAGCCTTGAATCAAATCTGTGTTGGCTCCATGATGGGTTCATAATGTGCCGGGATGACCTGCGATTGTATATCAATGTCCTGGCCACCGAGAAAGTCAGGTACATCCGATTCACTATAGCGTCATCCGGGACGATCCAGGACTATTTTGCAATTTTGGATGGGAAGGTCCATGTTTTGTTAATGGCGGTCCAAGACAGTCCTGGGCTCATCGAGGATTATCCTCAGTGGCCGAGGTTCCTGTGTTGGTAACCTGTTGAGTGGAAATCGGTCTGTGGTTCGGGGTCATTTGATTTTATGACATGTTGGTCAGCATGGTATGGGCCGGGTGATCCATTGTTAGTCTGTGACAATGCCCTGCATGTTGATCATCCTAGCTGGCACCACATTCAGCTGCAGTGCTGCTGTGTTCTACTAAAGGTCCATAGTTGATCCTTGGTGACAATGTTTCAGTCTGGGGTGATGAGCGGTTGTCGATTCACATGTATCAATTCTATCTCCTGATTTTGGGTGTTCCTGGATGTTTTTTTTTTCTAGGATCAAATCTGGTGGAGCTATAGTTTCACTGATAATGTGACAAAATGATGGATTCCACATGTATACTCCAATGAACCATCAGTAAATGAATTGAGAGCATTGAATGACAAATGCACATACTTTCTTTATGGGGTCCAAAACTATGTGACATTTTATGCCGTATTTTATTTCAACTTTAAAGTCGAACCGGATGTGAGGTCCTTGGTTCGAACGCTCCATTCTCAGCAGGGAATGGCTAGTCGTTGAGTGGTTGGATTTTAAGTCAGAGAAAAGCCTCGCAACTCTCCATTCCTTGCTTCAAATAAACCTCGACGCTTCGAGTCTCGGTCCAGTCTAAGCAAGGAATGGAGAGTTACTCGGCTTTACTCATTTACATCGTGATCATGCATTTATGGGTGTAACGTAATGCTTGATAATCAGACCCAGGAGAGCTCTGGGGTGCTGTATTACGCATGCGAATACCTCCAGCTTCTGGGGCCTTTGAGCCCAAACCCCCGGCCGACAGGGGTTTGTTTAAGCTTGGTTAGCAACATTTCACCACTGGACCTTCACTCAAAATCCTACATCTGCCCCCAAACCTCTAAAACACACCACTGGGTATGCATACCCCTCCGCCTTCGCCACCTCGCCTAGCGACTTTTCACATCTTGGCTTTCCTTCAGAACCCTCGATACGCCCCAGATCAGGCATTCATAAACTCTCCAGGGTCATGGAAATTAGACCAAGGATACCTTCAGCGTCTGGAGCCCTTAAGTGCGCCCCATACCCCCGGCCGATAGGCATTTCCCGGTGCTACGACCGCGTGCACGTATGCCTCTGATGCTCATAGCTCTATCAGCCCTGTTGCCCAGAATATGTTAATTCAGACAAAATATCATAATACTGCCTGGCCAATGTATTTATTCAATGTAAGTATTGAATGTTCCGGGCCTATTTCAATTCCATGAAATAATACTCTGAACAAATAAAAATTCACGAACTTATAATTTATCACCAAATACTTTCCAGAAAGATTTGTTACAAATTTGGATTATGAAACCGTGTTCAATCCCCATTTCAATATCTACAATTTTGATGATAATGGATGTAGTAATTTTAGCGACTGTTACTCCCGTCCCTCCCGCGCACTACACATTTCCACAACAAACATTCATTCTACATGACTTACATACAGGACAAGTACACACTATACGATCACAGCCATAAACTCCATGTAGTCATGGTTACACACACAGGTCAAACCACGCACTTGCGGCCCCACTTGTTCAGTACACTCGGCCCCGTATACTCGGCCTTGACCTTCACATGCACTGACTTCTAAACATAGAACTTGACACACATACTCCACACATCACGTGCACAGATACAGGCATTACAAGTATTGACACGAGCCGGGGAAACCCACTTTCCCGGTGAGATCAGCACACATCAGCACATACATAGCCAATGACACAACTCCGCTCACACTTGGCGGGAAAAATACATGTACTCTGCCCCACGGCCCCGCAAATCTGCGCAGTGGAGAAGAGACTTTCACGGTGAACAGACGTGTTAGATATAGCAGAGAAAATAGCCGTGATTTAGTAGAAGTGGATATATCATGTATATTTGTGAACTGTAAACTGTGAGACATATACGAAGGACTATAATATAGGATATATATAGAAATATAGACTGGGAATATCACCGGACATAGGTGTGATTCGGCCCTTGAATTGTGTGTGATTGGACATCGGCCTTTTCCATTGGAATAAACAGTTGAAATATAACTGCCGGCTTGTTATTAGCACAACGACCCCGGAATAAGTCGGCTTGATATCGGCCGTGAACGATATTCTTCACAATGGATATATGTTACCATTGTTTTAATACGTCAGCGATGTTAAACATTTGTTACCATCATTACTTCTATACAATACATACCAGACAAAAACTTTCCTTTTTCAGTCCAATAGTGAATATTTGTGGACAATATCAGTCTTAACTAGTAAAATTCAGTGTGATTTTTTCGAAATCACAGAGATATAATCTTAATCTCATGAACATAATCTCAATCAAAATAACAAATCATAATCATGAATATAATCATAATCGTGAACAATATTACGAGTACTATCATGATTGTGAATATGTTTCGGTCATTGTGAAACAATCTCGAGGCAAACCAAAAATCATTTTGAGAACAAATAAATATTCTCGGGAGCTACAAATCATGACGCAAGCTAAAGAACCTTGTTGGAAAATTATAAAGTCTTGTTGGAAACAAAAACAAATTTGTTGGAAACAAGAAAAATCTTGTTGGAAACTAAAAAAAATCTTGGAAACTATAAATCTTATTGGAAACTATTAAAAACTAAAAGTCCATAATATCAGAAACGTATGGGTTTCTGATAATATCCGCCGAACAACTAGACGTCAAGGCCTGAAGATGTCTTGGGGCATTTCGACTGAAATTCATAGGTAACATCCGTTTCGCTGTACAACGCACCGTTTCCGATATATGGCCGAAAGTGAAAAATGCGGACTAAGCAGGTTCACCCAACATACTTCTAAGACGTGTTTGTCTAGTGTCACGAGTCCGAAAATAACGTCCGTTTCACACTACGACGCACCGTTTCCGAGATATGGCAAAAAATTAAAAATGCCGACTCAGCAAAAAAAAATTTGGCCCATGGCCAAGTTCACCCAAACATGTTTGTCTATTGCCACGAGCCCGCAAATAACGTCCTTCAAAAGGTCATTTGATGGATTGACCCCATAATCAATAAGGTTCCTCTGCGACACTATATCAACATTATGTGTCAAGCTTCATAAGGGTAGCACAAGTACTTTTCGAGTTATCATCCGGAAACCATTTGACACAAAATTCATCCTCACGGACTAAACCGGACCTCGGAGCCGGCTCCAAAACAATAGGGTCCATCTATGTAATACATGTGATAACCGGTGAAAATTTCTCGGAGATTCGTCGAGGCATTCTTGAGTTATCGTCCGGAAACCTAAAAGTGAAGAAAAAAAAAACAATTCTGACAAAACCATAGGACGGGTCCACTAATATCACCACGACACTGGACATGACGTAAATCATGTCTTGAATTTATCTCTGTACTGTCAGTCATCAAACTCCCTTGTGTTCAAGCATCATACTGTAGAATCCTTTATTTTCTATGTTTTTTTTTTTTTTTTGTTTTTTTTTTTGGGGGGGGGGGGGGGAGAGAGGGGTAAATGTGTATAACTGGTTTAACTATTCTGTTCATAGAATCCTTTATTTTCTATCAGTTTTTTTGGTATATGTTTATAACTGGTTTAACTATTCGATGAATACACCTTCAAAACTCTCATGGCATGTATATGATTTTATTTCATTCAAATGCGATGTAAAATCGTAGATTCTTTTTGCATGGTTAGAAAACTGACACCATTACGATCAGGCATAATATTCAGCACAGCGACGTTATGATTGGACATGATGATTATGGCAACTCAAATGAATGAAGCATGCAACAACAATTTACATTGAAAAATAATGTATATGCATATTCTTTGGAAATGTTCGATAGATACAAAGTGAAAGTGCCAGATAATTTTCTCACAATCATTCCAATACGTAACATTTTATCAGGACTTTTTACATCTTATCTCCGTGAATAGAATAGTGTTCAACAATATCTTTACTTTATATTTTTGGTGCAAACACAATCACAAAAACACCAACAAACATTATCTTGGGAGAAAAAAATACCAAACAAATGAAGAGTATCCATATATAAAGTTTAGGAAGAAAAGGATTATTATTACAAACCCAAATTTTTATGACACAATATTTCAAAGATGTACTTTCCCAAGAGGGATAGAAAAATTACTATGTACATGTACATTGCAAAAACAAAATTGCAAATTAAAATTGGAGTTTCCTGTTGGCAGGTAACTGGTATAAATGTCATGGTAGTTCACTTTAATTTCTAGTATAACAGCAGTATTTTCTCAATGACGCCGTTTATCTTAACTGGTCCCAAATATTACCGGTCATGATTATATTTCAGTGAAGAAAATATATTTCTATATGATTTTCACAGTATAATAGTGATGATCATCACTCTATGACCTACATTCATCCAAACACAAAACAATTTATTTAAGTACACATACATAACAAAGATTACAATATACAGAAAAGATATACATGTACACATTCTTTTGTACAAAATCAACCAAACCAATAAACTTCAACAATATTGGATTGTACACACAATTAGACAATGATTATTTCGATGAACATGCTCCTTCACAACTATACACATGTTTTTCTTGCAAACATTCAAGTTGCAACATTTCACTTCATGAATTCAAGGTTACTGGTGCAAAATTTGAATAACTGAAAATTATAAATTATCAGAAGACAATACATCTAATGGTTCACACAAAAACATTGTACATACATGGGTATTTAAATGTTATACAGTTAAATATTCTTCCTTGATATTTCTACTTAAAAGTAATCAAATCCATGTAATATCACACTTTAACAATAAATTATTTGCAAGTGTATCATTTTATATTGCAATTGATCTGCCAACTCAATTTGGTGTCCATTTCCTGTACAGAACAACTCTTGACATACAGCAATTAGTCCACTATGATAACTGGTACTTTTATACCGATACTTCTAATGTGCACCTCATATCACGTATATTTCTAGGCACACAGCATATTGCGACAACCTGATTTGATGTCAAGTAAGCAATGGGTAGTTACTAATAACAATCGTAGCATGAAAGACTTCTGTGGTACTGCAATATACCTAGCATAAATCCAATATATTTTATTTATCAATTTTGATTCAAATATGTACAATGAAATACACAATAATTTTCGAAGTATTTACACAATTGTTGTACAAAATTTACACCTAAGGGTGGTCACTTTGTGCCTTTACTACAGAACTAGAGTAAACATATTGCACCAAGTTGAACATTTTGTCTTGGAGATACTGAGCGAATGAAACAAATTGTAGCCACTCTCGTTGTCATGGAAACTCGGGAATCATGTTTGTAAGGATGGAATCCAACTCTGAAAATAACAATGAGATAATCAATTATTTTCAAACCATCAGTATTTCACCGAAAGGGTAGACTTAGTTTAAATCAGTAAATAATGAGATTAGGCATGCAGCATGGTCAATGTTACTCGTTACTAATTTAAATCAGCTGGTAAAATTTTGAGATGTGAGTGTCAAAGCATATTTGCTAGGTTGATATATTCTCAAGTATATGACCAGGATGTCAGAGACGCATATTCATAGATGACAATATTTGATATATTTGTGCGTTTTGTATTAAATTTGAGGCACACAAAAAGCACGTGAACACTTCAAACAAAACAGGAAATACAAAAGCTAAATTGGTCATATTCAACAGAAAAAAATATCTTGGTATTTGTTCAAAGCCAAAATCATGATAGTGAATGATATTGTGATGGAAAAAACATGAGGGAGATACATCTGTTCAGTTATCATCACTCAGTTGTGAATCAAATACATGTAAATTGAGAATTTTACAAGTATCACCTGAATATGACACCCATACACATACACAGTATTACATACTACATGGGAATACCAAAGTGATGCCCAAAACACTCGAAGGGTGACAACATCATGGAATATTGCTGACTATCGACAATAAACATAACAAACGACAATAAAAATCTAACAAATAAAACACAGGGGTTGATCGGGAAACACAGAAACCGTGGAAAGAAAATACACATAAAACAAGCAGGCTTACCAATCCGTTACCATGGGGACGACTGCACAAACACGATACCATAACAAACTGGTAACCATGGTTACACATAGGCAGGAGCTGGTTTTGGCTTTTTTGCGTTTTTGTTCGGGTGTATTTTCTGTCTGCTCTGACCAGAAGATTTTTTCGAGATTGGCCTTTCGCTGGGCCCGAAACTGGCCACCCGTGCTTTGTTTTGTTTGGATGTTGCTAACGTGCTACTGTGGTTGTTATGGGGGTTGCTAAGGCTGTTTCCATGGTTACGGTATGCGCAGCCTGGGGGGAGATCTTCTTCGGGGTACGGGGAGCCTGAGAGCCACTTTGCCAAAAATCCCTGAAAAAATTGGCATCCAAAAAAATTGATTCCTTTTTAAAATTTTCTCGAAATAAAAATACCATACGCATCAACAAACAACAACAAAATGCATAATCAACATTGCCGGAGACAGAGCCTCAAAAAAACAATACAGTTTTGACAGCAACATGTGCACAGGAGAGTTACTATATTCAGTGATTTACAGTACAGACCAAACCCCTTAAAGCTTATCTACATCCTAACTATACACCAAGTCAACATCTGAAGGAATCACCAATATTGTTACAAGCTTTGGCGTCTGTTTTCTCTGACACAAACAACTGAATGTAATCCAATTTAGTACTTCTATGGGAATAGGACATCAAAAAAGACTTTGAATTTGTGTCCAAACAGAGCAGTGTAACAACTCGGTGTTCATTCACTTGACTGGGTCAGATTACTGCTGAATTCACCAACCAACTCACCACAACACATTTGTTCTGACACTAACATATGTTAGCAAGTGTTAGCGAGGCTGCACATGTGGAACGGGAACCAAAGCAAGAAAATTATGAATTTTTTTAATTAGCCACGATAAATGATATTTTCAACATGTTCCATTCTTCACAACCAAGGCTTGGTAAGTTCCACAAACCATTCTATTTTTTAAGCTGTTTTTTTGTCAAATCATTTGCAGTTTTGTATCTCGTTTATAACTTTTGTTATGTACTTTCTTCGCTCATGAAGTTTTCTGGAAAAAAAAGACCAGTTGGTACCATCGGAATACTAGTATCAATCTGTGAAGCTTCAACTTATAGCGGTCAAACTGACCTGTTGGCGTAGTTATGCAAAGGCAGTTCATTGCATTCCATTAACTCATCAATTCCACAATCTGTTTTCCGCCTTACCCTGGTACCATACTGTATTCATAAATAGTCCATTCTTGTATGGTAAAACATTCAATTTTGAAGAAGACAATAATAGTTTCCACACTATGACCTGGTGACTGTAGGAGCAGATATGTAAGATGAGTTTACTGCATTAAGGATGGGTATTATTTATTGTTAACTGGAATTTTGGGTTATCATTGTTATTAACCTTCATAATTAATTTCAATGATTCCCTCGACAAAAGTCATTTGATATGTTCTACCATGTTGTCCATCCTACTTCTTGTACCATGTATACTTCTAAATACATGTATATATCTATTAGTGCTGGATATGAAAATGACTCCTTCCTATAAAATCACATGATCCATTGGACCATGTGGACGGAAATATAGCAACTGCATACAAATCGCGATATAGATTTAAGTAGGATTGCTAAGTTACCAACAAAACCTACAAGATTGTGATTTCTCTGATAGAACCAAACTCGAATAGGTACCCACCCTAAATCATGTTAATACAGACACTAAGCGTGCGAACAGATTCAAATAAAGCTCAGACCCTATTTTACAACACAAGGTTAGTATTTATGAAAAGTGTTAGTTGTGTTAGATATGTATTGTAGCTTACGTGTATAAATATATATTCTAGCAATTGTATACAATTATCATTAACATTTACCATGTATACCATAAACAAAACACCTAACAAAGGAGTTAGGACATTTAACGATTAATTTACACATATAAACAGTGTATTACGACAATAAACTTTTCACCCATTTCTATGGCTATGGTTACATGAGAAGACTTACCGAAGCTTTAGCGTCTTCTCGCTCCATGACCTTACGAATCTGCTCATTTGAAAACTTGACCACCGTACAGATGACTTTAGCCAGCGTCTGCACACGAGGAAATGTAGTTATCAGGCGAGATTGATAGTTAATAAGGTACCATGTCTATTCTTCATCTCCACATGATGATTAATAATGTTAGATATCATTTTATGTTTTTTTACACATTTGATGTAATGATTAATTTGCAGCTGGTTCGATCTGAACACTATAAACTCTATACTACAAGCAATACCTTAGTTTCCTTGCCAAGCATGTATTCATACAGGATATTTCTCAGGTACTGCAATGAACAATATTTTCAGTGAATGATTTTGTTTTACATTTGGACAACATCAACTGGTACACATAACGAATAGCTTAAACTACATCAGTCCGCCTAGACAGCTACCTCGATTTCCGTGATTTCTCCCAAAGTCCCAGCCGCGGGAAGACTGCTGCCGCTGTGGTTCAGGAAACTCCCGTCATTGGACATCTGTGATTGTGAGCTCAGCATCCCAACCTGATGGAAATACACATGGATATATATAAATGGTGACAATAGGCAGATACAACTGTAGTTTACTCAGTTTGCCTGAAGTTTTTAGGTTACCGGACCTATGGTCCGATAAACCTATTGCCGTCACGTTGCGTCCATCGTCCGTCCGTCATCCGTCCAAAATTTTATCTTTGAAGTTTACAGGCGGATTTTCCTGAAATTTTGCATAAAAATGCCTAAAAATATTTCAAGACGGGGTTTTTTTTTATAGTTTTTTTATTTTCGCATTTTCTCGAAATGGCGGCCATTTTTGACGGAAAATGGCCAATTTTGGACTTCTGCAGCCATTTTCTCAAAAACTGACTGATCAGTTTTGAGATTTTTATTCCAAAAGATTTTTTTTTTGCCCCAAATTGCGTTACTATCCATTTTGGGTCATTTCCAGGCAAAAAATTTTTTATTCCCCTTCGAACAAAATTTTGGACTTCGAAAATTTTCGGCATTTTTTCCTTCATGATGGGAGCTGCCGTGACTGTACTCATAGAACGCTTGAAGATAGAGCTTAGATATTGGCACTTTCAAATGGGAAGTCATATATGGCGACTTGTGTGGTGACCTTGACTTTGACCTAGGATGACCTTGAGTTTTAAATGTCTGGCTTGAAATCTTGAAAGTGGCCTCTGAAGTATAAACTTTTGCACATACAGGTTAGGATTGTGTCTAAGCCTATAAAAAAGTCATGTAAAAATGGCACATTTTTTGGTGACCTTCAACTTGACCTTAAAGACCTTGAAGGGCAAATCTCAAAATCTGAAATTGGCCTCTACACACGAAATACTTGTTGATAAAGCTTATATGTTTGTATTATGAACATATGAAGTCATATGCAGCATACCTAATGGAGACATTGAAATTCACAAAAATGACCTTGACTGGTAAATCTCAAAATCATATGTCACCTAAAATGCTTAAAACCAAAATTGTCCGGTAACCTATCTTAGCCCTTGGGCTAATTTTTTCATCTTTGCACTTATTATCCACTTACTTTCAGAATGAAGTGTTCATTATAGAGGTTCAGTCATTAGGTGTGTGTTAGGGGAGAAAGAAGCAAACAAGATCTCAGCCAAAAGGCACATACAAGTGTTCTAAGGACTAGAGCGGGGCAGGTAGGGTCTGAAGCATGCTTCGGGTCTGGACAAAAATAAGTGGCATTTTCTGCTGATAGAGTCGGAGGCCATAAGTCTGACTTGTCTGTCCCACTTGGCCCTAGAAGTATCTGCTGGCTGAGGACCTCTCTGCCCCATTCTCCCCTGAAATGTGCCTGTTGACCGAGCTCATGGTCCCGGAGGCGACGCTGGGCGAGATCCACAATCTGCTGTAGGACCTGTCCGCCCCACTCTCCCCTACTCTTACCTGTTGACTGAGCTCACGGTCCCGGAGGCGACCCTGGGCGAGATCCCCGGCCTGCTGTAGGACCTGTCTGCCCCACTCTCCCCTAACACGTACCTGTTGACTGAGCTCATGGTCCCGGAGGCGAAGCTGGGTGAGATCCCCGGCCTGCTGTAGGACCTGTCCGCCCCACTCTCCCCTACAACGTACCTGTTGACTGAGCTCACAGTCCCGGAGGCGAAGCTGGGCGAGATCCCCAGCCTGCTGTAGGACCTGTCCGCCCCACTCTCCCCTACAACGTACCTGTTGACTGAGCTCACAGTCCCGGAGGCAAAGCTGGGTGAGATCCCCAGCCTGCTGTAGGACCTGTCCGCCCCACTCTCCCCTACAACGTACCTGTTGACTGAGCTCACGGTCCCGGAGGCGAAGCTGGGTGAGATCCCCGGCCTGCTGTAGGACCTGTCCGCCCCACTCTCCCCTACAACGTACCTGTTGACTGAGCTCACAGTCCCGGAGGCGAAGCTGGGCGAGATCCCCAGCCTGCTGTAGGACCTGTCCGCCCCACTCTCCCCTAACACGTACCTGTTGACTGAGCTCACGGTCCCAGAGGCGACGCTGGGTGAGATCCCTGGCCTGCTGTAGGACCTGTCCGCCCCACTCTTCCCTATCACGTACCTGTTGACTGAGCTCACGGTCCCGGAGGCGAAGCTGGACGAGATCCCCAGCCTGCTGTAGGACCTGTCCGCCCCACTCTCCCCTAACACGTACCTGTTGACTGAGCTCACGGTCCCGGAGGCGAAGCTGGACGAGATCCCCAGCCTGCTGTAGGACTTTGGCGCGGAGTTCCTCCATGTGTAGCTCCAGGGAGCGGTAGTCCTCCAGGTCGGGCGGCCCGCAGTCAGCCCCCGGGGGCCTCGGCGGCACACCAGCCATGTCCAACTGACGCTGGTACTCCATCACCTCGTAACTGACAACATGAGGTACACTTTTGCTTAAGACAATTCATACCAAGCCTGGTTCGTGACATGTTTTACCATTTATGACTCCAATCCTTCGCAAAATAAATTTTGGTCTTGGATAATGCCCATGATGGGATATATACCGGTACCAGTATTTTACCTGTGTTTCATCTTGGCCTCTTCCAGTTCCTTAGTGAGATCAACAACTTGTTGCCGTAGAAATTGGCTGGCATGCCCCTGGGTTGAGCCCTGTGGATGTAAAAATTTTGGAATGTAAAGAATAGGTTTATGAATATTGCTAATATACCCTGAGAGTAAGACTTATGGAATGATATTCAACACTTTCAATACTCACCGATTCATCAGACTGTTCATTTCTCAATGTCTCCAACTCTTCGTTCTGTAAGATAAAGATATATAAAATACAGACCTCAAAAGACACACACACACATCAAACGTTTCATTACATTTAGCAACCCGTCCCTATAACAACCAGTTCCCGCCACGCGTACCGCGTTGTCGAGCTGCTCCTGTAGGTTGCGCTGCTTTTCGCTGTGCTCCCGCTCCCCGCGGATCACCTGGATGTGCAGGTCCTCAAGCTGTGTCTGGAGCTCTGAGACCTTGGCAGCGCTCTCCTCCCGCACCGCCTGGGGAAGGGGGGGGGGGGGGCGGTTACCATGGTTACAGTGTGCATATAGTAGTGAGTGTAGCCTTGGTAATCATTAAAGCACTCCATTAACACAGTGTTGACCAATACAATATCCAACATTCAGATCTATATCAAATTGACTGCTCAAAAATTTTGAAGGCAGATTCCATCATAGCAGCTGGAAGGCTCTTTTCATGCCTGCAACTATTTTAATTTATGACATGCTGTCAGTGCGAAACTCAGAGTGTTCACACAAATGCCTTTCAATATATGTATGTATTTACCTGTAACTGGACTTCATAGTTTTCAATGAGCTCTTCCATTTTATTGTCTTTCTCATACAAGTCCTTGTGGAGTTCCTCCATCTCTTTGCGATGTTCATAGAACAACTTGTCCTCGTCGCTACGTCCTTTGTCTGATGACAAAAACAATCAAAATCCTACTATAATTCGGCAACTAACCCCCCAAAATTCTGAAAACCATACTCCTTCAAAAGCCATGAACTGGTTCAGAGAATCAAACAAGCCTAATAAATGTTGATCTGCTCAGTCATTCACCCAAAATCCAAAGCCACATGTGCAAGTTATATTGATTGGGGCCTCTCGGGTGATGCGGTTTTATCTGGGTATAATTCATGAAATCTGAGCCTTGTGGCCACTGCTCAACTGGCAGCTAATCAATTCACCCTGCAGCCTTTACTCCCTCACAACATGTACAACACAGCCTGTGGCCCTTAATGGTTATAATTTTTGCTTCTTATTAAGTCCAGCTGAATTTCAGGGCCTTGAGGCTTCAACAATACATTTATACACTTTATCAAAATTATAATCTTGAAGAAAACTTCCAAAGTATTATTACTTGAGCATCTTTAGCAATCAGCAAAAAAATTCATCAAAAGATAACAAGATATATTCATATTCTCATTCAATGTGTTCAATTGTTTACCATTTGTACTTCATACAATTAGAGGAAGAACAATTCAAACATGACATAGACTTCATATTTCATCCAGTATTAAACTTTCCACTGTAAATCACGACACTTAGCAATATGCTGCATGTAAATGCTGGGCATTTCACTGTATTTACTTTGAACTAATCCATATCCACACCTGTCAAACATTACATGATTCAATATCAAATTTAGCATGATCAATTGATCATATTATCTGAGGGTCAAATACCGTGGTATTTCCGGACACTATAGAATCAGGATCACCGATGTATTAATAAGGTTAACAGGGTAATAAATGTTCAGATGCTTTCTTAATTGATTATAATTCTGCCTATTAGAGATCTGAGACATCAGAACTAGATCTGGCAAATCCAACTTCTTTCTCGTTGTTCATGTTGTTTGAAAAGAACACAAACAAATGTAACTCAAATTGAAAATTGAACTTAGTAAGAAACCTATTAGCGTGATCAATCCCCACTCCCTGCCGTAGCCCAGTAACCGTGGTGACATACCCATAGCGTCGCTGTACGTGACTTGGAATTCCTGCTCCTTCTCAGACATTTTCAGGTTGAACTCCTTGACGAGTTGTTTGATGCGAGATTTGTGCTCAGACTCTAGCTCGTTCAGTTGACTTTCATACTCAGTCTGTGGAAAAATTCAATTATAGACTGAATATACAAATTAAATGGCTGGTTTGTCATTTGGAGCCTGTTTAAAATGTTTATATTCACTCATTCTAATTCTGATGTTTATCTGCACAATCAGCAGATTGTGCATACATGATTGTATGACTATTCTTTTCAACATGTTCAATCAGGGTAATTTTATAATGAAAATCATCTAAGTAGTTGTAATCATTCTGACAAATTTTACATTAAAGTACTAGGAACATGAAAATATGAATTGAACTCAGATGAGAGATCTAGTTTTGCTGAGTAAAATGTTGTTTACCGCATCCCAATATTTCTATTTGTTAAAAAGTTATGGTGATTTGAATGTCACATTTTGGCAGGATACAACATATGCTGGATTGAACACTTCTGGATTTGTGGAGAAGCTAATTAGTATGCAAATGAGGTATTCGTGACGTAGAAGGGGGAATATTTTTAATTAGGCAAGTTTGAGTCTTGATATATTTGTTCTGGTTAGAATTATTGCAAACCTAAACTTTACACATTGATAGGAATGGTCAATAATCAGTGTTGTTCAAAATTTTACTGTTGTCATGGTGACTATTCACCTGCTGGAGTCCCTAGCAACCACTGGTTGCTATGGGCCCTAACTACCAGAAACATGGGTTTTGACAGATTTTGGTTATTGTATATAAATAAGGCATGTAAAGTCAATCCATTTTCACCTTTGGTTTCGTTTGTTTATCGATGGGACTGTGGATTTGGGCCATAGCAACCTGGTTGCTAGGGGCTTTATATCAACACTGGTGACCTAGGCAACTATCCGGATGTGAAATTCATTGACTATAAATCATGGAGAGCATGTGGAATAAGCTTTGTTGAATAATTGCAATTTCTAAAGACTTTAATATGCCAGTAAAACCAGCTAATTAAAAAATGTTCCCCCTGTGACGTCATGCATACAAATTTGCGTATTAATGAGCTATATGATTTTTCAAATTGTAATTTGGGCAATTTGAACTTTGAAGCACTGTAACTTTTGAAGGAATTGAGATATTCACATGCTGTAAAAGCCATTCTGATCAGCTCACATGGTGCTTGAATCTGAGCTTACATCATATTTTCATGTTCCTAGTACTTTAAGTATGTTATTTACCTTCATTGTGGACAGTTCCTTTTGTTGCTCCAACTCCAACAATTTATTGTCCGTCTCCAGACTCTGACATTTTACTTCCAGTTTCTGGAGACTGTCAGCAAGTTCCGTCTTCTCACGTTTGAGCTTGGTCGCCAGGATTTTCAGCTTGTTTTCCGTCTCCTGTTGTGCTGCCGACTGCTGAGTGGACTCTTGGACGGCAGTTTCTTGGGTTTCGTTGAGTATTGATACCTGGCCTTTCAACTACAACATGTACAAGACAGTGGCAAAGTAAAATGTGTGTATCATCAATAGAAACAACGCAGCTACATCATGTACATGGCAAATGTACATCACAAACAAATGCAGTTATTTGTAACAATATTCAACGAACATGGCTGCATGGATGGGACTCAATGAACAAACAAGATCATACACAAATACACCCATGAACATATCATAATTAGCACCCATCTATCCGACCTAATCCAGTACTGTACAAGTAGTATCCATTGTTCTAATAGACTTTAGTATGCTTCTGATATGAGTTGAGGAACCCACAGATCAATTGAGCATACATGTATACATTCGTAAATGAACTGTTGAGATGAAACTCAAGGTGACAAAAAATTTCAATAACGAAGTGTACAGTATGAAGCACTTACTTTCTCAATATCTTCAGCCAGTGACTTCTCCACAGTTGCTGCCTCACTCTTTTGTTTCTCCAAATCCTTTTGGAATGATTCCTCCTTTAATTTCAGTTCACTTTTGCTTTCCTCGATCTGTTTAGATAGTTTTTCTACTTCACTCAATAATGAGTTTTCTTTTTCCGTGAAGTCTGACACTTTATCCCGTTCTCTAAGTTTATCCTCGAGTTCCGAGACTTGTTTCTGAAGAGTCAACACATTCTCCTGCAGTTCAGTTACTGCTTTATCACTATCTCCTTGAAGTTGACTCTGCATTTTTGCCAACTGAGCATCAGCTTTTTCCTTAACATCTGCCAATTTTTGTGCAAAATCCTCCTGCATTTTTTCTGATTGTTCCTTCAATTCTTGAGCATGCTTGTCCTGAATTTCATGCTCCATTTTTTGTAGCTCAGAAATTTTCAAACTTAACTCCTCGATTCCAGCAGTTCTTTGGTTTTCAACATCCTTTAACTCACTGGAAACTCTTTCCAGTTCTGCTTGTTTTTCAGTCAATCTCTGTGATAATTCTGCGCCTTCCGACTGCAGCTCTATCACCTGACTTTGACTAGATTCAGCACTGGACTGTGACTGTCTCAGTTCCTCCTGTACCTGGCACAGCTCACCACTTTGAGCTTCAAGCTTTGACTGGAGTTCATCCTCCTCCCTTGAAAGCACCTCAACACGATCCTCAAGTTCCTTCACCTTACACTCATTTTGTTCTTTTATCTCCTTCAGTTTGCCAAGATACTTCTGTTTAAGTTCCTGTATCTTTTCCTTCCACTGATCATTCTCTTTATTTAGTTCCTCAACATGTTTCTCCTTTTCCAACACAACTTCTCTCAGTTCCTCCGCAGACTTCTGTTTAGCCTCGGACTCCTTCAAGGCAGCCTCCACTTTATCATTAAGATCCTTCTCTAGCTGATTGGCCATACACTTGGAGGCTTTCTCTGCCTCGACCAGTTTCTCCTGATATGTCTCCGCCTGTTTGTGGAACACTGCCTTTTGTTCATCGATCTGCTGCTGGTAGGTTTGTACGGTTGTCTGGAACTGTGATATGCTGTCGTTGAGTTTGTCTTCTGTGGTGTTGAGGTTGCTGGTGAGTTGCTTCAGTTTGTTTTGGAGTTCTTCATCATTCGCCTCCATTTCAACGATTTTCTTCTGAAGGCCATCGACCTCCTCTGCATGGGACGAGTTCAGATTGTCTATCTGTCCTTTGAGACTCTCACGCTCAGCAGCGAATGAGCTATTCAAGTCATCGACTGTTTCTTGGAAGGCAGATTTCTCTTGAGCAAAAGATGCATTGAGGCTGGTTACTGATTTGTTCATCTCTTCGATCAACTCCTCTCGAAGTTTTCCCAGAGCTTCATCTTTTTCTTTGGCCTCCTTCCTGAGTTCCTGTATCTTGGCTTGAGCTTTTTCTTTGAGTTGAACGAGTCTATTCTCCAAGTCTTTCTTCTGCTGCTCTGCCTCCTCCAGAGATTTCTTGTTCTCCTCGATTGCTGCAGAGTTTTGAGCAGCAGCCTCCTCCTTCTGACGGAGAACTTCCTGCTGCTCAGCCTCGAGTCTCTGAACCTCCTCTTGCAGACCCATCAGTTCAACCTTCGTCTGTTCTTGCTGACTCTCAACCGCTTTCTCCAAGTTCTGCTTCTCATGCTCAAGAATGGCAACTCTCTCCACGAGCTGAGCTTTCTCTTGTTTCTCAGACTCATACTTTTCCATGATGTCATTCAGTTGGCTCTCGATGGAGGTTTTCTCGGTAGTACTCTGTTCCAGAGACCCGGACAACTCCTTCTCTCTGACCTCCAGATCCAGCACTTTCTGCTCCAGTTCCTTGAGCCGGCCACCCTCAGCACTCGAAGACCTGTGTGCCCAAAATTACCATCAGTAATCATAACGTTTGCAGGTTTACATTTTACATTTTAACTCTTTATAGGTCTACTGTTATCTAAAGAAGACTTTATTTTTCTTATCGGGAATGACTCCATAGTTGCCTACTACCATCCCCACACATACTGTTTAAGCTGGTCGCACTGATTCTCCAGTCGGTTGACAGTCGCCAGCAGCTCCTGTTTCTCGGCTGTTAGTGCTGCGTGTTGCTGGATGACGTCCTCCTTGTCAGTCTCGGCGTGTCGGAGAAGGGCGTCTCGCTCGGCTTGGTGCTGCTGGGACAGCTCCTGTAGACGGGCGCGGGACGACTCAACCTCCGCCTGGAGAAACGCCGTCTGGTCCTTGTGCTGCGACTCCAGCTCCTCCAGCTCTCGTGCTGCTGTCGTCTGCTTCTCCATGGCCGCCACACGGGCCTCTCGCAGTGCCTTCTCACACTCTGGGGAGAGAATCGGTGAAGCCAACAATGCATAAATCCTCAGTGCTTAGGCAGTGGCACTGGTCCATTCTCACTGCATTTAAGCAGAAATACATATACAAGAGATCAGATTTCAGTCAAATCAGCAATCCTATCATCAAGACTACAGTTTTTAATTTATTAAGACAGCAGATTTAATTTGGTTTATGTTTCATAATCAATTCGGACACAAGACACAATAGTAACATCACTATGCCAGGTGCTCACCCCCAGTCTTTTGGCGCTCGAGTTTCTCCATTTTACGGTTATGGATACGATCTCTATCCTGGAGCGTGTTGTCGAAGTCCGCCTGCAGTTTCTTGATCGTCTCTTTCACCTGGTTCTGACGCTGGTCAAACTGGGCTCGCACTGACTCCTGCAAGGTACAGAGTAGACATCATAACCCAGACGATATATAGACACCTTCAATACATACAGTAGCTCTGTTCAACCAAATAGTTCCTGCACAGTATATTCTCAAAACAATTGATGAACGATATCCCTTCACATCATTCCTTCACCCTAATTCCTGTAATCTTTCCTGTAAACACGGTAAAGGTTGCAAAATATACAGGTTGAAAAACAGCTATTTGAACAGATGAATGGAAATGTATCATATGTATTTGTGGATAATTTTTGCATGTGCACATTCATACAACACCATAGTAACAGATCAGAATCACAGATCATTGACGGTCTGATCAATAATTGATTACATTGATCTTCACACATTAATCACTGCATGTGATATTGATCATGCTGATGTGGACATTCACCAAACATTTTCACTGTTTATGTCAGCAGTAACATGGTAAATCAGTGTGAATTTTTCATGGAGGACCAAGTCTAAGGTCAGTGTTCAGTAGCTTCCTGAAGACCAAATTCACTACCACTATCCTCAACCATGGTAACCCTTTTGTACAAGTATGTATACATGATATATCTTTGGTGGTATAGGAAAACAAACTATGGTACCTGGTAATCCTTTTTTTTGCTGCTTCACAAGTACATGTTATCATGATTATCCACATGATATGATTCTATTCATTGCAAGAGACACCACCCAAAACTAAAATGCACGTCACTTGCTTACAGCTCATGCCAATCACCAAGTGGCCTACCTTGAATGTTTTCATGTTTTCCCGTTCCCTGTCCAGTCTATCGTTGAGGACCTTGATCTCAGCTTGGTGGTCCAGGACCAGAGCGCTGCGTTCCTCCTCAAAACTTGCCAACAGATCCTGCACCTGTTGGTCAGCGTTTTTCTGACCCTGGATCATCGCCTCCTCCTTGGATGTCTCCACTTCTTGAACCTGTGCACGAAGTTCTTTGATCTTGTTTTTGGCCTCCGCTCTGAGCTGGTCAAATTTTTTCACCTGTTCTTCCAATTCTTCCGATTTGGAGGATAGACTAGCAGTCAACTCATCAATTTCTGATGATTTTTGTGTCACCTGAGTGGACAGTTCTGTTATTTTATCCTCCTGTTCCTTCAATCTCTCATCTTTCTTGTTCATTGCTTCCTCAACATCCTTAGTTCTCTGAGTGAACTCGGTGGTCTGTTGTTCTAGCTGGTCGCCAAACTCTTTCACTTTAGTTTCAAAGGATGCGATGGTTTTGTCCTTGTCCATGAGAGAGTCTTCGAGGTTTGAGATACGTTTCAGGAGCTCCCCGGAGCTGCTATCCTTGTCATTGACGGAGCCTTCGAGTGCCTCCACCTTTTCCTGCAGGAGCGCCACCTGTTGGCCGTGAGTGGTCTCCAGCTCCTGGGCTCGACGCTCGAGGTCTACACACTTCTGCTCACTCTGCTGTAGCTGCTCTCTCACCAAGGCTAAGGTTTGTTCTAATTCCGTGATGCTTTGTACCTTGGTGTCAAACTCTTTCCTGAGATCTTCAACCTGTTGTTGGCTCTGCAAAAGTTGCGAAGATTTCCCATCTAGTTCTGCCTTAACAGTCTGTAATTCCTCTCCCTGTTTTTGCAGAGATTGGATAGCATCATCCTTCTCAGCCAGTGACTTTTCAACACCTTCAATCTGTGCCTTATACGCCTCATCTGACTGTTGCATCTTGGCTGATATTTCTTCTGACTGTCGCTTTGCAGCTTCCATTTCAGCGACAACTCGCTGAAGCTCACTTTCATTGTTTCTAAGCAGTTCAGATACACGCTCAATCTCCGACTGGCCACTGTTGCTGGCCTCAAGTAGCTTTGTATCACAGTCAGTCTGAATCTGGTCCAGCTGGGTGCGAAGGTTCTGCTCGGAAGTCTGGAGCTGCTGCATCTGGTCCTGCAGTGTGATGTTGGAAGAGTTGAGGGAAGCTACTCGCTGATCGTACTCATTCTTGGCTTGTTCCAGGTCGGAATTGAGCTGGTTTTCCCGAGAGTTGAGATCACCAATCTGTGCCTCTAGTACGGACACACGCTCATTGGCTGAGGAAAGTCTATGCTCGTAGTCTTTCTTGGACGATTGCAACTGATCAGTTAGTTCTGCAGTAATCCTCTCCCGTTCACTGTTCGCATTTTCCAGCTGTGTGTTCAATTCACGAGATTGAAGAGTAAGTTCCTGAACTTGTTTCTCAAGGTCTGATATGGTGCTGTTAGCCTGTGAGAGTTTGGAGCCTAGGTCGTTGTTGACTTCACTGATGGAACTCTGTTGTTGAAGCTGCTGCTCCTCGAGGCGCCGAGAAAGTTCTCGCTCATGAGTTTCCTGAGTCATTCGAGCTCGTTCTTCATACTGCTCACACTTCTGAGCTAACTCCTTCTCTCGAGCAGTGAGTTGCTGAAGGACTTCTTCTTTTTCTGATTTGAGTGCATCCAAATTCTCTTGGAATTCTTTCGTTTGTTCCTCATGCTTGGAGATGAGTTCACTATTTTCAGCAGCAATCCGCTTCAAATTGTCTTTGAGCAGATCGATCTGCTTATTTTGGTCGGCAATGCGACTTTCAAAGTCACATTTCTGTGTGTCCATCTCAGTCAAGAGATTCTCTTTCTCTTTCACCAACTTTGCGTTCATCTCTTGCTCCTCAGCTATCCTAGCATCAAGTTCCTTGCAGCGCTGCTCAAACTGCTGGGACTTCTGCTCAAGATCTCTGGTGAGCTCCGTGTTACGTCCTTCAAGATCGTGAAGCTGTTTGCGGAACTGTTCTATCTGAGACATCTGCTCATTGACAACCTACAGGCGTGAACATACCAGCATCAGCACATTTCATTTCTTGTAAATGTATGATTTATTGAATTTGTTGAATTTGTCTGAGTTGCAATGCAGCCTATTTCCCCTAACCTTGTCGTGAGCCTTATTGATGTCATCAATCTGTGACTGATAGAGGGCCTCAGTATCGCATTTCTCGCTGGCGAGTGCGTCCTCGTGCTCCTGAGCGAGGCGCTGCAAGTGGAGCTTGTGGTCAGTGTGCACCTCTTCAAGCTGGAGGGGGGGTGAGAAAGGCGAAGGAGCGGGGGCGGATATTCGGAGGACAAGATTGTTCAAAAGGGCATAGTTTTCAGAGGTTGGCGTCATTGGATGCATGGTGGTGCGGTGGTGGAGTGGGCGATGGGAGGATGTGGAATTTGTTATACAGTAATTTAGAACAGTGGTGCGTGATGATGTGATGTGTGAAGGGACAGAAAGGTGAACATGGTGTCGAAGAGAAGGAGGGGGGGGGGGGGGGAAGTTGGCGTGCATAATGAAGGAGAGTTTGCATGCATGAGATGCAGGAGTGGACAGAGCCGAAACGGTGGGTGCACATGGTGCATGGGAAGTGGAGAGGGAAAAGAAAACATAGAGCTAAATGAACCCAGTTCTGGGAAAACCACTCCTCCTCATAACAGCACAATATTAGTAAGGGACAGTCTACAACAACAACAGAGGCTTATCAAGTTATCCATCTATACCGGATGGGGTGTTTAGCAGGTAAAGTCACCATCAAAGGGATTTATTATTGAATACTTCCAAGATTTTAAGTGAATATCTTTTTTTTTTGAAAGCGTCTTACCTTCTCGGTAAGAACTGTATCCTTCTGTTCTGTGATTTCAGCACAGCTCTGCTGATGTTCTGCGTTCAGCTTGTCCACCGTGTCTTTGTGTCGCCGAGTGTTTTCCTCGATCTGTCGACAGAGTTCAGCGACTTGCTCACTGTGGGCTTCTTTCTGACGCCCAGCAGCGTCCTCCAACTCACTGACCTTCTGTAGGGTTCAACAAGGCAATACACATAGTAAGTTTTATATAGCTATGAACTAGCACAATAACATCATTCCAAAACAAATCCAACTGACCTTGCGTAGTGTCACGACATCCAGCTTCAGTTCGTCTTCCTCGTTGTCCTTCTGACTAAGTGCTGCCATCTTCTGGAGGTCGCGCTCCTCAATAGCAAGGGTCATCTCTTCCTCGCGTTCCCGGAGTTTTCGATGAAACTCGTCGTCTCGTTGGGCAAGCGCCTCCCGCTTCTCCACGTCCTGGAGACACAAAGTAGAGAATCATGATGTTCAGGCATTGTCTGGAAGACTTTCAAATATTTCCAAACTGATTTCGAGTGATTCAAACCCAATAGACATGGGAGGACATCTAGCGGAAACAGTACCTTTTGTTCCAGTTTTTTCTGCCATTCAGCATCCCTTTCAACCAATGCATTTTCTTTATCCACCTCCTGACAATTGAAAATATTCACAACACAAATCCCTTAATTATCCCTAATCCCTAATCAAGGGCATATATCAAATACCAATGGTCGATTGTTTGTCCCCATACAGTGCAGTAGAGTGGATCCTGTGTTTTAAGACCACCCAAGGGACCCCAAAATGGTGGTCTCAAATGACAGGTGGTCTCTCATGACAGGTTCATTTACATGATAAAAGGCCACTTGGGACCAAGTGGAGTGGTCTCAAAACACAGGGTGGTCTCTCAAACCAGGTGGTCTTTAACAAACAAAAATGTATTCAAAAACCCCTTGCCCTCAGTAGCTGACCTTGTCATGTAGCCTGGACTACTGACCTTGTCGTGTAGCCTGGACTACTGACCTTGTCGTGTAGCCTGGCCTCCCACTCCTGGTCACGAGCTCTCAGCGCCGCCTCACGTTCCTCTCCCAGCTCTCGTACCTTCTCCTCCATCTGTTGCTGTGAGAAACGAGCAGAAGAGGGAATTCCCACATGCATTCTTCAATATACATCCACAAACTATGATGTGGAGGCAAAGTAGTACATTTTGTATACATTGTATTATTTTTTCACAGATTAATATATCCTTATCCTCCCTCACTAAATATCACTTAATAACTAGGTTAGCATGTTTACATGTGTCACTTAGATTGACCTTTGACCTCCCACTTACCGACATAACCTGTAGTGCCTCTGTCTTGCCACGCCGTAGCTCCTGTAACATCGCGTCCCTCTCCTCCTCAATGTTCTGCTCGGAGGTGTGCAGTCTCTCCGCCATCTGTGCCTCCAGCACTCGCTTCTCCTCCTTCAGCCGGCGGACAATCTCCCGCGACTTCTCCAGCGTCTCTCGGCCTGGAACATCACAGCAAGGAATTCCTTTTCTTAGTGAAAGTGCTGGGTAGGTCCCTCTGTCAATCCCTCTTATAATCACTTATCAGGATAGGCAATGTTTCGTTTGAATATTTCAAAATACTCATCTATTATTTTATGACACAATTTTTTTTTTCAGAATTTCTTCCACTGCCTTTGTCAACTACACACACAACTATCAAAGCCACCTTTGAACAACATGGACAGTCACCAACCTTCGCGCTCGAGAGTGGCCACTCGCTCCGTCATCTCCTCGTTCTGGCCCTTGAGACTCTTAACACTCTCCAGGAGTCTCTCCATCTCTCCATCCTTGCTCTCCATGGCCAGATGCATCGACTGTTTGACCTCAGCGATCGCCATCGCGTGGCTCGTCTCGAGGTCCTCCAGTCGCGTCTTTGCGTCCAGTTCCACTGTCGACTTGGCTGCTTCCAAGCTCTCGATGACATTCTTCGCCTCACGGATCTGGGCCTGCGTCTGAGCCATCTTGTCCCGGAATGTCTCCTGTGGGCGAGTTAGAGACTTCGGATGTAATTTTGCAGTAGTAAATATATTCATATACCATTTGTATACAAGTCACATTACAGATCGTATAATAGGCTGAATCTTATTATGACTGATATCCTCAACTGCAAAGCACTTTGAGCATGTGAAACATGGACAAGTACAAAAGTACATTACATGGTCACCGACCTTGAGTTTTCTGTTTTGGTCGTCAATTTCCTGTAGCCGCTGCTGGACGTTTTCCTTCTCGACAGTCAAGATTTGGTTACGCTCCTTGCTTGTCTTGATCGACTCCTTGCACTTGCTAAGTAGTAATTCTAGTCGCTTGATCTGTGATGCAACAAATTTTACTTAGAAAGACTAAATATCACAAAAGCACTGTTTTTTCAGCTGGAACATCTCTGTGCAACTAAAAGATCTCCAAGTCAACTTTACAAACCTGGCGAAAAGTTTACTCATGTGAAAATTGAGCAGAATACATTCTTAAATCTACTACAAGCCAAGCAGAACAACCAACCTTTTCCCTGAGTTGTCCGGCCTCGTCGCCGTCCTTGCTCGGGGTACTGACCGGCGTGCTCGTGTCCGGCTGCTTCTCACTCAGCTTCTGCTGCAATGACTCCTGCTTCTGTGAAAGCTCCTCAGGGATTGTCTGACCCTTCTTCAACAGTCCAACCTGGCAGAAGTGTTAACAAACGAGTTGAAGAAAGCTACAGAATGATATCAATTCATCATTAGATCAGCAGCACCAGGCTCACAAATGGTGTATTTGTTGTCACATATCACAGAAATAATTCCTCACAACATGAAATATTTGTCTGTTGTAAACATTAAGTAATGCCCTAGAACAATAACATTCTTATAAACTCACCCGAGCATTATCAATTGTAAACACATGACAGAACAAATTTTGCATATTATTATATCTCTGCATGGCCTGACCTGAGTGTGTAGCACAGTGATGAGTTCGTCCTTCTCCTCCAGCATCAGTCGGTAGTTGTCCTCGATGTGTCGCTTAGCGAGCTGGTCGAGTTGTGTCTGCTCCTTGAGCTCTGAGATCCGACGGAACGCCTTGTCCTGCGACTGCGTCAGGGTGTTCTACAGAAGGAGGGAAGCATGTATGAGCAAAATGTGGGCGACATGTAGCAAGATGCAATGTCTGGCAGGCAACCATGCAGTCGGATATATCAAAATGTACAGATACTCCATGAATTCTCAATTGTACATACAAGTACTCGAGCAAAAAGTCTTTCAAATACAACTGTAGCGTACAAATATGATTACAAACATAGAGACCCTATCAATGCTGGCAGGCAATGAAGTAATGATTTCGTCTCTGGAGTATTTTACATAAAATGCAATTAAATATTTTGCACTTTGATACTGCTTACCCGTAGTTTATCTCTCTCTCTCTCCAGGTCTCTGCAAACCCCCATCACCTGTAATATACGAATTCAGTATGTGCAAACTCATGTACTTGTTCATGTCAATGCAAATGTACAATTCTTTTGACACATCTAGCATTCTTCCGTATGTGCAACTGCATGGTCAACAGATTGTATTTTGCAGGATATGTCTGTGCCATATCATCAAATATATTCTAGCTGAAGGGTCTATGATAGATTCCATCAACAACATTCAATGTGGATTTCACGAAACATGTCATACCTGGGTGAACTTGTACTTGAATCTGGAACATCGCCGTTCCATCTTGCGGAAGTGTTGATACAACTCATCTTTTGATATCGAGTTAAGCGCAACCCCAGAGTCTTCAAACTCACTGGCACTCTCGACATCCGATGGAAGCACATGGCTCTTTCCCAGAGGTATAGGAGTGAAGAGAGACGCATCGCTCGTCTGGGAACTGATGGATGAGGTTCTCGATCTTGACGCCGACATGGGGCGGTCTTGCTGCGTCAAGGGCAGGTCCACCAGATCCGAGTTCTGGGAAGTTTGTGGGGTGTCTGAGAGGTCAGCTTGTGAGCCGGAAAGACTCGGTGTACCATAGTTGGCACTGACAAACTCTCCGATGGTGGAACTTTCATCCTGTGAAACACAACACAAAAGACGAGATGAAGGGTATTGCAGGTAAATGAGCACTAATATTCTGACATATGCACTGGCTCCAAATAATATGACAGATATTGCCTTGAAAGACATGTATGTACTCCACAACTTACATTCAAGTTGACAAGTTGGCCTGTTGCAGGTTCAAGGCTGTCTTGACTGGGATGCTGTTAGAAATACATGTACATGCCATAGACATGGACATTGGACAAACTCATGGAAGACAATACACAAGGAATTTGTTCCTGGGTAATAGAATCACAATTAATACAGATCACAGCTAAGGATCAGAAAAAGTTAACTTTCTTGTTCATTTTGACTGCCTGGAGCTTTAAACTTGCAAGTATCTAGCCGTATTGAGGCCTGACCTTCCTGCGACTGTTAGTGGAGTGGAGAGGCGTGCCAGTGCTGTCTGGAGCTGGTGATGCGGAACCATTCTGTAAATACAGTGCAAAGGATAATTATATGTCACATGTGGTCAGATCATACAAAAAGATAGAACCAATTGGGTATGACTTAATTTACACATAAATATGGGATGATTATTTTCTGTAGCCAGTTCTCATGCACAAGTAACAAGAAACATGCACAATCTTGTCAAATATCAGACTGTCAAAAAAATGACAGCTCAGCCAGTGACACTCAGTCTGGTGCGTGTGTTTACGTTTGCTTGTGGGGAATTTCCAGAAGGTGATTTCCCTTGAGCTGTGGCAACCCCTTCTTCTATCTTCTGTTTGAGCTTTTTGAACATTTTAGTGGTTACTCTACGGATAAATTACAACAATTTGTTCGTGGAAATGCCGGAGACATCTCAATGTTTTCCTCAAACGGGAAGTGGGTTTGCACATGCGCGCTGCGTACGACACGTTTACCGCCGTTTAGAAGGGCATCGATAATCTCCATCATCGTGGGAAAAGTTATTAGATCTGCCTACTGAACGTTATGATGATATGAAATTCATGCATTTCAGCCATTAAAAGTCAAACGGAAAAGTGAAGGGAATAAGTTCGATCCTACGGTGGCTTCTATCTGATTTTTGCTCCAGCTCAAAATAAAAAATACAAATATTAACTCGTCGGAAATAATTATCGACGCGTCGAAACCAATTCCGACGCGTCGAAAACAATCCTGACTTGTCGAAAACATTTCAGACGCGTTATAAACAATTCCGATGCGTCATAAACATTTCAGTCGCGTCGAAAACATTTCAGGCGCGTCATAAATATTTCCAACGCGTCGAACATTTCCGACGTGTCTAATACATTTCCGACGCGTCTAAAACATTTTTGATGCATAGAAAATAATTTAAGATGCAGATGAAACAGCTCTGATGTTTATGCATCGGAAATTATTAGGTGCATCTCAAACATGAAGTATTTTCGATTTGTATACGTCGGAAAGGTTTCAGATGCATCGAAAATGGTTTTAGACGCATCTAAAATATTTTAGACACATCGAAAATATTTTAGAAGCATTGAAAATGTTTTAGACGCATCGCGAATAGTTTTAGACGCATCGAAAATGTTTTAAACGCATCTAAAATAGTTTCAGATGCATCGAAAATGTTTTAGCACATCGCAAATGTTTTAAGTGCATGTAAAATAGTTTTAGACGCATCGAAAATATTGGGCAGATCTATAGAAGCCACCGCACGATCCTGTTATTTGCAATTTTAATAGAAATTGATAACTTTTGATTTCTTTGAAAGTAAGAGAGAGTTGCCTGATTACACCTCTGCATAGATTTGACCACCTCACTATTTGCATGTTTGTTACCTATATTGAGATGGTAGGGTAAAAGTTTCAAGAAGATATACACGTTGTCCTTAAATGATACTGAACTGGCGTGCCCTCAGGTAATTTCACTGTGACAACTGTTGATGCTTATAAATTGTTCTATTATACACCCTTCAAATCCCCCATTGGAAGTTAAACTGAATATTTTTATTTTGATAGTCAGAACCAATAGTAGGCCTAAGATCTATCCCCAACGTGCGTTGATTGCTCGTGCCATTAGTTCTGGCTTAAAGTCATAACGCGACCATTTCGACAAAATTCCGAGGATTAACGGCGAAAATATGAACACGTTTTGATAGACATAACGTCATAGATATCAGCGAATTATCAAAAACATTTTTTTATAAAAAATAGCATGCAGGTAGATTGATAATTATTGAATGGTATAGTTACATTTTTGGCAGCCACTTTTGTCGACAAAAAGCGCCCCGTTTTGGTCTTAGCAATATTTTTTTGGCAAAATAAAAAAAGGAAAATAAAAATCCCTTCCCATCCAATTTTGAAAAAAAAAATAGGAGGACGAGAAACAGAAAATAATTTTTTATAGGCCTAAAAATAGATTGATAATAGTTGAATGGTATAGTTACATTTTCAAAATGGCAGCCACTTTTGTAAAAAAAAAAACCCGCCCCATTTTAGTCTTAGTAATATTCAAACGTACGTCTTCTACTCAGAAACCACTTGATGAGATCTTCCGAAACGTTGTATGTTGACACTAGGTATACGGGTAGCTTGTGTGTACTACGTCATAACGTATATGGGGTGGTCCAAACAAACTAGTTTTTTTTTTTTTAGAATTTTGAGTTTCTCAAGTTTTTTTCGGCAAACTGTTTTCTTAATTTGATAAATTGGAATTTACTGTCTACAAAGTTTATATTCACATATTTCTGAAACCAAAATAATGTAGAACACTGCAACAAGGTATATTTTGTTTTGGGGACAAACAATATTTGTTCACAATATTTTCAAAATGCCCGCCAATTTGGACAAAAGAAAATGCCCAATTTTGAACTGTGTGCAAAATTCAAGCCTCTTCTCCTCTAAGACCACTTGATGGAATCTTCCGAAGCTTTGTATGATGATAATAAGGGATAGTCCTGAAAAAATGACTTTTAAAAAGAATTTCTCCTACATTTTTCTAGCAATTTAATATTTAACTTTGAAAAAATGTCATTCACTCAAAATGGGAATCTATTTCATCTTTAGGTTTACGGTCATAAAGTCTAATTATATTTCGGAAATTTTTTAACTAAATGATAAAGAATACATCAATAGGGTTGTATTATCCAACTTGTTTATTTTTGCTTATCTTCTTATGGTGCATGAATTCCCCCCCCCCCCCAAAAAAAAATAAAAATGAAAAATAAATAAATAAATAACCACCCCGTTCTGGACTTATCAATTTCCAGACAAAACCTCCTCTGAGACCGCTTCAATTCTTTTCAAACTTTGTGTGTTGGTATCATGGGATATTCTAATGACAGTGAAACCTTCAAGCGTCCATTTTGCTGAAGAATTCTTGAACTTTGTCAATTTACCATTTAATGGGAATCTGTCTTAGCCTTTAAGTTAATTTTTGTTTATGTTTCTTTTCTAATGTAGGCGATAGTTGCATATTTGCATAGATAGTGACCGAGTCATGATTCGCATGTTTAGGCCTATGTTAAGAATAGGCATCAGTTTTTAATTCTAATTAGATCAATTTATAAGAAGTAGGATATAATAATAATAATAATAATAATAATGAATAGCGATGTGATTGGTATAGCAATGACGTAACTTAAAGTACTAGTATAGTGAAAATATGACGTGAAAATGGTTTTTACGGCATGTAAATATCACAATCCGTTCAAAAGTTATAGCACTTTAAAGACTGAAATCGGCAAATTTGCTTTTTCAAAACAATTTAGCTAATTAGTATGCAAATGAGATATTCATGACGTCATCGGGGGGAGCTGTTTTAATTAGGTACTTTGATATTATTCATTCATTTAATGTTATGATTTTAAGATGAATAATCAGTGTTTTTACTTTTTCTGTGGTTGTCAAGGTAACCAGTGACCTGGTATGGCCCATAGCAACCATGGTTGCTAGGGCCAGAAACCCACTTAGAACAGGGTATGCACAAATAAAAATGGTGCCAACTTGAGCTCTATAATAATTTATTTCATAAATAATCGACAGAAAGTCTGTGGATAAAACTGACTTGGCAGTTAATGGCCATGGTAACCATGGGTAACTACGGGTATAGGGAACGACTGGTAACCATAGCAACAGTACAGTTTGTGTGGATATTGATTATGTTTGGTACATAATAATATGCATTAGTCAGATCGTCAGAACCTTCAATAATAATCATTATATCATGGCTTGAAATATCCTAATTAAGATTTGTTCCCTCGTGACGTCATAAATTCTCATTAGCATCTAATTTGCATATTAATGAGTTGCTAAAACTTTCAAGTGGCTTCTGTAATGTAGTGCCGGAATGGCAGTTTCAAATGGCTGTAACTTTTGAACGGATAGAGATATTGATATACCGTAAAAGCCATTTTGCTCAGATCAGTGAGATCTTTCATATAACAAGACATCATATTTTCCCTTTACTAGTACTTTAATTAATAGACCATCACCTTGATTCCTTCAGCAACCCAATGGATATGCGAAGTGGTTACAGCAACATCTGATATAGCATGACATATCTTATTCTTTCATATCTCGGAGTTAGGTGACATGGTCTGCAAAATCACTATAGGTTCAATTTTAGCCCCATCAGACAGACATTGGTGGGGAGTCTGATGGCCAACATGTCGCCAACGGATGGTGTGTATGTCTACATTAATGACGTAGATACTTATGTGTAAGTACTCTGTTCACCAGATGCATGCCAGGCAATGTCAATCGCAATTCCACAACATTTTATTGCATATCAAGCATACATTACACTGGAAGCATACACTCAAATATCGAAACTTATTCGTCAATATTATAAAATAACGAAACAATATATTTTCAGGTGAAAAAGTTTCGCTAGCGTTCTAATTAATACACCATTACTTCCCTATATCAATAATTTGCAGTAAAAAAAAAATACAAAAACGACCTCCATTAGTACAAGTAATTTTACTATGAGATTTCCATGAAGTATTTTATAGGTCACTCCGCTATCAGTGTCACCAGGTTCCGAGTGTTCATTTCAACCACGACATCTCACATACGTGTACCTAATCCCCAGAGTCAGTTGTCCAGAGGGCAGTACTTCGGTCCGAGAGTGGAACCTTGAAGAGGCGCTTGTTCCTGGAGGTTGTTCCATCTGTCAGCCGAGACCACGTGACCTGGCAGAGTCGCACCTGCGCACTGAGCAGGATATGACGTGTCGTTCTCGTGTGGATCAGGAAGTGGCGATTTCCAAATTGGTTCTTTCTCAGTTGCCGGATTAGGGATGTTGGGTTGTGTGTGTGGCTCCATACATATCAGATTACCCTCCTTCACTGTTGAGGCGTGATTCGGAGCGAACGTTCGTCTGTCGACAGTGGCGTAGTTTATTTGCAGCTCAAGCCTCTTCCTCTCTTGTTTGATCCTGAAGAATAATTTTCGAGTAATATGCTTCAGCAGATTCGAGAATAGATGATTCACACAGACAAGGGTTACTTTGACTTGATATGCACGTTGTTCAACTACCAACGTTCAACGAGTTTCATGCAGTGAGTACTGTAAGACATTACTTGTATTTCTTCATGTGTATGACTCCACACATGATGGCTGCCACAGTGACGATCACAGCGCCACCTATGATACTGGTTGTGATCACGAGGGTAGAAACTGGTAACTCCTCGGACTGGTGTTGTTGTTCCTCTTTGACAGCCACAGCCACTGTAATATGCAGAATAAGTTATTATTCAAGTTTGTCATTACCTGGATTTCCTCTTCTTCATCGCCATGTCCAAGAGAACCTACTTAGTAGTTGGTTTTGATTGCTATGACACACCTGGTTCTGTAGAGCAGTTTCCGACTGTTCCCTGCCACCTGTTTCCGGTGCACATGAGCCGCCATTCTAGGTCGTTTGTCTCGCAGCCAATCACAGCCTCGTTACCTTCTCTCTTGTACCACGCACGCGCGGGAGGGGTCAGGTCTGGACATCCCACAGCTAGAGTCAACATTTTTATTTTAAGTTTGAGGGGAAAAAATATTTGTGGTTTCAGGTTTTAGAGCAGTTTTTTATCCAAACATATATGATCCCATGTTCAGTATTGTACCTGTACCTTTATACACCTACCTGAATATTCGATCACAAATTTAGCATCATCAGCCCTCCTGGATTTCTGGATCAAGTTGACTTCTATCGTATGGGTTTTGGAGTGATACAGCACCCCCTGGCGAGTGTCACCGCCACAAATAGTATGATTGATGCCCAGCGACCTCTCGAGGATAAAGCCGTAACTACGCTGACAGGTGACAAAGCTCGTGCGACCATCAGAATCTGCGGCGCTAAAGTCTAACAGCGTCAGGTCTACGGTTTGTCCGGGATTGGTTTTGATAATCCAGGGAGATCTCGGTGATCCACATCCGGTCTCGTCAGTCACGTGACTGGAAATAGCCCCATTACTTCCTCCAATGGTTTGTATGGTACCAGCAGAGCAACTGGAACGCGCATGTACTGAAAAAGAATAATTGATTCATTTATCTGCTTGTTTATATTAATTCAACCATCACACACATGTTAATCACAGTAACAGTAAATGTAATTACATATATATCACCTCTTACTTCACAATTATTTCACCTTGTTTACACTCAAAATTCACATCCAGATACAACTTCAAGAACTTCAAGCATTCCTTGTTCGCTGCATCCAAGTCTGCATTGGACACCTCAACATCACACTGTCTCCGCCCAGAACACCATCTATCCAAGAAACCCAGAACGTCATTGGTACAGCCCATAAAGTCGTTCTCTTCTAAGATGCAGCGACCCATTTCCTTCCGGCCGTACTCTGCTGACGTCACGAGAATTACCTCGTTTGATGAACACGTTATCTCCAGGTTCTCATTATCACAAACGGTTTGATGATCTGTTCGAAATTAACATCTATTTCAATATACAATATTTTTAGTGAAAATTTTGTTGTTACTTTTTGCATGCACACTAACCCGCGATCGATATTTTCAAGATTCCCGCCAAAACGAACAAAGCGCCGAGCAGCCTGGGCACCATGGCGTCTGTCTGCAAGCGAGGTACTGTCGTCTGCATATAATTATACAAGTGTAATTCCAGGTTCTTAACAAGACAAAGAACAAATACTGACATATTTTTCTATCATAATATTATGTAACACATATATATACCCACATCAGAAATCGAAGAGTTCTCATTTCGCCTTACTTTTGTATCACAGTAATGTTTTAGCATTGTGATCCATGAATGATTCACAAAGGCCATTTTCAACCATGCATATGATTAGCAAATCATTTAATTCTTTCGTGTTTTCTGTCGAACTTACTCACCGTGTATATCCAATATTACTTGAATATAAATCCGTGGACGACAGCGACACAAATTTGGGAATATTTAGCACGAAATCTCAGCTAGATTTGCTACAATAGCACGAATTATTCTTTGTAAACAAAGACGGCTTGCAGCGGCAGTGTGTGTCAATCCAAGATGGCGGCGATCGGCGCGTCAAGAAAGCAGCGGATGTGTGACCTTTGAACTTTAGCCTGATTCAAAAATGGCGGGAATTTTGAACTATGAAAGCACAGACACATATCATCCCGTTGATCGAATCTACACCAGGTGTAATGTTCCTGGCCCAGAATTGTTCTGTGTAGAGTGATTTTGACAAACCGAACCAATCTGTATTTTTCGCAATAACCTTTTGATCATCTTATCCACTGCAATTTATAAACAAATTTTAAAAAAAAAAAGAGCTAAACAGACGTCGACCAGTGGTTTGCAACTTGTTTTCCAACAAATCATGTTCAAACTTCCAATGAATTGTGAGTTAGTGGGTGGTTTGAATATAAACCTGGCCCACACTATGGTTTCAATATGAACAAATACTCAGCATCATTTTTCTTTTAATGGGACACGCTGTTTGGCCATTGTTTTCTTTTCGATCATCAGATCTATGTGAAATTTTGTATGTACTAATTGGGTATCAAACCGCCATTTTTTCCAAGTTCCAGAACTCTATCTAGAAAAAAACTGGATGTTGTTGTTTTTTATTTTTCGTCGTGTGGTCAATAGAAATGCTCCCTCATGGTATTTTGGTCTCGTTGCCCCTAGATGTCCGTTCGTCTGACAACCTGTCGGCATGGCGTTGCATCTGTCGTCTGGCGTCCGTCTACCACATTTTTTTTCTTTGAAGTTTACGGTCAAATTTCTATGAAATTTGGCACAAAATACTAAAAAATATTTCGAAGGAAACCTTCTTTTTTAGTTTCATATTTTTTCGCATTTTCCCCCAAAATGGCACTTACGTTAAAAAGCGCCCCATTTAGGACTTTGCAATAATATTTTAGGTTACCGATCTATGGTCCGATAACCTATTGGCATGGCGTTGCGTCCGTCGTCCATCGAAGGCGTCGACGTCGTCGTCCGTCCACATTTTTATCTTTGAAGTATACGGGTGAATCTTTCTGAAATTTTGCACAAGAATGCCTAAAAATATATTAAAAAGGGGGAATTTTTTAGTTATTTTTTCAATTTTCGCTTTTTTCCAAAATGGCTGCCAATTTCGACGAAAAACGGTCGATTTCTGACTTTGGCGTCCATTTTCTCAACAACTGTTCAGACAGTTTTGAGATTTTTATTACAAAAGATTGGCCTCATACACCTCTGTGATGTGTATAAGTATTTCGTTGCCCCTGAATCGACGGTCTGCGTGTGGCGGCCATTTTCATTTTCTCGATGGGTCCTAAATGGGACTTTTCCATGTTAAATTATCCTATGCTTTATAATGGGACACGTTATGCCTAATATCTCACTTAATATTGAAATTAGAGACTAAAGATCAATTGTGGATACATAGAATATGATGTATGCTGATTATTGCCATGACCTTGAATTTGACCTTTGATCTTATTTTCAAGGCTAGAGCACAAAATGGCTCATATCTTTACAGCTTAGGAATCAATTGTGCACATATAGGAAATGATATAGTCCGAATACTCTGATGACCTTGAATTTGTCCTTTGACCTCATTTTCAAGGTCGAAGAACAAAACAGCTAATATCTCGCTTATTATCAGCTCTACAGCTTGGGACTAATTTGTGGACTTATAGGAAATGATGTTTGCCGAATATTTTGATGATCTTGAATTTGACCTTTGACCTCATTTTCAAGGTCAGGCACAAAATGGCTGATATCTCGCTTATGATCGACTTTCCAGCTCAGGAATCAATTGTGGCCATACAGGAAATGATATATGCTGAATATTGTCATGATCTTGAACTTGGCCTTTGACTTCAAGGTCAGAGCACAAAATAGCTAATATCTCACTTATTTTCAACTTTACAGCTTAGGAATCCATAGTGAACATAGAGGAAATGTTATATGCTGAATAATGTGGTGACCTTGAATTGACCTTTGATCTCATTTTCTAGCTCAGAGATCAAAATGGCTAATATCTCGATTATTATCGACTTTATAGCTTAGAGATCAATTGTGAACATATAGGAAATGATATGTTGAATATTATCATGACCTTGAACTTGACATTTGGCCTTATTTTCAAGGTCAGATGACAAAATGGCTGATATATCGCTGATCACATCAACGTTACAGCCTAGGAATCAATTGTGGACATATAGGAAATGATATATGCTGAAAATTCTCCTGATCTTGAAGTTGACCTTTGACATTTTCAAGGTCTCAGGACGAAATAGCTAATATCTCAAATGTGAAACATCTATTGTTCGATAACCTTTCTAAGCCCTTGGCCTAATTTTTATATCATGGGATAGTCCCCACAAACTGATTATTTTGGAATTTTAAATTTCTCCTTTACTTTTTTTCTCTGCGAATTGTTTTGAAATGCCCATTATTGATAATTGGAAAACATATCTTTAAACAAACCTTTCCAAGATTCGTACAAACCTTTCTGATTCTGAATCAAAATACTGAAAAATACTACAAGAGCGATGAATTTTATTTTATTTTAATTTTCGCATTATTTTCAAAATGGCGGCCATCTCTATCGAAAAAAAAAATCCCAAGTTGGACTTAACAATATTCAAATATCTTTTCCTCCGAGACTGGTTGATCGATTATCTTGAAACTCTCGTATGTTAATATTATGGGATGGTCCCCACAAATTGATCCTTTATAGAAATTTTAATTGCTCCTTTGATATTTGTAAGCGAATTGTTTTAACTTCGAAAAAAAAAAATGACTGTTATTGATAATTGGGAGAAAAATCTTACAGTTAACAGTTGCGACTTTCTGAAATTTTGAACCAAAACACTGAAAACTACTGCAGGAAAGATGTTATTGGGTGACCGTACCTTTGGTCCGATAACCTATTGCCAAGGCGTTGCCAATTTTGGTGAAAAAGTCGTGGTTTAACACTAAACATTTCTTTGGATGTATTTCTTAGCCTTTGGCCTAATTTTTTCGCATTATTTTCAAAATGGCAGCCACCTGCATCGAGAAACAAACCCAATTTGGACTTAACAATAACGTCTTCCTGTCTGAGACTGCTTGATGGCATATCTAGAAACTTTGTGCTTTGATACTATGGGATCCCACAAACTGATATTTTGTGTCAATGTTGTTTAACTTGTTAACTTGTTAACTTGTTTGTTTTGTTTTTTTTGAAAATTGGATTTCTTTTATCATCGAAGTTTATATGTATGTTGGTACCATGTTATAGTAACCATAAACTGATTTTTAAAAGATTTTTCAATCTATTTGTTTTTACTTTGAAGAAATGACAATTATCGGTAGATGAAAGAAAATGATCTATAAAGTTTATTGAAGGTCAAATATTTTGTATAGATTTCAACCAAAATACTGAAACCTGCTACGAGAGAAGAGTTTTTTTTCATTAATTTTTTTGTGTGTTGATATTATGAGAAAGTCCCACAAACTGATATTTTTAGAATTTTGAATTTCTCCTCAATTTTGTTATGCCCGTTTTTTTCAATAATGATTTTTGAAGATTTGGGGTTTTTTTTCTAAAGTTTACATCCCCTTTTTTCTGAAACTTTGATCCAAAATAATTATACTGAAAAGTACTACGATAATGAGATTTTGTTTTGTTTTGGGGATTTTTGCCTTATTTTCAGAATGGCAGCCAATTTCGGCCTTAAACACCCAGCTTTGAACTTTCCTATCTTCAACGTCTTCTCCTCCGACACCGCTTCATGGAATCTTTTTAAGCCTCGTATTTTGATACTCTGAGCTAGTTCCCATAAATTGATCTTTTTAAAATTTTGACATTCTCCTTCATTTTCTCTAGCAAATTATGTTTTAAAATGCCATCAACTCAAAATTGCATATTTTTATCTTAACGTTTAAGGTCAAACATTTCTGGAATTTTTAACAAAATGATAAAGAATACTAGTACTACAAAAGGGATGTGTTTTTCATTTTTTTTATTTCTGCATTTTTTCGTAATGGTGGTCAGTTTTGACAAAAAAACACACCCGTTCTGGACTTTCCAGACGTCTCCTCTGAGACCGCTTGATGGAATCTTTTGAAACTTTGTGTATTGATATTACCGGATTGTCCCTACAAACTGATTTTCAAATGACCTTGATATTGGAATTTCAAAACCTCAAATTCAGCTGAAGAATTTTTGGACTTTGCCAATTAACCATCGCTCGTTAACTTATTTTAGCCCCTAGGCTGATGTTTCTAAATCAAATGACGTGTCGCGCATGGAATTTATTACTTGCTTTCTAACTTTGCGACAAGTACACGTATTGGGATATATTTCTATGGTACATTTCGCGACAGATATCCAATGTATATAGACCAACATGTATACATTCACCCTTCGATCAACTGCTTTTATTCGCAGCATGTTTCATCATACATGTATATGTTTCGTTGAAACTACATGAAATAGACAATCATATTGCTTTTATAAACATAATCGCACTTTTCATTGAGACCACAAAAGCAAATGATTGAAACATAACACAACACAGAAACATAACAGTTTGATTTGAACATTATATAAATATCTTTATTTTACGCTACTATGTATCCATTTTGCGAAGAGCGAGACAAGAAAATATCTTCAGACATCAATGCAAGAAAAAATGATATAGAGTATAAACTTTATGTTCCTACAAAAAACAACATTTCAAGATCAGCAAACAATAGACAGACTGACAGTGTTTGATCCGCACCCCGAGCAGTTCATTAATCATCTAGAGAGCAGTACTTGGATCCCAGAGTGGAACCTTGAAGAGGCGCTTGTTCCTGGAGGTTGTTCCATCTGTCAGCCGAGACCACGTGGCCTGGCAGAGTCGCGCCTGCGCACTGAGCAGGATATGACGTGTCGTTCTCGTGTGGATCAGGAAGTGGCGACTTCCAGATTGATTCCTTTTCAGTTGCCGGATTAGGGATGTTGGGTTGTGCGTTTGGCTCCATACATATCAGATTACCCTCTTTGACTGTCGGGGCGAACGTTCGTCTGTCAACCGTGGCGTAGTTTATCTGCAGCTCCAGTCTCCTCCTTTCTTGTTTGATCCTGTAATACAATAGAAAGATGGTTAATCATTCTTACTTCCACTATTAGGCCTACTTGAGTGAAACAAGAAAGCATATATCCTTTAACTCACTTGTATTTCTTCATGTGTATGACTCCACACATGATGGCTGCCACAGTGACGATCACAGCGCCACCTATGATACTGGTTGTGATCACGAGGGTAGAAACCGGAAACTCCTCGGCTTGCGATTTTTTCTCTTTCACTGCGACCACCACTGAAAATATATTGCCGAAATATAACACCATTTCTAAGCTGTCAAGAACGGTAGCATATATATTATGCATGTTATACTGTAATAGGCCCGACGTAACTATTATTGTCATGAATGTGTGTTCACATTGTACCTGGTTCCGTGGAGCAGTTTCCGACAGTTCCCTGCCACGTGTTTCCGGTGCACGTGAGCCGCCATTCCTGGTCGTTTGTCTCGCAGCCAATCACAGCCTCGTTACCTTCTCTCTTGTACCACGCACGCGCGGGTGGGGTCAGGTCTGGACACCCCACAGCTAATTAGTAAGAGAAAGAATCGAAAGGTTGAACAATCCAATTATGTATATAGGCCTACATTTATTCAATCTATTTATATTTAAATTACTCATGTTCATGGTTCATTCGAATGTAGTTATACCTGTATATTCGATCAAGAATTTAGCGTCATCAGTCCTCCTGGATTTCTGGATCAAGTTGACTTCTATTGTGTTGGTCTTGGAGTGATACAGCACCCCCTGGCGAGTGTTACCGCCACAAATAGTATAATTGATGCCCAGCGACCTCTCGAGGATAAAGCCATAACTACGCTGACACGTGACAAAGCTCGTGCGACCATCAGAATCTGTCGCGCTAAAGTCTAACAGCGTCAGGTCTATGGTTTGTCCGGGATTGGCTTTGATAATCCAGGGAGATCTCGGTGATCCACATCCGGTCTCGTCAGTCACATGACTGGAGATTGTACCTGCTGTGTCCCCAACAGTTTGTTTCGAGTCCACAGGGCAACTAGAGCGCGTGTGTACTGAAATGAAAAATAGAATGAAGAAATCAATATATTCATATTGGCTCAATTTGATAAACAATTAAAAATATGAATTTTCATCATAACTGAGATGCCATTTTTGTTTGGTCTTTTTATAAATGGTTTAGCTCAATGTATAAATCAGTTAGGAAAAGGTATCAATATTGAAAATGGGATGATTAGTATACTGTTGTATGCTGATGACATGGCTCTTGTTGCCGGTAGTGAAAATGATTTGCAATGTATGTTGGACTGTATGCATGGTTGGGTGAATGAATGGCATTTGAAGGTGAATATACAAAAAACACAAATTGTCCATTTCCGTCCAAAGCGTAAGACTTGTACAAATCATGCTTTTATATACGGTGATAGGAATATTGAGATTGTGAAGGCATATAAATATTTGGGTGTTTATTTTGATGAATTTTTAGATTTTGGAAAGTGTGTTGAAGTATTAGCTGAATCTGCAGGTAGAGCATTGGGCGGGGTGATTGCAAAATTTAGTTTACTTAAAGACTGTGGTTACAAAACTTATACGAAATTGTTTGACTCTGGTGTTTTGCCTATACTGCACTATGGAGCTGAGATATGGGGTTACGGAAGATATGCAAAATGTGATGCCGTTATGAATAGAGCGATGCGCTTTTTCCTAGGAGTACATAGATTTGCCCCAACGGTTGGGGTACTCGGAGAAATGGCATGGATACCATTGAAATATAGGCGATATATAATGTTACTAAAATTCTGGAATAGACTTGTAAAAATGGATAATAATAGGTTGACAAAAAAGGTTTTCCTTTGGTCTTACCATGCAGTTTCTAGTAATTGGTGTACTGATGTAAGATGTATTGCTGAGAAATTAGGATTTATGAATATTTATAATAATATGAGTCTATTTAATGAACATGGGGTATATACTGTATGTTTTGACTTGATGTGTGCTGAATGGTATGTTGAAGTACAATCAAAACCGAAACTGAGAACATATAAGGAATTTAAAACAGAATTTTATGTGGAACCCTATGTGAGTAATAATATTTCAAAAAGCCTACGTTCACTTCTTGCTCAGTTTAGACTAGGAATCTTGCACATTCAGATAGAAACCGGTCGCTTTACCAATATATTGGATCCGATAACAGGTTTGTACAGAAAAATGAACGCTGATGAAAGACTTTGTAATATCTGTAAAAATGGCCAGGTTGAGGATGAAAAACATTTTATTTTTGTATGTGATAAATATAGTGATGACAGAAAACACTTTTTTGATTATTGTAATCAAGTTAACCCAGATTTCAATGCTCTCACAGAAACAGATAAATTGATATTTATGTTAAAATACGATTGGAAATCAGCAGCAAATTTCATACTCAAGATTTGGCAGAAACGTAAAACCCTTGAATATATGTAAATTCCGGCCGTATAAACACAATTTTGTTGAACCGACTGTTATATGTCAATGATTAATCCTGTCACTAATAAGCCCTCCAAGGGCTGGATGCTACTGATGATTTTAATGTTATCTGTTACTTTTTCTTTATATGTATGCATGTGTGACGTTAATAAACAAATACTACTACTACTACTACTACATTACCTTTTCTACATTCAAAATCCACATCCAGGAAAAGTTTTAGAAACTTTAAGCATTCTCCATTGGCTGCATCCAAATCTGCATTCGGGACCAAAACATCACATTGCCTGCGCCCAGAGCACCATTCATCCAGAAGTCCCATCACGTTGTTAGTACAGCCAATATACTCATTTTCTCCAGCTATACACCGCCCAACGTCCTTCCGGCCGTACTCCGCTGACGTCATCACGATAACTTCGTCAGCAGCACACGTGATCTCCAGATTCTCGTTGACACAAATTTCTCGAGAATCTGTTCGGATGGAAGTACGTATTCTTGTCACGAAATATAGGCATGAATGCTATAAACCTACTGATGATAGAAATAAGCCTGTTCACAAACCTGCGATCGATATTTTCAAGTTTCCCGCCAAAATAAACAAAGCGCCGAGCAGCCGAGGTAACATGGCGTCCGTCTGCAAGCGATGTGCTGTCGTCTGCATATAATTATCCCAAGTTGTTTTAACTGATTAGAACATAACAACAGTAGAACATATATCGAGTGATATTTTTGAACTTAGATTGATTTGTTCTTGAGATGTAACACACCTTGAGTTCCCCAGGTTATGCAAACCAGCCTCAATGTCGATGGAATGTTCGGATTCATTATGATTCACTAAATCTACTGGAACCATGCATATCATTAACGAAGCATTTTATTATATGTATTCATTTCGGTCTTTTTACTTACCGTTTGTGTGGCTTAAATGTCAAGTATAAATCCAAGAGCGACCAGGAACAATATTATATCAAAATATTCCACAAAATCCTAGCTAAAACTGCCGTAATAGCGGGGAACAAAATGTGTAAACAAAGACTGCTTTCAACGGCAGTGTGTGTCAATCCAAGATGGCGGAGGCCGGCGCGTCATCGGAGCTGGCGGATATGTGACCTTCGACCCCTCACCTGATTTAAAATCGGCGGGAAATTTTAAACATGACCAAGAGATACATAGATTTGCAGTACATTTAACGGCAGTATATTTGCTGTGCGACAAAGATAAGTATACATAATGTAGTCCTGACTGCAAATTGTACAGGTTGCATACCGGTTTGATTCACCATATATGTGTCATTGCGTGATTCGCTTCAAATTTTGTGTTATGGTTTACTATGGACTCTTGAGATAGGCTATAAACATTTGTGCGGTTAGAATATACATGAATAATAGTTAAATCCAAATAGTCTGAACGAATCAGATTCGAATGTAATAATACCCGTCGATTTCACTTTTAAACATTCCAACTGAAATGAGAGCCAGACGAACCATTAAGCACTACCTCACCAGTTCAAAGGTCTTAGCCCCAACCATTCGTATAGGCTTGTGACGTTTGCATCTTTGGTACTCTGGCATATTGACATGCCTTCACGGGGTTAGTTTCAGATATTAAAATTGTTTTGATTAGCTGTTAACCAGTTATAAATCAATATTATCAGGTGTTTATTTAAATAGAAACAACGATATTCAATACGATCTGTTATTGATGATACTGTAGTAATTTTAGCGACTGTTACTCCCGTCCCTCCCGCGCACTACACATTTCCACAACAAACATTCATTCTACATGACTTACATACAGGACAAGTACACACTATACGATCACAAGCATAAACTCCATGTAGTCATGGTTACATACACAGGTCAAACCACGCACCTGCGGCCCCGCTAGCTCGGTACACTCGGCCCCATTCACTCGACCTTGACCTTCACATGCACTGACTTCTAAACATAGAACTTGACACACATACTCCATACATCACGTGCACACATACAGGCATTCCAAGTATTGACACGAGCCGGGGAAACCCACTTTCCCGGTGACATCAGCGCATTGCACCACACATTCAACCTATCACAACACCGCTTACACTTGGCGGGAAATTACACAGCCACATGGTCCCTCGGCCCCGCTTTACTGCGCAGAAGTGAAGTGTAAATCCCAGTGGCAGGACGTATATACAAAAGTTCCTGTGAGACTGTCGATATTAATATATATAATCTATCGGATATATGTGCAAGTTGTATAAAGGACTATACTAGGAATATAGAAATATAGACTGGGATATCACCCGACGTAGGTGAGAGTGCGACCCTGATTGTGCGTGATTGATCATCAGTCTTTATCACCACAATAAACAGTTAAATTGAAACTGCCGGCTTATTGTATCACACGACGACCCAGTTAAACCGGCTTGATATCGGCCGTGAACGATATTCGTCACATTGGCGCCGTTCGACCAGGATCTGAGCTAGTCTCGGATTATCGACCCAGACCTGACCGGCATTGATGGCATTGGCCCCGGGAGCCTCCCGCGGTGAGCCACTCGACCCTACGGATGATGAAGTGACGATCAATCCGAATCCGGCCTTCCGACCTTCCGGCCCTCGCTCAGTTGCCATGAGCGATACAGTTCCACTGTCGCAGGAGCAACAACCGTCCGGCCTTTTCGACTCCATTGGCGACCATTCGTCCCTGAGATCGTTTTCGCCGCCTACCGACCTGGTGCAGGAGTTCCTAGACGAAGACCCGCTCGCGCCGTCACATACAGTAAGTGACATTCTGCGTGCACACGCTAGAGCGTACTCGGCCACGCCCGCTAGAGCGACCCAGAAAAGTGACTTTGCCGACAGAAACTATACGCGCTCACGTCAAAGAGCGAGCGTAGATTGTGATATCGACCCAGAACAATTAGCAGTGGACGTTCGGCCGGTAACCATAGACACGTCAATGGTTACGCACCCACCAAGTAACTCTCGGATACGACAGTGGGTTTGTCAGTCTGACAATGTTCCGGAATCGACCCCGCCGAACGCTTATTCGGCCAATCGACCCCTGGCGCCGTCCATGACGCCGAGACAACACGGCCCCGCGCCAGAAATGTACTCACGCATACCGACCGAGCCTACGGTGGTAGAGTACACACGACCCAGCCAGACGGGAGCGACATCCGAAGACATCCTGATGACGACCGCTACCCGGATCGCGACGCCGCTACGACAACAACGACCCAGCGACACAATGGCGGAACCTCGCGCCACCATGCGACAAGCGCGACCCCGACAAGCACCCTCGACATCAAGTCGCCGACCCTGCGACCCCGACACGCCGACTTCCGACACACGCGCTCCCGCGCCGACCACGCACCGACCATCGCCGACTACCGGAGAACAACCGCGCTTCGATCCGTCGCAAGATCAAGTTGTGTCTGCTCCGGCAGAAAGTGTTGTGCAAATGATCGGACCTCCGATCTCACAATCAGTCGGAAACACCAACGGATATGGTGTACCGCCAGTCGGATACCCTGGCGCAACAAGCGGTGTTCCAAATGGAGTAGCTGTCGGATACTATTCACCGCATGTCGGCTACGCGAACCCACCGCCTGGATATGGTGGCGTTCCCAGCGTGATCGCTGACACCGGCTATCATGGTGCACAACCCGGATTAGTGTACCATGGTGTATGCCCGGATGGATCGGTATACCGATATCCACCACCGGCTGTATTCCCACCCTCAGTCGGGATACCATGGGTGACGCCTCCATACAGTCAACCGGCCCCCGCTGCACAAGCACCACACGACCCCAGCCACACGACGGCACCACCCGCCGCATCGCTCGCCGTCTTCGCGACGACAGCACCGACCGCCCCCGCTAACGCGACCCCGATCGGCCCAGATACGACGGCTCCGGCGACTTCGGCTGTTCCGACTCCGACGGCCACTACAGCGACTACACCAGTTGCGGTGAGTGTTGACACGCCCACGCCACAGAGACTCACGTCTGAGCCCCAAACGTTGGCTACGGCTAAAATGGCTCAATGGCGTGCGACCTTTAAGGAGGGCAATCTCACTCAATACGTTCGGAGTTTCGAACAATTCACTGCGGCCTTTACTTACTCCGACCTCAACAAGACGACGACCTTCCGGAGCACGCTACGCGGCCGCGCTGAAGCGCTAGCTCTAAATATTCCGGTCGCAACTCCCTGGGGAGAGTTCCGTCGCCAACTCCTAGAGGGTTGGGAACCCGAGCCCCGTCGACAGTCCAAACGGGACGATTTTCCGTTCCTCAAGCGGGAACGAAAAGAGGACGCGGAACACTACATGCAGCGACTCCAGGCCCTGGCGGAGCAAGTGTTCGATGACGTTACGCCAACGTCGCGGCAACGAACTGTAATTGCGCAATTCGTGAACGGCCAACCCGACCCCATTGCCGATAAACTGTGTGCCCTCACTTTTAACAGTTACAGTGAGGCACTTACGGCCGTTCTCAAGGTAGAGAGTCATCAACAGAGGACAGCCAGAGATCGACATCGAGGCACACGACGTGCTGACATTTCCGCAAGCGGATACGCGGAAGACGACCCTGTCAATGAGGAACTGTCCTGTGCCATGGGACAAGTCACTCAGGGGGAAACACTAACCCCAGAGCAAATTGCGGCCTACTACGACCCCGCGGACAGTGACACTACCGGCCTACAAGGTTGCGACGAACACTCAGTGCCAACCAGCTCACGCGAGTGGGTGGCTGAAGCCTTCCAGTGCGTCCTTAGTGACGAGAATGGACTGTGCGAGGAAACGGCTATCTTCTCTGTCCTACGAACAACGGCCCCGATGAAAGGTGATCGACCCCCGCAACCCGGACGACCCATGGTTTGCTTCTTTTGCAAGAAGCCCGGCCATCGCTGGATGCGGTGCTTTCGGCTTAAGGATGTGCTAGTACGTAACGGCATGAAACCGCTAGCATTTCGGCCCAATGGTCCCGGTACTGACAGAAGGACAGCTCAAGTGTTGTCAGTACCTAACCAAACCGGAAACCAAACTAAACCGGCCCCACCAACACCTCCGACCCCGTCGTCAAACCAGTAGGGGAAGGTGCTGAGGAGCAAGGACCTTCCAGACAACAGGACAACGTTCCCCGCTCCACATCTGCGGTTGTCACGACTACTGTACCGGTAACGACACCAATAACGACCCCGCAGCCGGCCCAGCCCACACCTCAGCTCCTTGAAGGGGTGTGTACAAAATGTCAAGCTCCGACCCCGAAACCGGCCTCTTTTCATGAAGGGGTGTCCGCACCGCGACCGCAACGGCCACCACATGGAAACCGTCGTCCTGGAGGGGTGTTGCCCCCAACCGACCCAGAAACAAGTTCCGGGAAACCTCTAGTTCGTCGGATAACCGTTGTTCCGGCCAAGACAAGGGCAGACCTCCTAGACAGTGATTCAATAATGTCTCCGGTCTTGCGGTTGCCCCGCCTTATTTCGGCACGCCAAGTTGTTCGAGTCCGTGCTTTGGACACCACACTTGATGGACAAAAGTGGTTATCGGACTATACGACCCAGGACATTGTCGCGGCACAGCAAGCCGACCCCAGTGTCGGGAGAGTGCGACAATGGGTACTAGCTGGCACAAAACCAGACTCGAGAGAAGTTGCACGTCACGGGGAGGAGGTAAAGACACTTGTTTCTCGATGGAACCTCCTGGTGCTACAAGACAGAGTACTGGTACGAAACACAAGACCCGACCCCGCTGGACGACGTGTGGTACAGACCGTGCTCCCCGTAGCACTCAGGACACAAGTTCTGCACCAACTACACGACCTCAAGATTGTCGGACATCTCGGCATACAGCGTACCATCGAGAGAGTCAGGCGCCGATTCTACTGGCCCGGCTTGGCGCTGGACGTCGCCCGCTGGTGTGCCCGCTGCCCGCAATGTGTGACCCGCAAGGGTAAACCGGCCCCAAAAAGATCGCCCCTGACGCAGCTACCGACAGGAGCGCCGTTCGACAGAATAGCGATGGACATCCTCGACACCCACAAGGTCACGGGAAGAGGCTATCGGTATGTACTAGTCGTGTCGGACTACTTTACGAAGTACACTGACGCTTTTCCGCTACGGCGACATACGGCCAAAAATGTTGCCGACACCCTGGTGAATCGGTGGATAGTCTACCACGGTGTCCCCAAAGCGGTCCATAGCGATCAAGGTACTGAGTTCGAGTCGTCCCTGTTCCGGCATGTTGTGCGTCTACTGGGCGCTAAGAAGATTCGTACGACCCCATACCGACCCCAGAGCGACGGCCAGGTTGAGCGATTCAACAGGACATTGCTCAACATGCTGAGTGCGTTCGTCAGCGATCGTGCAAACGATTGGGACTTGCACTTGCCATATGTGTTAATGGCCTATCGAACCTCAGTACACTCGTCCACGGGATGCACCCCGCATCTGATGGTGTATGGACACGAGTGTAACTTGCCAGTCGACCTCATGTTTCCGACCTACGACCCTGAGCCTCTACCTCCGTGTGGTCCGGAGTATGTGGAGTATTTGCGGCAAGCCATCAGAACGGCCCACGGTTTCGCCCAAGACCATCTCGAGAAAGCGGCAATTCGGCAAAAGTTGGGTTATGACGCCCACGCGAAACCACGACCCCAGTTTCAACCAGGCGAACTGGTCCGGTATTATTATCTGCCACTCACGCAGAATAATAAGTTCGCTCGGCCCTGGACTGGTCCCTGGAGGATCATCGACCGTGTAACCGAGGTGGATTACCGAATCGCCCTGGTTTCCAACCCTCGGAACACTCGTGTTGTTCATCTGGATGTGCTCAAGCCATACGAAGGTGACAACCAAGCGGCCCACATCTACTCCGACCCTGTACGACCCACGTCGTCGTCAAGCAAGTCCGACCCAGAACAGTCACCCGACCCCATGGGACTTCTCAAGGAGTTCTATTACCCTTGGGAGGTAACAGTCCAAGATCGGCATACTGATTCAGACCAAACAGCAGAGTCTGATTCGCAAACGACCCCGGATCGTCAATCGCGATCTCCGACCTCATCCGGCTCAAGTCAACATCGGCAACGGAAAAGATCACACAGATCAAGTTCCGACACTCCAAAACCGGCACGCAAGACACGCAGGCAAAAGCCTGTGGTATCTTCCGACCCCGAGACAAGCGAGGCTACGCCCCCGCCTGCACGACCAAATCGACCCAGACGTAATGCACGCAAACCGGCCCGCTACAGATAACCCCGGCCTTGTTATCTGATTGATACCATTGATGATGAATTATGCATGTCTAATGGACTATGATATCATGTCTTTCCCAATAATAATATATTATATTACAATAACAATATATGCATTTAAGATGTACAAGATGTCAGTGAGGCAAATTCGAAATATACACACTAGATATGATATTATAATTATGATGCTGGTGAAAAATTGGTTGCATTATGATATGTGTTTCGACCCCGTATAACATGTACCATTGATCAAGGCGTATGTTACGCAATGACTAAGATTATCATGTAAAGCTTCAATCCATGTGCCAGCCGAAGAGGATAATAACCAGTCACACCGTGAGTAAGGCCACTTAGTTGTCGAAGAGGTGATAGTGTGATTCGTTCTGGAGTATGCGTCGACAGAGCCTCTACTCACTCCATGTAATATTCGGAGGAACGGCCCAGTGGTACGTGAACCAGTCACTACATAGCTATCATGCCAAGATGCGGCCTGTCATCAAATCCATCACCCAAAATATTCAAAGTGCCGCGGTGTGACCGACCCAGATCATTGCAATTTCGACCCCTACAATATTTGCGGCCCCGTCGTCCTGTGAACTGGCTGAAAATGAATGGAACGATGTCCGCCCCTGTGAGCGATTGATATTCATATCTCAGCCTTTAATAACTGTGTGTCGTCTGTGAAACAGCAACTCGACCCCGTAGTTTATTGTGCGCTAACTTGTGGGAGAAGGAATGATGGACTGATGAGTTCACAAGGCACGCACGAGCGCTAATAAACATTTTAGCTGTTTACAGCACCTACATGAAGTCGCCCCTAATAATTACAATAGTGAGTCGTCGGGCAAAAAGAGCCCAGTAACCTGAACAGTCGACTAGTATAAATAGACAATGATTCGGCACGAGTTATCCAGGGGACGGCAGATGGACATACGGAAATCTGGACAGTGTGAGGACACCCCTACTGTCGTAATGGACTGACCCAAGAGGTCAGAGAAGGATCGCTCCGCGTTTCCTTGACGACGGCCCCGCCTTGCTGTGTGTACGCTTGGAACAATGATACATAGCGTAAAGACGTTTTCTATACATATAGAGAGCGCCCCCCGGCCCAGTTCTAAGAATCGAGATGCTGTCAGCATCTTTGTATACGGCATTGAAGATTAGCGGCAATCAGGTCACTTGTGCCTGAGACTTTGGAGGAGAAGGACTATTGTCAGAAGTTTCGGCTATTGGGATACAGACTATTGTTATAGAAACTGTGCTAATCGAACAATATTTATCGGCCTATAGACTGTGATATCATTGAAATCCTGGTCACAAGACTTTGGAGTTAATTCGGCTTGTATCATCGGCATTTGAACTAGGCTGGTTTTGAAGAAATCCAGACTTTGTTACAGCCAGCCTAGTCAGTACTTGGGAAGTACTTCGGCTTAATTTCGGCCCGTCAGCATGGCTGACAAACCCGGAGACGACCGGGAAAATAGCGACCCAGGTGACAATCGGCCCCGCACAGTTAAGTTGGACGGCGATAACATCACCGTCCAAGTGATCGACACCGGGGATGAATCGGATCATCCTATAGTCGTCCCCGACAACGAAGGTTCGTCCGGCCCCGACTCGCAGCCTGAACAGCGCGATCCAGTCACGCTCAGTGACACGGCAAGTGGATCGGAAAAGGGAGCGCGACCCAAAACGGCCCGGAACAAGCTGGCGCAACGGGGAGAGCGCCACACACCGAGCCCGACTCCGGACGACATCTTCAATATCGACCCCGAACGCTTCCGCCGACTCGAGGAGGGCGGAAGTATCGTCCAGCGTGCAATTGAAGCACGACAAGCGGCCCAAGAAGCTCAACGAGTCGCCACCGCGAGCCGCCAACCCGACCCAGCAAATCAAGTGATCGCCCCGATCGCTCCGGCCCCGACTTCACCCGCTTTCGGTTCAGCGGTAGCACGACCTGCGGCCTCCAGTTCTCCAAACAAGAGAACTTATACTTCTTTCAAGAAGAAGCATGGAGCGGGAGCCCGATCGACCTCCAGCAGTTCGTCACGCTCCAGCGGCGGATCTGCTATTACGGCCCCGACCTCGACTTTCCGTCGGCAAGTGGCGGAATTAATGGAATTGGTGCCACCTCCCGTGACACCCTACGGAACTCGGCCCATAGACTGGAACAAGGTTCCACTCAGTAAGCGAAATCGGAGCGCTGGATACGGCCACATCCATAACTTCGATGAGCAGTCGACCCTGTCGGAGGGAAACCTCCTCACATTGGCCCCGCTACAGCGTGGAGACGGTCGATTCGAGTGCCCCTTCTGCATCGGCGAAGAGGAGGGAGCAGGAGAACGACAGTGGTCCTCCGTGCCACGACGCGGACCTTTTCGGACGGCCCAGAGTCTTGATGCGCACGTGCTAGCGTATCATTTTCCGTTCCTGCGCTACTTCGTGTGTCCGGCCCGCGACGGCTTCCGGACATTGGCCCAGGAGGAGATGTTCCGGCATCTGTCTCAAGCGACCCCGCAACACGTGACGTCGTTTCCCTTCTACCAGGAAGGACGACTATCGGCATCCGGCCCCATGCTCGTCAGGTTCGCGCTACGCTGCAGAGTCGACATGCAGCCGAACCCGAATTATCGACCCCCAAGAGTTCCGGCCAACATCCCGATCTTCAGGAGGGATGTCAACACCGTCCTGACGTTCGGCATCTGGCACATGGCGCCAGAGCTCTTTGAGCAGTATCCGCCCAACTCGGCCCCGGAAGTGCAACAGGTACTCCGTCGACTGGAGTACAATCGTGCTTCGACCCCGGCAGACGAGATTCGGCTTACCCGCATGGTCAGTGACATCGAGACCATGAACACGCGGGTTCGAATTCGACGACCCAGTACGATCTTCTTCGTTCGGCCCATAAACTATCAGACAACATCGGTGAGCACGGCGGAGGAGGTCCCGACAACGACCACCGGTGTTTCGGCCTCGGCAGTCGTCACGACGGCTTCATTCGCGACAGTGGTGTCGCCAGCGACAACTCGACCGGTCACCACAGTGACATCCTCGACCCCGTCTAGAGCTCGGCCGTCGGATATCATACCCCGGCGGATGGTTGTGGAACGACCCACGGCCTCTAACGTCACGGACTACCGAGTCCGTGAGGGATTGGTCCCTCCACCTGAGGAGTATCCGCCACTCCCAAGTCGACCCCTGAATACCACACCGGTATCGTCATCAACCGGCAAGGAGACTCCCGAGCCGAAGAGCCCAGTTGAGGATCGGCCACCTCCACTCAGGGAGATTGCACCCGGATCTCCTGTACGTGCGACCCCGACACCGTTTTCGACCCCGGACTCTTCACCGGAGCCTTCACGACGGATGGTGGAACCCGTCCCGCTCCCACCGTACCTCACGGAGGAAGTGGAGCCTCTGCGCTCCGTTCCGACACGCGGCACCGATAGAGACCGGCCCCGACTCCAAGTGGACGACCCAGAGCAGCTCGAGTCACTCCACAGAGACCTCGACGAGCGTCTGCCGCTTCATGGATCCGGCGAGTTCGCGGCTGATTTCCAGTTCCTGCGGCAACACGGCAGACGTTTGGCGACCCGCTCGCTTCCCGGCCTGCAGGCACTACCCGGCCAGAATCCCGACCTCACAGACTTTCTGCGGGATGAGGACGCCCAGCGGCTCCCGAACTACCTCGGATTTCACGAGGACTTTTGGACGGCTCGTCTCGAACAGGCCGCCCATAACGCCGACCCCTTGCTCCTGCCGTCAGAACCGGAGGAGCACCTTCCGACCCTGTCCCTCGCCCGCGCTGACGATTTAGCGCACCAGTACTTGCGACTAATTCGTCGGGAGTATCTGTCGGCCCTGGACCATCACATCAGACAGGCAGAGTATAACGGCCTGTCTGTCGGCTTTGGGATGGGGGCTCTGCACGAGCGCCACCAGCCCACGTTCCCGGACGCCTTATCCGAGGAAAATCTACGGCTTCGAGTCCGTGTGACTCAGTTGGAGGACCAAGTCGCCCACCAACAACAGGAAATCACTCGGCTACAAGCGACTTCGACCCCGACGCCATCGGAGGCACAAGCTCCGTCGACCCCGACCACACCGACCATCCCGGGGGAGTTGTTGGCCACGATCGTGTCCATCCTGCCCAGACTGCCCCCGGACGAACAGCTACAGCTGATGCGGCAGGCATCGCCAGCGGCCCCGCCTCCTCCCGCCAGCAGGCGTGAACGGGAGGACAAGTGAAATTCGTCCCTGAACTGTTCGGCCCCTTGAACGCGGCCCCCACCGAGTGACCAAACAATTCTGGTCACGGCACATATATATTGTAAATAGTTGTACATATACATTTAATATCCTAGTCATGGCTTTTTGTTTTTATACATGTAATTTAGTTAAATTTAATCTACATTTTATTTCAGTTTAATAGACTCTTAAAGTTATAGTTCCGTTTCGCTTTGAAACGTCGAGGAGTTTTGTTTATCATTCCATATCATACATTCCATTCATTGTTGTGCATGTATTTGTATATGTATCATCGTAGTGACTGCTGACGGACTGACTGCTGACGTTTATTTTGACAGTTAGGAATTTTTATTGTATGAAGTGTTTTCTCATTTCGCGCGGCGTGTGTGTGTGAGTGCTTTTGGGTTTGACCTTTAGGACTTTTTAGCTTTTTATTGTTTAGTTTTGGCGACGGTAGGGTCCGGGGAGGGTAATTCCGAGGGCGTAGAATTAATGAAGGGGTGTTATGTAGTAATTTTAGCGACTGTTACTCCCGTCCCTCCCGCGCACTACACATTTCCACAACAAACATTCATTCTACATGACTTACATACAGGACAAGTACACACTATACGATCACAAGCATAAACTCCATGTAGTCATGGTTACATACACAGGTCAAACCACGCACCTGCGGCCCCGCTAGCTCGGTACACTCGGCCCCATTCACTCGACCTTGACCTTCACATGCACTGACTTCTAAACATAGAACTTGACACACATACTCCATACATCACGTGCACACATACAGGCATTCCAAGTATTGACACGAGCCGGGGAAACCCACTTTCCCGGTGACATCAGCGCATTGCACCACACATTCAACCTATCACAACACCGCTTACACTTGGCGGGAAATTACACAGCCACATGGTCCCTCGGCCCCGCTTTACTGCGCAGAAGTGAAGTGTAAATCCCAGTGGCAGGACGTATATACAAAAGTTCCTGTGAGACTGTCGATATTAATATATATAATCTATCGGATATATGTGCAAGTTGTATAAAGGACTATACTAGGAATATAGAAATATAGACTGGGATATCACCCGACGTAGGTGAGAGTGCGACCCTGATTGTGCGTGATTGATCATCAGTCTTTATCACCACAATAAACAGTTAAATTGAAACTGCCGGCTTATTGTATCACACGACGACCCAGTTAAACCGGCTTGATATCGGCCGTGAACGATATTCTTCACAATACTAATGCCACTTTCTTTTTTATTTTCTCAATATATATATTTTGGAGTGCTTGGTAATCTCTCCAGAAGCTAGCATCACTGTTTCTGACAGATACTCCTTTGAGTATTATAACTTGAAAAATGTAGAATATTGTAGAAATAGTATGAATTGCATGTTCCGTTAATTAGTCCCTAAAGTCACGTTCATATCAAAGTCCTAGTTAAGTATACCTTGCTTATTGCTTATAACTTTTTCGGATAGGAACATCAACTTCAAATTTTCATGTATTCCCAATTGACCATCAAAACCCTAATTTTTCACCAAATTTCACACCACTGCTGCATGGTCTCAAACGTTCCAATACGTTGGCCATCTGCCTTGGTAAATTCCAGCGCATAACGGGATCCCGGCAATTCCAGCAAAATTCGGAAAGAAATCACATATTCTATGCGCATAAATATTGAAATTTTATATGTATTTTGAGTTTGGTTTCGCGTTTGGTTTGAGTAAGATTGTTTTTTCAAAGCGCTGTGTACTGCACAACTTAGTTCAAACTTCACAGCGGGTTAGCTCACAAACTTGTTCCATTGAACCTGTTTACTATAGGCCTACTATGTATTGCGCAAATTCTGTTCAGTTAAGTCCTACCTGTTTTACATTTAGAACAAAATATCATAATGTACTCGTACCTACATTTCATTGACACGACGCTACACTTTGAAATTTATTTGACGAAAAAATCACAGCATAATTACCAATTACTAGTATACTAACGTGAAAAAGTGAAGACAATTTCGAGCAGGCATACACATTTAATTAGGCCTATCTAAGGTACATTACAACATTCAACGTGTTCAGGTGCAGTCTGGAGATCCAGTTGTTCATTGTCTATTGTCGGACAGGAAATACACGTATATGCGTATGAACTATTTGATACATATTACTCGTGAAAACATGACATATATGTACACGCCTAAACAATCATGCATATGACAGTGTTGCAAAATGTTAATTGAATTAGTTATCCAGAGGGCAGTACTTAGGTCCAAGCGTGGAACCTTGAAGAGGCGCTTGTTCCTGGAGGTTGTTCCATCTGTCAGCCGAGACCACGTGACCTGGCAGAGTCGCGCCTGCGCACTGAGCAGGATATGACGTGTCGTTCTCGTGTGGATCAGGAAGTGGCGATTTCCAAATTGGTTCCTTCTCAGTTGCCGGATTAGGGATGTTGGGATGTGTGTGTGGCTCCATACATATCAGATTACCCTCTTTCACTGTCGGGGCGTGATTCGGGGCAAACGTTCGTCTGTCGACAGTGGCGTAGTTTATCTGCAGCTCCAGTCTCCTCCTTTCTTGTTTGATCCTGAAAGATAACAGAACTACAGTGCGGGCAATCTCCATGACGAAGAGTTCTTTCCAACCTCGAAATTCAATTTTACCTCAACCTACTTGTATTTCTTCATGTGTATGACTCCACACATGATGGCTGCCACAGTGACGATCACAGCGCCACCTATGATACTGGTTGTGATCACGAGGGTAGAAACCGGTAACTCCTCGGCCTGGTGTTGTTTCTCTTTGACTGCTACCACCACTGAAACGGAAACATAGGGCTACCATTCAATGCTGCTGATATCTAGATCTTTGGGGAGGAGTCGCGCATATTGTGATTTGAAGCTAACCTGGTGCTACGGAGCAGTTTCCGACTGTTCCCCGCCACGTGTTTCCGGTGCACGTCAGCCGCCATTCCTGGTCGTTTGTCTCGCAGCCAATCACAGCCTCGTTACCTTCTCTCTTGTACCACGCACGCGCGGAAGGGGTCAGGTCTTGGCATCCCACGGCTAAATAGCAAAAGAATTGTGTTGAAAGGCTAAAGGACCCAGAAACGTGGCAAAATTTGTTCACATTTTTTTTTTCATGGTTCATATTGTTCGCATCATTTTTGAATATTTATATCCAGATAAAAGTTATACCTGTATATTCAATCAGAAATTTCGCGTCATCCGTCCTCCTGGATTTCTGGATGAAGTTGACTTCTATCGTGTTGGTCTTGGAGTGATACAGCACCCTCTGGCGAGTGTTACCGCCACAAATAGTATGATTGATGCCCAGCGACCTCTCGAGGATGAAGCCATAACTACGCTGACACGTGACAAAGCTCGTGCGACCATCAGAATCTGCCGCGCTAAAGTCTAACAGCGTCAGGTCTATGGTTTGTCCAGGATTCGCTCTGATAATCCAGGGGGATCTTGGTGATCCACATCCGGTCTCGTCAGTCACGTGACTAGACACCACGCCAGACTGGTCGTGAAGCGCTTGTGGTGATCCAGGAACACAATGTTGGTTCACTGCCACTTAAACGATTTAGAAAATTAAAATGAGGTTCACTCGTGGTGAAAATTAACTTCGGAATAATAGGTTATTAACTGATTAATGTAAAAGCTCAAAGTTCTATCTACCTTTGCGACAAACATATTCAATTTCCAGATATAGTTTGAGGATTTTCAGACAGCCCGTGTTGGCAGAAATAAGGTCTAGGTTAACTCCGACGGCACCAATGTCACAATCTCTGCGCCCCGAACACCATTTATCCAGAAGACCCAGTACATCATTTGTACAGCCCATGAAGTCATCGTGATCCGTGATACAGCGTCCAACTTCCTTCCGGCCGTACTCTGCTGACGTCATCACGATAACCTCGTCAGCAGCACATGTGAGCTCAAGATGCTCCTCGTTACAAATTTCGGTTTTCACTGAAAATATTCGAAGATAACAAACAAATAACCAATGTTTATTCAGATTATATTGCCAAAGATTCTGTAATCTGTGTGAGACAAAATCAAACTAGTTGAAGTCTGCATCAAAATGTAAAGGAACATGCATATACAAAGGTGAGCAATTGGAATGTATTAGTAGTTATGTTGACCTAAGTGTTTTGTTGAATAACTCCATTCATGTCACGTATGTTTCAAATGCTTATTGGTTCTGCTATCACAAGTGTTTAGTAATCTGATGAAAAGTGAAGTTAAATGAGTTGCAGTGTTTATAGAGGATTTCCACACATACCTCCAGCCGAGAGATTCAAGTTTCCCGCCAAAATCAACAAAGCGCCAAGCAGCATCATGGCCGCGTCGTCTGCCTGCAGACACATCAACATAATTTATACAATACTCAACCATTTCACCCTCTAGAATAAACGCATACCTGCGTGATTTTAATGCTAAAGTTTGGGTATAATGATACAACGCTCCCTCCGCAAGGTTTCAATCTGAATCAACCGATTTCCAGCGTGTAAAGAGGCTACCTTGAAATTCCTTTGTGCTGAAGCGTGAGTCACAAGCTTCAGGCAAACTTTGCATATAATTAACAGTTTACTTATTCTAAACCGGCTCGTTCTACTCCATCAGCAAGGTTTTCCCTGGTATCGACGTCATAAAAATAATCAGCAAGCTTTGCCTTGTACATTTTCACACTCTTTACCTTTGGAAACATCCTATTTCTGAGATAATCCACGCATAAACAAAACGTAAACAAAGCGACTCTCCCGTGTCTGACTGTATCAATCCAAGATGGCGGCACCCGACGACCAAGGGACCGGAAGTGAGCAATATCTGACCTTTAAACTTCGACATAGATCCCAAACGTGGCGGGAACATTTGAAATTGTCTGTGTATTTCAGCAACCTTTGTATATGCTTAGCTATACGTTCAGAATATTGAAAAAGCGAATAAATATCTTAATGTGTGGTTACGTATATGATGAACTACGTATATCGCACTGGGAAATGCTCAATGTATATGCATAATTTTGTTCCTGGAAAGTTTGCGTATATACTATGGTGACAAATGTCTTAGTATTATACTGCAATATTTTGTGTATAAATCTATGCTGCGCATTATCAAAACCAGTCATTCGCAGAAGCGACGAGGGGTACAATGTATGTATTAACCTATTACCGCTTATAACAGGATTTTGATGATGACAATAAAAAACCAAACATCAAACACTTTCCCAATAGAAACAAAGCCCGACCAAACTTCTTATCTGAAGCCACTCTGCGTGTTCAACACATTTTCTCATCCATGGGCGTATTGTCGAAAAAAAGGTTTATTTTGCCGCATTGAACATTGAAGAACAACATACAGTTAACCTTGAATCACGCATGTGTTTCGGGGGGTATTCTGGTACTGTGCTGGTATGTGTTTTAATTCCAATCCAGCACCCTTCTTTCATCTATCGAACATACCCCATATTGTGTATACTTTCATACAATAATGTATCCAATTATTATCCAATCAAATAACATTTGTCCTATAATTCCATGTTGTGTTATCAAAACCTTCAAACTATCCGTAAATTTTATCGTAGGATCTAGGATTTTGGTGAAAAAAAATCATTCAAGAGCTTGAAACAGGGTGTATGTGGGGGTCAATGCAATCGCCCCGCAGGTCCGCTGCTCGCCCTGGGCCGTCTATGATATATCTTGGGATTTCATCGGGTACGAAAATATTCGAGGTCCGATTTGTTTTCGAGGATTGGGATGGAATCGGATAAGTATTGATGGATGAAAATTGCGGAACACATTACTTTAGCTGCACATGCGATAATGACCTAATTTTACTATTCTTCATGTATGCATGTTGCCCAACATATACCCTATGTTGTGTCATATGGATGAATTGTTGTCGTTTCATATTTTGAATGTGAAACTAATTTCACCATCAGTCGTTTTTTCAGGTTACCGGAACTTTGATCCGATAACCTATTGCCGTGGCGTTGCGTCCGTCGTCGTCGTTCTTCTAAATTCTTATCTTTAAAGTTTACGATCAATTCTTTCTGAAATTTTGCACAAAAATGCATTAAAAAATTTTGCGAGGGAGGTTTTTTTAGTTCCTTTATTTTCACAATTTATTTTTCAAAATGGTGGCCATTTTTGACGAAAAACGACCAATTTTGGACTTTGACGGTCGTTTTCTCAAAATCTGTTCAGTTTTTATTTCTTATTGATGCATCACACTCCTCATATGTACCTGTGTGACGTGTATAAGTTTCGCTGGGCTTGAATCGCTCGAAGTGGGCCATTTTGAGCCCAAACTCGGCCCAAATGGGACTTTCTCATGTTAAATTCTCCTATGCTTTAGAATGGGGCACATTTTCCCAAATATCTCACTTAATATTGAGATTAGGGATTAGTAATCAATTGTTGTCGTAAGGGAAATGATATATGCTCAATATTCTCACGACCTTGAGTTTGACCTTTGATCTAATTTTCAAGGTGCTAATATCGTCCTTGTGAGGAATGATATACATCATTTACATATATAATAGATATTCTCGTGACCTTGAATTTGACCAGAGACCTTATTTTCAAGTTCACGACACAAAATATCTGATATCTAATATATAAAACATATATTGTCCGGAAGCCTGTCCCAGCCTTTGGGATAATTTTCAGTTTAGCATGAAACATTCGACTTGGGATGGGTGAGCGATTGTGATAAATGGGTAGTTTGTTGAGTTTTTTGTGCACGACGAAATTATTTCTGAAGACTGGCTCGTGTCTCAACGCGAAGCAGTGGCTTTGCAGGCTCTTGCTGTATTCTGTTGCAATCATCAACTAATTTGAATATTTTTTTATTGTGTCTCAACAGATAAGGGCTCGTGCAATTTCGGCAAAACATCTCTTATGTCGTTAAATCTTTCGATTTCTCGCTGGTGAATTCCAGTTCTGCTTGCAAAACTGTTCCAACAATACATCCAGCGAAATTCACCAAACATGATAACATGGCATATGATAAATGTTTCATTCGGTTCTGGAATATTTTATTACATAAAAGAGAAAAAATTACAGGCATATTTTTAAATCAAATACAAGATGCAGTTACAAGCTACCAAGTTCCAAAACAAATGTGGACTAGAACAACGTGAACTAACAATTGTGAAAGCAACAATATACTTCAATAAATCATGATCATGCCAACAAACTTTCACCAGGAATGCCCAGCCTGCATCGTTAGTTGTCCAGAGGGCAGTACTTGGGTCCGAGAGTGGAACCTTGTAAAGGCGCTTGTTCCTGGAGGTTGTTCCATTTGTCGCCCGAGACCACTTGGCCTGGCAGAGTCGCGCCTGCGCACTGAGCAGGATATAACGTGTCGTTCTCGTGTGGATCAGGAAGTGGCGACTTCCAAATTGGTTCCTTCTCAGTTGCCGGATTAGGGATGTTGGGATGTGTGTGTGGCTCCATACATATCAGATTACACTCTTTCACTGTCGGGGCGTGATTCGGGCCAAACGTTTTTCTGTCAACGGTGGCGTAGTTTATTTGCAGCTCCAGTCTCCTCCTGTCTTGTTTGATCCTGAAACAAGGGAGTATATGGAGTATTCTCTTCAATATCACCTTTACAAACGTAGCAATGTACTATCCAGTAGCTAAACTCACTTGTATTTTCTTCATGTGTATGACTCCACACATGATGGCTGCCACAGTGACGATCACAGCGCCACCTATGATACTGGTTGTGATCACGAGGGTAGAAACCGGGAACACGTCGTTAGAACTTGTCTTTGCCATTTGCCTGACAGCCACGACAACTGAAAATGTGCAGGTGTAAACGTGCTTATCTCATTCAAGTTCGAAACTGTTCATAATATCTTTTCTATTGGTGTTCACTAAACGTACTGCCATGCAACAGAACAAATACTGCAACAGTGGAAATTACTGGAGTCATGTACCTGGTTCTGTGGAGCAGTTTCCGACTATTCCCTGCCACGTGTTTCCGGTGCACGTGAGCCGCCATTCCTGGTCGTTTGTCTCACAGCCAATCACAGCCTCGTCACCTTCTCTCTTGTACCACGCACGCGCGGGTGGGGTCAGGTCTGGACATCCAACAGCTGAAACAGATGTATTGTATCCGTAATATAATTGTACCTGATATATAAATACAGATATTTATCGTTTAATTACTACAAGTGTCTACCTGCAAACTCTATAAGAAATTTAGCATCATCAATCCTTCTAGATTTTTGGATCAAGTCGACTTCCATCGTGTTGGTTTTGGAATGATACAGCACCCCCTGGCGAGTGTTACCGCCACAAATAGTATGATTGATGCCCAGCGACCTCTCGAGGATAAAGCCGTAACTACGCTGACACGTGACAAAGCTCGTGCGACCATCAGAATCTGTCGCGCTAAAGTCTAACAGAGTCAGGTCTATGGTTTGTCCGGGATTGGCTTTGATAATCCAGGGAGATCTCGGTGATCCACATCCGGTCTCGTCAGTCACGTGACTGGAAATTACTCCAGATTGGCGTTGTACTGTTTGTGGTGATCCCGGCGTGCAGTGCCTTCCAGGGGTCACTGTTGATGAATGGTGAATTTATTAAATCGAGTGAATTTTTACTGATTTCTGATGAAATAATGTTCACATGTGCTCAATTTTTATGGAACAAGTTTTATTATGATTAGTATTTACCTTTGCGACAATCATGGTCAATTTCCAGGTAAAGTTTCAGGATTTTCAGGCAGTTCTTATTAGCAGTATTGAGTTCAGATATGGTTGCCAATGCACCAATATCGCATTCCCGGCGGCCAGAACACCATTTATCTAGCAGGCCAAGCACATCGTTGGTACACATAAAGTCGTCGGGTTCCGTGATACAGCGTCCCACTTCCTTCCGGCCGTACTCTGCTGACGTCATCACGATAACCTCGTCAGCAGCACACGTGATCGCGAGATGTTCATCATTACAAACTTGGGTTTTCACTGAAAGTATTCAAAATATAAAAAAAGAGCAATGTTTATACGAATTTACAGATTTAGTACAAATTTAAATACATCAGTTACACACTGTGAAAAAAATAAATACAATAATACAAGCAAACATGGTGTACTTCTGATGACAAACAGGTTTTAATGTGAATCATTCTATCCGTGTCGAGTTGTTACTGTTCAAATACTCAAACTGAACAAAGCGAGTGTGTTTATCTGTCCTTTCATCGAGTCATTCAATCATCGGTAGCAATGAAATTGACGAGAGATTTAATAACACATGCAATTATTACCTACCTCCTTTTGTGAGGTTCAAGTTTCCCGCCAAAATGAACAAAGCGCCAAGCAGCATCATGGCCGCGTCGTCTGCCTGTGCGAAAACATAATTTATGCATGAACTAGTGTCGGTCTAAGATACTCCCAAAATACATGTTTTAGTGGATCAAGGCTAACATTCAATGACCAAATTGCATGTGGACGACATAGGGTCTTCAGATTACATTCATTAAACGCTCGTTTACGAATATATCACGAATTCGTTGCTGTGATAGAATGAGTCAGAGGCTACAAACAAAGCATGCATATAATTAACGGCTATCTCGGTAAAATCTAAGCACTATCGTCAGTTCATGAGAGGTGATGGAAGAACAAACAGGCAATATAGTTATGCCAGTTATATTCCAATGTACTTTGATGATCTTACCTTTGAAACCATGTTACTTCCGTCAAAATACACGCCTAAACAAAGCGTAAACAAAGCGCTGCTCGTGTGTCTGACTGTATCAATCCAAGATGGCGGAGTCATACGATCTATAACCCGGAAGTCGTAGCAAGCGTAGGAACTCTGAACTAAATATTATGGCGGGAATATTCGAATTTTGTTCCACAAGTATAACCAGCCTTTCATGAGGCATACATGTATAGGTGAAGATATACATGTATATTCAGTGTATATTCTTCATTAGGACAAGAAGGTGCGTATTGAATTATGTTTCTGTGTGTATAACCAAATGCTCCTACCAATTCTACTTTCATTACCCTTATTATTGAGCCTCAATGATAAATTATATCCCATATTGGTCATATACTTGTGTATAATGAGCATGCAATGTCATGAACAATGTGTAATCTCATCTACATGTAATTGCAGGCCTTTATTCATTATTAATTTTTGACATATGAAAGTGGAACAACGCACACATTTTTCACCAATTGATTTCGTTTCGAAAAGTTCCTACATATGCAAATACCGTACGGAGAAAAACGCCCGAGGGCGTACGGTTGTCATATTCAATGCAGCTTAGGATGTTCCTCGTATAAAATTTGGTGTGGCGGATTATCAGGTTGTCCTCAGCTCATCTAATCTATCATTTACCAGGTAGGCCTATTATATCAATTACTTGAAGTTGCAAAGTGATATTGAAATATACATCTGATTTTCAAACCTTGTGTATACGTTTTACCCGTATTAAAAATCATGATGTATTTTAGCACGCTCCACATTTTCTACCGAATATCAGACTGCTACACGTATTAAAGACCTAGTTGCATGCCGATGAAAGTGCTTTTCATTTAGTCTATTATGAATAGTTTTCAATAAATTCGAACGAATTTTACATATACAATCAATGGGTTTCGAGATATTGAACCAAATAGGCATTCCTTCCGTAAATTGCCGAAGATTTTGATCCTGACTTTAGAGTGGGTCACGTGGTTGGTGACGTCAGTTGAGGCAGACCTGAAACTACATGTAGCCAGCAAGATAAAACTGCATGTCGCATAATCATTCCCCTGATGTATGTTTGACAATTCAGAAATACGGCATTTCTTGTCTTGATATTTAGGATCAGCACTATTTATTCACCCAAAACGAAGGTTTGTTGAACTGCAAGATGTCCAATATTTGCTGGTTTTTGCGTGTTTTCTGTTGAATCGCATGCATTTTGAAGTGATTTTCCTTTCTTTGAGCTGGCCACCAAATTACGTATTTTACGTTTTCGGCGAGCCATCAAATCACATTCTGCCTCAACTGACGTCACGATTACGGAAATTGCCGAAGCTATTTCTTTCATCGGCTGGAGAAGGCCATCGTAATACTGACCCAATATACTCCATTACATGTCGCTGTTATTAGTTACCAATTAACGCGAACACCTTCTTCATCACCAAATGTCCACAATGACTTCATCTGAACAGGAATAAAACCATATAATGGTACCTTGCTACTATGACTTTAAAACTAATTTACGACGATCGCTTTTGAGTACAAGAACTTGTTTTTTTTCACCAGACACCTATCAAACAACTTATAAAAGACGAGACTAATACGTTCAGTGAAGTACGACTGAACACCACGATTATTCTAATAAACGCAGGGTCGGAGTAGGCGGGGGGGGGGGGGAGAGGGTGCTGAGTGCACAGAGGGCGTGAGTGGTCGCCCGGTGGTACCTTCTGACGTTATGACGAAAAATGTATGGGGAAATTAGAGAAAAAGAGACCGGTAGACTCGAGACCTCTCTCTTGAAAGCAGACCTCTAATAGACGCAGGGTTTGGAAGGCAGGTGAAAAAATTAAAGCAACAATTTTAGATTCAAATATGGAGACTGTGTATTACATCTTGCACAAAAATATAAGTATCTTGGTGTATTTTTGGATGAACAGTTAGATTTTGATTAATCTTGGTGGATTAATCTATAGTGCTCTCAAAGATTATGATTTTGGTAGAAGTTTAGAATTAGAAGTAATATTTCGAGACAAAACTCTTTGTGACTTGAAAAGTGTTTCAGATAAGTTGAATGAAATACAATTATGTTAGAATGTGGTCCGAATCTATATAGTAAGTCAAAATGACTTTACCTATGTTACTTTCAAAGAGGAATTTTGTATCGAAAGTTATGTTAACAACCTAAAGTAAAACGCTCCTTCTTCGCTTAACTCAGGCTTGGTATTCTACCTCTGTTTATTGAAGCAAAATACACTTGTAAAAAGATAATGAAATGTATGTGCAATTGGAGGAATAGAAGACGAATTCCATTTCATTATGTCATGCCCATTGTGCGAGATATCCTTTTTAGAAGGCTTAATCATGTATTCCAGACATTACAGAAATTATTATTGAAAACTTATTCATACTCCTTCGACAAAAGTATCAAAGATATGTTTCCAAATTTACTGTTGAGGCATCTCACATTAGAAGAAATAACTTATATTTTTTACTTTTCTATGCGATTCTATTCGTGTGATATATGTGATGTGATACATATTTTCTTTGTTGTGTCCGTTAAAATGTATTGCCAATTGTATGTATCATTGTTTGAGCTGGGGTGAACTGTAAGCCCTATGAGGCTGGAAGCATTATGGTTCTGCATGTGTTCTATTTTTGTATACATCAATATTTTTCATATCCATAGTATTCTTATTCGATGACTAGATTGACCATCAACTAGACGCCAAGACCTGCGTATCTCTTTGGCATTCCGATTAAGGTTACTTCTGCCTGTTATTCAATTATTACTTTAGTCAATGGAAATCATCTTGAGGTTTTCTGTCTGAGTCTGACGCAACTGACGCAACAACATTAATTTAATAATTTAAGCCGGTTTGTTTACATTTAAACAATTTACATGATCTATATCTATACATACAAAACACTGGTAGTAAATTTGCCAAGAACAATATCACACAGTAAACATTTCTATGTGATGTATACTCTCTTACTGGTACTAGTGAAACACAGACTGGTAGAAAAATAATTTTTGCAATTACATAAAGGAGACACTTGTACATCACATCGATTTTGTGATTTAAATGTGATAGCCTGCGAGGAATCACTGACATTTCTGCTCCGGTGGCCTGCTCACATATATGCTAGATTGGACATCAAACTAACATTTATCACTGCGGTTATCAGCTTATAAAGGAAAAAGCTTGTTACATATTTATAAAGATGACAGAGTGGATCATTTTCAGTTGTCCAGAGGGCAATACTTGGGTCCGAGAGTGGAACCTTGCAGAGGCGCTTGTTCCTGGAGGCTGTTCCATCTGTCAGCCGAGATCATGTGACCTGGCAGAGTCGCGCCTGCGCACTGAGCAGGATATGACGTGTCCTTCTCGTAAGGATCGGGAAGTGGCGACTTCCAGATTGGTTCCTTCTCAGTTGCCGGATTAGGGATGTTGGGATGTGTGTGGGGCTCCATACATATCAGATTACCCTCTTTCATTGTCCGGGCATGATTCGGGGCAAACGGTCGTCTGTCAACCGTGGCATAGTTTATCTGCAGCTCCAGTCTCCTCCTTTCTTGTTTGATCCTGAAACATACTAGGGGTGTGATCTTTCCAATTGACGAGGCATGCAAAGCAATTATTCCCATCTCTCATCAAACTCACTTGTATTTCTTCATGTGTATGACTCCACACATGATGGCCGCCACAGTGACGATCACAGCGCCACCTATGATACTGGTTGTGATTACGAGGGTAGAAACTGGAAACTCCTCGACTTGTTGTTGTTTCTCTTTCACTGCTACGACCACTACAATTGACGTAAAAGTAGTGTCGATAATTATTAGGCCAACCAACAACGTGAAAGTTATCTGTTTTGAAAACAATATATGAGAATATTTGGTTCGCATGCCTGGTTCTGTGGAACAGTTTCCGACTGTTCCCTGCCACGTGTTTCTGGTGCACGTGAGCCGCCATTCCTGGTCGTTCGTCTCGCAGCCAATCACAGCCTAGTTACCTTCTTCTCTTTTGTACCACGCACGCGCGGGAGGGGTCAGGTCTGGACATCCCATGGCTGTAGAACAATCATATATTTTAAAGTAAACATATGAAATACGCAGTTCCAATTAATTTTGTTAAATATGCAAATTCAATATTAATGTGAATATGAAATGAATGAATAAATGATACGGAAATATGAATACCTGCAAATTCAATCAAGAATTTAACGTCATCAGTCCTCCTGGACTTCTGGATCAAGTTCACTTCGATCATGTTGGTTTTGGAGTGATACAGCATCCCCTGGCGCGTGTCACCGCCACAAATAGTATGATTGATGCCCAGCGACCTCTCGAGGATAAAGCCGTAACTACGCTGACACGTGACAAAACTCCTGCGACCATCAGAATCTGCCGCGCTGAAGTCTAACAGCGTCAAGTCTATAGTTTGTCCGGGATTGGCTTTGATAATCCAGGGAGATCTCGGTGATCCACATCCGGTCTCGTCAGTCACGTGACTGGAAATCACTCCAGATTGAACTTGAATCGTTTGAGATGAGCCCGGTGTACACTGCCCTGCAGGCGTCACTGTCATGGAAAAATATAAACAATAATAAATTAAGTATAATTCCGAAGTAAAAAGTTCTTGCACCCAGCTTCATTTATTTGTAAAAGTTTATTTACGTACCCTTACGACAGTCATACTCTATTTCAATATAGAGCTTCAAGAATTTCAGGCAATTTGTATTGGCAGAATTGAGAGCAGAATTTGTTGCCACAGCTCCAATGTCGCACTCCCGGCGTCCAGAACACCACGTGTCCAGGAGACCCAACACATCATTGGTACAGCCGATATATTGATCGTGTTCTGTGATACAGCGTCGCACTTCCTTCCGGCCGTAGTCTGCTGACGTCATCACGATAACCTCGTCAGCAGCACACGTGATCTCAAGATGTTCATCATTACAAACTTGGGTTTTCACTGGAATTAGACAAACAAAATGGATGTAATTCGGACAACAAGTTTCATGTGAATAATTCTACATGTATTCATGTCGAGTTGTTTGCTGTGAAATTTCTCGAAGTAGGTCCTATACAAGTAGTAGGTCCTATATAGTGTTTTTATATGTTCTGTAATAATGATCACTTCATATTGTCACGCAAATTTACAAGACTGTGATTGAGTTAGTTAGTCTTCGATATCAATAAAATTGACAGAAGATTTCAGAGCACATGCAATTACTACCAACCTCCATCTGCGAAATTCAAGTTTCCCGCCAAAATGAACAAAGCGCCAAGCAGCATCATGGCGGCGTCTTCTGCCTGTGAAAAACATAATTTATTCGTAAATCATGTTCACTCAAAAATACTTCCAGATTTATTGTTTTTAGTGGAACAAGGCAAACATTCTGTAACCAGGCTATGGATCACATATAGTCTTTGGAATACATACAATAGACACTCGTTTACGAACATATCACATATTCGTTGCTGTCATAGAGTGAGTCACAGGCTACAGACAACGCATGCATATAATTAACGGCTATCTCGGTAAAATCTGCACACTGTCGTCAGTTCATAGCTGGTGGTGAGGAAACAGAGAGAGTATAATGATATGGGGGTTATACTCGAATGTTTTTCAGTGGCCTTACCTTAGTAACCATGCTACTTCTATCAAAATCCACGTCTAAACAAAACGTAAACAAAGCGCTGCTCCCGTGTCTGACTGTATCAATCCAAGATGGCTGAGTCAGACGATCAATAACCCGGAAGTCGTTGCAAGCGTCCGACCTATGCATCGATTATGGCGGGAATATTCGAATATTCTCTTCACAAGTATAACCGGCGCGTAATAAAGTATAAGTAACACAATCTTTGTATACGTTCATCTGTATCAGACCTCAACTTCTCAGTCCAATAAGAGAAAAATATTAGCAGTGAACTAGTAAATTATTATAATATCAAATGTCTTCTCATTGGATGTTAATGCTGGTTCGTGCACGTTTTGCGTGTGCTCTGGCAGTAAATTTACCTTGTAAAGCAGTCTTCAATATTTCTAATTTGTTGAGGGGAATACGTTCCTATGATCTACATAATCTTGTTTGGGTCATACATCAATAATCTGTGGGGAAGTCATCGCTTTGAATTCGACCTTCTCGATAACAGTGAATATCGAGAAGGTATTGTAACGTTATAACACGCTTTTTGACCATAGTTTTGTTTTGGATAATCGGATCAACTTGAAATTTTGTGTTTATTAATTGGATAACATGCCGTAATTTTTCACCGAATTTCAGAATTCTATCTCAAAAATTGAAAAAATTGGCAATCTAGCCCAATGTTAAATTTCAGTCGGAAATGGGATCAAGTAAACTTCAACAAATTCAGGGCTTTTATCGTGTTTATGCCCATACATAATGAAACTATTGCGTTGATTTGGAGTCGGAAGGCATAGTCGGTGTATATTAAGTAAATATGTTAATTCTGAAGCAATATATAACTCGTACATCCAATAAAAGTTGTTGTGCAGACTCTGAAATTCCTTGTTGGGATGTAACATTGGGTTAGATTGCCAACTTTCTCAATTTTTAGATAGAAATTTGGTGAAAAATTACGGCATGAGGCCCAATAATACGCACAAAATTTCAAAATGATCCGATTATTTAAAACAAAACTACGGCCAAAAAGCGTGTTTCACTGATCGATGAACTTGAGTTTAGTAGCCGCAGTCAGCGCGGATAACGCGAAGAGGAATGTTCTCATGGACTCGAAAAGTTTTTGAAACACCTCCCCGATTTTTAGACAAGATCAGTTGCCAAGGAGACAGAGATCATATACTTTGTCACAGAGGTTTGCGACTTGATTTACTGGTCTATCTCATGCAATCTATCTTTACCCGCGATGCTTGGCATTGAAAGATTCGCCCAAATGCGTGCCATCGATGCCAAGGGTCACCAGTAACCTGAGTTTGAAGTTTTAGATTGGTCAGATCAGGTTGTTGTTACACAGGCTAATGTTGTTGCCAGTTTGAAGCAAATAATAGTTTTGAACGGTTCTTTGTGTGTAAATCCGCCATCAGATGATTTTTTCAAAACGATATTTAGGATATTCCAAAAGAGACCTTCACTTCTGAAACCGACCGAGGTCAAGATCACGACGGACCAGATCGGATGTCATTAGAACTCGGGAACAAAGAAAGATACGCCTTATAGCCCGAAATCGAAGTTGACCTGAGATTGACTTTTAATTTAAGCTTTGGTCCATCTGTTGAATACTTGTATAAGGGGTGCAAATGGGAGTCATTTGATAAAATATTTCAGATTTGTGACGAATTTCTAAAGATGAACTATGTCTCGATCGGTTTATCATCCAGGAGAATATGTGTCTCTGCCCACCAAGTCCTGGTTCGAAGCATTGTGTAGGTTTTTTCAAATTTTAAGCAGTGGGAAAGTCGCTCAATGCCTTTTAACGTCATATAACGAAGAATCCAAATACGGTTTGCCTAAGAATACAAATCCCCAGGTGATACTCATCCTATCCATGTCCTATTCAATATATAAATTATATACTAGGCCAAAAAGTTTTGTTACCGGCAGGAGAGTTTGGAGTTTTCTTTGTTGAATGTGACTGTATTAATGAAACTAACTTGCCGTTCTTTATCAGAACATTTTCCGTAGCGAAGTGAAGCTCAAAACTGGTTCACTTCTCTACTCAAATTATTCACATCGAAATCGGACATCATGAGTTCTACTCCAAATCCCTCGGGGCTCAGCTAAATTTTGATGTATCATTTTCATACATGTATATCAAGTCGCATTCACTATAAACGTTTTCCAAAATATCTAGCCGATGACAGACCCTTCTTGGCAATGTGTACATGTATAACTTTGGGGTCGCATTTATGGACAACAACCTTTATGCGTGTTTTATTTGATCTGAAATTTCTATCAACATACACAAGATAATAGATTTGAAATACCGGTATACACCACAGTAGATAAACCTTTCTACCTGTATTTATTTTATACCTTATAACTGTACACAACGTATAGAAGTTTCATATTCTTAACTTTTTTCATTTAACGACTATAGGTTGACCTTCATCTTACTGGGAGGCCTGCGTATAGTTGAGCAGATTTAAAAATTCATCTCTATAACCCGGAACTGCGGAACGGCGAAGACAACCCTACGATGTACCATTTCTGCCAAAACAGAATAAAAATATCAGTTATCCAGAGGGCAGTACTTGGGTCCGAGAGTGGAACTTTGAAGAGGCGCTTGTTCCTGGAGGTTGTTCCATCTGTCTGCCGAGACCACGTGACCAGGCAGAGTCGCGCCTGCGCACTGAGCAGGATATGACGTGTCGTTCTCGTGCGGATCAGGAAGTGGCGACTTCCAGATTGGTTCCTTCTCAGTCACCGGATTAGGGATGTTGGATTGTGTGTGTGGCTCCATACATACCAGATTACCCTCTTTCACTGTCGGGGGTTGATTCGGGGCGAACGTTCGTCTGTCTACCGTGGCATAGTTTATCTGCAGCTCCAGTCTCCTCCTTTCTTGTTTGATCCTGAAACATAATCTTATTCCATTAAAATTGTAGAATATAACAGAAGAGAATGGTGAAGACATGGCCCATGATCAGCTACAAACCACGATACTCAGCTGATCCAGCTGCTACGTTCAAAGGCCCTTACTTGTATTTCTTCATGTGTATTACTCCACACATGATGGCTGCCACAGTGACGATCACAGCGCCACCTATGATACTGGTTGTGATCACGAGGGTAGAAACTGGAAACTCCTCGGCCTGAACTAGTTGTTTCTCTTTCACCGCTACCACAACTGAATTAAAACCATAATTGCATAGGGAGTTGCACATTTCTTCATTGACCATTGACTTTCTTCATATACTAGAATCTTGAACCACCTGGTGCCGTTGAGCAGTTTCCGACCGTTCCCTGCCACGTGTTTCCGGTGCACGTGAGCCGCCATTCCTGGTCGTTTGTCTCGCAGCCAATCACAGTCTCGCTGCCTTCTCTCTTGTACCACGCACGTGCGGGAGGGGTCAGGTCTGGACATCCAATGGCTACACAAACGAAAATATATTGCAGAAAAATGAAAGAGGCATGAAACAGTCAGTTGGTTATAACACATTCAAACATGTATACACGTACCTGTATATTCTATCAAGAATTTAGCGTCATCAGTCCTTCTGGATTTCTGGATCAAGTTGACTTCGATCGTGTTGGTTTTGGAGTGATAAAGCACACCATGACGAGTGTCACCGCCACAAATTGTATGGTTGATGCCCAGCGACCTCTCAAGAATAAAGCCGTAACTACGCTGACACGTGACAAAACTCGTGCGACCACCAGAATCTGCCGCGCTAAAGTCTAACAGCGTCAGGTCTACGGTTTGTCCTGGATTGGCTTTGATAATCCAGGGAGATCTCGGTGATCCACATCCGGTCTCGTCCGTCACGTGACTGGAAATCAGTCCAGATTGGTCTTGAATATTTTGAGGTGCCCCAGGGGTACACTGCCCTGCAGTTGTGACTGGTGTCGAAAAAGGAAAAGGCTATAAGCAAAATAATGTGCTTTTATCGTGCAAAAAGAAATTATTTTTTCATCGTGAAAGGTTGCGTTGATAATTACTAAATTTACCTTTGCGACAGTCATATTCCATCTGCAGATAGAGTTTAAGGATTTTCAAACAGTTTTTATTGGCAGAGTCGAGTTCAGAAATAGTTGCCAACGCGCCAACAGCACACTCCGCACGCCCGGAACACCACTTGTCCAGCAGACCCAACACATCATTGGTACAGCCGATATATTCATCGTGCTCCGTGATACAGCGTCCTATTTCCTTCCGGCCGTACTCTGCTGACGTCATCACGATAACCTCGTCAGCAGCACACGTGATCTCCAAATGTTCATCAATACAAATTTCACTTTTCACTGAAAATGAATGTATTCACATGTATATTGGGCCATTATACTGATTATTATTAGGAAACACAACAAAACTTGGCCCAACAAAGCAGGTCAACAGATACACTTAGTGAAAATTACCCGACTTAGCAAAACCGGTTTGACAGGTTTGAAATTCAGCTTTACATTTTTTTTAATTCAAACTTTCTGATCACCATTCCGAATTCCAACTTGTCTAAAGTTATATGAAAATAGCCTTACACAAAAACGAACCTCCGTATGCGAGATTCAAGTTTCCCGCCAAAACGAACAAAGCACCAAGCAACATAATGGCCGCGTCGTCTGCCTGTGAAAAAAAAACATAATTTATGCATGAGCAATTGTCAGTCCATAAGCTCTCAAACTTAATGATTTGAATGAAATACTCTTTCATTTATGTATGAGGATCACCTAGGAATCCAAAATATATCAAATGAACGTATGTTCTTGTGTATATTACAAGCTATTTTGCGACTATAGAATGAGTCATAGGCTACAGACAAAGCATGCATATAATTAACGGATATCTCGCTAAAAGCAACCTTCTGCAGCTATTACATCAGTACTGACGAGAAAAGAACTAGAAAATAAGGGCGAGGAAGATTGCCTCGGATATATTTCGCACTTCTTACCCGACAAATCATGGCACTTTCCATAAAATCCACACCTAAACAAAACGTAAACAAAGCGACTCTCCCGTGTCTTACTGTATCAATCCAAGATGGCAGCGTCAGGCGATCGATAACCCGGAAGCCTGTGCCAAGGTCTGACCTCTGAACGAATGTTATGGCGGGAAAAATCGAATTCCTCTCTCAGTACTATCGGCCGAAAATCAGTGGCATCACTCATTTTCACATTCTTCACTGATTACATGTAGAAAACAGTGTATGATAAAAAGGGGAATATGTAGATTTTGTTGTCCCGAGGGTCATGAATAACTTAATGGAATACTCGTGATCCGAGAGACATATAAACTATAGCATATTCCCCATTTTTATCATACAATATTTTCTATATTACGGGTATTTAGTGATTGATAGATAACCCATCTATTGAACTTACAATTTCTGTGATCTTACCTGAATAAAACATAACAAGTAATACTAAGGTGTTGACAAGGTGACGACCCGTTTGGGATGATGCTTCCGTTCATATATGTGAATACTTGTTTCATATGTGCTTTACATGTTAATGGTGTATGAATTTATTTGAATTGAAGAGGGTGATCGCGTGTATGTGATGTATCGTGACAACAACCGGGTAACATTTGTATAAATGTTTGACCAGTAATATTCGAAATTGTTGTGAAAAGTGGCAACAATTAACCTAATTGATTTATTTCTTATTGTAGAAATATTTATGTGCCTCTGATCCCAGTTGCATATCAGAAAGAGAATGTGGAGACAGGTTTTGAACACATCTTGATCGGAACTCACAGCTTTGCAGAGATATAGGCACGCAGTCACGTATCAAAATGCCTTCTCGTACATGTATGTTTCTACCTGGTAATATTCTGAGGACTATAAGCACTCGATCATAATGACTGTAATGATTGAAATATCTATGCTTATGTTTTGATTATCGAATAACAATTTTAATGGTGCTCAACTGACCCCATGAATACATTGTATATCCTGTCCCGCATCTCAGCACGATGTCGCAAAAATTGTCCCAAACGCCCCTATGAAATATTGTTAATTTATACTAACACATGGTAAAGTCATGCTCGGGGTGCGGATCCAGGAATTTGCCGGGGGGGAGGGTGTGAAGATTTATGGATATTTATAATTTTATGGACCAACGCGAATAAGCGTAGCGAGTGCAAATCATTGCAATCTGGGGGTTCGGGGAGCATCGTATGCCCCGCTAGATATTGTTGGGATTTGCTAGTATTTCAGATGATTTCTTAGGTTTCGTTCACATGTCAAAGGAGAGGGGGGGGGGCGGTGGCTTCAGATCCCGATGTTCATAGATTTTTTAAATCTTTACATCAGGTGTTTGTCGTAATAACAGCAGACAAAGAATATACCAGTTTTTGTGTCCAGGGTGTGCTGTCAAATAATAATAAAAACGATATCGTTAGCATGGTAGAAATGAACATCACCAACCTACGGCATTTTCGTGCCCGCTACCGTTATGCTAGATGACTGATTGTATATCCTGTCCCGCATCTCAGCACGATTTCGCAAAATTGCTAGACAATGCCGACACTGAGATTGACATTCACGAAATTTTATCGATATCCCCGCGTGGATATCCCATTTGAAGAAGGAGATGCTCACACATGGCTTTGACTGAAAATCGGATTTGACCACCTACATTGGATTTGTGAACCTCAGCCATGGGTTCGGGTTTTGAATATGCATGTGTCTGTTTGTCGGTATTCATTCATGTTTTTCAACTATTTGTATAGTTGTGTATTTATGTGCAGTTTGGATATATAGAAATTTATGACCAAACTAGTCGGAGGGGTGGAGGGAAAAGGCGCGGTAAACCTCCGTGAAAACTTTGTGTTTTGTAGTAATTCAGATGATTGTCTGAGGTGTAGTTTACCTCTGTATTTGTGCAGTCTAGATCATTTGGAAATGTATGGACATTCTGATTCGGATTGAGGTGGGGAGCATAATAACACCCTTTTTTTTTTACTTTGGCAGATATCTTCTCAAAATCTGCTCAGACAATTTTTCCCCAAAATCATGCATAAGATTTCCCTTAGCTTTGTGAAGTGTATAAGTTGTATTCCCGTTTTATCGCCGATCTGCGCATGACTGCCATTTTGAGCTGCACATTCAATTGGGAAGTCATATATTGCGAATTCAAAGGTAACCTTCAATTTGACCTTCAATAACCTTGAAAGGTCAAAACGACAAATTAGGTGAAAAATTGTCGCTTAAGGACGAATTGCACGTAAAATCCTGAATCTGGAACCCGCCAGTTCTCCATTCACTTATAATGTAAATATAAAGGTAACAAAATCATGAACTTGCAAACATCCATTTGGCACCAGAATTTACTGTGGCGACCTACAGCCATCAAGGATCACCAACCGAGACTTGGTTCTTGACTAAATATGATTAATTGTCTGATAATTGTCATTTTCAAATGTCATTTTGTGACTTATTTCTCAAAAGACAAGGTACACTCAAAACATGCCGAACGGCAGGATTATTTCTTACTGCGGACAACTAGTAATGCTAGTAAAGCTCACTGGTGAGTTGCGCTCGGGTGCACCAAATCCGCCTATTGTATTCCTCTCGCAGAAATTCAAGTCGTATATGCATCTATTATTGGATGGTCACACAACAAAGCGTACATACCAACAACAGCTTGTTTGTAACGCTGAAGATACTACGCGATGTTTGTTGGCGCGTGTAAAAGTGATATCTATAATCATCAATTTGTACAATCGCTTTGATACTTTTATAGAGCCATGTCTCGGTTCATCATCCATGGCTATACATATCTCTGTTAATGCAGTTTCAAGAAGAAGGGTTGGGTAGTCTTGCTGATTTTGTTACCTTTATGTTTACATTACAAATGAATGGGAGAGCGGCTCACCACAGTGTTTGGTCTGTTACCCGCAGTCAATCCTTATCACTAAACATTTCTCCCTGAACCTTTATTGGACCTTGTGTACTTTTTTTCTGATATTTGCTAAATCTTATCGTGTTATAACTTGGCATATTTCATCTGGGAATCAAACGACGATTCTATGCCAAATTTTAGACTATTGTCACAAAAACTGAAACAAAAGTTGCCAATCTACTCCAATGTAAAATTTCAACTAAAGCAGAATCTGAGCTGATTACGGTGTTTGGTCGTATGTACATCTACCAGGGATGGAAGTATTGTTATACTTTTGGATCAGAAAACTTATTGGGGTGTATTCTACACAAACGTGCTGATATGAAAACACGTACCGCTACAAAAGCAAGAAAATGTATGTCGTGTGCGGACCCAAAGATTTGATGATGTGGACAAAATTAACAATGTTGTAGATCATTAACTTTTGAAGTTGTAGACTTAAGTGTGTGAAACTTTGTGGAAGTTTGGGACCCTGTTTAATGACATCATTAGAAGACATTGTTCATCGCATCACATGTATGCCGGCAATATGATTGAATATATCTATCGGTATCATTTGCCTCAACATCGGACGCAGTAGATAAGCTCGAGCAATCCACCAGCGATATATGTCACTGAATGCACTTGTCCTGACTCAAGCTCAAAAATACCAAAACCGAAGTACAGACTGCACTCTCGGAATCCGATCCCAGTGCCCATACAGATCGGACGCACTACAGTTTCATATTTTCGTAATTTACCTTGACGTAAAATAATTTTGTTGATTGTTATCCAAAACTCTCGATGTTGACGGTATTAGAATTTTAATTGATAAGACACACGAATAATTACAGTGTGCCGGTGAGCTACAGGGCTGCTGAGCCCATTGCTGTGTGTGGCTGATTTCTGATCTTAACAATGCTAGAGACCGAATCAAAAACATTGGTTCCCTTCAAAATGTAAATGACTCAAGCATACATACGGTATTATATCATGTGCGAGTTAGAATGTTTTTTAATCAAACGTACATAAAAAGCTACGACATTACAAAATATTTGTAATAAATTATTCGCAAACACTTATTATTAAACTCTTCTAGGTCTATGTTCTTAAACATAATGCACACACCACATCGAAATACAATAGCATGCAGACGCTTAAATTTAATCACCAAACACAATAAAGAACACGTATAAGTTATTTGGACATGTATCTAATTTATTCATATTCTAAACTGATGCGCGCTTGTTTACATCACAACTTGTTAATGCGAACTACAACATATATGAGGCAGCTAGCCCTGCCCATATGTAATTGTTGTTGTGAAAAGCGCTGTTCCGAGGACTGACCAAACGCCAATGTACACTTGCATTTTATAGACAGGCATAGTATTCACGGATGAATGAACAAACATGGTATACCACTGGAGATAACTCAACTCGTATGTACATAATAATACAATACGTGTACAATGCATGGAATAAAGGCTGTGACAATAGTGTCGAAGGTCCTGTGAGTTTACAGAAAACATAAGCTTGATGTTGGATAAATTTAAAACTATTCACACATGAACAGACTAATCAATACACACTCATTCAAAGGCTATATTTGACTTTCATTTCCTCAATAGACACAAACATCCAACAATATATTGGAAAACACATTAAACCACAATGTCGAAATGACGGAATTCACAAAATATCGAGGAGAGCATTCGAGATCTCCACATGACGCATCCCACGTATTTTTAAATTCGAATATTATCGTGTGTTCTTGGCTGCATTCAGCTTTGAATAGTCGTCAAATTCACCAATAAGGATAGCGAAAAAGTAGCCGTTCTTAGTTATCCAGAGGGCAGTACTTGGGTCCCAGGGTGGAACCTTGAAGAGGCGCTTGTTCCTGGAGGTTGTTCCATCTGTCAGCCGAGATCACGTGACCTGGCAGAGTCGCGCCTGCGCACTGAGCAGGATATGACGTGTCGTTCTCGTGTGGATCAGGAAGTGGCGACTTCCAAATTGGTTCCTTCTCAGTTGCCGGATTAGGGATGTTGGGTTGTATGTGTGGCTCCATACATATCAGATTACCCTCTTTCACTGTCAGGGCGTGATTCGGGGCAAACGTTCGTCTGTCAACCGTGGCGTAGTTTATTTGCAGCTCCAGTCTCCTCCTTTCTTGTTTGATCCTGATAGAATAGATCACAATTTTATAACATAAATATGGATAAACATACGGGCTTGATATTGGGTCTGTTCTTACATCGCCTGAATAATAAAATATTGCATTACATTTCTTAATATATTGAGGAACATAGATCTATATGGCTCCCATGATGGAATAGAATTTTAAGTAGCGAACATCAATATTAGCTAGTACATCCCTACTTGTATTTCTTCATGTGTATGACTCCACACATGATGGCTGCCACAGTGACGATCACAGCGCCACCTATGATACTGGTTGTGATCACAAGGGTAGAAACCGGAAACTCCTCGGCTTGATGTCTTTGTTTCTCTTTCACTGCTACCACCACTGAAATGTCAACACTTTACTATGAGTTATTGGGTGTACAAGCGCGATGATTCCAGCGTAATACTGACAGAAAGTACCTGGTTCTGTGGAGCAGTTTCCGACAGTTCCCTGCCACGTGTTTCCGGTGCACATGAGCCGCCATTCCTGGTCGTTTGTCTCGCAGCCAATCACAGCCTCGTTACCTTCTCTCTTGTACCACGCAAGCACGGGAGGGGTTAGGTCTGGACATCCGACGGCTGAAAAGGATGGGACTAAACTTCATGCGTTTGCTGAAAGCAGTGGTTAAATTGGGGGAAAATTGGGAGTTTCTGTTTCATGGTTATACCTGTATGTTCAATTAGGAATTTAGCGTCATCCGTCCTCCTGGATTTCTGGATCAAGTTGACTTCTATCGTGTTGGTCTTGGAGTGATACAGCACCCCCTGGCGAGTGTTACCGCCACAAATAGTATGATTGATGCCCAACGACCTCTCGAGGATAAAACCGTAACTACGTTGACACGTGACAAAGCTCGTGCGACCATCAGAATCTGCTGCGCTAAAGTCCAACAGCGTCAGGTCTATGGTTTGTCCGGGAATGGCTTTGATAATCCAGGGAGATCTCGGTGATCCACATCCGGTCTCGTCAGTCACGTGACTGGAAATTACTCCAGATTGGATTCGAATGTCCTGAGGCGACCCAGGTGTGCATTGTTTTCCAGGAGTCACTGTTTACAAAATAAAAATAAGACCAGGTGTATATTTTGATGATAACCATCTTCAAAACGTTCAATATTGACTCCAAATTGAATGGAAGTCAAGTGGCCGTTGGCCTACCTTTTCGACAAATATACTCAGTTTTCAAGTAGAGCTTCAGGAATTTCAGACAGTCTGTATTCGCAGCATTGAGATCAGGGTTGACACCAACAGCTCCGCCAATTCCGCATTCCTTACGTCCCGAACACCATTTATCCATGAGACCCAGAACGTTATTGGTACAGCCCATGAAGTCATTCTCTTCCGAGATGCAGCGACCCATTTCCATCCGGCCGTACTCTGCTGACGTCATCACGATAACCTCGTCAGCAGCACACGTCATCTCGAGAGACTCGTCATTGCAAATTTCACTTTTTGCTGAAAATACGATTTGCATTTATCAAGCCATGTAAGTGTGAGAGTGAGAAGTTTATTTGATTTACATTATTTGCACAAAAATTTTGGTGAAAAAAACCCTAGAAATGCTCGTGTTGTCTTTGTCAACTTTATCAATGTGTTTTGTATCATTTTGTAATATATAATATATATTATTATATACTGCTAAGAATCCCGACGTTGTCATTGGTTAAAAGATGGTCACGTGTCTATGCATAAAAGTGCATATTCACCAGACCAGCCGGTGAAGTTTTTTTTATATTCACCGATCGGTCCATATCACATATATGTACCTCTCGCCAAAGAGCCTCTCAAATGCTTTGTCATGCTTGTTTTTTCTGTTACTAGTATCGCGTATCCAGTGATATAGTGAATTGAATGATCGAGCTTGTTTCAGAAATCATTCCTCGTTTGTTTATAGAATCGCAAGCTCGGTGAATATGTGTTTTGCAAGAGGTACATATTTTCACGTATTCACCTCACCAAAAGTCAATATTTGTATAATATGTACAGTCTAATGCACACAAACCTCCTTCCAACGGATTCAAGTTTCCCGCCAAAATCAACAAAGCGCCCAGCACCATCATGGCCGCGTCGTCTGCCTGCAAATACATCAACATAATTTATGCGAGAATGACTAATTCTGCCGAAAAAACTCCTAACTCGAGCTTATAGACCGAAGTTTTCAATATAGTTAGTGTGATGTTGCATGTAGATAATAACGGAACACTTCAATATACAGAATATGTGCGTGCTCACAAAGTATTGTATATTTTCGTGTGATACACAATGAGTCACAGGCCGCAGACGAAGCCTGCATATAATTAACAGTTACCTCGCTCGAAAATGCCTCGATTCTATTCAATTTATTCAGTTTGTCATATATAGAACTACACAATGAAGATCAGCTAAACTGACTCTTAAAGATTCTGCATTTTTTACCTTTGAAGTCACTGTAAGTTATCCTGAAAATTGTTTCTAAACAAAACGTAAACAAAGCGCTGCTCTCGTGCCTGACTGTATCAATCCAAGATGGCGGAGTCACACGATCAATAACCCGGAAGTCATAATATCTGACCTTCCACATAGATTCAAAAATGCGGGAAATTTGAATTTTTTCTTGCCATTTAGCCATTATGTAGAGGAGAGACGTGTAATATGGACCAGTGTGTAATATGGACCACCCCGGATTGTAGCAGTAGGATGACACCTACCTCCACGGTGATTGACGTAATTGTGACGCTCATCATTTGTAACCTTATGTCATTGACGAGAGCAACATCACAGAAAGCAGGGTATATGGAATGGAATTAAAATGAGAATCGCTGAAACTTATGTTATTTTTCAATTGTAAATATTATCGCGTGGTCATCCCATTGTTTATATCGAGGGCTAGGTTGTGATTCCTTGTTACAAAACACTAAACGTAGCATTTCGACGGTTGGTTATGATTATGCATTGAATCCATTGAAAAACAAATTACACGGCCGTGGTCCATTTTAACTTCAGGGTGGTCCATATTACACACAGACCGTGGATGGACCACTTGTATGCTTATTTTACATCTTTCGTTGCGGTGTCTGTTCCTGTGTGACATCATTTTTATACAGCGCCACATACAAAGTATTATTTATACAATTCACACATGTGTAAGATATATCGGATTTATCGAGAAGCCTTGCTGAAAAGTGACTAAAAGTCTTAAGTGGTTCATATTAAACATCTCTCCCGTAATTGATTGACCCCGCAGAAGGCATTCCCATTTTACTTTATTCATTGAAACAGATCTCCTGGTACATATTTTTTTTTAATAACATGATTGGCACATACTGTAACCACCGTATATCGGTGTTAGCTATTTTCACAAGTATTCGAAGCAAGCGGGCGGGACCCGTCACGATATGAATCTAGGGGTGACGCGCGGCTCTCCCACATGCACATCGTTACTGTCTTAGGCCTTGGTCCAGATATGACCCACCGAGCAGCACTTAGGAACTTACAGCTTAGGAATCAATTATGAACATATAGCAAATGATATACACTGAATATTCTGATAACCTTGAATTTGACCTTTGACCTTATTTTCAAGGTCATACCACAAATTGGTTAATATCTCGCTTGTTATCGCCTTTACAGCTTATGAATCAATTGTTAACATACAGGAAATGATATAGGCTGAATATTCTCGTGACCTTGAATTTGACCTCTGACCTCATTTTCAAGGTCAGAGAACAAAATGGCTAATATCTCGCTTGTTTTCGACTTTACAGCTTAGGAATCAATTGTGGACATATAGGAAATGATATATGCCGAATATTCTGATGAACTTGAATTTGACCTTTGACCTCATTTTCAAGGTCATACCACAAGATGACTAATATCTCGCTTATTATTGACTTTACGGCTTAGAAATCAATTGTGGAAATATAAGAAATGATATACCGTGAATATTCTTGTGACTTTGAATTTGACCTTTGTCCTTATTTTCAAGGTCATAGCAAAATGGCTAATATCTAGCTTATTATCAACCTAACAGCTTAGGAATAAATTGTGGACATATAAGAAATGATATATGCTGAATATACTAGTGATCTTGAATTTGACCAGTGACCTTATTTCGAAGGTAAACGGGATAAAATGGCTAAAATCTAAAATATAAAGCATATATTGTCCGGTAACCTGCCTTAGCCCTTGGGCTAATTTTTTTCATCACAATAATGACATATTTTGTCAGATTTCATTCATGATATGGGGCCAGTAAACAGAAATCACAGAAACTGTCTTATTCCAAAACATTTCTGCTGGCCACACAGATGAAGTTCCTCTCTCTACTGTGCATTATTTGTTCCACTAATGTGGTGGAGAAGCATAGTCGCGAAAAAGCCTTTCTCGGTGTATAATTTTGATTTAAACGTTTTGATAAGAAAATCCGGATCACAAATATCTTTGAAATATGTCAAGACGAAAAAAAATGTATGCAAAACTTTTCAAATGTCTTCTCCGATGTCATTTGATGGAGTCTTTCGAAACTTTGAGTGGTGATACTAAGGGATAGCCTCCACCAAGTGATCTTGTTAGAATTTTGTAGAAATCGTGATTATATGTAACGTAAAAATCGTAATTCACTAAAAATTGAAATGCGTACTAGATTACTGTGCAGACTGAATGATTGCAGTCAGTGAAGTTTGTATCATGAAGAAGTGAGCAATCACATAAAAACTTCTGATCGGTGAATTCGAGTTGGACCTTCAATGACCTTGAGTGGTCAATATAAATTGTTAATCAATATAAATTAAATTATAAATTGTTTGGGGACAGGGTGTTTGGAGACCAGAGTGTGCCCACCACAAACAATATATAGGAGTAATAGGGATGAGATTTTTTTTTTGCAATCTGGAATCCTGGCGGTGGGCTTGGTCGTGATTGCACTTAGGGGCACAACACTCTAGACATTGGGCGATGTTTTCACTTCCAGTTTTTCTAGGCCAGCCGAGATCATCACCAGTGGCCTCTGATATATCCCAGTCCCATATAGAATAGAATAGAATAGAATAGAGCTTTATTTCAGGTATCAAACCCATAGATGAATGGACAGTACAGGTAAAAACATAAAAACACATACAGTCGTACATATATATATAAAGATCAGAGAGCATACAAGGACTTAACCCAATGTTTCCACATATAACCGGCACCATATAGGTGCCGGACCACATCGGAGATCATCCAGGGTCCGGTAGGTATTGACAACAACACACCATGACACTGACCACATGGGTTCAGCACGTATGAGCAAGTTGCTACATGGCAACATTGTGACGGATGAACACGGATTGTCATGCACCAGAACGGACCATCCAGGATCAACTTGATTCCAATAAGATAAACAGGAGCCATGGTGGAGTAGATGGAAAAATACATGATGTCGGGCACTTTTCAGCTCATTTCACTTCTATGCTTGAAAAACCACAGTTCATATGCCCTCTCTGGGATGGTGCGGGATGGTCCTTTGTGGTCTCTGTTGTCGCCATTTTGGGTCCGGCATTATCCTGGTCTGCACATTATCAGGGCAGACCTGTGCTGTCCTGGATGCGTCGGAGTGATACACGACGCAAACAAATAGTTTGAAACTGTCAGTATGGTCCGAGATGGAAAATCAGTCCGTGGACGACCTGAGCTACGTCGTGGTGGATATGGAAAGGTCCTGGATGGTCTATAGTGGATCCTTAGCGTCACCGTGCCTGGGTGGTCCGGCATGTACAATGTGGCCCCAAACTAGCCTAGATGGATATACTAAGGATGAGCTATGGACGGTCCGGGGCATGCTCAGAGTTATTCGTAGGAATATCGTAGTTACACCATGGTGATACCGTTGTGATATCGTGTTGGCTGTGGCGAAGGGCGTTAATACCGTCGAAGGGATCGTCGAGGCATTTCCACCCGGGATAGCACCGGATGTCAATGAATCATGGTCCGGGGTGATCCGGAGGTAATCTGTATTCGGCATTAGGTCATAACAAGTGAGCAAAGTATACTTCGCTTCTTCCAACATCTGTTTTCAAGGACAATTTATTTATAACCTCATCCTCATGATTATATCTGCCAGACACCTTTCGCTGGTAAGTGTGCATCACTTATATCCCAAACATATACTGACAACCAGACGACTTGCAAGCCAAGTACGAATCCAAAGAGGAAGTTCATGAAATAATATTTATATAGATTAACACAATGTGCAGCAAGATTGGTTTGCATGTCAGACATACTCACTCTTTCTTGAAAACCTGTAACAATTATATCCAACACATTTGGTCATACTTTTTTTTCTCTACATCGAGTTGGTATTTAATGTGGATTGTTTTCAATATTTTTGGAGGAAGTTCACAAATTCAGTGAAATGAATGAATGGATGACGTTGCGGCACTTTAGATTCAACAAAGTCATTTTAATGCCAATACAGAATACATAAAATGTAACAACTAATGTATTTGTCTGATGAGTCGTCAGTCACAGACAAACATGATTACTCTTTAACTTCGTGAATACTAATATTGGCGGAAGTAGTGGAATTGGCGGAAATTTGATTGACACTTTTGCTTTCAAAGTCAGAATGATTAAAATAGCACAACCTCAGCTGCCACAGGCAACCCAGCAGGACCATGCGGTCTGGAAGAGTGAGCATCCTGTGTGATCCATACGATATCTACTAAAACTGAAAACCAAGATAGGATATATCTATGTGCACAAAATCACAAGCAAGGGATTGCTTCTTCATCACATGTGGGACAGATTTACACATGCTAGAAACTAAGAGGGTGCCAACATACATAGTTTATTACGGTTAAAAAGTACAAGAAACTAAGAGGGTGCCAACATAGAAAGTTTATTATGGTTAAAAAGTACAGACATTCATACATTAGTACAGTCGACATGTAAAATTATTTAAAATGTCCGCATGTAACGGCCTTACAGTATCTGTTTCCCCTGTTGTATGGGAGTGATTGAAGAAACCACCACACACAGATGCAACTGGGCTGATAAGATCATCAACTTGTTAGTGCTATTTACATGTTAGGACCAGACATTTCTCTTTCAAACGTCAGAGTATTATGTAAAATATCAATAACACATAATATTACTGATTACGATATTTCACAAACAAAACGGGAGGCGACAAAAATTTTCAGTTTTCGAGAGGGCAGTACTTGGGTCCGAGAGTGGAACCTTGAACATGTTGAAGAGGCGCTTGTTCCTGGAGGTTGTTCCATCTGTCAGCCGAGACCACGTGGCTTGGCAGAGTCGCGCCTGCGCACTGAGCAGGATATGACGTGTCGTTTTCGTGCGGATCAGGAAGTGGCGACTTCCAGATTGGTTCCTTTTCAGTTGCCGGATTAGGAATGTTGGGTTGTATGTGTGGTTCCATACATATCAGATTACCCTCTTTCACTATCGGGCCGTGATTTGGGACAAACGTTCGTCTGTCGACAGTGGCGTAGTTTATCTGCAGCTCCAGTCTCTTCCTGTCTTGTCTAATCCTGAAAGATCGCTCATGGTGAGAACACAATCACCTCTCATGCGAAGAAATGACCTGAACCTGAAAATGTTCTTTGGTATTTTACTATCAAAACTCACTTGTATTTCTTCATGTGTATGACTCCACACATGACGGCTGCCACAGTGACAATCACAGCGCCACCTATGATACTAGTTGTGATCACGAGGGTAGAAACCGGAAGCTCCTCGGCTTGATGTTGTTTCTCTTTTACTGCCACCACAACTGTAATAGCCGTACCCTTGTAATTCATTCCTATGTCAATAATCAAGTGTTCATCATATATCATTACAATATATTTTGACAGACAGAACAATACAATATACCTGGTTCTGTGGAACAGTTCCCGACAGTTCCCTGCCACGTGTTTCCGGTGCATATGAGCCGCCATTCCTGGTCGTTTGTCTCGCAGCCAATCACAGCCTCGTTACCTTCTCTCTTGTACCATGCACGCGCGGGAGGGGTTAAGTCTGGACACCCCACGGCTAAAACAGGGAAAACTTGTGTTTATAATTATGTGTTATATAGTAATAAGAATTTAGTCACCCAGTATAATAACTAGACGTCAAGGTCTGAAGATACCATGGGGCATTTCGACTCAAATTTGCTTCAGAATCTGTTTCACTAAGATTATTGTCCGGAAACCAAAAAGTGAAAAATCAAATAAAATAACAAATTAGCCCAAGGGTTAAGAAAGGTTACCGGACAATATATATTTTAGATATTAGCCTGTTGTCCCGTGACCTTTAAAATAAGGCCATTGGTCAATTCAAGGCATGAGAATGTTCAGCATATGTATATCATTTCTAGTATACATGTTCACAAATGATTCTCAAGCTGTAAAGTCGATAATAAGTGAGATAGTAGCCATTTTGTCCTATGATCTTGACAATGAGGTCAAAGGTCAAATTCATCAGTATATTCGGCGTATATCATTTCCCATATGTTCATAATTGCTTCCTAAGCTGTAAAGTCGATAAGAAGCGAGATATTAGCCATTTTTTCCTATGACCTTGACAATGAGGTCAAAGGTCAAATTCATCAGTATATTCGGCGTATATCATTTCCTATATGTCCACAATTGATTCTTAAGCTGTAAAGTCGATAATAACCGAGATATTAGCCATTTTGTGCTCTTGACCTTGAAAATGAGGTCAGAGGTCAAGTTCAAGGTCACGGAAATATTCAGCATATATCATTTTCTATAAGTCCACAATTGATTCCTAAGCTGTAAAGTCGATAATAAGCGAGATAATAGCCATTTTGTGCTCTGACCTTGAAACTGATGTCAGAGGTCAAATTCAAGGTCACGAGAATATTCAGCATATATCATTTCCTATATGTCCACAATTGATTCCTAGTGTCTAATCTCAATATTAAGTGATATATTAGACATAATGTGTCCCTTTGTAAAGCATAGGAGAATTTAACATGGGAGAGTCCCATTTGGGTCGGGTTTGGGGCCCACATGGCCCACTTTGAGCGATTCAAGGGCAAAGAAACTTATACACATCACAGAGGTGTATATGAGGAGTGTTATGCATCAATAAAAATAAAGTTACTGAACAGATTTTGAGAAACCGACCATCATAGTCCAAAATCGGCCATTTTTTGTCCAAAATTGCCGCCATTTTGGAATAAAATCGAAAATCAAAAAACTAAAAAATACCTCCTTCTTGAAATATTTTTAGGCATTTTTGTGCAATATTTCAGAAACATTCGACCCTAAACTCTAAAGATAAAAATGTAGACAGACGACGACGGACGCAACGCCACACCAATAGGTTATCGGATCAAAGGTCCGGTAACCTATAAATGGGTTCAACACAAAACCATAAGGACATTTCATGCCAAAATCCCCTAATTCCATTCAATGATCAAACGAATAGACGTGGGTACTGAACCTGTGAATTCAAGCAAAAATTTAGCGTCATCTGTCCTCCTGGATTTCTGGATCAAGTTGAGTTCCATCGTATTGGTCTTAGAGTGATACAGCACCCCCTGGCGAGTGTTACCACCACAAATAGTATGATTGATGCCCAGCGACCTCTCGAGGATAAAGCCGTAACTACGCTGACACGTGACAAAGCTCGTGCGACCATCAGAATCTGTCGCGCTAAAGTCTAATAGCGTCAGATCTATGGTTTGTCCAGGATTGGCTTTGATAATCCAGGGAGATCTCGGTGATCCACATCCGGTCTCGTCAGTCACGTGACTGGATATCACGCCAACTGGTCCAGAAATTGTTCGTTGTGCAGCAGTGCATGCCCCGCTCACATGTTTCACTGAAGAAAAAAGTTGGCAAATAAACCAGGTAGGTGTGAATATTGTAAATATTACTGACGATATAAACCTACTCTATTGATACCATTACAAGCATTACAACTTTTCAACCAACTATGCTATCCACACTAATGTCCTACATGCATATATTTTGATTACAAATGTGCCCCGTTTACAGACAAATAATTTTTTTCCCTGTTTCTAGTATTTGCGCTATGTGCCATGCTCAGCTCAGACGCTTTTATCATACCAGGTCGACACGTGTAGACCACATCCAGGTATAACTTCAGAATTCTCAGGCAAGCAGTATTGGTGGAACTCAGTTTTTCTTCAAGTTCAATTGCTCCCACTGTACACTGTGTGCGTCCAGAACACCACGTGTCCAGAAGACCCAACACATCATTGGTACAGCCGATATATTCATCGTGTTCCGTGATACAGCGTCCCACTTCCTTCCGGCCGTATTCAGCTGACGTCATCATGATAACCTCGTCAGCAGCACACGTGATCGCTAGGTTCTCGTTGTCGCAAATAGTTTGGGATTCTAGAACGATCGAATATATGTATTTCATAATGTGGTTCTGAAGTTCACGTATTTCGTGTAAAAGTAGTTTGATATATCACCTAAAAATAACATTGTATTGTGTTTGTGTGTGTGTGTGTGGTTTTTTTGCTGTATATTTAGGCACTACGACTAATATTGTGAAACGCTATACTGCTGCTGGTGGTATCGAGCCACACACTCTGCCAATACAACCACACAAACCTGCGATCGATATTTTTAAGTTTCCCGCCAAAACGAACAAAGCGCCCAGCAGCCGAGGTAACATGGCGTCCGTCTGCAAGCGAGGTGCCGTCGTCTGCATATAATTAAAATGCAAATAATACATTGAAACAATAGCAACGCATGCTTAGTGTGTACCCTTAGTATGTGCTCGACTTCACATCGAATTTTCCCTACTATAGATGTGCAACGATTGTTGTTTATAGTTCTATCAAAAGAATGAATCATTGGCCCTGCATTTTTAATGAGCTTCCAACATTGATTTTGCATATAATTAACGATCACTCGATGATGTATCGTTGATTTTCTCGAAGAAGATAGACTTTTACCAATGAAAATATATAAAATACTGAACCTAACGCAAACGTCGAGTGCCTCTTACTTGTTTTTCGGATGTATTATCCCTGAATATACACTAAATCCGCCACAGAATATTTGTAAACAAAGCCTGCTTCCTAAGGCTGTTTGTATCAATCCAAGATGGCGACCGCCGATGCGTCATATGAGCTGGCGGATGTGTAGCCTTTGAACCTTGGCCTGATTTAAAATTGCGCGAAAATTTGAACGCACTGCCAGATAATATAACAGGTGTTCCGCCGTCCGTTTACCTGATACCGAAAACAGCGGGCGCATTTCGAAAGTGGACTTGCGGTGCATTTGTGGCTGTCAATTGCTGTTCAAATGAATCGTTTGAAAGATTCTGGTAATGCCCCGAGATAATCATTCGCTCAAGATAAGATAAGATTGTATTTAATTTCCGACACAGAATATAAAAAAGAACATGATCACAAGTAGGCCTACTATTGACCAACAGATCATATACTGACAATGTGTAATCTACGTCATGCAGCCTAAAAGCGGACATGTGCTACATCCTGGTTTTCGCCCAATCAACACGTGTATTCATTGAGGTAATGAGCCACTTGATGATCCTTCAACAAGGTCCAATTACTGATTTGTGTACGTTTTATTTCGAATGACACATGCTGTGTCCTACTGAATCTGAACTCGAATCCGTTTCTTGATTTGCGATCGTGAGCTTGTTTGTGGTGCCCCCTCCACAGACTTCAGAAACAGATAGATCATCCCCTACAGCGGGTGACAGTTCAGTTGATCCTTGTGACGAAATCGCCATACTTTTGTTTATATCAGCCATATTTACGTTTAACATTCAGCCTCCGGAATTAGAGACATGAGTGTCCGCTTAAGCTGACGGTGCACGAGAAGGGGCGCCACTTCCGCACATGAAAATGTGCGGAGAATGCAAAATTCACATGTACTCAGGTTTGAAAGTCGAAATCCGGACGTTTATCTTAAGTTATGGTCCTCGCATCAGTTTGTATTAAAATTACCATATTTATAAAATGTGTGTAATTGTGTTATAAAATATCAGCGACTGTGAACTTTCTATTTTACAGTGTATGTTACAATTATATGACGTTGAAAGTAGTCCCGTCATGCCATCCATGTGTATTGTTTCATGCTTAATTGGATGTACGTATCAATCTATTACCACCAATGCAACTAGATATTGATGATGCCAACAGCAAACATAACATACAACATATTGCAACAGAAACAAAGCCCGACTAAATAGTTTATCCAAGACACACTGGCTTCAGGGTAGACAGAGTGTTAAATGTAGGTGTTTCACTGTACACCTGGTGGAATTAATATACACTTTTCCAAGAACCTATGAAAATAATTTAAAAGTCCTAAGCAACCCCCATGGAAATAGATATATGACAAGTGTACATAAGTGCCTAATCACAAGCAAAAAAGGCTACCGGGAACCCCGGAAATAAGCCCCGGGCGTATTTACGGAAAATCGCCCTCAGAGAACTATGAAATTGAAATCGAAAATTTGGGAATAAACTTTTGAACATTTTTTCTCACTAAATAGTGGATATATTACGCCACGCTGTCGAATGCTGCTTACAACGTTAACAGTAGCAGTGTGCACTTACAATCATGTGTTATGTACATTCTTCACATCCTGGAAAATATTAATACTGTCGATACAGCTTTGGTAAAAAAAGAGAATCGTGAAATTTGTTCCTCAGAAAATATGATACCATATTACAATGTCAAACTCATATATTATATGTAGGCCTCGGGAAAACGGTTAACTCACATTATTCATTGGTACACTGCATGGGAAATACAAAACGGTATAAGGTACATCTACGTCCACAGAAGTAACTATTAGTAACGTTTTCGGTTTATCATTGAACGAAAACATACAAAAAATACGCCCAGGGCGTATTTTCGGAAAGCTCTTCCGTTAATACGCCCATGGGCCAATTATCGGGAGGGCTTATTTACGGGGGTTCCCGGTACTGAGTTGATGGTAACACTAGCCATCTAATTTACATGTGCGTACATATACTTTTGTCTATCGAGACATCTCCAACATGATTTCAGTTGAAATGTGGTCATTGCTTTACCCATGAACATAATGGCAGAGTCCATATGTTAGCTGCATCACCCAAACATTTTATTTCATATAAAGACAACTGTGTCATCATGCACCTGGGATTCAGAAAATGTGTTGGAGGTATATCGGGAATAAGACACAGAGCTCCTCTAATGATAGGACATGATGAAAAAAATACTACTTCGTTCGCACGAAGTACTAAGTCGTTTACACGAAGTACTACTTCATTTGCACGAAATAGTAAGTCGTTTGCATGAAGTACCAAGTCCTTTGCATGAAGTACCAAGTCGTTCGCACGAAGTACTAAGTCGTTTGCACGAAGTACTAAGTCGTTTACACGAAGTACTACTTCGTTTGCACGAAATAGTAAGTCGTTTGCACGAAGTACCAAGTTGTTCGCACGAAGTACTAAATCGTTTACACGATGTAATATTACATAGTTGACAAACCCACCCACATCATCTTACCCCATTAAATAACAAGCGATATATGGCGCTCCACATGGGGCTCTAAATTTGGTGCCTTATATCTCTAGAAGCACCACATGGCGCTCTGAATTATCCATACTTCCCGTAGCAAAAATGTGGTCATTTTAACCCAAACATTCCTCAAAAATTAGACATTACTGAATACGATCTTCTGCTATTATTTGAGGTAAATTTATCTGTATCGCTGGACTATTCTTTATCCTAAAAGTTGACTATTAAACGTAAATAGGGGTATCCAGATTTAGGACATGGGGAGGACCCTGGAAATTGGCTAAGGTAATTAGAGGGTTAATTGGTAACATCAGGATCAATCATGTCATTGCTTATTATGTATGATGTTCGAATACTATGTATGGATATGTGAATGACGTGCGAACGACTCAGTACTTCGTGTCAACAAAATGAGGAAAAGGAACGACTCTGCCACAGGTTCCCGCCACTGATTTCGTGCAAAGACGATGGCCCAAATCATCATACACCAACTGCGCTACGAAAAAAGTTCAGAGCTACCAGATTGTGCTCAAAACATTCATCCGCTGGGCTACGACAGAAGTGTTCCAAAACCTAAATGATGTAGGTTGCTAAATATGGTTTGGCACCGAATCCCCACACAGTCCGATATACATGCTACTGTTGATTAATTATGCTAACATAAGTGATATGTTGTCAATTTCCCTTTTATAAGCAGCAACATTCCTGTGTCACTAGCATATGGTGTGTTTGTTTCTCAACTTATACGCTATTCCAGAGCTAGTTGCATTTATGAGGACTTTGTTTATCGAAGTCCCCTGCTAGTTTCTAAACTGCTGCGACAAGGACATGTTATACCATGTATACCAAGACCTATAGCTGCGTTTAAGAAATTCTATGGACGTCATCATGATCTGGTTGATAAATACACCAAACCCATGACTGCCATGCGACTAGATATATTTTCATGTTATTTGGGGGAATTCATGACGGGTGCCACTAGTGGGGCAGGAAATGCTTCCGGAACACCTGATTTCACCTCCAAATGGCCATTTGGGGGGGGGGGGGTTCCCTGTCTTCCCTGTCCCTGTCATGAGTTTCCCTGTCTTTTTGTTTTCTCTCACTTCGTATGCCTGATATGGCTTTCTGTCCCCGGACTATGAGATTGGATAACGGACCCTATTTTGTTCGCTCGGAATACTTAATACTGGGTATTGATTCTATGTCTATTAGGTATGTGCAATGCAACCTTGGGGTTTATATCAAGTAAGAGATAAGATTGTTTTAGTTGTATACTAATTCCACCAAGTGTACATTACAAACAACTGCATTTTACACTGTCTGCCCTGAGGACGCCTGTGTGTCTTGGGATTAACTCTTTGATCCGGCTTTGTTTCTATTTCAAAATATGTGTTTTACGTATGCTATTGCCATGATCAAAATCCAGTTATATTGGTGGTAATAGATTGGTGGGCTTTGTTTTTACTCCAAAATATTGTAATTTATATTTGCTATTGCCATCATCAAAATCTCGTTGTGTTAGTGGTGATAAGTTGTTACATACATTCATACCACTGAGCCGGTGTCACTCGTGGTGGAAGTTGAATCTGTCCCCGAGGATACCATAAACTCGTAGCCTTTCGGCTTGTCATTATGTACTTATTTACTTTTCGTAAATTTCCCAGTACTGAGTAGTAACATACCAGCAGCTCCTGCGTATGGCGTCTATGTGTCTCAACGCATTCGATATGCTAGAGCATGTTCAAATTACCAAGATTTTCTAGCCAGAGCCAAAATGCTAACTGATAAGTTATTAAAGCAGGGTTATTTGAGACCTAGATTGCAGTCGACCTTTAAGAAATTTTATGGTCGTCATCAGAAATTAATAGACCATTTCGGTCTTTCTGTAACTCAGATGATGGGAGATATTATCACATCATGTTGATTGGTACTTGTAGAGTCGTTATTATCACCTAACTATGTCCTTCATCTCGATGGCATTTATTTTGGATATCATAGTGGATGTCGCATGCGAGGCAAGAGAAGCTTACTCTTACCATGCTTACTGGTACACCTGATCTCACATTTGGCTTCGCCGGATGTCTGTGATACTAGTATTCAAATTGCTCGGACCTTGATCACCAATTTTGAATTTTTGTCCAACCTTAACATACCGATTGTGTAAATTTTGTCCATGGATTTTGAGTTTATTCTTGCGGATTGTTTGGTGTTTGGTATCATACTTGTCTTTTCTGTCCCCGGACTATGAGATTGGATAACGGACCCTGTTTTGTTTGCTCGGAATACCTAATACTGGGTATTGATTCCATGTCTATTCCATCAATAAATCAAAAGTTCAATTCCAAAACAGTTTGAGTTATGACGGCCCCTCACTTTGGAATTCCCTACCAAATGATATTCGTTCTGCTCCTACCCTATTTAGTTTCAGGCATCAGCTTAAGACGTACCTATTTCGGGATGCCTATCCCCCTCAACCTTCTCAACACAGCCGGTTGTCATCTTGATCACGAACTATTTCTGACCACGTTTTATGATATTGGTTATGGAATCGGATATTTGCGCCTTAGAATTCGTTAAACGAAAATAGGCGCTATAAAATTTGACTATTATTATTAGTAGTAGTAGCACATCGTTTGTTTTGTGAACTTTTCCCCTTTTCTGTATAATTTTCTGCTGTTCCGAGAATGTGCTTTTCATAGGGTAATGCCTCTAGAATTCGATTGTTGTGCTTGTCCACATAATGCATTCCTTCTGTGGACATGCAAGGCTTGACGTGGTCTGATAATCAGTGGAACTGTTGGTTCGTTACTTTGGAATCAAAGAGTATCTGGTCCTCAGATGACAAATGCTCAGTTTTGTTTCATAACTTCATCCTGTTCCAGAAGAGAGCAAAATCAACATCATCCTTGTAAATGATGTCTCATGATGTCTGACAGTGTCAAAATGAAGAAAAAGATTCATGAATAAATTGCACATCCAGTTGTAGTCTTTGTGGAGGATTTGGCCCATCACTGGAAGAATCTGATGGAAATCTCCGACTGCTTAGATGTTGATGTTGCCAAATCGTGTGTTTGAGGACTAAGCTAGTATAACTTGCTACAGTCTCTTATGAATCAGGATTAGCAAACTTCGTGGGAGCAGGTAAGTTTCATTGATAATGAAAAGTTGCAGATGTTGTGAATTAACCCCATCTTCAGAGAGATGCTTAGATGATGATGTGTGTATTTTGAAAGCATATTAATTGATATTTTGTCCTCCAATATTGAAGGCTGCTGTCCAGTCGGAGCTACCGTCAAGACTTGTGTGAATGGATTGTCAGCCAACGGGGCAAATATTTTAGATAACAATTGATGGAGATATTGGATAGCGTCCAGTTCTTGCCCAACCAGTCAGAAAATATGGTACGGCTTGGAGGAGTAGCTGTGTTAAGAGTCGAAGTAGTAGAGTTTCTGCTGTTTTTCATTCATGCGTGCCAGTTCCAAGAAATGAATGTGAGTGTATAGAAAGATTCGCCGATATACCAGAGGATCTTGAACCCTTCAAGCATTTGTCTAGCGATTCAGTCTAGCAGTTACGTAGGTTCACATTCTTCAAAACTGAGCACGTCTTGTATTGCAATGCGGCCACGATCATCTTTGAGGCGACCAGGTTAAGTGTTAGGGACAACAGAAGCCCATGCATCCTCGAAGTTTGTTTATAAGCATCTATGAATCTCGAATTCCTCCGCATTAGCCACTTTATAGAATGATTCATAATCATTTTGCTGTTCTCATCATTAAAGTGTGGTTGTGTTGGTGGCGATAGATTGATACTTACATTCATAGATTTCGTGTTGGTGAGATTTAGCTCAAAGCTGCAGTTGAGGGTGATATACTGTCAACAGTGTGCAGTAAAAATGTTTGACTTTTTGAAATATGGATATAGAACAACTGCAGGCTTCCTGTGTTTCGTCATGAATCCAAGGTAATCTTGCAGTGCATTGACAACACTCTCTGAGTCATCGATGGGATCATTATCACTTCGTTCATCTGCTGGTACATTGCGTGCTGTCGGGAAGATAACACATAAGATCGTACTGAGGCCTTGAGGCTGGTCGAGCCAAATATTGTTCGAGTAAATTGGTAAAATTATCACCTTTGGCATGTGAAAAACCCACACATGTTGTTGAATTTGTAAATCCAATTATTTTGATGATTGACTCGGTGGTTCAGTGTATAATGTACCGAGTATGTTATGTACCTGCCTGTCATGTCAGATTTTGGGTCAATATTGGAAGGTATACACTTGGCACGTGTTTTGAACTTAAATTTTGATGCTGAGATTCTTAAGACTGATTCCGTGAAACTTATGCTTCTGTTTTGAATAAAGACATTGTCAAGCTGCCTCAATTGTTGGAGTGGATCAGTGTGATCTTCGCGTGCTTCAGCCTGAACTCAGATCCGAGTCTGAAGGACGCTTGGCTGTCCATGGAACCTGGACTACCATGTACTAGTATGCAACCACGCAGCAGCAACTATGTGGATACGAATGTTTGATTGGAACTGCCTCCCATCAAACATTCGTGATGCTGAAAATGTTTCTTCTTTTAAACGTCAACTTAAATCACTTTTTTTTAGAATAGCCTTCACTGTTAAAAATTTCCTCTCCCATGTACGTGTATTTATTCTAGTCTATTTTTTATATTTTAGCTCAATCTTACATTTTGTTCATTGTTCACCATCTTACATTATGTTGGTGTGTTTTATTGTTCACCACCTTAAAGCTACATGTATGTATTTACAATGTATAGCGTGCTACACAAAAAATGTATATTATTATTATTAACTGTCCTTTACAAGTCACTCGCCTTGATTTCAGATTCACATATGCCAACTAGAGCCAATATTTTTCTACTTACAAGGCAACAAAAACACTGTGACTGTTCATACTGTTCTTGAGACAGTATATTTAGCTTGCCCATTAGCTCTTTGGTTTTGCAATCCAACATGTCTTCTAAACTCCAGAAGATTTCACAATTATTTGAGTTGTCTTTCGAATTTCTCTTTGTCATCATTCTCTGGATGCTGACATGGTTGGACAATGAATGTTCTCATGGGTGCTTCGAGGATGCCTTGGGAAATGAAAGCGGCATTTATTGTCACCCTTTCGACAAGATCTTGAGAGACGTTTGCTATGTTCCTGGATAATTGTGAAAAACGTATGGTAAGAAAACTGATATATTAATTCCAATATGTGTGATTGAATAGCACGGTATACCGAAACAACAATATTGATGCTGATTACTAGTATTACTCAGTTGAACATTTGAAGCAATTTCATACATTCCGGGTTCTGGGTCAGAGAAGGTGGCAGTGACATATTATCTATCTATCAAAGAAACGAAGTCTTCATCTTCGTCTGTATCGGAGAAATTTGCAACATTTTTTATCTAGAATAAGCAATGAATGTGCGGCCATTATCCGCTCTTGAATTCGACTCTGTCGAAATAATCTGCGATTTGTTTAATTGGATTCAAAGGTATCGGAGAAATTTGGAATATCTTTAGGTTACCAGACCTATGGTCCGGTAACCTATTGGCATGGCGTTGTGTCCAGCGTCAGCGTCGTCCGTCCACATTTTTATCTGTAAAGTTTACAGGTGAATCTTTCTGAAATTTCGCACAAAATGCCAAAAAATATTTCGAAAAGGAGGTATTTTTTGTTTTTTGATTTCCACATTTTTTTTCAAAATGGCGGCCATTTTCGACGATAAACGGCCGATCTCTGACTTTGGCGGCCATTTTCTCAAAAACTGTTCAGACAGTTTTGAGATTTTTGTTTCAAAAGATTGCCCCATATACCTCTGTGATGTCGCCGGTCTGCATGTGGCGGCCATTTTCATTTTCTCGACCGGTCCCTAATGGGACTTTCCAATGTTAAGTTCTCCTATGCTTTATAATGGGACACATTAAGCCTAATATCTCACTTAATATTGAGATTAGAGACTAGGAATTAATTGTGGACATATAGGAAATGATATATGCTGGATATTCTCATGACCTTGAATTTGACCTTTGATCTCATTTTCAAGGTCACAGGACAAAATGGCTAATATCTCGCTTATTATCGACTTTACAGCTTAGGATTCCATTGGGAACATATAGAAAATGATATTCTGAATATTGGCGTGACCTTGAATTTGACCTACTTTCAAGGTCAGAGCACAAAATGGCTAATATCTCATTTGTGATCGATTTTACAGCTTAGGAATTATTTGTGAACATATGGGAAACGATATATACAGATTATTCTCTTGACCTTGAATTTGACCTTTGACCTAAATTTCAAGGTCAAAGGACTAAATTACTAATATCTCGCTTATTATTGACTTTACAGCTCGAGAATCAATTATGAACATATAGAAAATGTTGTATGCTGAATATTGCCATGATTTTGAATTCGACCTTTGACCTCATTTTCAGATCAAAGGAAAAAATGACTAAAATCTTCCTTTTCTATTGACTTTATAGCTTGGGAACCAATTGTGGACATATAGAAAATGATATACTGTATTGGTGGTAATAGATTGATACTTACTTACATACACTGAATATTTTGATTACCTTGAATTTGACCTTAGCCTCATTTTCAAGGTCAGAGCACAAAATAGTTAATGTCTCGCTTATTATCGACTTTACAGCTTAGGAATCTATTGTGAACATGTAGAAAATGATATATTGTCCGGTAACCTTTTCTTAGCCCTTGGGCTAATTTTTATCTAGAATAAGCAATGAATTTGCGGCCATTTTCTGCACTTGAATTCGACTCTGTCGAAATAATCTGCGATTTGTCTAATAGGATTCAAAGGTATAAGAGGACACTTGAATGAAAGGGGTACACGTTCTTTGAATATTCTGCAAGTTGTCAGTGAGTACAAGTTTATGCACCCACTGATGACATTGTTTATGTACCCACTGTTGACATTATTTAGCAAGTTGTCAGTGGTTACAAGTTAAATTCTGCACGTTCTGTAAGTGAGAAATCATTTGGGATATCATTTTCTTGGTGCTTCAATATGGCTGCTGGGATTTCCTTCCACCGTCTATCTGCAGCAGAGAATGAAAAAAACCAAGTTGGATTTTCAGTTGGCGCACCATGGCAAAAAGATCTACTAGAACCTTTTCCCTTATCATGCTTATGGTGGTCTATCTCAGATGAGTTCCAAAATCTAATCTGTAGCCTACATCTTGGCTGAGAATCATTTTTCTGGTCTTTCCATCTCTGATCATGGCCACAGTCACAGGAAAGTCTTCATTGAAGAAGCTCCTTCTCGAAAGACAATACATAAAATATGTATTCAGGATCTGATGCGAACCTACTGTCTGAAGACAAGTGAAGAGTCGGGCATTGAAGTAACTATCTGTTCCAATGTTGACATACCCTCCATCAATGTTTTACCAAGAGGGTTTGGTGAAAATAATGTAACAATAAAATGTTATCCAACACGTCCAAGGGCATTCCTCTGAGCATATTAGTATCCAATAGGTTGTAGATGTATAATTTATCCGATTTGTGTGAAAATGTCCGTATATGCAAGCAGGCATTCATTAGTGGAAAACTGATCATGCCAGGGATATTAACACATATCAGTCTTTTTTTGACAAGGATAGAAGTTTGCGCATCCACAGCTGTGTGAGAGCTGATCTAGGGTGCACACCGTCATCATAAGAATTGAAATTATAATAATATGGTGACTGTGTTCTGTGATGACATTTTCAAGTTCAAAACGAGGTGATTGATTTATTGATAGCGAGATATTGTATGGTCGTATTTTGATGTTTACTTGGTCGATAAGCTGCATAATCTTGGTGCCATGATGTGTGAGATGAGATGGATCTTATGACCTTTCAACTTATTCCAGGTTATTATAGAATATGGTGGAATTTCCAAAAGGGGAGTTTCGGATGAACACTTATCAAATCTTTGAAGTGATGGAGATTCAATGGATTGCAAATTGTCATCAAGATAATGTAACCACATAGATATATTTCCGTGATTTGACTGTCAGATCACATATGTCTTCCCAGATGTCATTTGTTGATGTGTGAACTGATGAATTTTCTTGGCAGTCCAATCAAACAAATGTTAGTAATTTGCTCCAGGGCGGCAGTGCCACGTTATTTGTCCCTCTGCGGGTTCTTGGCGATTTTCGATAGGGACATCATCATGATCTTGTGGCAAAATGTGCTCATGTTATTTTCGGCGGATTGTAAAAATTATAGACACCATTTATTTCCCGTAACTTATGCCGACCACCGTAACTTTATCTTGGTATTATCAGATTATAGACTAGTATCATTAAATATAGCGTGACTGAAAGTACATTTCTGATTTGCAGATATTCTCGCAAGATGCTGTGGCTCCGAGTGGGTCCTTCATATATATAACGACCCCAATATTATTGCGTTGTACTGTGTCGACTATGGTGGTGACTCCATAGTTGTAGATGCATTTGCACATCTATAGATTCCGCATATCAAAATAGGCCTAAATGAAACATTAGGAAATAGATGTATCAGGAACTGTTGACATTATCAATATCAAATTAATCAACAAGTGACATGCAAAAATATGCACTAATCACGAAACACGTTTCATTTCGACTGTATAACATACATATACAGCGTGTTCTGGTGAAAGTGTCACCATTTTTGAGGACTTCGAGTAAAGCTGCTCCTGTGAAAGTACCGACTTATGTGTCACGCTGGTCAATCCTCGAATTTGTGGTATTCATTCCGGGAAGAATTAGTCCTTTATTCTGTGCTGGATGTCTGGTACTGTCGCCTATCTATCGATATCCATTTCGTGTCGGCCACCTCCCTCAGCAAGCCCGATCAACTTGTACGACTCGCAGACGAAATCCTTCCGGCCAACTTTGATTCTGCGCGTTGGCTGGTCACTTTTCTTACACTTGTTCGCCTTTTGTCGGCTGCTCTTACGAGGATGCATCACGGAACGCTGTTCCTGGAATGCTTCGAGAAACTTGGCAGCAGATTGGATGTAACGATTGTAATCATCGCACAGTTGTCTAATAGTCTCTAGTATCGGTACGAAGGCTGGACCTGACTGTCCCGTGTCCATGGTGGATGCAGAAGACGTGTCCATCTTCTTGGGGTACCGTTCATCATTACTTAGTTGAATTAGGTGGTTCAAGTGGTTCCAGAAGTTCAAGTATGTCTCACTGTCAACATGGTCAAGTTCAAGCACGTTCCCAAATCCAAGGTCTAAATAAATTCTGCAAATTCAGTGATATCAGGCTGTGATCTGTATTTTTTGGAAGAGCATGCTGGTATATACCACAAGGACCTGATACAAGAAACTTTGTGCAGTATTTTCTGATAGTTTAGGGATAATTTACAACTGTCTTCATTACGGTGGCTTCTATCTGTCCATATTTTCAATATTCTTTCCACAAAAAAGAACATCTGGAACTTTCCGTTTCTTTAAACAAAAATTCGAGAGTAAAACTATTTCGCTTGTGAATAAAATTGTTCAAAGAACAAAAATCGTGAGTTTTGTTATTATACTCACGAATTGAACATGTTGAATTACCGAAGCAATTTTATTCGCGAGGTAAATATTCCAAGTCATGTTTTTCACGAATTTAATTCATTTAGCAATAAAAATAACAAAATAAAGATTCGTCAATTTCGACTATATCACCACAACCGCCAGGAACAACTGGTATCCATAATAAATACGACGACATAACCTCCCTGCAGGAATTACTGAAACTACTCTAGTTGAAATAGACAAACTGTTTAGAATATACTTTACTTTGGTTTTAGTGCTAACTTTGTAGATAATGTCTAATATTTCACACAACTTCGATTTAGATTCCGTAAAATAACTTCCTGTTCTGATGGAATATCTACCTTTGCATCTCTGGTTGGGCATCCGAATATTTGAGCATCAATCACGTCATCGGCTACTTGAAGCGTGCAGGGCCGACTTCTTCTGTCACAGGTCTTTCCAACCAAAAATAAATTGTTGAAAACTAATTAAAATATCAAAAATTTCATTGCAGTTACAACTATTCCGTATATATGTATGTAAAATGTATATTAAGGTTTATTATTAATTCATTCTTGTTCATATTTACCGATATGAACAAATGGTATCCGTAATAAATACGACGACATAACCTCCCTGCAGGAATTACTGAAATTTATGAATACTCTAGCTGAAATAGACAAACTGTTTGAAATATACTTTACTTTGGTTTTAGTGCTAACTTTGTAGATAATGGCTAATATTTCACGCAACTTCGATTTAAATTCCGTAAAATAACTTCCTATTCTGATGGACTATCTAGCTTTGCATCTCTGGTTGGGCATCCGAATCTTCGAGCATAAATCACGTCATTGGCTACTTGAAGCGTGCAGGGCCGACCACATCTGTCACAGGTCTTTCCAACCGAGAATAAATGGTTGAAAACTAATTAAAATATCAAATATTTCATTGCAGTTACAATTATTCCGTATATATGTATGTAAAACTTATATTAAGGTATAATTCATTCTTGTTCATATTTACAGTATCAAAAATACAAAATAAATATACTTTACCTTGGGTTTAGTGCTAACTTTGTAGATAAACGCTAATATTTCACGCAACTTCAATTTAGATTCCGTAAAATAACTTCCTATTCTGATGGAATATCTAGCTTTGCATCTCTGCTTGGGCATCCGAATCTTTGAACATCAATCACGTCATTGGCTACTTGAAGCGTGCAGGGCCGACCACATCTGTCACGGGTCTTTCCAACCGAAAATAAACTTTTGAAAACCAATTAAAATATCAATATTTCATTGCAGTTACAATTATTCCGTATATGTATGTAAAATTTATGTTATGGTATATTATTAATTAATTATTGTTCAAATTTAGAGTATCAAAATACATCTATTTCTTGTAGTGCATTTTGATTTGTATAATTTTCCTATTTGTAGTTTACCTTAATTTCGTATACATACAGTACAGTACAGAAATGTCGAAAATATACATATCCATATATTTATCTGAATTAAGTAAACATTGATAAAAATATTACTACTTATGTATACTTATTAATTTTATTATATAACTTCTTGTTAAAAAAAGATGTGTATGCATATACTAACATGGGAGTAGACCCTTGTCGCGTAGCCACGCTAGCAATGTAAGTATCAATCTGTTACCACCAATACAGTCATATTTTGATGATGCCAACCACAAAAGTAAAACACAACATTTTGCAATAGAAACAAAGCCCAACCAAATAGTTTATCCACAGACACACTGGCGTCATCAGGGGCAGACAGTGTGTTAGATGTAGTTGTTTCTACTGTACACCTGATGGAATTAGTATACAACTGCCCAACAACCTACGAAAATCATTTAGAAATCCAAAACAAACCCCATGGAATAGATATATGACAAGTACATAAGTACCTAATCACAAGCCAAGAGGCTACTGAGTTGATGGTATCCTCAGGGACAGATTCAACGTCCGCCAGCAGTGACACCGGCTCAGTGGTATGAATGTAAGTATCAATCTATTACCACCAATACAGCCAAATTTCGATGATTCCTATAACAAAAGTAAAACACAACATTTTGCAATAGAAACAAAGACCAACCAAATAGTTTATCCAAAGACACACTGGCGTCATCAGGGGCAGACAATGTGTTAAATGTAGTTGTTATACTTTGGAACTGTCTTTTTCCACAACTTCGACTTGAAATCATCAGATACATATTTAGTTTCAAACATTCATTACAAGCTAACGTTTCATCTTTGTTCAGAAACGACCAAATTAGCGGGACCAAACTACATTACAACCAGGGTTTATTCGTTGTCGAAATCACTGACATTTTGTTTCCTATATACAGCGATATAAATAGAATACCCATTTTTTGGGGCCCTTTTGATAGTAGTACAATCTACAATATATGTCAAATTCGGTGCACTATTTAAAAAGATATAGCGGACCAAACGTAGAGCACTTTAGGTCATGATATCCCAACGAACAAGTCCGTCAACAGAGAAAGCTTAACAGCAAGCGAAGTCCGATGACGCCTTCACTTGTGGACGATCTACAGTAACTACTCGAATGTCCATTCGGTGGAAACAACCTCTTCTACTACAAGAGACAAACTGTCAGTGTTTGACATCCGTAGGAATGGTGTTAACTGTCATACCTGTAAGTAGGTAGTCTACATCGTCCAACACACATCCATAGAAAGTATTGTAATGAAATTCTGTCGTACTTTCGCACTTCCTCCAGCATACCAAGGATTATATCAAAATCTGCATCACTCAACTGCTAATGACAAAAGCCCTGCTATGGGCATCAGGATGATTACGATGTACATTTTGACATGATCAGATGCATCCTCAAATGCCCACAAGCAAAGCACAATAATTATGTACATGATGTACAAGGACAGTTGTCTCCAGCCAGATTTGACAAATTATGTATGACTGCATGACACCCTAGATAGTATGTACACTGGGTAATCAGGTTTATGAGCTTCCATTGTCATCCATATATGACGGCGATTTGTGTTTTATTCACTTGTTTGACCTGGCGTGCACTTTGTTGCGCATCACATATATGCAATCAGTGTTCATTGACCAGAATGGGTTGCAGGGGTATCTATACTTGAAATATGTCCCATAGCAACCGTGGTAACTAGGAACCCAAACGCCATGAATATTAAATTATGTGCCTGAAGTGGCAAAATGTGCATCAGAGCCCTTCTTGAAATCCGTTGAATAATTTTCAACCCCTTTTTTCATTACAAGTGACTGGATGCATCTTATGAATGTCGTATATTTTATATAATCAGGCTTCGTGTGATATTAAATTTCGATACCATTCACCATGTTCACATATCATTCAGAAAACGGCCATAAATTTAGTTTATTGAAACATGTTACTCATGTGACATCTTGAATATTCATTATCATCGCTGATCGCCTCCAAATTTCTGTACAAAAATCACGGTTCTGTACAAGCCAACACACTAACGTTTGCATTTTCTATCAAACAAAACATGATAATTTATTGAGACATTCATATTTTTCCTTTACGGTTTCCTTTACATTTCCTTTACGGTTTCATCAAAAATCAATTTGTTTTCATTCCAAAATGAATTTTAGATTTGTTATTGTCATCATCAAAATATGGTTGGGTTGGCGGTAATAGGTTGATACTTACATTTATATCACTGAGCCCGTGTCAATGCTGGTGGACATTGAATGTGTCCCCGAGAATACCATCAACTCAGTAGCCTTCGGACTCGTGGCTGGGTATTTATGACCTGTCATACACATATTGCGTGGGTTCGTTTCAGATTTCTACATTGTTCTGGTAAGGTGTTGGAGTACAATAGGAACACCTATATTCCACATACTGTCTGCCCCTGATGACGCCAGTATGGCTGTGGCTGTAAATGTTTGGCCTAGTTTCGTTTTCATGCCAAAATACATTTTAGGTTTGTTATTGTCATCATCAAAATCTGGCTGGGTCCGTCGTAATAGGTCAATACTTTCAGACTGACCAGTACACTGTGTCTGACGATGTCCAAGGCTGGATTGACAAATACATTGTGGTATGAAAGGAAGAACAAAAAAGAGATGTCTGACCAGCATCAGCAGGATCAGCAGAAGCTATTCCAAACAAGGTGATCAATGTTGTAAATGTTGTTATGCTACAGACTGCGCGGGATCCGAACAAATGGTCCTCATTGTCTCTCCGCAGGGGAGACTCCTTAAACGCTCTCTGAGATTCCCATGAGGGAAATACTCTTCGACTGGGGGAAAAACCTGGATTCCAAGAGAAAAAAATCTTTGAACGTGTGTTCTACAGAGCTCGACGTGAATAATTCAGCTAATTAATATAATCTGACGAATATTTCCATCGAAAGGAGCAAAAATTTAGTCACTATCCCCGATTTACGTGAACATCAGCATGTCGGCTGGATTTGAGAATAAATACATAACTACGGTGTGCATTCAGTCAACCCGGTAGCACTTTTGTCCCTACTGCCGAGCCACCGCTCACTTCTCGCGCTTATACTTTCTGTCATTGCCTAATTTTCTTTGTTTCGGAGCATTAAAATTAGCCCACTTGTTTCGTTCCATTTTCTGACTGCATCTTTACTTCAAACAGTCGTTTGTATTTATTTTTCGTTGTCCCACAACGAGCGAATTTTTCGCTACGAAAGTGCGGAATGTTGGGAACCGTGGTACTGGGCGTTGGCAATGTGTAAAAGTCGGAATGGGTTCCGAGTTCAACACCACCGACTTCCACATTGATATTTCGGTGCTTATAACTTTTCCGACGGTACTCAAATTTTGTATAAACTTCTCATATGGGCATATATTGTCGTCTATGTGTAAACTATTGACCAAGAACAACTTTACGAGTATATTGAATTTTTGTCCAAATTGAAAACGGTGCTGAATTTTATAAACACCTTGCTATTTTTGTTGAGCGTACTCGATCAGGAACTACTATTCATACGAACTACCAATTGTATTCGTCCTGCATGGACATCGTATGTGCGCACGAGATTGAATTGAAAACAGTACGTGCTGGAAATGAGCACGCTATTGACTTCTTTTATCCAGGGAGATCTGGTGCTTCGCACCAGGTATAATTCTTGTTTGTCTTGAAACGCTACAAAAAGCAGTCAGAACGTGTGGGGAAGTTGATGTGGTACAGCGCCACCAGTTTTGGTCAATCAGACGTTGATAGTGACCGAGAAATCTCAACTCAAGTCGATGAAGGAAAAAAAACCTCATGGTCTACATGACTACACGACAGGTTTTGATCTCGACGGAGACTATCGCGGCAGGTTGTTGGATGAATAACGATGTGAACCGAGAGGAGCGTGGCAGCGCTCATGACTGGAATATGGAAGACAGGTGTAGAGACTGTGACCAGAAGTAAGCTGCCACAAGGTATACTAATGTACAGGTACACAATCAAAAGCAGGTTGCAGCCGTGCCTCCCTTGCTACTGGTAACTCACTATGGATCACTATAAACCTACATACTACTGGTATCAATGGAAGGCGTCTGATTATCAAGGAGGCCAACAATAGTACAAGTGTGATGACTTGAATGACATAGAACCCGAAGAAATGCCAACGTTTCATGATGAAGTTTGCCGCTGAAAACAAGACCAGGGATCTGCAAAACGTGAAATCCAAATTATTCAATATTGATAGTGTGCTCATGGGGCAGCCGTGCTTCTCGGAAAAGAGGGAGAGCAAACCAAAGAGTTTGTTCCGCTGGACGTAAATACGTATCACAGTCGACAATTGAGAAGCCTTCCGCAAGCTGGAGAAATTTTCTGGTCAGTGCATGAGTTTCTTTCTGGGTCACCAGACCTCCAAGCACATCTAGGAAGTCATACACTGTCTGCCCTTGATGACGCCAGTGTGTTCTTGCATGAACTATCTGGTGGGATTTGTATTTGTTCCGAAATATTATATATTACATTTGCAATTGACATCATTAAAATCTAGTTGTGTCCGTGGTAATAGGTCGATACATTCATACCACTAGTACTGAGCCTGTGTCATTGCTGGCGGACGTAAAATCTGTCCCCAAGGATACCATAAACTCGGTAGCCTTTTGGCTTATAATTAGGTGCTTACGTTCTTGTCATACTGCTTAATCCTAGATTTCATCCATTTCATTGATGCCTTTTACATGAATATGTAAATCCAACACGACACAAATGTCACTTTGTTTGAAAATTATTGCAGCACTATAGTCAGGTTCAACACAAAACCTTATAGGATTTTTGGCGATAACTTCGTTTAGGATGGTCGTATCAATTTGAAATTTTATTTGTTTCCATTTGGCACAAAACCATATTTTTTCACCAAATTTCAGACTTCTATCTTGGAAATTGAAAAAGTTAGCAATCTACTCCAATGTTAAATTTCACATCAAACGTGAAATTTGCAAGTTTGAAAAGAATTCGGCATGTTGTTCGATGTTCACACTGCACAGTACTTTGTATGAATGATATTCTGTTAGGATACACCTGTATGAATCTTCTAACTCCAAAACTTTCATCATATTACATTTCTTAGCGGAATGAAGATCATGAAAATCCCAAATTTGCTCGAATTCTTGTGAACCGATTAGTGCCCAACATTTAACATTGGAGTAGATTGCCAATATTTTCCAGTTTTCAAGATAGAAGTCTGAAATTTGGTGAAAAAATATGGTTTTGTACCAAATGGACACATATGAATTTTCAAATTGATCCGACCATCCTAAAAGATGTTATCGCCAAAAATCATATGAGGTTTTGTGTTGAACTTGGGTTTAGTACATATAACCCTTCCACAGTGCACGTGAGTAAACAACTTATTCGTTCGTCTGAAATATTATATACTAGTAACCGTTTGATTTTGACACACGTTAGGTTGATATGTGTAGCATGTGTTGTAGCCAAATATCACGTTGAAATATTACGAGAGTGATGAGAGTGACCGATGACAACCGTAAATGTTATGACACCACCAGGACGAAATTCTTCACGGACGTTGAGCATTTACGTGAACCAAAAACTATATTGACGAGCCCATTGCATGTGGTCCATTCACTGACGTTGTCATGGCAAATAACGTTCACATGCTAAGTTAGCGTATTTTGACAATGGGACATATTCCGATATTTCTGCCATTTCCACCTGGTTGCACTGTTTTGGGGTTTTCCTTACGTCATTACTCTTTTCTTTGGTGTTAGTGTAAATGTAAACATCATTCAAACACCATAGTTTACTTCATAGTTGATTACAGATCCGTTAGTGATTTGGCGCCAATATCTACTCCTATTACAATGCTGCTCCTGACTGTGTGATATGTCCCATTAGCACGAGCTTATATATACATGTAGTATCACAGTAGTAAACAACCTAGAGGATAGTAGGAATTGAAAGCGTAAGAATATTTCCGGGAAACATTTTCTCTAACATGCCGCATGACAAATATGCCGCATCCATCCAAAACGCGCCCCTGAAGTGATCCCCTTTCCATCGATACCCAAATTGTCTGTACAGCTGTATTTTCATTTTTCGAACCTTTTTCCCCAACTCAGATATTTCGTGGGTGTTGCTATTATATCAGCCTGCCCGTACAAATATTCACTGGTGTGGGCAGACGTGGAAGGACCTGAATCAAAATGTGAGAAGGAAAGCTGCGGAATTTGCAAGCAGGACAGACCGCCTGATGATTTGCCTGACGATTTGCTGCAGACTGACAACATTTCATGGATTGAGTGTGAAATATGCAGCCAATGGTTCCACTTTCTTTCCGATTGTTCACAACAACTGAACAAAGATCGTGATTTGAAAACTGCAAAAGCAACTGCTTTCGCCAAGCAACCACTTCATGAAGGGATAACAGTGTATGAGAGACAATATACCTACAAAAAATGTAATCATAAACTCATATAACCTATCGGGCCTGAGCAAGGCTCAGAAATCTGCTTATCACGATTGGGTATCTCATGGCCGGCACGTGATACTGGTGACACACGCTGGCATAGATACAAAGAAGCAATGAAGTTGTTTCGTACAAGTCAACGTGAAGCTGAAAACTATATAACAAATTTATTATTTGAAAAATCTTACATCGCATAAAGAAATCATCGCATATATGGTGTGTCATGTTATAACATATAGATTTAGCCCCATTGTACTTGTCACTGGACTTGGTTTTCGTATGTGCCATCAACGTTTCTTATCAAGACACTCAGAACTTAGAAAAAACTTATGACACACAGTGTATGTCGTGTGGCCATTAATGCGTGTTGCAGTCCAGCATTTGTTCAAAGTTCGTTTGCTGGATCTGGTCCAGTACCATTCAACCCACAAGCCATTGATCGGGCTCAACTGAAACCAAGTTTCAAAACTCAAAACAGTAATGAGGATGGTGATCAAGTCAGCAGCAACATTGAAAAAAACATTGATATCAATAACAACAACGATACTGACAACTCAACTATATGTCCGACATGTGGCTACGAATCAAAACCACATCCCGTCCCTCCAGTTACGTTGCTTCAGATTTCATGGCTGCACAAGACGTTCAGAAGACTAACCCCAGTGAAGAAGAACGACAATTGATCACGGCAGCCTACTAACGTCGAATGAATGGATCAGAAAAAAACAAGCAAAAGAAACAACGGCGAGAAGAAAACTTGAAAGAGAAAAAAGAAAAACAAAATGCTGAGGAAACCAGCTGAGGAAAGGACAACAAGAAACGCAAAGTAGGAAAGAACAAAGCAGGAAAGAAGAGCAAATCAAACACTGCGAATGTACATGAGATGATCGCCAATGACGAAGATGGAGCAAGCACATCTGATGGAAAACATTCAGCACCTAGAACGTCATATAGAAAACAAATGGTATGCCATATAATCAGTTTAAAAGCGACGAGGATTGACGTGGACGGACCTGAATCATAATGTGACAAGGAACGCTGCGGAATTTGCAAGCAGGACAGCCCGCCTCAAGATTTGCCTGACGATTTGCTGCAGACTGACAACATTTCATGGACTGAGTGTGAAATATGCGCTCATGGTTCCACTTTCTTTGCAATTGTTCATAGCAACTGAACAAAAATCGTGGTTTGAAGACTGATTTGAAGTACCACGAGGGCGAAGCATATACCAACCTGGAACGCAGTTAATAACACCCATGCTGCAGGTGTACTGGACTCGTACTGGAAGTGTCAAGTCACACTAAACTGTGCAGCAAAAACAACAATGTTTGCTATGAAGACCCAGGATGTCCATGCAACTATGAGGTAGAGCGCTCAACGTCATCCAGCTAGTCCAAAACACTGGATATCAAACTGGAATATATAAACAAATTCAACCTGAAACCCATGTAGTCACGGACGGATCAGGCGATCTTCCAGCAATGCATTCCAAAACTGGCTACAACCGCCCAACAACACTCAATTGCATTGTTCGCAGGTCTCGCGGACAATGCAGAATGCTGTATGCACAGTCTAAGCTTCTAGCTGGCGCCCGGGATTTCTTCAGCAGGATACAGCTATGCACGTGCCGAGCTTGTGAAGGCCTTCGTACCTCGCTCTTCTGCCGAACAGTTTCTGTTCATGCAGGTGAAGAAATGCGGACACAATAATTGTTTGTTTCACGAGAGGATAGAGAGTGCAAAAACAAAATCATTGTTTCAGCGGTAATCACGGCCATTGCAAATAAGTACATGTATCTTTGGTTTGCTTCCATATTGCAAGCCCATATATCCCATAATGGATGACAGGGTGAAACTACAGCGGTGTATTGACTATAAACTCGGTTGCAACAACAATTCGAAACAGCTATATCTCCTATCGACAAGCAAAGTTGAAGAAGAAGAACAGTCAAGCGCAACTTTGCGGGAAAAGTTCACTCAGCCATGCACAGTCTCAATCGGATACTGCCGAGTCTCTTGCAGGTGCAAACGAAACCATGGTTGTGAGAACCACTAACCAGGACGAGAAGGCTTTGCCAACATTGCTGACATTGAAGAAGAATTTAAACTAGAAAACAAGGAAAGAATTTCCGCATCCAGCATAAGAAACACAGAAATGAGCACATAAATCTGAAGAAAATAACACCATGACTATGCATGATTAAATTAAACAATACAGTTCGGATATCATTCATGCCCCGAGCAAACACCGTGATCCTCACAAGCCTTCCTGGCCCAGTTAACAAGCGAGGACTCAAAAGGCTAAAACTAACAGCCAGGCACCTCTTCTTGTGACAAAGATGGTTGATCTCACTGGCGTGACACTGGTCAATATTGACAGTCAACGTCAGCTCGTAGAGCGAACAATGCAAGTATCAATCTATTACCACCAATGTGTCAGAACAGTCCCACAACCCCAGCCAACCACTGTCATTTTAATTACTCAAAAGACAACCAACAGCCAGGCACCTCTTCTTGTGACAAAGATGGTTGATCTCACTGGCGTGACACTGATCAATATTGACAGTCAACATCAGCTCGTGAAACAAACATTATTGGAATCATCAAAATTTGGCTGTATTGGTGGTAATAGATTGATACTTACATTTATACCACTGAGCCGGTGTCACTGCTGGTGGACGTTAAATCTGTCCCCGAGGATAACATCAACTCAGTAGCCTTTTGGCTTGTGATTAGGTACTTATGTACTTGTCATATGTATATTCCATGGGGTTTGTTTCGGATTTCTAAATTTTTTCCATAGGTTGTTGGGCAGTTGTATACTACTGTAAACGTATAAAATTTCGCGTGTACCAATGTTCGCGTTTCCAACAACTCGACATGTTCGCGTGGATTTAAGTTCGTTACTGTTGTGAATGGTCGCCCCCCCCCCCCAATTGAATAATCGTGTATTCACGTGTATTTATTTTCGCGGCTTTTTCAAACGCGAAATTCGCGAAATTAATACATCGCGAAATTTCGTACGTTTACAGCTGTAAACGTGTAAAATTTCGCGGGTATCAATGTTCACGTTTTCAACATCTCAACATGTTGGCGTGGATTTCAGTTCGTGACTGTTGTGAATGGTCGCCACCCCCCCCCCCCCATTGAATAATCGTGTATTCACGTGTATTTATTTTCGCGGTTTGTTTCAAACGCAAAATACGCGAAATTAATACATCGCGAATTTTCGTACGTTTACAGCTGTTAACGTGTAAAATTTCGAGGGTATCAATGTTCACGTTTTCAACATCTCAGTTTGTGACTGTTGTGAATGGTCGACCCCCAATAGGGGGTTATCAAACATCATTCAACAGAGGGCAGCATTGTACTATCAGTCCTTTTTGGCGCAAAAATCATTAACGGATATCCTCTGTAATCATAATGACGTACATTTTGGCGGAAAAATTACGTTTATATTGATAACGCCAGCAAAAACAATATAATGACGTCATAAGACTGATAAAGCAGTGCTGCCAGCTGGTGATTGCAGATATTTATGATAACCCCTGATTGAATAACCGTGTATTCGCGTGTATTTATTTTCGCGTTTTTTTTCAAACGCGAAATTCGCGAAATTTATACGTTCACAGTAACCCATTAATGCATGACTGTTTATTCTTTATGGTATTTTCAATTTACAATTGATCATATTTTTGCCATGGAAAGTTATTTTGAGCACTGCATCCATAGTTTCTAGAATATGAACTGTCCCATATTTGGGACACTATGCGTGACTGGGTACAGGTCATTTTTCCCATATTTTATTTCACATTACTGTGGATAGTAACGAATATGAATAGATATATATATATATATAACAATGTGCTATTTTGGTTATAATGTCATGTATAAATAGGTAACATTTATTTATTTATTTATTTATTTATTACTGGGCAGGATGAAGCTGTATTTTATAAACTCCAATAATCTTTGTCACAAACTATTTATTCAATTAAATACAACTATACTGATCCCACTCTACTCAGAACATACAAAACATGAAAACAATTACTCCGAGAGCTTGGTATGTTACTTTAACTAATGTGTAAAAAACAAAAGAAAGGTTGGTTCTGCTTGAGCATTCAAGCTCGAGTATGGAAGGGGATGAAAAATTGGTCATGCAGCCCAACGTTGCACTTTCGACAAATCGACTTTGCCTTCCCCGGACAGAACGCACACCTGCGCTGGGTGAGGATCGGTTCTATCAAGTGGTCCAGACTATCGAACCGAACTTCTGAAAGTTTGGAAATATGACCTCCAAGAGGTCGGCCAAGGTTTTGCTTAAGGGAGAGCCTCCGGAAGTAGATCAGGGCAATATCTCTCCTGAATGCCAATAGGTCTAGCTTTCTATCTGCATACTTTGGACTGAGACGGTAGAGCAACAAAGCATTCTACACTGCGACATCTGGCAACACTGGGAACAAGGGCCACCACCACTTTTTTCATTGGATTGAGGTACGGTACTGACCAACATTCTGATCCATTCGATCCACACCGCCAATGTTTGCATTGTAGGTAGCAATGACCTTAGGCTGGGGCACATTGATGTGTCGATGCTCTGTTTTGGACCACCTGCGAACACCCAGCATGGGCTCTACACCAACACAGTTTGAGGCAAGAGTATCCACACTGTTGTCGTTCCAACAGACAACAGTTACACCAGCAGACGTGTGGCGTCCATAGTAAGGGACCATGGATTCATCTATGGACAGATTCTCTTCCATTGGAAAGAACTGCAGAAACCGCTCATTCAACATTCTGTACAAAGGGCGAACCTTGGCAAATTTGTCTGCTTCATCAAGATTGTTGTTGTCGGCCACATGTAAGAAACGCATGAGCTCATCGAACCTGTTCACTGGCATGACTTTACTGATTGCTTCGTTTCGAACATCGAGACCCTGTTCTCAATTCATGCGCCTCCTTGGTGAGGGGACATGACCAGACGTGAATAGAATGGCTAAGAACAACCTAACATCATTTTCAGAAACATTCAGATTGTGTCCCCTTTTGTTGGGCATAATTCATGCTGCTATCTGCGATATACCCAAGGACATCATTATCGAAAAACAGTTTTGTTGGATTCCAGGCTGTTTAAAAACCGAGCCTGTTGACCGTCTTGCCACTTGAACCGGTTGCTTTTGGACTCCATTTCCTGGGCTCTGCTTGTTCTTTTGTTACTTTCTTTTTCTGAGCAGCTGCTTTCTTAGTTCTTTGAAGCGTTCGGTCTACCTCTGTTCTGTCTTCTCTATTTCACTCGCCTCGCTATCACTCTGAGCTGGCACACTATCTGTATTTCGAATTCGTGGTTTCCATCTATGTTTCTGTGAAAAAGTATTTTACAATTGGTGTCAAATACCATGGAGGTGTCGTACTTTCTACCATTCATGAGATTCAAAATGGAAATCTGGCTGGAGCCTACTAGCCTACCCGTGGTTGTTTCGCATGGCTAGGTCCTGGTTCTGGGTCGTCCTCGGTTCTTACGTGTGGATCCACAGGAGTTGGTTTACGTTTCTGTACGTTACAAAGCCACACTCTAGATATACATACATATCTGCCCCATACAAATATATTCCTTGGTTTCCATCTATCTTTCTGTGAAAAAGTATTTCACAATTGGTGTCAAATACCATGGAGGTGTCGTACTTACTACCATTCATGAGATTCAAAATGGAAATCTGACTGTAGCCCACTAACTAGCCTGCTCGTGGTTGTTTCGCATGGCTAGGTCCTGGTTCTGGGTCGTCCTCGGTTCTTACATGTGGATCTACAGGAGCTCGTTTACGTTTCTGTACGTTACATACCCACACTCTAAATATATATACATATCTGCACCATACAAATATATATCTTACTTTACAGTAGTGAGTACAGAAAAATAATGGCAGACGACATCAAATGGAGTGTACCTAGGAATTTCTGGTTTTTGCCGCTGATTGTAAGGCTGTATTTTGTGGACCAGGAGTTTGAACCCCGTCATCAGGACGACCCTCAGTATCCTCTGTTGTTGCGGCAAGGACACCAATGGTAAGTGAATGCCCCTGGCTGTTAAGTTTCAGCTCAGCGCCTGCACGCAGCTGTGCCCCACAGAGGTTGTCCATATGACCACCAGTATTTTCCTGCCCACTATCCTCATCGCTGAGAAGAGCATTTCCTGGTGGGTTGATGTAAATATCTGCACTAGAAAAATCCTCATCATCTTCTAGTATGCTCAAGACTTGGCTAACTGTGTACCTTCACCCATAAAAATAAAATGTAAGATCAATTACCCGTCGATTGGAACACCAAAGGTGAGTAGGAAGTGAAAACAAACCTGTATCCTCTCACGCATATGCCCCATATTTGGAAGGTATTTTGAACAAAGCTATTCTTCTATGGAAATTTTTTCAGTATATTAACAAAACTGTAACCTCAGGGACACTCATGTCCACCAGGACTAATTAAATAATTATTCTTGTACATATTGATGACAGGAATAAAGTAATACCAACCGTTTTCTTTTCACCATGCTGAAAACAATCGCTGTGTTATTTAATCCATGTCTGCCATGCAACTAGATCTATTTTCATGTTAATTTTGAGGAATTCATGACGGGTGCCACTAGTGGGGCAGGAAATGCTCACTCTTTCCGGAACACCTGATTTCACCTCCCAATGGCCATTTTTGGGGGTTCATGAGTTTCCCTGTCATTTTTGATTTCTCTCACTCCGTATGCCTGATATGACTTTCTGTCCCTGGACTATATATATATATCATTTATTTCGCATCGCCTTGATACAATTGTTGAGTATGGAACAGAAAGCACAATACAATTGTTAAATATAATTGATTCAATTGTTTGGAGTGTAGAACATAGAAACTATATTACGTAATGCATAGAAAATCTATGATTGCCCTGACTTCTTCAGGGTCAAGTACTGAATTCAGCGAACCATCTCTCAATAAACATAGTTCTCGAATTGTTTTACCACAATGTTGACAATCTGCGTCACACATATATTGCAGGGTTATACATTGCTTTAACTTTGACAAAGCATGATCAAACACACAGTCATCATTCACGTTTAATTTATACAACAAAAACCTTCTAGTGGCCGCCACCGATGTGGTTGAGAAAGAACATAGATTACAACATAATTTTACAATTGAATTATGGCTGTTACAAGCCTTGCGATAGAAATTAAGGAACCTGTTCATGAGATCAACTTCAATATTTTTGCCGATAAGATGATGCAATATATACCCATGGCTTCTCCATGGTAATCCCCATATTTTACGAACGCATTTCCTCCACGCAGTATATAGGCGCTTAAGGGGTTGTTACCCTCGCCATATTTTAGTCAGTGATGCGCACTGAATATTTTTGAAAATGTTTTTTCTTGAAGAAATGAACACATAGACGTGGAATCAATACCCAGTATTAAGTATTCCGAGCAAACAAAACAGGGTCCGTTATCCAATCTCATAGTCCGGGGACAGAAAGTCATATCAGGCATACGAAGTGAGAGAAAACAAAAATAACAGGGAAACTCACGAACCCCCCAAAATGGCCATTAGGAGGTGAAATCAGGTGTTCCGGAAAGAGTGAGCATTTCCTGCCCCACTAGTGGCACCCGTCATGAATTCCCCAAAATTAACATGAAAATAGATCTAGTTGCATGGCAGACATGGATTTGCTGTATTTGTCAACCAGATCATGATGACGTCCATAGAATTTCTTAAACGCAGCTATAAGTCTTGGTAAAACATATCCTTGTCGCAGCAGTTTAGAGACTAGCTGGGCACTTCGATAGACAAAGTCCTCATATTTGCAACTAGCTCTGGAATAGCGTATAAGTTGAGAAACAAACACACCATATGCCGGTGACATAGGAATGTTGCTGCTTAGAAAAGGGAAATTGACTATGGAAAAATTGAAATCATCACGTTTGTCATATAATCTAGTTGACAGGTTAGAATCATTATCAATCTCCAACCTCAGGTCTAGATAGTTGGAAAAATTAGCGGAGTCTGTAGTATCTTTAATTTCAAGTTCCTTAGGATATACGACATCCAAATAATCACCAAACTTGGGATTATTTAGCGACAATACATCATCTATGTATCGGAAAGTGAAATTAAAATTACATGTTAGTTTCTTAGAACCTCCTCGTTGTAAATGTTGGATAAAATCTGATTCATATGAGTATAAAAACAGGTCTGCCAATAATGGTGCACAGTTTGTACCCATGGGAATACCAATAGTTTGTTGAAATATTCGACCACCAAATTCCACAAAAATATTATCAATCAGAAAATTAATCATATCTATATACATACAATGTCATGAATTTTATATACATAAATGTTATATTATCATGTTAATAACTAATTTAAAGCATTTTACGCGCAGTTATTATGCATCTTATGTTAAAATTGGTGAAATTGACTACCAAAATTTCGGGACATCCGTTCTTGTGGAAAAAGTCGATTACGAATGTTCCAAGTATTTTTCTGAGCATTACTACATATGCTAGTTTATGAGCCGAGAAATATTTTTTTGAAATTCAAATCCATTGCATCACAAATGAGTTTTGAAGTTCAGACATTTATTGACAACTGAAAATTTTTCCCAAGTGGCCAGCACAGGCACTATTTTTTAACCCTTCAAGACACTGCCACAGTGAGAGGGAGACTTCAATATCATATGCTCCACTGTGCACACTTCACACTGGCTTTTACATGTAGATTGCTACATGCTAGGGCTTCTGTGTGCATTGGGCCATGACACTACTCTATTCACCTGATCAATGCAAATAATAACCCGTATTTCCAAAGTGACAGTTATAAGTTTAAAACTTCTGGGGAAGTAACATCTTCTTGCATTCGGCATAATTCATAACACTCTGTGTTCATCAAATAACTAACAGTACATGTATGTATTCACTGACCCTATTGTGCATAATGCTTGTGTCTATGCATACAAAGAACACAAACCCCAAGCTAGATACAGGATACATCCTGATCCCAATAACATGTAAATGTAAATATCACCAGGCTTTTGATTCATTGTAATCATGATTACATGTGACATTAAAGTATCATTATTGCACATGGGTTGTGTCAACATAATTGATGTGAAATTCACACAGTGGTAGCATTTTATTAGTACAATTCATGAGTTATGAATTGGAGCACTTCATCTTTTGACATACATGGATCACAGGTATGATATCAAACATACCAGACAAGAAATGTCATGAATAAATAGTGTATTTGGTGGTATACTCCTTATCCATATGTTTATCTTACAAAGTTTGTACATGGAAGGTAAACAAGAACAAAATAAATCAAATATAATACCAATCAAAAAGATTATGAATTTATCATAATTGACAAACAATATTGCACATGGCCACTTGATACACTGCCATTCAAATCTTCATAATGTATTTCTGACCTACACATGTGTATCAATAACAAATTTTTTATACATACAATGTGTTGGCCACTTTATCCATTAAAATATAAAATATTGAAATATTATTAATTGGCCATTGAATCCCCAAATTGCTGTTGTATAAGATATCCAATTGTCTTATTGACACTACAATACCCAAAATGGTGGTGTGCAATTCTGTACAGGTTTTTCAGAAACACAGATCCAACATGCACTTAATTTGAAATTATATATACATTGTTTTAATATACATGTATATATTTGTGCAAACTTTAAAACACAAGTCGTTGTTATGCTTTGACATCCATATTGTTGGCCAAATGAATGATTGCTCCTGGGTGCCTGTCACTGGGGGATCAGTCAAGTGGTGTGGAGCTGCTATTGCCTGTCTTCTGATTGAGACTTGAACCAGGATTTATGGAGCTTCTGGTTGTGTTGTCTTCTGGCTGAGCTGTCAGGAAAGTGGTGTGGAGTTGTCAGCAACATCTGGAGTCATCTGGAGTCAGAAAAATATGAGATGATGGATTTGTCAGATGGCTCTCTATTCTGTTGCTGATACCAATCACATTGCCTTGAATTGATCATTGGAATATTACAATCAAGTAAACTTCTTAATTTAGAGAAATATATATATGTTGGTGATATGAATAACTCATATAGCTGCTTATTGATAATTACCTCATATACTTGTGCCAATCAGGGCACCTGATTTAAATTTCTTGACATACATATAGATATACATCTACATACAGTTTCATTTAGTTATCGAGATGTATTTAACCACGAACTTATGGAATAGGTACTCATAGATACTTCATCAGTGTTGATAGAGACGGGGCTCCAATATACAGAATGCTTAAATTACGTGTACGTACCTGAACAACTATAGTATTATATTACCTATTTGTGAAAATGAACTCCCAATGTGCAAGAAGGGTTGAAAGAGGGTTAATAATCCGCCCCAGGGCATGTGCTCGACGATTTTCCGTGTGGTTCCATGCGATCACTGACCGAGACTGGACTTGAGCAGCTAGTGAGTATTGCTCTTCACATTGAACTCAAAACCCTATGCACGGATTTCAACGGCTTTCTCACCGGAGCGAATACAAACTCACGTGGTGAGCGATATGTCAGTTATCGTCTGGAAACATGGTTTTCAGTGTTTGTCATTCCCCGATCTACAACAATTCTTTGTCTATGAACTAATATGTCTTCGATTATGTACATATTTCTGGGATTACCTCCGTCATATGCCGATATACATGCATAACACATGGGACTGTTGGTGCCTCGCGGGAAAACATTTGGAGACGAAGCTACCGAATCTCATAGTCGCAAAATATGGTCTTCACAACCGAAGGAAATATTCCGAGGATGACCGCTACCAATTGATATCACAAAACACATGTAATGTGTCTTACTGCGAACATTTTCTGCCGTGATCCCGTTCAGTATTCAGAAAGTGGATTATTTGGTGTGATCAATGGATTATACAGATTACCAGAATCGACATGACCAAAGATAAGTCTCGCGTAAGGATACATTAAACTTTGACCTGGGAAATATGTAAACACGATTTCGTGGCACCTGACGTTGAAAGTAGCCGATGTTCAGACTCAATTTTACGGGGGAAAACGCGTTGTCACATGGCTTTGGATAGCTCGTTATGGAGTCTACGATGTACCAATTCCAAGTAAGTCAGTTATTCTTTGAAAATCATCAAAATAATAGATGATATTTCAAGTCTGTGTGTTGTCCAAACCCACGTGATATTTTGAAAATGGCGCACTTCGTAAATGTGTCAAAGACAGTCGGGCATTTTGTGACAAATGTAGGCGGTAAATTCAAAAAGTAATTCTCGGGTCATAGACACTGACTGCTCCACTATGTAAAAAGTCGATGTGTTCTAAAGATTACGTGGTTGATATTGAGAACGGATGTACCAACTTTATCGTTATGATCCGGAATGATCCAGACGTTTCAGGTCGAAGATTGTATTTTTCTAAAACATGAAAATGACTCCTCTATTCACTCCAACTGCAAAAAGTCACTTCGGACTACCAGAAGTTTTAGGACAAATGCTCAGATTTTGTATGCGGTACTAAAGTCGTGAAATTTACTGCCAACAATCGGCAGGGTTTCACCATCTTAATAGTATCACTATCAAGTTTCCATAACACACTGCCGTAATAACTAGTACAATATGTGTTGAACATAAATGATTTAACCTCAGAATTGCAACTGCTAAACCTGGAATTGACGAAGTTTGTTCGATAACAGATATCACTCACAGCTGTATTAATTGCGGTGTGAAGACAATTCAGACCAATAGGGTGACCTAAGTGTACAGCCTCATTTGATACACAGAGAGCTTGACCATGTAACCTGATACACAGAGATCCAGTAGCAGGGGTATCTGCATTGAAAATCAGCAACTGGGTTTTAGCCGAGTTAAATTTTACATCATATCGTTTACTATAATGTTCACAAACCCTGAGCATTTTGTTTATAGCATTTTGACTGGGTGCCAATAGACTGACGTCAGCCCCACAGAATACGTTTCCAATATAACAACCAAAGCCAGCGCGCTGGAGCTCACACAACAATTCATCAATATACACACAGAACAATATAGGCGATAAAACTGCACCTTGTTTTACACCGTTAGATATTTGGAATTCACTACTAACAATGCCGTTCCATCGTACCCTGAGAAACTGATTAGTATACAATCGAGCCAAAAACCTGGCAGTAAGACAACATATGCCTTTACTCAAAAGTAATTCAAATAGTTTTATGTAATGTACACGGTCAAATGCCTGTGAGGCATCCAAAAGAACCAAATACACTGAAGAATCATACTGAGTGTAATAATCAATAATTTCCTCTAGAACAAATGTACACTGTGCAGTTGAAGATTTTGGTTTGAAACCAAATTGTAGATTACTAGACGTTAAAACATCGACATTTTGTTCTAATATAATGTTATCCAATAACTTCCCCCAGGAGACTGCTCAGAGCGATAGACCTATAATTGCTACTGTTTTTCAGACTTTTCTTCCTGTTTTTTGGTATAGGAACAATTGTAGACAAACACATGCCCTTTGGAGAATACCCATGACGTAACATGAATGTAAACAGAAGGGATAAGTGAACTTGAAAACTATTGGTGCTGTTTATAAGCGAATCTGACATCAAATTATGTACACCATCGGACTTCCTACGTTTCAATTTCATAATAGAATGTTGGACACTCTTAACATCAACAGTATGCGGGTTTAAACACCTGTTGGAATTACAGTTAGATAAAATACCAATGTCAATATGATCTAACAATTGTTTCATCTTGGTAGAATCGTATGATGCACAGTTATACAATTCTTTATATTTTTCTGCAAAAACATTACAAATATCCATTTCGTCATGTTTGCCATCAATCATATTTGATACAGGAGACTCGTGATTATTCAGTCGTTTGACCTCACTCCATAAATCACGTTTATTTTGAGATACAAATGCTTCAGCCATACGTTTAGACCTGATTTGATTTTGTTGTGCTTTCACTTGCCGCACAGCTTTTCTGTATTCTGCGCGAGTGGAGCGTTTAATGTTGGATAACGGACCCTGTTTTGTTAGCTGGGAATACCGGTACTTAATACTGAGTATTGATTCCACGTCTATTGCACAAATCTGTGCCATCCAAATGAATTGCCCACACAAAAAACTCAAAATTTTTGCAAGTATTTTATTTTACAACAATAATTACCATGGCAACGCTTGTCATAAAACGTCAAAAACGTCATTATTTTGTAAACAGTGTTCTCTTATAGATGCGTCTCATATATAGGACGGTATGCAATAATGGGTTCCACCAGAGATTTTGCCGTACCGGTTCCACCAGAGGCCAAAGTGGCAAAACGGAAGCGAACATTTGAATAGTGTCGATCCTGGCGGTGACACTGAAGTTTGCCGTACCGTAAAACTTCTAATAAACGCCCGGGCGTCTATTGATTTCAGTTACACTCTAGACCCGGCGTCTGATAGAACCCGGCATTTATTAGAACCCGGCGTTTATTAATTTCAGTCGTTGTCTGGACCCGGCGTTTATTGGAATTGGCGAAGCCTGTGTTACGATATGACAAATCGGACGACAGTTTAGATATTAAAAGCTGGAAATTCCCGACTGGGACTCGCTGACATTGTCAATATTAGTATCTATACGTTGCTATGTTACACAATCACGTAGACCCGGGTCTATTAGAACCCGGTGTCTAATAATTTCAGTATACCTGAACCCCCAGCGTCTGTTAGAACCCGGCGTCTATTAGAAACCCAGCGTTTATTAGAAGTTTTACGGTATCCCCAATAGTGACGGCAGTTTTCATTCATAAAAAGACGTTTTGGTCACAGATATTCATTCATAAAAACGCAAATGTGGTAATTCCTCAGTCTGACCGCCAGGGGGATTGTTCGCTTCCGTTTTGGCCTGAGTGGGCTATCTTTGTATAGAAAATATTTGGTTCCACTCTTTCATCGGCCACGAAGCGTACCACTAGCTTGGCTCCATACCTCATCAGAGGCTGACATGAGTTGGCCGTATTATTTTATTAATTGTTCAAGATTTTCTTCCCAGATCAGGCACATACCACTTCCAATTCCTCATTGAAAATACCAGTATGGTCAGCTCCTGGTTTAAAAGTGTTGCCAAGTTAATAAATTGAACAAACTTTATTTAGCTGTAGTTGTGAGCAACATATTGGAAGTGATCCGCTCACCTTGTTGACAGTTCCACCAATCTCGCACTCCAAAGTGTCCCCGACACCCATGAGTTACTGGTCGGGCTGTGTTCCTATTTTTCTTTCGTTTTTATTATTCTTATTATTCTTTATAGTGAATTCCTCAAAATTATTGTGTTATTGGTAATAGGCTAAGCCTACATTTCTATTCTGAGAGAGGAACTACAGAATAGAATGATAAAAAAATACTGGTGTGTCTGGGTTTAAATCTCCGCCCCGTTTTGGGATTCTATTCCAAATGTCATTACAGTTTCTCCGTTGATTTTGTCATGATCTTATGCTCTCGGTAATACGTCCATAGAAATTGGCATCCGAGTTCTACGTCCTGATCTCGTATCATAATGCTCCAGAATCATGTCGTGGACAATTATCATTGAAAATTTGGTGCCATATTGATTTGAATGTATTCGCATAACGTCCCGTGTGGTTATCATGCAGAAGTTAGTGAGTCATAGTAATAAGTAAGTTGTTCCGATGGTCCAAACGTAGAACTGGGAAAATCTTTCTTTCAAACCTTAAAATTTTAGTATGTAGTACCATACACACTTTTGCGTGATTTTCAAAAGTATGCCACGTTGGTTGTTTTTATTTAACAATCACATGTAGCGGGGTGTACAGTTGTATATGAGATAGGCCCACAACCCTCCTATACTATGGTCGGCATCTGTTGAAAATCTTGAGACTGAAGCCCCTCGATTTCCCACTCCCAAATATACACCACTCCCACTACCAAATTTTCTGATTGATAATATTTTTGTGGAAATTGGTGGTCGAATATTTCAACAAACTATTGGTATTCCCGTGGGTACAAACTGTGCACCATTATTGGCAGAGCTGTTTTTATACTCATATGAATCAGATTTTATCCAACATTTACAACGAGGAGCTTCTAAGAAACTAACATGTAATTTTAATTTCACTTTCCGATACATAGATGATGTATTGTCGCTAAAAAATCCCAAGTTTGGTGATTATTTGGATGTCATATATCCTAAGGAACTTGAAATTAAGGATACTACAGACTCCGCTAATTTTTCCAACTATCTAGACCTGAGGTTGGCGATTGATAATGATTCTAACCTGTCAACTAGATTATATGACAAACGTGATGATTTCAATTTTTCCATAGTCAATTTCCCTTTTCTAAGCAGCAACATTCCTATGTCACTGGCATATGGTGTGTTTGTTTCTCAACTTATACGCTATTCCAGAGCTAGTTGCAAATATGAGGACTTTGTCTATCGAAGTGCCCAGCTAGTCTCTAAACTGCTGCGACAAGGATATGTTTTACCAAGACTTATAGCTGCGTTTAAGAAATTCTATGGACGTCATCATGATCTGGTTGATAAATACAGCAAATCCATGTCTGCCATGCAACTAGATCTATTTTCATGTTAATTTTGGGGAATTCATGACGGGTGCCACTAGTGAGGCAGGAAATGCTCACTCTTTCCGGAACATCTGATATCACCTCCTAATGGCCATTTTTGGGGGTTCATGAGTTTCCCTGTCATTTTTGTTTTCTCTCACTTCGTATGCCTGATATGACTTTCTGTCCCCGGACTATGAGATTGGATAACGGACCCTGTTTTGTTAGCTCGGAATACTTAATACTGGGTATTGATTCCACGTCTATACAGCCCATCATCAAGAGTGATATCAACTGTATATCCGACGTACCATTGATTGTGACTAACAATGTACGCTTTGTTGAACTATAATTGTCTTACCGTATGTTAAGTTATATGATAAGGTGTACATATCCAACTCCGATTATATCCACCCCTGAAGTTCACTAACTATTTTTTATATAAAGTTTTTGTCGGATTCAGTGATTGATCATAGTGTTATGTTTATTATTCTTCATTTGCATAGAAACCCCATACACATGTACAGGTCGAAATGTTTAACCTTCTTTGCTTTGAAAACAAATGCAAATAATGAGCAGAGGCAATGAAAAATCAGAGAGCAGCAAAATTGGTCGAACAGTAAAACTGGTTGACATACTAAATGTACAATTTGGTGCAGAATCCGACTTATGGAATTCGTTAAACGCTTCGTCGCTGTGAGCGTTGTTGTCGCTACAACTGCATCCCCACTCCATTTCCACATTCATTGACAAAACTCCATGCCAAGTATGGCATCTGATGAGGCCATTACCACAGTCCACTCCCCTACGAGCCCTCTCGCGAGGGGGGCGAAATACCGTCTTTTGTACGCCATAACCCTAAGCAACTGCAGCTCAGCAGCATTGGCCGACTCGACTAGCAGGAGTCGGGCTGATCTGTGCGGCCACTGCTTATCACTGGCAGAGTCGACGCGCGGCAGGCTATTTTTAGCGCACCATTGAAGACGGGTCCCGGCTAAATATGGAAACGGTTAGAAGACAAGTCGCTGTCTATCGGGTTTTGTACACAGCGGTTTGTTGTGTGCGTTGCGGCTGTGTGTGCGGTTGGTATATGTTATCAAGCTTTGCAGTTGAGGTGCGGCATATATTGCCACAGTGCTTGGCTCTGTAAAGTTGTAATTCCACATGTTTGAGCCTATTTTGGGGGTACGTTGATGCTTGATTTATCTCGTGCTGGCTCTGGGAGTTACGTTGATATGTTTGGTATGGCATATGCTTGAATGTTTGGAAATCGTTTATATTTTTTTTTTCGAAATGTGTCGGGGGCAAGACGTCATTGGATCAATGAGGGTGCTACTCAAAATGAAATTACATAACAACATTGCCCACCCCCTCCCCCTCCCACCCTCAGACTCACGGGAACATCAGTTGTTCAGCACTCGCACAACGTGCAGGCTGCATCTGCATAGACGTCATACAGGGGATGAAAACATAACACGAGAGGGGTGCGGGTGAGAAGGGATGATAACAAACGAAAGGGGGTTGCTATACAGAGGCGGGGGAGTACGTTATTGATTAGTTATAGTCCGGCTGTGTCTCGACATGAATTTCAGCTATAGACTGAAGAATACTGACACCGAACCATGCCTTGTAAAATCTTGGGCCCACCAAACCCCAAAACAACATTGTCGGATTTCACACTCGACACTTTCTCCAGGCCACCAGACCCTTCTAAAAATAGATCTACGGAAAAAAAATATGATTCAAACCCTGTAAATGTATTCAGCCTATTCAACACCGAATGTGACTAGGGTTTGTGCGTCACGGGTTGATTATATGCGAAAACCTTCAAAAAATGAAACAGAGAGAGAGATGGAGTGAGGGGAGGAAAATTTGTCTTGATGATGATATAGAAAAGTGAGAGCCTGAGAAATGCGACACGGTCCCATGTTGCTATAGCGACCTTGACGTCATTCCGTTGCCAAGCGACGACCCTCCCGCGTCATGGGGAGCCGTCGGACGGTGCAGGGGGGTGTAAATCTGGGTACCCCCTCCTTTAATATTTGCGGGTGATCCATACATATTTATCGTATGCGACGGACCTTTTTGAGCAGGAAAAAGCAAGGTGGGTTGATGTTCGGTGGTTGGGTTGTTTATCAGAAATCTAGGTGAGTTGCTCCTAACATCTTTAATTACTTTGCACTTGCACAAAAGCAAAATAGCAAGCGTCTGCCTGACATAAACATTGGCTAGTTTGCATGCAGTTGTTCCCAGTGTTAGACATTTCGAACGACCAGTTACTCGATCCAGGGCAGTCGGCAGACATATGTCCTGTCACGCTGTTTCTTGTTGACGATGTCGATTACTTGTATTTGTCGCAATCCTAAATTGATCACAATTCCCACCATTTTATGATAATGAGACTGCTTGTACGTTTCGTAATAAATGGACAACTTATTCTCAAGGTTCGGCCCTATACATGTTGCCTTGCGCAAGATGCCACCCAATACTCTGGTCTATCGCAATTGCATCAATTCCACTGCATATCCTTGCACGATGCAACACCAGTAATTTTACTGTGACAATTTCTATAATTCTTGCCTAGGTACAATCTCGATGTATGTACTTAGGGATGTGCATGACATGTAGTTATTCTATATTGGTTGGATTCCTAGTAATCACTCCAGATAACAGACATTCTATCAGGGAGACGGAGCTGTAGCTCACGACTCGTCTTTGCTGACGACTATTTTCGTGACACCTTCTTGAATTTTCCAACTGCAAACTCGTGTGTGTCAGGACTCCAGTGCACTGAGCTGGGACAGTGACGTGCGCCGTGACCCACTTCTTGATCATCTCAATGTAACACATGCATTTTTAATCGCCACCTGTATTTTATTACCAATGAACTTTCGTATCAGGTTCATAAAATGTTGTTCATAGTGAAAACGAAATCGACAAAGAACTGTATACTATACACATTCAGTTATAGAGATTTTAACATGAATATGCCATGCACAGTTATAGATATATATATATTTGAACAATCAAATGTATGTATGTCAACGATCTAAGGTCATCACAGTTGAGAACAATCAACGTATTACTAGAAATATCCATGTATGTGATACAATCGAATCAGAATTCAAGAAACATCAAATTTAGGGGTAAACAAAAATAGCATCATTTTTCGTGTACGCTATTCCACAGGAAAAAATAGCGGCATATTATTCATTTCTTGCATTGGCCTGTGCATATATCAAGATATTCGATAATTGTTCACTGGATTATAGCGTGGGATTTGAGTCACGACATATATCGTACGTTTGTACACTCTTCATATCGATTCTAGGAGTGATTCAGGTACAATGGTTGTGGTATGGAGACGAGTCATTGGACAGGAGTAGGCATGTTTGGTAGGTGCAGAGCTGTACCGTGGCACCATGTGATAACGACCTCTCTTCTGATAGTTGGCATCGTTAGGCATCGGTTGCTCCTTCTGAACAAGGTGGTTCACAATACTCTGAAATAGAAATGACGGTTTGTTTGAATCGACAGTGTATAAGACTTTTGGTCCGATTTACACACAACGTGATTTACATGTATCTTCAGAAATATTGAGATCGTTGTGTGTCCTCATTTAGATGTTTTAGCAGCTCTTTGATAAACTGAACACACTTCTTATTTCAAGGTTATGCAGAATCAACCATCCCAAAAAAACGAGCCCCGCAGCATAGGTTTAATAACACGATGACCTATGAATTCGATATGTTGCTGTACACACCCACCCGGCTATGATGGTGTTGCATGCTATGGAATTGTGTTCTTGTTCGCAATGGGATTTTGCCCTGAAAGCTTGTAAATTTAATCAAAATTTAAAATCATATAAATAGTTCTTAACACTTTATACTCGTGTGCAGCAGAGACGAAAACTTTATCAAACGACTCGATGGATCCCAGGCGTTTATTGCTTCATTTGCAGAGACCACAAACTAGTCAAACCAAATTAATATCGGTAGGCGTCCTCTTGAGAATATAGCTTGAATCAATATATATGTGGCCTAAAAACACTAACAAATATATCATACACTGTGCTTAGTTATCTTGGGTTTGTTAAATGAGAACTATGGCGTCCGTATCATATGCATACGATGTCATACCAGCATGTGTTGCAGGAAGCATGCAGTATATCCAGCAGATCAATGCATGGCCCATTTGCATTATCCATTGACTTTGGTGGTGGGAGGGGATCACATGATATCCACGGGCCAGCGCCGCCTGCTGGCGCCCTATGTAACTAGTAGAGCCACACCTCTCCCATACCATTCCATCTCATTCATGCGTCACGTGGTGGGAATGGCCTCATCCCATTGGCTGAATCCTTGGGGTTGCCTCTTGCACGTGGTTTTCATGTCACCAGTCTGCCAAAAAAAACAATGGAACACAGGTATGAATCAACAACATAGGGCAGGTTTGTGGCCAGTCCTTAATTTGAGTGCTTAACAAAACACTTCTCCACGTAGCATTAATTGAACATGCAGCTGTAAACTTTTTTTCACAGGGTTCCTTACAAGATCTCTATTGATCCACACAACGATTGTGGTGACACATATACATTTAAACTCAGTATTCCATGTGCAAATTAAATTTTAGGTTAATGATGAAAGGTCACAATATTAGTTCAATGATATGAGAAATCCGGAGAGTGGGTGGTTGCTTGATCAAACTGAACATGATACGGTTGACATGACACAGATGGGTTTTCAGGTAACTCCTTATGATGATAAGTGAGGAGTAACTGAGAGAATGTGTTTCCAAAAATTGTATTACTGTACATTGATAGAAACATCGCCAGGGATATATACGTGTGTATACCCGCCTTTATACTTTTGGTTAGATTCTAGCCCCAAACGAATTGGAAGGGAATTATCAGAGAATACATGTAAATGTAAAATACACGTGCATGTATATCAACATCGGTACAACTCAGTCCTCCAAGAAAACCAGTTATTACTGCCTCATCCAAACCTCAGAATCACAACCTCAAACTTTGCATTGTTGGTACTGCTGTTCTCGTTGTTTTACAACGAGTAGAAGTTGCAGAAAATGCAAACACATGTAGCTATAAAACATCAAGAAATATTCTATCAGCCATAACTTGTGTTATTTATAATTCTCTTCTGTTGGAATCATCTCCTTGAAGTGTGTATTTTATTACACGAGATTAAACCAAGTAAATTGATAGCTTGCGGGTGCAGACCAAAGATCGGGGACACCAAACAGAAAGGATCGTAATTAGAGAGAAAATGATACGGTTCTTGTTTTATTCTCGGTAACAGACGAAGATGAGCGTGTGTATTTTTTCCTTGTATTTGTCAGTCCAGCTCTGAAATTGCTCTGAATGTCAGGATGACCTTGCCCACTGCAATGCTCGTTTTTTTCTGGTATGTATGGTGTCGTATGTCCGACGGGCCTATACGTCAATACTTCAAAATCCAGTTTGCTGCACCTCCTCGTTCTTCAAATCTAACCACACAAACTGATATTGCATCTGAACAGTGACGGAATTCTTATCATCCTTAAAATGTTGTTTCGGTAACCTTCACTGTACATATTATACGCAATCCATGTAAAATCAAAGGTGCAACTTCATAATCCAACTTTTATCTGTCGATACAAAGGCTAGATTCGCATTCAAATACGTGTCCTATTTAGACAAAAACTACATCGAAACCTCAATCATTGATCTCTGTATGATAAAGATTACTTCCAAGAACGAGACAACTGTACAAAAGATATATTCACAACATGGTGGAAAACCTGGATAATGTAGTCAGCTACGTGTCGCGATCAATAGATTGAGTCAACAGCTTATCCACCTTGTATTTTGGTAAATATATCTGTACTGGTGGATGTACAATGTAATTTAGTATATCCAACCCTGCCGATAACCCAACTATACTATACTCTTTTTTGCTGATATTTTCGTGATGCCAAATGGTATCGTACTATAACTTGGTATACTCCATCTGGGTGTTCAATGGCAATTTTCTACCTGATTTTAGAGTTCTATCGCCAAAATTGTGAAAGTTGGCAATCTACCCCAATGTTAAATTCCAACCCAAAATGGGTTCTCGAGAATCTGAGCATATGCGGAGATTTGGTTTTGTTTACATCCATCAGGATTTGAAGTATTGTTATAATTTTGGACCAGAACACACATTGGACTGTATTCTGCAGCAACATATTGATTTGGAGAGTTTGCTCTGTTACAAAAGCGACAAAACGTACAAAGTCGTGTGAGCACCCAGAAGTTCAATGCTTTGGCTAAAATTAACATTGCAGTAGATTGCCAACTTTTCCAATTTTCGTGATAGAAGTCTGAAATTCGGTAGAAAGTTGCCGTTTGACTCACTGATGAAGTATGCCAAGTTATAATACGATACCATTTAGCGTTGCAAAAATATCAGCAAAAAACGATGTAAACGAGGTAGAAAAATCAGAGTATAGCCGTGCCGTGTGTGTAAAAGGAAATTCGGTCAACGCATGGTACGGACATCTTGCTTCACTTTGGTATCTTGTTTACTTGCTGGTAGACATTGACTACAATTTGCAATCGTTGTTCTATCCTTCACTAGTGCACTAAAACGTTCTTGTTGTGATGACGGGGCCATATCGGGGCAGGAAATGCTCACATAGAGATGTATACATCATGTGGGATCACATGATAGTAATGTAGGACATGAGTATTTTTTTTTCTCTGTCAAAAAATTTTCACGTGAAAGTATCTCATCCCAGAGAGATTAGCTGCATTTTTGCTGGGGGTTGTTTTCTTGTACTTGACGTGTATCTGTGACAGGAACCTCGCTTGAACCTAAAACTGCCAGCGGTGCAGCCCATGTCAAAAAGTACCACCGCCTAAAATCGTGAAGCACTATCCGATTGCGATCACAGATCACGCCGTTTCTCTATGTGTCATGTAGTATTGGCATTGCCTCAGTTCATCGCTCTGGGACTCTGTTCGATTTATGGAACGGCGAACGAAAATAGCACCGGCGAGTTTATTTTTAGATAATGCCCATACCGATGGCATCGGCACTGATAGAGATGAACGCCAGATCCGTCAAATAAATTGAGCATCGACGCTTTCCAGCTCATTTCTCATATTATTCAGATAGTGTCGCCATTCAATACGTCCACACCCCCTTCTCTCTGAGACTCAAAGCTCCCACTCTCATATTCTAAAGACACGGTAACTTTTTAAAAAATGGTCATAAAATCGTGGTATGTTTTCACTTTTGATTTCCGGTCACCACGATATAAAACAAATCATAAAATATGAGTTGAAGCATGGGGTAAAGTACTTACATCCCATTGATCCTTGCAATATTTGAAAATTCCTTCAGTTACAATACTCAAATTGTGCATACCGAAAGTAACGAACTGTTATCAATGTACACGTATGTGTTATATATAAGCGGCTTTCTCGTGCGAGTGTATTTGATATATGCACGGTACTCTATTTCACTCCACGCTCAATTCCCTATGGGTACGTATCTTATTTAGCGGTCGTAATACAATCAAGTCGAACGTTTGTCCAGCTGCTGGCTCAAGCTCTTCCAGTGTCTTATCAGCATTGTCACACTGTCAATAGCGGAAATATAATATCAAACAATATTTAAAACTCAATGTATATTGTTGATTTTACATTGTAAAGTTTTCTATGCTCCTAGAAATTCGCTCAATTTCGTTTAATCATCATCATTTTTCTTTGTAATCATCTTCGAACTTTGGGCTGACTAACATTTTCTCCGTGCACTTTGTGCGTGATGTATGAACATAAACACGCATCGCGTCCGAGAGAAACAGCTCGTGGCCACGGCGCTGACCATGGTGAAATGTCATGGTCTAGCCTACTTTTCCGGGGAGTGGAGGGCGTCTTCATGTGATGGAATGTGATTGCGAACACCGGCAACAGACGGACAGAAATCCTGTCAAGTGCCGACTTTGGCATATCCCCCACCTACACTTGTTAATTGCCTCCCACTCTTCCGAACATCATGTATTCATTCTCCCTACTCGTCCCCGTTTTATTCACAAGTCTTTCGCTCGTTCTGCCCCTTTCATACCTACACACCCACTGTCATTGACTTGACTCATCCGAGGTTTTTTCATGGTGGGGATATTGGTCGCTTTTGGTGCTGGTTGAATTGCAACGCAAGAGAAGGAAAAAATCTCATCCAGCCACCCACCCACGATTGGAGCGAGTGGGGGAAAAGTTCCGAAAGTTCACTGGAATTAAGGTTTCCAACAGTGACGCAATTCGACCAGACGACACAGAATTCGTTTTTTGCCTTATCTCTGAAATCAGACTCCCCCTCCACCCTCTATACCCGTCCCCCTCTTGCTAGCCTCACCCACGGGTTATCTCTGTGATTTCCCGTCATTTTATGTCGTTGAGGGAGGGGACGTTGACCCAGTTTCCAGTCGGCTGAAGTCCTGTGTCGCAAACGCTCCGCATACCTTCACTTCCAACCAATCCACTTCTCACAAACCCCGCACATGGACAAGAGTGGTCAACAGGCACACTTAGGTTACGGACACGCCAAATTATTCCACTCCCCCGCGCTTACAGATGAACCCTCGTCCAATGTATGCATTTACCAAAATCCTTCGACGTCATTCCGTCTTCTCTTGTAACTTTCTGTCATAATTGCCGTGCGCTTTAAAGACTTTACTCCTACAACTTCCAGAAGATGAGCAATGGAGGGGAAAGACCTATTTCTTCCCCTATATCAGAATCAAATTGATGACGTCATGAGAACAGATTTGACCTTTCATGAGTGGTGTCCTCAGAAGGTCGGCCCTACCCCCCCCCCCCCCCCACGCCATACCATGGACCAGTGTGCTTCTACAAAGCCTTGTCCTTGGTGTTGTCCGTGAAATCCTGAGCTCACTTCTCGGATGAAAAAGCTTGCCGTAACATTGAACAGGTAGGTTCTTTGATTGTTTTGGACGATTTCTGTTGTTGACGTAATTGAGATTCTTATTATATCTTTTTTTCAATGTGGCGTTGATAAACACTATTTTCTCTTCCTACTCTCAATTCTGAAATTGTGAAATTTTGTTCGACCGAAAATTGAAAATTTGCGAGTTGGGTAGGAAATTTGAAAATCATTAGTAAAAGGGACACGTTCGTGTACATGAACCTTTTCCGGACAATTTTGGAGAGAAAAAAGAGCTGAAAAATATCCAATGATCAATGATACAGAAAAGAGGTCCTGTAGTTATCAAGCCCTGCTCGGGTCGAGTAAGGTGTGCATGATTTATTATCTTGAAATGTGCAATCCGTATTTCGATATCGCCATGATTGCTAAACATTTAGAATTTGAACAAAATTACTGAAATTATTGTTATGAGAATGATTTACATTTTGTGTTAATAATGCGCAACTGTTTTTTTTTTTCACTTTAAGGGTGTTATTCAGTAGAGATCACCACGAGGAATATGGAAAAAATATTGTTTGTATTGTCGGTCATCATAATCTTAATCTTGCATTGGTCTGTATTGTATTTGCATTGTTTTTCATATGAAAATGGAAGAAGACAACGCCTGGATTAATGTATAGCTGGGTGGCTTCTTAATCATGCAATTCTCAATTGTTTGTGTTCGATTACCTCATTTGAGTACTAAATAATAATCCACATTATTTTCATAAAAGGTAGCTGTCTGTCGTCGAGAAAAAAAGTCAAATCTCTGTAAGATGATCATTCATTTTCACGACATAGTCGCAATTATACCCATACACCAAGTTCATGGTCATTTGATAAAATTGTGGAAATACTGACGATAATGACCTCGGCTATTACCGGTCACGGCGTACTGATGTCAATTGGTTGTGTTTGCATAAACCATGCACTAAATACACATAATTGATAACCTCCCTAAGGACAGCCTGTAGATTTGTCCGGGACCTCTTCAAGATCAGCAATTTCCGCTGTGTGAGATGTTGCCACTGCAACTGTTAAGCATGGTGAGGGTCGTGGTCACAATGGCAGAACAACACATTTACATGTAGGTCTACGTGCCTGAGAGTGTTGACAGTTTAAAGCAACTGCCTGGAAAATATATTAAATTTCAATTCGACACATCTAACACAAGATATCAAAACATGTGCATGATGCTTTTTCGATTACAATCCGTTCGAGTCGTATTTCCATCCGTGTGAACACACGTCATGCGAGTTTCGTCTATATTAACAAATAAAGTGTATCTATCAAACCCGAGTTTTAAATAAATGCCCAAAACTGCCCTCAAAAGTTCACATCAAGTACTCCTCCCAGTTTGTATATATAGGGTAATTATAAGAAAATGCTCGGTAATTTACCTAGGTATGTGGGGAATTGTCAGCCCACCATGCACTTTTATGCAATGTTTACATCTACGTTTGATGGATACATTTCATGTATTTACATTTAAAATCCCACGAGAAACGCCTGTTTCAATCAGTAAAACTTTACAGCGGACTGGTTGTAGTCATAGTACTTGATGTGAGTACGCTCATTGAGTTAATTTCGCATGTTTAGTATGAAATATATGTCACATGTTTAATACGAAATATAATCTAAAATATTGCCTTTTCTAATAGGAAGTCCCCTTAAATGTGTACCATAATTGCCTCGTTGTATATAAAATTGTGCATATTTCCTCATCACGCGTGAAGGTGAAATGAGGGACATTATGCTGTTTCATATGAAACACCTGAGTACTATCTAATTCCTCTGGTCTTTCTCCACGACAGACATCTCAGTACACAAAATGACGCTAAATGGTGTGGGCGTAGGTGTATGTCTTTAATGGAGCATGGCATTCAGATCACATATACATTCCACTGCCACATATGATTGTTAAATCCAAAGACATCCTGTTAATTTTCATAATGACAGTCTTCTATTGACAGCAGTAGCACAAAATCTATGACACATTGCGCATCTTTGGACAGTGGTTCCAATTTTGTGAAACTGCTATTTCCATTACTAATCGGAGAGACAGAACGTTTTGTGACATGTAATTTCAACATGAACCAGCTAACGAGAAAACACAACTGTTTCCAATCATGATCATGCTACATTCACTTGTATAACCCGATGAAAATCATCAACCTGTGTTATTTTTGGTCGGATCGAGTCCAAGACTGATGAGTGCGACTATGCAGTTCTTGTTGAACAGATGCTCATGTCCTTCTGGTGTAGTGACGTGGAGGGAATTTACTCGTAACACGGAACTATAACCCTTTTCATTTCCTACACACCTGGTTCGCTATTGATCGGCATACATTATACAACAGACAACAGACCTTCAGCCCTATTGACAACGCTCAATACTATATATAACCTGAGCGGATACATATTCAGTAATAGTTGTGTGTGATATTTACAATTACATATATCTTCCAAAATGGAATTGTTAGATGTCGCACACGTTCATTCAGAGAAATAGATCATATTCAAGGAAAGCAACAATCATTTTTGATACGTTATCAACATTGATCCGATTTTGGGTGACAAAAATATTCAAATGTAGTAAAGTGGTCGACTGGTAAACCGTATGTCACCCCTGGACAAAGATATGATGCATGACGTAATCTGCTGGACCGAGGTGTCATAAAAAATCAAGGGGTTACAAACGTTGCTTACGTCATCAGGGCACGATAACTCAATATGTAGGTTTACTCGCCCCCCCCCCCCCCTTCCCTCCCAATACCCACCCTCATTGGCAGCAAGCTTCGAATGCAAAGAGAAGGCCCTATACTAGTCTTTTGGATGATAACAGTCCACAGAATCATTTACTTATCTTCCTGGTGTTGCAATGAGAAGTGGAGGGGTATTTATCATTGAATCAATAAAACATAGGACACGGAAACTAAGTCCTCATCACCCGTAGCTCTAAGTGACTACTACTTCGGGTTTTTTGGCAGCTACTTTCTAGACTAGTTATATGCAGTAACACGATGTTGCAGACACGATATTTGTAATTTTGAGGTCTGCCTCTTCCATCAGCATGCTCAGGTTCGTGTTGTGAATGAGTTTGTGTAGTGGAGCCACTGGTGCATCAGCATGGCACACGAGGAGTTCTGCTAGGTCAGGTACAACTGAACTTACCCTACTTTGTCGTTTTGTTGTTGTTGTCGTTCCCCTTCGTTGTCGTGAACGTAAACAAACATATCCAAGGGCGTGATTCGTTACAGATACAGATAAGAAAACAAAATTTCCAAAAAAATCCAACCAGCGGTCACTGTACTTCACCCTTTGGAAAAGAAAGGCACATATCACTACTCCACTTTCCCATCGTTTCAACCCTGGACCGAACTGTCGACTGGGGGATGGGGGGTCCTTGCACCCCACAAGCCGAGGGGAGGGGTGAACTAGATTACAAGTGCTGGACGCCCTTTGACGTCATCACGGTGATCCCCTCTGCACACCCCCCTCAATCCGTCCGTCCGTCTGCACGGCGTTAAGGCCCCACAGCAGTGGTTGGCCGGGTTTCCCGCGTTTTCCAGCCAGTCGTCTGCTTTCGTCACTATCTTCAATATTTTACGTGTGTCGGCGCCCGGGCCCTTGCTTCAGTCAATGGACCTGCGTCACTGGCGACTGGCAGCCCAGAGAATGGGGGTTTAAAGCGGGGAAATTCCAAGGCGCGGACTAAACACACGTGCGCAGGGGTGGCAGCCCGCGTCGACCACTCCGCAAAATCATCAACTTGTAGGTGCCCACGCCTGCAAGTTGCCCATTTTTCGTTACTTGTCGCCTAAGACAACGATACACATCACCTCCTCCGTCAAACGTAGCGAGTAGCCTTCGCATTCGGACATTTCCCAACTAAAACACGTCCTGGATTGGTGAATGAGTTGCCACCGAACCCCCCTCGCGAGGTGGACGCTGCCGGCATAGATAGAGCGAGCACATGGTCCCGTGTTACGCTAGACTCCGGGATCCACTGTAGAACCGTCCACGTTAGGAGAACACGCCGGTGTTCACCACGCCACGCCCGGGAACTCGTGTGCCAGGTGTCCAGAACTGACAGGGTGAAGCACTCAACAAAAGGAAACCAATGTTTTGGTTTAGGACTTTTTGAACTGTACATTTTCGGACCATTACGAAGTTGCAATTTGCATAAGTGTGCATTCCCAGCCAGTTTTACATGTTTGCAATTTCATCAACGGACATCAATTTGAATACAACTTTTAGACTCTTGGCCAACACCCGGACATTTCTGCTGTTCATTTGATAGCAATCGTATTGTTGTCAAGTCTCGATAATAGTGCATACTGCGACAAATAAGAAACATTTCGTCAGTTTTGCTGGTTCAACCACGGACTAAATGCGGAACTGACCAGAAACTCGGGACTTGGCACCTGTGTCACAGCACTGAAGGAGCCCGCCAATCAGCCGATTCGACACGTCAAAAAGGTCAGTCAACAAGCCCAAGTGGACATTAAATTGCAGTGCAGCAATTAATTATGTGGTCTTATTTTAGGCGATGTTATCTTGCAAAACAAGATAGATTCCAAGCAATGTTCTCAAGTCGGCACACATGCCGTCCTCATGGCGATACCTCTAACAACATAAACAGAAACCCACGCAAATCCCGCTCGTCCAATCACCGAGCGAGGTGTCTCGTGGCCAACTCGCGACAATTCGTCGTTAAATCCAGGCACCGACCCACCCCAGCTATATATATCTGCCCTTGTTGGGCCCCTTTTGCTCCCCCTCCTTGCCCCCCTCACGAAAAACCACCCCACTTATCCTGGGGAGATGCAAAATGCTGACCCATTTCGTCCAATGTGACATTTCCCGCACGCGGAAGTTGTGGCTATGACCTTTCCAATGAAGGTCTATTACTGAATTAGCTCATATTGGCACAAATAAACAAACACTTCCCCGGTGTTTTTCATCACCCAGGCTCCGGGCTTTATTACTCGTCGCGGATTTATCCAGGAAGGAAGTATTTGCTACGTTGCCGATGGAGTTTGTATTAATATACTTCAGTACAACAACAGGCATCATCTGCAAGCAGAATGTCACGACAGTATGAACGAATGTATCAACACGTAAAACGCAATCATATAGTTTCATATATTGGAGTATGTATCCAATTGATGACATTAAGTTCTGGGATGCATTAATAGGTGAACGTTTGATATTTAGTAGCAGCACGAGTGATTTCGTTGTTTTCAAGCATTCGAATGATTGCTGCATCCGCTTGGTTTCATATCCTTACATTGTTCGATGTATGTTCAACATATAAGCACAATAGTGTACATCAAACAGCACCGTGTACTTGGTTATTTCATGAAAATTAACATGCTCATTTCATATGATTTGCAAACATCATGGATCAATATGTTCACGGATCTGGCATTGTGATCACATAGATACATGTACGCGTGTGTTCATTTCCATAGAAGGCTTGATTCCACATATGCTAACCCAGAACGTGTATGACATTATACAGTGTCTCAAAATCAACATAACAACGACGCCAAAGCCATTGGGTGAATGTAGGCCAGTGAAACATTTTAAAAATCAACATCTACTGTCAGACAAAGCTGAGTTTGCTTATTTGCACTAATGCCATTATACACCTGCTAAAAAATATAATCTGCGGCGTGTCGTGACAACATATCGAGAAACATTCACGACCGCAAACCATATTAATGAATGAACCGACAAGATGTAATATTAGTGGGTTCTTCTCCCTACCCGGCGTGTATCAATTAGAATTTGACACCTTATTCTAGAAATGTGGTCATCTAGACAGACTCATTCACAAACAAGGAGGAATTCACGAACGATCCATTGTATGTTGTAGTAAACAACACGATGCAGTGGAACAGAATGTATACATCATTATCATACCGCTAGTATAGCCAGATTTTGTTGATGCCAATAGAAAACTCACAACTTCTGGAATATAATGGAAGTTCAATCAAACTTCCACGTTGGCTTCCTCTGGGGCGGCCAGTGTGAAAATATAGTTGTTTCTATTGAACACAAGGTGGCATTAGTACGTAACTGCTCAACAATTTATTGAAACTATCGACAGAGTTGTTTGATAAAGAGGATAGCCGATATATATATCCTATATGGCATGCTGCAAGATTTGATTAATTATAGTCCTTCGAATATTCCCGACCAGTGCCGCATGTGTGTAGGAAAAGCCCGTTTATGCTCCATTTAGTATTATCGATAGGACTGTCGTATGGTGCAGCCACATGTGACTGACCATGATTGTGGCATGCATCCATAACTGGAGTTATGGATCTGTACAGGTCTACGTTTTAATCTGGTCTCCCAAAACACTTCTTCCATAAGTATCAGAAATGGAAGTTTTAAAAAATGATAATCTGATAAGGGCATGTATGAGTGAAATCGTTGTAGTCTTGAGATATTTTTTTAGTCGCCCATTCTTTGACATTGCAGAATTCAAAGAACACATGTACTTCAAACAATATATATGTATTTACATTTCACATGAAAAAATCAATATAATATCATTCAATTTTTTAACACAGCGCGGAAGAAGTTCAGCCACTTGTCATTGCTGAAGACTCGACAGATTCATGCTGCTTAAAAATAGGAATCACGCTCCCTAATCCGCATGTAACTAGCATACTTGTACTAGTAATAGATCTATTATTCATCAACTAACGCCCATTGGCCATGCATAGGACGATATCACTAAACGGCTTGAACAAACAATAGGCTCTCGATATATACATGCAATTTTCCGTGACCGAAATCAGCATTTTGCCAGTAAATGTTTTAGACTCTGGATGAAAATCATGCGAAGTTTTAACCATATATTTCAGGTGACTAATTCTCGATGTTAAACTGGTATTTGGTAAGGCCAGTGATCACAAAGAACCTTTAAAATGATCTGTGACACATGATTCCGTGCTACCTGAATCTTGTACTAGATCTTTGTCTGGTTCAAATGTATACACTCAGATATGCAGAGCCCAAATAATATAATAATGTTCTCGCAGTATTGTCGCATTGGCAATTTTTCCAATATTATTTTGCGAAAGTGAAAAACTCTGTGTTCTGTATTTTTGAAATGTTTCATTTTATCGTCCAGGTATCCCCACAAACATATATTCAGCATACAATTTCTTTCGTCACACGTACATCAAGTTGAGTGATATGAGTAAACATATCAGTACTGAACCAATATGAGTGAACATATTAGTAGGCTGATTGCAAGGAGCACCACTGGTTCAGCCGTCTAGGCCTTAATAATTGGCCTTAATCACAACTAGTAAATACAAAAGTCGATATCCCCAACAATCCCCAGCTTACCGTTCAAGGATCGCCATTGCCAGACCAGGAGACGCTTCTGCTCCTGATTTGAGACAAATCTCCTCTTTGGTCATGAAACCTTTCCAACAATTAGCCTTGTTGTTGTGAAACAATATCCTAGAAGGCTACTGTCGCCCATTATATAACGCAAACCTCGTCCGAAGTGCTGAAAACAATTCGGTATACCTGATGCAATGGAAATTGATATTACCAGACATAAGACAAGGGTGAATGTCCTTTACATCATACTGAATATATGAGTTAAATCTGTTTTCTAACGTAAACATGTATTGTTCAAACCGCATTGTTTGGTTTCAGGACATTCTGTGCAAATGAAGACAGTGGTTAATGAATGAATGCATTAATGTTTTTCATGTTCAAACCTCTCATTTACAAACATCTCATTCAAACCACCTGAGGTAAATTCCCGAGAAAATGTACAATATCCTTCGAGGTTATATTTATGTAGCAGATGATTAAAAGGAAATATGTTCTTTTTATTGCTACGGACCTGAACACAGTTTTCATGGTATTTTTGCCCATTGGAACGTGAATTCTTATAAGAAAAAATAAACAACTTATCCATCAAATTCTGTTATTCACAGATATCTTACATGTATATGATGTCAAAGCTAGGACCATATACATTCATTGCATTTATTGAAATTTTCTTGCATATACAGTGTGTTGAAAACAAACTTATGAATTTGCATTGACTATTGGAGAATTAGTTTTTAGGCGCACTTGCACGGGTAATACCCAAATTTATGTGATTACGTTCAGGCGCATTAGTTACATGTTCATACGATAACAATATGAATTTTGTTGGCTCCAGTCTTGATATGTACAGATTACAAAATTCTAAGGAGAACACGTTTATGATGCTCATGCGACATATTTCTCTCAAATATATTTCCAGAGAATATGTCGTGTTTTGGCATATATTATTTTTCTCGTCGAAGATCTCCATTGTAACACAGTGAAGTACGTGTATACGACTGACGAGAATATTTGGAGATAATGTTAACTTAAAATTGCATATCCATCCTTTCCACTTATTTGGAAGTTTATTATCATGATTATGGTTTACTTAGTTTTTGTCATTAAAGCTATTCACCTCCTAGATATCAGTTGAGACATGATCACATAAAAACAATTGTTTCAGCAAATTTGCCTAAAATGAAATAATTATGCGTGTTTCTATTTGAAAGTTTTTGTGACTGGCTGGTGTGAAAATATAGATACTTTATTCTGTTTTTAACTATCGAGTCCAATACGTATATATATAACTATATATTATGAATACATTTGCATATGTCTTGCGAATATGTATTCGAATACAAACTCAATTTTCCATACAGCTATATCATACCCAAACTTTTCTATCTCTGACGAAATATCTTCCTGTCCAATCACTTAGATTTCGTGTATCCATTCATCGTCATATTTTGTTTACTATATCTGAGTGCTTGTGACGTCATCACAGCAAGTGATAGATGCTGCCAAGTAACTGTCCCCTTCAATGAAGTTGAATACCGTTATTTCATTGGCAAATCAGTCAACCAATCTTATCCTTCTAACATTTAATTTGCATACAACACGCTTCATTTGACATGCGTGTCCATCAACCCCACAAAGCAAACAGCCAGAGATGCACACAGTGAACAGGAATATACAAAGCCGAGGAAGTAATGCAGACAATCATTTATCCACTTTACCCCCATTTACAGGGAATCAAATCGCAGGGAATTAGATATCTGTGTGATCACATTGGCTCGTGACGTCAGCAGATTTGGGCTGATGACGTCACGTGGCGAGAACGCTATGTTCGCTAATAATATTTGTGCTACATATATTTGAGAGTATTTTTTTCTCGCATGCGTGCGGAGGAGGTATTGATGTGAGGGTGAGGAGGAGCGGGGTAATGTTTAAAACGGGTGGCTGGGCGTGGAAACTGATAATAATGACGTGGGGCGTACGATAAGATTCATTGATCGTTTTGAGAAACCCGCCACCCCTCTCGCCTGTCAAGGACTCACTCAAACGCACAGCTGTTAAACGTGCGTGGGAGGCTTTCGAATTATCAACAAATAAATGTATCATGTCGAAAATGCGCACAAATGTTTGTGTGACATAATAAAAATGGGATATGTTCCAACATATCGTGTAATGTTTGAAATCTTAAATTCGAAAATAGTGACGATTCATTCATATTTTTTATGTTTATATTTTTCTCAATTCAAAGACATCAGGATCATGTGCATTAGATTTCTCTCCGAAATACACCCGAAAAATTCCGGATTAAGGACTACAAGCTACTCTGAACTACGTCATAACGTCTGAGACTCGCACCAAAATGTTATCTTTTACTCGCTACTCATTCTATCGCGAGCACATGTGTTATATGGAAAAATCCCAAGACGTGCATGAATATCTCCTCGTTAAGAACTTTCTCTAGCAGGCCTAATCACAATTGTACATAACAATAGAACAATTACTTGCTATTTATTCTTTAGATCCTAATTATACTTGTCACTTATTCGTGGGATCCTAATTTCTATTTTTCAATTTACATGAGAGTTAATGTGCACAAGACAATATTGTCTGTTTAAATAACTATCTGCATATACATATTTGTGATTGTACAGTAGTGTAATAGATACCAGTTTCTATCATAATCGTCCATTACCGACATGTTTATTTGAAAAGAAAAGAAGTAAGCGAACAAAACCAAGATCGAATGCTTGAGGTTGTAATCTGAGAGTGCAGTGGCTCTGCGCTTGTGTGTACCGGTATTTCTTGTGAAAATGTTGACGTTGGTGGTATCTGACTGATCTTTTGCATAATCACACTTTCAAATCACATTTTAAGACTCATTCATTGTATACGTTGAGATTGTTCTCGTTTGTACAGCTACAACTTTCCACACAGCGGATCATCATAATATGTCGATCCATTGTATTACTGAAAATTGATTTGATGGATTGATGGATTGGGAACCTGCCTGTGTTCGCAAATTAGTTTTAAAACCAAATGGAAATACAAATGTGTAAATATATGTAAATGTGTAATATAACATATACACTACATCACAAAGTGCAAGTGTCTTTCATTCGTGTGATATTAATATTGTGTCTGTGTGCAGACGTTGTAGACGGTCCAATTAAAGCTCTAAATATCAGTCTATTACCACCAATACAATCAGATTTTCATGATATCATTGGTAAACCAAAAATACAACAATTCTGGAAGGAAAACAAAGCCAGACCAAATATTCACATTCAAAGCCGCAATGGCGTATCAGGGGTGGACTTTGTGCGAAATATTGGTGTTCCACTGTGAACTTGATGGAGTGTACAACTGCCCAACAATGTATAAAAACTAGAAATCCGAAACAAATACCCTGACATAGATTTATGACCATGACCCAATCACAAGCCAAAAGGCTACCGATTAGTATCACAATACAAGAAAATGAAAATACCAAACGTCGATTTACCCATAAACTGCAGCTACATTTACATTTTGTCATATACACTTTTATGGACCTCTTCTAAACATGTAGAGGTGTGGTCGGATAAAATATGTGCAGATGATGTAATTGATTCATGTGGACTTCTGTCACGATTGCACATTACTTGAGTCAAAGTTCATTTCCATGCGAAATGCACGAAACTGCAATTGTAATCAAAGGCTTGTTGGGTAAAAACAGACCCACGGAGGGTAGGCATGAGTGGGTCCGGTTCTGCTATCATTTGTTAAATATAGTAATCTCAACAAAAGGACAAGACCAAAAACGGAATATGCTCAGATTCATTGGGGTAAATAAAACATTTTTTTTTTCAATTTTTGAGACGAAAGTCTAAAATTTTATTATCAAATTGCCGTTTGACTCTCATGGAAAGTAAACCAAGTTAAAATACGATACCATTCGGCATATGAATAAATATCAGCAAAATTAACGGTGTGAAAAGCAGGTGGCAATCTACCCCAATATTAATTTTAGCCTCATCATAGAATGTCTTGTTCCGCACACGATTTTGTGCATTTGTTTGCATTTGCAGCTATGCATTCTTTTGAGAGCAGCATGTTTGTGAAGAATCCACCGCAAATGCGTCTTCTGGTCCAACATCACAACAATATTTATGAATATGCCCAGATTCCTGAGATGCATTTCTGGCTGTTATTTGAAATTGGGATACATTGCCAACCTTTTCAATTTCTGCGATAGAATCTGAAATTTGGTTCAAAATTGCCGTCTGACTTCCATGAGCAGAAAATGTTGTAAACAATTTTTAAAAATCAGTATGTAGTTATCGTAATATGGTAATCATTATAATGCAATTATCCAAGCTCAAATTGAGCACAGTCCTAGATACAGGTTTATTCAAGTATGTCAAGTTAGAGCACAATGCCATTAAGCTTCGCAACAATTGGTACAAAAACGGTGTAAACGAGTTTCAAAAAGTCGGTGTATATACTCGACCATATTTCAGCGAAGCTGGAAAGATGTCAAATGGCAATTTTCTACCAAAAAACCTGGCAAATCTATTTTAATGTTAAATTCGAAGTTATGCTACAATTGTGGACCAGAAGACACATTCAGGTGTTTTCTACCCAAACTGGCTGCTATGAAAACTGGCTGCTACGAAAAGAATGAACAAGCAAATGTGTGAAATCTTGTGAATCGCGCGACCCAGAAATTCTATGGCGGAGCTAAACTTTTGGGTTAGATTGAAAACACTTGAAGTTTTTGTATGAAACTCGGTAGAATATCGCTGTTCGATAGGTGAAGTGTGTCAAGTTACATCATCATAACTTTTTTCACGTTTCTTATTGGCATCATCAAAATCTGATTGTATTGATGGTAATAGATTGATACTTACATTCATACCACTGAGTCGGTGTCACTGCTGGCGGACGTTAAATCTGTCCCCGAGGATACCATCAACTCAGTAGCCTTCTGGCTTGTGATTGGGTACTTTTGAACTTGTCATGTATCTATTCCATGGGGTTAGTTTCGGATTTCTAAATTATTTCCATAGGTTGTTGGGCAGTTGTATACTAATTACATCATGTGTACAGTAGAAACAACTACATTTAACTCACTGTCTGCCCCTGATGACGCAAGTGTGTCCTTGGATAAACTATTTGGTCGGGCTTTGTTTCTATTGCAAAATGTTGTATTTTACGTTTCTTATTGGCATCATCAAAATCTGATTGTATTGATGGTAATAGATTGATACTTACATTCATACCACTGAGTCGGTGTCACTGCTGGCGGACGTTAAATCTGTCCCCGAGGATACCATCAACTCAGTAGCCTTCTGGCTTGTGATTGGGTACTTTTGTACTTGTCATGTATCTATTCCATGGGGTTAGTTTCGGATTTCTAAATTATTTCCATAGGTTGTTGGGCAGTTGTATACTAATTACATCAGGTGTACAGTAGAAACAACTACATTGAACTCACTGTCTGCCCCTGATGACGCAAGTGTGTCCTTGGATAAACTATTTGGCCGGGCTTTGTTTCTATTGCAAAATGTTGTATTTTACGTTTCTTATTGGCATCATCAAAATCTGATTGTATTGATGGTAATAGATTGATACTTACTTTCAGTGTCGATGAACTACATGTATCTATGGAAACGTATGTAATCGGGTTGAAAAACAAAACAAAACTTTTGTCAATATGTTAAAAGGTATGCTTATAAGCAAGAAGACGCGCGTGACTCAACTTCAGTTGAACCCATACGTGTAAAACGCCCACAAATTATGTGGAAGCAAATTTTGTCAATCACCCACAATATATATGTGAAATAAAATAAACCACAAACGTTAAATCGGCTTTGATCAATAACCCACAAGTGTGAAAAACTCCAACAACAAAAAATCCATCCACAAACGTGAAAACGAGGCTTGTAATACCCACAAATGTGATAATCTATCACAAAAAAATATATTTGATCAATGCCATTTACCATATGTTTTAGTAAATATCATAGTGAACACCGGATGGTCGCTGTGGAATTTGTTGAAATTTCAGATATCCGTGTGTCATTATAATGGCGTCACTCTTGGAGAAATTAGGCCGAAATTCTGTATTGACTTCAATTTGCGTCACAGAGTCATTCCCGAACAAAGTTTGGCAGACACTATGGATCTGTGTTCGTCGCCCCGCCGCCGCCCGTGTACGCTCTACAGGTTGCAAATCTGAGCCGAATTTGAAAACATTTTATATGGACATCTTTTATGTTCAGCTCACGACAGTTCTTGATCTTGGATGCCATAGCAACCAAAATGGCCGATTGGCAACACATTTCGTGACAAAATCAGCCGTTCCTACAAACATGGCTTGTGAACGCTCCGAGGGTGGTAAATTTACTGGAATCAAAGCCATAGTGATCAGACATGGCGAGTAGTTTACTTATTAAAACGCTGTGAAGGTTCGCGTTCATTTCATTTGGTTGGTACCTCTCAAATCACAACAAGTCACACTGAATGAGTGTACAATGATACAACTAATGCTTTTGTGCAAACAAATTACGATTACTGAATAGGTGAACATGAATTTTACTGAAGTCGGCGCATAATTTATTGGCGCGAACCTTTCTCGTCATATCTTGGAGCATGCTGACTTGTATTATTTGAAATTTATATAAAGTGAAAACGGCGCCGTGACCATTGTGAAACAATGGCTGTTTTTCTGTCGTGTGCGTTTCTCTTCGGTATATCTAGGAAAATATATATCCTTATGGGGTTTTAACATGGGAATTCTAGCTTGCCATTTTGATGCTGTATGGGATTGAGACAAATCAATGGAATAGCCGATTTGGATAGGGGCCTTCTCAAAGAAAATGTAATGATAAAAATTCATTATATTACTCGTACTTGAATATATTTAACATTACAGATCACAATGACACATTATCCACGGTAATTCTTCAGTCCGAATGTATGACGACCCGATCAATGTGGATCTCGTCAATGACTTTGAACGACAACTTCATGTTACCCGCATATATATTATACATGTATTTATACATGTGTTATAGGTTACGGGTATTTTGGCTCATCTGTTAAGTAATATAGGCATATGCGCTGTACGTTGAAAATATATTACCAGGAACAAAGTTTTGCTTGGATAATCAAACAGATAAATCATTTTGTCATTTTTCTGAAATATGTTCCATAGCTTCTTTGAGAGAGTCCCTTAACCAGAACTGAGCTGAGCTCAGAGGATCTTAATTGACTCAAAGGCCAGAGCAACGTGAGCATAGCCGGGCATGATACAAAGCTGGTCAAAAATTAGACACCCAAAATCCTCAATTCATATTGATGAAAACTGAATATGTTCGTCTGCTTAGCGAGATAACAATGTACTGTAATCAAATATATAATTTTTGTCCTGTTCGGCCTGATATACAGTTTCACACACAAATATAAACCAACATTATCAGCCTTTCCGGGACATCAAAATATGACCACTGTCAGTTTTTGAACAGGATAACTTTTCAGACGGTTACTTTTCAGACCGTTGCAAACCACTGGTCAGACCAATGATTTTTATTTGCATTAATGAGCTGTTGCATTTGCATTCACCACTGTTCTTACGTTCCGCTTTCCCGCTCATTGTTACAATGGTAAAATCCCATTTAAAATCGTATTTATTGAAATAATTATTTTCTGTGTGAAGAACAAACTTCAATTTCACGTCAGCAACTTTGGTCACAGTCTTGTTCAAACGTTGCCTGAATTTCATATAATACAAGTCAGTAAGTTCCGAGATTTTTCATGAGATATGTTCGCGCCAATAAAATATGAGCCGACTTTTAGTTAATTTTATTATTGCTCTCAATAAAAATAGCTGAATTTAAAAGCATTTCTTATTGCACCAAACAAAGCAAAGCTGTAATGTTGATATTAATTAGTTAATAGTTACGTCATTATAATAACGATAACATATTCATTATCAGCAAATGTAGGTATTGAACTCATCCATAATGTTGGGGATTGAACAAGATTCATATTCCAATCTTGTGACAAGATTTCTGGAAAATATTTTTCGAGAAATAATATGTTAATGAATACTTATGTTGTTTTAGTTGGCATTGCATCTCTCGTCTCCACATGTTGATGGCCGAATCCCCTTGGATTCTTTACACAAGTACTTACAGAATAGACCAAGAGGGGGCCAAACAGCTCAAAGGCTAAGAAAGGTTACCGAAGGTTAGACATACTTTTTTTCCAGTACAATTGCCACTTTAACATGTCAATAATACAAACCCAAGCTTCATCCACAAACATTCTGTCTGCATATGTCGATTTACATTATTTACTTCAAATGTAACCTCGACAATTGCCAATCAAGATCATCTGAGGTCAAGTTCAATCTCACCAAAAGATGTTCCATATGAAATTTCCCATATGATTACACTAAAAACCTGATTACAAGCTTACGTACAAGTGTTTTCGCCCCAGAGACCAATATTATGTGCATATTATGCTCTTTTGGAATTTTTACCAAAAATGAATGTTTTGTTCTTTCAAGTTCATCAAGGCTCAACTTCAAGGTCACCACACAAATCGCCATATGACTAATATTCCCATTTGGACGTGCCAATACCGAAGCCCTATCTGCAAGCTTTTTGGGAGTGTCTAAAAATAGGTAGTAAAGCGATTCGGGACATATTGTATTTTTTTACCGACCTGTCCAGAAATCCGCCACGCCATGCGCCGATCGACAATCGGGATCTTTTGAAACAAAAATCTCAAAACTGATCAGACTGTTTATGAGAAAATGGTCGTCAAAGTCCAAAATTACCAGTATTTTTCGTCAAAAATGGTTGCTATTTTTGTCTTAAAAATACGGGACTAAAAAAACACTTTTGTAAAATATTTCAGAAATATTCCATCGTAAACTTTGAAAATAAAAAATTAAGACGGAAGACATAGGACGACAGACGCAACGCCATGGAAATAGGTTATTGGACCATAGGTTCGGTTTTCGCCTCTTGACAAATTTTCTGTTACATGTTTTTATTGGACTTTCCTTCCACTATATATATGAACTGAATGCATCAATGCTTCATGTTTGATTCAAGATAAGCCTCAGATTGGAACACACAACTGGATGTCATTTTACTATAAGGTGATTTGAGGCATGACTTCGAATTTGACCTCCAATAACTACAAAAATAATCACAACGAAAAGTCAAAACGAAAAAACGAAAGGACCAACGTATGTCCACTTTAGTGGCCATTTGATCAAAATCTGGTAAGGTTCTCTTAAATCACTGCATGTAATACCAGCGGTACCATCGCCTAGACTAATTGAGTACATTCTTATATTCATATTTCATATGAAGTCTCTCATGTAGTGGCATTTTTTTTATCTTTGTGCACGATTTCCTTGTTCAAAAACGAGAGTATCGTGAAATTTAGTTTGAAGTGTTTTTAGGTGATACGTTAGTTCGCACTTATTCACGGTGCAACAAAAAGTTGCGATAGAATAGTGAGCAGACATCAAACAAATCAGAAACAGTTTCCCTCTTTTCCAGTTGCCAATCTATACAGGGAATAATCGGTCTCTTAAATTCGTTATCAATCAATTGGCTGGCATATATTAGATGATATAACACCGTTACAACCCCCAAAATACGTCCACATGACCCTGCAGTGGAGTTTTAACATACCGAAAATCGCATGATGTTAACGAGTTGTTTACATCTGCGCTAAAGGCGTGAATTTCCCCATATAGTCGACATTTGCGACAGAAAAAAATTAAACTGAATATTCGGGGTTCCATCACTATATCATATCATACATATACGAGTTCCAAGTGATAGGGCTGTTGATTTTTTTATATTTTCAGCTATATTTGTTAATTTTCCATCATTGCATGGAAACCGTTTCGTGCGAAACTATTTTTAAAATCCGATTTTCAATGTCAAATTTGGACAAATTTGTGTTCGTATTGGAACTTCTGCTTTGTACAGCTGCTCTGAGAACAGCTATTGATCACTTTCAGCCAGAAAACCAGAAACCGATCATTCCACTTTAAATAAAATAATGTATGGGGCGAGAAGTTCATCCGGAAAATAACACGACTAAAGAATTGCCAATTGGTTCCTAACTCAAAATTCAGTTATATAGCGGATAAAAATGAGAATGTCTTACCAAGTACATTGACAACAGTTAATTTATGATACTATCATGGTTAGTTTTGGCTCTGTGGATTCCCTGACTTGGTTGACCTGAGTGACAGGATTAAACCTGCACCGGTGAAAAAAGTACTGGCAGAACCAACCATTTAACCATAATCGGACCTAGCCGTCTGGAGAACTGTTATATAAATATTTCTTAGGCTATAAATAGGTCACAGCCCAAGAATAGTGCAACCCTAAAACAGGATGATCCTATAATTGTCTTTCATACGTACATGTATGGTTCCTCGTGGTTAGTTCTGTACATTGCACCCATTCACCCCAAATCGTACCAGACATTTGAAGCTCATGTTAACGCAGCGCTATCATTTTCTCCAAGGATCAGTCCGCAGAAAATGACGAACAGCTATTTCCGTTCGAGGCTGCTCCGGTTTCACAAACGATGCTCCCGCCCGGAAAATTGGTGCAAAACGACATAGATACGTGGCTAGTTATGGGAATACGTAATTATTCATTCCTGGAAAGCGTTTCGTAAAAAGAAAGTCACGATTTTTTATCACAGAACTGTCGTTAAAAGTCAGCTCTTGCAGTTTTCGTCCTTGATGCTACCGGATCTTAAGTGCACACCACGAGCATATAGGAAGTAAAAAACGTTTTGGAACATAAATTAGGTCAAGGAGTCCTTTGTACACTTATGACATATATCCACAAAAACATAAGAATATCCAGGTACGACATAATTAGTCTTTACCTATAAGGTCAAGTACGTTCGAAAGATGCATTGCCAATTTCCGTATGTTAGATTCCGAACAGCAAACATTTGATAAAAAAGTATATATATATTTTATGCCAAAGAGATGAGAAAATATTCGTTCCAAACCAACATCAGCAATGTCTGATGGTCTTAGATAAATTGCTTAAGTAATTACTTAAAGTACCAGCAGCTGGGTTTCTTTGTACCGTTGCCCCTATCCTGACCTAGTTTAGGTCAAACACATGCGAATAAACTGGAATCGCGTTGCATCAAGTGATAAAGAGCACTGAGAATGACGGCAATATCAACTTATTGGCGCGGTCTTCAAAGAAAACACTGAAAAAGGGGCATCTATTGGCAATACAATGGCAAATATAAAACTAGTGTTTATATGTATGGGTTTTCTTGGTTCTGTCAGAAATTTATAGCAAACTCTTTAATTTTCTCCCAATGCCACTTTAGAGCACATTTAATAAAACGGTTCTTATGGAAACACGCAGAACTGTTTCTGCTTGTATTTCGACTACAGACATTCCGGCAAGAGACAAACTGTATTTTGTATATAGTTATTAAAATATGCATTCGACTTGACACAGAAAAAAATTGACCCTGAATCATCGATTTGACGCAGTATTTCTTCAAAGTGGAATCATTATACGATTCATGGCTAAAAGAATGCTCTAAAAATCGGAATGTTTTCTACATGTTTTCTACATACACATGTTCCGCGTTCCGATACCTGTTATATATCCCGAGGAACTTGAAGGTAAACATTCTAGCAAAGGCTTTTTTGCAGGTAAAATTCTGCAGAAAATGATAGTGAGAGATTTTAATTCTTTCAATGTAGAACCAGGTAAAGACAATGTCATTGCTGGACTCATTGTCACATTTTTTTCTATGTTTCACGTCATTTTATATTCACCAGTCAGAATCCGATTTCATCATGTACAACAAGGAGGATCTATCTCATGGGAAAGTATCTTTCCACACTTCCTGGTATATGGTGGAGTGAGTGGCGCGGTGGATAAGGCGTCGGACTCATAATCCAATGATCATGGGTTCGAGTCTCGAGCTGGACTGCTGTGCTATTTCACTGGTGTCCTTAGGCAAGGCATTTACCACTAATGTGTGTATCTTCACCCAGAATTAAATGGGGTACCGGTTGATAATGGGTGTTGTATAGAGCGCTTTGAGTGTGGGCTGCTCCAAGTACAATCACTCAGACTTTTCGGCTGAAAAGAGCGCTATATCAAATGTGATAACTTTAACTTTAAATGATGTAGTGCCACCCACCAAGGTCGGTGATTACTGGATGTCATATAAAATAAGAAACTTAATTTTCTTTTTATAGATACTACAGGTACAAATTTTTCAAACTATTGAGATCTAAAGTTAAAGATCGACACGAATTCTGAATTACATTATATCACTAACTTGACAATTCAGTTTTTCATAGTCTCCTTTGGCAACATTCCTATGTCGCCGGCATACGGTGTGTTTATTCCACAAGTTACTGTATACGCTATCCCAGAGCAAGTTGCAGATATGAGTTCATTTTAAGGGCCCAGCTATTCTGTAAAATGCTATGCTAAGGATATGCTTTACCAGGAATGATAGCTGACTTCAACAATTTATATGGACACCAAAATGGTTTATATGGATTCACAATTTAGTTGACACCATCTACACTATATGATAATGACAAGTATTGTACATATTTGCAACAGGACTTAATTGCATATACATTTTTCGGAATTCTTGGCGATTGTCTCGTGTGGAGCAATTTCACCATTGATTCCTAAGCTGTAAAATCGATAATAAGCGAGATATTAGCCATTGTGTACTGTCACCTTAGAAATTAGTTCAAAGGTTAAATTCAAGGTCACGCGAAGAATCTGTATATATCATTTCCTATATGTTCATATGATTCCTAAGCTGTATTAAAACCTGGGATTAAATGTTCAAACCGGGAAATAAATAATTAAGCATGGAAATGAATGTCCCTTATAAGCTTCTCTGGTAAATGTTTTCATCATTTATCCACAAATGTGAACCCCTTATACAGCCTATGATTCAACATGAGAAATGTGCGTTATTTTAGGCCTACATCAAATTTGATCCGGATTGTATTCTGATCCTTCACCTTCGATAAAGGGACGAAATTGTGGAGTTTAGTAATCACAAACATTTCACAAAAAACACCGACCACTGTCTGACTCATTCAATTTTTTAGGTTACCGGACCTATGGTCCGATAACCTATTGGTCGTCCGTCGTCGTCGTCGTCGTCGTCCACATTTTTATCTTTTTTGTTTACGGGCGAATTATTCTGAAATTTTGCACAAAAATACTTAAAAATGATTCAAGAAGGAGGCCATTTTCTCAAAACCTGTTCAGTAACTTTTTTTCTTTTTGATACATAAGACTCCTCATATGTACTCCTATGATGTCTATAAATTTCGTTGCGCTTGAATCCCTCGAAGTGGGCCATTTTGGCCCAAACTCGGCCCAAATGGGACTTTCCCATGTTAAATTCTCCTATGCTTTATAATGGGACACATTATGCCTAATATCTCACTTAATATTGAGATTAGAGACTAGGAATCACTTGTAGACATATAGGAAATGATATATGCTGAATATTCTGATGACCTTTGATTTGACCTTTGACCTCATTTTCAAGGTCATAGGACAAAATGGCTTATATCTCGCTTATTATCGACTGTACAGCTTATGAATCAATTGTGGACATATAGGAAATGATATATGCTGAATATTCTGATGACCTTAAATTTGACCTTTGACCCCATTTTCAAGGTCACAGGACAAAATGACTAATATCTCGCTTATCATCGACTCTACAGTTTACGAATTAATTGTCAACATATAGGGAATGATATATTCTGAATATTATCATGACCTTGAATTTGACCTTTTAACTCATTTTCAAGGTCACGGGACAAAATTGCTAATTTCGTGCTTATTATCGACTTTACAGCTTGGGAATCAATTGTCAACATATAAGAAATGATATATTCTGAATATTATTGTGACCTTGAATTTGACCGTTGACCTAATTTTCAAGGTCACAGGACAAAATGGCTAATATTTTGCTTCTCTATCGACTCTACAGGTTAAGAATCAATTGTGAACAGTTTTCAACGTCAAAGAACAAAATGGCTAATATTTTGCTTCTATATTGACTTTATAGTTTGGGAACCAATTGTGGACATATAGAAAATGATTTACACTGAATATTTTGATGACCTTCAAATTGACCTTGACCTTGTTTCCAATGTCAGAGCACAAAATGGCTAATGTCTCACTTATTATCGATTTTACAGCTTAGGAATCCAATAGTGAACATGATATTTGCTAAATATTTCAGTGACCTTGAGTTCGACCTTTGACCCCATTTTCAAGGTCAGATAACAAAATGGCTAATATCTTGCTTATTGTCGACTTTACAGCTTAATAATGAACTGCGAACAGGAAATGATATATGCTGAATATTCTCATGACCTTGAACTTGATTTTTGACCTGGCTAACATCTAAAATATTAAACATATATTGTCCGATAACCTATCTTTGGCCTTTGGCCTAATTTTCGACATATAGATCAAAGGTCAAGGTCAGAAAAAAATCCGGATATATATTTCCCATGTTATTACATTTTCGAACATGGAACACAGTGTATCGAATTGGACATTGATTGTAAAACAAGAAGGACGTTTATTCCGACCTTACTGGATAAATACTATGATGAAAGGATTGTTTGATAAAGTGTCATGCAAACTACACTTGATGTGTGTAATTACACCAAACCAGAAGTAGCATGATTTCTTCAGGTAATGAGTGAGCTATAAGTGTATGCCTGCAGTATAAAGTATATCATATATTGGATGGCTTCCGAGGCCAAAAAAACATATATATTCCCCCATTATCGCCGGTTTAAAAATATTAATTTCAGTAAATAATTGACTGTAGAGCCAAAAGGATGTTCATTTCGAATACACTTTCATTAATGGAGTAGTTGTGTGTCAGATTACACATGTGCAGTCAAATTGCACCAATCCGGAAGTACAATTATTTTGACAGGTAATGAGCTCAATATACTGTCAGGTAATTTTATCCTGTATTTCATTGCTATTAAAATCAAAAGCCCTGTGTGACCCAATTTCAGCACCCATTCAAGCATCAATTACAGTAATGTATATATCAGTTATTACTGATCCCATAGTAGCCCCATACAAAGTTTCGAGCGATGTCAACAAGTGAGACATAAAAGTAAGTGGCAATTTTGCAATTTAAAAAATCATCAAAAATAAATATTTCAGAAATACATCAAAAATAAATCTTTTACAAGATCGATTTGTGCTCCCATCAATTTATTTTTCCATGTTGTCAATATACAATACTCCACAAGATGCCATCAAGTGGTCTCGGAGGAGACGATGATCAGATTTGAAAAACAGCTTCCATTCTAAAAATAGAAGAAGAAAAATACCCGGGTATGGCTCTAAACACACAGGTCTAGTAACTTAAATTCGCAAATTGTCAACCCGTAAACCGTGCATTCAGCTACAAAAAAATCACAATGGTACATATGCATGTGGGGAATCACACTTTCCAAGGATATTCATACTCGAGGAAATGGCTGTTAACCACCGAAATTGAGGTTTTTCGTCAAAAAGCAGTCGCCATTTTGAAAAAAAATGCAGAAGCAGTATTTTTTAAGGATTTTCTCTGTAAAATTCCAGAAAGATTCAGTTGTAAACTCTGAGAAGAAAAAATGTGAAGATATCGCCATACCAATATGTTCAAACCATTATCATGATTATGTTCGGTAACCAAATAACTGATTTGTTTGCTAACTACTATAATTATGAAACAACTGCGTGTGTAATAATTGTTACATAAAACTGTTAAACATTTTGTCATTTTCATAGTGACAGTGTGTGAATGTTTAAAAATATGACATTTCAGCTGATTATTTTATCGGCACCCTGGTACTGATTGTATCGGCAAAATGTTCCAAAATAATGATTGGTCTTAATATACAACGAAAACTCAGATCTCATGACACATTTATTTCTGCGTTAAAATTTGTGACACAATTCAAAGCAAAATTTTGCAAAATATGAACAAATTACCTCTCCAGTTTTTTTCATAACAGTTTTTATCACGTGCGCACATGATGCTGCTAACAAATGCTTCTATTTATTTCAATTTCAGCACGTGAAACATAAATACATGTGGAGTTTACATGAACGTAATGTGGTCACGACTGCCGATTCGGAAAAAAAGTACAAAAATCTAACCTTCCTCTGGAATTAATTTCAGGATTTTTTTTGTAAAAATCAGGGAGATTCGACCGTAAAACCCAAGGGTCAAAATGTGGTCGACGGTCGGACGCAATGACATGTCAATAGGTCTTCAGATCATAGGTCCACACCTCCATATTTTGGACTAGTTGTCTGTTCAAGTGTGTACCATGCTTGAATATGTCTCTCAGTTTCAGTTGAAATTAACGGTAGCATTTTAGATATTGGTCTGAATTTTAGGGAAAGTACTATTTATCTTTCCAACTTATGGTTTGTAACAAATTAGTTTCTAGGATAATATTTCGAACCGAAAAACATTTCGAACCTTAACAGTAAATTATTGCGCGGAATATCGGTGTCCTTTCGGTAGGATTTTCAACTCCTGAATTCAGTTTAAATTAACATGATAAGTTGAAATCGAATCTATCTACGGTATACTGCCAACTATCTCAGAGACTCGATAATCTCCATTATGTTCATATACAGCCAAATGAATATGTTCATCATAAGATACATCTGCATGTCATCAATTTATTTAAACACGAAGGGAATTGTACTGGTACTGAACAACTGTAACGACTGTACATTATATTCATCTGTTCTGCTTTGATATTCCATATATTCCAGATATTTCTAATATGGTTTACAGGATTCATTAGCTCATCACAGCACACCCTAACACTATATTACAAAATATCGTAATTTTAATACTGAAAAAGTACATCATCTCTAGATCTATGCCTTGTTCTTATTAACATTGTTATAAACTTTGGATTTTTCACCAATATATCCGAGCATACTCTCTACCGTAGGTCCTATGATTGGGTCACAAATGTGTACCAATTTTAGCATTAATACAGTTTGTAGACCAACTCTCAAAAGGATAAAAGTGACTATTAAAACGCAAACGAAAACATGTGTCAGTCAAGCCTCAGGCCCAGCTGATCTCATGCGGAGGGTAAGTAATTTAGTTGCTCCTGTTGTACGATTGTCATATTTTCGAGAAAAATTAGTCCTGTCTCAAAAATAGTATCAATTTTTTTTAAAAATCGAGACAATATTTTTCAAATCTGTGTACCAGCCTAATACAACCTGATTTTGATGCTGTCAATAACGAATGTGAATACAACATTTTCAGAATAAAAACCAAACTCTACCAAACGTTTACTACCAAAGGCACATTGATTTCTTATTTTCTTTGTTTCTATTGCAAAATGTATTTTACGTTTGTTATTGGAATCATCAAAATTTGGCTATATTGGTGAAAATAGATTGATACTTACATTTTAACCACTGAGCCGGTCTCACTGCTAGTGGAGTTAAATCTGTCCCCGAGGATACCATCAACTCAGTAGCCTTTTGGCTTGTGATTAGGTACTTATGTACTTACGTCATATATCTATTCCATGGGGTTTGTTTCAGATTTCTAAAGTATTTTCATAGGTTAATGGGCAGTTGTATACCAATTCCATCAGATGTACAGTAGAAACAACTACATTTAACACACTGTCTGCCCCTGATGACGCCAGTTTTTTTTTTGATAAACTGGTCGGGCTTTGTTTCTATTGCAAACTGTATTTTACGTTTGTTATTGGAATCATCCAAATCTGGCTTTATTGGTGGTAATAGATTGATACTTACATTCATCAGGGCTACACAGTGTATAAAGTGTATGGGAGTAACATACAACAATTTAGAAATCCAATAAGGACAAATACATAAGGACCCAATCAGATGTTTATACGCTTGAAATTTGGAGTTTTCGAGTCTATTAGGTTAGAGTTGTACGTGGTAATATGTCCTCATTTTCCTCATTTCAGCAGAAAAGCCGGGGCAGCAGAAAAGCCAGGTAGATTAAAACGGATATTTCGAAACGTATATCATTACATGGACGAAAATATACTTTACCGATATTTCGCGCAATTCATCAATATCTTAGTGAGTAAAGTAGGTCTGAAGGCAACATTAGTCAATTCACTGTTAAAGATGTTGACTCAAGTGTGTTTGGCTGTAGTCAGAATATATTGATATACATGTGAATGCCGAACTCACTCAATGTTGTTTCAAAACTTTTAGATAATTACCGTACTCAAAATTTCTAGAGGCTAATTAAAATTCGAAGATAATATTTTCGAACAATACATAGAAATATGAACATAATGACTTTGTAATATTTAGAATTTCTGTAATATAAATTTTGTCAAGGATTCTTCAGTTATAATTAAAATTTCGAGATATTCTCATTATACATCACCTGGAAATTTTTAGTTAGTAACTCAAAATTTCGACATAGCATCTCGAAAAAGTATAATATATGGTATAGCATGTAGTGAAAGATCTCATGACCCTGCTGTATAGTTTGAACACACCAAGAATGTGCGATATACGTGTATGTGAACCAAATATTTCTATTTGCGCTGAAATAAACAATAACATTAATTGGACTTTTACTGCTGTTATCTGCGACACAAAAGAATCATATTTGATATATTATTTACGAATCGATGACTATGATATACCATACATAATCAATTTACCAAAACAATACCTGTATATTTCTCCACATTCTTGATAATTGTGTATCGCTTCACAGAAACTGTTTCCCCCGTAACTATGCGGAAACTGGACATTCAATGGGAAATAATGACACACTTGTGGTTGCGGTAAAAAATTCTCGTACCCAATTGTTTTGTAAGTAGTTCCTGGTCATGTACACCCAGATGACGTAAAACCTATTCTCCCAATTCAAAATTGATGTCAAAACTGATTCACTTTTAAAATTACCATTTTCTTCAAACGGATTTCGTTTTATCGGGATGCGGTATTTCGCATAGTCAATGTATGAGGAATGAAGGTTAAATCTGGTTTGTGCGCATTATATGCTTTGATGGTTTGTGTGCACTGTATGTTTGATTGCTTAGTATATATATCATATACAACCCATGAAACGTGTGGGTGTACTTCGATCAATATTTAACTGCCTATATGTTTCACACCAAATACTATTCATCGTATCAAAGTCGTTTGAACTATGTTTTGTTTGTATCGAATGAAAGTTGTTCACAGTCAAATCTCCAAAACGGCTCCGATAAAAAAAATCACTAAATCACATTCGATGAGCTTTATACACACAGAAGTTTACATTTTAAGTTCCATCTAGATAAAACATACCGGTCCTTTTTGAGACAGAAATTTCAAACTAGTCAGATACAGAGAAACAGATTCGTTTACAGCTTCATTTCTTTCAAACACTCCTTTTCATTCGGATTTCGCTGTTTTCGGGCAGATATTCGACTCGAATTATGCTCAGCCTCCCACAGATTAAATTATAATCGTCGTAAATTCACATGTTGCTACCGACATATTTATATATACGCACGACTACTCACCAAACAAACATTTTTTCCTTCAGTATGTATGTTTGTAAACTCTGGATTCAGGTACTTGAAGCAAGAAAATGTGACATCAGTATTTCCCCTTTGTGGGCGACACACTTACATGTAGTGTGACCAATTACTCTAAGTCACCATTTTATCATTACGAAATTGAAATTAATGTAATGAAATTTCAAGGCTTGAAACGTATCCTGAAACACAACGTATTTGCTCGTGAAAACAATACATACATATACTAAGATTTGAGAAATTGAAAAGCTACCACTGAACAGCTAAAATAAGAAATATTTCAAGATACTAGTACCAGTAGTACCCAAAAACATTGAAACTAAATACACGTATTTGATGCAAAACTTCCTGAACAATTTTCTTTGATTTTGATGTCCATTCGGCAGGCAATTTACATGTTTACCTGTTCATATTCAAGGGAGTTATTTCGTGTTCTCTTGTTTATGTTCACTAATAGGCCTGATTTGAAGTTTGTGTGTGTTCGATCGTCTGTATATAGGCCCTACATTCCACGGCACATTCAGAGCTTTTGGCACAATATTTTGTGACCGTGACCTAATTATACATGTACTCTTTGTGCAACTGGTATTTGAATATTATGTTTTAGTCTTGCATGGTAGCCACATTCAGATACACGAAAGGTAATACAATCTCAGACGCCAATCTGGATAGTAAGAGTTTTCAGAATACAAAACGGGCAATACGATTTTTTTTCTCTCGAGATTTTTATCATATTGTGCAAGACGCTCGATTCATATCATATTGTGCAAGACGCTCGATTGTTTTTATTCGCACACGAATAATTTACTATGGGGGCCTTTCATTCGTGCGGATCACAGGTCTGATCCCAGATCCCACGCCTGATCCTGCAGAAAATGGTACAGAGCATGATCCCAAACGTTCGGGATCAGAAAAATCAACATGGAAAACCGATTTTTATCTGATCCCAAATGCTGATCCAATGTAGTGATATGTAAAATTTGCATACCACTTCTTGAAGATGGATATAATATGTAGAATATTTATCATCTGTATTTTAAAAAATGTTAGTGCCTAGCAATAATGGTTGATCAGATTTAGGAATCAGAGTTATTTTTTTCGGTGTACGGATCATGAATCTGATCCTGTTCGGGACCCCATTTATGATCTATACGAATGGAACGCACGGTAAAGAAATAGTTTCACTGTCCTTGTGTATCTAAATACACCTTCATCACGCATATTTTAATAGGTTTCGAAAACAGAATATGTGTGTATACTGTATATTCTTGTAAATTTGTGTGTGTTTGTGCCTTTGTACCAGTCATATTACTCACGTTTTGACCTGCGCAATCGATGTGATCAAATACGAATAAGTAATACTTGAACGGGTGGTGTTGTGTGATTTTTTTATGTAAAGGAGATATAGGCCTTTATTTATTGTAGTATGTATTAAAGTAGTGCACTTCATTGTGTGAATGACTAATTATTTCATATTAATTATTTCGTATTAATCGTAATATTCCGCTGGTGACGTTGCTCTCTGAAGGATATGACGTGATTTTGGATTTATTTGTGGAAAATATTAGCAGGCGATTACTGTGGTAACTAGCTGCTACCACATTACATTTTGTTTTCAAAAATTGTGAAATTTCAATTCCGCAAAAAAAAAATCCACTTCAGTAAATATGAAACTGGAAATTTCATCTTGAAATTATTCTTTTGATAGGCCCTGCCAGCGCCTAATTCATACATGTTAACAGTGAGTACATACATGTATATGTACATGTATATATGCCTAGATACACGATGGTGATAATATATTGAATACTCTTACTGAATCTGTTAGATAATATATGCAAATAAATTACATGAAGTTTTCCATTCGTTCCAGGCCACGGACATTTTGAAGACATCCCCGCTTCTGCAAACTCCAGTATGCGGCGCAAGAACACACATGGAATTTGAAACTGGAATATGGTGTTGTTTCAATGTGGAATAAGTTTCTGAAAGGATATGCAAATTTGACCCTTATATTCTACTATTTTCGACGAATAATTTTACTTCAAGCTGTACTGATATGAATCTAATCTATAAAAGATATCGGAGATTTATTGGAAGTTCAATATCATCGGAGCGATTCTACGGATGCAATAAGGTAAGTTGACCTTAGAAAATGGATGTTTTGGATTGATTTCCATAGTTTCTCGGAGACAGAGACGGACTTGTCGTGAAGTCCATGTTGTTTATATTCAACATAAATCATCATAATTCGATCACTTATTCATTTTCGCCCGTTGAATGACGCCCAGCCCATGTGGACAGACTCGCCTATTGCGCCGTCGCAACGTTGCGGGACAACGTCTCGCGTTGCCAATAAATACGTCAGCCGTGGAACGCTGCCCCCTTCGTACGCGTATAAAATCCAATCGCGTTCTGCGCAGCTCCGCCACATCAAAATGACACAGACCGGTACGTGATGGCATTATTATGCATTTCATGTTTCGACATATTCCGCTCGTTGGAATTATGATCTGCCTAATGGCTGTTGAAAATCTGGTAATTTGATTCAAACGCATCTGGAGATTTTAGGTAGGTAGATTTCACATGTGACGTTCGGTGTGAATGAAATTTCGCTTCCAGGGATTCTGCGGTGCCATCATTTGGGGGTCCTAGAACTTTATTGATAATAGCCGGCTTTAATTACGCAGTTATTCGCCTAAATTATATAATTGGTGAACAATAGTAATCTTTGGAAGTATATTTCGAACGGGCGTAGATATAGAGCGGCGTGTGACAACCGATCACTTGTAACAAAATACGAGTTTCCAACATACATATTGGTATCATTGCGTTTCGAACAACGTGGATGAACGCGAAACAAAAATGATAGCATGTATATTAATTTCCCAAATATCCCAATGGAACGATCGTGGAATATAATTACGGGAGAGGTTCTACACGACACAACTAGCATTATCTCTACACATTGGGATGAGTACATACATACTGAAAGTCGGGCAATACAAGGACCATCCTCTGAATTTTATCCAATTGACTGGTCGGATTCGCCTCAAATGGTCGGAAATATTCGCTGCCCATTTGGTTTTGTCTTTTTTTCAAATCTTCGTTTTCGTAGATTCAAATTCGTATACAACAGCAATGATCAAGAATTCAATTAAATACAAAAATAATTTGACTTTCCTGAAGTAGTTTAAAAAATCGGATCCAATTCCGTAAGCTTAGCTTTACGTGTAAATGTAAATCGGTCCATTTAATACACAAATAATTTGATTTTCATTGTGATCTTTATAAGTCTGGTCCGATTTTAGTCACTGAAGTAGAATTACGTGTGAGTTAGTCCATATAATACACGAATAATTCGATTTTCCTGGAGGAATTCTAACAATCGGGTGCAATTTTAGTCATCAATGTAGACTTAGGCTTTCGTGTAAATTGGTTCATTTGATAAACCAAAATTTTCTTTCCTTGAGGAATTTTAATAACTCGGGTGCAATTTTAGTCACCGATGTAAGCTTAGGCCTTAAATTGGTCCATTTAATACACAAATAATTTGTATTATATTAATAAAATCGGATCCGATTTTAGTCACCAATGTAGGCTTCAGGCCTTCTTGTAAATTGATCATTTCAATACACAAGTAACTTGACTTTCCTCGAGCAATTTTGAAAATCGGTCTGATTTCAGTCACCGAAGTAGGCTTACGTGTAAATTAGTTCATTTAATATAGAAATAGTTTAACTTTTCTGAAGTAATTCTTAAAAATCGGGCCAAATTTTAGCCATCTATGTTAGCATACTTCTGAATTGGTAAAGAATAAAAAGAAAAGATAAAAAAGAGTATGTTAATACGGTTTGGGCGAGTTGCTCATGTGTGCTTTTGGTTTCAAGTATAAATCATACCTATAGAGAACCAAACTGATTTTTCCCCAACAAATCAACAAATCGTCGCGAGAGAAAGGCCAAAAAACGTTACTTGTACCGAAATTTTTCGAATTATTAGGGAAGAAAGGACATAATATCACCACACATCAAACTGCCAACGTAATTCCGGGGATTGTTGATTTAATAACTTGATCTTAATTTTGTCGGAAGAGCTGACCAATGTTCCAAATTTCGAGCGTGGAATACATGTATGTAGGTTGTATGCATGCACCAAAAGGGACTATTTAGGATATCCATACAAATATGTGCTATTAAATTATTTACCATCAACTATTAGCCGTTTGGCTTGTGATCGGGTATTTTAGGCCTACATACTTGTAAAACCCTAGTTTGTCGGGCTCTTTATGGATTTTCCAAACTATTCGATCGGTTGTTAGGCAGTTGTATACTACTATTTCCGTAAGAAATGCAATAGGAACAACTATATTTTACACACCACCTGCCCAGTGTGCCTTTGGGTGAAACATGTTCGGTCGGGTTTGTTTCTGTCGCTAAAATATGTTTCATTCTGGGTTTTTATTGTTATCATCAAAATATTTTGATATGAAGTGAAAAGGTTGGTAATTGATTTCTAGATAGCGGAAGGGCCTACCAGTAAATAACGTAGATTTATTCATTGATAATTGTCAATTTGAAATGCTATGTTTTAACTTCACTGCATAGTGTATATTTTTTACTGTATTATAAAATACGAAAATGAAAACATACAAAAGGCAGATGTTAGGTGACGGTTCACTAGCGCTGGGTCTGCTGGGTCGGGAAAGACGTTTCACTTCACCAGAAACAAGTTCGGCACCATTTGAAATTGTATTTGTTTCCATTTGTCATGAAAACATATTTTTTCACCAAATTGCAGACTTCTATCATCAGAACTAAATATAGTTGGCGATCTACTCCATGTCAAATTTCACCTCAAAAAAAAGTCAATTATTCGATGTTTGAATTTAATTGATTGCATAGTGCTTCGGGAAGGAGATATGGATATTTGATCAGAATACAACCGTATATGTCTTTTGACCACGAAACATAACAATTTCTAAGATCATAAAATCCCGAAATTGACTAGAATTCCTGTGATCCCATTTGTTGCCAAAATTAAACATTGGGCCAGGATTCTAAAACAGAAATCTGGAATTTGGTTGAAACAATACGGTTGATGCCAAATGGAAAAAAATATATATATAAAACAAAGGTACGAAGTTTTTGTGCTTAACTTGCTTAACGGTTCGCTAGCGCCAGTATAGGAGACGATATCAAAATATTTCTGTAAAAAAATCAGACACACTTTTTTCATGAACTTCTGGTCCTGAATATTTGTCAAAAAATCAGAAACACACGATTTATCACGAACTTGTGGTGATGACACCACAATATTCTGGGCGGTGCAACTAGAAGTACGTCGCGGTTTTGTAGACACGGATTCCACTGTATATTTAATGTATAAAAGGGAAATTATGCTAGCAGCATACTTTTTGTCTACGTTATTGAATGGCAAAATCGAATGTAGGCCTATAGATTGGTGAAAGTGATGTAGAAACATGAAATATAACTGAATTGTTTATGCGTCTTTGCGACAAAATTTGCGGGTTGTTTTATTGGAAAATAACGCCGAATATTATGCACCTTTCCAGGAAAGATTATGTAGGAGTATTAATCATAAACTAGAGATTTTAATGGTAATGAATGTCTGAAATATGACGTTATCATCTGTAAATTTTTACGATAAAATATCAAGACGTCTGATTTATTAGTTCGATTACATCTTCTTCTTTTGGCCTTTAGTTCACTCAAATAACTTCGGCCGAACTTTTCAACTGAATATTACAAACGGCAATTAATTTACAGAAACCTTCTTCCGAATTAGTTTACACAAACGGCAATTAACTTACACTAACCTGGCTCCCGAAGCGATATTATAAGTCTTTCAGAACACACAATTTCTACACGTATTTCAGCGATGACGTGCTTGTGCCGACGGCGCTGACACGGCGTTTTGTTCAGGACCACGGGTGGACCAGTTCAAATTAGGCACTATTGGGGGATCGGCTTCTCCATTGGCCTGCAGTATTAACCAGCAGTACACACATGCATTCCTGACCCGCGCTCCCTATACAAATCGTCTAAACAAAAAACCCCGTCACGTGCCCAACATCCTACAATATTTGTTGACAAACAGAAGAGAAGATTTAAGCAAAGTGCATCATTCCAATAAGTTCATGAAGCAGGAGTTTGAAAGTTTGCCGTTTTATCTCCAAGTGAAGTTTTAATGCAATACTCTTTAGGCTACAGTCACACCAAAACCGTATTCTACACGGAACATCCTGGACTACCCAGGATCACCCGGACAAAGAAATGTCTAGATCCGGGGTGGACCGAGGTGATCCGGGTGACAAGGCATCGACGTCCCCTGTCCTTGTATCACATCATCCCGGGCTCAACACGACAGCACTACGATTGAACACGGATCCAGCACGGCAACGCCACGGATCAGCATTCAGCACGGCAGCCGGCAGCTCCATGGACTGACCCCCGACCAACTCGGGTCCAAAACGGTAAAAACAGGGATGGCCTCAGACCCCCCAGAATCATCCCGGATGAGCTACGGAGTTTCCCGGTCCGTCCCGAACCCAACACCGACCTTCCTGGACTACCAAGGAATGTATAAATAGTCCCTGCCGACCCCGACAGTTTGAACAGTGAAATGTCCGTGTTGGTGTCCCGGACCACCCAGGATCACCAATGATCGTCACGACCACCACGGACCCAGCACGGATCTGATCCCGGATCAGCAAACTTTCACTCCAGGTGCTACGGGGCCGTCCGTGGCCTTGGTGTAACTAGCATCATGCAATTTTCAGCAAAAACGATGTAAACGAGTTTTAAAAATCAGAGTATATCACTCTTACATTATGGGCAAAATTATACTATTTTACTCAAATATTGTTGTGTGCGGTATTGAATATACAAATCTAATGAGTAGGGTGAATACTGTAGATTATCATGCTCTTTTTATTTAAAAAGTAAAAAGTGAATGCACTGCGGATAGACCCACTGCCTCGAAACGCGTTTTCACGGAAAAAAAACATGGCAAAATTGGTGAGTTCTTTTCTGGGAAAAGCTTCAAATATTGCATGGATTTCTAGCCAAATTGAGTGCGTGTATAAATTAATAAACCAGAGAACATCATAGCATAGAAGTCTGGAAAATCACGGTATCAGCTGCAAATTGTTACGATTTATAGAATTGAACGAAAATTAGGTTGTTGTTTTTTTGCGCGCGCGACGTGAATAATCTAAATGGAACAGTTGGCTATACACTATACGACGCGACGGCGACCCGACGGCATCAAGACGAATCGTCGTGAACACGTCGGCAATGATGTACCACTATACACTACACGACGAATCGTCGCGTCCTTGAGGTTCCATTACAGCTCGATATGTTTAAATATTGATTGCTATCCTGTAGGTATTCGGTTTTGTATCCCCCATTCGCCAAAACAATGCACAAATGACAAAAGATCTGTACATCTAAAACTTTCACACTTGAACACTTTATTTTTCAATATTTATATTACTCCGGGAAGAGTAACACTGGCCATAAAACGTTTGTCGATATTTCTAGACATTCAATCAGTTATAACTTCGTGCACCTCAAACTTATGGTTGCCTAGGTGTCCGTTTCAAAAGGCTGCAGCTCATATGTACCACGACGAAACGTCACAAAACCGTCATACACTACACGACGCGACCGCCACGCGACGGTTAGTCTCCAGTCTCCACGACGGAACATTTCAACCGGGGAGACGAGTAGTCGTGAAGCGGTTTCATTCGTCGTGAACCCGACATGGATGGCTATACACTATGCGACGGGTTGTCGTGTCGTAGTCGCGACGTGCAGTGTACAGCCGGCTTAGCCAGGTGGTGCATTGATACTGTTTCGGGGCTTTGTGATAACGATACTGACAGGAATGAATATATGCTCACCCGTTTTATATATTTACACCGTTTTACCCATGTATATAATGTTCGTTGATATACCGCTTCAAACTCCGTTGATTGGAAATTACATGTACATGTGTATATGTACAATGTATGTATATTAGCAAGATTTTGTAAGTGAAATATGCAACCACTTTGCACTTCAGAATTTTACCAATATCGAAACGAATATAGTGCTTGCGAAATATTTTTTTTCGGAGATTATGATACCTTTTATGCAAAATACTTTTTCATACTTTTTTTTACCTTCTACACTTTATATAATTGGAATTTTTTTTACGAAAAAAAATCTGATAGGAAATAGCAGTTTGACTCCCAGGTGGAGTATGTAAAGTTATAATTACCATTTAACATCGCAATAATAATAACAAGAAATTATGTCAACAAGTTAGATAATTCAGAACACACTTCCTTCCATAAAGTGCAGAATGGTAACACTGTGAATATACATTTTTCATGTGTCCGTTTTTATCATCCTTTGTTCTTAAGTGTGTTTCATAACATGCTAATTAATGGAAAATTAAATGTACAACACACAAAATGGATCCCACAAAACATGTAAATGTTACCATGTAAACAAGCGAGCATCCCATTTACGGCTGCACTCCGAACAGTTCTGTCTTTGCACGTGCCTACCGCCGTACTTATGAAATTCACTTGCATGAGTACAAGTATCATTAGGGCCTAGACGAGACAGTGGATTGCACGCGTTACAAATAGTTACTGCTATATATGTCCACGGCCGGTAGCTGGATAACCTTCCGATTGGAATAAATGCCGCCGATGTACGCGTGCCAAACAACAGCTAAGTTTGGCCATGTATGAAAACTTATTTGTTTTCAAAGATAGCTTTTGATTTTCTGCATGCCAGTATCTGGTTTTTCATCGTACCATATATATTACAATTAAATGTATGTACGGTGTGTTGAGAGCGAAGGATCTCTCCAAGATTTTGATTAAAATTCGTTATTCAGTGTATCATATCATATATTTGAAGTACTTATAGGACTTATACTTTCTAGTACATATACTTTCATACTTCAATGTATTTTGGACAATTTCCAGCCTCAGGTACTTTGTCGTGTATAACTTGTATGCGGACATTAGTAGAAAATGCCGTTTGCCCCCACACCCTATTTGTACTGACGTTACCGTTTCTATTTTCGAAGTGCTTTAGATTTTGTATGATGGCACCGCCAGACTCCGTTCATTTGTGGAGTTTGTTTCAAATTCTAGAGTACATTCTAGCACTTGTACGCCACGAAATGAAATATATTTTGCTTGAATAACTAATTACTTAAATGACATGTGTTTAACCAGAGAATGATCGTTTTCCCTTAATTTTTTTATTCAGCTACGCTCAGTCGCTTTACTCGGTCAAACATGGACAATTTGTACGATTATTCTAATTAATCAAAGTACAAGAAGATAGGTAATAAATAATGAAATAATCGAATTCCAAACAACTAATTTAGAAGAAATACGATTACTGAAATATAACTTCTAATAAGTTGAGAACATTCGTTATACCCAAATGCCTCCAGTTGCCACAATGTAGGAATGATATTGTACATGTAGAACTTCAGAGTTCATAAAAAGGAAAGTTCTTTTTATATTTGTTATCACATATTGAAACAATACTTGTATTAACCGCGTGTTCATGGAAAGTACATTTAGGCAAGGTGGGCCCATCCACATACCCGATGTTACTAGTGTTCAATTTAGAACACCGTCTTGTTTGTGATAAAATCCTTGAACAAATTTTATTGTCCTCTCTAAAATTTCGAAATGTTGTTATCTCTCCCATGAGCGACATAGATTCCTTGCGTTTATCTAAATAAATAAAACGAAACATTCAAAGTTGACTGAAGTTAGCAAATAATTAAATGAGCCATGATCATAACTGATAAATTCGATGATCATAACTGATGAATGATTAGTTATCAGTTCTTGCCTTCATGGAGGGATGGCTTGTGAACAAACACAATATATTTAAATGAAATAATCATTATGAGTTCTGGTCCACAGTCAGAATAGCTTATTCATTTGAAATTCATCGAAATAAAATGTCTTGGTTTTTTATTTGATTTTAATCGTTAACTATGATATAGCAAGATAGGCAAAAATCAAGATTTTTTTGGTTAGACTCAAAACATCGTTTGAAGCAAATAAATATAACCCTGAAGCAACTTCTATTTTAACATACACCCGCAAGAATATTTTTCTCCATTTTTTTCTACTGGTCACATCACTGTTCTCGGAATGACTAACTTCACACCAAATACACGAGGAATTTAGCACGTACATGTGCTGAGTGCTGTTTCGTCAACAGTTCGTCTTTCAAGTGAATTTATGTGTGAGAAGACATTGTACTCAGATGAGCTTGATTGCTACTTTTCCGGGCTGTTAATTCCTTGCATTTGAAAATCACCTTATACCTTTTAGACATACATGTAATATTATCTAAATGATTTGAATTATCTGAATCAATTGGTCCTTTCAGTTTGTGTAAATTTGAAAATCGTTACATGTAATTCAAGAGTTATGTATATTCCCTTCATTTTCATCAGTTTTGTCGCTGCACTTGCGTTTTGAAATCGTCATTGATTAACAACAAACTAAAATTTGTGACGTACCTGAATTGTTCCTTGACTAATTCTGATTTCGAATATTTTTTCTGCTAAAAATCATGATGAAAACCATTTACAATTACGCGCTTCATGTGTACACACATGTACCAGTATTGGCGCTTGGTGTACGGAGTGGCTTGATTTAATTGAAGAAATATTTCTAAGGTATCAAAAAATCAGGTAATCATTCACTTATAGTTTATCTGAATGATTATACCAACATTACATATAACACATTAAAACCCTTATACTGAAATGAAACATGGAGATCTCAAAATAGTTTGACATCGCTTTCTGCTGATATATATATGTAGTGCATGTGCGAAACTTTGCTTGTTATGCGACTAACCGCGCTGTTTTCGCCTATCAATATCAGACTAATTAACCATTACACGCGCATTAATATTATACCGAGATCCGGTGAACCTCAGGTAGATGGCCGTTTTTCCTGGAAATATTCCGGGTAATAGGGCAACTTTTCCGCCCACGCTGCCGGTCACATGATCGCGCACGTCACGCCGCCAGACAAAATGGATGTAACCGTGGGTCATGCAAGCTGTTTGTCTGTCTGCTTGCGCTTGTTATTGCAAATTGAATGAATTCACAGAAGTTTCACAGAACTTTTTCTGTGACTTCAAACTTGATACACTCAACAAAACAGTTGAACAAAAAGAATGCCAAACTATTCCCCAACTCGTAGCTTATATTATACGATATATTAAAATATGTCAGTTTATCAAAATTTGAAAATTGTGAGAAGCTGTTCGCGTATAGATATATTTTGTTTTAAATGTGGCTCGTGGAACTGAAACTGTACAGTGTACATGTATCGATCACAACGTGAATTAGCTATTTGTACTTAACCTGTGGTACCCAGTAGATTTGCTGCTAAAGTTGTGGTTTAAATCGCATTGTCTGACACACCCCCAAAATACCATTTGAAATTTTTGTACCATTAGTCCACGAAATATCCCAAATAACTGAGCTCCAAAAACATTTTTTTAAATATATATTTTTTGGGGGACGGGGGGGGGGGTCTATTTTGTCAGTATGATCTTTGGAAGTGGACAGTGAAAACGGCAGTACAATGTGAAAGAATGACTGAGGAATTATTTATAATTATGAATGGCTTTCGATGCAGTCGTCCGAAAATTTTCTACTTTTCAAGAATGCTCCGATTGACATTAATACATTGACAAACTGAAACTACTGAGAATTGTTATGAATCTTTACATACACTAAACATATAAAGTGTCACCCCTCTACATTACGGCCAAAACCGTAGTGCTTTTTAAATTCATGTGCTTTGGACCCGAAAAGGATATGCTTAGATTTGTTAACACGACCTTATTCGCTGAGGGGCCTTGGATGAAATATTTTTGGTACATTGTAATTGTGTTCCATCGCAATCATTAACTTGCCGCAATAATTTGTTTATAAATATCATGATGGACGTCATGTATAATATTATCCCGAAATCTGTGTTCTGTAATGTGCGATTATCATCGAGTCATCATTTATTATTCTGTGATTTCATAACAAATGGACAGGAGCGGAAGTATGTTTTTTGGGGGAGGGGGGGGGGGCAGAGGGGGGTTGTGGAAAAAAGTAACGATACTACTGAAGAAGTCAAAATTATAGATTCAGTAGTTACATTAATTTATTGACCATATATACGTGCTCATTATGTTATAACATTGTGATAGTGTGTCATGTACGTGTATGATAGTTTCTCGAAAATTATGTTATGTAGTTTGTGAATAATATTCATGTATCAATCATTATTATCATCAATTATTACCATTCTGTAATATGAAAATGAATGTGTTTGGACAGATGTGCATGAACTGATGGGGTATTTTGTCAAAAAGGAACAATACTAGATCTACTGAACAAGTTAACATTATAATTTAAATATAACGTTATATTTAAATTAAAAGGAGAGTTTACTCTGATTTTTTTAACTCAGTAACACCATTTTTTTATTTTATGGCTGATATATTCGCGATGCCTGATGGTACATGTATTGTACAATAACCTGACACCTGGAAGTCAAACGGCAATTTTGTACTGAATTTCAGACTTTTATCACAAATATACCAAAAAGTTGTTAACTTACCCTAATGTTAACTCTCATTCCTAAACGACATTTTTGGGAATATGAACATATTCTAATAACTAGACGTGTTAGTGTAATTTGTACCAGAAGAAACATTAGGGGTGTATTCTACACAAACACAATGATTTCAAAACATCACACCACTACAAAAGCAAGCAAATGCACGAAATTAACAATGGGGTAAATTGCAAACGTTTTGAATTTTTTCGCGATAGCAGTCTAAAATTTGGTAGAAAACTGCCGTTTGACTCCTTTGTCAAGTTATAACACGAAACCTTTTTTCTCATCGTCAAAAATATCAGCAAAAAGCGGTGTAAAACAGTTAGAAAATCAGAGAAAAGTTAAGGCGGTAAAGATGTAAATGTATTGTTGGACACGGTGAGGAAAAGTTTATGTCCAGTGAAGATTCTTTTATGGTTGCAACACGAATATTGATTAGTTAGTACTGCGGACATAACAATCAAATTTTAATTAAAAGTGTGGATTTGAACATCGAAAGTCATGGTAACAATCAGGGATATTATATTCAGGGTAAATTGCCAACGTTTTGAATTTTTGCGATGGAAGTTTGAAGTTTACCTTTTTTATCATTGTCGAAAATATCAGCAAAAAGCGGTGTAAACCAGTTTTAAAAAAAGAGAAAAGTTAAAGTCATAGTAGCAAGGTACCATTATATGGTTTTATTAATGTTCAGAAGAAGCCATTGTGGACACTTGGTGATAAAAAAGATGTTCGCGTTAGTTGGTAACTAAAAACTGCGACATGGAATCGAGTATATTGAGCCGGTATTACAATCACCTTCTCATGCCCTTGAAAAAAATAGCTTCGGCAGTTTCCGTAATCGTGACGTCAGTTGAGGCAAAATGTGCTTTGATGGCTCGCCAAAAACGTAAAATACGTAATTTGGGCGGTCAGCTCAAAGATGGAAAATCTTTCTAAAATGCATGTGATTCAACAGAAAACACGCTTAAACCAGCAAATACTGGACATCTTGCAGTTCAACAAACCTCCGTTCTGGGTGAATAAATAGTACTGATTCAAAATATCAAGACAAGAAATGCCGTATTCCCCGACTATCTCACCCGTTCACTTGAATTGTCAAACATACACCAGGGAAATGAATATGTGACATGCAGTTTACCTTGCTGGCTACATGTACTTTCAGCTCTGCCTCAACTGACGTCACCAACCACGTGACCCACACTAAAATCTGGATCAAAATCTTCGGCAATTTACGGAAGGAGTGCCTATTTGATTCAATATCTCGAAATCAATTGATCGAATTTGTAAAATTCTTTCGAAATTATTGAAAGCTATTCATAATAGACTAAATGAAAAGTACTTTCATCAGCATGCTACTAGGTCTTTAAGGCGGTAAAGATGTAAATGTATTGTTGGACACGGTGAGGAAAAGTTAACGTCCAGTAAAGATTCTTTAACGGCCGCAACACGAATATTGATTAGTTATGCCACACTCTCTGGTTATGCCTAAGTCACATTTACACAGGCGGTCAGCTGATGTCGGGACATCGGTGGTATTTACCGATGTTCCGGCCGGCGGTGATAGTTTGTCAGGCATCTTTCCCATATCATTCGAGTGGTCGTGAAACCACCAGACATTGGCCACCGATCACCGCTACATTCATCTATGGTCACGTGTCTACACCGCGTCCGCTCAAATTCCAAGAATTTCAATCAAGACTGACCAACCAACGATGCTCTATTGGAGACCGCATGATACTCTACTGATACCAGCTCGGTAACCGTCCGATATATACAACTCGACCGATTATCTGGAGGGCACCTTCCGGACATTCATCGGCGCTCGGCAGGGTTACCCCGTGGTGATCGTCTGGTGAGCTTCTCACATTGATCGGCCGAAAAAATTAGTCGATGTCATTTTTTCCTTCGGTCGCCGCAAGAAAATAACTCTGCGTTATTTTCTCCCGATGCCTCCACCGACGTGTCTACGATGCCCGATTGTTGCCCGATGGCCACGGATGATCTGCCCGCGCTCGGTGGGTGACCGGCCGAAATGGCCAAATTTCAGCTTTTTCGGGCATCGTATCCTAATCGGCATAGGCATCGGTGTAAATGTGACTTAGACATTAGTACTGCAGACTTGACAATCGAATATTAATTAAAAGTGCAGATTTGAACATCGAAAGTAATGGTAACATTCAGGGAGGTCCCATACTGAAGTACAATGATGAAGACACTGGATGTGTGAGCATATTTATTCTGTCTGGAGTACCATGTTTACTTGTTTCGAGCCACAGGGATGATGGGACATATACAGGGGGAATGCGCCCACGCGGTCGTCAGCAACCGTAGCTTGCAATTACTAGTATATGTGTAGTCTTTGAAAATATGGTCTTAAAAAAGACTTCAAACCGTTTACATACATGCCAGTTTTAACGTTGGTGTCAGACAGAAATTCACTACCAAATTTCAGTTGTATACCGATATTCGAAAAAAATGTTAAATTTTAACCAAGATTTTTTTATCTTAAATCAGGATTCGGTCAATGAGGAATGAACTTTTGTTTCAATTTAGACCTGAACTGAACATGGTATGGTAACTTCTCAATAGTTATTTAATTAATGTGTACGGGTTACAACAATTACAGATAAAGAATTACCTTGTCGTATCCCCAAAGCCTTTATGCACTAAATATTTGTTATATGTATCGAAATATGGATGTCTTGCATACACAGATTTTGAAATAAATATTACATTACATTACATTACATTACATTACATTACATTACATTACATTACATTACACATTCAGATATATTCTTGCCATACATACAGACGCCCAAAATTGGGTTCGGACCTAGAAGTCCTTTGATGATGATTTGATCAACATTAGATGATTTTTTTCTTCAATTTTCGACCATCAGACAAAACCCCAAAACACATTTGAAGATAAACGTCTACTGTATATGTATTGACTACGTAGAGTACCAGTGGACCATTATTCAGAAGAATTAACTACAATGGGTATTTTGGAATGAGGTTTTTAAGATATCGAACCATCGGATGTTATGATCGCCTCAAAATGTCCACTAATAATCGAGAGTAGCTATGATAAAAAATCTTGAAGGTATAACACTATCGGAACCCGACTACCGTAACGTGACGTTACGGTAGTCATGAAGATGGCGCAAGGTAAATCGATTCGTTTAATTGTCTGCTGTTTTCTTACTAAAAACAATATACTGACATGAACTATTCCACAGACATATAGTATATGACATTTAGAACCCATGAATTGTCATGCAGAATACGCTGTAACGGCGTTTTTTTTTCGAGATAAAAGCGGTTGATAAGATTTGCTATTGACTACCGTAACGTTTCGGTCCAACTACCGTAACGTGACCGGTCTGCAGTTTAGGACTACCGTAACGTCACTACTGTGATTTGGCAAATACGCACGTAAAATTGATCAGCAATCATTTTCATCATTACAGAGATGATCCATACCAGGTGAATATTATCCAATTCGCTTCATTCCAAGTGGAGTAAGGGCATGATGCAATATTTGCCTGATGCTATTTAACCCTTAGATAGATTTTCTGTTTTTCAAATACTTATTCCTTGTCAGAAATCACAATTTCGACACTCGTGAAAGAAAGAAGGTGAAACCTTGCAAAAAGTGGTAAAATCTCAGCAGTGTCCATGCCGAGTCGTGGTTCAGTTGGGGTCCGTTACCTCCACAAGGTCAACGAAGAGTTCATATTATATCACCGCCGAATTGGATAATGACGAGGAAATTGACGAACTTGTTGACGACCATTAAATCATGCGTTTCCATGTATTTAGTGTATGTGTCTCTATGGGACACTGTACACACAATGTCTATGTAGCACTCAATGCCATTCAATTCAGATCAAACATTTAATTAAGTTTCACGTCATTTGTTACCAATGATCATTCACACACGAGCAAAGCCTCGTGCATTTGATATGTCTGCCAAATGCTTCGCTCGCAGCCATATCTCATATATAGGTGTTCTGTCACATGCTTCGCTCAAAACAATCTCTAATCTGCTCATAAATGTGATGTTTGCGGTAAATGCTCGAGGAGAAGTTCTTGATGTGTCTGTGAACATAAAATTGTACCATTTTAAGTGAAAACTACGGTGGCTTATATATACCTTTTTTTAATATATAGAACATAATAGCACATCAATGAACTCCGTAGTTTGTAACGTTACGGTAGTCGGCCGTTCACGTTACGGTAGTCACCACTCTGATATCACCTGACGTTACGGTAGTCGTCATTGTTTTTTTTATCGAACGAACATCACACGTACACTCACTGCTCTGGCTACTCGAGTGAACCTGATAACTTCATACATTTTGTGGCTTCAAAATTGTTCCGATCTGAAGCTGTATCGTACAACTTATCAAGAAAAATTGACAGGAAACGAAACGAATCGACATACCTTCCGCCATCTTAATGACTACCGTAACGTGACGTTACGGTAGTCGGGGTTCCGACAGTTGACCTCCATTATCATTCTTAGACTAGGTGATCTTGAGGACTGAATCTTTAACTTATTTCAAATTATGTACGTGAAGGGTATATGGAAGACAGAATCCAGATTGAAAGTATTGGTTGAGTTGTTCAGGATTCAGATTCAGACGTGTAGATTTCATCACATAGGCACATTAAAACACAACCACAAACATAACAATAACCGACAATAACAAAAACCGACACTCAGTAATAGAAAACTTACATGTTTTCAAATTAACGTACATCATACGTGACAATTACAAGTCGTTTCAAAGCTACCTACATATTATCACGTACATTTCTTGTCAACAATGCTATTCGCCGCGCAATACGTGTCTCAGCTGGTCAGGTAATCACTGATTGGCTAGAATCAACTGTAACATTATTCCAATATTTTTCTCACTTGTTCCAGTGTATATCTAGAGGACCGCGGACATTACTGGGTAGACTGGCTGCTAGCAAAAGGCGGGTGTGTCTTCACTAGTGTGGTAAGTTTGACGTGCACCGCAGCATGGAATACAATGTAATTTTATCGACAGGTGCTCCTTGTCAATGTGCATTGATCAGGGCCATGTTGTAGGTGAAAAATCTCGAGATTCAGTCGAAGTAAAAATACGAAATCTCGAAGTAGAGAGTCAAAATCTCGAATCGGCATGCCTATTGGCATTTGGCATGTCGTTGCGTCCGTCGTCGTCCGTCGTCGTCAACATCTTTAGTTTTAAAGTTCACAGTCGATTTTTTTCTTAAGTTTTACACGTAAATACATAAAAAATTAATTAATTTTTTTCAAAATCTGTCCGATACCTGTTTTTCTCACAAACATTTATTTTCGAGCCTTCTGTAGTTTGTATAAAGACGGAATGCCTTCAATCGCCCCCAATTGGATACTCAACAGCCTCCCAAAATGCAAAAATTCCATTTTCTGGCACTACCAAATTGTCTTAGTATTTTTCGCTCTACCAAATTGTCTTAGTATTTTTCGCTCTGATTTCACATTGACATTTCGGACTGTTCCTCGTGTGTATAACGACGGAATGCCTTGAATCGCTCAAAAGGCACGAAATGTTGGACCGAATGGGCCAGAATGGCCTGGAATGCACAAATTGGCCCGGAAGTCAAAATGCCTATGGATACAGCTTGAGTATGTGGTATTAGCATACATGAGGTCATACGTGTATACCGGTATTATGACACAACTTTCGGTGGTGACCTTGAAATTGACCTCGTATGACTTTGAGTGTTACATGTATATCATTGAGTGGTCACGTCCGAAACTGAATGTTTAAATTGACTTCCACGCAAAGAACAACAGCAAACAGGGATTAGTTTCATATTGTGAGGAGGTGATATATGGCAGATATTCTTGAGACCTTGAATTTGACCTCACTTGACCTTCAATGGTAAATCTACCGGTTAAAGCTGAAATGTGTAAATTAAACTCTGCAGACAAAACGGCTGTTGATAGATCTTACGTTTTATGAGCATACAGCAAGTAATATATGACAAATCTTTTGGTGACCTTGATTTTGACCTGGGATTCTGGGTAGTAATTGGGTAGTAATCTAGCCCGAAACATGGCCGCTGCAGACATTTAGATAGAGCTTAGTTTTGTATTATGGGCTTATATGCCGGTATGCATATACTGTTTGGCGAATCTTTTGGTGGCTTTGTGCTTGATTCTCGATGAAATTGATGAGTAGAAGCGTTAATTCTAGTGGCAAAAACTGCTTTTTGTGAATAAGAGTGACTGTATATGTACATAAAGGAATTCTCTCCGTCAACCTTTCTTAACCCAGGGCTAATGTTTTAGTTTGTGATCTTTAAAACGCGCGTATTTGTTGTACATAGCCTATGTATGTAGGTAAAAACAAGTTCCATATTTATATGACCCTAATTATACTCTGATTTAAAGGTTACCGGACCTTTGGTCCGATAACCTGTTGCCATGGCGTTGCATCCGTCGTCGTCGTTCGTCGCTCGTCGTCGTCCGTCAACATTAATATCTTTGAAGTTTACGATCGAATCTTCCCGAAATTTTGTACAAAAATGCCTAAAAATATTTCGAGAGGGAGATATTTTTTATTTTTTTTATTTTCGCATTTTTTCCAAAATGGCGGCCATTTTGTCGAAAAATAGCCAATTTTATACTTTGGCAGCCATTTTCTCAAAAACTGTCTGATCAGTTTTGAGATTTTTGTTTCAAAAGATTCTCCTTATGTATCTTTATGGTGTGTATAAGTTTTGTTGCCCTTGAATCGCCGGTCTCCGTGTGGCGGCCATTTAGAATTTTTGACGAGTCGGCGAAACATTCGCCCCAAATCGCATTACTATCCATTTTGGGCCATTTCTAGGCAAAAAAAAATTTCACCCTTTGAAAAAAATTTTTGAACAAAAAATTTTCGGCACTTATTTCCTTCATAATGGGAGCTGTCAGGACTGTACACATAGAACGCTTGAAGATAGAGCTTAAAAATTGGCACTTTCAAATGGGAAATCACATATGGCGACTTGTGTGGTGACCTTGAATTTGACCTTGGATGACCTTGAAAGGTAAAAACAGCCATTTTTGGGTCGAAAAATGCTCAAATTTGCACCTGATCTGTATTTTCTCGAAAACTGTCCGATCAGTTATGAGATTTTTGTTTTAAAAGATTCCTCTTATATACCTCTGTGATATGTATAAGTTTTGTTGCCCTTGAATCGCCGATCTCCGTGTGGCGGCCATTTTGAATTTTAGACGAGTCGGCGAAAAAAAATTTTTTCGCCCCAAATCGCATTACTATCCATTTTGGGCCATTTCTAGACAAAAAAAATGTTCACCCTTTGAAAAAAATTTTTGGACTTGAAGAAAATTTTCGGCACTTTTTTCCTTCATAATGGGAGCTGTCAGGACTATACTCATAGAACATTTGAAGATACAGCTTAGAAATTGGCACTTTCAAATGGGAAGTCATATACGGCGATTTGTGTGGTGACCTTGAATTTTACCTTCGATGACCTTGAAAGGTCAAAACAGCCATTTCGAGGTCAAAAAATGCCCAGAATTGCCTCTATAGATGAAATGCTTGCAGATAGAGCTTATGTTTGCATTATGAACATATAGGAAGACATATATGGCAAAACTAATGATGACCTTGAACTTGACGTCAGATGACCTTGAGTGCCAAATGTCTGACTCGGAATGTGTAAATTGACCTGAGCGGCCTAAACGATTCCACCCAGATATATCCTTGTATTATGAACATATAGAAAATCAAATGCCGCACACATACATGTAATGGTGACATCGAAGTTCACACGGATGACCTTGGTTGGTAAATCTCAAGGTCATATGTTCACACTGCGAACCTTAATTGGTAAATCTCAAGGTCTGTTACCTGCCAATGCTGCCATGGCCAAATCAAAATTGTCCGGTAACTCATCTTAGACTTTGGACTAATTTTTCTAACTCGTTTACACCATTTTTTGCTAATATTTTTGCGATGCTTTATGGTATCATTCTGTAACTTTGCATACTTCACCTGGGAGGCAAACGGCGATTTTCCACTGAATTTCAGACGTCTTTCGCGAGAATTGAAAAAGTTGGCAATCTACCCCAATGTTAAACTGAGCCCTGTCATTTAATTTCTGGGTCTGCACACAATTTTGTGCATTTGCTCGGTTTTGTAGCGGTGCAAACGTTCGGAATCAATGAGTGTGTAGAATACATCCCAATGTGTCTTCTGGTCCAAAATTACAAAAATACTCCGAATCCTGACGGATGTAAACAGGAGAGATTGCTCGAATATTCTCAGGTTCTCGAGATGCCAATTTTGGTCTGAAATTCAACATTGGGGTAGATTGCCAACTGCTTCAATCTCTGCGATCGAAGTCTGAAATTTGGTGGAAAATTGCCGTTTGACTCCCGCGTGAAATATGCTAAGTTATAGAAAGATACCATTTAGCCTCGCAAAAATAACGCAAACAATCGGTATAAACAAGTTAGAAAAATCAGAATATAGGCATCCTGTTTGAAAATCTGGAGTCCTCGTGTTTTTGCCTGCGTTGTTTAGGTTACCGGCCCTTGGGCTAATTTTTCTCTCTTTTCTCTACCGTCGTTTGCTTTCCGGATCGTGACTCTTGAACTCCTTGACCAATCTTTTCCAAATTTTCGGAGCTCATTCGAAATATTTATTACCCTGGCATATCCTCTGATGACAACATGTCAATTGTGTTGGCAGTTCATAGATATATCAAATCGACTAAACGATATTTCTAATTATGAATTACATGGAGCTTATTTAATCCGTAAATTCTAGTCCCGGGATTCAGTGAACACTGATGCATACTCAATACCACATTTTTACGCCACTATGTTCACGTCTAGTCCTTACCTGCACATAACCCAACGATTGATTAACGGGGGTTGTTCTCACCTGCACCGAATCAATTGCTGGTCATACTCAGATACAACACAATATCATACTGAAACATCCAACACTCTGTTATCACACATACATAGATCTGCGATTGATTAACGGGGGCTGTTCCCACCTGCATCGAATCAATTGCTGATCTCACCCACATACAACACAATAATAATACTGAAATCATAATATTGCGTATGCATCACAGGTCATCGTCAAAAATTGTACAGTGTTAATACTATAAATATGTATTATTTTAAGTAACATGTAAGAAGGTGTATATTGTATGCTAATTCATAAATTGTACATAATTGTATATATTTGTATTTTATGTATATATTTGTACAGTTATGTATGATATACTACATTTTCTATAGTGATGTGTATACATGACTATGCACTTATGTACATATTCACTAGCAGAGATCTTAATATAGGCTTCGTCCTGCAGATTGATGCTTTCTTTTGATAATAAAATAAGTTTAAACCAAATATTTATTACAGCCCCTATTGTTTTCAATGGATATATCTCGTTTCCAAGATGACCGCCAGCGGTCATTTCGGAAAAAAAATCCGTCAATTTCTGTCATTGTCATAATTTGGTTCAGGGAAATTCCAGCAGAACAAAACAAATGCGGTTTTTTTTTTTGGACTATGTGTACATGTTACAGTGGCTGATAAGTGACACTGCGAAAAAATACTTATTTATTTTTCGGAGTAATCTTGACCTGTTCATAGTTGACATAATTTCCGCGTAAATAATGTTATTTAAGCGTAAATAATGTTATTTCCGCGTAAATAATGTTATTTACGTGTAAATAGACTTATTTATGCGTAAGTAGCGTTTTTTCCACGTAAATAAAGTTTTTTACGCGGAAAAAACGTTATTTACCCCATCGACCAAGGGAAAAATAAATGCACGTGCAGGCAGTATTTGGTTAGTATATCACACACGGCAGAAGTAAATAATGTTTTTTCCGCGTAAATAACGTTATTTCCGCGTAAATAACGTTATTTCTGGGTAAAAAAACTTTATTTACGCAGAAAAACCCTTACTTACGCGTAAATAACTTTATTTATGCTTAAATAACTTTATTTACGCGTAAATAACATTATTTACGCATAAATGACATTATTTACCCCATCGACCAAGAGAAAGATACAAGCACGTGTAGGCAGTATTTAGTTAGTATCTCATACACGGCAGGGGTAAATTATGTTGTTTCCGCGTAAATAACGTTATTTCCGCGTGAATAACGTTATCTCAGCGTAAATAACGTTATTTCCGCGTAAAAACTTCATTTACGCGGAAAAAACGTTACTTACGCATAAATAACTTTATTTATGCGTAAATAACTTTATTCACGCGGAAATAACATTATTTACGCGTAGATTATGTTGATTATGTATCAGTCAGGATTACTTCGAGAAATAAATAACTTTTTTTCACAAAGTCACTTATCAGCCACTGTAACATGTAGATATAGATCCACTAGATAAGCTGAGCAAAATCGGATGTATGAGTGGGGCTGGGTTGCCAATCAATTGTATTGGGCTTGGAAAACACTGTGATCGTCAGGCTGAAACTACATGTATTGTTTGAATAATTGTGTCATTCAACTGTATTTCACATGCAGTGACCAAGTTATCATTGCTCAGGTTAGCTCCGAAAGCTTTGTTTCTGCTTATATGTTGCATGCAGAAATTCTCAATTGAATATCTGCTATGTGTGTCAAGTTGAATACTTATTTGGATGTGCCTTAAAATATGATTTAAAATAAACGCGAATTCATAATTTACAATATAATATCATCAATTTCATTAAATGTTTGATAGAATTGCTCTCAAATTTGAGATACATGATTATACATGTGATGTACTTTATACATCTTGAAATGATTGTAGTGGTTTAAAGATTACCAGTTTTGTATCCATGAAACAATTAACAATCATAAAATGCTTCAAGATGATAGAGGGTTTTTTTATTAACGTATTGCTTTACATTTGACGAGAGCATCTGAATAATATTACGGAAAACACTGAATAGGTACTTGTACGATCTGAATAATATTACTGAGGCAATTGTCAAATAATATAATGTTTTATTTATCCTTTTTCGGTCCAGCTTCACCATTAGAAAAGGAAAACAAATATTGGGGAGTACCACATATCATCTAGGCTTTAATATCTAGTTCGTTTTCTTAGTTTCACTTTCGAAAATTTATACGAAAGCGAGCTCGATATTAAAGCCTAAACAGAAACGAAAGTACATGTCATTTCCGGTTGAATGAACAAATTATGAGCAACTTGGTTTGTGAACAAAGCAGAAGAGAGACTTGTATATACCACATCCTGAGCGCATACAGACGTTGTTACAGTGAATAAAATGAAAATTTTGTATGGCATTTCATAATATTAGCTTTCAATTTTCATTTATTTTGTTACCCTATCTGATAAAATTGTTGGATCATAGCTAAATGCATATAGACCCTATCGTGGTGTCAAACACTTATAGGAAGTCGTTTTAGGTTACCATACATTTGGTCCGATAATTTATTGGCATGGCGTTGCGTCCGTCGTCCGTTCGTCGTCCACAGGTCGTCCTTTTACAGTTAACTTTCACATTTTTCTGAAATTTTGCACAAAAATACTTTTAAAAAAACATATTTAAAAAGGAATGCATGTTTTAGTATTTTTAGCTTACCGGACCTATGGTCCGATAAGCTATTGTCGTCAGCTTGCGTCCGGCGTCCGTCCGTCGGCGTCGGCGTTGTCAAACGCTGGGAAAAATCTGTTTGATGAATATTGCTGTAATTCACAAAATATGTTCTATGGGCCCATATCTCCGGACCAATTTTTTTTTCGTCCATTGAATCGTTTTTTTTCCAAAATGGCGGCCATTTTTGTCGAAAAATGGCCAATTTTGGATTTTGGATTTTGGCGACCATTTTCTCAAAAACTGTTCAATCAGATTTGACATTTTTGTTTCAAAAGATTCCCCTGACATACCTCTGTGCTGTGTATAAGTTTCGTTGCCCTTGAATCGTCAGTCTGCGTGTGGCAGCTATTTTGATTTTTTCGACCGGTCCCAGATAGGACTTTCCCATGTTAAATTAGCCTATGCTTTATAATGGAGACAAATTTCTCCTAATTTCTCACTTAATATTGGGATTAGACATTAGGAATCAATTGTGCACATATAGGAAATTATATGCCGATTATTCTCGTAACCTTGAATTTGACCTTCGACCTAATTTCCAAGGTCACAGCACAAAATGGCTAATATCTCGCTTATTATCAACTTTACAGCTTAGGAATCAATTGTTGACTCATAGAAAATGATATATGCTGAAAATTCTCATGACCTTGAACTTGACCTTTGACCTTATTCTCAAGGTCAGAGCACAAAATGGGTAATATCTCGCTTATTATCAACTTAGCAGCTTAGGAATCCATTGTGGACCTGTAGGAAAGGATATATGCCGAATATTCTGATCACCTTGAATTTGACCTTTGACCTCATTTTCAAGGTCAGAGCACAAAATGGCTAATATCACGTTTATTTTCTACTTTACAGCTTAGGAATCAATTGTAAACATATAGGATATGATGTATGTCGAATATTTCAATGACCTTGAATTTGACCTTTGACCTCATTCTCAAGGTCAGAGCACAAAATGGCTAATATCTCATTTATCATCTACTTTACAGGTTAGGAATCAATTGTGAACATATAGGAAATGATGTATGCCGAATATTTCGATGACCTTGAACCTGGCGTTTGACCTCGTTTTCAAGGTCAGAGCACAAAATCGCTAATATCTTGCTTATTATCGACTGTACAACTTAGGCATCAATTGAGGACATATAGGAAATTATATATGCCGAATATTCTAGTGAGCTTGAATTTGACCTTTGATCTCAATAAACTGAAACCGATACAAAAGCAAAGTATATCTTTGACAGTACTAGCCAGTTTCATTCTAGTTTCAAATCATTGTATATTAGGCCCTAACACGATCGACTTACGTAGAGCAAGTCTTAGGCGTGAATGATGTGCTATCATTCTCATGACTTCATGACATTGCCTTCAGCTTACATATAGCTGTCTTGGGTCCGGTAAGCGCAGAGCCATACGGTTCTATGATTTAATTTCGCATTTCTTAATAAAACGCCTCATTTTGGACTCGGCGACATTCAAACATCTTCTATATCACTCGACTTCCTTTACCACTCAATGGAATCTTTCGAAACTTTGTATGTTGCAAGTATGAGATAGTCCCCACAAACTTATTCTTTTTTAGAATTTAGAATTTTTCCTTTTATATTTATTTTGGTGATTTTATTTTTACCTAAAAAAAATGTCAATTATTAATAATTGGAAAACATTTTATCTTTGAAGTTTAAAGTCGAATCTTTCTGTAATTTTGAATCAGAATACTGAAATTTTACAGCAAGAGAGAGGAGTTTTGTCTAATTTTAGCATTATTTTCAAAATGTGGACCATTTTCATCGAAAAAAACCCCGCAATTTGGCAATATTCAAACGTCTTGTTCTCCGAGGCCACTCGATAGAATCTTTCAAAATTTGTATGTTGATATTGTGGGATAGTCTCCTCAAACTATTTTTTTTTAGAATCTTGAATCATTGATAATTTGAGGATTTTTACCTTTAAAGTTTTCAATTGAATTTGGGACCAAATGCTGAAAAATACGGCACGAGAGATGGGGTTTTTTTTTCAGATATTTCGCATAACATTTGAATTTTCAAAATGCTGTTTTTCCTTGAGAGAAAGCCCCATTTTGCAATATTACTACTTATAAATATTCAAACGTCTTCTCCTCCGAGAGCGCTTGATGGAATATCTCTAAACTTTGTGTGTTGATACTATGGAATAGTGCCCACAAAATATTTCTTTTAGAACTGTGAATTTCTCCTTCATTTTTGCGTCATTGTTTTCACAAAAATGCCAATTATTTTATCACCCGAACGAAATTCGTCGGATACTGTGGATTTGACTCCGTCGCGCCGCGTCCGCGCGATATTTTTATTGGGACATGTCTTATGGAAAGATCACGACACCATCGATTTTGGTTTCCATAACAACCAAATTGGCTGATTGGCGACACATTTTGTGTTCCAATTGGCCTGTTTAGCACACATGGTTTGTGAACGCTCTACGGGTGGAAGTTCACAAAGGCTCGATGAACGACAGTCACACGAGAACTATTGTTTGGGTTTTTTTTCTCAGAATGATCGAATAAATATTAATTAGTTAGCAGGCTAACTTATGACGACCATTAAAATACCACTTCGACATCTGCGATCACTCTAATAACCTGTGCCATGAAAGCAAATGGCACTGGATTCTTGCTCAGAATAGAGAACTGATGTTTTTGGTGAAAACAGAATAATATTATCGGATAAGTTACCATTAATTTTACTATTTAAGTCTGGTAATAGACCACAATAAAAAATAGTTAAGACAAAACAGTTATTATTGGGCTCAACAAGGCAAAAATTTTGCCCGGTAGGGATTTTATGGCTGTAACCGAATAAGTTAACATTATTTTTAATAGTTAAGTCTATTATTGACCAAAATAAAAATACTTAAAACAAGAAACATTAGTAATTGGGCTCAACAAGGTGAAGGTTTTGTCCAGTAGAGTGTAATGTTTGTACCCATAATGTTGAGGGATTGAACGAGGTTTCAAAATCCATTCCTGTGACAAGCTTCTGGAAAGTATTTGGTAAGAAATAATAAGTTAATAAATATATTCGTTGTTATGAGTGTTACTGCGTGGAATAAAAATTGTTAAGGTCCGGAACTTCTATACTGATATCGATGAAACACATTGGTCTGGCGGTAATGATATTTTGTCTGAATTAACATATTTTGGGCACAGGAATGATAAGGCTCAGGGGAATACACCCACGTGGTCGTCGGCGGCCGAATCGTCGAGGTAAAAAGTTGATTTTTTTCCTCAAAACTTACAGTCGAATCTTTCTGGAATTTCGAACCAAAATATTGAGAAATAATGCAATTACGATTTTTTTTTTTTTTTTGTATAAATTGTTCACATTATTTTCAAAATAACGGCCAATATCGATTTAAAAAACGCCAATGTTTGGACTTTTCAATATTCAAAAGTCTTCTCTTCTGAGGCCACGTAAAGGAATCTTTAATTTTTCTAGCAATTTATTTCAACTTTGACAAAATGCCATTTACTCAGATATTTTTATCTTTTAAGTATACGGTCGACACGAGTATGGACTTCAGTGGTGATTGTGATCTCTGATGACTCGGAAATGTCAAATGGCCATTTTTAATCAATAACCACCATAGCTCAGACAAATCGCACACACAAATGAGAAGCCCTTAGATTTGACATACAATAACACTGCCACCTCAAGTGGCAATTAAGCTGATGAATTCTTTGATTTTGTCGATTTATTATTGTCCGATAACCTATTTTATCCCATAGGCACGGATTTTTTTTGGTTTCCTACGTGTTGATTTTGAATTTGACCTTGGGTGACTATTAGAGGTCAAATTTAGATTTCTGAGCCTAGTTCATGCTGAAAAGTGAGTTTATGGCCTAAGTTGGATATAGAGCATACAGTGATATTGAGCCCTTACTACAGAGAGTCATGACCTTCAATATAGTGTCCTTGTATTTGACCTTGGTTGACCAGTTAGATTCTCATCACAATTCAATGAATACTATTGAACATCACGGGAAGACCAATATTGCCTCTAAAATTGTGATCTTCAACTGAACCATAAAATAACACTGATTTAGTTACCTGATTTCATCTGAATACCTTACAATATCTATCAGATTTAATGATACGAGGGGTGCGATATAACCTCGTCGCCGGAAGCGACAGAACGTCTAGTCTGTGGAAGCGATTCCATCATTAATGTCATGCTGAACCAGAATAGGAAGCCAAAGAACTATATTTTATATGTAAAGAACTATACAATTTTTGTACAAAATTTCACACAGTAATCCTAACAACGTATTTTTTAAAAATAATTTACACGTACATTTACGATCCAAAAGGGTTTTTTTTAACGTACAATCCCAACAAAATATGTTAAAAATAATTTACAATTACATGTACGGTCAGAAAGTTTTTTTTTGTAAACCTACAATAGATAACATATATATTATTCAGTATTTGTGCATGATTAGGTACCAGTTTAAGGATCACGAAGCTGTCCTACAAAGAACTCTAAACCACACAGACCGCACAAAATCTCCATTTGCGGTCGGGTCGAAATACAATAGTGTGTTTTACGGGAATATGTCTGCAGCGTGTTATAAATTAAAATGGAGCAAATAAACGGACGGTGTAAGGTTGCCCACCGTTGATATAATGAGATGGGTATAGGGTGGAGAAATACAAGAAGCTTGGGTGGATCGTCAGTATCACAAGTATGCGTATGAATACATCATACATGCAGGCCTACATAGTTCTGCCAGTGAATTTTGTGGAACAAATCATAATCTTAATACATGTACATTAAAACTTATATATCTGATCTATATGAATATTCCTGTATGATATATATATGTATGAAATGACATGTTCATTTTTTAATGTTGTATATGATGAAACTTAATTGAATTCAGTTTTTTGTTATCGAATAATTATTGCAGGAACAAAAACAAATCTGTATGATATATATTCAATGACGTGTTCGTTTTATGTTCTATGTGCTGAAACTTGTTTGAATTTAGTTTCTTTGTCGAATAATTATTTTATGAAAAAACTAATCTTTCTTTACAGATCAATCGGTGACCGTATCCCCTATGCTGATACAATCGGATGGTTGGACGATAATAAATAACCACTTCTGGCCAGGCAGCAAATATTTCGTATAAAAAGGACGCCACCAACCATCGTAAACTCATTCCTATGAGGTAACTACAACAAAATACTACGGTAATATATTTTGAATATTCATAATTACTATATGACCAATTAATTACCTAAATGCAATATAATGTACGACTCTGTTGTTTTCCTATTCATATTGACATTGGTATCACAATTGTGATTATGTAGGCCTAAGCTTTTGCTTCGTGTCGGGACAATCATAATACACACTTTAAAAGTTACACGTTTATTTGCAGTACAAAAATAGAACTACGTCGTGTGTACTGTTTTTACTGCATGAATTGATGGGTAAGAAAAGGGTGAGAGACATCAAAATTACCGTACACATATAATAATTTTGAGGATGCCTGAGACCACTGCATTTGTGACGCAGAAAATTAACATCTTTTTTTTATAATTGGCAAATGAAGCCATGACGTGATGAATGGAATAAATGGCCTTTTTGGCTCTGGTGGTTAGGAGTAAAAGACACACGCAAATTATGCTACTTTCAAACGTGGAACTTGAGTTTTCTCATATTCTCACAAGTGAAAGAAACATATTTCCGAAGTTATTCTGAAAAATTAAAACGTCTCATCGGATCTTTTATAATAGACGTGGAATCAATACCCAGTATTAAGTATTCCGAGCAAACAAAACAGGGTCCGTTATCCAATCTCATAGTCCGGGGACAGAAAGTCATATCAGGCATACGAAGTGAGAGTAAACAAAAATGACAGGGAAACTCATGAACCCCCAAAAATGGCCATTAGGAGGTGAAATCAGGTGTTCCGGAAAGAGTGAGCATTTCCTGCCCCACTAGTGGCACCCGTCATGAATTCCCCAAAATTAACATGAAAATAGATCTAGTTGCATGGCAGACATGGATTTGGTGTATTTATCAACCAGATCATGATGACGTCCATAGAAGTTCTTAAACGCAGCTATAAGTCTTGGTAAAAACATATCCTTGTCGCAGCAGTTTAGAGACTAGCTGGGTACTTCGATAGACAAAGTCCTCATATTTGCAACTAGCACTGGAATAGCGTATAAGTTGAGAAACAAACACACCATATGCCGGTGACATAGGAATGTTGCTGCTTAGAAAAGAGAAATTGACTATGGAAAAATTTAAATCATCACGTTTGTCATATAATCTAGTTGACAGGTTAGAATCATTATTAATCTCCAACCTCAGGTCTAGATAGTTGGAAAAATTAGCGGAGTCTGTAGTATCCTTAATTTCAAGTTCCTTAGGATTTATGACATCCAAATAATCACCAAATTTGGGATTATTTAGCGACAATACATCATCTATGTATCGGAAAGTGAAATTAAAATTACATGTTAGTTTCTTAGAACCTCCTCGTTGTAAATGTTGGATAAAATCTGATTCATATGAGTATAAAAACAGGTCTGCCAATAATGGTGCACAGTTTGTACCCATGGGAATACCAATAGTTTGTTGAAATATTCGACCACCAAATTCCACAAAAATATTATCAATCAGAAAATGAACCATATTTACCACATCTATTTCAGTATATTTGTATGGGGCATCAGAGTCGCCTTTAACAGAATAAGCGGTATTATATTTAACTACAATATAGTGGTACCGACGATGGCCCTTTTTAGAGAAAAATGAATTATTGATTAGTTTTTTAAGCTGATACTTCAGTTCAGAATGAGGTATAGTTGTGTACAAAGTGGAGAAATCAAATGTTTTGATAGACGTTAGAACATGTAGAAAGTGTGTGAGCATGTAGATATTCCAATAAAGATTTGGAATTTTTTAATATCCACATTTGGTTTATAACACTTCTAGAATAGATGGTTTCAGAGTACTTTTGGAGACCCTGTTTAATTTTAGACAATATAACAGTTAATATTTCAGAAAGGGCTTTGGTAGAACATGATGCTGAACCTGAAATATATCTTTGTTTGTGGGGATTTTTGTGCAACTTTGGGATATAACCTCTTAAATAAGCTCTGTGTGAAATAACTGTGTGGTCAAATTCCTGAAAACATATATATTTTGCTTCGATACGCTGCACTGTTCAGAACAGTGTTAATTTTTTTTAAAAAATTGGGTACTTTCAATTATCAATCACAAAAGTTTGATTAGCAGAAAACATGCCTTTAGAAGTTTTCTATGACCAAATAATTGTACTGCGGCAAGTGAAAAATATATTATCACTATAGGTTTATTGACAGAAGGTTTCATCATTTCACACTTGAAAGCTTTGTCCACTTTCATATACGTACGCAGATTGGTTTGTCCGGCAAATTTAATATAGGCAACCAATGCTTTATTTTGCTTTGATATATGTATGTCAAAATATGATGCTCGCAACTGTATTCACTCGATATTTCGATATTCGATATACATATTACCTGATTACGTGAAATCAACTAATTGTCAAATTTTAGTATCAACAATGCATCTCTAATAAATCACATAAAACTCGTTGAGATACATAATTGCATGTATACCTAAACAAAGGTCTAAACACAAGAAAATAATTATATAACTAGTACATCCGATTTTTCTTGAACCTATATCAAGAAAATGATATTACACAGGTGGGGCCTATCTGGTTTCCAATATTGAGAAATATATTTCAATTTTTATACAGCTGGAAATTACATATGAATATTGACTTTTGTCTCCTTTGTCAGATAAACAGCCAATCTGTACACGTAGCCACGTACATGTTTATCCACAGTGAGTTCAACTTTTCTGTCAGTACAGATCAAAACTCGAAATTGTCTGCATGTAAGTGTTTGGAATAATTGTTTGTCTTATATTTCATTCGTGAAATATCTTGTAGTTTTTTCGACAATATATCACATGCTGTTCAAACAGAAGAGTTCCCATACTTTGAATTATGCAGTTTCAAACGTCATGAATGTGATTGATGCTATGTATAATGTCATAGTTATCCGCTTCCATGTATAGATGCATACGATATGAAAAGAGTGGTTATCATTGCATACGTATATACTTGGATAAACATCAATACCATGTCGATATTCGGTTTGTCTATTTCATTCTTAGGTATATTTTTTGCAGAAAAAAAATCAATGTTCGAAACATCAGATTCTACACAAAATGAGTATACAATTTAACAAAACGTTCTGAAAAACTATATGTATATATTGGTTAGTGTGCACTGCGTATGACGAAAAAAATGTTGAACATTATCTACACGTAGTAAGTTTAGATTCTATATGCGTCCACAAATTCCTTCACAAGATGTCAGCACCCTACGCTCATCCGAATTTATCCAGGATCTATGAAAGGTGATGGCGTCACGCGTACGCCTTAATTATTGACATCATTTTGAATCTCACCATGTATTATGAATGTAGTAATCGAAAAACAAATGTCTTTTGAATATTAAGGCTGTGGTTTTCGACATGTAAACCGCAATCCGGTAGACAATTAGGCAGGCGTTTTTCACATCTCATACCTTCCGATCGACAAGTAGTCGTTGGCTAATGAACATGTATAAACGCAAGCAGGAGTCGCACGTAAGCATACAAACATGAGATGTATTTCTATATCTATCTATATCTTGTACAAAATCATTCAGCGTGTCTTGCTTTAATCAAAACTGAACTAATCAACAATACATATTGATACCAGAGTGGAGCCTATTTCGGCAAGTTTGCGAACACCCCCAGGGCAAGATAGGCGTAGGTGTAAAATGGTGACACAAGACAATAATAACTGACTATTGAAAATAATAATGACAAATAAAAATCAATATATATCTAGTGAGCCTGGGTATAATGAGATATCTAGAAATATATTAATAACAAATCTACTATACCAATCTAATAGAAATACATATCGGGTATAATAAAACAATCTGATAGAACTGATGATGAAAATAATAACTGTGGCAATAATCGACATTCAAATCTGATACGTCCTGAAACATATCATTGTAATCATTACAGTATATACCATAGTTAGACACGTTGACACCTTGGTTATTTTTTTCATATCTTGATATATTCACGTGGAATACGCGTAGACTATGTCAAACTTCGTGTACAAAAGGAATAACATCATGATTGCATACATATGTCATAGGACTTCATGCCCCTTAGAGTTCCTTGGATTGAGATTGATAATAAGCTTTCATGATAACAAACATTGTTTAGCAAGACAGTATGTGTCCATAGAATGTATGACCATCAACTGAAAATAACTATGCGTGAATTTACAGATGCAATGTGATCAAATTTCTAAATACCTCCAATTCGTTGATAAACTATATACATATTTTTTTTTCAACTATACAATTCTTCAGAGAAACAAAAAGACTCCGACTTCCACAATGTTACTATGGCAGAAATCTATCTGTAGACGTTAACTTCACTTTCGCGTATAAACCAATAACGATAACTTTGAACACTTAATACACATAACTTGTGTTTCCGAATAAAATTCTGAATTTTATAGTAATATTTCGTTAGCGTATCTTTTTAGGACACCCTGCATTTATGTCAGTTCCTCCTAAGTTGGATACGAAGGCGCTTCGTTATTTAACGTTTGTGATAGTAGGCCTATAGGTTCGGTTTGATTCTGGTAATATTCAAAATCATGTGTTTCTTACAGATAAAAACTAGTGAACAAAACATTCAAATTCGTTTCTCATATTATTTTCTTAAAAAGATGGATGTTTTTACTAGTTTTATGGAAGTGAGCCTATTGGACATACGGGCCTACTTAGTGATCCGTGTCGAGAGAACCGTGGAGTACATAATATCTATTTAATTGATGTATAAATGCTCTGAAGGAAATTTCAAATCCTTGCATTTTTTTTCCTTTTCACGTGCACTACAATTTTTTTTTCTAAATGCCTTCATATTTTTTCTTACATTGTAAAGTACTTTACTAAACAGTTACAGTTATATCTTCATGGGTGGGTCTCATACTGGTGTTCATCTAGTTTTCTGAGGAATCATCTTTTGTAAAAATGTATTTTCAACATACATGTGTGAATAATATATATACATATATTGTGTTTGATTGTGTTGAAATTATTGCTTTGAAATTGGAGAAAAAAATAAAATGTATTGCTGAAGGTAGGCTTCTATCATGTTTTCGAATTTCCAGATTTGGCAAAAATACGACAAGAAAAATTAGAGGGAAAACGATCGCAGTGAACGCTGCAAAAATGAATTAATTAAATTGTTCTTTTTCAATTGTTCATCTCTTGTTCATTTTGTGCAAATTTATTAGACTTGTTGCCTTTCACAAACAAGGATCTACGTGCAATCTCTCCCCAGTGCTGTAAATTGCTCTAAAATTCACCAAAACCATTTTCCGGGAAAGCCGTTCCGTCCCGGTGCAAAGCACGTGTGAAAACTGGACCATGGAACATCTGGAATCTGTACATACAGGGGTGTGCCGCCATTCTAAACAATGACAAACATCCGCATAAGGTGTTTTTTTGTATACGATTGATTTTTCTACTGGGCTACATTGATTTCGATATTAAAAATTCATAAGTACGTTTCAATGCCTAGGGCACAGATCAAAAACAGGATTTTTTCATACAGAACCCACCCACGAATGGTATCGTCCAATGGCTAAATTTAACAGCCGGGACTATTTACTACGGTTCTTGCCGAATGTACATGCGATATACAATATAGTTCCATGTTTTTTACCCAATTTTGACGAATAAAATGTGTTTTTTTAATATATTTCAGGTGATATCTTGCCAATAGTGCTCGAATTGACCCATACAGGGAAGATGTTTCGGGTATACTGTGGGAATTTAGACAGTCGGGTCACGGAGGAAACGCTCCAAGAGCTATTCGAAGAGAACGGCCTGGGTGTCACAAACATCGTGGTAAAGCGGGGTTACGCTTTCATAGATTGTCCGGACCAAGACACACTTGATAATTCCATTGATAAATTAAACGGTAAGTATTAAACGTGTGCATCGTATTTCTACCCTTTTCACGCGTTTTTGCTCGCCTATTTGTAAGTTTATGGCCGTGAAACATGTAGCATGTGGGAACGCGTGATTTACAAGATGGCCGCCATCACTCGGCTTGGAAGCCGGCTGGTTGCCATTCCATGTTTTGATAACATCCGCCCAGTTTTCTCCTCCCAATTATTGAATCGTCCGATGAGTTCAGTTTACTTTTACAATCTATTGACTACTAGTAGAGTTTTGTTATTTAGTTAGATTATGAGCAATCTAAAGTTGATACACGAACCATCCCGGGCATTCCCTCAGAGTCAGACCCTCACCTTGGCCCAGGCCCCAGCTCACAGTCACACTCAGCACAGCTCAGTAACAACACTGTTTTGCCTGGCCTCACATTCACAATGTCAGACAATGAACAGATGAATAAGACAATACACAACGCAGTGACAGATATGGTGTATGCGTGCTCGGCAAGGCTGGCAATGCCATCTAGGCATATGCCTAAGACTACAAGTATAATCATCGACATCGGGTTGTATGTACAATTACATGGGCAAGCTGAGACATAGGCTGTGATTGGTTCAGAACTGGTAACATGGTCATGGTGCGGATAGCATGGCGATGATATTGATTGGTCACGCCCACCTTGTGTATCAGGGGGTTCTACAAATCTCCATGTGTTAGGCAGCGGCTTTCAAAAATGGGCATTCCCATGCAGTGCGTACCGGGTTTATTATTAGGTCAGGAATACCCAGGACTGGCTAAAATAGTGATTTCACGGCATGAAAAAATAACTATCACACTCAAAATTTGTTTTGACTTCCGATACTGCCTAGCATATTGTGACCCTTTCTCAACTGCCGCTTAGCGCACAGACCTTGACAAAACTTTTGATCTATTCGTGATTGACTGACGAACTCGCAGCGTAAATTTTGTCTTAACACATTTGTTTTATATGGCAACCACTTTGCCATTGTCGAATCCTGACATTTACTTGTCTAAGTTATTCAACACATCAAAAAATTTCTGTAGAATCCATATCTTATGTCACTATTGATATATACTATTTGGTAGGGACTGCTATTTGTAAATAAAGCCAACAACTGGCATCGATATCTTCAGTGAAGTTGCCTGTAAAGGAGATCTACTGATATTTAGGTTTTATTCATAGTTAATTGGACTTTGTTTACCTAGAATGTGTGACTGTACTCGACAATCACTATTCAGCTTTTCTTCCTGATATTCACAATTGACTTAGTTAAGTTAGAAAGGTAAGATGGAAAGACTGTCCACGTACATTCCTATTGTCATTTTGTATTTGCAGGTTATAATTTAATGGGTTCCGTTATGCTGGTCGAGCCATCAACTATGTCCAAAAGGAGGTAACTTTGTTAAGCAGAGCCTACCAAAGTTCACAGTATTTAAGTTTTTATGCACAAAATGCGGAGGGAGAGTTGTTAAATTGCACATATCTATATTAACAATTCGTAAGGGTTGATCTAAGGTTATTCATAAAAAAGGAAAGCTTCCCATGGTAGCTTTTGTTATTTAATTAGGATGGCTTTTAGCCATTTGATTACATTGATATTCAATTGGCCGATCTCTATATTGCATGTGGTTTGCCACATTTTGGCATGTTATGTTGAAGATAAACCACTATTCCAAATACTAGTACTAATTGTACGATGTACAAAAACATATATACTCGTATTTTGGAATGAGAATCGTTCTCTGTGTGTAAGTTACTTGTGGAGTTGACCTAATGCTTTGAGTTTTGGAAATTTATACAAGTCAACTGGTCTCCTTGCCATTTCGATCAAGCCAACTACAGATGGAAAATTTCCATCTAATATTGAAGTTGAACCTAATGATGTTCAGACATGGTACTCAAATGTGCCCAAATATTCATGGACCGAACCTTCAAAATTCCACTGCCAAGATGTGGTTCGTGTGGTTAGAAAGGTTAAGGTATCGTACTAAAAAGTTTAGCACTCACATTACTAATTCCACAATTGTCAATAAGCCATTTGTTGATCCCTTTCTCCAAATTATGTGACGAAGCTAAAATGTTATTTGAAAACTGCTGGAAAGTAGAATAAGATTGTCCAAAAGTTATGTTTTGGTATTTGATTTGTTTACGTACAATTCCTTTGCTTTTGTGTGTGTGTGTCTGTGTGTACAGCGTTGTATCGTGTGGCTGCACCTAACTTGTCTGGTGTGTATTCTCATGGACAGGCGAGGAGGCAACAGGATTGTCATACATGGGCTCCCGCAACACTGCAGCAAGGAAGATGTAGAAAATCTGGTTGCCACATTTGGCCCCGTAGGAAGAATTGAGCTAGGTAGGAGAACACATCATCAGTTGCCGGCATGTCTGTTGTCACATTGTTGAATTTTGGTTCGTGTTTTTGAGTTTCTATTACTTTGTACAGGACATCTTGTTCTGAGGTTTTTTTCTGCATTTTTGTCTGTCGTGATGAATACATTTTCCAGGCGTATGCATGTGTGCTGTATTGTTCTGTTCGATCATGATGATTTATAAATTTTGTACATTTTGACATTTTCAGTTGATTTGGTATGTGGAGATGCTTGCTTTTTTGATAGCTTTGCTGATGAATGCTTTTCATTTTGTCAATTTCATATTCACGGTCATTTATTGGCATGTAATACCATATTTCCCGCAACACCAAATAAAGCTGTGGAATTCTCTATTTAATGAATATTCATTACAGGATTGCAAAACAGATGTCACCCAGCCTAACGATGTCCGATCATTTCTGGTTTTACGGCACTTGCCACCTGGTATTACATGGTTATAATGATGAAATGAATACAGATTTACATGAAGATGAGATTATCAAGAAAATGCAGTTTTTTAACCCCATCTTGTCCTTTTTGATACATGGTAACTCAAAATTTTAACTTTTTCGAGTTTCAACCAGGTATGCAGTTAATAGTTACCTGCAACGTTCAGCCATTTCCATGCCTGAAATCAGAAATGCATGCTACATCTCCGCAGGAATGCAACAGCTACCTGTACTAGTACTATCAAAGTCCAGTCCCACATGCGTTGTTTTACGGCCTTTGTAACAAACTACCTAGTGTATTTTGCGGTATTATTGCCCTCTTATTCCATGGGGCACAACATATATCATGTTTGTTCTTCGTTGTACCGTATAGTATTGCATTACGTGCATGTCATCTGTCTCTGTGCAATTTTGTTGTTGCAAATAATGATATGTTTGTATTTTTGTATTGCTTCCAGTGACAAATAACATGGATTCTTCAGTCAATGTAACATACGAAAATCAAGAACAAGCCCAGCAGTAAGTAACACCTCACACACAGTGACCATGTTGTCAATGAGTTTGTGAAGGCTTCAGCACAATAAATCATCACAATAGTTACTATACAAGGAGACCAGGGGATATACTAGTAGTATGCAATGCGAGAAACAGATTTTAAATACTGGGGAAATTCTTGCAGCCAATCTTATCACATAAACTTCCCACAAACCTGCAATTGCAGGGAAAATCAGCTAAAATGAAGTCTCCTGTGTGTTCATACAATGTATTTTAGTCTGATTAGAGTTTACTCTATCTGTGCAGAGCTGTTGACCAACTGGAGGGCTATGAGTTCCAGGGATCTCATCTCCGCGTAAGTTATGGCGTTCTTTATCCCGACTAATAAAAAAACATTTAAGTTTTGCGATTGTTTCATTGTGACAGTATTTGGTAGGTTTAGCCAGTGCTCGAACCCACAAAATTTCTCTGAATATATTCTATTTTCTTCTTCTCACAGACTGAATTCATCAATAATAACAATGGTCGCCGTAACAACAACGGACGTCCTCTCCGTAACTCGGGACAGGGCGGGAACCGCGGCTCCGGTTACCCCCTCAGGTAAATCATAGACTTTCACTGATGTTCGAGTCTTTACTCTATATCCATACTTTCAATACTTTCCTGATGTTTGGAGATATTCGGGACCCATTTCAACCACTTTTTTTGTTGGAAATTTATAACTGATTTTTGTTCGCATCTTTTTCAGAATTCTTGTGCAAAGCGACTTTGTTGGAGCTATCATTGGACGAAAAGGCCAGACAATTCGCAACATTACCACGCAATGCAAAGCCAGGTGCGTATTCTATTCTGCAAAATAGTTTCTGGTAGAATATTTGCCCGATCATGCGTTGTTGACTTAGTGGAAAAAACGACAGCTGCTGAGCGTGTATGTGGACACAACTGGCTTTTTACAGGGTGGATGTTCATGGGAAAGAAAACTCTGGTCTTTTGGAAAAGGTAACCGTGGCGATCGCATTGCCATGGAGACTATAGATTGATTGATGTCTGTTGCATGGTCTGACTGGGTTTTCTTTCTGTTTGTTTGTATTTCTCTCCTACTCATGACGTATATTCTCCCAGAACCTCCTGTTTCTCTGGTATGGACTGTCTTCAACCATGCATGCAATGAAGAAACATCTACCATTTTATACGGGCTATTCTGGTGTTTTTCATGTACTCAAACTATGTACTCTTTTCCCTTAATGTTTCAATGTACAAAATCGTCCAATATGCAGAAATAATTTTGATGTTTTGCGACCCTGAAACCAAAATATTTTCTTGACTTGCTGTAAAGATACTGCCTCTTTGTGTACACACCAGATGAGTTTGCTAGATTGATGACTATTGGAAGCAAAAATTGCTGCGTAGTTGCACACTGTTTTACCTAAACATGTTCTGTCCATAAGCTGTGCTTTGTTAGCTATTTTCGCTTCCAATGATCCATCAGAATTCATTCCTTAAGCAGGGTTTACAAACTCTTAGAATTAGCTTGCACTTTCTTTCTAAGGAAAAAGCGTCCTATTTTGGAATAAACTGTACAATCCCCAACATTTTTTTACTTGTTGAAACACAATGTACCCACTAGTACTGAGTGTTGCATGTTTGTAAACCCCGCCACTGATGTGTCCCCAGTCTGTAGATGTTCCTTTGTGTGGTAGTGTGTATGTAGTTGTGTATTAGTTTGCTTGCTGTGTATCTTTCAGGATTGATGTTCACAGAGATAATATGGCACTGGTGGAGAAGGTAAACTTGTAACAAGCCTATCTCCCTGTAGATTATTCCTCTTGATTCACTCCCTAGTGTCTGTAGCACTAACTCCTGTTGTGTTGAGTGTTATGTATGATTTCAAATCTGTTCACTGGTAAACAAAGTACTTGAAATGTATATAAATTGTCATATTAAAAATTGTGAACTTGAATTTTTAAAAAATCTGGAAACTACTGCTAACCAGACGAGTACTTATCTGCGTTATGTGAGTATTCACGACTGTAATGTGTTTGTGAGCAGGTGATCTCAATATACGGCCAGCCTGAAAACTGCACCAACGCCTGCAAGGAAATACTTCTGGTCATGCAGCAGGAGGCAACTGCCAACAACCGCGGGTAAGTAACCGTGACAACAGGTAATGTCACAGCCGCTAAAAGCTATTGCTGCCTTTTAAAATGTCTGGGGTTTGGGGAGCTGTACATGAAGTATTGGACAAACCTGCTGTCCAATGTTGGAGACACTTTTCCAGTGCCGATAGACTGTGTTTTGTATGATATGTTAACCTGAGATTCTCGTCTTTGCAGTGAGATCACATTGAAGATGTTGGCAGATGATCGCTACTGCGGCCGTATCATTGGCAAGGAAGGCAAAGTCATCAAGAAGACCCGTGAAGACACTGACACCAAGATCACTGTCTCCAAGTTAGTAGAGGCTCGTGTTTTGACAATCGGATGAATACCAGTACTAGTAAATTGGTTTTTTGGCACACTAGGCTATAAATTGCAGTATTGCATAAGGAGCATTCAACTGTTTCGCGGTTTAAAACTGCGTAATTCAACTTGTGAACTTTTTGAGAGAACCAACCTTTCTTCAAAGACAACTTTGACTAACCACCTAAAACCTCAATACCTTGTCTATTAATGAAATATGAGTTAGGCACAGAATTGACCTCCAATGTACGCAGTTTCACCCATGTTTTGGAGACTTCAAAGGACCTTGCTAGAATTGACTGCTTCCCAGAAGTGACTGCCACTTGTAACTATGTACATCTATTCTTGTGTTTAGCGTCCAGGAGGTAGCGGCCATGTACCCTGACCGCGTCATCTCCATCCGCGGTACAGCTGAGAACATGTCCTTGGCAGAGGCAGCCATCTCCACCAAACTCAGGGAGTGCTACGAAAAGGAACTACAAGCTCCAATGGTGAGTATTTCTGAGGAAATAACAGTCAGGGATAATTGGCAGTCGTTGCATGTTAGTGTACGATGGTGGAAATCTCTGTTCGAGAGAAAGTATTGTAATCATGCTGATATTCTTAGTTACATTATCTACGGCTGTGAGAACTGGACTCTGTTGATTTGTGAAACCTTCAGTTGAGTCCATTATGATTTTACAGCAACACAACATGATGATGCAGAACCCGATGTCCAATCTCCCGGTCTTGCCAGGCAGCATGTATGGCATGCGTCCCCCCTACAGCGTCATGGTCAGTACGGATATGCCTCGAATACGAAACTTTCCTCTGTTGTAAAGTTTTCCTTCCTACTGCAGAACTGTCTGTGTGATGTTGACTAATACATTGTTCACTTTCCATTTACAGCAGCAACATCAAGACTTGGTAAGCATCAAAATTAAATATTTCCAGAAAGTAAATGTTTGGTTATGAAAGCATCAGTTTAAATTGTGGACAAAACCATCTCATCATACTTTAAATATCTTATCACACTCATGGGTAGATCTTGTAGTGCTTTGGTGTCATATTTTGTTTGCTTTCGAATTCTTGCTTGTCCACTTGTCTAATTTTGTAGCTAGTCCTTGTTTGAACTAGTGCCAACGTAGCATTCATTTGGGTTTATGGAGTACACGTAGCTCGGCATCCTGTGTCCTGGGTTCTTTGCTAGGTATATCTTTTTAAAAGGAAAAACATTGCTTCCCTTCCTGCTTTGTTACACGTGAGACTGTAGTGCAAATAGAAGATGCAAGAACTAGATGTACTTGGCCTAGCGAATAGGAGTAGATCACTGCACTGTAGATTAGATCTGCAGATATTTTTTGTTACGGGGGAGCTGGTTTTGTGGGTACATTCGTTTTTCTCGGGCGGTGGCGGTGCTTCGTGTAACGTTGGTTTCTGTCTTGGTTTTTCTTGCCCATGGAGCAAAACCAAGGTTACTATCCTGGCATGTATGGCCCTGTCCCACAGCAACAACAGCCACCATCCGAGACGTACCAAGTCAGCGTACCAAACTCCGCAGTTGGAGCAATCATCGGCGCCGGGGGCTCAAACATCAAGCAGATCATCCGCGACTCCAACGCCTTCGTGACAGTTAGTCTATGCTTTATACTGACATGTTTGTGTCTTGGTATGAATAATGACTCCATTAGATCCAACAGTGCATATCTGATCGGTAGGAGGCCAATGACACGCAATTATGAAAGCCATGTTGGGAGAAATCCAGTGATATGTGGCTTTGGTTTTCAGATTGAGCCCAAGAGGGATGATGATCCAAACCCAGCGGTGGAAAGAATAGTCACAATCAAAGGCAACCCAGATGCTATTTGGCGGGTATGTCGAAGTTTATCATTTCTCATGACCTCGCATCAAAGAACATTTTCGTGTATGAGAAAGCTAAACATCCTCAGATCCTAGATGTCCCTTGTAACATGAATGCCTTCTTTGTCTGATGTATATTTTTCCTGTCACATACAGGCCAGTTTCTACGTGTTTGAGAAGTTGAAGCAGGAGGGTTTCGCCGGAAACGAGGATGTTCGTCTCCGCACAGCGATGAAAGTTCCCAAGTCCATGGTCGGCCGTGTCATCGGTAAAGGCGGCAAGAATGTCCGTGACATTCAGCGCATGACAGGCTCCATGATCAAGCTGCCCGAGGACCAGTCCGCACAAGGTGACGAGGTGATGGTGGAGGTATACGGAAGCTTCATGGCCACTCAGAGCGCCCACAGCCGGATCCGAGCCTTCGTTCAGCAGGGACAACAGGGCCTCACGGGGCCCAGCCAGCTCCGGCGTGGAGACCGTGGAGAGAGAGGTGGAGAACCCCGGGACCGACCGCCTCGCAGCCAGCCACAAAACTAGTGGACCACCCCAGGCAACCGCCCACCTATCGACCGCTTAAAGAACCCACTCCATCACCACCGGCCAGCCCCTCGACTATGAGATAGACAGATCAATATACACCCAGGCCAATCACACAGCAAGGGATGAAATTAAGGCCAAGTATTGCTGAAATGAGTGTTTACCTCGGACATGTCAATTTTTGCCGTTTATACATGTGTATACCAAAGCAAACACAGGCCTGGTTGTGTATTGTCACAAGTCTTGATGCTTTGGTTAAGGTTTCATTGTTACTGAAATCAATACTGAAAATGTTTGTTTCCACATGAACCTGATATATGAAAGAACAAAAAAAATGGAAAAAAAAATCCAGCAAAAAAAAAATACTAAAAAAAAAAGTCAGCCAAAAAAAAAGCAAAAGTATGAAAAATACAAAAAAAAGAGCAAAGATGAAACCCGATCAGGCGCCAAGAAGCAGCCAATTTTTGGCGGCACCCACCAATCTCCAGTTTTACTTAGGGCAGTGGTTGAAGATGACCAAGGCGTAGATGTGAACCAACAGGCATCAAAATTGACGAGAGCATGTTGTTGCGCCGGCAGATAATGCATTTCAGGGATGAAAGGGAAGGGACGGTATTCCAACCAGGATGGGAAGGGACCGATGTGTTCCAGGGGATATTAGGTATGAAAATGTTATGTATGACCTTTATATATGCTTTATTTATATGAAGACTCTTTTTGTTTTGTATCGTGTCTTTGTCATTGTCATAGTTGGCACTTGGTGTGCAGAGCATGACGGGCATTTACAAATCATAATATCTAGGTCCACTGACTAGTTGGATAGTTTTCGCTGCAGGGTAACGAGTATTGAGCACGGAAGGAGGCCTGATTCGTGCAACAGATACGTTTGTGGATAGAATCAAGGAGTTTACTGATTTTGTGTTTCACCTACGTTAGCAAATACTTGGGAGAGTGTGTTCAAGAATATATATGAGATTGTCTGTGTGGCTGAGGTCAGTGGACCACAGGAGCCAAGCGTTCCTTTCTTTATCCTATATGGTACTTGTATACAATGGAAAGTGTAAAAAGAAATGTTTATGAAGAATATATGTATGCGAAATGTAAACCAATATATTGACTTTATATATATATATATATTCTAGGCAATTTTGAGTTGAATGTACATGCTTTTCTTTTCAAATGCCTACTTGTTAATGTTGACGATATATACATATATATATGTCTTTTTGTAAGTAATGTTTAAAATGTTTATTTTTGATACTTGTTGAAAGATCTTTTTTTTTGTTAATATTTTTAAGAAGTGGCAGTATTTAAAATTATGAAAGAAAAAAATACAAAAAAAAATACAAAAAAAAAATTGTAAAATAGGATGGACTTGTTAAACTCTTACAGGTATAAATTGGTCAGTTTTGTGTTACTCCTGAAAGTAAAGCCTACTCCATCTGCTTTTGAAGACTGCAGTGTGACTTCTTCATGTGACCGTCATCTGTTATACACTTTCCTCTGTCGACCGTCACATGAAGAATCACCACACTGCATGTGTTATGAAAAGAAAATGAAATCATCCATCCATGCTTTTGAATCATGCCACCCAAAAAATTGTAAAGAAACTTTGCCCCTCTCCCTGTCAGAAAAAAATTGTCTGTCAATTCACGCCCTCCCTCAAAATTCTGATGCCACGAATCAAAATGTATGGGCTTTAATGAATCTATAGATTGCCACTGTTTTCAGTTTACAGAATCCATGAAGATTGATATATTTATGTGAAGCACATCATCAGAGTTCAATGCATGCAGATTGTGTGATACTAGACCTTGTTGACAGCCCAGGTGGTACTGTCACTACAAACTGGCAACTCGAGATCTCGGCTCTTCCCCAAAAGCCATCTCCATTGCACATTGTAGCCTTGCAAATAACAGTTCTCTGCCGAGCTTTCTAATCTAACACAGTTGTGTCCAATATCCAAAGCATACAGCCAGAAATGTTGACAATGATGTAATGACAATATCACATGCGTAAATGCTGTGTTGTGCATTGTATATCAAAGACGCTTGCTGAACTGATAACAGAAAGTACAAATCCGACCACGAGCCACATTCACAAGCTACGTAAAACACACGTATGAACACTCAAGCAGCTAAAACTGGAGATTTGTTTGTGTACAATAAGAACTAACCCGTGTCGTGGGACGCCCGAGGCGGTCTGACCTCGTGTCTGGGTCGCTTATCAGGTTAACCACTTCACAACCGGACTGCTGCTTGTCAGCAGTCAGCACTGAATGAACGCCCGCCCAAATTGTTGGGTTACGTCTCATTTTATGAACTAGATAAAGTAGTACAGAGAATTTTTGTTCCAATTTTATGTTTGTATCAGAACATTGACTTTGTACAAAATAGTAACTTAGTGTATTGCATGTTGACTGTGGGCTTTTTCTAGATGGAAAATCTCGTTGTCACAATTCTGTCTTGTTTATAGACGTGTATGACCAAATCTTGGATGCAGTTTTGTTGAATTTGGTTCAGTGGCAAAATCACTATTGCTGATGATCACTCGAGCTATCCTTTGCAAACAGTGGCAAAACTGCAGCGATATTTATCCTGGTTACTGCTTTGACAATTGCAGCATCTCTACCTGTCGGATAATAATGAGCCAAGCCAAATCTCCAAACTCCGGCAAACCAGTAATGCAAATGGTCACACTTGAAACTCCATCAGAAAAACGACTTCCAAGACAGAATGTATTGTACAAAATAACGCCATGTGCACTGTTGTGTTACAGTTAGTGACTGCAAGTAATGTATATTTTTTTTCCATTTTTAAAAAGTTGCATTTATAACTTCGCACTTGTTATAGTTGACATAACATTTAGTTTGTACTGCTCGTTTGACTTGTCATTTCAGTTTTCTGCTACCATAACTGTGGATTGATGCTATGTTGCTGTTTGCTATGAACTTGATTGGCAATCATTGATAAGTTGACTATGTAGTTATTATTCCATAGTAATGGCAAGATTTCTGAGTATTTGTGGACTTCAGTGTGAACTTTGTTCACCAGATGTTTGATCAAATGTGCATATACATATAAATACATAGGTTTAGACAAGATGGGATTATATATAATATATATATGTCTGACACTGCGACCAGGTGATAGATTTGGAAGTCCCTCGTTAGAAATTGCATGTCCATATACATTTTGATTGTTTTGTTGCTATTGCCAAATGTAACTTTATTCCAAATTTGTTCTATCTTGATTTTTATCACGGGAACTCGTGATTGACGAGTTTATCGGACTTCCAAGTTTGTCCCTGGTTTCACCTGAACTGTGGCCAAGCGCCATGCCAATGTTCTTGTACGACCGATTTGTGTAACTAAATATTTGTAGGTGATGTTTTTGTTTTCTCCTTGACTGTAACTAGATGTACCACTGAGGCTTGGCTCAGTCCTCTCCCCAGTCTTTGTGTAACGCGATCTATCTGTGCACGCTGTTACCATGGTGATCATGCAGATTTGTACGTGGGCATTCATATTTTACATTATAGTTGATGACCCAGGGAAAAACAATTCAGAAGTTATCTGCCACTGTTAACCACTCCATGAGCATTATATGTGCCAAGCAGTCGCATACTTTCATTATGAAGTTTTTCTTGTATGTATTGATAACACCAATATACATGTGTGTAGATTTGACATCCCTGATGTTGACTACATAACGTAGACAATTTGGCAGCTGCTGAACCTTGCTGAATGTTTTTGACCTGACGTAAAATGCCCCTGCTTTTCCCTGACAATGTGTGCCCAAGGTGACGTGTGACGGAATCTAAAGCAGATTTTCAGTTCCGCAAGCCTGTATATAGTAGATTTATCTGCCAGTCTGTCCTTGTACTGCCAGTCAACCTTGGCCAAAAATGCAAAGTGGGATACCGTCAAGATTTGTGCCTCAAGTGAAGAAAAATAGTTTGCTGTACTGGGAAAAAAAGTGAAGGAAAAAAGTATTGTACAATAACATCCCCTTGACAACTATATGGAGAAGGCAGCCATCTCAATAGAAGAGAGCTGAGGTCGCGCATCCCCACATAAGACAGGATCAGATGTGCAACTGGCATGAGTTTTGTGTCCAGTTGCCAGATGTGGTGATGTGCGACTGATGTCGACTTCAGGTCGACACAATATAGCTCTGCACTCAACTGGCGTTATTGATAATTGGAACGAATGAAATGATCAGTTTTGGCAGTGTATTTTTTTCTACCACAAATAAATTATTGTAGGTACCGACTTGTGTGTTGTTATTTCTTGGTTGTGACTATATATATTCTGATTGTGACTATTTACTGTAATGGCTCGATTAAGCACCTGTCCTTTAGAGAGCGCCTCCCTCGAATGAGCGCTGGGGGTACTAAGTTTTTGACAAATCGGCGCCTCTCACCAAAGAGCGCGGCCAATGCACAAGAATTAGCGTTTATATCAGTGATTATCGCCGTATGGAAATAAAGGGCCCTTCAACTGCATTTTGATTTAGCTTTTCATTCTACTGGTAATGACTGGGATACAGTATGTATGGACATCAGTAACAATTGACAGCAGTACTGACTGTCAAGTGAAGTTAAATTTCAAATTTACAATCGGTAATTTGCCGTAGGCTTTCGCTGTTGAACATGTTCGATTTCTATGCAATGCAAACTGTGTGACTGGAATAACATGGATCAACACTACAGTTCAATGCGAATTATACTGGGGTAGTTCTGAGATATGAACCGAGTATGCCCAGTGTTGGTGACACTCTTCTGGCACTCGACTGCACAGTTTTGTATTTATTACTCCAAAATTACTCTCTTAATTGGCAATCAACTAATTACTTTTATTAAGGCATTTCGGCAGAAATACCTTTATGGTTTTAGCAGAATTTTTTTTTTTTCTTCTTCCGCCGTTTTGGTTTCCGGACGATAACTTTAGATTGCCTTGATGGATCCTTGTCAAATTTTCACCACTAGTCAGAAATGATATGTGGAAGAACCCTATTCTTTTTGAGCCGGCTCCGAGGTCCGTGAGGATGAAATCAAGGTTTTTGGTTCCCGGACGATAACTTGGAAAATATTCAGGCAATAGATGCAGAACTCTGCATTGAGGTTCATATCCCAGGGAAGAACCCTATTGATTTTGGGATCAATCCGTCAAATGACCTTTGACCTAGAGGTCAAAATAATTTTTTGCTGATTCATCCTTGAGGCTTCCTGCATATCTCAGAAAAGGTGCGTCGTAGAGCCAAACGGACGTTTTTTTCGGACTCGTTGCCCTAGGCAAACAGGTCTATGGGGTATTTTATTTTTTATTCGACTCCGAGGTCCGTGAGGATGAAATCGAGGCCGATTATGAGACTTGGTTTCCGGACGATAACTCGAAAAATATTCAGGCAATAGTTGCAGAACTTTGCATGGAGGTTTATATACCACCAGGGAATAACCCTATCGATTTTGGGATTGATCCGTCAAACGACCTTTGACCTAGAGGTCGAAATAACATTTTGCTGACTCATCCTTGAGGCTTCCTGCATATCTCGGAAACGGTACGTCGTAGAGCGAAACGGACGTTATTTTCGGACTCGTCGCCCTAGACAAACATGTCTAAAGGGTATTATAGATGAACTTTGACCTTGACCCGAATTTTTTTTACCGAGTCAACATTTTTCGTTTTCGTCGATATCTCGGAAACGGTGCGTCGTAGAGCGAAACGGACGTTATTTTCGGACTTTCGGACGTAGACAAACATGTCTGAGGGGTATTATGGATGAACTTTGACCTTGACCTGAAATTTTTTGACCGAGTCGTCATTTTCCGTTTTCGTCGATATCTCGGAAACGGTGCATCGTAGAGCGAAACGGACGTTATTTTCGGACTCGTCGCCCTAGACAAACATGTCTAAGGGGTATGATGGATGAACTTTGACCTTGACCCGAAATTTTTTTGCCGAGTCGGCATTTTTTTGTTTCGTCGATATCTCGGAAATGGTGAGTCGTAGAGCGAAACGGACGTTATTTTGGGACTCGTCCTAGACAAACATGTCTGGGGCGTATTATGCATGAATTTTGACCTTGACCAGAAATTTTTTTTGCCGAGTCGGCATTTTTCGTTTTCGTCGATATGTCGGAAACGGTGTGTCGTAGAGCGAAACGGACGTTATTTTCGGACTCGTCGACCTAGACAAACATGTCTAAAGGGTATTATGGATGAACTTTGACCTTGACCCGAACTTTTTTTGCAGAGTCGGCATTTTTCGTTTTCGTCGATATCTCGGAAACGGTGCGTCGAAGAGCAAAACGGACAATATTTTCGGACTCGACGCCCTAGACAAACATGTTTAAGGGGTATTATGGATGAACTTTGACCTTGACCCAAAATTTTTTTGCCGAGTCGGCATTTTTCGTTTTTGTCAATATCTCGGAAACGGTGCGTCGTAGAGCGAAATCAGACTTTCGGACCTAGACTAACATGTCTAAGGGGTAATATGAATGAACTTTGACCTTGACCCGGAATTTTTTTTGCCGAGTCGGCATTTTTCGTTTTCATCGATATCTCGGAAACGGTGCGTCTAAGAGCGAAACGGACATTATTTTTGGACTCGTCGCCCTAGACAAACATATCTAAAGGGTTTTATGGATTAACTTTGACCTTGACCCGAAATTTTTTTGCCGAGTCGGCAAGTTTCGTTTTCGTCAATATCTTGGAAATGGGGTGTCGTAGAGCGAAACGGACGTTATTTTTTGGACTCGTCGCCCTAGACAAAAATGTCTAAAATGTATTTTGGATGAACTTTGATTTTGACCCGAAATTTTTTTGCCGAGTCAGCATTTTTCGTTATCGTTGATATCTCAGAAATGGTGCGTCGTAGAGCGAAACGGATGTTATTTTTGGACTCGTTGACTTAGACAAACATGCCTTGGTGGGGGGGGGGGGGTATGATGTCGCAAAAGTCCATTGTGAGAGGGCCGGGAGGTAAAAATTTATTGATACTAGTAAGCGCCCCGACGCTCAATCGAGCCATTACGGTATATTCGGTCGTCACCGTTTGACGCTTGATGACTGTTATTTGACATTTGAAGTCCAGTTCACGTGGCTGATTCTACCAGAAATGTATGATAGTGACAACTTACAATCATCAAACGCCGTGTCGTGACCGGATTTCCAATCTGTACACAAAACACAAACATGTTCCTTATTCTGGGAGACAGGCTCTCCAGTCAGAGACGAAACGATTGCACATGTTCTTTATACTGGGAGACAGATTCTCTAGTCTGGGGACAAAGACAGGTTTTCTGGTCAGGAGACCAAACAAAAGCACATGTCCTTTATTCTGGGAGGCACGTTTTCTAGTCTGGGGACAAAACAATAGCACATGTTCTTCATTCTGAGAGGCAGGTTCTCTAGTCAGGGGACAAAACAATAGCACATGTTCTTCATTCTGAGAGGCAGGTTCTCTGGTTAGGGGGCAAAACAATAGCACGTTCTTTATTCTAGGAGGCACGTTTTCTAGTCTGGGTACAAAACAATGGCACATGTTCTTCATTCTGAGAGGCAGGTTCTCTGGTCAGGGGACAAAACAATAGCACATGTTTATTCTGGGAGGCACGTTTTCTAGTCTGGGGACAAAACAATAGCACATGTTCTTCATTCTGAGAGGCAGGTTCTCTGGTCAAGAGACAAAACAATAGCACATGTTCTTTATTCTGGAAGGCAGGTTTCCTGGTCAGGGGACAAAACCATAGCACATCTTTATTCTGGGTGGCAGGTTTTCTAGTCATATTCTAGTTAGACAAAACAATAGCACATGTTCTTTTTATTCTGGGAGGCACGTTTTCTAGTCTGGGGACAAAACAATAACACATGTTCTTTATTCTGGGAGACAGGTTCTCTGGTCAGGGGACAAAACAATAACACATGTTGTTTATCTCGGGTGGCAGGTTTTCTAGTCAGTAGACAAAATGATATCACATTTTCTTTATTCTGGGAGGCAGGCTTTCAAGTCAGGAGACAAAACAATAGCATATGTTATTTATTCTGGAGACGACACAATAGCACATATTCATTATTCTTTTTGAAATGTTTTCTAGTCAAGAGACAAAACAGCAGCACATGTTCTTCATTCTGAGATTCAGGTTCTCTGGTCAGGGGACCAAACAATAGCACATGTTTATTCTGGGAGGCACGTTTTCTAGTCTGGGGACAAAACAATAGCACATGTTCTTTATTCTGGGAGGCAGGTTCTCTGGTCGGGGGACAAAACAATAGCACATATTCTTTATTCTCTTTGTAATGTTTTCTAGTCAAGAGACAAAAAAGTAGCACATGTTCTTCATTCTGAGAGGCAGGTTCTCTGGTCAGGGGACAAAACAATAGCACATGTTTATTCTGGGAGGCACGTTTCCTAGTCTGGGGACAAAACAATAGCACATGTTCTTCATTCTGAGAGTCAGGTTCTCTGGTCAAGAGACAAAACAATAGCACATGTTCTTTATTCTGGAAGGCAGGTTTCCTGGTCAGGGGACAAAACAATAGCACATGTTCTTTATTCTGGAAGGCAGGTTTCCTGGTCAGGGGACAAAACCATAGCACATCTTTATTCTGGGTGGCAGGTTTTCTAGTCATATTCTAGTTAGACAAAACAATAGCACATGTTCTTTTTATTCTGGGAGGCACGTTTTCTAGTCTGGGGACAAAACAATAACACATGTTCTTTATTCTGGGAGACAGGTTCTCTGGTCAGGGGACAAAACAATAACACATGTTGTTTATCTCGGGTGGCAGGTTTTCTAGTCAGTAGACAAAATGATATCACATTTTCTTTATTCTGGGAGGCAGGCTTTCAAGTCAGGAGACAAAACAATAGCATATGTTATTTATTCTGGAGACGACACAATAGCACATATTCATTATTCTTTTTGAAATGTTTTCTAGTCAAGAGACAAAACAGCAGCACATGTTCTTCATTCTGAGATTCAGGTTCTCTGGTCAGGGGACAAAACAATAGCACATGTTTATTCTGGGAGGCACGTTTTCTAGTCTGGGGACAAAACAATAGCACATGTTCTTTATTCTGGGAGGCAGGTTCTCTGGTCGGGGGACAAAACAATAGCACATATTCTTTATTCTCTTTGTAATGTTTTCTAGTCAAGAGACAAAAAAGTAGCACATGTTCTTCATTCTGAGAGGCAGGTTCTCTGGTCAGGGGACAAAACAATAGCACATGTTTATTCTGGGAGGCACGTTTCCTAGTCTGGGGACAAAACAATAGCACATGTTCTTCATTCTGAGAGTCAGGTTCTCTGGTCAAGAGACAAAACAATAGCACATGTTCTTTATTCTGGAAGGCAGGTTTCCTGGTCAGGGGACAAAACAATAGCACATGTTCTTTATTCTGGAAGGCAGGTTTCCTGGTCAGGGGACAAAACCATAGCACATCTTTATTCTGGGTGGCAGGTTTTCTAGTCATATTCTAGTTAGACAAAACAATAGCACATGTTCTTTTTATTCTGGGAGGCACGTTTTCTAGTCTGGGGACAAAACAATAACACATGTTCTTTATTCTGGGAGGCAGGTTCTCTGGTCAGGGGACAAAACAATAACACATGTTCTTTATCTCGGGTGGCAGGTTTTCTAGTCAGTAGACAAAATGATATCACATTTTCTTTATTCTGGGAGGCAGGTTTTCAAGTCAGGAGACAAAACAATAGCATATGTTATTTATTCTGGAGACGAAACAATAGCACATATTCATTATTCTTTTTGAAATGTTTTCTAGTCAAGAGACAAAACAGTAGCACATGTTCTTCATTCTGAGAGGCAGGTTCTCTGGTCAGGGGACAAAACAATAGCACATGTTTATTCTGGGAGGCACGTTGTCTAGTCTGGGGACAAAACAATAGCACATGTTCTTCATTCTGAGAGGCAGGTTCTCTGGTCAGGGGACAAAACAATAGCACATGTTCTTTATTCTGGGAGGCAGGTTCTCTGGTCGGGGGACAAAACAATAGCACATATTCTTTATTCTGTTTGAAATGTCTTCTAGTCAAGAGACAAAACAGTAGCACATGTTCATCATTCTGAGAGGCAGGTTCTCTGGTCAGGGGACAAAACAGTAGCACATGTTTATTCTGGGAGGCACGTTTCCTAGTCTGGGGACAAAACAGTAGCACATGTTCTTCATTCTGAGAGGCAGGTTCTCTGGTCAGGGGACAAAACAATAGCACATGTTTATTCTGGGAGGCACGTTTTCTAGTCTGGGGACAAAACAATAGCACATGTTCTCCATTCTGAGAGGCAGGTTCTCTGGTCAGGGGACAAAACAATAGCACATATTCTTTATTCTTTTTGAAATGTTTTCTAGTCAAGAGACAAAACAGTAGCACATGTTCTTTATTCTGGAAGGCAGGTTTTCTGCCGGGTCAGGAGACAAAATCATAGCACATCTTTATTCTGGGTGGCAGGTTTTCTAGTCATATTCTAGTTAGACAAAACAATAGCACATGTTCTTTATTCTGGGAGGCACGTTTTCTAGTCTGGGGACGGAACAATAACACATGTTCTTTATTCTGGGAGGCAGGTTTTCAAGTCAGGAGACAAAACAATAGCATATGTTCTTTATTCTGGAGACGAAACAATAGCACATATTCTTTATTCTTTTTGAAATGTTTTCTAGTCAAGAGACAAAACAGTAGCACATGTTCTCAAAATGTGGAGGTATAGCGATCAATAAGGGCGGGCCTGAACCTCTTAGGGCGGGGGGAATGGGGGCTGGGGGGGGGGGGGGGGGGGAGGTGGAGCACGTGCGACATCGGGCGGGACACATCTTTAAATATTTAGATGTACATACAGTCGTTATTATATGGAAAAAAAGAGTATATAAAAATCAATTGTATTTTCTTTTTAGGTATGACTTTGGTTCATTTTGTTTTAACTTTTTTGTTTGTTCTATTGAGTTGTGAATTTCTCTCAGGGAGCGGAAATATGTAATTACTCATGTACATGTACATAATTGTTCTTTGTAAATTGAGGGTACAGTCTTAGACTCAAATTCACAGCTCTGGACTGTATCAAGTTTATGTTCAAAAGGATTATTGTATAAAGAATGTGACATACAGTTCTGAATAAATTTGACTTTGACTTGACTTGAATGTTTTGCTACTGTTTCTCTATTTTATACGACATATGAACCTACAAAGGCATATTGCTGCCACACCTGGAATTTCTCAAAATTTGAGTTAATATTTCGATGTTTTGAGATAGTAAGTCAAATTTTTAAGATATTAACTCGAAATTTGAGATAGTAAGTCGAAATTCCCATCTCGACATTTCAAGTTATTATCTTGAAATGTTTAGATATTACTTCAAAATTGCAAGAAAATTTTGACTAAAAATAAATATTATATCGACTCAAAATTCTGATATATTAACTCAAACTTTTTATAAAATAACTCAACATTTCTAGGTATTAATTCAAAATCTCAAGACATCAAAAACATTGAGATAATAAGTCAAAATTTTGAGATATAACTATATATACTTTATAACTCTTATGTTAATCTCAAAATGTTATCTCAAAATTTTGAAAAGTATCTTAAAAGTTTGAGATGATATCTCAAATTTTTTAATCATTTAAAAATTTCAAGATAGTATCTCAAAACTTCAAGATATAAATCAAAATTTCGAGGTGACAAGTCAAAATTTTGAGATAAAACTAAATACATTTTATATCAAAACTTTTATGCTAATCTCAAATTCTTGAAATAGTATCTAAAAAGTTGAGATGGTATCTGAAAAATTTTGAGATAAAATTTTCAGGCATGGCAGTAATACGCTTCTATATATACCTCATGTTTTTTTTTTACAGTAAAATTACAGTGATATTTTGACAGGTAATTCATATATTGAAAACTGGAATAACACACTCATTTTGATAATATTTTGAGTTACGAGTTCAGGTGTGAAATCTCAAGTGATGGCTTCCAGAATTTAGTACTTGTTAAAGCCATACAAAATATACAGTGTCATAAACACTTTAACAATTTCCATAAAATACAACAGTAGCAAATATGTAATAATGGGTGCATATAATATGTATTCAGCAAATGCAAATGCTTGTATGGTGGATTCATATTTTATTTACGGGACATTCATATTTCATTTATGAAACATTCTTCAGAAAGTTGATACATGTCAAGAAATATTCATTTCCAACAATGTGTTTTATTCGATTGTATAAAATGCTTTGAAATATGTATAAATACATCTACTAATTCATTGTACAATCATTGCATTTGATGATAATTTTTACTTCACCTTTAACAAGATCAGAATATACTGATATTTCATACAAACCTAATGAAAAATTTGTTCACGAATATAAATTGATGGAATATGATTTGGCCATGAATGATAATGAATATTTACAAAGTGATGAACACAAATTCCACCGATGCAGTCACCAGCCTTTCAGCCCAGACCACCTGGAACAAAAACAAACGAAAAAGTAAGGCATGTACTATAAATATGTATCCATTTTGCTTCTTCAATGCTTCGTGTTGGGTAACTGTGTCAAATGCAATACTAGTTTTTCAATCAACCACAAATGGAACAAGTCACTGAATGAACTTACCCAGTGAACGGTCTCTGTGTTTTGACTTCGATTCTTTCTGGGATGATTTTGAAGATTTGGGTCGATTTCCACTGGACTTTTTTGGCTGCTTTTCATTCGGTTTCTTGACATTCAGGATAGGATGTAATTCTGTAAAAATATGATGATTTACATTCATCTTACCACCTAGTAAGTTAGAGAACAAAAACAAACTGCAAATAGTATCAACTAAGGAAGATTGAATGATTATTTAGAATGGATTTTAAGTCATTTGATAGAGGTAAAGATTACCCAGAAGCAATTATGATAATGGTGCTAAGATATTCGGGTGCAACAAGAAGTCATTTAAAATTTGCTCAGTTTGGATACAAATTGGACATACATGTACATGTAATCACAATGGTTCAAGTCTCAAGAATTGTATATCTGTAACTGGCTAAATGATTGCAATATCATGAATATGATAGTTCCGAGTTGGAATGCCACTATCATGGGATCATCTCCTGACATACAACAGTTCAGCAGTATGAATGTATTAGACATAAGGGTGCCTCTATCAGACACAACCACTTACCCCCAACAGGTGCCCCCGGGAGATCAATATCCAGTGAAGTTCCACGCTTCTTTTTGGGCGGAGAAGCTTCGTCCTTTGTGCCACGTTTTCTGTCCGTGTGCTCATCCCCAGCCACCGCCTGGCAGGGATAATAGACAGAGGTTGGCGCAAAAAACGAACTAAGATTGTGGCTCAGAAGTACATGTGGTTGCAAGGATGTTTGTAGGGGTTATTGGAGTCCCAATCCAAGTACCAAATTTTTTTAATATTCTCAAATCTCTGGAAATCACCATCATAATCACAAAAACTTTGTATATAGATGCGAGGCCCTGGCAAATTCTACCAGTGCTGGAGTTTACCTGTTGCTCGGCCGCCCAGGTGTCGTCCGTCTCTTCTATCTCCGGGCTGACGGGGAGGTACAACAAAACCTCTGGATCCTCTCCCTCCTCATCACTGTGGTGGGGGGGGGGGATTTATCATGTATACTTGAGTAATTTGATTTATGTTGAGTATGTCAATATTCCAAGAGGTTTTTATGTATCTTTTTATAAATTGGAAAGCTAAATTCTCCCTGACATTCGAGGACACAGGTCAATTTCATTACAAATCAGCAATAGATTACACAAATTTGGTACTGGTCATGTCTTCTCACGACACTCACATTCAACAAACAAACAAACGATGTCTCTACCCTGACCTGCTGACGAAGGCTGCTATGGGGTCGACTGATGTCACATCAACCTCTCCATCCTCCTCCTGGGGACCTGAGGGGTTACAGGGGGGCAGGCAGCAGTAACAACGAGGACAGACAGGTGGGATGGGAGGGGGGGGGGGGGGGTGAGTTAACAGGGTCGAGAAAGAGAGAAAATAAAAAGTTTTTTACTGAGGAATTGTTGCAACAAATAACAAATCACAACTGGTTTGCTTCATCTGAACAGCCGAACACGTTTATAAATAAACCAATTTTCAAGCATTCATGGTTGGTCTGGTAGACATAAAACAACACAAAACATAGCTGTTCAATCCCACCTCGCTGTTTCGCTCAGCCACCACCCAACGCAAACCTTTAGCTTCTTCCACTTCCTTGTCCTCATCCTCCACGTCAAACTCCGACTCCCGCTCTTCGTACTCAACGTTCTCATCCAGCTCCTTGAAGTCTGGCGCAAAGGCACTCCAGTTCTCCTGTCAGCACGAAAGTCACACCATGCTAGTGTCGTGGTATTTTGATTGACAGTAATTGTATTTTGTTAACTTCTTTCATCACAATTATTATGTTAGCAGAACTGTTCCTGTATTGAGATACTGCCAACTCACGACTTGATTCTGTGCCCAGATAGACACAAGACCACTGGAGATGGATGCAATGATTGGTCGTACTGGGTGCCACTGGAAATATATCAGTATTGGATTTATATAACACACTTAACTATACTGGTAGTATACTGTTTATTGTGTATTCAATTCATACTTCAAATGTTCAGGCAACAATATTATAATCTGCTGCAATTAATTCAATTAATTTAGCATGTCTACATTGACAACACATGATTCAAAAGAGGTAGGTATGATACATATATGGTTTTTCAGTCATTGAAATATTCTCATTTCAATTAGCAGTGATTAGACATACACACCACAACGTCTAGTAGAAGTTCTCCCTTAGTTCCGTGTAGGATTTTGACGAGAGTTCCAACAGCTTTCTCCCACATGTAGAGCGAGTGTTGCCGTGACGACCCAGCGACAACATACTCCCCGTCACCCGAGAAACAACACTTCTTCCACATTGTTCTGTCAGACAGTAACGCATTGCAAAACAAATATCAAATTTTTTACCCAATTGCTAAATTTCTCATCGAATTTTCTCATACAGACTCAAACATTTATATTCGGCAAAAGATCAATGAAGGATTCATGTCTTCATGCTGACAGGATCTATTCGGGAGACTATGGCATGTCTGATATCCTAACCTGTTGACAAGATCCTGTAGTTTTTGTATAGGTTCTGGTTCACCATTCTTGCCACAAGCAAGCACCTCTGAACTGTCATAGACACGAATAATTCTGTCGGCCGAATTCACGAGGAAATGACTGAAAATGGTGAGAAAACATACCAGTCAAACATTCTTAATCATATCCATGATAATATTCAACATGGTCAACATACAAAATAATAGATTTTTTTTTCTGATATGCAATCAACATGTATGCATTTGTGAAAAGTGTAATCAACATTCATGCATTTGTGAAAAGTGTAATCAACATGTATGCATTTGTGAAAATAAAATTAAAATCATGAGTTGAGCGTACTTCCCCCGCCTAGCAAACTCTATGGACTTTATTGCTGTGGTGCTCGACGTCCCAGTGCTGATCTTGAATGAAGCTTTCACTTCCATCGTCTCCGCTTTCACTACAATAATCTGCACGAATAAATACATAAATAAAAATTGAAAATATCAATATACTGATTCAAAACTCAATAGGTATGCTTTCTAGCCCAATAATGCTTCAAGACCTCCAGTACACTGCATTTTTGTTTCTTTCAGAATCATATTTACTGGTTTAACTTACTCTGCCCCTCGCATTCCCAACATAGATATAATCCCCTTTCCTGTCGAGAGAGGCCACGATATTCAGATCTGATTCATCGTCCAGTGGAACAGTTTTGTGTGTGCCGTCCATCTTCATAAGCACTGCTGCATACTTCATCGGACACACGAGGAAACTGTCACTGTTGGTGTGATATATAGATACACTCATATACAATGATAGATACAAAGATAAACTCAAATATCACTACATGATCGGAAGTAAACATTGATAAAATTATTCACACTGTAGCATATTTACCAGCTGACAACTTCAAACACTGCAGTACCTAATGCATCTATAATTGCATGATTATATAGGTTGACATAACCCTGGTACACTGATGTTTGAGTAACAGTCATGATACAATCATTGATTTTCTGCTATATCAGACCTGTCCCGGGGGTTGAACTGTACTTTGAGTACCGGTGACGGCAGTCTGAAGGTCCGGTCACACTCGCCCTGTACGACATCCCACACCGATACAACATTGTCAGTCGACGCGCTCAGGATCTTGTGTCCATTCCTGCTCCAGCTAGGTGAGAGAAAACAGGATGCCTCTGTCATAAATAAATTGACCAGTGACGACCTTCATCGATTTGATTATGTCACTTTGGCGGCCAGCCTTGCGTTCAGTGAGGAAAACGTTCTGTAGCGCTACAGGACGAAAGTAGTATTTTCTATTGTTCTTGCATAGCAACGAGGGGGCAACGGCGAACGTTCTCTGTCAAAAATCGCTCGCTGTCACTGAGCACAAGGCTGTTACGCCTACAGAGGCATCTTATTTCTTTCTTCAATATATGAACTCTATATGTTGTAACATGAAACCAGCCAGTATATATACCACACCTACAAATTAAAGTTTACCTCAGTGAGCAGACAGGGTGGACATGAGCGCTCACGACTTTAGCAATGCCTCGAGTCAGGAAGTCCCATATGACGAGGCGGCCATCATTGCAGCCAACCGCAAGTAACGTGCCGCGTCTATTGAAGGCGCATGTCACCGCAATACTTACACAATCTAACGCACCATCAAACTCCTGCAATTTGCATGATTAATTATATCATTAAAGTAACAAATGGGCAATGATATGACCTAGACAGGTATAGTATTGATGATTATTGGAGCATTTTTCTTTGAAGCCAACATGAATGAATCACCGACTAAATTACTAAGTCGATGTTAACATGAGCGATAATAGAGGAGATCGGTGGTGAATTGTCTCACCTCGGGGAAGTTTCGGAAGTTTTGACCAAAGGATTCTGTAATAACGACGAGAAAACATAAGATGTTGACAAAAACGTGTGACAAATGGCTTATTTAGCAATACTTTCCGCATTCGAGTCAAAAACTCACCCAACAGTTCCAAATTCATTTTGTTTTGCGCTTTGTCTTATTCACCGACTACAAAAACAATAGAATTTAAAAACCGACCAAACTTTTTATTTGTAAGTCATATTTGCTACATGTATATCTCACGCATATTTTTTATTATAGTCTTATCTTATATATTTGGCCATAGATCTATCACGATATATATTTTAGCTATGATGGTTATATGCATGCAGCAGTTTTATCACTTCCCATTTTGTTATGGTATTTTCCAAAATTCAGAAAATGTCCAAGTACATGATGTAAGTACAAGGTGTTAAAGCGATATCTCTACTTGATAATCTACCTGTTGTATACTATTTCTATACGTTATGAATATTTCCATCTATTATATGGAAAAAAAATTATGGAGTCAGTGTTATGATTACTGTTCATTATAACAACTATTTTATATGGAGATATAGGTACTTATAATTGTTTCTTCACTCAGGAGTGAAAGACTGATTAGTTTTTTTTGGAAAATTTAACCCATTTTATGTGTATGCCAAAAATACCAAGGATATAATTATAGTATGATCCTTGCAATTACTATCAATTTCTTGTATGGTCTTGGTTTTCTAGTTATCCTTCAACTACCAATGCTGGTTTTCCAGACCCTCCTCACATGGAAACTAATCCCTTTCACATATATGAATCAGTTGTTAAAATGAGAAATTATATTAGCCATAAAGTTCACTAATAACAGATTGTATTCAGCAAGATAAGAATGCTCAACAACATTTTATTATATTAAGGCAAAATTCTTGTAGAGGGAAAGTGTGGTTGATACAGAGCACCACTTGGCACTTATGGTAGGTAGTTGAAGGGTTAAAAGATACTGTATTTGAATGATATTACATGCAATGAAGTGTAGCAAAGATTTTTCTTTTTCAAAACAAAATATTTATTGCACAAACTACATTTGTTGTTACCGACAGCAACATCTAAAATCATGCAGTCTGTGCAAGTTTCCATAACAACAGGACTGGCTCCCAAATGACTCAAGATAGAATTGTACACCAACATTCACATTTAACGCCTTGCACTAGCATAAATATTCACACATTATTTACAATTCACATCATAAAATTCAAACACAATCTGTGCCTTCAAACATTTACAGGTGGGTTTCTCTTTATAATTTGCTGGTGAACTGGTAATCAATGGGAAATAATCAATTTTTTTCGAAACAGTCAATGCCTGGCTCGTGACGTGCTTGCAATTGTTATTCCTCAAGTTCTTGTTTCAAAGAACCTGAATATTATGTTGAATATTTTGGGTACAAAGAAGTCTATTGTTGAACACAACTGGTAAGTTTCTTCTTTCAGTCACAACATGGAAATATACCAGTCATCACCTACGATACAGAAATAACTACAAGCTTGAGATTGAATACAATATTGTCTGCCATTATGACAATCATGCTTTTCATTTTTCTGTTCACAGCTCAACACAAGAAAGACTCTTACATAAGAGAAAGCATGACAACAATACTGTGAATATTGTATATATATATTTACGTAGAACTCAGCTGGTTGAGCAAGGAGCACTGCAGACATCACAGGCCACATTAGCTTGCATCTCAAGTCACGAAAGCACACTGCAACTTTTGCCTGGTTATGTACAGCTTCAAGTCAGAATAAACGGAACAAACACAAAATTCCAACTTGGGGAAAATCAACGAATTATGTTTGTACTTTCGGAAATAAACCAGCATCTACTCATGATAACAAATAAATAAATCATTTTTCTGTGTTGGTTCATTCGTGATGTTTTGAAGTCAACATGTATTTGACATTATCTGAGTCTACAATCCCGAAACAAAACTTTAAAAAAAATATCAATCATCTCATTGTTTGTATAATAAAACCTACAAAACTGAATATACTTTATATGATAAAATTTATACTCTATAAACGCAATATCAAAAGTGAGATACAGTAACCACATAACACAAAAAACACTAAAGGGTGAACAAAATTTGTACATCAAATTCACATTTAACAGACAGACACAATTTAATAAATTAGCTTAAAATACACAGAAGGTTGATACAGAAGTCAATGCTGGCTTTTCTTGTGACCTCGGGATGACCGACTGCTTGGAGTGCCCTTCGAATGTTTGCTTGCATCAAACCACGGCAGAGTGAACTCCCTGAAACAAACAAGTGGATTGTATTAACAGCAGATCTTGACGAATCAGAGGAGCACTGACATCATACATTACTGTGTGTCTTATGAATGCTGGTTTTGTTATTATTTTCTTTCTGAAAAGGAAGCTTCCAAACAAAGAACACCAAGGATTATTCCAAGCAAATTTACCAACAAAGAATTCTGTATGAATTGGAAGAAAAGAGTACTCACGACTGAGATATTTCTGGCACGGGGTACCCAAACGCCATCACCGGGACCTCATCACAGATCTCAAGGTACTTCACTGCAGGTGGAATATGCAATTATGTAGAAAATTTATGTCACATAACTGGAATCAGATGAAACAATGGCAACAGTGGAACAGAAATAATTTTTCATATCCATAAAACGTGTCCAGTTTAAGGTAGTCCGCTCCAAACAGTGAGAGGAGGGGGTCAAAGAGTTTTTTTTAAAATAAATAACTGTGTCAACATAATCTAGAGCTTCAAAATGATATATTTTTTAGAGTACCTGTTCAGCATCTTGAAACTGAAAAGAAAATAGGGGGTCACCGTATCCGTTTGCATGGAAAACACGATGCAAGATGTGAATATGAACGAAAAAATGTGCAAAAATGCCATAGTTTATGTCATTTTAGGTAAAATGGTGTGATTTCGATCGAATATGTAGAAAAAACGAGCACGGTGACCCCCTATTTTCTTTTCAGTATTAGGATTCTGATCATTTACTTTATAAAATAATGTCATTTTGAAGAGATAATATTCAAGAAATGACTTTTAAATTTTGACTCTTCGTTACCTCAATGTTTGTAGCGGACTACGTTAAACGCGCTTTTAAATTCAAGTTTAATTTACGCACTTGGACTGTTTACCAGACAAATACCTACCATTGTCTGGGTTGGGGAGGAATGATACAAGATCCTCTTCCTCCTCCCTGCGAGCCGAGTTCTTGCTAGGCGTACCAGCGCCCCCGCTAGTTGTGTTCCCGGACCGCTGCTGCAGTCGCTCCACCATCTTTTTCTCTCGCATCATCTGTGCATCCCACCTGTGAGGGGGTTACAAGGTTAGTAACAAGGGAGTTACAAGGTTAGTAAACTTGTTACTTCCTCCCCACATAATCAAGTAGGTGTCTTCTCTTTATTTTGAAAGATGTTCATTTGAAAATGAACTACAAGGTACTACAAACAACTACAAGGTATTTTTTGCCAATTAGGTATAAGGTAAAAATATATTTTACAAAAATGTTCTAAAGCAAAATTTTCTAAAACTAAGATAAGACACCTCCGAAATAACACTGTCTACTTTCTTGCTTTCCCTCAAAATCAAACATGTAAATGAACCTGTGAAATAAGACTTCCTGTGAGATAAGACCTTGTTTTTCCTGCAAACCTTAAGGTGAGGTCTTATCTTACAGGGACCACTGCATTAAACATTTATTTTGATCACACATCTGGTTGTAACCTTTTGCGACGTTTCTCATCTGCCTCTGGTTTTTGATGTCGTTTCATATAGACTTCGTCAGTTAGATTTTCTGTGCCTTCCAGTTGATAGCCAGTCGGTACATGCTTAATTCTCCATGTGGGTACTGGAACCAAAACAACAATTCAAACTTTTATACATATATGCTTTTTTTCTTGGACTACATGTATTGCCACTAGTTATGCACAACATCTAACTGTCAGGTGTTAACATCAACCACATTATATATGCATTCTGCCGGAAGAATAAAGTCCAAGCATTTCAGTACTCTATCGCACACGTACCCACTACATTATCATCAGTTTTGGTTTTTTTCGGGCTGATGTCCCATGGAGGAAGATCCACCTGCGGAGTCACGTAGTACATGTCCCTCGTCCGCATGATGTTGTTGTCTTGGAAATGTGGCAGTGGGGCATCTCGGAGCCGTAGCTGGCGGCGTCTCGCACTTTGGTCCAGAATCTGGACTTCATCGTCAGTATCACTGTCATCGTCATTGGATGACGAGTTTTTATCCTCGTTTTTATCGGATTTGATATCTGACTCAACTTCCAATTTTGAGGGGGTCTGTTGTGTCCGACATTTCCGGGGTGGTTGCTGTGAGAAAAGATACTGAGGCTGTTGCTTCAATGGAGACTGTTTTAGTTTTTGTGACCGAGAAAGCCGAGAGACCTTTGTTTTTGTCGGCGTTTTTGCAGGGGAACTGTAAGAGTTGCTTGATGACGATTTGTCACATGCACTGTCTTTGTCATTTCTCGTGAGATCATTGAATTTGCCAGCAAGATTCCGAGGCTCAAGTGAATGTTTCCTGCAGCAGAAAGTGAACAAATTGGTATTTAGAACTATTTACATCATCAGCATTACATGTATCAGAATTAAACTGTTATAAAAGTTACCGGCACATTTTGCTAGTTATTGAATTAGCTGATGAGTTTACCGTTTGACTCCCCTACTCTGACCCTCAGCTCTGGCAGCCGGTGGTGCGGATAAGCTGCTAACAGGCCCGACATCTCTCTGCGTGACATTGCCAGGCGGTGATGGCGACTCATGCTTCTGCTTCAGAAGTGACATGCGCCGATCCATACGCTCCAAACGGCATTTTAGCTGTACAAAAAAATATTTGTCATAAATATAGACATGTCAGTCAACGTAAAGCATACATTGTACTTTATATACATATTTTATTACTATCAACGAAACAATTTCATTACATATCAAGTCCGAGTTTTTTCACTGAATCTATTCTGTGGTGCATTGTCTTCGAAAGAGTCTAACACTGTCCAAACCTACTAACATGAAGCCGAGCAACGCTTTACCTTACTCTCAAATTCAGATTCTTGGGGCTGAGTACGGAACTCATACCTTAGGCTACAGTGTTACTTTACCTATGTATTTGTAAGTGATAGGCCAAAGTGATAGGCCAAACATAAGTTCCGCACTCGGTCCCAAGACTACTAGTAAGTCCACAATGTTGAACTATTCTCTAGTCTACAATCAATGTCAGAAGCTGGGATGGGGTCAAATACAGATTGTCAAACACAAATACAAATACTCAAAGCCAAATTCAAATACAAATACACAATCCCAGAGCCGACCAAATACAAATACATTTCTTCAAATACAAATACAAATGCAAATATTTATTTCTTAGTCATTCGTCGTTTTTTAGTTGTATTTTTGACGCATTCAGTGGGCTTTTTTGTCGCTGTCCTAAATTTCCCCTTCAGATCACTATCATTGGTTATCTAATATACATGTACACAAGAAAATATAAGTTACGCCACAAAAAATTCCCTTCTGTGTATTTGACTGTATTTGATTCCAAATACATCAAATACAGACCTCAAATACAAATTCAAATACAAATACGCCAGTATTGAAATTCTCCAATACAAATACGAGATTTGGTGTATTTCAAATACAAGTACAAATACGTATTTGACCCCATCCCTGGTCACAAGTCACAACTGACAACTGATTTTGACACAAAATCAGAAGTGTAATTTTGTAGATCTACAGTAGGGGTACTGTAGCCTAGTAGAGTATAGGCCTCAAATTTAAAGTTTTCCAGGCATCTCTTTCTAGTTCTAAGGCCAGCAGGGCCTTGTGTTTCTGATACAGCTTTTGTTTTGATGTGGAGAAGCCATTTTTAAATTTCCATCGACCGGCCTCCTCAGACAGGCTCCTGTGTGCCATCTTGTTTCGTGTAGATCTATTTTCAGACAAAAAAACTTCACCTTTCCAAACCAAGGGCTTTCTGCGCCAAGCCGAATGGGTGAAGGCCATAACACTTGTGTCATCTTCCAAATTTTGCTGAGACTGTTCACAACTAACTCCGTTTTCCAACCCCAACGCGCTGGTTCCATCCAAGCGACTGGCCCAAACAATGAAAACCCAAGCTGTTTGTATACAAAGCGGCGTCCCGGTGCACGCGCACGTGTACGTTATGGACGACCGCGTGCATCAAAACCATCAGCTGTGCGACAAAAGACGTGTCAATCGAATTGTCTATACACCGTGGGCAGTACGCTGCTAACAAAGCCACCTTGGCATAACAAAGGCTTTAATTAATGCATTTGTTTTGATACTTAAACAATGGAATCATACAAAGACCACTATAATTTTAATACTGCTGACTTTTGATACAATAATATTTGACACCTACTGCATGTCCCCCTATTCTATTAGCCTAGCAGCCCACATACAGACTACAAAGTAGGCATAACAGCAGAAACAGCCATGTAAAAAGGCTGACACAATATAAGTTGAAATAAACACTGAAGTAACAGAACATTAACTACCCAAAATGCTCAAGTGTTCATGGTACAGTGACATATTTTTACTTTTGAAAATTTAATACATGTGAACTGCCAGGTGAGTACATGCATTTTTAGGTTTTATTTTCGAGAGTAAGACAGCAATGGGGGACTAGGACTATATAACGGACTGCAGTTTAGTTTATTCTTGCATGTGGATTATATTTTTTAGGTAGTTTTCAGCATGTCCTTTAAAGTTAATACCCAAGTACAGGGATATTCAAGAATTCACACGGGTGAGGATACAATATACAACTGGCAATAGCCTTCGTACAAAAACCAGTGCTGACGTGAACAGTAAGTTATTGAGTAGATCACTCGCTCCTTCCCTGACTGCTCCTTCCCTGACGATGTTGATCTTTTGGTATATTTTTCACCATATTTATTCATTTATTATTTATTTTCAAACATTTTTATAGCGCAATATCCAAAGAATATTGCTCTATTGTGCTTTACAGGTAAAACACATGATATATATACTGGATAATTTTTAAAAAACCAAATTGTATATGTACCAAATTGTAATTGACCATATGGTCAATTAAGCTCTTTGCTGTAGGCTGTTTGAAAGTATGACCTTGATAGTGATGCCTGTCATTTCATCAACAAGTAGATTTCATATTCAATGTGCACTAGTTAGTCTAATCTAATATTTCCAGAACGATATATTTATATATTATGTCATGCTTTGTAGCAGTCCCAATACTGACCGTAATAGCTTTGATCGCAATATTCTTCTAACACAACTTTATTGTGTTTATTTGTGCGAGGAAACAAGACTACCGCCACAGTTCAATGACTAGATCTAACACGCCATTTCGTACCTGGCATTGAACAATCAAGCGCCCCATACCAATATTCTATTTTTGTCTTCCAATGGTCACGTGGTTTGGAATACACAAGGCGCCCACAGAAGCACGTGGGTGGATGTAAACAAATACACCGGAAGTCATTTCCAGACATAACACTTCAATACAAATCCAATAATTTGATTGAATAAATTGAAAGTATAGCTACGCAAAGATAACGTTATCGTCTTTGTATCACGATGAACATACAAAATCACCCAAAGACATTTGTTCGCTGTTATGTTATACCCCAAGCCGCACATTTCGAAAAATTATTCATGGGCATGATGGCGATGGCAGCCATCTTTCATTCTTTGCGTTGTGGCCATGCCATTTGAAATACGCAATTCTTCATGGAAGAAAGAGTGATCATCATCGAATCACATATGCTATGGCCAATAAATTAACCGTAGTATCAAAATAAAACCACTAATTGTTTGTTTACCGCTTCTTTTTCTTGCTTCAAGCGCATAATTAGGCGATCTTTTGCCAAGAGGGTCTCTTGCTGTTGTTGAATCCAGTCCAGATGCAACAACAAAAGTTCTTTAAGATGTCGGGTTTCTTGGGGGTCTTCTTTTGATAGTTTTGGCTCATCCGATACTGAAGTATTTCTTGATTCCACCTGTCCGAATTGCGGTTCCATTTCAACTGTCAGTGCACTGTTTTGAGCCATTTCTTTCGACTTGAGGCATTTGTTTACATTGAGAATGGCCTCGTCGCCATTTCCGAGTTGCCTGGATTTCGGGGGTAACTTTTTGCCCATGATTAATTGGTTGTTCAATTCGACATCCGTTCGTGTGCATTCACCGATGTTCATTTTATTCACGACTTCGAAAGTTCACAATGCCAATGATAATGCACGATTTTTGAGCGCCAATGTGCGATGATAAGAACAGACGAAGTGCGTCAGCTAGCTGACCCACATTTTCAAACCGCTGCACGATGTCGATTCAAAACAGTTGAGCGGGCGCCGTGCGATTCGTGCGGGTGCGCGGTCGCCTCAGATATGTAGGCCTATACCAGTATACTACGCACGGCATTACCGCGTCGTTAGAGGTCCGTAGTTCTTAATCAAGTTGCTTGCTAATACGGTTTGAAATGGATATCCCCGGTACCAAATATGCATGAATAAATCTACTTTCAATAACCAACTATATATAGGCCTATATAGGCTATAGATCCAATGAACTTCCATTTATAAAAAAAAAAATCGTCTCTGAATTGATCAAAATGAAGGTGTCTCAAAAAGATGAAAGGCGATCATATTGGAACAAATGAAAACGCGTGAAACAATGAATTTGCAGGAATTAATGTTCTATAGCCTAGATATAATATCCAAATATATCATGTCATTGTTCAAGCCAGCAGTCCTAGCCTATATTCACCGATGCATAGATAGTATCCACCTAGCTAAAAAAAAATATGTAATTAAACAATTTTGACTTCTCTTTTTTGTACTTTTTTCATGTAAAATTCATGCTCCACTTGTCGTCGACAATGGCATTGTGATATCCTTACACTATCCATTTCACACGAGTAGGCATTTTAATAGTAATTTATCAAACATTCAATTTATTTGAATTAAACCATCGATTTCAGATCAAAATTAATATAGCCTAGAGTCTGTTGCTGAGAATTACGAAAGATGATTTTTAAGCCTAAAAGTAGATCTATGCTTATAAATAGGCTTTTAGCACACAAATTACTCGAAAAAAATCCAGGTATACCACCCGAGAATGGTATAAAATATTTACCAACGCATCGTGCCGAAATGCCCTTATGGTTTTGTCAGATGATTTTTTTTTACTTTTCGGTTGCGTGCATCATAAAGCGAAATAGACGTTATTTTCGGACTTGTCGCCCTAAACAGTCATGCCTAAGGGGTATTAATGGAAGAACTTTGACCTTGATCTCAATTTTTTTTGCTGAGTCGGCATTTTTTGCTTTCGTCGATATCTCGGAAACGGTGAGTCGTAGATCGAAACAGACAATATTTTCAGACTCGTCGCCTTAGACAAACAAGACAAACGTGTCTGAGGGGCAATATGGCCTTGACCTGAAATTTCAGTTATATGCCTATATCTTACCTCCAAAACACATTACGGGTTATGGCTTATTAGCCTTACTGACATAGGAGTTCTCCAAGGTTCAAGGTTCAAGGTTCATTTATTCAACAGCATGTACACAGTATACATTAAAAAAATGATTAATCAAAGTATGTTGCATGCTGTCCAGGTATTGCATAGCTTGCTTAGCTGTCTTCCTGCAATACCTGTAAATAAGTAAATAATATAATAAAACATACGGTGAGCAAGTAAGGGGAAAAGAACATACAAGTGGAGGAGATCCAACGATCATGATGTGACACCGGGACGGACGGAAGATGAGGTCAGGTCGGTAACCAGGGCCGGACCGAAAGAGGTATAGTATCGTGTCGAAAGTAAAATTATATAACTTCAAATTAATTTATTTGAGTATCGAAGCAGTCTCTGCAATGGATATTATCACAAAAAATTTGAGTTACGTATTGCTCGAGAAACCAATATTTCAGTTTAGTTTTTAATGCGTATTTCGATCTGCATGACATAATATTCAGGGTTGAAATCCGAGCATATTTGTTCCAAATATTTGGATATGTGTAATTCGGTAGCTTGAGTGTGAAATTGGTTCTAGGTCTTCTTATATAGTATAAATCGTTCTGTCGTGTTATTCGAGTAGTTGTGTGTCCACCATGGAATATATTCTGAAATGATCGCGGAAGTTTATTTTCCTTATAATCAAACATAAATAATAGTATTTGCATCTCGTAAAGATCAGTGAGCTTCAATATTTCGTGATGTTTAAACAGTGGTTCAGTATGAGATCTATACGACTTTTTATTTATTATTCGAAGGGCACGTTTTTGTAAAGTTATCAGTTTATTGATATATGTAGAATTTCCCCATGCCAGTATGCCATATGAAAGGTAAGATTCAACTAACGTGTGATATATAGATTTAAGAATGTGACTTGGTAACATGTTTTTCACACGATTTATCATATATAGAGATTTTGAAACCTTTTTGCATATATAATTAATATGCGATTTCCAAGTTAAGTTTGGGTCAAGGCAAATACCAAGAAATTTATTGGAGTCTTCAGAAGTATGTTTTTGCATTTTATGTGAGTCGATTATAATAGGATGATCATCTAGTTTTATTTGGTTATTGTGAGGGGCAAACAGTGTATATTTGGTTTTTTCAGTATTCAGCTTTAGTTTGTTTGCTGATAACCAATCAGATATTTTGACTAATTCTTCATTAACAAAAGTTGATAATTCTTCAGCGTTATTGCTAGATGTAAATAGTGTAGTGTCGTCCGCAAATGACAATAAGTTTAATTTAGTACATGTATGTATATCATTAATATTGATTAAAAATAGAATAGGACCCAATATCGAACCTTGTGGTACACCATATGCTATTTGTTTCAGACTTGATTTTATATTATTTATATCACAATATTGTTGTCTATTTTCTAAATAGCTTCTAAACCAATCGTTACATTTTCCCCTGATACCATACATATGCAATTTATTTAGGAGTATATTGTGATTAACAGTGTCAAATGCTTTAGATAGATCGATAAATATGGATAAAGTTATGTCTTTATTTGGCCTGTCATACGCTTCCGAAACATGTTTAAGTAATTGTACTAAAGGGTGTATCGTTGAGTGGTGTTTTCTGAAGCCATATTGATGTTCATAAAGGAGGTTGAAATTGTCGAGGAATTTAATCAGCCTTATACACATGATTTTTTCAAGGATTTTAGAAAAACTGGGTAATAAACTGATAGGTCTGTAGTTATTAAGCTGCTGTTGATCACCTGATTTAAAGATTGGAACTACTCTGGCAATTTTTAAATTATCGGGGACAACACCATGTTCTAATGACTTATTGAATATGTGTGTGAGTGGTATCAGTATTTCAGGTATAGAGGATTTCATTATTTTATTAGATATTTCATCATAACCTGTACTTGTTTTATTTTTCAATTTATTGCATATCTCTATTATTTCAATCGGAGTGGTTGGTGTTCCGAACATTGTCTGGGTGTTAAATGCTTTTAGATAATCCGAGTAGTTTTTGTTTGGTGATTGTATGGATGCGTTTATGTTTTTGCCTACGTTCACAAAATAATTATTAAAATATTCAGATAATAAGTTAGTAGAGTTAATTTCATTACCATTAATTTTCAAACTGTTTGGCAATATTGATTTTTTCTTATTTTTCTGCAAGACATTGTTGATGATTTCCCAGGTTTTCCTGATGTTATTTTTATTTTCCGTAAATAGATCTTCATAATAAGTATTTTTGCGTATTCGAGTTAGTTTGTTATATAAAGAAGAATATCTTTTGAATTTCATTATGTTGTATTCTGTTGGCTTCTTCAATTTCTTTTTCAATAGTTTATTTTTATTTAGCGAAGAAATTAAAAGACCATGTGTCATCCAGGGTTGTCGTTTGATATATTTGTTTGATAATTTTACTCTTTGCAGGGGGAAAATTCTTTCAAAAATAGATTTGTATTTACCTAGAAATGTATTATAAGCCTCATTAGGGTCATTTGTTTGGAGAACGTCATCAAAATCAGTTTCAGCTAATATTGATCTGAATTGTTGCATTTTGTTTTCATTTATAAATCTGGAATACATATAGTCCTTAGAAATTTTATCGACGTGTTCCGATGAAATGTGGAAAACACCAAAGTGATCAGCTACCTCATCCGTTATGATAATTCCCGAAACAGTGTTTGTATCTGTGTTATTCGTGTAGATATGATCAATTAATGTTGCAGAATGATTAGTAATTCTAGTTGGTTTTGTTATTAAAGGCCTGAATCCCTGTGAGAACATCGTATCAACAAATGAGGTGATCCTATTATTTGAACGATACTTTAGTAAATCAATATTAAAATCACCAATTAAATATGCGACCTTATTTTCATCATTAATAATGTTAATAATGTCATGTATATTACTCATGCATATGTCTAGATCAGCTTTAGGAGCAGTATTTGGTCTATAAATGTTACCAATTATAATAGGCTTTTTCTTGGTACTTGTGGTTATTTCAACAAAAATTGTTTCAATTATATGTGGTATAAATACAGACAGGTCTTTTCTAATGTTGTAGTTTAAATGTTCTTTTATATATAATCCTACCCCTCCCCTGCCATCATCTTGTGTATCGCGAGTAGCATATATTAATTCATGGTAACCGGGTAAAGTATATTTAATATTCTGAGGAACTTTGAATACTTCTGTTAATCCAATTATATCAAAATCCGAGTCAGTCGATTGTAGAGTAGCTAGTAAGTTTACTAAGGAATCAAAATGGGCATTTAAACTTTGGCAATTTATACCAAATAAGGAAATATTATGTTTTGTTTGTTTTTCTCTTTCGAGTTTATATTCTTGAGGATCATAATAAGAACAGGCATTAATCGTATCGTTAGTAACTGAGTCATCTCCGTCTTCTAATTTTGATAGCAGATCATATTCACTTTCGGTGCGAACCTGGTCCAAGGTGACGTCACCCTCCATGACGAGACGGTCCGCCAGGTCCGGGTGTCACAGCATGATGGCAGGAATAACCTAAACTAAATACAAAAGTAAAAACAAAGTTCAACACAAAGATAAAAGATACAGGGGAGTACATTTCTTGTGTACTCAAACAAAAGGTTATGTACATTTGTTCCTACATCTTAGTAGGAGACCAACATAGTAATTCAATTATACAACCAGGCTATGGCATTTAAAATGCTATTTACATCGTTTAATATCAAAATAGGTATATTTTATCTAATCAAATACCTTATATGAGGCGGGTTATAACAATTCAGTGCTGTACGTTAACGGTATATAAATGTTTCGATCCATGTATGTCTTACAGTTAAAAACCCCCCTTTGAATTGTGGAGTAAGAATTGTGTCCACCCATTATGTTTGGCCGCAGTCAACAAGAGCAAAAGATCTGAAATGAAACAGTTAACAAGCTACTTACAATTTATGAGTATTTGTGCGTGATTTACAAGGAGTGCAAATATACTGTACAAGTAATATATCGCATATCAATTGATATTTGATTAACGATTGTAAAGGACCGACTTCGGACCAGAGATTGAGTATCGGTAAAAGAAAGAAAAAAAAAAAAAGAAAAAAAAACGACCATTAGACCTTCATTCACTTTACTACAGAATATTATGCTTTATTTGTTTTGAATACTGAGTTATGCAGGTTATAGCTCAAACTTTGGCCCAGACATCGTTAGACTCAGACCGCTTGATATTTCCCCATTGCCATTTGCTACTGCTCTGAGATAGAACAACCAAAATAACTCAGCAGTTTTCATAAGTTTACTTGAGTTATTTTTGACCCATTTACGAGAGATATTTGTAACACTAGGCGTCAAAACAATGCACACATAAATAAACAAAACTTGTATTTTGATAGAGTGCAGAGAGTAACACGTATAGTCGTATTTGTCATTTGCCATCGTGAAGTACTAAATTCCTGTGTATACATTACAGAAAGTGTAAGCAAACATGCACAGGTATACAATATCATACATAAGTCTTAATTACTCAGGTATAGAACATTTTTAATATACATATATTTATTTTTATCATATTGATACATGTTTAATGATGAATACTCATGTTTTCATATACGTCAAACAATATTATGTTTTTTTTAAAATTCACTACACACACCTGATTAGCAGTTCAATTTGAAGTACCTCTTAGTTGGGACAATATTTAACTGTATGGTAATATGCATATATTCATGCACTGACTAACACTTTCATCAATATCAAATATTACTAAAATATGAGACATATAGAATACTCTGAATTTTCATTATACAGGTATGAAGGAAATCACACTATCAACTTTATCACCGACATGATGTACACCACTTTAAGTTATATACATATTTTAAGTCTTTGAATTTATTTATTTATTTATTTATTTGTTTTTTTTAAAATTAACTTGTGTATAACAATTATTCACACATATAACAGATTTTTTTTTTTTTTTTTTTTTTTTTTTAAATACACTGTATATTTACACTCATGTTTAAGTCTAAGGAGTCATGAAAATTCTTACATTAATTTATTGCCTGAAGTTATGTACCAGCAGTCAGTGAATCAGTCAAACATATTCTATTACAGATTCAGGGTCAAGTAGGTATATGTTTAAGGTATGATTGATTTAGAAAATTCACACATATACATACATCAACATAACCAAATCTTACTAGCAGTGTAAGTCAGTCAGGCTCAGTACACACCTAGATCCCCTCTGCTTATCAGGGTACACTAATTGAATCTGGTCATCAAGTTGGTCAAATCACACTCACACTGTGATTATCATAATCCTGTTACTTGTGTAACCTGTAGTGATTGGTTGATTAATTCATCAGACTTATAGGTTATAGTGTGAATTATTTTATACACAGAAGTTCTTCACTCATCTATTTGTACATATATGTAATATGTTCATTTTGTGGTAAATATTGTAAATCAGCTTCTTTTACAAGCCCATTTACATCTGTTCATTTTGACTACCAAGTTAATTTAACAAATTTCATACATTCATAATCACTTAATGAAAGTCACATTCGTCTTCGGCATATAGACTACACAGATACTTTTGATGATGTATATTGGAGTAATAATGGCTCTAGTCATTTGGATACTAACTCTCAGTCTAGCTAACATCTTTTTGATTAGCATAGAAGGGATCTCTATCACACACACGTATACATACATATCTATGGTAACACACACACACATCAACAGATTTATAGTAACACACTTACACATAGAAATACTGATCTATGGTAACACATAATACTCATATGGATCTATGGTTTCACTCACGAATACATAAACAGGTTTGTATTTATACAGGTATATTATGCCACACACGCATACACAATTCTATACATATCTACATGATCTATGATGACACATATTCTCATATAAACTGATCTATGAAGACACAAATACACATAATTATACAAATACAGTATCTGGTGACACACACACAGAAATCTATGGTGACACACACCTACACCCACCTGCACCTACACATACAGATCTATGGTGAAACACACGAACATACATATACAGGCCAATAATGACACATATACACACATCTACATATCTATGGTGATTCACACATGTATACAAATCTATGGTGAAATACATACACACACACATACAGCTAGGTGGTTACATATACACACACCTACACACACACACATGTTGATATACTAACATACATACACAGGCCTATAATGACACCAATACACACACACAATAGATATATATGGTGACACACACACCTAATCACACATACAGCTTTATTGTGACATATATACATATCTCTGGTGACACACACACACACACACACACACACACACACACACACACACATACACACACACATACACACACACACACAATACAAATCTATTGTGACACACACACACATATAGATCTCTGGTGACACACATACACATATAGATCTCTGGTGACACACACACACATATATATCTCTGGTGACACACACACACATATATAGATCTCTGGTGACACACACACATATATATAGATCTCTGGTGACACACACACATATAGATCTCTGGTGACACATACATATATAGATCTCTGGTGACACACACACACACACATATATAGATCTCTGGTGACACACACACATATAGATCTCTGGTGACACACACACAAATATAGATCTCTGGTGACACACACACACATATAGATCTCTGGTGACACACACACACACACATATAGATCTCTAGTGACACACACATATAGATCTCTGGTGACACACACACACATATAGATCTCTGGTGACACACACACATATATAGATCTCTGGTGACACACACACACATATATAGATCTCTGGTGACACACACACACACATATATAGATCTCTGGTGACACACACACATATAGATCTCTGGTGACACACACATATAGATCTCTGGTGACACACACACACACACACATATAGATCTCTGGTGACACACACACACATATAGATCTCTGGTGACACACGCACATATAGATCTCTGGTGACACACACATACACACATATATAGAGCTCTGGTGACACACACACACATATAGATCACTGGTGACACACACACACACATATAGATCTCTAGTGACACAAACACACATATAGATCTTTGGTGACACAAACACACATATAGATCTCTGGTGACACACACATACACACATATATAGAGCTCTGGTGACACACACACACATATAGATCACTGGTGACACACACACACACATATATAGATCTCTAGTGACACAAACACACATATAGATCTCTGGTGATACACACACACACATATAGATCTCTGGTGACATACAAACACATATAGATCTCTGGTGACACAAACACACATATAGATCTCTGGTGATGCACACACACATATAGATCTCTGGTGACACACAAACACATATAGATCTCTGGTGACACAAACACACATATAGATCTCTGGTGACACACACACACATATAGATCTCTGGTGACACACAAACACATAGATCTCTGGTGACACACATACACATATAGATCTCTGGTGACACACATACACATATAGATCTCTGGTGACACACACACATATAGATCTCTGGTGACACACACACACACATATAGATCTCTGGTGACACACACACACATATAGATCTCTGGTGACACACACACACATATATATATCTCTGGTAACACACATACACATACATATCTATGGTGACACACATACACATACAGATCTATGGTGACACACATACATACATAAACTGGTCTATGGTGATAATACATATACATGGATATGGTGACTTTGTTGTTGTTGTTGTTACTACTCACATTGACAAAACCAGTCCAGCACTCTCTCTGAAGTGATCGAAGCGTCGGGGACCTAGAAGCTTGGATCCACACCAGCGCGTGACACACACGAGTTTATTGATGGCGTCATTGTTTCGGAGCTCAGCGAGAAGTTTGGAACCGGCGCCGTACTCCCCATCATCCTCGTAGTGTTCGTGTAGTCCCTCGTCACTCTGGATCCGATATGCGTACACGTTGTGAGTGGCTCGGGCACACCTCGGGTCCTTGATAATTGACATGATCGCTGGAACGACGTCGTCTGGCTTGCTGACATCAACCATTGAGCCCTGGAAACCACTTCCTCCATACAACTTGGGTGGAGCCCGTACGACGTCGGAGTCAATGGCCTGTTCAGCAATATCCATGGAAAGATCTTGGACTTTGTCTTTCTTGATTTCGTGAAGATCGCCATCAATATAGAGGGATGCTTTGGACCAACTTACTTGTTGGCCGTTATCCCGGGCTTGCTTGTACATGGGAACTAGTCGTTTCTTCCTTTCCGCGAGCTCTCGTGGTAACTGTGGGTATACGCTGTAGGGTGAGCCTTTCAGATATGTCTTCGCATGGTACATTATGAGGCCATGACACTCTTTCAGGATGTTAGCGACAATAGGCCTGTTGTAGTTGTCACGTTGTTTCCCCATACGATGGGTGCTCACCACAGTAACTTTAGATATATCCGTTATCTGTAACTTATCCTTGAGGAATTTGTTAACCACATCTCGGATCACTTCATCCTTTTTCTCTGGAACGTCCGTTATGATGAGATTGTTCTTCATGGATCTTGCTTGAAGATCCAACACTTCCTCGTGCATGTCTGTCATGAGTTTTTCCAGTCGTAGGATTCGCCCCTCGTGTAGCTGATTTCTTTCTTTCAAGACAGCATTTTCTTTCTTCAGTTCCTCTACTTCTAAGTCTCTCTCTCGAAGCTCTGTATGATCGTTTGTGATTTTTTCTTCCAAAAGTTGTATTTTGGCATAAAAATCCGACCTCAACTGATCAATTTGAGTTGATAATCGTATGGATTCTTCGTGAGTCATGGATGATTGTCTTTGACGCTTTTTGGGTTTCTTTCTATCAGATTTGGTATCCTTGGAACTGATAGGAGTCATGTAGCTGTCCATGAACACTTGTTTTGGTTGTTTGTGCAATGCATCCCCCGGCGTAGAGCTCAGCCCTTGCTCCTCGAAGCTCAGTTGGGTGGACGCTAGCTTCGCGTGGCATTCCTCAATGTAGGATTCTACCTCGTGTAATTTGTTTTGGTCACAGATCACTGATTCCTGTAGACTGGCCATTGTGCATTCGATATTGTATGAAATAACTGTCCGTGCGAAGCTAGATATCCTAGTTTTCAGTATTTATCATCTATATCATCTCATAAATCACTATAACAAATGTTGACGTTGTCCGTTTAGTCATGCCATGTATAAATGCGAAATTATGTTGGTCTCCCGTTCGTTTGGTGTTCAGCTCTCCATTACACCACGTGACCTCAAGAGAGAACCCCATTTGGAAAATGGGCTAGACAATGAATTGTCCAAGCCACTAACCCACGTGACCGGAACGTGACGTCATTCTCGTCTCCTATGGCTGCTCTACCACATTGGATTTGCCTTGCTGACATAACTTGCGATTTTCTTAGTTTTTATCGTCTTACGAACGTTTTATTTGCATGCCTTTTTGGATTTTTCTTTTCCTCGCTCTTTTGGCGTGCTTTGTGTGGATAGTTTTCGCTCCTCGGACATCGTTTTGTGTTTGGAGCGCGGACTCCCCTCTTGCCGTGATGCGCCGCTGCGCCCAGTGTGGGCAACAGCTTCCGTCGTGGGAAGTACACTCGGAGTGTATTGGGTGCCAGGACCCGGTGCATACGGATCAACTCACGTGCGGCTTGTGTGAGGACCGTTCGCGGGAGGAGTGGGGGCAGGTTCTTGGAGCCGTTCTCGCACGGAGAGACAAGCTGCAGTCCCGTCAGGTGTCTCCAGCCCCATCCTCTTCGTCTTCCGCGTCGTCGGCCAAGCGTCGCCGCCGTCAGTAGAGGAAGACTTCCGCCCTGCTGGGCAAGCTGGATCGTACCCTGGTTTGCCTGGGAGCTAAGTTTTCTTCCCCTTCCTCTTTGTTTTGTTCCGCGGGTGATCTACTGGTGGGAGAGTCACACTCGACCCACGGTGGCGCGCCCCGGGAGTCATTTCACTGTGTATTTCATGTACCGTCAGCGGGGATCCTGTTTGCGCGTGTCACCTCCGTTGTTATCGGCGAACAGGTTCCTGCAGCTGCGCCCGCGCCTTTTCTGGCCAGGTCTTCCACGTTTTTCGATTCCCGGCCCTCGGGGTCCGGCCCCCGGACCTCGGTCCAGGGGCTTTGTGTGGACCGCTGTAGTGGTGGTCTGGTTAGTGTAATGGCGCGGAGTCCGGACTCCGTACGGGGTCCGGGCCCCGACCCTTTGGGTATTCTGCGCTCGGCACAGCCTCAGTCACAGAGGCCGGCCCCCGTGCTTCGGGGGCCGGGCTTCGTCCGACGGGGCACGGACCCCGTGCCACGGGGTCCGGGCCCCGGGGTGCGGATCCGGCACTCGACTCTCAGTGCTGTTTCTGCCCTGCCATTGCCCGCTCAGGTTTCGGCCCCCGTCCTACGGGATCCGTCCTACGGGATCCGTCCTACGGGATCCGAACCTTGGGTGCATGCTGGTGACAGCTGCTTCTATGGAGAATTCTACCGCGTTTTTCTCTTTGCAGAGTTCATCGGCGTTGACTGCCTCTTCGGCCTCCCCCACCGTTATGACTAGCTCGGCAGCCCAGCCTTCTCTGCCAGGTCCCTCTTCGGTGGTCTCGCTGCCCCCCCCCCCCCCTTCTTCTGGAGTTCCCCCAGCGGTCCCAGTGGCGGATGTGGCTAACATCGTTACGGCTGTTTTGGCGGCTCTGGACGCCCGCGCGGGTGTGTCCCTTCCCCCCACGTCGGACGCTTTACGGCATACTCTGGCCTTGGAGCCTCCCCAGCAGTTACCTGCGGAGATCTTTGGGGAAGAGTCTGACAAGGACTCGGGGGAGGAGTCGATTGCGTGTGGGCAAGATGTAGCTACCTCTTCTGCGCCACTGGCTCCAGTTTCTAGGAAGAGCCCAGCTTCCGTAGCGGCTTCTGTGGCTCCCAGCGACAAGCGCTCCCGCCTTGACGCCGAGCTGGTTGATAGTGAGGACGGCGAGGAGGACCTTTCCTTTGATCACAAGCTCGATCTCGTGCGTTCTACCTTGGAACCCACCCTCTTTCCAGCTGAGCCAAAGCTCACAGTGTCTAAGCGTCCGACGTCTCTGTTGGCGTCCCAGCGCTCCCCGGAACGTCAGCCTCGACGGGGTCTCCCTATCCCGGACGGGCTCCGAGAGGAGTTTTCGCGGCGCCGCTCTGAGACAGTGGACCAGGGGAGGACGGAGTTGGGGAAGTTTCCCCGTCGACCTCCTTTCCACAAGCGGGACTACCTTCCGTCCAATCCGGATTATCTCGATAAGCCATCGGTGTTCCCCGAGGCGGCGGCCCCGTACCTTGGCGACAAGGCTCGCCCCGTGACTCTTCAGCCGGAGACCTTACTCTCTCTGAACCACGCCGCCCGAGCAGCTACCTGTGTGTCCTCCCTGGGGGACTGGTTTCGCACCGCGGCTTACCGCCAACTGCAGAGTGCCCTGACAGCGCTGGAAGCCCTGGAATCTCCTCCGCCTCAGTTAGCGTCCCTAGGGGACCACCTCCGTTCGGCGTCCCAGCTCCTGGAGTCCTGTGACCTGGCGTCAGCTCACCGTATGGAGCAGTCCACGTACGTAGAGTGGGTCCTCCCCTGCTGAGGAGGGATGACTTTCTGGGCCAAGCTAAGGTTAAGCTTCCCCCGGCCTTAGTGACGGAGCTTCGCTGTGCTCCGCTAGTGGAACCAGAGGCAGCAGCCGCTCTTACCTCTTCTCCACTCCTCTTCGTCGGCCTGGAGTCTAAGCTGCCAGCGGCTCGTGAGCTGGCCCGTCAGGAGGAGTCTGTCTCAGCCAACAAGCGCCTTACTGAGACGATTGCCAAGCATCTGGCCTCCCCTCTTCAGGCTTACACCCCCTCTTCCTCCAAGCCTTCCCCGGCCAAGCCCAAGGAGAAGAAGGAGAAGAAGCCCTTTCGGGGGACCCCTGCCGGCAGTAAGCCGACAAAGAAGTCGAAACACAAGGGCAAGCCGAAGCCAGCAGGGGAGAAGAAACCCTCCGCCCCCGCAGCAGGTGAGTATTTCACAGAATCAGCTCCCTGCGGTGGACCCTGCGATACCCCGGGCTGTCACATCCTCGTTCCAAAACTCAAGCGAGCCCGTGGGCGCCCGTCTAGCAAATTATTGGCAAGAGTGGCAGACACTCGGAGCCAGCCCTTGGATCGTGTCGGTCCTTCGCAGGGGTTTTCGCATACAGTTCAGTCAGCGTCCTGCACTGGCTACGGAACCTATTCCCTTTTCACTTCCCGGAGCTCACGCCAAACGGTTAGCGCTCTCGCGTGAGATCGCCGATATGCTGGCCAAAAACGTGCTCGAAAAAGTAGGAATTTCCTCTCCAGGTTACTACAGTATCCTGTTCTTAACCCCCAAGAGCTCAGGCGGGTGGCGCCCGGTGATCGACCTGTCTGCTCTAAACCGCCATGTCAAGACCCCCAAGTTCGCCATGGAGATGGCGGAATCGATCCGCTTGTCTCTCCAAAAAAACTCTTGGGTTGTCTCCCTGGATCTGAAGGATGCATTCTTTCACATCCCGATTCACCCGGGCTGCCGCAAATATCTGCGCTTCGTGCACCAGGGCACCGTGTATCAGTTCCACGCCCTGCCGTTCGGGCTGTCCCCGGCTCCATGGATCTTCACAATGGTGGTAAAAGAGTTACAGATACTCGCCCACAAGGAGGGCATCCTTCTCTACCAGTACCTGGACGACTGGATTATCTATCACCAGTCCCCCGAGATCCTAACTCGGCACTTACATTGGGTCCTGGGCTTGTGCAAACGCATGGGCTTGCTGGTCAACCTCCAGAAATCAGAGCTAACGCCGGCCCAGGACTTCGTGTTTTTGTCGGGTATCGGTACAAGACACAGCTGGGTATGGTTTTTCCCACGGAGGAGCGTCTGTCAAAGATACGGTCTTTGCTCCGCAGGTTCTTGGACGAGCCCAGTCAGTCAGCCCAGATCTGGCAGTCGATGCTCGGGTTGCTGGCGGCGACCGAGAAGTTAGTTCCTTACGGTCGACTCCACATGCGGGAATTACAGATCGACCTTCGCTCTCAGTGGATAGCAGCCACGGATTGCCCCCAGCAACCGGTCGTCCTTTCTTCAACAGGGAAGGCGTCCATACTGTGGTGGATGTCCGCTGCCAACCTCACTCGGGGCTCACCCTTCCGCCAGCCTCCTCCCTCCAAGCATCTATTTACGGATGCCTCTACGGAGGGCTGGGGGGCACACCTGGATTTCAAGGAAGTGTCCGGGGTGTGGACCGAGCCCGAGAGCTCGTGGCACATCAACCGCTTAGAGTTGGAGGCGGTTTCGCTGGCCCTGGCCCACTGGGAGGAGGAGTGTGCTGGTCGTGCTGTCCTGGTGTCCACAGACAACTCCACGGTCGTGGCCTACATAAACAAACAGGGGGGTACAAAGTCTGTTACCCTATGTCGGCAGGTCACGACGCTTCTTCTGTGGTGCCGGGCTCGGAACATTCACTTGCGAGCACGTCACATCCCAGGTCGGTTGAATGTGTTGGCGGACCAGTTGTCACGCAGGGGGCAGATCCAGCCAACAGAGTGGTCTCTCCATCCTCAGGTGTTCAGCTCCCTGTGCCTCAGGTGGGACCGCCCTACAGTGGATCTCTTCGCGACCAGGTGGAACAACAAGCTTCCGGTGTTTGTTTCCCCGCTCCCGGACCCCCTTGCGATGTCCATCGATGCGTTGTCCACGGATTGGGACGGCCTGTTCGGGTATGCATACCCTCCAGCGACTCTGTTGCCCAAAGTTTTGGCCAAAGTCAGGTCGCACACATGCCAAATTCTCCTGGTCGCTCCATACCAGCCACAGCGTCCTTGTTTCCCCGAACTTCTGAGTTTGTTGGTAGATCGACCAGTGGCCCTACCCCCCTCGGGAGGACCTCCTCAAGCAGCCCCGGGCACAGCTGTTTCACAGCCGGCCTGCGAGCCTGAGCCTCCACGTGTGGCTTCTGTCCAGCGATCCCTTCGCGCAAAGGGATTTTCTTCAAAAGTGTCCAGCAGGATCGCCCGCCCTAATAGAAACTCATCCTTGGGAGTCTATGAGTCTAAATGGCGAGTCTTCGCTGCTTGGTGCGATAGCAGGCAGGTTGATCCATTCAACGCCACTGCTCAGACCGTAGCTGATTTCCTCTTGGAGAAATTTCAGGCGGGCGCGGCCCCCTCGACATTAGCGGGTTATAGGACCACTCTGGCCAAGACTATTTTGCCTCATACTGGCATTAATCTCGGCGAGGATCAAGATCTGAGTGCCTTGCTCAATAACTTTAAAGTCGAACGTCCACTTACCCGTAACTCAGTTCCGGAGTGGGATCTATCCCTGGTATTGAACCGTTTGGCGTCTGCTCCCTTTGAACCTATGTCTTCCGCCCCCCTGAAGTTCCTTACTTGGAAGACAGTCTTCCTGCTGGCTCTGGCTTCTGGACGTCGCAGGAGCGAAATCCACGCCTTGGATTTCTCGAAAGTTCGATGGCGAGAAGATGGTCTCAAAGTCTCCTTGCAGGTCATCCCTTCTTTCCTGGCAAAAACCCAGCTAGCGTCGTCTCCCCCGCTGGCCTTCACGTTTCCGGCCTTGTCGTCGTCTGTAGGCCCGAATCTGGAGGAAGACTGTCTCCTGTGCCCGTTGCGGGCTTTGCGCTTGTACCTTAAGCGGACAAAAGGTATCCGGGCTGGCAAACGACTGTTGTTCATTTCACATCAGTTGAAATTCCAACGGGACATACGTTCCGCTACCATCCCATCCTGGATTCAAAAATGTATCCGCACCTGTTATGATTTGGCCGAGCAGGACTCCGCCTGTTCTTTCAAGGTACGCGCCCATGATGTTAGGGCCATGGCGGCCTCTCTTGCATATATGGGACGGGTTCCACTTGATCAGGTCATGCAAGCATGTTCATGGCAATCCCATAACACCTTTACGTCTTTCTACCTTAGAGACCTGACGTGGACGGGGAGTGAGGGCTACCACCTCGGGCCTGTGGTAGCTGCTCGGAGCGTTGTCACCCCTTGAGGATGAAGTGGCCCATCCTGTATATACGTTCCATGTACATACGTTGTGTTGCGAGTTCCGGTTACCGTTCAATTGGTATCCTATGTCAGTACGGTCGTACTTCTTAGTTCGGTATGCATCGCGACTCAGTTGTGTCGGCAAGGCATATCTTCTTGTACATACTTTACTTATGACCGGAAGCCAGTCACTCGACACCTAGAGGTAAGTGGTTTCTTACTACTTACTTTTCTGTTTAAACCATAAATGTTTAGGGTTCCCCGAGGGCACCCTCCTGTGGTTCCTCCAATCATTCGGGGGAAAGCCCGCCCTGTTCCCCTTTGGGGCTCTAGGGTCGAGCTTTTGGTTATGTCAGAGTTCTTTTTGGAGTACCCCGCCTCCAATCTTTATTCTGAATTTACCCGTAATGTGTTTTGGAGGTAAGATATAGGCATATAACTGGCCGTTTTATGTTAATAAAACTAGTGTTATATACTATACTTACCTCCAAAACACATTCAGAGTGCCCACCCGACCAACCCCACGTACTCCTTCTTGTTGGTTTCCTTAAATCGACGAGAATGACGTCACGTTCCGGTCACGTGGGTTAGGGGCTTGGACAATTCATTGTCTAGCCCATTTTCCAAATGGGGTTCTCTCTATGGAGAACTCCTATAAGGCTAATAAGCCATAACCCGTAATGTGTTTTGGAGGTAAGTATAGTATATAACACTAGTTTTATTAACATAAAACGGCCATTTTCGTGGATATCTCGAGAGTGGTGCGTCGTAGAGCGAAACAGACGTTATTTTCCGACTCGTCACCTTAGACAAACATGTTAGGGGTATTACAAATAAACTTTGACCTTGACCTCATTTTTTTTTGCTGAGTCGACATTTATCATTTTTGTAAATATCTTGGAAACAATGTATCATAGAGCCTGTGGCAAACATGTTATAAATATTATAAATCTGAACACGAAATACCTCCAAGGCACCTTTAGGTCTTGACGTCTAGTTGGTGAATGCAATTAATTTTTCATTAGGGCCTGCCGCAATGATTATATTATATGCAACTCTACGTAGCATTACGGCGTGTCGATGGCGCCATACACGGGTAATAAGACCACGCTCATGGTGCAATTGTACTGGTGCACTTACAATACATTTGGTGATTCTCCAGTAATGGGTATACCTCTTTATCGTGGGGTCGCCGAACCTTTACATTGGTGCCGTACCATTCAAATCACTGATGGTTTGTCTCGGCGTCCGCCCAAGGGTAGGCCCCCACTACTCATATCACATATATCGGGTTCCTACACCCTGACTGCAGACAGGTATAACACTTGTCTGGGGCATGCATGTGGGTGATAACTTGAACAGGGTGATGTGGTTGAACTGTGGGGTCAGAGGTGACCTTGGGGACGAGGTCTCTGATAGAGGGAAGTACTGTAGCAATATTACGTGTTGATGCTTCACAAGTACTAGTAACAACACGGTTATGTTGCTCATGCACTGGTGCACTTCAGTAATGGGGTACACCTCTTTATCGTGAGGAAGCCAAACTTTACACCTATATAATGTTGGCCAGAGTAACAACCAACAACCAATTTGAATATATTCATAATTCGACTGCATTAAAACTTTGTGGGCATTCTTTTAAGATATCACTAACTCTGAATACATACATGTGGTATATACTTCTAAAGCCTCATTTCGCACAACGAGTATGCATGTCATATTTTTGTTGCGCTTAAAAGCACAATTGATATATTTCGTGGTGATCTATAATCCTCATAATTTAGGTTAAATGACCTAAAGCTTGATAACTTATTGACATAGCATTGAGCGGTCCATCATCAACGTTTTCATCTTTAACGTTTTAGGTTGGATCTTGTGGAATTTGGGGAAAAAAATAGTATTGGGAAATATTTTTCTCAGTATAAATATTCAAGCATGTATCTGATTGTATAGAAACTCAAAATGCTGTGCAAAGTCGAGTCGTTGTAACCTTCTCAATTCTTTTTTTTTGTATCAAAACGTATGAAAGACAATGATATTTACTTTACTCTTTCACACGCCTTTCTGTCTGCGTATGTATGTATTGTAAGAGTAAGTGAGGGGACAAATTTTGGGGGATCACAAGCACGTAAATTTTTTTACAAGACACCCCTTCTTCCGACCAGGTCTGCGGAGTTGACCCTCCCCCAAACGTAGTCGGTCTAGCCAAAAGAAAAATAAATTGTCCTAAACTCGTCTTTTCAAATTTTCAGTTTGATGATTGGCATGACAGGCCACACCTTGGTTTATGTGGGTTTGGGATGTGGTGACTTCCCGCTTCTATGGCCAAATTGCTACAAGCGCACTCCAGAAACAAACAACCCAACAATTCCACAGCAACTAGGTGGCTCCACCGCCTCATGACTAAAATACCTGATTTATGGATGGAATCATAACATGCAAGAAGGAGTTATGACCGGCATACACAGCAATAGAATCACTGTGCGAACAACATTATACAATTCTATAATAACTCACTGACATCTGTCCTCACCTTATAATATTAGAAATATAGTGATGGAAATGTGATACATGTACATAGTAATATACATTTATGGATTTTGACACACTTGAGTCCATGGACAAGCATGCTTTATTTATCATCATTTTAATCAATCTCTTTATTCCACTGTCGCTATCTAAGTCTCGCTGGGATGCATGCCCGTTTTTGCGATCGTTTGAGGGGCTGATTTGTCGCAGTGGTTTCAATACTTGGTGGGTGTCTGATCCGATAGGGCCTGGAATGGAAACGGCGTAGTGGTGCATGCTAAGTGGCAGGGGCATTTGAAATGCACTGTTTACAGCATGAGTGTGCTTTCGAACTTGTTTTCTGGGGCAATATGAAGCAGGGGACCAGGACGTTTTATAGCAGACTGGGCATTTTCAGGGCGAAACACTCAGAGCAGAATCCGAAGATTCAGCAGTCGATTGCTGATCAACTCGTCTGGTTGGGTGACCTCCCATGGGTGGTACAATTCCATGAGCAGAGCCGAATGAGTCGTCAGCATGAACTGGTTTCTCCTGTTCACTAACCGAGTCTGGAGCAGAGTAACACTGATTTCTTACCAAATCAGGATAGATCAGAGATAAATGATCATCACCTTCATATGGTTTGAGGACGTTCAAGTGGACGACATATGTCTGACGTGGGTTAGACAAAGTTTTATTCGATAGTCTACTTCCGTCTACTTCTAGGCCCTGTATATATTGGTGGTAATAGATTGATACTAACATTCGGTTCAAGAATCCTCCACGATCCTGTTCGTGGATGGGCAAACTTGTTGCTTTGCGTCAGGTAGTAATACCTGAGCAGTTTTCCCATTGAGTTGGCAGATGCAAATTTGCATGCACATCGTAGCTCATCTTTTGGTAGATGGGGGATTTCTCCAAGGGATTCTGAGTGAAATTGTGTGCAGATCGGATGGCTTGACATTCGATATTCCATGTGATATTCAGAGTGTTCTGTTCCACCTGGTGATAACTGTTCATGGTCGGTAACACTGGATCCACGGGGAGATTGCACTCACGTCGGTAGATCAACAAGTGCCTGGTACATCTGGTTGACAAGTGAGCTGATGTTCGACACAAAATAAAAATGAATGAGAGATGGAGATCCCAGTCATTTTCATGATCACAAACGAAGGCACTGAGCATGTTTAGAAACATTTTATTGACACGTTCAACCTGTCCATCACTCTGTGGTCGATATGGACTTGTCCTGATCTGAGAAACAGAACCAATTAGAATTCAAATTCATGATCGCTTTGGATCACTTTGGGTCCCCATGGCACACGACCCAGAGATTTACATGAATGTCAGTGAGTGTGCTGTTGGAGCAGAAACGGTCAGTGTACTTTGATGACATGACGATGGCCACGTTTCGTCACCTTGTGGGTGTCCAGAATCATAGTGATCCGATGGAATGGCGCTCCTGTTGGTAGCTGTGTATAAAGCGGCTATCATTTAGGTGGAGCTGTACCCTTACGTGACACACAATGGGGGCAGTGAGCACACATCCATGCAACATCAAAAGCGAGATTCCCTGTGCGCAAACAGGGCCTCTTTGTGGACTTGTACACCTTTGTAGAGCAGTTGTGTCATTTTCCTCCAGATCATAGTAGGCAGCAGTTTGATCGGGATTCAGTGAGTATGAAGTACTGGCTTCATTCAGAGCATAAGAGCATATCCATCAGTTAGTTTACTATCTTCACAATATCCATCATGGACAGTTTCCATCCGACGAGTGGGTCAGGAGCGATCCCGCTGAGTTTGGTAGTGTCAACTCTCTGCTTTAGCATAGCGGTGAGAGCAGCACTATTCGATTTGAATTCATGGCACATATCTTGGTCAGACTTACCATTTACAAGCTGAGCGATAACAGTGTTCTATTACATCGAGGAAGATTTTCTTGACAAGTGCAGGTAGTATTTCTAAGAAATGTTTCACATCCTCCCATCTCTGACAGCGTATGAACACGAAGTCACCCCTCTAGGACTGTCATTTCAGAAGGGGTTCCCAACAAAGGATTCGTTCGCGGATTGTCTCACGGTATCCCCACAGGAACATACAGAACAAGTGCCTCACCACGTCCACGCAATGTGCTACGCGGAATGTGGCGGCCTTGTTGAGATCGGTGTAGGCAAATGCAGACGTGAAATGTTCATTAATCCTGATGTACACAGAGTTACACTCTTTGAAGATTGTGCACCACTGCGATACCTTGCCAGGGATAAGTCCAGCGGACTCAGGTTCGGTCCTTGACATCGTATTTGCGGGCGGGGTCATAGTCGGCGTTGCTGGAGATGGCTTTGGAGCAGAGGAGATCATAGTGGTTGTAAATGTAGCTTTTGGACATAATGGCATGTCGAGATCAATAAACTGATCAGCCGCGATGTGTACGCCGGCGGAATCGGGTGAACTGGATTTTATCCATGCAGCGCCTATTGTGGGATCACTCCAATGATCTGTGGCACTCGTAGAGTCTATCCCAACTGAGCAATGACCTGTGAGTAGACTGGTACTCCGAAGTCAGTTGGAGCATATTCGGTTGGGATGGTCATAGCAACTGGTATTCCAATATCGAGAGCGGCATGTTTCGTCGAGGTGACTGGGGGCATCGGGAGCTGGTGGCACAGCGAGCTGGTAACACTCCTGTTAGGCTGCTGTTCCATAGCGCATGAGTTGGAGATTGGTACACCGAAGTGTGCAGACATGAGTCGCAGGTGACATTGGCCTGTGAACTTGCGTGTCGTTGCTTAGAAGCGTGAAATTGGTTGTCACTTTATGCACTGCAAGTGTAATTAACCTTATAATCTTGCGTCAGCGAAGGCGACGAAGCGGGCGATGCATATGATTGGTCGCTGGGATGTCGTAGTTGACTTGAGGCTCCGGATGAACTCTCGGGTTGGAACGTTGGCGACCTCATAGACAAACGTCGTTATTTCTTTTCGGATGCACGTGTCAACAGCACGAGAGTTCGTAGTGGAGTCGTGTGCAGACACCGATGATACAATGTAGTACACTGTCTTTGATCATCGGCACAATAGATGCAGGTCGGAGGATAGGGCTCTCCGGGATGATGTTATTTCCAAAGACAACCAGCCGACACAATCTTTCGATAGTGGTGATAATCCGGATCAAACGACCTAGTCATAGTTTGTGTGAATTTTCGTAGCGATCTCCATAATGTTGACGTCTGTTGTGTCGAATTCCATTCGAGTGGTGGAGTGTCACGTGGCGGGGCCGCATCACTCATGTTAGGGAGTGACAGGGAACCAAGCTGTCGGATTGCGGCACAACCTCCCCATCAGATGGCAGATCAATTCGAAAACGAGATGGAAACCTATCTGTTGCTTCGGAGGACTTGATTGTTAATACCGGGGTAGCAAGACAAAGCCGAGGGCATTTGTATCCTGGTCGAAGCTTGAGGATTGAGTTAGGTTGCATTGTGTACATGCATACGGCACCATATATTCTGGATCTTTTTGGTGACCATGTACTTGACCTACGATTGTACCGTGATTGATCAAATTTAAGATTATGTCTACCACAAAATATCTTCCGAGAAAATACTATCATAGAGATGTGATTCCATCTTGCAATACGGATGATACTTGTAGATCTAATAGGGACTTAACCTGGTAACTTGTCTGTGGGCTACAGACCCTCGGACATTGTTTGGACTTGATGGCACAACACTAGCCCTGCGGAGCCCCATGGGCTAATCTTCAAATTTTTAGATGCCCAGACAAGCGGCTCAACGTAATTTCATGACGAAACACATTATGAGGATGTGTGGACCGTTTTCCTGGATAATAAACTTCCTTTCCAATTACTCGAAACGAATCATGAGCCCTATATCACCCCATCTATATTCGTGGATTATAAACTTGAAACACACCATCATTAATTAGTATACTAGCCATAGTCCTACTATGCACTATTTTCTTTAGGTCCAATTTCAATGTACATTATCGAATGGCATTCGATGTACATTATGGGGATGGCCATAATTTCCAATACCTCATTGAGTCTGTAAAATAACAATAAGGGCCTGCCTACTGGCGCCAAACTTCACACGCAATATATTGACCTGTTGTGCTTATTATCGATTATGCGACGCTTATCGCATGCGTGCGCACATTTGCTCCTTAGCGACACGGTGCAGACGACAAGGCTTAGCACCGGGCTCGTAATATCGATATTACATACCCAACGGGCCATAAATAGTCGGATTTATGTGTACTAATACTGTAATTGTAATACAGCTATAAACCAAAAATGAAGAATTAAATATAGTCATTCATGTACCGACGGCATATGGATGCTTTAAACTGGAGTGGTTTAATGCCATATACATATATGGTTTGGGACATGGTTGGTAATATTGGCCAAGGCTAAATATTACAGGAATATGCAGATATTGATAGGCATATATGTGGACTCTGGTAGCACATATGCACGCTGGAATACATATTATACTGATGAAGCACATGGAGATATGATTTGATGTCAACATTCACATTGGATTCTCTTTGAAACGGTGAGTGGTAGTTTTTTTGTCACAATTTTTCTCACACTAAACATTGAAAATCGTTGAGAAGAAAAAAAGTGTTCATCATGTAGATTCCACTATACTCGGATTTTTCTAACTCGTTTACACTGTTTTTCGCTAATATTTTTGTGATGCTAAACGCTATCGTTCTATAACTTGGCATACTTCACCTGGGAGTCAAACGGCAATTTGCTACCAAATTTCAGACAGCTATCGCGAAAATTGCAAAAGTTGGCAATCTACCCCAATGTTAAATTTAGCCCTATTATTTAATTTCTGGACCGCACACAATGTTGTGCATTTTTTGGGTTTTGTAGCGGAGCAATGTTTCATAGTCAACATGTTTGTGTAGAATACACCCCATTGTATCTTCTGGTTCAAAGTTACGAGAATATTTCGAATCCTGATGGATGTAAACAGGACCAATTCCTCGAATATGCTCAGATTCTCGATATCCCGTTTTGGGCTGAAATTTAACATTGAGGTAGATTGCCAACTTTTTCAATTCTCGCGTTAGCTGTCTGAAATTTGGTAGAAAATTGCCGTTTGACTCCCAGTTGAAGTATGCCAAGTTATAGAACGATAGCGTTTAGCATCACAAAAATATTAGCGAAAAACAGTGTAAACGAGTTAGAAAAATTCGAGTATAGGTGGTAGGCTAATTAGAAACAAAAATTTGATAATGTTCACCATGAAATTATAATCGACTCGAACAGGCAACCTACATTACTACCAACATGTTGTCTTTATGGACATCTAATACTATTGTATCTGTAAAGCGCTGAACGGTATTTTCATGTAAAGAATTAAGTATGAGTAAGTACATTATATAAGTCCTATGTTTTCAAATAAATGCTAGTCTCGATTTGTTATTGACTTTTCTTGTGAGCACTTATTGAAAGGCATTGCTTGTTTGGCTTTTATTTGCTTCATAAAGTCAAATTTCTTTGAGTAAAGCGTGGAATAACATTTCAACGAAAGCCTTGTACTCCCAATACTTCGGTATACCAACCAGGAGCCGCCTCAATGTCTTCTTAACGAAATCATTACATCGACTTACGGTAGCAAATACACTGTACTTGAAGGTCTTTGTATTGTGGGGGCATGTCAATATTTGCAAAGGGCTCTCGAAATGGGGTAAAATAAACACACGAATCTTGGATTTATCATGTCTGAAAACTCGAGTGTTTGTCGAGTGTCTGTCAATGGGTAATTTGGAAGTACATTCGATTGCCATTGTTGACAGGTGATTAGCGCACTTGGAGAGTCACTGATAATGTAATATCCACTGATTAATTGAAGTTTATTGCCAATTTGGAATTCATGCAATTTACCTAACTCATCTCAAGAGGTACAATTTACTTTGAACATTACATTAAAAAAATGTTGAAGGTCATTGTTTATTTATATGATCCCCACATTTGAAGTAATAATAATTGTTACTTATATAATAAATGAACAAGAAAGTACAGACGTACCATTAAATATGTAGAAATTGGAAACTAGTAAATTAACTTCGTCTCAGAATATACATCATTTTGAAGAAAAAAATCAGTCAGAGTACTATATTTATAATATTATTCATATGGATTAATTGTAAATATTCATATATCGTGAGATATAATTATGTGGATCATCTATATAGGTTATTGTACTGGCATAACTTCTATCTTACTATGAAACATAATTAATTAGGACTATTTCTTATTATATTTGCAGACACCACCGGTTACTATGACGACCATGGAGACGCCGTCTATTGGCCAGCAGCGGTCACGTGTCACGTCCAGATCCAGCAGCACTATTGCCAGTAGAGCAAGCAGCTCTTTCGTCCCTCGTCCTTTCAGTTTCGATTCTAAAACCGCCTACGACGCGAACCACGCAGTTTTGAACTTACGCAGTGCCAATTTCGACCTCAGAGAACCTGCAATAGACGATGATATTTGGAAGAAACCCCCTCCGGATTTCAGACCACAATGCTACGTTCCCAAACCACCTAAAAGAAACTCCCGGGATGCTGTGAATCCTTGGAAATATGGCACCATCCCAGGGGAAAATAAGCCTATGAAAAGACCCGCTGCATCGCTGAAACTGCCTCACATACTGCAAATGCAGGAGACTGAGGCGGAAGAACAGTTCGTGACCGCGTGCAAAGTTCCTGGACCCTGGGAGGGGAAATTATTATTCGTCAAAGAAGGAATGTACAAACCTGGACCATACAAGATGCCAAAACCACACGATTTTAGAGGGGTAAATGATATTTTTATTATATATTTGAGATTTCTTAATATGGAATAAATTTCGATGAAGCGATAAGTTGAAAATGAGTTCAATTCCAATAAAACAATATGAACCAAAATTAAAGTTTACCGAAACTGCATCTATATACCCACACACCTGGTTAGATACTCGACTCCGAGAATAAACCGTAAAATGTGCCTTCATAATTGAGATGCGATATGTAATCATTGCTATCCTACCATGTTCTGCCATGATATACTTGGATGATTACTGAATGCATACAATTTGATTTATAAATAGTACCCGCCAATCGCTTCACTCGGGCTCCCAGAATTCACCACGCACCTGGAAACTGATCCATTCAACATTCGCTTCCATAGCAACAACCTGGACATCTGTGAGTGATGGTTGCAATGAATGTTCCCAGGGTTACATTATTCACAGTATCTGTATGTATGTGCTCTGTGAACGACCCATAAAATTTTTATTTTCAGTTCCTAAAAATATAACAAGAAGTTTTGCCTAACTATGGGCAGTATCTGTTGCAAAAAATACGTTCTACAAAGCTAAAATTGTCTTTTTAAATAAACACAATATATTAATAGTTCAATGCGTTACCCCAGTACCTGGTGATGGACCAGTTGTGAGGGAGGAGCGACAGATCAGAGGCACGCAGATGGCGCCACCCATGACCCCACAGCTCTCGTGGGACGCACGGCTCATTCTGCCCAAGTCTCCCTTTCCTAACAAATACAAGGCGTACTCAGTAAGTATGGCTCATACTGCCCAAGTCTCCCTTCCCCAACAAGTACAAGGCGTACTCAGTAAGTATGGCTCATTCTGCCCAAGTCTCCCTTCCCCAACAAGTACAAGGCGTACTCAGTAAGTATGGCTCATTCTGCCCAAGTCTCCCTTTCCTAACAAATACAAGGCGTACTCAGTAAGTATGGCTCATTCTGCCCAAGTCTCCCTTCCCCAACAAGTACAAGGCGTACTCAGTAAGTGTGGCTCATACTGCCCAAGTCTCCCTTCCCCAACAAGTACAAGGCGTACTCAGTAAGTATGGCTCATTCTGCCCAAGTCTCCCTTCCACAACAAGTACAAGGCGTACTCAGTAAGTATGGCTCATACTGCCCAAGTCTCCCTTCCACAACAAGTACAAGGCGTACTCAGTAAGTGTGGCTCATTCTGCCCAAGTCTCCCTTCCCCAACAAGTACAAGGCGTACTCAGTAAGTGTGGCTCATTCTGCCCAAGTCTCCCTTCCACAACAAGTACAAGGCGTACTCAGTAAGTGTGGCTCATTCTGCCCAAGTCTCCCTTCCCCAACAAGTACAAGGCGTACTCAGTAAGTGTGGCTCATTCTGCCCAAGTCTCCCTTCCCCAACAAGTACAAGGCGTACTCAGTAAGTGTGGCTCATTCTGCCCAAGTCTCCCTTCCACAACAAGTACAAGGCGTACTCAGTAAGTGTGGCTCATTCTGCCCAAGTCTCCCTTCCCCAACAAGTACAAGGCGTACTCAGTAAGTGTGGCTCATTCTGCCCAAGTCTCCCTTCCCCAACAAGTACAAGGCGTACTCAGTAAGTGTGGCTCATACTGCCCAAGTCTCCCTTCCCCAACAAGTACAAGGCGTACTCAGTACGTGTGGCTCATTCTGCCCAAGTCTCCCTTCCCCAACAAGTACAAGGCGTACTCAGTAAGTGTGGCTCATACTGCCCAAGTCTCCCTTCCCCAACAAGTACAAGGCGTACTCAGTAAGTGTGGCTCATACTGCCCAAGTATCCCTTCCACAACAAGTACAAGGCGTACTCAGTAAGTGTGGCTCATACTGCCCAAGTCTCCCTTTCCCAACAAGTACAAGGCGTACTCAGTATGTGTGGCTCATACTGCCCAAGTCTCCCTTCCCCAACAAGTACAAGGCGTACTCAGTAAGTGTGGCTCATACTGCCCAAGTCTCCCTTCCCCAACAAGTACAAGGCGTACTCAGTAAGTGTGGCTCATTCTGCCCAAGTCTCCCTTCCCCAACAAGTACAAGGCGTACTCAGTAAGTGTGGCTCATTCTGCCCAAGTCTCCCTTCCCCAACAAGTACAAAGCGTACTCAGTAAGTGTGGCTCATTCTGCCCAAGTCTCCCTTCCCCAACAAGTACAAGGCGTACTCAGTAAGTGTGGCTCATTCTGCCCAAGTCTCCCTTCCCCAACAAGTACAAGGCGTACTCAGTAAGTGTGGCTCATTCTGCCCAAGTCTCCCTTCCCCAACAAGTACAAGGCGTACTCAGTAAGTGTGGCTCATTCTGCCCAAGTCTCCCTTCCCCAACAAGTACAAGGCGTACTCAGTAAGTGTGGCTCATTCTGCCCAAGTCTCCCTTCCACAACAAGTACAAGGCGTACTCAGTAAGTGTGGCTCATTCTGCCCAAGTCTCCCTTCCCCAACAAGTACAAGGCGTACTCAGTAAGTGTGGCTCATTCTGCCCAAGTCTCCCTTCCACAACAAGTACAAGGCGTACTCAGTAAGTGTGGCTCATTCTGCCCAAGTCTCCCTTCCCCAACAAGTACAAGGCGTACTCAGTAAGTGTGGCTCATTCTGCCCAAGTCTCCCTTCCCCAACAAGTACAAGGCGTACTCAGTAAGTGTGGCTCATACTGCCCAAGTCTCCCTTCCCCAACAAGTACAAGGCGTACTCAGTAAGTGTGGCTCATTCTGCCCAAGTCTCCCTTCCCCAACAAGTACAAGGCGTACTCAGTAAGTGTGGCTCATTCTGCCCAAGTCTCCCTTCCCCAACAAGTACAAGGCGTACTCAGTAAGTGTGGCTCATTCTGCCCAAGTCTCCCTTCCCCAACAAGTACAAGGCGTACTCAGTAAGTGTGGCTCATTCTGCCCAAGTCTCCCTTCCCCAACAAGTACAAGGCGTACTCAGTAAGTGTGGCTCATACTGCCCAAGTCTCCCTTCCACAACAAGTACAAGGCGTACTCAGTAAGTGTGGCTCATACTGCCCAAATCTCCCTTCCACAACAAGTACAAGGCGTACTCAGTAAGTGTGGCTCATTCTGCCCAAGTCTCCCTTCCCCAACAAGTACAAGGCGTACTCAGTAAGTGTGGCTCATTCTGCCCAAGTCTCCCTTCCCCAACAAATACAAGGCGTACTCAGTAAGTGTGGCTCATTCTGCCCAAGTCCCCCTTCCCCAACAAGTACAAGGCGTACTCAGTAAGTGTGGCTCATACTGCCCAAGTCTCCCTTCCCCAACAAGTACAAGGCGTACTCAGTAAGTGTGGCTCATACTGCCCAAGTCTCCCTTCCCCAACAAGTACAAGGCGTACTCAGTAAGTGTGGCTCATACTGCCCAAGTCTCCCTTCCCCAACAAGTACAAGGCGTACTCAGTAAGTGTGGCTCATTCTGCCCAAGTCCCCCTTCCCCAACAAGTACAAGGCGTACTCAGTAAGTGTGGCTCATACTGCCCAAGTCTCCCTTCCCCAACAAGTACAAGGCGTACTCAGTAAGTGTGGCTCATACTGCCCAAGTCTCCCTTCCCCAACAAGTACAAGGCGTACTCAGTAAGTGTGGCTCATACTGCCCAAGTCTCCCTTCCCCAACAAGTACAAGGCGTACTCAGTAAGTGTGGCTCATTCTGCCCAAGTCTCCCTTTCCCAACAAGTACAAGGCGTACTCAGTAAGTGTGGCTCATACTGCCCAAGTCTCTCTTCCACAACAAGTACAAGGCGTACTCAGTAAGTGTGGCTCATACTGCCCAAGTCTCCCTTCCCCAACAAGTACAAGGCGTACTCAGTAAGTGTGGCTCATACTGCCCAAGTCTCCCTTCCCCAACAAGTACAAGGCGTACTCAGTAAGTGTGGCTCATTCTGCCCAAGTCTCCCTTTCCCAACAAGTACAAGGCGTACTCAGTAAGTGTGGCTCATACTGCCCAAGTCTCTCTTCCACAACAAGTACAAGGCGTACTCAGTAAGTATGGCTCATTCTGCCCAAGTCTCCCTGCCCCAACAAGTACAAGGCGTACTCAGTAAGTGTGGCTCATTCTGCCCAAGTCTCCCTTCCCCAACAAGTACAAGGCGTACTCAGTAAGTGTGGCTCATACTGCCCAAGTCTCCCTTCCCCAACAAGTACAAGGCGTACTCAGTAAGTGTGGCTCATACTGCCCAAGTCTCCCTTTCCCAACAAGTACAAGGCGTACTCAGTAAGTGTGGCTCATACTGCCCAAGTCTCCCTGCCCCAACAAGTACAAGGCGTACTCAGTAAGTGTGGCTCATACTGCCCAAGTCCCCCTTCCCCAACAAGTACAAGGCGTACTCAGTAAGTGTGGCTCATACTGCCCAAGTCTCCCTTCCCCAACAAGTACAAGGCGTACTCAGTAAGTGTGGCTCATACTGCCCAAGTCCCCCTTCCCCAACAAGTACAAGGCGTACTCAGTAAGTGTGGCTCATACTGCCCAAGTCTCCCTTCCCCAACAAGTACAAGGCGTACTCAGTAAGTGTGGCTCATTCTGCCCAAGTCTCCCTTCCCCAACAAGTACAAGGCGTACTCAGTAAGTGTGGCTCATACTGCCCAAGTCTCCCTTCCCCAACAAGTACAAGGCGTACTCAGTAAGTGTGGCTCATTCTGCCCAAGTCTCCCTTCCCCAACAAGTACAAGGCGTACTCAGTAAGTGTGGCTCATACTGCCCAAGTCTCCCTCTCCCAACAAGTACAAGGCGTACTCAGTAAGTATGGCTCATACTGCCCAAGTCTCCCTTCCCCAACAAGTACAAGGCGTACTCAGTAAGTGTGGCTCATACTGCCCAAGTCTCCCTTCCCCAACAAGTACAAGGCGTACTCAGTACGTGTGGCTCATACTGCCCAAGTCTCCCTTCCCCAACAAGTACAAGGCGTACTCAGTAAGTGTGGCTCATACTGCCCAAGTCTCCCTGCCCCAACAAGTACAAGGCGTACTCAGTAAGTGTGGCTCATACTGCCCAAGTCTCCCTCTCCCAACAAGTACAAGGCGTACTCAGTAAGTGTGGCTCATTCTGCCCAAGTCTCCCTGCCCCAACAAGTACAAGGCGTACTCAGTAAGTGTGGCTCATTCTGCCCAAGTCTCCCTTCCCCAACAAGTACAAGGCGTACTCAGTAAGTGTGGCTCATACTGCCCAAGTCTCCCTTTCCCAACAAGTACAAGGCGTACTCAGTAAGTGTGGCTCATACTGCCCAAGTCTCCCTTCCCCAACAAGTACAAGGCGTACTCAGTAAGTGTGGCTCATACTGCCCAAGTCTCCCTTTCCCAACAAGTACAAGGCGTACTCAGTAAGTGTGGCTCATACTGCCCAAGTCTCCCTGCCCCAACAAGTACAAGGCGTACTCAGTAAGTGTGGCTCATACTGCCCAAGTCTCCCTGCCCCAACAAGTACAAGGCGTACTCAGTAAGTGTGGCTCATACTGCCCAAGTCTCCCTTCCACAACAAGTACAAGGCGTACTCAGTAAGTATCGTTCACATGGGCGGATCCGGGGGGCGAGCCTTTCTGGATCCGCGGGGCCCAGGTTCATACTGCCTAATTCTCCCTTTCTGATAGAATTCGTGAATAAACACCTACGATCAACTATTTTAGGCCCTCTTGACCCATATGTTGTTCTCACCATACAACTAAGTTTTTCCAAACCGAACCCGCTCACACCGGCCGGCCGGTTCACACGAATACAACTGTATCATAACCCTGTGCCACTATCCCCATTGCAGAGGTTCCGGCCTTTAGACCGGAGCCCTCACAGCGCTCTGATGGACAGAGTCGAGGAGAGTTTGGGAGTCCAATGGGCCAAAGAACAGCTTCAGCGACAGGTGAACATGAAGTTTAATCTAAGTTTAATGTGCATAGGCCTATAGTTCATAATTTTAGTTACAAATTTTCATGCATATTATTAGAAAGATATTACTTCGATTTCACACGGCTGTATCATAGCGAAACTAAAAAGAAAAAACTAATATTCAATTGTTTTGTATAATTTGACTTTCAACATTATTCCATATGATTATTTTATGAAATTCGAATTTGATGAAGATTTGATAGAAATTTAAGAAACAAAGCGTGGACCTACAGCTGCTTTGTATGCTTAAGTAAGCATTCGACTATATATTCCTGAGATGAATATCAATTTTACATCACCTATATTAAACATGTACTTGCAGGTGACCCTACACACAACCGGCCAGTTTAGAAAAAGTGAAGCGAACACAAATAGTGACACGGAACAAATGCCTTCTGGATTTGACGCTTGTAAACAGACAGATGAAAGTGTCAGTGACAATGTCGGAGAAACCATAGATCCACAAGCCAATGAATGAAATGATTCTGCTGTAGGATATTAAACCCTGTAACTTATTTATTGTTATTATGGTTATCTGATTGTTATGCTGCTGCAAATGCACAGATCGATTTGAATAATGACATCCATGTATATGTCGGGGTATATGTGAGCAATACTGATATACCGGTATTGATATTTTTTGCTGATGTGCCAAAAGTTTTAATTTTAATTATAGCAGCGTTTGAGCCAAAATCAATACGGACTTGTCCATGCACCTGTCTGTTTCATTGTGCCAACTTTTCAACGTGGATAAAATGGTTGTGTCCCTTGCAGGATGTGGAATTGTTCACGATTTCATACCTGATTATGATGCTAATTTCGATTGATTGATTTTATCCCTCAAGGAAGAACGCCGTTCAAATCATGACATAAATTTACACCATTATTTTGTTTCATCTCTCGGTATTAAATTGACGTCAATTAAATTGATAATGTCATATACGGTTCAAGAATTTACATATGAAGAGAACTTAAAATATATCACTGCAATCCACTTTCACAAAGTATTATATTTTGGGAATGAATAGCAAAGGAGCAAATGCTGTTGAAATCTATTTTTCGCGAACCCTTTGATATTACCAATTAAAAAGAGTCATGTTTGAGATGATATTTTTTGCACCAAGCAATGTGTTTACAAATGTATTGTTTGAAACATCTTAGAGCATGCCATTCGTTGTGACTTATTCATGATCTGTATCGGACCTGTGATATTATTTTAAAATATTAAACATATATTTCTCGAAGTATATGCGTTGAGTTGGCGTGTTGTATTTTAACTGTGTGTTCAATAAATGATGTCTCAAGACCTATTCGTCAATTTATTCAGAAATAAACCTTTATCCGTGTACAACAACATAGCTAGAACGACAACGCAAATTCGTACAATGTGTTGTGAATCGAGCTTTGTGTATGAAAACAAACTGAAACAATAGTTAACAATGCCCTTACTGAAACCTCGACATATGTCGCACACTATAGAGCAAAACCCTTTTGTAAATATATTTTTTATCTCTAAAAATGTCGACTTGAAGGCATGGACTATACAGTACAAGTATGTACTGTAGTTTGGATACTGTAAATGAATGAAATAGTAATATGGATAAACGTATTACGTACGCGGATTGGTGCTTGGATTTTTAAATTGATTATCGGATTTGAAAATCAATATCCCGATGACTAATCAGGTATACATGTATTAGCACCTAAATGTGTGAAAAATCTATAATTTACACCGAGTAAAAACTACAAATCATCGTTGAAATCGTTATGTAATCAAGCCCATCATCTATTTATATAGTTTTTATTAAACTTTTAAAATATTTCATTTCAACCCAACACTACAGTTCATTTTTTGGAAGGTATTTACGGTGTTAAATATTGAACATTATTATAAATATTCGTTCAAATATTAACATTATTGAGAAATGAATGTGTGTAGATATTAATGATCGCATTAATTTGGGTGCAATGCACAAATTAGGTGGAACCGCCTCAGCCGTTCATGATGGGAGATGTGGGCGGAGCCACGGAAAGGACACGCCTACTTCGTGACGTAGTGGACGACGAGAGCTCCGCCCCCAAATCTTTACCAATCACAGTCATCCACGTCATCAAGCACATGCTAGGAGTCAGCCTGATTGGTCCGTAGACTGACGAGTGAAGCTCCAATTAATCAAATGCTCGTTGTATGCGCATAATTCTTTTTTTATATTTCAATTGTAAACTATAGAGTTTTGGATTAGATTCGACGCCCAAATGATTGTTACGCTTGGAATTAACTTTGGGAAGGATATTGCATGTTTTACAGCGATGCCCTACTATCTACGTTTGACCGGATTTGGTATCGGGGTCCTTATTATGATTGTTGTGGCTACTGTAATAGGTATGAATACATCCAAATTACAAATAAACTCAAAATATTTCATCATTCAAAGCCTACTAAATATCTATTGCTATGTGTATCCCAATCTCCTGAAGTCCTAATAGGCCTATATGATGATTGTCAGTCTGGATAATATTTTCCCCGTCAGATTATACCCTTGTGTTACTGATACGTGCCGGGCGACTGTCTCAGAAAACAACATACCACGGAATTATGGGGGCTGCTTTCGGGAAAACCGCGGAGGTCTTCACGATCTTGATGGAGTTTTTATATCTAATCGCATGTAAATATACACAGATAAAGGCATACATACCATTTGTTCAGTAGTGAAAGAAAACATACCGATCTTTTATCGGCAGCAATATTATTTTTTAATTATTGTCATACTTTAATTTTGACCACATGGTTCCATGATCATAGAATATAACGACCACCTAAATGCATTTTTAGATTTTGTTTTTGCCCAGTTATTGTTTTGTTCCAAATCATGAGAAATATTGATAAATTTTCGATTTTGTTCTTTCTTATTTTTTATACTTCGAAGTTTCGACTTTTTGAATTTCCGGTTTTTTTCCGACTTTCTGATGATCGTTTACAGAAAGATTCGACTCGACAACGATTCGACTTCTCAAATCGATTATATATATCAAATTTTGATGTCTACACTGATAATTGAGTGACCAAGATACTTATGTAGGCCCCCTGATGCCTACAATATAGGCTCTAAGCTAGACACTTACATGTATATGATTTACACAAGCTTTTGCGGTTCTAGAACGATAGAATAAGTTATCAAATAAGATGAAAAATATCACAAATTACACAGGATGTTGTCGCATTTTCTTTGGAGAATAAATGTCTGTCGAAAATAAGAAGGACTCAGGAATCGAAGTCACAAAAAAATAAACAAAAATAACGCGCAAATTTACAAATATTTCTCAGGATTTTGAAATATTTATCAGTATTTGGAGGGAAAAAATAACTGAACAATAACCAAATCTGAAAAAAATATTAGGTGGCTATAGAAGGCCGTAATAGAATATGACCGTAATTGCGTATATTGAAATTTACTTGATATATTTTCAACAGGTTTAGCATGTATGAATGTTGTGATAGGCGACACAATCACCAAGCTATTATTGAGATTGGGTGCAGGTAAATAGATCTATGATTATGGCTTGAATTATCTAACGAGATGCCACTCAATAAGGCTTGGAATTAATTAAGCGCGAGCAGAATCTCTATATTGATTCAACTATAACACTGTGTAAATTATATTAGAATGAGAAAATTTCGATTGCAGGGCACATAAGCTCGGTCTTTGGAGAACGTATTTTCGTTATTGTCTTGGTCAATTTGCTAATAAATTGGCCACTGTCTATTTGGGACAAATTTGAAAGACTCGAGAAGGTAAGGTACATTGTTTTCCAAAACTCACACATGTTTCTATAAAAATGATCCAAATTGCTTGAATTTGATAAAGTCATTGAGGGTCAAACTGTTCTGGTTGACAATTTTTCATAAAGAACATTTATTTAGTTGAATTTTTATGAGCATGACTTTGTAAATGCAATCTTGTCATGATACATGAATATTTTGCAGTGGCAATTCCTCGGGTTGGGATTTATTGTTGTGATAGTTGTCTTGGTAACAGCCAGGCTAGCAACATTACACATGTGAGTATAAATGCATTGTTTATAAATATAAGCATGACATTACCTTTGTATAATATATAAACTAATTATAACTTAGCGTTGATTATGTAACAGTGCATAGTTTTGACTTTTTTTTAATTTGGAGAACATGGTGGGGTTTCAATCTCAAATGAGATCAAAATCAGTCAACAATGATCATACAAAAAATGAATTTATTCTAGATCTACATGTAATTTGTTTGTTAACATAGAGAACCTACTGGAGATGCGTTCACGTTGCTTGGTCTCCACATTTCGGGTGGGATTGCAATATTTACCACCGGTATCGTAAGCTGATGAATGATTTCAGAACACGTAACATATTCCAGTTCAATATTTTTGTATATTTGGGATTTATATTCTTACGTTTGAACCCCAGTTATGTTTATGTAATCATGCCAGGCTTTGTCTGCCATCACAAGGCACTTGACATTCACAATGACATGTCTGAGGGCACAGAAAGACGCTGGCAGATGGTTACCCATATCAGCGTCATGGCAACGCTGTGTCTCTATCTGATTTTCGGCTTGCTTGGATACGATACTTTTACTGGAAATTGTGAAGGTTGGTGACTACATTGAGTTTTTCTATTATGAAAATGGCTAAAACTCGTGAGGAAAAACATTATCTGGACTAAAACTTTTCTATCACAGGAAATCTATTGGAGAATTACTGTACTTCTGATGACGTCATGAATGCAGGCCGATTTTTGTTCGCAGTATTCACGGTCATCAATTTCCCGGTGACCTGCTCATTTGCTCAACAGGTTGCAGTATACTGAATCATTTCACTTAGTCACTAACAAATCCATCATATTGAGTGTAAGTTCCATTAATTCATATATATTAAAAAAATATATATTCATTTTTTGGTGCTTTTTGTTTCAATTATTTCTTTCGTATAATGCTTATTATTCTATAATGATTATAATGTCCAATATTTAAAATATTACGAATTTATTTTGTAATGATTAGCGTTTTTTTATAATAATGCTCGTCCTAATTCAGGACGAAACAGAATTTTTGTAATTAGTTTTTTGTTCCAGACCCTGGCTGATCTCGTATATATCGAACATGACATTGTGCCAGTCGTTATGACAACCGGAATTGTGCTGGGTGCCGCTGTTGTTTCCATGGCAACCGAATGTCTGGGCATGGTTCTGGAATATATGGTATGATAAAAGTTATTTTTGTTCTTTATTTAGATTCCAATTTTCATTGCTGAAATATTCACAAGACTTGCTTATACCATTTTGAAACGATTTTTTTTCTCAAGTTAAACTTTTCCGATTATATATGAGCAGGTATTGAACAATAATAATAAAATAAAAAAGAGTTATTATTATTATATTTATTTATTATTATTATTAATATATTTATTATTATTTATTTATTATTATTATTATTGAATTCGCCATAGTACCACTAATGTATTTTCAACAGCTTTTAATTAATCCAAATCCTGTTGATTTTTTTTCCAAAATCCAGGGAATTCTTCTAGCGGCACCTTTGGTTTACATTTTGCCTCCAATTGCTGTCTTGAAACTACAAGAACGTTCACTCCTGGCATTCCGTAATATCCCGCTATTTGCCATCGCAACCGGCGGTCTAGCATTCATCCTAGTTGCCATAGTGATGAGCGGATCGCAGATATTTACCGCGCAACCAGTTTGTAGTCATGGGGTTGATCCAAGTTTTTGTAACATCGGTATGATCAATTTCACTTTAAGTAACACCACAGCAGTGATTTGAAAATTTATATACAAGATTTTGCAGACCTACTGGTTGAATTTTAGTTGATTATGTTCGGTATGTGTTGCCTTTTACTAAAATTCATGCACTAGTGAAACATGCTTTTTGGCCGTAGTTTTGTTTTGGATAATCGGATCAACTTGAAATTTTGTGTTTCTCAATTGGGTATCATGCCGTAATTTTTCACAAAATTTCAGAATTTTATCTAAAAAATTGAAAAAGTTGGCAATCTAATCCAATGTTAAATTTCAGTCGGAAATGGGATCAAGTAAATTTCAACAAATTCAGGGCTTTTGTCGTGTTTATGCCCACACAGAAAGAACTTGCGTTGATTTAGAGTCGGAAGGCATAGTCGGTGTATATTAAGTAAATATTTTTATTCTGAAGCAATATATAACTCGTACATCAAATAAAAGTTGTTGTTTTTTGTGCAGACTCTGAAATTCCTTGTTGGGGCCGAAATTTAACATTGGGTTAGATTGCCAACTTTCTAAATTTTTGAGATAGAACTCTGAAATTTGGTGAAAAATTACGGCATGATGCTCAATTAATACACACAAAATTTCAAGTCGATCCGATTATTTAAAACAAAACTATGGTCAAAAAGCATGTTTCACTGATAGATGAGCTTGAGTTTAGATGCAATGAAATGTCTGGTGCCAAATGAAATTGCAAATAAAGCTATGTTTGACAAACAATGGCTATTTCACGAATAGAGTTTTTTTATTATCATTTTCAGGTAAATTTGCATAGTACACAGTTGCATAGATAAAATGTTCAATTCAAATGAGGCAGCCATGCTTTAAATAGTTCAAGGTCCATAGACAATGTATTTCACACTTAGTGCAATGTACTTCAAAACTACCCGTAAACCTCCAAATATTGGTGACAAATTATGAAAATCCGAGCCATATCTGTATCTTATAGCATCATTGATCACATCAAAAATCTGAATGCCATTTTGAACCAATCAAACTGGAATTCTTGGCTGACTGGTGGTTTTAACTCACTTATCTACAGTACATATTACACGTATAACCAGCTAGAATGCATATAATATGTAGCGTGCTGCATATTAATTACTGCATAAATTTATCAATCACGAATACTTTGATTTATACAGTGGTCCCTGTAAGATAAGACCCCACTTTAGGCACATAACTAGACATAAAAGCCTATAGGCTTTGTGGCATCCCCCAATTTGTTCTTATCATTTCAAATGGTCATACTGGACTGAGAAAAAAGGATACATAGGCCATTGTATGTGGGTAAGAGTGAGAGCTCATCAGACAGTTTCTTACCAGAACTGCTTTCTATCATCTTGACAACTTGGCCCACCAGATATTCGCCACCCAAAATGAATGGACAATTAACCAGCCAATACTATTCACAGTACTAGCATATTTAATCAGGATGTTTGTGCTCCAGTCAAATGTAAAATGATGCGTGACTAAAAGAATGCTGTGTCATCTTGGCCAATTTTGTGATTTCAAAACTTGTACAATACAGCGGAATTTTCTCATTCATATTATAACCAAAGCCAAACATTTCCCCGCTAACTAAAACAATGATGATTCGGTCATTGCATGTGAAATAGAGTTGTATAACAAAACATTCAAACAATACATGTTTGTACAATATAAATGTAGACAGGGCAAATCATACCCCAAGCATGTTGTGTCATGTGTGTTGGCTTATTAACCAATTATTGTCTTCTGTGGGGTGGAACTTCATTCTTTTACCGTGTACACACACTAGTAAACCAGGCTTTGGAGGAGGAGGGGGGGATTATGCATGGATAGGAGCCTATGGTCATGTTGGACATGCTAGTTTTACTGCTGTATCACTTGTCAGGCATGACTGAGCAGGGCTGGCTGAGAGGGGCGGAGCCTTTTGCTGTGCTGGACAGACTGGCTGATCTTGTAAGGCATTACTGAGCAGGGCTCTCATATACTGCACTGGCTGAGAGGGCAGAGCCTAGCCTCATGCTGGACATGCAGGCTGCAGTCAGTGAATACAGTAGCATGGCTCAGTTACAGTATTACACCTGCATGGGCACAGGCGAGGGAAAAATTCCAAGTCCAAAAAAAAAAAAAATACACCTAAAAAAATTTTTTTCCCCTGGAAATTGCCTGAATCAAATTATGACATTGACAGGAATCGCCCGATTTTTTTTTCCAAAATGGCTGCAGACGGTCATCTTGGATTTCGGATCTCAACGAAAAACAATAGGGGTTAGGAGCAAAGTATTTCGGATGAGCTGTGAAAATTTTGGAAAGATAGATCAAGGCGTTCAAGAGTTATGATCCGGAAACCAAACGGCGGAAGAAAAAAAAAAAAAAAAAACAGACAAAAACATAAGGCCTCCCGATTTTCAATCGGGATGCCTAATTATATGCACTGCTATCTGGGGAATTTTACAGGTTCATTTACAAGCTAAATGGATTTATATGCCGGCACAATAACTGTTACAAATATTTTGTTTCTCAGTCATACATATTCATGCGTATGGTAACATACCACACATACTGAGTGATACTCCTCAAATACTTGTGATGATGATGAAAATATTAGAGAAATAAATAAAAATTCTGCAGTGATACACATCACCAACACCAAAACAATGACGGGGGAAAAAGAAAACAAAACGAGCACAATCAAGGTTAAATACCAATAAAATATAAATATTCATTTGAAAATCTGTACATATTTTGAGCAAAATAAGACACATGGGACATACATCATGTGTTATGATGTTTTATCTTCAACAGATCAATTGTTACACATTGTAACAAATATATGTAGCATAGTGCAGTATCGAATGTTAGGTTATTCATCCAATATCTCATATATATGAGATAACATATATATCTAACATATCTAATATATAACATATATATCTCGAAATATATTGCGATGAAATAATATGTACGAGTAGCAGGCTATCTTAATTCCAGTTTGAATCTTAAATTCAATTTTTCATCAGCAAGTCACACAGCAGCAATATCTCACCACAGTTATGGGCTGTTGCCACAATTCGGAAAATAAAAGTAAACATGTAAAACAATAAATAAAATGTTTCAAACAATGTTAAAATTCAAAGTTATTTCCTACTGGAAATAAAATCAGAAGTACAATCCGCTAAGCTCCCCAGATTTCGATTTCTTCGTCGTCTTCATCCTGCAACGAGGCAATCAAGCCACGCCCTTCTCGGATGAAGTCCGCCTGGCGATAAAGAGATAGACAGTAACTTGTTGTTGGAAGCTTTTTGCATGAAACTTTTGCTTACATATACAACTTCATGTATTGAAAACAATTCACTGAAAATTTCACATTTCACATATATTACAAGAATTGGACTTGAAATAACACACATAAGAAGAAAACCAAAATACAGTACTGAAAATGGTATGGAATTGTAATGTTTTATTAGATGAACAGGAGTATTAGTTATTAATATTCATCGAAGAACACCATCACTTTCTGATTCACCTTTGACAGTCAGGAATTAGGCTCCAGCGTGGCATATCGGTGGTATTTCATCTTTCGTTGTCGTTTCGCCCAGAATGCCAAGGCAATAATCAGCAGCATCACAACGAGAAGTCCGACCGCACTCACCACGATTATCAAAATCATGTCTGTTCAAAGAAAGATTTGAAAACATGCATCAATCGAGTTCATCAATTTTTGCACTTCCCGTGTGAATGAATGATGCTTTTCCTGCACTTTTTTGACATTGCATAATGCATATGCTGTAACGAATTTATCAAGATAAAATTCCGTCCTCTGCTTGAAATATTAGATATTTTCTAGCTTCACCTTGCTTTCCAAATGTGAATCCCTTGATGCCACACTCTTTTTTCCAGTCTTTGGGAATGCAGTCTGCAGTCAGGCTGATGAACTTGTCCAGGGGGCAGAGGGTGTCACAATCTGTAGTGGCAGAAAAAGTTTCGTCAATAAACCTGTGCCGCTTCAATACATTACTTTTGTCATATTAACACATAGAAATACAGTTCCTATTTCAAATGCTTTTGATCACCTCCAAATGTCAAAAGCTTTGCATTTAAAACTACAGCAGAAGAAGGAAGTATCAGGCTTGGATTAACATACATGTATTACGTACAGTACAAAATCATAGATTTCGGATTTTCCATCACAATTTCATTACAGACCTGGTATTTGGAGTGTATAAGGTTCCAAACTGGTGTCATTTTTGTACAAAATTCGCACAAAGTATTCGTCGTTTGTCGTTCTCTTGAGCAGCTCGACTATGACTGTGGCGGTGTACGGTGGGAAAAGGCTGTTGAATACTTTGAGCGCACCCATCACGGCAGCCACTGTGGTGTCGTGCTGGAGGGGGGACAGGAGTGAGAGAGATTAGAAGAAATCAAAATAGATTTTCAGGATATAAGATACATATATGGACTGGTTTTCTGGTTGGTTGGATGATTTGCAAAGATTCAGTCTATGCTGAGAATGTCTTTGTAAAAGAAAAACACACGTAAAATAGCTATTGCTAAAATCCTTGATTCAGTACATGCCCATAAAAATCAAAGTACATGTAGCTATTAGTTCTCTGAAAATATTTACCGCTGAGTAAATGAAGTATTTCTGCGTCATGTTGTGGATTGAAATCTGCTTCATATTTTCCACAATTTTACCCACAAGTGAACCTGAAAAGAAGAATGTATCAGGTCATACACCTTCTCTTCAAGAACATATCCTCTGGTTCAGCGATATGCTTGGTTCTTTGCAATTCAGTTGTGTCTGGGGGTTCATGAAGACTAGGTTACTCACCACCCGTCAGTCTGGACCGCAGTGGATCAGCGGCATATTTTAGAGTAAACTGGAGAGATTCAAGACTGGCCATCTTTTCCATTGCTGTCTGGTCTCCGAAGGTCCTATTGGCCCAAGGTGGGAGGGTAAAACCCAACTCAGGGTGCAGCTCCTGTCCGTATACAAGTAAATGGTATGATTGGATAAAGATATCAAAGTTTACAATTTCAGCAGCATGAAAAATGGATACAAACCTCGCAATGTAATGTGTCAAATACTTCCCAAATCGTGTCAACAGTTTCGGAGGGAAAGCCTGTTTTGTTTGCGACAAATCTGTAGAACTCCTAAAACGACAAAGATAGAATGTTCACAATTATATCATTCTATAATCATTTTCAAATTGTTTGGTTTCTCCCCGATCTTAACATTTTTGTCAGTATTTCAAACTCACTTTATTTTCTGCTTCTTCTTTTTAACAAACTCTCCATAAGAATGTTCACAATTATATCATTCTATAATCATTTTCAAATTGTTTGGTTTCTCCACGATCTTAACATTTTTTGTCAGTATTTCAAACTCACTTTATTTTCTGCTTCTTCTTTTTTAACAAACTCTCCATTGAGTGTTTTGTTGAATGATTTCTGGAACTTTGTGCACTCTTCCTCGTGGTCAACATACAGAACCTGAATAAACAGATACAATGTAACTTGTCACATAAATACTTTCAACACTGCCCTGCAGCATACAGTTGATTTTTCACCAGTTCATCTTAATTACCGTATATAATGTAGATGTATATGCAACTATATTAAAAATCATGGAAATTTTCAAGTATATATGATCGCCAATCTACAGTCATGTATTAATGTGTATAAATCATTTTCCTAGATAAGGCAGATATCATATGAATTATTTAACGCTAGGACAATGGTATCGTTAAGAGCTATCAGTGCATGAAATTTATTCTTTCTGTCAGTAATCTGATAATCTGTAAATCTGTTGACATACATGTACTTGAGGGCTGGACTACCAAGTATACTATACACACATGATCAGTGCTGAGAGGTCTGGTGTGTACGGGAATCGGCTGCCAAGGGATCTTATGATCCCAGATTTGTTTGCCGAGCGGTGGGAACATTCCCGCCAGATGACTGTACGCACTCATCAGTGTACGATCATAGTCAGTACTGTGTACTTCAACCTGCAATAACGAAGGAACACAGACATCTTGAAAGTGGAATTCTGGTATTTGATATATTTGCAATATAGCAAACCGAGTGGAAGTTCCCTTACCTCCATGCGTTGATACGATGAGTTGAGGAGCTGGTACGGTTTACCCTCTATGTATCTATCACGGAAGTATGAGCCCAAATCATAGTGTTCTCGCATGCCATCCTGCATGGGAAATTTTTAATACAAAATAATACTTTGAGCATCATTCATGATACAAAATGGAATTTTTTTCACTATGCACACATGTATTTTCAGTAATCAATCTTTGCTTGATTGCGATGAAAAAAACTTATTACCAAATAATTATTTATCTGATTCCTGAATCGTCAACTCACGTATGAGCTACTTTGTTGTATTTTTGAATTGAAATACTCATGCATACCTGTGAGAGCTGACCATAACCCTGAGGCCAATTCTCCTCTGTGTATGGATTGGTGGGGTATGTGCTAACGGAACTCCTGTCCCCATGGCGAAATACCTAAACACGGCAAGAGTCGGATAAGTCATTGTGTCATCGAACTGACCAACCGAACTATATAGAAACATTTCTCATAATAAAGTAGATCTGGATTCTAGTGAACTTATGCTCATAGAGTGGGCAACTTTATTCCCATGGATAATCAATTGCATGTATCATTGTCAATATCAATGAACATGATGAACTCAGAACTGATAACTGTCATTCTGATTCACAGTCAGACTGGCTCAGTCAGTGTCTGATAGGGCCCGTACGAGTCGACGGGTACCCGAATTCGGGGTGGGTCATACAATTGACCTATCGCCGAACCAATTTGTCTGAGTCTTTTTACACCATTTACGGCGCATTCAGCAAAACGTTATTATTGGCCAAAGAGAAGTTTGCCGACGTAATTTGTGAAACTCTGACAACTTTTGGGGGCTTTGGCGATAGGTCAATTATCTGGGTCGGAATTTTGTTACCCGTCCGTACCCGAGAACAAATGAAGATATAGTTTCTGTCTTGAATATTTGTGATTAACACTGGTAAAATCACAAGAATGACAAAAAAATCATCGGAAAAAAATCGAAGTAGTTTCATGAGGTCATGTGACCTCTTTCAAACTTGAAAATAAAGACCCGACGAATAATATGTGTTAAAGATCTATGACTTGCGTCTACATGTTACAAATCATTCCAATGAGTCCCAGTCAAATTTTGATATATATTGGATGGGTTACCCGAGCCGGGGTGGGTCGGGCATACATATGTCATAGACCATTCGACCATACGTGTACCCGACGCGGAAATTTCTGACGTGACAATGCATGCTGGTCAGTAGACTAGGAAAGTAGCATCTAAATGACTGACAGCATGACCTGATGACTGTCTGTCGTGTGTGAGTGTCTGAATCTGATGATGACTGACAACATGACATGGCAAAAACTTGACAATATTTGTTAAATTCTTACAAGCTGGACTAAAACTGGTTCCACTCCGTCAGCAGAAGCAGACGACACTTGGTGGGATAACTGTAAAATCACACAGACGATACAATATAAATAAATATTTTTGCTCAAAAGAGCAGACACAAAAGATGTCTCCATTTTCATGGACCGCGATCATGTGACTGTTTTGTTAGTTACCGAATAGAATCATGACGGATTTGGGAATATTAATCTGCCTCGCTACCGTTGATACTCACATTTAGATATACCCCATTTCACCAAAGAAAAAACATGCTATAGGGCTATGGGTTGTGTCGTAAAAAATAATAAAATTGTCGAACTGATGTTTGTTTAATTAACATAAATTATAGTCCGCGTCATTTAACTCTGACCCACTCTATCACTGTTTTTTCGTGATAATTTCTTCAATATTTAAGTTAACTTCCTGAAATTTCAACAGCCTTCACTTTGCTAAGCGGTCTATTTTAAAATAAAGAAAAAAGTTAGCCTATTTGGCCTACAATTTTGGTGAAATTGGCCTTGGATCGTTGCCAACCTCTGTAGCATTCATATATATTTTCTTATTACGTTACGTATCATGGGCTAACTCTTTTTGTTGGTTACCCGTACTTTTTATTTGTTAAGAGTGTGGAAGAATACTTCAGGTTGCCCAGTTAGCTCAATCCCTGGCCTCCGCAGACCAGTAAGCATGTTTTCACCAAGTTTTGTTTCCTTCCATATTTAATGACCACCCGTACCCAAGATCCAAGCCAATAAGTGAAACATTTACTTATATGCTTGTTCGTATATTCTTGTGATTTTTCTCACGTTAATGAATGGATCAAATTATCTCGAGATTTACGAGATAAAAACATTCAGTGCAATGAAATAGCAAACTGAATATTGCTGCTGTTGTCGTTCCTTCTCCTGTAGTGTAATATGTTGTATTCTGCAGGTTGTGATAGTGAATAATAATTTCTTTCTGAATGATCAATTCTGCAAATTCTAATTTTACTAAAAGTCCAATGGGCACACTATTATGAAGTTTCTTCTACAATTAGCAATGCAGTGATATGAATGAGATATATACTTCATGTGTGTATTATCATGTAGTACGTGCAAGCAATTACACGTTCTAATGTAGTGAAACAGATCAAGACGAACACAAAATATCCATGAGCAACTCTTTACTTCACTGACATATACATAACAATTCTGTGTACACCACTTTTTGTTTTATACACATTTTCATATAAGCAGCAACATTAAGTGCACCATTCCGACACTATTAATGTATTTGTTCCCACATACAGGGCCATTACAAACTGGTTACCATAGCAACAACAAGCACACCTCATTAGTTCTACTGGACAAGAAGGAACCAAGAGTCAATAAATATCGTACAAGTAATCAAGTTAACATACCGGTAAATAATTCAAGTTTGCTAGTTGTGAGATGTCTTATCTACTACAATAAACAAGTTTTCATATGGTTCGATGCTAGCCAACAAGTTACAGAGTCTAAGATCCAACATGAAAAAGATTATAATATCGAACAATTTTGTGAGCAACCAATACAACAGTCTGACAAGAAAGTTAATCATAGATTTTTACATTGTATCATACTAACTCACAGTGAATTCAAGATTGTCAAAAAATTTCGGCACAAATTTTCGCACATCCCTTCTGCAGCATAAAATGATATGCATCAAAATTTAAGTGTCAACAATTATTTTACAGCTAGTTTCTCATGTATTCTATCAGTAGACATATTGACCCTAAAAGTCTCGGTCTTTTTTCATACGAGTAAAAAGTTTTTATTGCTAGCAAATACAAAGATGACCCGAAACCCCCCCCCCCCCCCCCCATGTATTTTCACCAAATGCTATTTTCACATCTCAGTCAAGAATGCTGATTATTCATATTGTACACATAAATGGACGCTTGAAATAAAAAGTTCCATTTTTTGTGTGACAACGCAGACACATTGCAATGGCGTTAATTTTGGACAAAGGAATACAGGTCAACATGGTTTATTGATAATTAATTTTCATTGTGAAGTGCTTTTCTGTATAATATAATCATGTTAATATATGTACTTTAATATTTCTCGAACAATTTGATGCACCAGATCACCGTAACTTTAGCTATAGAAAGTTGGCGCTGTTTTCACAAAGACCACAGTGTTAACAGACTACGTAGTCCATCACATATATTCACAAACTGTTGGATATGTTCGCATATATTTTATTTACAAATACTAACATTTAATGTTTATTTCTCAGACGGAAAATTTGGCTGCAAAACTTGGCCGATATCGAACTGGACACACACAACTTTGTACGGTATGTTTTATAAATATGCAGAATAAAATGAATCAGCAGTTGATGAAATCGCTGCCTTGAACTAATGACTGTAATGTTGGCAGTTAGAAAATGATATATCTTTCAACACATTGCATTATACATCGTACAAATACACAATTTATGTGGTCACGGAATAGTGATCTGCAAGTGTGCAAGGGCTTTCAATGCTAATTTTTGTAATCTAATGTGCTTGTGAATTTGTAAAAATTTGGTCTCACAATATGGATGCCTGGATTTTTCTGGCTGCAGATTTACAGGTTTTTATACAAGTTTATTTTTTTCATAAAATGGACCATTGAGTAATTGTCACCCGTTCATTTGCACAGCAGTTATTCAACCATTTAAAGCTTGCTGTTTTCACAGAGAAAATTTACTGTAAATAAAAATACGATTCGCGTTTCGAGGCAGCTATTGGTATTAGGCTCAAGTGGACAAAGTCAGATTCAAATATGGAAAACAAAATTTCTCAACCTTGAATTCTAAAATTCTCACAGACACAATGATATATTATAAGCATGCATGAATATTCACATGATAGATCATGAATAATGCATGAGCAAAGGAGTAGGGCGGACCAATCAGCATGTGGCATTCTTAAGTCACTAGTCGTCCCTGATTCACACATGTTATTCAAAATAGACTGCCATTGATTTCAGCACAATAAATATATACCACAAGTAAGTTATAACCAGAAAACCAACCATTCACAACAGAATTCTGAACCCCCAAATACAAACAACATATTCAAATGCGGTGCTTATAACTTTGCGTCCCATGGAAAAATGCTAATGATTGATCAATGGTATAAAATATTACGCAAGTGTCAATTCAAACTAGTATCAACATTTTTGCTTGAAATGTGCAACAAAACAAAAGTAAAGCTACATAACATTTGAAGAACAAACATGATCAATCTCAGATACTCATAACATACATGAACAGATATATACACTCGCACGAAAATCACGAAAGATATAATTTTTACACATCAACAACAAAACGACGCACTTCTTGCAAGTATGAACAATGAGCAAACAGCGAAAACACATTCCCCAACATCACTGGGCACAATTACAACCCAATGTTGCGTTGTCACCCTGGCAAGCTGTCATTCTGACGAAATTTTAGGCGAACAACATTAAATATTACACAGTTCATATATGCACATAATCATAGATGTCATGATCACTTGGAAACTTGTTACATCGCACAACAATATAGCATCAACACAAAATAACTACCTAAACTAGTTCGTTTTTGTCTTACAAAATTAGGCATTTCTTGTATGACTAAGAATCCAGAATTATTGGAAAATATGAATAAATCTATGACCAGATTAATAGATAAACATGATAGATCCAGTCACTTTTTAATTTTGAAAACCAGAAAGGAAAAAAAATTTTTCATGAATTTGGACATTTTTTTAAAAAACACAAAATATGGACGCCATCTTAAATTGAATAGAATCCAACACTTTTTTACCCACAAGTTGTATTGCCAAGCTCAGATATTATGATTTTTATCCCATGCTCTAAGCTACCAACAAGTTAGCTTCCATAAGCTGAGCAATTGAATCGTTTCAATGAACCTAGCTCAAAACTATATCACATATTTAATCAGGATACTTTTGAATGTACAAATTATCAGTTATGCACATCATGAATTTGAAAGTCCACTCTGAATGAACGGAAGCTGAGCAGTCCAAAATGTAACATAGTATATATTTCATAGTTTAGAAGGACTTCATGGTGACTAAATACACTTCTGGGAAACTTTCGACCCATTGATTAGTGCTACAACATGTTAAAGGCAAGATTTGTACATCACCGCGTTTGGTAGATCACGTTAAAGTGTCTGCTCTCAACAAAATATACATCATTGCAGAACACAACACAGTCAGCAAAAAAGCTTTGTGTCAAGTCCTATTCTGTACAAATTGCGTTTCGCGATTTTAGGCATTTTCATGCGAGTCTGCAGCTGTATAATGCCAAGAAAAATGGAGTTGTTTTCACATCTGAATCAGTCTCTTGGTTGGAGTAAAGCTTTCAGTCGCGTCACTGCTCCGTTGTGTAATTTCAACAGCTCGCTTTACCCCTTCCAATGCGGACACTCCACGTCTGTACAACTAAATATGCTTGTAGCCTACCGGAAAATGTACATAAATAGTTGGGAGAAGTTTGTTTTATGTCATTCCCATTGCTCCAAAACAATACTGATACAGTACAAGTTGGAAAATTTCAACAGGCACTGGAAATCCCGAGTTCACTACTTTCACTTTCATTTCCCACACGTGCCTTGAATGAATTGCTCACACTGAGTGAAACAAAAACTCCATCGGATTTCCCCTGACAACTTAGTCGAAACTCCAGAAGAAAATCCAACACTAGTCCATGACATCGAAGTATTCCGAGAGTAACGGGGGCAGCGAGACTTTCTCCAGCTTGAGGTCATAGAGAGAGTTCGTGTGGATCTGGCTGACGCTCTGTAGGTCCGTGAACTTCATTAGCAGCTTCGCGAGGAAGTTTGAGCCGCGCGTCCGCCGATATCGGTTGTAGTCGATGAGACAGTGCAGGTACATGTCATAGACTCGCTCGATAGCTGCGGGGTTGTTCAAACCGGGTCGTTCTAAGGGCCATAAAAATTGTTTGGATTAGATTTGCAGGTTTCAACTGTTGCGACTGATATATCATCATGATACGATAATGTCTTCATATAAAATGCTAACATTTACCTGTGAATCTTAATACATGTACGATTTTACGCGATCCTTTGTGTCTTTGAATTTATTTACTTTGAGAGATCCTTAGATGCAGAAATACAACTCAACATTACCTCTTAATTCAGTCCTTTCAAACAAATTCCCAACCTTTGCATGTGACATGAAAACATCCAGAGAGCACTCACCAGTTAAGATGCTCAGTGCGGTGATAAGCGCGTACTCGGCGTTATCAACCGCTAGGACGGCCATCGTGCGACAGAAAGCGAAAAGACTTTCCATGTAGTCATGGAGACCGACCATCTGCATGCTCTCCTTCGTCATCGGCATACCATTTCCCAGGATCACGGAACCCGACTCCAAGTCGTACCGTCTCGCCGTACGCAAGACCATCACCTCGGATGCGGAACCCTGGTACGGAAGGGAGGTATGAGCGGGGGTTAGTTTGACATAGTTTGAATAGATGTGTCGTAGTGTTTGTTCAGCAAAGTCTAATAGTTAAATGAGACCTTAAGTGGTGCTCACTTCAAATATTTAAAATCTACAAAGTATTTCGATTCTTTGATGGGTGTATGACATATACCAGGTACCCAACCATAATCACAATGATTATACAAATAAAACATTCAAATTGAAATCTATCAACAGACTAGATCGTATACCTTGAGTAGGATAATTTGGTCTTCCTTGTTGATTTCGCTGAAGCCCGGTAGATGTTTGGCAAACTCGACAACGAGTTGTGTCGTGAGAATTGTCATTTCCGCAATCATCTTGTAGATTTTCTCCGACATTTCCTTCGGCCGGCCCACGTCGCTTATCCGCACGTTCTGTTGAAATAGCGAAGATCAAACAAACGTGTGGGTTATTGATATGTGCAATTTGTTGATGGGGGTTTGCAGGGTTTCGTGCGATATTATACTACATGTAGTTTGAATATTGTTACAGAGTTTTGGAAAATAGATGGTATACATGTAACCTCAGTAATATCTATACGCAATTTTCATGCATCAATTTGGAAATTCATTTATTTACTGTAGTAGCCAACCCTACTTTAGACTTTGCACTAATGATAGAGAACATGATCTTATCATGGCATTTAAACCTTTACGAATATACCTATTTCTTTCAAATAATTCTTGGTTTCGGACTCCTTAAATTTGGTGACATTACATGTACAACAAAATAGCAATTTCAGATCCAGTAAATCGCTCCCAAAACTTACGCCGACTTTCTGAATGTCTTCTTCACTGGGGAGCTCAAACTTATCCTGGTTGTACACGAGTGTCTCTATGAGGTTCCGGTGGTCCAATGATATGCAGTCGAGGGGGTTTACGGACCCGGGGTCCACCTCTGGGGTCCTGGGGTCGGCTGTATTGCTGTCTGGACTGTGTTGGATCTCTATGGACGGGTCAAGGTCGATGTTTGTCGGCTGGGTTTTCTGCACGCGTTGCCGCGCCTTTCGTCTGACGTCCCTCGCTTTGCACTGGTCGTCCGATAATAAGCCTGTGGGAGAATCATAGATATTTCATCAATTTTATGTTTGTTCTAATGTCAAAACACATCGAGGACAGTATTTGACGTCTTGGTTAAACAAGTTCATTTTAATACACATATATATTTGCATTTGCAATTACATGTATTCAGACACTATTAAAAAGTTTACAGAGCACATTCCTTAATTATCATATCTACACTTTATCATATCTACACATCGCCATGGCAACAATGACTCACACTCTTCCTTCATGCCGACTTCTCGACAGCGCCGTAATCGGCAGGCCTGACACTTGCGACGCATCCACATGTCCATCTCACAGTTACCTCCGAATTTACACTGATAGGTGGAGCCACGCGTTATGCTTCTCCGGAAAAACCCTGGTCAAACGGAGTCAACACAGAAAGATGCATATAGAGATGTATAAGTAATTGTGGATCTGTACTGGGTACAGGAATGAAATAATTTGAAACGATATACATGCAAATATATTACCATGTACTGAAAGAATTGAGTGCAATCAATTGAATGTAGATTCATTTGACTAGACGCACTAAAATTTAGCTTAGGCTTGAAAATAATCTACAATACTGCAGTTTGAGATACAATCTAAATATAAAGTCAAATTTTCAGTGGTAACCCACTCTGTTAATTTAAGTGATTTCATCCCAGAACATACCTTTACATCCCTCGCAGCTGAGCGCATTGTAGTGATACCCAGACGCTCGGTCCCCACATATCAAGCACAGTTCCTCCTCAATACTCTTTCCTGCCATCCCCACGCCTTTATCCTTACGCCGCTTCACGCCCCCACCCCCGTTCCCGGTCAAATGTTCCACAGAATCGCCTCCGGTCGAACCGCCCGTGTGTGGTGAGCGCGCCGGCGAGTGCATTGCACCTGGCGAGTGCAAATGTGAGTGCGAGTTAGAGTTTGTCCCTGGCGACCCACTCGAGTCTGCCTCATCGTAGTCCATATCGCGTTCCAGTTTCACTGGGTCGTCTGTGAGCATCGCGCTGGGCAGGGAAAGGCCATGGCCCTGGGCGGACGAGCACCAGCGGATGTAGGAGTCATCGCTTTCCATGGAGATCGGTGAGAGGTTGTCCTGGTGGAGGTGGGTTCGGCGTGAGTTCTGCACGGATGGAGAGCTCTGTTGGACCATTGTGAGGTGGTGGCCGCCGTGCTGGTCGAAATGACCTCCTGGCTGACGCGGACTCACGAACGTACCTGGCAACAAACAGCAATATACATGTACATCAAAACTTTACATAATGTTTGCTTGTGAATGTGTATCGTATTTTGTTTGTTTCTGAAATATATATGAGTGACTCTGAAGGGATGTACAGCAACAGCAACAGATTTCCAGCTTTTACCTGTAAGTGAAATTTGTAGCATGCAATTAGTATGCTGGTGCTGAAAAAGGTTGTGTCTGACTTGTAATCAGGACTGATCCATAGTAAAGACAAGACACAGTTAAACATGCAAAATCCCTAAAAGAAGAATAGTACTACATGAGTATTGTCACGATCACAAAATTGCCAACGCAAAATGCACAGGATGACATTGGTACACAAACTAATATATAAATATCAGTGAAGCACAGCTATTTCCTCGTGTTCTTTATGTCATCCATCTACATGTATTGTGCTCACACAGGCAGTGAATGATAATATGATAATGCACACTATATTTAGATATTATACAAGTGCACTTACTGACGTTTTGTTGAAAAAAAGGCTCACAAATATTTCACCTGAATGAACAAATTCGTAGAAAAATCAGTTGTTTACCACTCCAGTCATGAGCTGATGAGAAGCGGAAATATTCTTTTTACCACAATGTGCATTAAGTGTTTGACATCGGATTTGACATGTATTTTTATGGTTTCAACATGATGCTTAATCACTCCAGATCGACCAGGCTGAGTGGCTGTCACGTAATCCGAAATGTGTTCTCAAAAATTACATGGGAGTGTCACCCCATGAAGCCAGATGCCAGATATAACTATGTCAAGAAAAATATTTGAATCCGACACATAGAATATACGTAAAACAACAAACTGCTCCAAGTGGCAAGTCCAAGTGTGAACAATTCACATGATTCCGAATCCCTCCAGCAAAAACTCAACATACATGCAAGGAATGTCTAGACCATGCACTGATGGGCAGACTTCCCCACATTATATTCCACTAGACCATAGAAACTAGATCAAGAAATACACGAATAAAGCGCACCGAATTCCGTGCTGTCTGCGTGTGAAGCCTATCGATGTATCCTACATGTCAGCGCTGTGCTTTCAAGCGGTGTCTAGATGAACAAAGTCGACGACGGTAGGTCACAATCCAAAGCCCCACTCTTGAATTAGGTCAATGATCACAAAATATCAACACTCACGTATTTTTACTCCACTCATTGGTGGGGGGCGATAGCTGCGTGGATACAGACAGATATGTTTTTTTACACTGTGCTTGTCTGGCGAACATGGACGATACTGGTTTCACAGGGGGTGAAGGGGTGTCACAGGTCAGGATGGGGGTGGGGGGGGGGGGGTTATTGATGCTGGCAAGTACATACTGAATACTGATAGATGCCATGACTGCTACAAATCTATTCAACTCTTGACAAAAAAAGCCGGATAAAAAAATTAGCCCAAGGGCTAAGAAAGGTTACCGGACAATATATATTTTAGATATTAGTATTTTGTCCCGTGACCTTTAAAAAACATCATGGGTCAATTCAAGGACACGATAATATTCGGCATATGTCATTTCTAGTATGTCCACAATTAATTCCTAAGCTGTGAAGTCAATAATAAGCGAGATATTAGCCATTATGTCCTGTGACCTTGAAAATGAGGTCAAAGGTCGAATTCAAGGTCATAGCAATATTCAGCATATATCATTTCCTATATGTTCATAATTGATTCCTAAGCTGTAAAGTCCATAATGAGCAAGCTATTAGCCATTTTGTCCTGTGACCTTGGAAATTAGGTCAAAGGTGAAGTTCAAGGTCATGACAATGTTCAGAATATATCATTTTCTATATGTCCCCAATTGATTGCTAAGCTGTAAAGTCGATAAAAAGCGAGATATTACCCATTTCGTTCTCTGACCTTGAAAATGAGGTCAAAGGTCAAATTCAAGGTCATAGCAATATTCAGCATATATCATTTCCTATATGTTCATAATTGATTCCTAAGCTGTAAAATCGATAATAAGCGAGATATTAGCTATTTTGTCCTGCGACCTTGAAAAGGAGGTCAAAGGTCAAATTCAAGGTCATGACAATAATCTGCATATATCATTTCCTATAAGTTCATAATTGATTCCTACACTGTAAAGTCAATAATAAGCAAGATATTAGCCATTTTCTGCTTTGACCTTGAAACTGAGGTCAGAAGTCAAATTCAAGGTCACGAGAATATTCAGCATATATCATTTCCTATATGTCCACAATTGATCCCTAAGCTGTAAAATCGATAATAAGGGAGATATTAGCCATTCTGTGGTGTGACCTTGAAAATGAGGTCAAAGGTCAAATTCAAGGTCATCAGAATATTCGGCATATATCATTTCCTATATGTCCACAATTGGTTCCTAAGCTGTAAAGTCGTTAATAAGCAAGATATTAGACATTTTGTGCTCTGACCTTGAAACCGAGGTCAGAGGTCAAATTCAAGACCCTGAGAATATTCAGCATATATCATTTCCTATATGTGCACAATTGATTCCTAGTCTCTAATCTCAATATTAAGTGAGATATTAGGCTTAATGTGTCCCATTGTAAAGCATAGGAGAATTTAACATGGGAGAGTCCCATTTGGGCCGAGTTTGGGCCCAAAATGGCCTACTTCGAGCGATTCAAGGGCAACGAAATGTATACGTGTCACAGGGGTACATAAGAGGAGTGTTATGCATTGATAAGAAAAATAGTTACTGAACGGATTCTGAGAAAACGACCGTCAAAGTCCAAAATTGGCCATTTTTCGACGAAAATGGCCCTCTGACCTTGAAACCGAGGTCAGAGGTCAAATTCAAGGTCACCAGAATATTCAGGATATATCATTTCCTATATGTGCACAATTGATTCCTAGTCTCTAATCTCAATATTAAGTGAGATATTAGGCTTAATTTTGTCCCATTATAAAGCATAGGAGAATTTAACATGGGAGAGTCCCATTTGGGCCGAGTTTGGGCCCAAAATGGCCCACTTCGAGCGATTCAAGGGCAACGAAATTTATACATGTCACAGGGGCACATAAGAGGAGTGTTATGCATCAATAAGAAAAAAAGTTACTGATAAGATTTTGAGAAAATGACTGTCAAAGTCCAAAATTGGCCATTTTTCGACGAAAACGGCCGCCATTTTGAAAAAAATTGGAAAATCAGAAAACTAAAAAAAACCTTCCTTGGAAATATTTTTAGGTATTTTTGTGCAAAATTTCAGAAATATTCCATCATAAACTTTAAAGATAAAAATGTGAACGGACGGACGGACGGACGACGGACGACGGACGACGGACGACGGACGCCGGACGCAACGCCATGGCAATAGGTTATCGGACCAAAGGTCCGGTAACCTAAAAACGAACCCACTTTCATCAATTTTTCATGAGATACACAACGTTCACACGTAATGGGAACTTAGCAGTACTGAATAACAAAATCGACTGGATGCACACACAGAGTTTATTTACATGATGTGGCTAAAAACTCCCACTGATTAGCAAGATATATGATTTGAAGGGCAGAAACTGTAACCTATATCTTAACAAACAGAGATAACCATTCTGAATCCCGAACAAATTCAAGCGTGTCAGAAAACAGGGTTAGACTTGAAAGGACTCATAAACATGATAATTAACGGCTACCAGTCCCCCAACCGGTTCAAGCTTTTATCGTTGATCTTTTTTTCATCTTTTTCCACTGGGCGTAAATAAGCGGCTCCGTTGATGATATGCCCTCACTGCCCTAGTGCCCTTATCCCAGGCATTGATTTTGTCGCCTTTAATAGACAGGTATTCCCGGCTATTGTTGTAAGGGGGGAGTGATCATCGTGTAGTTACTATAGCAACAGTGTTATCCAACACATTCATGTTCCCTCTTGCTCACGTTTATATGTATACAGGTCATTTTACCACTTATATTCACAAGCAAAGTGATTTTTTCTTGCCATGCGTGCACACGGTCCTACAGTACACTTGGTCAACATTATCTGCCTTTGAACGGCCCTAAAATACACTTTTTTAATAACTTTGGTCATGTGGATGAGTTCAATTATATCCTAATTGATGTGTTTGTGGGACCCTGTCGTTTTCGATCGATTTAATAATGCCACATTAACTATTTTGCAAATTGTTATTTCAAGACAAACATCATTTTGACATGCAATGGTACACAATATTTATAAAACTGCCTGGTTTTTGTTCATGCGCTTGAATTCCCAAACTAGTCATAAAAGTTACGTAACAATTAAGGACATTCTAAAAGTTTACTCAGAAACCATGCCATACATGAGAACCCACACTTTCAACGAACCTCGATAATTCTACGGCAACGGTTCAACAATTGTCCGCCGAACAATATATGACCTCACATCTTGGGGCCAGCCCTATCCACGCCACACAAATGTTGTTATTATCTGCAACTACTCGACATAGTGCCTGCCAGAAACATCGCTGGGTCTGGGTTTGCCAAAGCACGCATGTTTTGGTGGCGATCGAGTTGGCCGCAAAGTAGCAATTGAGTAATAGTTCTATTGCGAGAAGGAAATAGGGGATAGGGTGGGGGTTGGGGGGGGGGGGGGAGGTTTGGATGGGTTGAGAAGTTTGGTTGGCATGGGAACACACGGAGCAACGGCAGTAGGTCATCTAGGGGTAAGTTACTTATGATCAAAACAAGGCAGGGGACGAGCATGAATCGAAGGGGGAGGGGGGAGGGGGGAGGGGGGTGTTCGATATTGGATTGGAATGCACGTAAACAACCCTGTAAGGCCAAATGGTTCGTAAACATGTGATTATTTATTTTTTTTGAGCACGACATTTTCTTAACATATCTGTACTAATAAGCTTGCATTGCTTTTATGGATTCGTCTTGCAATTTCCATGACATTTCACGATAAAGCTTTATACATTTTCTTTTCACCAAAACTATGACTCTTTAGTATTCCTCAATCCTTTGCACATTATACGGAAACGAACTAAATATTTTTATATGGATGATTTACTCAATGAGGCATCGGCTTCAGCACAAATGTAATGTCGTCATAGATGTCTATTGGCTGATTCCACCAGACACTAATCAATATAGAGACCCATACATTTGTGATATCGCTATTGATTTTATCGCTGGCTATTCAGTTTGTAACCGAGTCTGTCAAAACGGTAATATTCCATATCAAAGGTGCAAAATTATTTATTTATGACCAGCTCTGTTTCAATACATTGGATATATGTATATATTCAGTTTTCATTCATGAATATTCAGAAGCCATTTACCACTGCATGTATATGTATGACTATGAGTTGAAAAGTAGGACAGTATGCACTACATGCGCTATGCATGGTATGATTTGAATACATGTACAAAATGTAGTAGATTAGATCTATGCATGAATATACGTTGGATATTTCAATATTGTTTGAATTATTATCATTGATCGAAAAAAAATTACAATGGAATGATGTAGTTTTTGATGGTGTTACTTCTTGGTGCATTGAGTAGATATGGCCAAATACAATTTGACTCTTTTGAAACTGGTTACAAATAACGAGCCTACTTCTGATCAAATACGAGATACAGGAAAGCATAATATTTATGTGTTTTGGTTGGAAGCTAAAACACATACATGATACACAAAAAACGTGAGATTTCAGTGGTCTGGCCTGTACCACGACCTATATCTTAGTGGTATTACTTGGAGGCACTCCTGTGACCTCTGCCCTGTGTAGAGGGGGTAGGGACCATCGTCAGGAGGGGGGGGGGGGGGGGATGGGCATGTGTCAGAGCAATCGTTAGATATCACATTGGTCACCGAATGGTCAGTCCGTGAAGTTCATTGATTTTGCATTCGCTGTAGTTGTGAAGCATTCCATGCAAATATAATATAGAAAAGTTAAAGGTCATCAGAAATTTGCTTGGATTGGCAAAATATTAGTACTGGAGATTTGTATCGACAGAAGTTATCCTTCGCATATATACCCAAATATCATGTAGGCAAGTTGGCTTGTATAAAACTGCAACATATATTTTTTTTCAGTGGGAGACTTTCCCTGCTGGGAGAGTGTTCATAATTACATGGATATCTGATGCGATTGTCTGTCAGATATACAATAACATTCAGTATGAACTACCATATAAATAGCTCTGAGATATACCGGTATGCGGATAATTTTGGGGGATGAAAATGTTGCGCCATAAGTGAAGCAGTAATCAGTATCAAAATGCCTAAGATAGCTGCAAGCTATAATCAGACGGATCGTGTTAGGGTTATGTTCGGTCATGTGTGATGATATTTGTCAGCGCCTTTCTGCCCTGTGGGAAATTCTGGCTTGAAACATGCCATTAATTTTTCAACAAACTGGTCGTATGTAGGTCATAAATACAGTTCCCATCCAAGTGAACTATTCTTCTATTCAAGAAAGAAGACAAATTACCGGTACGGTAACTTAAAATGCATGCATTGGTCAAACATTTTGATAGTTTCTACCTATCAATATTGTATGAATTCGTACATGTTTACAATTACATAAAAGTATAAACACTAATACTGGTATATATGTAGATGGTCATAAATATGATGATTTGAACATTTGATATATGCTAAAAATACATATATATAAGGAGCTTTTGTATTCCAGATACGGTGTAAAATGCGAGTCACACATTAAATGGATGTATTTACGACTTTTGTAGACATTGGCCCCAAACTCATGAGATAGTCAATGCGAAGTGACCTCAGCTGACCTCACCATTGCATAATCAAACCTCCCCCCCCCCCCCCCCACCCCTCATCTCCACCCAATATATGACAACACCGTGGTCCGTTTCGCGAAACAACCTGAAATGCCCCAAAGCCAAGCCACTTACATTTAAACCCCCCCCCCCCCTCCCCCATGTAAATTATCATTTTAGCAACAAAACAACTGAGTCCGTCCCAAAGTTCACCCCTTAGCCACGTTTGACAGCCAGACTGACAGATGACTGTAACATACTGGTACATACAGTTGTACCACAGTGCCATGAAAACATAATTCACTTCCGACTTCTTTTTCTGGGTATTTTTCAATGAGTATATGTATCAAACATTGATTACTTCATTGGCAGGAAGTGCTAAATATATAAGATTGCCCTATTTTCAGGAGCTATAAATTCCATGACTGCATCCATTGGCAAATTACCTGACACATTTTTTTTTTCCCGCAGCAATTCCCAATTTAGAAACCTATCATTGTGCTCACAGTAACCTCTGCAAAATGCATCCAACATCATTTGTAACATTACACTGCCTTTATAAATACCCCTGTGCATTTCTCATATTTTATTCATCCTCACCGACATTGCATGGTTTTCGGTGACCTTGCTAGATGTGGTTGGTTACAACCGGAGCACCTGAGACAAAAGAAAATTGGTATATCACCATGGCAACCCTTGTACCAGTTGCCGAGCGACCTTGGAAGTATACATGTATGTATGTCCCAGACAGCTCACGGAGCTCAGGTATGCAAGGCAGGCTGCATCCTGTGCCTAAAGGATTGTTGTCAATTGTTTCTGTACAAATATCAGACATATATATCTTTTCAATTTAAACAGTTTACAACTCTGTTCACTGATGTAATTTGCATCTGCGCCTCTATAGCTGCAAAACTCACCAGCCTTGCCTATTCATGGAAAACATTGAAGATAATGTTGATGCAATGATAAAAGCATAGAATCAAATGTCCTAGTCTCTCTGTAAGCGAGTAGACAGACTCAACCCAGTTAGAGAGAAGGAAGAAGCAAAGTAAAATCATTTCATAAAACTGCCAGCAGCTGTTTTCAAATCTATACAGGGCTCCTAATCAATTCTTCAATAATTGATTAGAGATACAAACCTGAAAACTTAGCAAGTCTCACATCTAACGCAAATTTTTCCCAAAGGTTGCAACAATTTACATGATTTCAACGGCTGAATGACAGCGGCATCCTTGAAACCATAAGCTTGTTATTTTCTCTACCGCCATGGAGAAAACCTTGAGGGACATGGTTAATTGAACAGTTAGATGGCAAACTCTTCACCCTGTTTTGGAAAGAACTTACTAGACAATAGACAATGACCTTGACAAACATCACAGTATTATCCAAAAATTTTTATGAATTCTTTTCCGTTCAAATATTTTATAGATACACAGGAGAATCAACTTATATCATGCTATTGAACCGACACATTTTGCCAGATTCCATTTCAATGATTTACGATAAACAAAATTGTATTTCAATTTTGCCATCAGCAAAAATCCAATCATCTTTCCCCAATTTAAAGTAGACTGATCAATTTTTCCACCAAAACTTCTTGAATATGTCTCGGAGCCCCACAGCGTGAATTGAAGACTTGAATGCACTTGTCCAATTACTAGTTAGTGAGACTCTAGGTCGGTGACTGCAATTCACCCCTAATCAGTTAATCAACAAATATAGAAATACAAGTGATTCACTACCTATCCAAAATCACGAGCAAACCTGGCAAACACCTGCCAACATTATGCAGTACACATAACAAAATGTTAACGATGATTTAAGCGTTTGTTGGATGGCTGATCGGCAATAAACGACGGTGCTTTCACAGCCATAGCACCAAACAAACGATTCAGGGAATTGTCCTTGAAATGGCTGACACATTGTCTTGTACCTAGATGAAAGAAGTCTGTTCTCGAGGCAGGACCCTCATTAGCATATAAATTGTCACTTGCATTACAACAACAACCCTTACAATCGGTTAGGGATGCCACTATCTCAGAGTTGTTTACGTCAAGTGCATGAAAATAAAATCATTAATATTCTGCGCACACAGCATCGATCAACACAGCGCAACAAAAACAAAATACTACACAAGACTACTGAATTACTAATCGCCAATGAACAAATCATCAGATATAACACATTTATTGACATGTTTGCATTTGTGGTAAATGACAAATTTCAACATGTTATCTACTGATCCAAGTTACCTCTCGAACTGTTAGTAACCACGGTAACCAAATTGTTAGTCAAATGTCACATTTATTTTCGGAGGGAAACTCTCTTATTTATTAGGATGGTATAGGCGTAAATCATCATGAAATAACGCCAAGAAAATGAATCTGAACTGATTGATGCGGTAGTAAAGTCGAGCATTGATTTTTCATAACAGTCTATTGTTACCCTTTCACCTTGCTCTTCTCTGCGGTCGACAGAGACGAAAATTGATTCCTTGCTAGGTGGCAGGAGATATGGGACACTTTCTGCCATGTTTACAAGTTCTTGAAACACTACAGGCGGAAAACCTGGGATGGTTCATGTTACGAGCGTGCGAGTACAATCGTGATTCCAAGTTTACCATGGAACATGTCAACTACATGAGTTGTAGCAAGCAGCTTTCGCACACAATTTGCACGACTGTCACCGATAGTACATGTATGTGAATAGGTCATCGAGGATTAAATGGCTTGGATTAAATGGCAGGCTTCTCTGAGAGGGGCTCCATGGACAGTTGCCTTTGGAGAAGGAGGGGGGGGGGGGGAGAGGGGGGAGAGGGGGGTAGGGTCGAAATGAAGGGAGAGGTGTTGTGTGTGGGGAAGGTATACCTGGGTTGTAGTGGGATAAAAGCAGTGAAGACTCGGGTCATAGATACATGTATACAAGAATAGTACCACCCTGGGGAAGGCGGATCTTCCTGTGACATCTACAGATCTATGACACTCAGGTTCTCAGCTAGCCATAGCAACAGGTAGAAACTGACGGATGTAACGTGCTTGCCCCTTTTTGTTGCGGGTTCTTGCTGAGTCTATTCAACACGAAAAAGGCTAGCTATCATAACATACTATATAAGAGCAATCATAATGATGTTAATACTAATTGTTGAAAGCCTGGATTAAAACTACCGGTACTAAGGATTTGTAACTTTTGAAATCTTAAGCTAAAGCGTCTTCCGGAAGCTCATTATTATTATCGCTGTCCTCATTAAAACCCGGAAAAAAAGTTGAACATTATTATCGGTGATGGGCCTGCATGGAAAATTGGCCAATTACCGTGCATGATAGTGAGTTGTTGCCGTGGGAAACTGAAGACTAACAAGTTTGTAACAATAGCTACTGCAAATCTCGAGGCAGCACTGGTTATAGTTGTGAACTTACATTCATTATTTTCCAAGAGTCTTTGATAGAGAAAGTCACACCTTATAGCCTCAGCCTTGAATACCATTTTGTACTAATTCATCGATCCTCACGACAAATGACTTACGCATGTGAACTGAATGACGAACGATTTCAAAAGCCATATTTTTCCAAAGAAGTGCTTTGTCCATGACAAGACAACAAAAGCAGAGATAATTTCCCCAGTGCAGTTTTATTTTAGGACAGCATTAAAGAAGCTTACCTATCGGCATACAATACCTGGAGGCTCAATTAATAGAACAGCGGGGTGGCGAAGATTTTGCCATGGCAACAGGCGTATTACGCAGAGCAATCAGGAACTGTTGACGAGAAATAGACGTGCACATGCCCTAAGTAAACTCCGCGACACAGCAGGGTAACATCGGCAGACACAGAAGACGGACATGTGCTCCTAGGTGAACTATTCAATTAAATCGTGCAAAATCCTGGAAAACGAACCTTTCTAATCAGAGGTTTAAGTCCCAGTGCTAAACCATAAAGGAACAATTGAAGTGAAAAACAACAGGGAACACTGAAATGTTGGGAACTTTACTCCACGCGGAATCAATATCGTAGGACTGAATGTCAGAGGAAAGTTCTGTGAAATAATCTACTGTCCGACTCTCCAAGAAGCATTGATTTTGTTTTCTTCCTTTCGCTAGTAGGTTCAGTATATAGATGTAGTCACATGCAAAAGCCCATGTGCAAAGCATCGTAGATATTACATTTACTGGTATACCGAAAGCTAGAAGACATTAGAATGATTATTCATAATTGAAGCTATTTAGATCAAATTTTAACAACTGCAAAATCTTTGGTTTCAACATGGTCAAAAAGAAAGAATATTATATTATTGCAATTACATAGTGATACAACATATTCATTCATATTTGATACATCTGTATACTTTTCATATATTTAGAACAATGAAATAAACCCAAGTTTGAATTTGCAAGATAAATGGGAATCCCTTCACTGCTGCCTGGCCAAATTTGTAGCTCTTGGTCAACTCAGATGATTTGTCATGTTCACTGAGGCCTTAGCATGATTACAAATCTGGGACATTCCGACTAGACAGTTGAAAATATCGATTGGAATCCTAAAACTGGCAGAACAAATATATAACAATATGTGGGTTTTTGTGGTGGGGTGTTTTTTCATACTGCTTCTGCCTGTGTAACAGTAACTGTGTGTAATGAACCTACGTAACAATTTGCAAGTATGAAAATTTGATAAATCATATGGGCTTAGCTTGTCCTATACCATGTACATGTATCAGGGATCGACATTAGGCATATGACACTAGTGGCCAAATGGGGCCAGTAACATCTGGAAGTTACTGGCCCCATCAATAATCTACTGGCCCCACTTTCAAAGTTCACTAACAATCAGTGCACACTTGAATATCAAACACTGATGCATTTTCATAAAGAAGCAACATAGAAAGGCTTTCAAAGGAAGTGAAATATTGTGAAGTAAAATCCAGAGAATGGAAGATTTTATACTGGCCCAGTGGGGCCAGTGACTTAGGGAATCTGGTGGCCCCTACTGGCCCCACAGGCTCAAAATATGGCATGGGGCCAGTGGGCCAGTGTTAATGTCGATCCCTGATGTATACAAGCATCCCCGATGAAGTTGAATCTGGCTTTTTGGGTACCAGTAAATACAGGGAGATATTTTCCGTGGACTGTCAAATATATCTGCAAAGACAGATTTTTAAATCCAGCAACTTGCCTGATGAACATCCATAACAGATCTCAATTGCTTGTAGTCAATATACCCCCCACCCCCCCTAAATATTACGCACGTGTGATGAGTACATGATGATATGTATGTGTTTATTATACAGAGATTGGTCAATAGAATAGTGTAAACATAGCACGACGGTAGTCGGTCATTCACCCTTAGTGGCCATTACGTAAACATCTAAACAGCAAAACCACGCAGCCCCAATTGTATTTGTTTACTTATTAACAAACAGCAAAAATATCCAAGCATTACTCAACACACAGAGAAAGAGCATTCATGTTTTCATTTCGCGATCACAAAATCTTGACCCACTTCACATAATAGCGAGCAAACATCGCACCGTAAGAGTGCACATGTTCTCAACACAGCTACATATCATCGTCAAATTACTGAAATTGGCCGACTCAACAGCGCCGCTATCTATGATGTTTGTGGTTTCGAAACGAACACTGGTCCACATATTTGAGACGCCACTAGAAAAACCACGAAAAATATTTACAAGTGAATATATTTCACCAAACATAATACAATAAATATTTTGTAATCAGCTACATAATTCCCTGAAAAAAATCTAGACATCTCAGAACCTCACCACTGGCAAAATATTGATGTTTTTTTATGACATGGAATGATTTTCCACTTACAAGATAGATCACTGCAAACATAGTTACTACAAAGTAGCCTTAACTAATCAGCACCATAAGAAAACATTTTTAAGTACCATGTCTGTGAATTTTTCTGTCGACTTTTTTCCGAGAGTAAATGTGGCAGCCACTTACCAATCAATACAGAAACAAATTTTAGCCAATGATACTTCACGAAATGTACACATCATAAATAAAGACACACAGGGCATGACGCACATGTACTTGTAAACAAATTGATCAAAATTGTGTTAGTGATCTGCACGTAAAGGTCATTCTTACTTACCTTCAACCAACATTTCAAACCACAGTTGCGTATGTCCCTGATACAGTGAAACAGTTCAACAAAATAGATGTCCTTCAGTCAGGCAAAGACCTTTATCCATTGGAAATCTATGCTTTTGTAAAAGTGTACACTTCGGAAGCTCTTTCTGCTTTCGGGCCTCAGCAGTGAGTAAAAAAATCCCCAAGTACATGTAATTAACACAAGTATGTAGCGTTCTCGTTTCCGAAATCCGTGTTGTATACCAATGAACTAAAGTCTACGTACTCAAAACAGTATCAGGGGTTGATAAATATTCTGTTCTCTCAGCATGGTACCGCTACAAGATCTTTGATGGCAGTTAATTTGCACAGCTGGTAATTAATATCCAATAATTACTTGCTGAACATTGAGATGTGTTATGAATAGAATCAGCTGTGGCCACTTTCCGTGGCACGGTGGTTCACCGTTTGTTCCTTCGTTAGTTATCAGTAATTATCCAATCTTCCTTGCTGGTCTCACAGGGAACAAAAATACCGCCACAATCGGCTCTGCCTACCTAATGTACGTGTAGGCGATGTGATGCGGCTTTTCCCAGACTCACAGTCAGTAAAACTCAGTCACTGGGGCGATAGCTGGTTCCGTGTTCGTTCCTTGCTAGTGGATTGAGCCAATGCTGTACCTAGCTCACTGACGAGAGAGGCCAGTAGCGATGTTACCAGCTCCGCAGTGAATCTTTTTCCCATGGCTCTTGCCGCAATTAGGTCAAGGTACACGATGGATCTCCGGCGACTGATAAAAGTCCAGGAAAAGATACAGTGGGTGTAATCGAGCCTTCCATTACCGTCCCAAGCATGAAGAAGTGTTGTGTAACCGTCAGATATCTTCCGACAATGATGTGAAACGTCCGTTGTGTTTAGGCGGTTTGTGACGATAGCATAAATACATGTGTTTTGCTTTTGGGTGCATCCGAGTGACGTAATCTGAACATGAACACAAGACGAGAGACGCGGGTTTCGCACGGACGATACTGTCACTGCCCGATAGAGTGGCATAGTGAATGAATACCATACATATATCGACTGGGGGTGGGGGGGGGGGGGCTGGTGCAATAGCAGGAGACGAAATCTGTTGTTTGAGCTGCATGTTTTCTCCCGGCAGAGTGTATATTATTGTCACACATGTGCATCGCCTTTTAAGGCTCCAAGCAGTGTTTTTTTTATCAAACGTTTTTTTTCGACACTACATACCACTAGATTTATGCTCCTTCTATTTTATGACTCTGCCCAGGTAAATTGAATATGGCAAGGTGAAACGAATATGTGACGGCCCTGGCTTGTGATGTTTAGATGGGTAAAACGGTATAGGTGAGCAAAACATGTTGTCCGATAACAACAATCATTTACGAGACATCAACATGACGAAATTTTTCAATAAAGTATAACACATTCCTGTTTACTAACATGCTACTTGCGAGTATTTTTAATTTTAGGTATTTGATAATTTCAGACTTCACTATGATAATTGTCCAATCTTTGTATTTTATTTTCCTGAAACTATTCCATAAATTTATATGCAATACGTATGTATTTTTCATCACTATTCATACAAATATAGAGGTACAGATACATAACATCCAAGCATATATCAATATTTAAAATTCATTGCAGCTGTCGAATGCCATACTCTAATGGGGTTAAATGTTAACATATCAACACTGCATCATGTACCAGATATACATGGTGCTCTAACGTGAATAAACACTTGTGCCACGAGTGTTAGCAATCCATATCTGTTTCCCCACTTTCCCTGATCTATTTTCGCCAATATTACGACAACAATTATTATTCTGATGTAGGCCATGCGTAATGATATGTCAGTGAACTTTCGCCATAAAGTGGGACATACATACATGAACCCGATTAACATCGATCGATCGATTAACACAGTATGATTATATCATGAACAAGCTGTGTAACTGTTTGAATATAGCTGAAACCTCAAAAACAAAAACAGACTGCTTATGCAACATTTTGAAGAAATCTGTCACTATTATGACACACAAAACTAATGAATTTAATTAGGCGATTCATTTTTTATTTCTTGGTTTACTACATGTAGATGGATGAAAAAATGTTGGGTCGGAAGGGAGGAATAAAAATAAAAATAAAATTGATTCAAAATTGTCAGGGAAAAGAAAATCTTTGAAAAGTATAAATTATCCTTAAAAGCATTAATCAGGAACATAAACAGTTTCTTTTTATTATAAATGCACAAAAAAAAAAAAAATGTTCATTTGTTTCAAAACAAAAGCAACACCTCGTGAATACGCCTGATGCAAAATCAAAGAGATTTACCTCATTTCAATATTTAAAGTGATATTGGCAGTAATTTATGGATTTTTCCATATCTTTCTCATCGAACGAAGAAAACATAACAGTTATATATCTGCACTTGTATGCCCAAACAGACGCCACTTTCTAATAGATTTCGTTGCGAGTTTCTGGTGGAGATATTTGGAGCTTGTTTACATTACCGCCATTCTCGGTGCTTTGTATACCGTGACACAGTGCGATTCCAGCTTACTCGTGTATGTTCGAGCCATTCGAGCGTGAACTAGGTTAAGTCAGAGGTAACTCTGAGTGGCACACAAAACAAAAAAAAGCGGCTGCTAGTACTGTCATATGATTGAGATATCCATTTGATCAAGCAAAGTTTGTTTTGTAACCTATTATTCTGAGACCATAGGCATATATGTAATTGATTTGGGAAAAAATAGTTTTCCTGCCAACATCACTTTAATAATTTCCACATGAAAAAATTGCTATCGGAGGTAATAAAAATAAGACAAAATCTCAATTTTATTTGTATTGTCAAAACAGAAAATTTAGGGTCGGAGGGTTTGTAAACCAAGAAATAAAAAATAAATCGCCTTATTATCAAAAAGTTTGTCACATGTTGGTGAAAATGTCAGTGAACTTTTTCAAAACAGTGACCAATTTTAAGATTACAAACAAAACCATAAGGCGTTCCTGCTGAAATGCTTTATAAGGTGAACAAAATCATACATATAAAGCATACATTGCAGCTGTCGAATGCCATACTGTAATGGGGTTAAATGCTAACATATCAACACTGCATCATGTACATGGTGCTCTAACGTGAATAAACACTTGTGCCACGAGTGTTAGCAATCCATATCTGTTTCACCACTGGCCCTGATCTATTTTCGCCAATATTACGACGACAATTATTATTCTGAAGCCATGCGTAATGATATGTCAGTGAACTTTCGCCATAAAGTGGGACATACATACATGAACCCGATTAACATCGATCGATCGATTAACACAGTATGATTATATCATGAACAAGCTGTGTAACTGTTTGAATATAGCTGAAACCTCAAAAACAAAAACAGACTGCTTATGCAACATTTTGAAGAAATCTGTCACTATTATGACACACAAAACTAATGAATTTAATTAGGCGATTCGTTTTTTATTTCTTGGTTTACTAGATGAATGAAAAAATGTTGGGTCGGAAGGGAGGAATAAAAATAAAAATAAAATTGATTCAAAATGGTCAGGGAAAATAAAATCTTTGAAAAGTATAAATTATCCTTAAAAGCATTAATCAGGAACATAAACAGTTTCTTTTTATTATAAATGCACAAAAAAAAAAAAAATGTTCATTTGTTTCAAAACAAAAGCAACACCTCGTGAATACGCCTGATGCAAAATCAAAGAGATTTACCTCATTTCAATATTTAATAATTTCCACATGAAAAAATTGCTATCGGAGGTAATAAAAATAAAACAAAATCTCAATTTTCTTTTTATTGTCAAAACAGAAAATTTAGGGTCGGAGGGTTTGTAAACCAAGAAATAAAAAATAAATCGCCTTATTATCAAAAAGTTTGTCACATGTTGGTGAAAATGTCAGTGAACTTTTTCAAAACAGTGACCAATTTTAAGATTACGAACAAAACCATAAGGCGTTCCTGCTGAAATGCTTTATAAGGTGAACACAACCATACATATAAAGCACACCTCAGAATGCAGTTTTGCTTTCCCAGTAGTAATCATGTTATGTAAAACATGCATAAATTTCATGAATATGATCTATGTGGATTATTCTCAGAATTGTTCGCAAATTCATACTCTGATGTTTCTAACTTGTTTACACTGGTTTTTGACAATGTTATTGTTCTATACATGTAACTTGGCACATATGAAAATGTCCAACAGGCAAGAAAGCGAACAATAAGGTCTGTGAAATTAAAAGACTCTTTAGGTAGTATGTATGGATTAGCATGCCAAAGTACAAAAACACCACTGAAAACATTGAAAAACAGCCAGTAAGATACTAGTATACATATACATATATATACATGTACATATACTGTATGTAGAAATGATTGTGACTATCTATTTATACCAGGTTGCTCATTAAAGCGATGAGACATTTAGAGTTACCTGTAGTCAGACCACACTGGTTGTTAGGCTGGGTTACCATGGTTACAGGCTTGGTAATTCCCCAGCTGGCGAGCAAGTCCTCATCTAGAACTTGTAGGTCCTCCGAGACAATCATCTTGAGTACAGCTACTTGGATATATCCACACAGATCTTACATAATTCACGTTCCGTCCGCAGAAAAAATCCTAAATTGTCAGCATTTTGACATGTCTACTTTCTTTGTCTAGAGACTAGACTGACAGTGCAAGTAGGTCAATCGTTTTTTTTTTTTATTTCTTCTTTTATTTTCAAATGTTCAGACAAATTTTAAATTGTCATGTGTTTTGAAGAGGAAGGTTTCGCCATCAAGTTGAAGAGATTGAGTGCATCCAAGTAATTTCTCTTCCAGATCGGTAAATTACTAGGCTGTTTTTCACTGAGAAAAACTACGAACTCAGCTGTCTCCACAAGTTGATCAACAGTGAGAAATGCAGTTGCTTGTTATGTTGTGTCATTGGTATCCAATAATTGAATCGAAATATCCATCAAGATCAAAAGTTAATCCATGAATCATGACCTTTAACACCAATAAAACAGCAAACTAACAATAAATAGTCCTGCACTTTGGAGATAGAATTGCACAGTCATTAGTTCTCACAAATCCTGGCTTTATTTTGTTTACCAAAGTTCCAATGGACGAAAATCCCAATATAGTGATCGACATAGTTTACGACACAAACAAGTCATAAAAATCCTTGATCCTTGTGATTTTCAGGTCGTCCTATTCTTACAAATTCACACAAGTTTGTTGTAAACACGTCAAATACCGGCCAGAAATATATATATATATACGCAGTAACACCTCTCCACTGAAAGCAGGTTTGTCTAAGACCAGTAACCAGGAACTGACCAGCACTATTGGCCAGATAAACAGAGGAACGCCTATGTATGACCCCAAGTGACCAAGCCCATTATGACATGATAGCTGGCTGGCAACCCCACCGTTATTACGTGTTCGATTATCAAACAAGGCTGGTTCTGATTGGCTGATTGGTAACGAAGCATGCTGGAAGGTCGATCAATACACACGAGAGCCCAAACTGACCATCGGCTTCGGTCAATACTGACCAGCGCATGACATCAGCTGCTCAATACAATATCAATATAATAGAGAACTATGGACATGTTACACGAAGCGAGGTCTAACCTAACTATTGATACAGTGGGTGGGCCTTGGGGGTGGGAAAGGAAAAACGACGGGATTATATAATTGATCTTCGGGTCACATTGGGTCAAATATTGCATGATTCACAATTGAGCTCTGGCAAACTATTTACGATGTTCTAAATAATGTACTTGAACTGTGGTCATGCCGAATGCGAAGTAATATTCAGCATTGGACATTTGCAATGGTCACCCGCTCGAATATATCGACGTACATGGGAATTCTCAACAATACAGAGTACATGAATATTCATGTATTTTAACAAGTTTGGGGGACAGACATAAATGTACATGTCATTTCAATGGATAAGGGAGTCCATGATGCTTACAAGTGTAGTTTAACAACAAGAACGATGCCCATAACTCAACAGCTGTCGGTCTGAACGATGAAGGTGCTGCGTTCTACCCAGAAAGAAATATTGGCAGTCATGTCAGGGCACACAGACGATTTATAATAGAACACATTCATTACATTTAAGAGGACACCTATAGAAACCAGGCTAAAACATGGGTCATTTAATCTTGATATATATGTAACATTTACCATTGCTGACGCCAACATTTTAAGGACGTAATTCATTGCCATGACAACCAAATGGTAGTTTTCCACCCTCTTTATTATTCAGTACTTGGAGAATGCCTGAGACTCCAGTCTAGCCACTTCCATTATGCTTATCATGCTTATAGGAGCAATAAAGTAGAATTTAGCTGGACACCAGCGATATCAACCCTTCACTTATAAATCGTGTACCTGAGTTGCCATGGTAACTGGCACTAACGAGAGAGAACATCGTTCCCTGGTTACATTCATGAGTAAGTAAAAGGTCGCAGGACAAGAATCGCTCATCTGCTGCCAAATTTATGATGTTTTTGTCTGAGCGCAAAGCTAACATTTTGAAGTTTTCACATGATGTATTATGCAACCAAATTTATTGCATTTGGAAGTAACATGCAAAAAATGTGAAAAGTCATACCACTCAATCTACATAAGGACAAAATTGTCATAACTCTTTGGAGGAGGCAAGAAGTCCCTACTGCTTTAATGTCAAAACAACAGAATCACGGTGACAGAAAAACGTTGTTGTATTAACACTGACACTAAAGCTGTCTCACAGCAGAGCTCTCCCAAGTCTTCACAGAAGAAATTTGAGCAATCGAGAGCAGGGAGCGATGTGACACGAAGCTGATTAGATCAGGGATATCATGTCGTCTTTGTAGACGACAAAGTTAACTCCACTTCCAAGAAAGGAGGTGTACTGAACAACTCAACGCAGAAAATAGAAGTGATTCTACCGGTATAAACCCTAGCGCTGCAATGGCAAAGGCAGGCCTGGCGGGTCTTAGTTTCTTTGCAATGGCGACATTAAATAGTCTGCCGTCAGTGCACTGGACGGTGATTAGTTATAAATCACGACGAGAAGAAATGCCGCAAAAACAGGTGGAGAATCCGGCTTCATCAAGCACACTGCAGAGATACATTAGTAGACATGAAACCTTAATGGTTTTATTCTTCCAAGGCATTATAACATACATGTATGCAATTAACCATCTTGTTGGAACTTTGAATGGCTGTACTAGTAACATGAGTAACTGCATACGCAAGTGATGTATGGCTCGGTGGGAATCGATGATTGATATTCAACTTAAAAAATGAAAGACATTTTAGATTTTTCGTAAATTTATGTATTGTACATGTATTAGAGCCTGAGATTACACAAAGTGCACTGCATTAAAATTTTTAGTCAGTATTCTGTACAAACACTCACTTCTGATATAATATTTACATGATTTATAAAGCTTGTGTCTCGTCCTCAGCAAGATCAATGCAAATGACAAATCCCATGCATCTGAACAAAACCCAGATATTACTTTGAACCTGTGGATAAATATTACAACCCCACTGCCCCTAATCCCGCAACTCGACGGAAGAAAACTGATACCAATGTTATAAATCATCTGAAATTGTATTGAAAACCTGTCCACTTATTTTTACCCCCATACATGCACTTTTCTTTTGTAATATTCCTTGGCGTGAAATCAATACAGATTAAGGGGAGGGGGGGGGGGGAGAAGAAAAGGTATTAAACCACTTTGCATGTTGTTATTTTCCAGGTAAGAACCACTCGAGGGAGCATCCCACTTTTGTTAACCATTTTAACCCAACGCGTCTCTAGCTGACATCATAGTCCCTTGTAACCCTTATAAACTGTATCGCGGTGCAGTCTTCTGGTCTTGGGTGACATGTCCATTTTCCATCTCTTACTAGGCATAAATGTCACCCCCGCATCTTCCCCGTTTCTTTTTTTGGTGCATATTTCATGCAACTATTGCCAAGGGGAACACATGGACACAATAGAGCAAGTTTGGAAGCAATGACCCCTGATGACGACAGTTTCATAACCTTCCTTGGATATATTCCTTTGTGTTGAAGTCATCAATTTCTCCCGCTTTCTTTCATGGGGGAAAAGATTGGCAACTGTAGGTTCCTAATTAAAAACTATGTCATCTGCAGTTGTCTTCCATCTTCTATGTGTCATATACCCTAGGATTGTGGGGGGGAGGGGGAGTTAACCTTTTTAATCATGAAACATACACTGTACATTGTATGTGTGTACATGACATTGTATATCATCATACTAATGGTAGGGATTATATTTCTGTTGGGAGGTGGGGGGAGGGGGGGGGGTTAAATAAACGAATGTTCAGTGATGTCATTGAGGTGAGTGGCCGAGACTTATCCATTACAGGGGCAAGACGCAGTAATCTCCCGCGTGAGGTTACATCACCGCGACAGGGGACGAGGATATCCTGCATATTAACGGGATTAATGAAGTGACCTTAAGGCAGGGTCACTGCCAGCAACACACGCGATTAGACGGGAACACCACAGGCGCACCCCTACTCATCACGAATTCTGAATATTTGAAATATGGAAACTAATTTTTTGTTCGTAATCTTGTAACTTTGTAACTCATAATATCAAACAAAATGCTTTTTACTAGCTTCGCACAGTTATCCCAGCAACAGGTACACAATGATGTAGGTTTAATATCACAATGTGTGTTTTTATAACAGATATATTTTTTACATGACTGTTGGCAATAATTCACTCCGACCCACACACACACATTTGCACAAATAATCACAAGTAATAGTGATTAAATGCTGTTCAATGCCAAGATTTGCACCTGAATTGTACATGAGGTGTAATTGAGCAGTTCAAATCTTGCATTACCTGTGCATTCGCAACCATGGAAACCAAAGGCCAAAAAAACTCAGATTTATGTGTACAGTTGAAATTTGACAACATAGATTTATCCGCATGACACCATACCTTTTCATCTATTAAATGAAGGTCACAACCTATTGCATGATATGCTACTAGCACAGAGTGGACACCAAGAAATGAAAATTACAGCATGGGAGCAACTAATTATCATGTTGACCACAAGGGTACAACCCCCTCAAATAGCCATAGAAACGCGACACATCCCAGGCCTGTTCCTGTCAGGGCGAGTGTTCTAGGAGAAGGTAATTATTTGCGTGTGCAGGTGACTCATCAGTCTCAAGGATTACAGCCTTAGCGGACTTGACCCCGTCTTAGCGAGGTAAATGTCACTATCAGGTATCTCCGGGTATATTGTTCTAGGGTGTGGTACATGTAACTTACAAGTCCAGGGGCTGGTTTGGACAAAGATTTCTGACTTCTTTGGGAACAATCAGCCTGATATCAACATGTATGATCAGTTTTATCACCCATAACATGGCAGATATGAACATTGATACTATGATATAGAGCTAAATACTAGATACGGATTTAATACTAATATTCTTGCTAATTTTGTCATGTACAGTATACAAAAGTACAAAGTACACTATGGAAACATGACAAGACAACTTGCTGATATATTTTTATCTTACAGGTTTCATACATGTACACTTTTTTCATGTCATCGCCCATTTCTGCAACTATAGAATTGATTTTTGTAAACTCCATACTAATGTGACCAGTAATCCATTGCCCATATAATTATGTACAGTACCAGTTTCGCAAATCTTCACCAAAATGCTAGCATACATTTAGCACGCGACAGTAACACCGAGCATCGTGCGATTTGATGCTAGCAAATTGTGTATGCGAGCATCACTCGATGCTAGCATTGCTCCTTGGCACCGTGTCACATTGAACGCATCTCGCATTTTAAATTTTTTTGTGAAGGCCATTATATGCTCGCATAGGTTCGCAAGCACATAGTCAATTTCTGTATTATCATGGTTATGTCCATGGCAGGCACGTCTGTATTTGCATCCAAAAGATGCACGTTCGAGAGAATGCTTGCCAGTCAACTAAGATGCAGCAGCCTGAAGCGTTGGTCATCAAGCAAGCTCTTCACATCATGCGAGTTGATGCTGGTCTTATATCACCAGTAATCGCTCTTGCTAGCATTTGGCGTTTCACCCTCGCATCACTAGTGATGATCTGCAAAATCGGTACTGTACATGTACTAGGTTGGCTCTAGTAGTGCCACCGTCACCACGGTAACAACGAGATGATGATCTACAGGACAGTAAAATCCTTGCATTATTCATGGGTCTTGAGCAGTAATCTCAAATAAATCATAGACACATATAATTGCTTGAGCAATACTAGTAACATCTTTATTTGTCCTGATGCGTTAAATCTACTCATTAATATAGAATATCAGTATGTCATCATTATGGCAATACCATCATTATTAAATTAGTATACTTTATAAGATAAATTTTGCTTCACACAAAGCGAAAAATGTTTTGTGTTCCATTTTATTTACTGATTTTCTTCAAGCTCAAATTGAATGGCCTAAATTGATGTGCAATTAGAAATATCACAATGTGCAATTCGCATCAAATGTTAAAGAATATATGTAATTTTCAAATTACATGTATCGACATGAAAAACAAAAATACCACAAAGTATCTAACAAAAAATGTGCAAATTGCGACAGTCAGAGTCTTGTCATTTGTTCAGAAACAATCGAGCCATTTGATGAGGACAGAAAAATCATTCGACCCCTAGGAATTCATACTTGTTGGCATCAGACAATTTCTAGAAATATCACTGCAGCTTTTTTCTTTCTGACTCATGGCGAGTCATGGTAAGCAACAACAGAAAATGATCTGTGTTGTGATTCTCTGAAACAGTTCTTCAAAACACAGCAGGTTGTCACAGCTCACGAGGTTGCAAATTAATATGCAGCACCAATTTCATCTACCTACCAGGTCTACTTTTAACCTTTGGTGACATGTCGTATGTTTTGGTTGCACACTGTGAAAGCACAGCAAGGATTAGTATCCATGGCTAAAGACATGCAATAGTCAAGTTGGACTGTTATTGGAAACAATAGTTTTTTGCCACATTTTGATATGGTACAACGAAGCTAAATTGTTTCTGCAAAAGTATCCCCTAAGGCCATCAGCAATTTGAAAAGTTGTTCAACTGGTTTACTGCTTAATGAATTTTGTGCTTTACAGATTTTTTAATGTGCACATAACTAAGGTACTAGTACATTGTACATATGAAATTCTTATTTGAAAAAATTAAACCAATCTGCCAAGTATTTTCCTAGTAAGATGTACATACATACAAACATGTCATTTATTAGATACGAAATGCCAGAGATTATAGTAGGCAGGGCCAACAGGGAATATTCGTTGAAATATGTACAGCGGAGTGGATACCTGGTGTGTTGTTGTCTTTCCTGCGGCCACGAGACCGCTATGACCCAGGTCATTGGACCATCTGAGGTCACCGTACTAATTAGTGACGTAAGCAGACATCAATGTACTAACAACCAACGGGAAGGGAATAGTACGGCAACTGCAGGGGCATTGCGTAAGGTAGGAGTAATGGACTTGGGCAGGCTGACAGGCCTTCAATTTTCCCAGAATTAATGGTATTGGCATTGATGGGAACAATAATGAAACATCGTAATTATATGGATCAGCATTTTGATTACCCGCCAAATTATGTTACACACACACACACACTTGTGCACGAATCGTAGACAATACCAAATTCTTTTATCTGTATACAGATGTATTTTGCTTTACAAAGAACACATCAAAGATGCACTGCCGTGCCAAGACGGTAGCAATGGATATTGTGTCGCACAATTTGTAACTTGACCATTCCACCGCCTACACATACTCATAAATTGGTAAGCCTCAGATCTAGACGAGACCCTCCCTCACACAACTGAGAAACACTTCCCCTCGTAGACTTTGGGATTTTACTTAGTTTTTTTTTAGGATGAAATAATCATAATTGGAAAGTTATACATTTTATACATGAACTATCTGTAGTAATACATGTGAATGAATGAAGATCATTCGAAACATATATGGCCACCGTTGAAAATAGAGAGTCAACCGTCATGACAATCAAGAACATGATATAGCAGTGAAGCTTTACCTTAACTGTCAGAGAAGCAACAAAAAGGAAACATACACGCAAAAAATGCGTCTTATATATGAGCTACTAGAATTTGATATGCCAACAATAATGTACATTGAAAAGACCTTTTTTCCATAATGCCACGCAAGTCAATTAATTTTCCGCCATCAGAGCTACAAAAAGTTAAGTCGAGAGAAATTCTCCAAAAGGTTATGAGGACTGCCTATAAATAAACTACGGGGGTATCACTGCAAGGGCTGTGGTGGAGATTACAGTTGCCATGGAAACGGTGACGGTATTCTATCTTTTGAGTGCAGCCTGAGAGTGCTGTAAGGTAAAGAATATCATCCGTCAATCTGTCATGTTAGCGATTACAAGTTCTTGAATTGGATGCAGTGATACATGTAGCTGAAAACATTGAACAAATCACACACAAACTCATAGAAAACAAACAAATCAAATCAATTTTTGCATACTTACTAGATAACAAACATGTGATAAATATAGCATTTTATCCTAACTTGTAACTTTTTTCTGTCAGATGATACATTGTGCCTTTTTAATACCACAAAATGTGCTGCATTGATTTTCTTTTCGTCTAATATTTAACCGCTAGAGCCCATTACCCATGATGCTGTGGGTTGTGAAATATTATACTATGATATCTTGAAAGCCTGTAGCAATGCACTAAGATATCAATATCATCTTCAAGGAAATAGTCTCAGGTTTGATATATGTACCTATTAACATGGCACAACCACACTGTATCATATTTGCGTACATATCAAATATAGTTCGCCAAGTGTCATGGTGAGAGCAAAACTATCAAGCTCTAGATTTGCGAAACCTGATGATGGCGAGCGACACCACGTACCTGTAGAGGGTCGTCTATTGGTACTCTCTGGCGATCGATCACAGTTCCGGTTTTGCTCCCCAGGGCGGCGCCTGTCCATCGCGTGTCACCGAATCCATGCAGAGAGCATCAAGCCATGGCCATCTCAGTCACAAGTAGTCAGAATTGACAGTCGTAAGACTAGGAGCGCACAAATATGGAACTAGTAAATGTCATATTCCTTCCCAGGTAGAGTTTTTCCTGCGGGAGATTTCCATGTTGTGATAGCGTTGTGGAACACATTATTTTCCGGGCCTGTACCGACAAGCCACGACAAAGTCCAAGACGCAATTCTTCACCACGTGAAAGCAGTTCCCCACTGGCATAATAATCGTGTCTTCAAGTAAGACAGGCGAAACAGTCTAATGATGTACTCCAGCGTCTTTCCTTTCTTGTTCGTCCGTCCGTGTGTCCGTCCGTAGGTACGGAAAACTTGTCGCAGCTAGGAGTATGATCAGCAATTCTTCAGGAGTCTAAATGGCTTCTACCTGGAAACAGTTGGGAGAGAAACAAGAAATTATTCACGGAGTTGACAACTGTTTGTTGTTGCTTTTTTTGCACATGTGGGATTACATTTCGTTGCGATATTTTCGCAGTTTCACACACACAATGGCAATTCACTCTTTGGAAAAATATCCACAGAATATTTCTTCTTTCGTTGACGCACGCACATGTACAACCAACACCTGCAACTTATGAGGATGAATTAATACGTCAGAGCTGATGTATTCTGATTACCAATAACTGCTAATCAATGTCCCGTGAGCTAGATTCAATAGTACAAACTAGTTTTTGTTCCCTGCCAGAGACACTCTCCCATAATATCCTTTGTTACGCACATGTCTACAATTTACATGTCCTCAACACACATCCAAGATACATTGTCAATGTGGCATTTTCAAGTTATCAAGCTGGGTTTTTTCAATATCAACCAAGTGAGGAACTAGGCTATCATCGGATTACACCCCAGCCATTGTTCCTAGGCCATTAATGTATTCGTTCAATAAAGACACCCAGCAAACGATTTTACATTTTAGTACTTATCGTTACAAGAGAATCTAACGAATTGGACACTTAGTCAAGGGCTTAGCGCCTCTTCACTGCCTGCATAACAAGTAGCAATATCTCATACGGTAGACGTGATATTCAACTGGTTAGATGTAGTAACAGTCGGCCTTTCTGTCTGAAGATCCTACAATTGAGACTCGTGTGGCAGACATCCGAGCTGCATAACAAATATTGATTCTCGCAAGCAACCCTGGGAGCAAAAACTGTTGAAAAGACAGATGGAAATTTACATAATAGAACAAAAAGTAGGTTATTACTGTACAGTTTGATCCTACATCTCTCCGTCTATTACCGGTAGAATAGGCGCACAAAAAATATATTTCCGGGCTATTCAAGTTTTCTTGAAATTCATGAACCCAAAGCACTTGTTACATGTATGTACATGTTGCTCAATTTTTCGAGTGGATTCCAACATATTTACACCAATCAAATGCAGTTTGCATTGCATGTCTAGCAGTTTGTACCCAACATCTGTTCAACACAAAAATCTCGGTTAAGAATTGAAATCCAATAATATGTCTATTGCGTGAACGAATTGAAATGCGCGAGCACAACATCACAGATGTTACATTTTACTAGCGTTTTTTCCGAGTTAGCCGTTGCACTTGACATTTTTAATACACTTAGGATACCTTAGATGAAATAATTTATGATGAAACCCCTACTTTTTTGCCATTTAAAATGTATGAATTCATTTGAAATGCTTGCCGCTATCTGCTAGTGATGAAATGTTAAGAGCCTAATTTTTTTTCCCCCACATTACCGAGTATTTTGAACTAGAAAACACCTGTGCACAACAACAAAAGTTTATGAGTAATTCCTAGCTTTGACTTCTCTTCTAATCATATCAATCGAACATAACTGTCTGTTTCCACTGATAAAACGATGCTACCCGTGTCTATAATTGTATGGTTTTTGGATACTGGTAGTCGGTGAGGAATTCAGAATAATGTGCACAATATGTAGTGCATTGCATTTTTTTTTATTTCAGGAAAAAATCATAATGTCATATTTATCCAATGTCCATAATATTGACATACACATATCATGCCTGCGCTTAGAGATTTTGAAATGGGCGATGCATGTATGTCCTCGACCAGTTGGTCATATATTTTACATTATGACAGTAAGCATAGGGAGGAGATAATAAATCATCATCATTCATAAAGCACATACATTTTCTGTATGATCAATTTGGGTACATCATGATATCATACATTCATGTTTCAAGTTTGGCCAGTACTCATTGCTCAATCAAATAGTCATATCAATCGACAAATCCCTTAAACATGTTTAATGAAGACTGTACCTGCACACATGCATATATTTCTTAAGGCTACACCGATTTATTTCAGGGATCGACATTAACACTGGCCCGCTGGCCCCACACCATATTTTGAGCCTGTGGGGCCAGTAGGGGCCACCAGAATCCCTAAGTCACTGGCCCCACTGGACCAGTATAAAATATTCATTCTTTGAGTTTGTACTTAACAATGTTTCAGTTCCTTTGGAAGCCTTCCGTGTTCTTTGTAAAAACATCAGTGTTTGATATTCATGTACACATTGATCATGTTGATAGATATTGAACTTCGAAAGTGGGGCCAGTAGATCATGGATGGGGCCAGTAATTTCCAGATGTTACTGGCCCCATAGGGCCACTGGTATCATATGCCTAATGTCGATCCCTGTTATTTGCTTGGTTTACGAACCCTTCGACTTATTTTTGGGCCAAAACAGAAAAGAAAAAGATTTTGTTTTCACAAGAATACCCTTTTTTAGGGTTTCCCTATCTGTTTTCTGTTTTCACTTTCTTCTGGAAACTCTTGGATCACGCTGGTCAATCATAACGCATCCGAACATGATTGAACATGTCCATATGATTAGAGATTTCCACCTTATTTTTTTTAAACTACTCTTGTTTTCTCTGTTGCCCACAGATAATTTTCAAGATTTCAGTATTCTTATCATATGATTTTTCTTATTCTTGGTTGGACAAGTCCCATAGAACTTGGGAGATTTTGCACGCTATGGCTACACTTTAGGAAATGGTACATTCTTAAGTAGTACCGGTACTATGCTTCCATCGATGCATTTAGCCATCAAAAACTCTGATAATTTCTTTCATCAAAATTTTGTTTTCGTTTCCTCTCTCAGACTTCTTCTTCCGGTTGCAAAATTTTCATTAATTAAGTAAATAAATTGATATGGCCTGATATCATGAACACTGTAAGTGATAATGTGCTACTTTTGGAATGCAAGAAACCATAATAACAATTTTGAATTGCAGTCTATATCTATGTGTAGAGTATTCATATTAGTTGAAATCTAAATTTCTACATTAATTTGGCTGAAGGTTGCACCTTTGCAATTGCTATATCACAAACGTCATTATTTGTCCACATGTTTCCGTTTAGTCACATGTTTTTGACCACTGTCAAAACCATTTTCGTCTTAATTTTGAATCAATGAATATTGTCAAACGATTTATCGAGACATGTATGTCTCAAACAGTGTATGCCTACTTGGCATTGCCAGCCTTGCTGAGAAAGCACTACCCTCTACTTACGCCCAACTGGAAGTCAGAACTAAAGTACTCTGCATGGACTAATCAGAGAGATGTCCAATATCACCCAGTCCCAAACTCTGGTCACACATGACGAATGGGGCATGTTCACTAATATCTGCAATCACCAGCTAGCAGTAAGTTGTTTTGGGGACAAACATAAAATCAATACTAGTATTCTGTTTTTCTGATGTTATCAATATAAACATCATTTACTGCCATAATTTAAGTCAATGTTGATCACAGACGATATCTGTTTGTGATTTGGCACAAAAAATTAACCCCAAGTATAATGCTGTCCCTTGTTGAATGAATATGTCGCATTTACAATGCTTATAGCATAGTGTAGGGTCATATTGTGCCAGTCGTAAAAGTCCTATACACTTACTTGCTCTAATTATCCGTGACTGACAGGAGCAAATATTCAGCAGCTGCGTATTAATCAGCTGCGTATCATCTGTACTAAATTCGCAGCATTTTCTAATTCCCTGGTTGTGTTTTCAGGCCTTGTAACAGGTAATGCAAACGAAACCTATCAGTTCTATTAATCTAGATCCATGTTTCTCGCATACAGATTTGTTGTCATCATTGAGAGATCAAATCCGGGAAAAACGTATACCACATGCTGTTTTGTGGTACAATGTTGTACAATGTTATTGAAAAGCCTTCAACTGTGTATCAGTGTGGGAGAAAATGCATTATGGAACTGTTTCACGCACGCAAAACAGTGCCATATTCATATCATCCAGCTGGATACTTGCCTTGCGTTCTGTGACACAAAACATTTTGCAACAGTTCACCGTTAATAAAAACATGATTGCCATGAAAAAACAATAGAAATCCCTAGTACCCTAATTCCGTCCTTTGGCGCCACGGAACAATTTTTTCTTCACTTAACCCAAGGCCTATCTGATGATCCGCCTTGCGAACAATAGAAAATATTACTTCCGTCCCGTAGCGCCACTGAACGTTTTGTTCACTGAACACAAGGCTGTCATCAAATTATCAATCGAGACTCTGATCTGATGATATCCAATCTTTTGTACCGTACGTATCACTTAAGCTAGCATTCCATAGGTGTGGTATGCGGATACGGCGTCCGGTATGCGGCATCCGGCAGCAGTACCGTGCGGCATCCGACATGCGTAATGTTGCATTCCATATATACGGAATTGCGTGCGTTTTCATCATTTGCATACGCTATGGAACTGTGGCAAAAGCTGAGAGATGACACTATTTTCATTTGCAAAATCGCTGAAACAGTTAAAAAAGATAAGAACAAAAAAAAACCACCTTTCACTCCACGAATAGGCCTAATGACCATATTTACATGTGTTCCAAATCCTGCGATCGCTATGTTTCCATTCATTGTAGTTTCAAATAGGCCTACATTTAAGTAAAAGCACAGATTCATTATGATAATTTGCAGATATACATGTAGATGGTTGCAAGTAACGATAAATAACGAGATAGAACTTATGTTACCACAGCATTACAGTCATGTAGGTTCACATGTTTGTGGTTCCGAAAAAAAAAAAATTTCTTTAGGTTAATTCTGACTTTTGGGGCTATTTTTTTTTACCATAGATCTCTTTCAAAATTTGACAGTTTGTTGCTATCGACTTTAGCGACCAAAATTTGACATTTGAAGAAATTTGACCGTTTGGTTCATGGAATATTATATTTTACAGTATGTCATTTGAACAAACCAACATAGATATAGTTTGTGCACTCTTCAACCGTTGGTTTCGACTCCACACTATTCCGTGCACAATGTTGTGACAGGATTCTCTTCAAAACGGCTATAGGACTTATGTTATATCATTTATTATTGGGACAGGGAAAGACAGGGGCACAGTCTCTCTGAAGAGGGGGCATAAAGACATCATTTTGTCTGAAGGGGGGGGAGGGGGGTACTTGCCCCCTGTGCCCCCCCCCCCCCCTATATACGCCTATGCTGTACATTGTGTAAAAGATTGGGTTATATTATAGGGTTATTCCACAATGTGGGTTTTTATATGTTGTTGACCATATGCAATGCCTGGCTCACAAGGACGGCGGATGATGTTTGTTCATGCAATTGTGGTTGCTGGTTGTTATGTTGATATTATGTTGATAACTGTTATGATATTGTGATGTATAATTTTGGTAGACGTCGGCATCATGGCAGGAGTTACTACGAACTGGTCGAGTGGGGTAAATCACTGTGTTCTGCTGCATGGAATAGATTATATCTAGGCCTAAATTTTCATCCATCATGCTCTGATGTAGTTCCAACGAAACTGGGTGACTGACTAAGCTTTGATAATATTGAGATGGCGAATTTTGCGATGTGGCACATTTAGGGCAGGGCGGGATCAAACAAGGGCAGATGGGTCATAGATCTAGATGAGATAAGACTTATCATGACATGATTGACTGAGAGACTCAAGACAAGTAAAAAAGACTCAAGTCAAGAGTGACACCCGTGACCCGGCAAGCGCAAACAGCAAGTGACAAACAGTCACATGATGTATATCAGCTGTTCATTGACAGTAAGATTTCTCCTTCACCACACAAACAAGAACGAAACCTGGAGAGTATCAAAATATGAATTTTACCAGTTGTGGACTTGTAAACGTGAACAAATTAAGTAGGCCTCCGAAACACCGAGACGAGGGAGTTTTGCTGTTGACCCGTCCTTGACATTTTGTGGGCGATCTCATTCTGAAAGGTCGTAGGTGGGTTCGCCTTGGGAAATTTGACACAGTTTTGCAGATACCGTTGGCACCTTGCTATTGCATCATATAATTCATGAAATTATAGATAGACAAGGGAATGCATCATAGTTTCTCATTATTCCATCTGATAGTATCGCAATTGTAATATACGTTCGAACTAGGTATATACAAATACCCCCACCAATAATTCATAATGAAACCACCCATCCAACTTCCGTTCAAATTGTACCGAATGGCACCGTGCGGGATTTGCGTTTATTTACTACACGGTGTTGAATAAATTCCTCGTAGGTAGAACCAGGCTGTTATGGTATGAACAAACAATATCGTCTTCCCTGAGGGGCGAAGACAGGAACGGAAAGCATCTCTTGTTAAACTGAACTGTGCCTCTTCGACAAAAATTGGAAGGTTGAGTCTGCTCTAACTGGAAATGTTAGATATTCATAGGCTACTGACATTCTTGGTCAGAGATGGCTCATGATTTCAATACTTCCTAAATCCAACGAATTAACTGTTCTGAAGCTGGTCTATGAGTCCCTGCTCTGGCAACATATAGCCTACTGTCATTAACACGAATGTGTCTAGCTATCATACAATATATGGGTTTGAGCGGTGTATATATATTTCATCTGGGGATATGGTGATGTAATTGAAATCACAGGACGCTGACAATCATCATGATCGGTGATCGATACTAATTTCTCTCCAAGAACTATTAGACCAATAATATGTTTCAACAGTGTTGAAATCTTCATGTACACACTTTGGACAAACATGTAGAAGGTGTCACCCACAGCATTATGAAACAAACCACAGTGCTTTTTAAACTCATCTGACCTGGGTACAAAAATGAACAAAAAACCTATTCCTCTACTAGTGTTGATGAACCAATATCTGACGTTGTTGCTGAGGAAAGTTGAACATATCTGAACACATTCTTCATTGTTTAGTAACTCTGTTCCGTTGTCCATTTATTTTGAGGAAATGACCAGAGCGTAAACATGTCCTCTGTCCAGTGTGAGTACAATAGTGTAGCCTGTACAGTAATGACACCTGAATCGAATCTGAGTCTGGTGTTCGGTATTTAGGTGTAGAATTAGGATTTCGATCCAAATATGATCGGTACGATTATGGTTCACAAAGTTTTCATAAGTCAATGCCAGAGTTTCATATCTAAAATTTGAGGGTTTGTCGATGTTTACATAGGCAAGTTGTTAGTTTCTGCATTAGTTCAGTGCCATTTGGATTATACTGGTTATTCATCGTTTCCTGATCTTCCTGAATCGCAAAAAAAGTATGTCAGAATAAACTATATCGCATAACCATTAACAGTGTTAAAAAAAATTGGTTATGAATTGCAGAACTCACTTTGATGTAAACCATTCTCAATCTCTTAACAGCTGATTGTCGAGTACAAAGTTGAAGTACTAGTAACATGCAAATATGATGTGAGCTTATATGAAAGATCTCTTTGATCTGAGCAAAACGGTATGTCAATATCACTATCCGTTCAAAAGTTACAGCCATTTGAAACTGCCGGCACTACATTACAGAAAAGTTTCAGCAACTGATTAATATGCAAATTAGTACCACAAATAGTCAATATCCACAAAAATTGTACTGTTGCTATGGTTACCAGTTTTTCCCTAGAGCCTTAGTTACCCATGGTTGCGATGGCTGTTAACTGCCAAGTCAAGCTATCTACAGACATTCTGTCGATTATCTATGAATGAAATTAATAAAGTGCTCAAGTCGGCACCGTTTTTATTTGTGCATAGCCTATTCTAAGTGGGTTTCTGGCCCTAGAAACCATGGTTGCTAAGGGTTATACCAGCTCACTGGATGCCTTGACAACAACTTAAAAAGTGAAAACACTGATTATTCATATTAAACACTGAATGGAATAAGTATTCATGAATCATCATAACACTAAATGAATGAATAATATGGGAGAGACGTGTAATATGAACCACTTAAGACCTTTAGTCACTTTCCAGCAAGGCTTCTCGAGAATCCGATATATCTTACACATGTGTGAATTGTATAATTTATACTTTGTATGTGGCGCTGTATAAAAATGATGTCACACAGGAACAGACACCCTAACGAAAGATGTAAAATAAGCATACAAGTGGTCCATATTACACGCTCTTTGTGTAATATGGACCACCCTGTAATAAAAAAAGGACCACGGCCCGTTTAATTTGTTTTCGAACGAATTCAATGCATAATCATAGCCAACCGTCGAAATGCTACGTTTAGTGTTTTGTAGCAAGAAATCACAACCTAACCCTCGATATAAACAATGGGATGACCACCCGATAATATTTACAATTGAAAAATAACATCAATTTCAGCGATTTTCATTCAAACTTCATTCCATATACCCTGCTTTCTGTGACGTTGCTCTCATCAATGACAGGTCACAAATAATGAGCGTCATAATTACGTCAATCACCTTTGAGATGGATGTCATCCTGCTGCTACAACCCGGGGTGTTCCATATTATACACTGGTCAATATTACACGTCTCTCCCCTACATATTAAAGTACCTAATTAAAACAGCTTCCCCCGATGACGTCATGAATATCTCATTTGCATACTAATTAGGCTAATGATTTTGAAAAAGCAACTTTGCCGATTTCAGTCTTCAAAGTGCTGTAACTTTTGAACGGATTGTGATAATTGCGTGCCGTAAAGACCATTTTGCTCGAATTAAATGAGATCTTACATATAAGCTCACATCATATTTGCACTTTACTAGTACTTTAAGTTTCTTCAACTTTGTCTTGTACCAAAAATGGTATCTGGAATTTAATTTCAAATTCACATTTATTTATACAACCATTTTGACTTTTTTCAAATAACAATTTATTTCATTCATGGTTTCATCGAACAGTTGTTGAACATTCTTAGGTAGAGATTTTCCTTGAGTTTTACATAATCATCAGCCTGTTTCAGATTTACAAAATCATGAAATTTAAGACAATTAAGTCTTAAAGTTGGAATCAATTTTAAAATCAGCCAAATTTAGCATTCTTGTTTGTCACGCAAACTTGAAAGGACATCTCGAGATAGTCGGGAATATACAGGAAATATGCACAGTTCGACAACAGATACTTAGAAAATTGCCGCTAATCGTGCATGAAAACAGTGGATAGAGAATGATCGGCCTGCCTACATTGCCGGTTGCTACAGTATCTAGACAAATACCAATGACGTCACGAGACTGTGTGTAGAACTCGCCCTCAAGGCGGGCCGCTTTGTGGACAAATTTGGTGCGAAATTGACTGGCCCGATTTTGAATCTTGATTTGGCAGCTCAATTTAGGCACGTAATACACGATTTCAGGCCTGAATTTTTACAGTTTCTCATTCTATAGACAAAACAAAACTACTGCAGAATAAATACATTTTGTCAATTCTAAAAGTGATTATAGCTTTAAAAACTGGGTCTGTGTGAGACCTATATGTTGTTTCACCAGGAAAAGCTCCCACGTATATGTGTAGAAATCTAGTCCAGGTGAATATTGCTCTATCTCACAATACTCGATCCAGTGATCCAGTGAGGCCGTGCAATATCTGGGCAGTATGCAACATATATTGGTTATACTTTTTTGTATTTATATTTTATACATGGTGTTGAATAAATGAACCTTGAACAGTTTAAAAAGACATACTGTACTCATGTCAAATTAGAGAAAAATTTGGAAAAAGAATGGATTCCGAGCGAAGCACCAAAAAGTGGAATTTGGGTCTTTTTGGCATACATTGCGGGTTTTGTGAGCGATTCAATGCAGTGCATTTCATCTTCATACCTAGCTTTTCCATGATAATCAGTTCCGTGCATTTATTTTCACGTTACTGTAATCATCAGTACACGTTACGGTAATCAACAAGGGTTTTGAATATTAGAACAACTTAACGTGAACAATACAATATATTTTGTAATTGGCGGCAGAAGCAACATCATGGACCGTATAGGCCTCACTCGCCTAGTTCTGATACCATCAGAGAATCCTGATTTAGATGAACTTAGATTCGAATCGCATCATCTTCGGCCATTTTGACGACTACCGTAATGTACGTTACGATAATCGACGGTAATCGGGGTATCTACAGTGAATATATGATGCATCTTTCGGTGAACTCAAACTTCAGATTCATCTATTAACGTAGTCCGCTACAAACATTGAGGTAACGAAGAGTCACAATTTGAAAGTCATTTCTTGAATATTATCTCTTCAAAATGACCTATTTTAATAGAGTGATTGATCTCCATCCTAATAATGAAAAGAAAATAGGGGGTCACCGTGCTCGTTTCTTCTACATATTCGATCAAAATCACAAACAATTACCTAAAATGACATAAATTATGGCAATTTTCTGCATTTTTTTTGTCCATATTCACATCTTGCATCGTGTTTTCCATGCGAACGGATACGGTGACCCCCTATTTTCTTTTCAGTTTTAGGATGCTGAACATTTACTCTGTAAAATATGTAAATTTGAAGCTCTGGATTACGTTGATACAGTTATTTATTTAAAAAAAACTATTTGAGCTTTCCCCTCACTGTCTGGAGCGGACTACCTTAAGTGCATGTGGATAATAGCTTAGCTTTGTAGTTTGGGCATGTAGGCCCTATGATATCGTGTATTCTTTCGGTGCAGCAGACATGTAGAAGAATTGTGGGTTTGGTGGTAAAAGCACCAAAATTGGTACAAATCAGGCTGAGTACATGTATATTGATTTTAGCTACAATACCAAACCAGATTTTGCCCGAACCCAGAAATATGACTAAAAATCCAAAGTGACCTCCATCGCTCGTATCAAAATATGGAAATGGTCATAACTTTCTTAATATTTGACATACTGTAGAATATTTATGACTGTTATGGCCCGAAACCCGCCCCTGACACATTCTCCCACTCGACATACACGGCACAGATTCATCACATGACTTCATACTTACTTACCTTACGTCACCGGGCATGCACCGTCCTCGCACCACATCTACATGTAAACAACACTGCTCACGTTATCACTTCCTACAATCCCACCAATCACCACATTCCCAGACACATGACTCCGCCCACACAGACATATCATCACTTTCCCGCCATTTCACATGAACACCTGCCACATTACGCGGGAAATCCCACACACATCATAGACTTAGCCCCGCGCTTTCCCACGGACATTGTAGTAGTTGAGAAATCTGTTGAAGAGAGAAGTTGTATTGGGAGGTACTAAGCCAAAAGATTGTGATTAGAGGATATCAAATTTATACAGGACTATTAATACTTCGGACTATTGTGGGGATTACGATTGAATGTGAGAGTGATCGTACATCGGACTTAATCATCCAAATAAACATCGGATATTGTTGAAACTGACGTCGGACTTCCTGTTGGTGTGTTCACGCACAACATACATCGTACTATTCGATCAGTGGGCGTAATAGCCGCCCGAAGAACTCCGCTATTCCGTCACATTGGTGCCGTGACCAGGATAGCGAAGGCCAGTTCTCGGCTTACGAACTATCCCGACGTACGAACTTTTGATGAATACCCGATCTACGACTCGGAACCCGATCGGACCAAGCCCGGAAGATGAGGTGACGATGAATCCGGTCCCAGCGAACCAGCGAACTGCACGACCAAGGTCAAACGAACTGTACGAACTATCGTCGGCGGCATCCGTAGAGTACATGCCGGACTGGATGCGAGCCGATAGTAACCTCGAAGAACTGTTGGACGGTGACCCGTACCAGCCGTCGCGCACGGTGACAGAAATCCTTGACGCGCATGCGCGGTCATACCATGCGACACCTGCCGGACCGCCAAGGACGCGACCAAGCGACGGAAGTGAAACGGACTATGCGCGCTTCCAGCGCCAACCCAATACCGACCCGCTACCTAAGTCGGTGAGTGTACGACCAACGAACTATGACAATTCCATGTTAACGCACCCGCCGAGTCGGTCGCGTGTCCAACAATGGTCGCATGAATCGGATACGCGTGCTGAACTGTATCCGCGACACGACAATGTAATGTCGCGCCCATCGGTAACGATCCACACACTGACGCGACCCGACCGAACCCCGCCGGTGTACTCCAGAGTGCCGGCCGACCCAGTTGTCACGGGAGAGCTGCCGGATGTCCACCTGCCGAACCGGAGAAGAGCCGCCACCGAGAGTACCCCCGCGGCCGACCCCAGGTTCAACGCCGCCCAGACGAACGACCCGCCGACACGATTCCACGTACCCGCGCCGAGATCGGAGGTCCGATACGCCAGCGACACCATTGATCGCCGACCGCGCAACATCGGAGTACCGATCTCCGACACCAGCGAAAACACGCACCCCGCGCATCTGCAGCCACCGGTAGTCAACATCGGACCATCGCACGGCGAACCGTCGCTACCAGCGGAACATTCCGCCTCACACGGCTACGTGCCCAACCATGGAAATGCGGTGCCCATGCACAATCATGGGGGAGTAGCAGTATCGAACTATGGAAATGCGGTGCCCATGCACAATCATGGGGGAGTAGCTGTACCAAACCATGGAGTACCAGCGTACGGTGTTGCCGCGTACAATCACGGAATAGTGCCCAATTTGGGAATTGTGCCGCAAAACCCTGGAGTAGCAGTTCCAAGTGTGTACGCTCCTGGTTCGGGATATCAGTTCCCGCAAATGCCACACCCAACTCCGTCATACCGAATGCCGGAAATGTCGCCGCCATACGGACCGGTCTCCCAAACCGCGCCGTTGTCAAATCACGCTGGCTACCCGCCCGCACCCGACGCCACGCCATACGTCGTACTGGTCACCACGACCAGGCGAGCCACGTTTAAGGAGGGCAATCTAAATCAGTACCTCCGCAGCTTCGAACAGTTTACGGCTGCATTCACGTACACGGACCTGAACAAAACTACGACATTCCGTAGTACGTTACGCGGACGAGCGGAAGCAATCGCTCTGAACATTCCGTTCAACACGCCTTGGGATGAATTCAGGCGTCGTCTCCTGGAAGGATGGGAACCCGCCGCCCGCCGGCAATCGAAACGAGACGACTTCCCGTTCTTGAAGCGTGAACGGAAAGAAGATGCCGAACATTTCCTTGAACGGCTACAAGCCATAGCAGAACAGGTGTTCGATGACGTCACACCTGAGTTTCTCCAACGAACTGTTATTTCGCAATTTGTCAATGGTCAGCCTGACCATATTGCGGATAGACTTTGTGTAATGACATTTACTTCGTACAGCGACGCACTCACGGCTGTACTGAAAGCGGAGAGTCGCCAGCAGCGGACCAAGAGAGATCGGCCCCACGGTACCCGTCGAGCGGACGCCACCTACCACGGGTATGCCGACGACACGGAAGCGAACGACGAACTTTCATGTGCGATCGGACAGTTGCACCATTGGGATACATTGACTTCCGATCAGATCGCTGCGTACTACGACCCTGCAGATAGCGACACGACCGGACTGCAAGGGTGTGAAGAACATTCCGTCCCTTCCTGCTCTCGCGAATGGGTCGCGGAAGCGTTCCGGTGTGTTGTTAGTGATGAGTGCGGACAATGCGGTGAGGACGCACTATATGCTGTTCTACGGGCTATCGCTCAGGCTCGTGGCGACCGTCCTACGCTTCAAGGCTGAACTGAAATATGTTTCTTCTGCAAGAAACCGGGACACAGGTGGATACGGTGTTACCGTTTGAAGGACATATTGGTACGAAACGGAATGAAACCGTTCCCGCCACGCCCTGGCGCAAATCGGAATAACGGACAGATCGGTATACCGAACTCGAACTCTCAGCCAATGGCTACGACACCACCGGCTCAGCCACCACCACAGGCCAGGCCGTCAAACTAAGGGAGGAAGGAACTGTGGAGCAAGAACCTTCCGTTAAACCGAGCTACGCTCAAAGCTCCAAACCAGTGGTTGTGTCCACAGCTACGAACACGACGCCAACCAAGCTGGCGCCAACACCACGGGCCCTTCCGCTCCGCGAAGGGGTGTGCGCCAAGTGTGCTTCGTCGACTTCTGGTACGGAATCGCTCCACGAAGGGGTGTCGGAACCATTGCCACGCAGGCCATCACGGACTAATCGTCACGAAGGGGTGTCGACACGCACCACCGGCGATACTGGAACGGACTCTATGTCTGAAATAGAATGGGTGTCGGATGATGGAGGCTTTTACGCTTTCCCATCGGGACCTGAAACCAAGACGGGAAGACTGAAACTTCCACTCCTACTGCCTGAGGAGGACCTCGATGGACCGATTGTTATCAGTCGCAGTCTGGCCGCCCATGAGTGCTGGAAATTGCCAGTGCATGTTGGAGAACGAACTTTCAAAGCAGTAATGGACTCAGGAGCACAGGTTTCCCTGCTCCGAAAGGACATGATGCGACACGTGCCTGTCGAACAGCGCACTTTACGCCCGACCATGGCGACCATTCGGGATGTCAATGGAGACTCCAGCCCGATCGACGGACTTCTAGACCTTACGATTAGGGTCGGAACGAAAGAAATGACAGTAACATTTTGTGTAGCAGCGATTCATGATGAAATGATTTTGGGCATGAATTTCTTCCGACAAACGAAAGCCATCGTTAATTACGGTGATGGAACTGTCGAAATTAATAAAGAGATCCTGTTTGCATACAAGGACTTCGAAGCTAATGTTGTACGCATGGCTGTACGTCGAGCCGTTACGGTACCGCCACGCAGCGAGGCCGTAGTCGAACTTGTACCGACCTCAAAGGTCAGGGTGCGCCAACACCCTCGGCTCATTCAGCCCATGACGAACTTTCCGGAGGAAACAGACTTGATTATGGGTCGCACGTTGACCTCATTGAACCGGAAGTGTGTTAAGGTGACTGTGGTGAACCCCGCGGATACGGGCGTAACTCTGACTCGCTCGGATCCAATAGCCATAGCGAGCCCAGTTGACAGTATTGTGGGCGCTCTGCCGAAGTCAGGAGAGGAACCGGAAGTTCCCCACACGAACGTTAATCATTACGAAGACCTTCCGCTACACCTACGGGAGATGGTGGACCGTGCCGGACTAGCACCTGAACAGCAACGGTGCTGTGCCAATTTGGTATATCGGTATAGAGACACTTTCATGTGCCCCGAAGGACAGCTCGGACGAACGCATGTAGTGCAACATCGGATCGACACGGGTACAAGTGCCCCAATTCGTCAGCGACAACGTCGCGTACCCCAAGCGCAACAACACATCATAGATGAGGAAGTTGACAAAATGTTGCGACTCGGATGTATCGAACCTTCGGAATCACCATGGAGTTCACAAGTGGTGTTGGTACGAAAGAAAAACGGACAGGTACGATTCTGTGTGGACTATCGTCTGCTCAATGACGTAACACGGAAAGATTCGTACCCTCTTCCGAACATTCAAGACACGCATGACGCACTCGCTGGAGCGAACTACTTCTCGGCCTTAGATCTCGCCTCGGGATATTGGCAGGTCGAAGTGGACCCGACGGACCGACCCAAGACGGCCTTCGCCACCCGGAAAGGCCTATACCAATTCAGGGTTATGCCGTTCGGACTGAGCAACGCGCCAGCGACTTTCGAACGTCTCATGGAGACCATCTTACGTGGATATCTGTGGACCAGATGTATGTGCTATCTGGATGACGTGATAGCATACGGACGCACTTTTGATCAGGCGCTTGCCAATCTGGAAGCGGTCCTCGATCGGATACGAACTGCCGGGTTACGCTTACAACCCAAAAAGTGCGAACTCTTTCAACGCGAAATCCTGTATCTGGGATTTATCGTCAGTGGACAAGGAATCAGGGTGGATCCGAACAAGGTCAAGGCTATTAGGGAATGGCCGACTCCCTGTGAGATTACAGACGTACGAGCTTTCCTGGGGTTTGCAAATTACCACAGGAGGTTCATAAAAGACTATGCCGAAATTGCTGAAACTCTGGTGGCACTCACTCGGGGTGAATGTCGCTTCACGTGGGGATCGCCCCAACGGAATGCCTTTAGGAGGCTCCAGAACGCACTTATCAAGGCCCCCAAGCTCGCCCATCCATCACAGGATGCGGACGATTATTTCATTCTTGATACCGACGCCAGCGGCTACGCCATCGGAGGCGCGCTTTCACAGCGTGTCAATGGAAAGGAAATCCCGATCGGCTTTGCAAGCAAGACGCTGTCCCGCACGCAACGGAATTATTGTACGACCTATAGAGAACTGTTGGCTGTCGTTGAAATGATTCAGCATTACCGACATTATTTGTGGGGACGCAGATTCCTGTTACGAACACCGTCCTGGAAAGCTCCACGGAAATGCTGACGGACTTTCCCGCTGCCATAGTTGCAAACATTCGGACTGCCCTGGACGCTTAGTCGTTCCACCCACGGACCCGGAAACCAGTTCTGGAGAACTTCCCGTCAGACGGATTACGGTGGTTCCTGTTGGACCCGAGAAAGACCTCCTGGACAGTGATACCATGACATCACCGGTCTTGTCTCGGATGATCTCAATACGCCAAGCTGCACGTGTGCGAGCATTGGATGTGAAATTGAACGGACAAGAATGGTTGTCGGACTATTCAACAGCGGACATTGTTGCCGCTCAGCAAGTCGACCCGAGTGTCGGAGTCGTACGACAGTGGGTATTGAACGGAACGAAACCCACGTCAAAGGAAGTCGCCCGCTACGGTGAGGAAGTGAAAACTTTGGTTTCACGATGGACTTTGTTAGCGCTACAGGATGGAGTCCTCATACGTACTACCAAGCCGGACCCAGCTGGTCGGACTGTTGTGCAAACTGTGTTACCAGCGGCATTACGAACGGTGGTTCTACACCAACTCCACGACCTCAAGGTCGTAGGCCACCTCGGAATACAACGGACTGTTGAGAGAGTAAAGCGCCGGTTTTACTGGCCAGGTCTCGCCTTGGATGTTGCCCGCTGGTGCGCCCGCTGCCCGCAGTGTGTGTCACGAAAAGGAAAACCAGCGCCCAAGAAATCGCCTCTAACGCAACTACCAACTGGGGCGCCATTTGATCGTATTGCCATGGATATCTTAGATACCCATAAAGTTACCGGACGAGGTCACAGGTACATTCTTGTCATATCGGACTACTTTTCAAAGTACACGGACGCATTCCCGCTCCGCCGCCATACGGCCAAAAATGTCGCCGATGTTTTGGTGAATCGTTGGATCGTGTACCACGGGGTACCGAAAGCCATACACAGCGACCAAGGAACGGAATTTGAGTCGTCGTTATTTCGGAGTGTTGTACGCCTTCTGGGCGCCAAGAAAATTCGGACCACGCCCTACCGCCCACAAAGTGACGGTCAAGTCGAACGATTCAATCGGACTTTGTTGAATATGTTGAGTGCATTCGTCAGTGATCGTGGGAATGACTGGGATCTGCACTTACCATATGTACTCATGGCGTACCGCACCTCGGTGCACTCTTCTACCGGGTGTACACCACACCTGATGGTATACGGACATGAATGCAATTTGCCTGTTGACTTGATGTTTCCTTCGTATGACCCAGAACCGCTACCTCCATGCGGACCTGAATACGTCGAGTATCTCCGAACTGCCATCAGAGCTGCCCATGGGTTTGCACAAGACCACCTACAAAAAGCTGCAACCCGCCAAAAAATGGGGTATGACGCACACGCGAAATCTCGCCCTCAGTTCCAGCCGGGAGAGTTGGTACGGTACTACTACCTGCCCCTCACTCAGAACAACAAATTCGCCCGACCCTGGACCGGACCCTGGAGAGTCCTGGAACGCGTAACTGAGGTAGACTATCGAATTGCTCTAGTCTCCAATCCACGAAATACTAGAGTCGTCCATCTGGACGTCATTAAACCATACGAAGGCGACGCACAGTTGTTGAACCTTCAACCTCAAGTCGTATCGCCACCTGAGTCGTCAAGTAGCACAGACTCCAAGACCGAACCATTGAACGATCCCTTGGAGCTCCTCAAGGAATTCCTCTACCCTTGGGACGTCACAGTACAAGACAAGTCGTCAGATACAGATCGGACTACCGAGGCTGATACTTCGTCATCACCCGCCAGTCGGAGAAGTCCCGCAATCGGACCGCGACGCCGTCGCCAGAAGCGAAAATCGCGCAAGTCGACCTCTAGCGCTTCACAGCGAGCGCCAAAACCCCGCGGACCCAAACCCGCGATTGCTACGGACTCTTCCACAAGCGAGGCTACGCCCCAGCCTGCTCCGTACCATCGACCCAGAAGCACGATTCGCCGCCCAGCCCGGTTCAGATAACCACGGCTGTGCCAAGGGACTGATCTCTATGATGATGAATGAATGCCTGTCTATTGGACCATAATGTCATATCACCCCAAAATATATTTATAATATAATAATATTATGTACATATTCATTTCAATAACCATTTTCATGTACTGATGTCAGTGAGGCAATTTTCATATATAATATTGATATGGCGTTATAATATTGATGCTGGTTACGATACTATAATGTGGTATATGTGTGTTATGCATTGCATATAACTTCGTACTTCTCCATACCATCTCGCGCCTGTTGCGCACTACCTAAATATTGCATGACTAACAATTCCACCCATGTGTCAGCCGTCATGTCCTGCCGTGAGTAAGATCACTTTGTCGCGGACGAGGTGAGAGGATAGCCGTCTTCCGAGCAAGCGTCTGATAAGAGCCTCTGCTCCCCCTACGCACAATTCAGGGGAATGCCCTCAGGAGCAGAATTCAGCTATGAACCAACCTCTGCATTCCAATGCGCGATCTGTCATCACATTCATTAAAAAATTATGCAACGCGCCACGGCAGGGCCGCCCAGATCACCCCATCACCCCTCATGATAATATCAGCGGTTCCATTATCTACGGCACAAGATGACAATGAACGGACTGAGCAAACTTCTGTGAGCTTGGTATTTATACCTCAGCATACGTACGGACAGTGATCATCTGTTATAAACAAGTTGGTCAAAAGTTTATTGTGTGCTAATTGTGTAGATAAGGAACGGACTAATTGTAGGAGTTCACACGGAAAAGCATGAAGCACGAATAAACACTGAAGCCGCCCGCGGCACCCCCATAAACATTCCCAGTTAACTTCAATAGAGAGTGGAAGCACGCAAAAGGTGCAGTAATTTTGACTGTATGCTAGACGGACAGTGAAATGATTGGATTGCGTTATCCAGAAGTTTGTGTCGGACTATGGGAAAATAGAGCAGCTGTGTGCTAACCTACTGCCCCGCCTGACTGGTGTGATGAACCAGAGCTTTGATGTACACGCGTTGCCTAGGTGATGGACCGCCCCCTCTTCGCACGACTGAGAGCCGAGATGGATCAAGCGAACGTAAAAAGACGTATAAAGACAATAGACAGAGCGCACCCCCCCGATTGTGGAAAACCGCAAAAGACACTGTCAGCACTTTGTGTGTGTACGGATGCCAGATAAGCAGGAAAGTTTTAGAAGTGGGTCATTCTGGCTGCGGACACTGGAGAGTTAACATCTAGTGGAAAAGTGTTGAATATTAACAGTGTTCTTATAAGACAATTGACTATATCTTGTGGATATTTCGTACGGCAATTGCACGGACTTTTGCCTAGTATTTCACGGACTGTGTGAATAATCCTGATACGCACCTTGTATTAGGATAAAAGTCGGACTAGTGAGTGTGGGCTCACGCCAGTGAGCAAAATTCGAACTATGTCGTCTTCCGACAAGGAAAGGGACAAGCCACCGGACAAGAAGACGGCATCTGATGCCGATAATAACGAACTGCCACTTGCCGTGAGGATAGTGGAGGCTGGGGATGAGCCGGAACATCCTATCGTACTTGGAGAATCGGCGACAGCCGACAGCGCACCGGGAACAGTTTCCCCTACTTCGGACCTGATCACGATATCAGATACAGAAACGGCCTCTGGGGCCGAAACGGACATTCGGAAGAAAGTGATGGCGAAACTCGTTCAACGTGGAGAGCGTCATACGCCGAGTCCATCATCGGACTCTATGTCGGACTTGAGTGCGCCTGACTTCCAGCGCCTGGAAGAAGGCGGGAAAATTGTTGAACAAGCCATGGCTGCTAGAGACGCAGCTAAAGCCACGGCTAGTGTTACTTCGGACTCCGGACCAAAACAAATGATGGCTACTCCGCCAGTGACAGCCACACGACCGACCGCCGTGTCGGCTACTTCGCCTGTTTCAGCCAAACCGGCCAAACCCGTACGACCTCTCGCGTTGCTCCCGCACGCGACGACATCGCGAGGATATTCCTCGGCATATACGGACTTATTCCGGACTCAGGGAAATCATGAGTCGCGGGATCTACGACAACGGACTTATCGCCGTCAAGTTGACGAGTTGATGGAGCTCGTACCTCGTCCTCCCACACCCCACGGGACGAGTCCAATCGACTGGAACGCGGTTCCACTCTATGACCGGAACCGGCACGCAGGATATGGACATGTCCATGATTTTTCTGTACCGTCGACACTGACAGAGAGTCAGTACTTGACTCTGATGCCGCTACGCCTCGGAACAGGAGGATTCGACTGCCCCTTCTGTACCAGTGAGGAGGAGTCGGAACGTGAACGGACCTGGCCCACGGTGCCTCGCCGGGCCCCACTTCGGACCCCACAGGAGCTGGATGCTCATGTTCTGGCGTATCATATGCCATTTGTACGTTTCTTTGTGTGCCCCGCACGGGACGGGTACATGACCCTAACGCTTTCGGACATGATACAACATATCTCGATGCCCACGGCGAGTCACACGGACCGATTCCCCATTTTCCAACGGGGATCACTAATGGCCACCGAGAATATGGTAACTCGTTTCGCCAAGCGATGTGGGGTTGACATGCAACCCAATCCGAACTATCGGCCACCACGCGTACCATCGCACGTACCCATCTTCCGACGGACGCCGGAATCGGTACTCACTTTCGGCATCTGGGCGATGGCGCCCGCGGTGATGTCACAGTACCCGCCGAATACCGCACCGGAGGTCCAACTGGTACTGGATCGTATCGAGTTTGCCCAACTGAAAACGAGGGCCGACGAAGCCAAGGTCGAACGGATGGTACGGGACATCCAACTGATTAATCGTCACGTCCGCTACCGGAAGCCTGGGGCTTTCTATTTTGACCGCCCTGTTGTATATCGGACCTCGGCCATGAAGGCCGCTGAATCTCGGACCTCGGCCATGAAGACCGCCGAACCTCGGACCTCGGCTTCGCCAGCCACAGGAGTTTCAACTCCCGCACGGAGTTCGCCCTCGGGGGCGATACCCAAGAGTCGGAGTGTTGAGAGGCCTACAGCGCCTAAAGTTACGGACTATAGAGTTCGGGAGGGACTTGTGCCACCCCCGGACGAATATCCGCCCCTGCCAAGTCGACCTACGGTCGAGACAGACGCGGCTGAATCCTCGGACTCAGTTAAAACTTCGGACCCAGCCGAACCTATGGAAACGGCTAAGACTACGGACTCTGTGGATAGAGAGCCTTCCCCCAAGACAGCTTTTCAAGCCCCAACTACGGACACTGAGTCGCCGATGGAGTGCGACCAGCCGCCACCACTTCGGACTATCGAGGATGAACCAGAACCTTGACAACGTCGGACACCCGACAGCAGGCTGGACTCTCCCATGGAGCCGTCTCGCGGCCTGATCACTTTCGGACCACCTCCTCCGTACCTGGATTATGAGGAGGAGTTGTTGCCCCCAACGACCACCTTGGTTACACGAGCCAACGACCCGGACAGGCCTCGGTTAAGGATGGAAGTCCTGGAGGACCAGGATCCATTACCTCGCGACCTGGAGGTCAATTTCGGACTTCACGGATCTGGTGAGTTCGGTGCGGACTACCAGCTACTTCGCCAACACGGGCAAAGGTTGCTCGAACGGACTTTACCCGGACTACAAGTCCTCCCCGGAATTAACCCGGATTTCGCCGAACTCTACCAGGACGACAACACACGTCGTCTTCCTGCCGGACTCGGACCGCATCAGTCGTACTGGATGGAGCAAATCACCCAGGCTGCAACGGACGCGGACCCTCTACTACTAGCGGAAGATGCCGAGCATCACCTCCCGTCGTTGGCACTGGCCAGCGCGGACGATCTGGCGCTTCAACATCTGCGAGCTATCCGCCGCGGATACGTACTCGCCATGGACGCGCACATCCGCCAGGCGGAGTATAACGCCATGTCTCTAGGATTCGGGATGGGATCGCTACACGAGCGACAGACCCCGACAGCCCCGCACCCTCTCCTGGAGGAGAATCGACGACTCCGGGAGGAACTCCGTACTGCGGAGCGAAATAATTCGGACCTACGAGAAGAGGTACAGGAGCTTAGAGCTCGCCTCTCTACTACTTCGTCTTCGTCTTCGTCGCCGGAACCTCAGGGAATCCCTGACGAACTTTGGACGACGATTGTGGCGGTTCTACCGCACTTGCCGGCCGACGACCAGAGGCGGCTGATGCAACAGGCATCGCCAGCCGCCCGGCCTCCCGCGTCACGGAGACGCGACCGTCAGTCGGACTAGGCTACGTACCTCAGGTCACAGCACCAGGATAGCTGTGGCCTGCAAATGTCGTACTAATCATACCATATGATATATATGTGTGTAATTCGAACCAATTAATCCTGGTCATTTTCAGGTGTTCCGGACTTTAAAATGATTCCGTTCTATTAGGGAACGTAGAGGAGTATTTTCACATTCCAATGATATAATATGTATATACATTGGTGATTCTTTTAACTGTGATTTATGTGTTGATTTATGTGTTTCATCGTCACTGTCGTTGTTTTAAATGTATTTGTCAAATGTGTTCATATCATCTTAGTGACTGTTCACTGACCGACTAATGACTTTATTTTGACAGTTAGAATTTTTATTGTATCCATTGCTTTATCATTGTCTCGCGCGGTGAATGTGTTTCCCTTTAGGACTTTTAGCTTATCATGTTTAGATTTTTGGACAGTTAGGTTTCGGGGAGGGTAAATTCCCAGGGGGTAATTTGACGAAGGGGTGTTTTGTAGAATATTTATGACTGTTATGGCCCGAAACCCGCCCCTGACACATTCTCCCACTCGACATACACGGCACAGATTCATCACATGACTTCATACTTACTTACCTTACGTCACCGGGCATGCACCGTCCTCGCACCACATCTACATGTAAACAACACTGCTCACGTTATCACTTCCTACAATCCCACCAATCACCACATTCCCAGACACATGACTCCGCCCACACAGACATGACATCACTTTCCCGCCATTTCACATGAACACCTGCCACATTACGCGGGAAATCCCACACACATCATAGACTTAGCCCCGCGCTTTCCCACGGACATTGTAGTAGTTGAGAAATCTGTTGAAGAGAGAAGTTGTATTGAGAGGTACTAAGCCAAAAGATTGTGATTAGAGGATATCAAATTTATACAGGACTATTAATACTTCGGACTATTGTGGGGATTACGATTGAATGTGAGAGTGATCGTACATCGGACTTAATCATCCAAATAAACATCGGATATTGTTGAAACTGACGTCGGACTTCCTGTTGGTGTGTTCACGCACAACATACATCGTACTATTCGATCAGTGGGCGTAATAGCCGCCCGAAGAACTCCGCTATTCCGTCACACATACAAAGACAAATGAGGTGTCCATTCTTATGTTTTGTGACATGGGGAAGCCAACTAGACACTCAGATTCTACATACAGTGACCCACAAGGTGCCAATTCTCCATATGACCCACCAAAACACAGAAGTTTAACTTCAGAATTCATAACTCAACCTATATGTATAGTCCTGGCAAACTGGTGGTCCACTTGGCAAGGGAATGTATTTCCATCTACAATCTGTCTTATGATATCTCCTGAAAACCATCTAATATACAACGTAATTAATTTGCATTTAATACAGGATGGCCGTGAAAATTTATTTTTTGCCCATTTCCCGGATCCGAGATGATATAGTCCACTTGTTTCAAAATGTGGAATATTTTTTTAAGAATGTTGATCAATGGACAAAAACTTTTACCGTTACCATGCTCATTCGTGTAAATCCAATAGAAATTCCTGGCTAATCTGGAGACAACGGAACAGATCAAATGCAGTAAAATTAAAGCCGAGAAATTAAAGCTTTCCAAACAACGTGTTTGCAGCAAAGGAATAAATTGATGAGATAAATCTTTTTAATGCCACATATATACAAAAATATCGTTCAAGAACCAACCAGTGAGAATGAACACCTGCAACCAACCAGTTGACAGTTCATAGGGTTTCGTTCTTATGTCGTCATCCTCAAGTGACAAGTCTGGCACTTTGGAGTTGGTTAAACTGGTAGCATGTCAAGCTTTGCACACATCTATGCACTGCATGGTATATTATATTTCCTGCGGGTTCACCTCCTCGGACTGCAGTCTTTTTTGCAGTGACACAAAATGACATTCAGTGGATTTGATGGGCCTGCTGGAAGGTCAATCTGTATTTGGAGACTTTGATGATATACCACCCACAGTCAGCTGGCCTCACGTTGTTGCGAGTTCCTGTCCTTTGCATTACCTGATAGGGAACACGAAGGCTGTGCATGGTACATACAGATGAATCATTTGTGGTCCCGATGCAGAGCTGTTCTTCGCTACCTTGTCACAAAACCTTTGATGGTGTCCGAAGTTGTCAATCCCTTCATCTTCAGCACCCCCGTACAATGATACCAAAGCTTCATCTCCTGTAATTTTTATGGCTTGCTTTGTTTGGTCCAAGGTGGTGAATATCTTCACTTGCTCACAAAAACTGTCATAGGTTTTTGGTTTCTTGGCTTCCAGTCTCCTCCCGATCCAAAGAGAGGGCAGGTTGTGTCACATCCTTGTATTGAGAGGATGAACACAGATGGTCGCATACATTTGGCCCGGCAACTCTCGACAATATATTGAATCATCCCTTCTGTGTTGGCTTGTTGGGTTTTGGTGCCATGAATAAGTCATGTACAATATCATCAAGTCTATTTCAAGCATAGTTCAGCATAATGGATCAGGGGAATAAACAAGTTGGTGCATTCCCTTGTCAGTGCTGTTTCCTACTATTCCCTGGAGCTGAAGACATTACTGTTTCAGTTATCAGTGTACTTGCATCGTGGAATACAACCAGCTACCCATGTGCTACTCCGGGAATATATATAGCACTGCTTGTTGCCTGAGCTGCTGTACATTCTCCCACAGTAATCAGTCTCTGATTCCATACTTGCTCTTCATGGTTGTTCTAGATGCAAGTGTCCTGGCTTGATCACCGTTTTTCTTCTCACTGACTTCCCAAACCATCGAGTTCAGAAATTTCTGACCAATTTCTCCTAATTTTTCTACATCGACTCCACCTCGAGCTGTTATCTTATATCAATATTGAACAATGGTATACATTGATTGTTAGTGAACAAATCCCTGTCTCTGAGATCAATGATGTCCAAAGAACCTCTGACATTGCCTTTGTCCTGTATCTGGAGTGTCCTTGTGTTGATCACTAGTTTCTAATGGTTACTGCTGAATTGACTGGATGGATGGTTACACAATCTGACTTGAACATAACGTTTAAACCCACATTAGTGTTGGGTCTTACACCTGACTCAAATCTGACATCAGAGCTCTTTACATTGATCTGGACCCGTGATCATTGAATCGGTGAACCGAACTAAAAGCTGTTGTACTCCGTCGTTTATCCAGGCCTCGAGGTTCCACATTTGATTTCAGTATCAGCAACTGAAGCTGATACTCATCTTCTGCCGTGTCAGTGCATTTCGATAAAGGAATAATCAACCAGTCGAGAAATGAGGCATACCTGAAAGATCCAGGCAACCAGCTACGCTTTATACAATAGCAGAGAGTTGGTTGCTGTATGACTGTCACGATGCAGATATACACTGATAGATCAACCAAAAGCTTGAAGGGACACAGTAATGTTTACACTGACTGGTTCTTGTTCGTCGTCATCCTGAAATGGACGCAGATGATCTCATGATACCAGAACCCAAGTAGTCAGCAGAGAAGAAACGACCCCGTTCCATGGAAAAGTCTCGAGAGTTGCTGGGACCAACAACATGTATGCGACCATTTGCTGTTCATCCGTTTAATCAATCAATCAACAACCTACCACCGTTTTGGATAAAGAAGGTTTTGGCAGAAACAAAGGAACAAAGAACACCACATCATCGTCTGTGAGCAAGCAAAAATATTCACCACTCTGATCCAGACACAAAAAGACATTGGGGGAGAAAGCATTGAAGGTATCATTGTTCGGAAGTACTGAAGATTGGGAGATTGCAGCTTGAAATACCAGTGGTTTTGTGACAAAGTCGCAGATAGCACTTCTGCATCAGAATTACAAATACTACATTTGTACTGCCTAGTGTTGCAGCAACACAGACGAGTACCATAGTGTTAACTGCCAACCGAAGCGACCGAGTATGACATTTCATCAATGGAAATGTCTTCAATTAGAGACCAACCGTTAAGAATACTCGTCAAATCTAATGGACATCATCTCATATGACTGCAGGAAGACTGAAGTCAAAGAGGTGTACAGGAAAAATAGCCCGTGCTACACATAGTTATGTAGAGAGTGACATGGTATAAGCTTTACCAGCTCAGAAGTGTCGCCTTGTCACTCGGTGATCACGATCACATAAGACCTGAACTCTTTCAACTGGTTCATTGCATATGTTCATTCTCACTCATCGGTTATGGAACGATAATTTTATGTCTGTGGCAGCAAAACACGCACCATATCAATTTCTTCCTTTTGATTCAAACATATTGTTAAAAAAGACTGTCCATTTTAACTACACTGCATTTTATTTGTTTTAGTGTGGCTCATTATTGTGGATCATTTAGGCAGCCCTGTTGGATTGATGTAATGAGTAATTTTATATTTTTATTCCGAAGTTTTTTCTGATGAACTAGCAGTGCTAAAAGTATGATTTTGACATTTTTAATCAGTGAGTTTTTAAATTTGCCCCCCCCCCCCCCAAAAAAAATAGGCTCATTTTGAAATAGGTCATTTTGTATTTATGCTTGGACATCATTCGGTATAACATGGTTTTCACAAGATACTATTAAAAGAGAGAGTGTATCCAGAAAAAAAAAACCTGTTACAACTGTAATTTCAAGTAGAACACCTGGATTATATCCACTTGTTCAGTTTTGACTGCTGATTCCGAGTCCTAGTCTTAGTGATTTTTTTTTTGGGGGGGTCACTGTATGCGAAATCGAATGGTCTGGTTGGCTTCCCCAGGTAAGAAAACATAGGTGTAGACACCTTATTTGTATTGATATGTTAAATATCACGGAAGTTATAGCCATTTCAACATTTTTGCATGAACGATGGCGGCCATATTGGATTTTTGGCCATATTTCTAAATTAGGGCAAAATCTGGCTTGGTATTGTAGCTAAAATCAATATATATGTACTAAGCCTGAATTGTACCAATTTTGGTGCTTTTACCACCAAACCCACAATCCTTCTCATATTTGGCACATATCCACTGCACGAATTTGGTGACCTTGAACTGTTACCTTGAATATCAGGATGTGTAAATTAGTTATGGCTTACAGTACTTGTAGGTTTAGGTTTGTGATATTAGCACATAAATATAATACATCAAGTCGTGTGTCTTTTGGCGACCTTTGATATTAGCACATAAATATAATACATCAAGTCGTGTGTCTTTTGGCGACCTTGAACTAGTTTTCTCCTAGATGACCTTGACATACACTCAAGACTATAACATTAGGAAACAAAACCCTTGGAATTTTAGCTCAAGTTTATGTTACGAAGATAAATCCTGTCTTCTGGATCATTCGGGGACATCTTTTAGCAACAGAGCTCGGGAGCATAGTGCCAATTTATACTTTGAAGAAACGATAATACCAACGATTTTTCGGTAAACTACAGCACCCTTGGTGTGTTGTTTAATTAAAAATGGCGAATTAACATACGTTAGCTCTGGCCTGCTATCTTGATTCCAAGAATTTCTGGTGATGCTTACATGTGTGGGTTTATAGGGAAAGGGATTTATCCCATCCGGTTTGAGATAGTGTGCCTGCACGAAGAAAATCCGGTGCTAAAATTTTCGTTGATACAGGACTCTTTATCGCATTGATTGTCCTGCGATTTGACTAATCGCTGCTTCGAATCCAGTTCACTTATCGAATTCTCTTTCAAAATCTATTCTTTCGCATTTAGAAATATCCTCTGCAGTACGTACGTGCCTCAATGCTGTTTCAGTGTACATAAGTTTACTACACTGATCATACATTGTAGGCCGCATCCCGGATAATTAATCCTCTCTTTCTTCAGCCTACTTTCTTTCTGGCGGCCATTTGTCTTGTTTGTATGAGGTGTTGAATACCAATCCTTATTTTGTGTTTTCCATTGCAGAACATCACAAACACAAGAACCATCGATCGGAAAATTGAAACCGTGTTTTAACTAGAAGTTGATGGACATGTATTGAGGAGATGTACTCGAACCAATTATTGAGAAATCCATTTATTGAAAGCATTTTACATCAACAATATAATTGGCTATCTAAAAGGAATTTAAATCACAGAATATCTGAACACAGAATGACTCTTTTTATCTCGAAACTATGCTAATGCTGATCACACATTAACCTCAAAATACTGGTTAGTTTCACAAATTACACACAATTCTTTTCTTGTAGATTGAACGATCACATGATATCTGAAAATCACATATAACATTTAAAATATGTACATGTAGTCATGTACACTTCACCTAAAAACAACAACAGTTCAAAAACAAAAATCCTACGCGTACAACGATACATCTAACTATGAACACAGAACAGATCTACACATACGGGTATATATATATATAATCGTATTCACTGATAAGACACCATTCAAGATTGTTGTTAAGAAATCACATCCAAATGTATATAACATAGATTATGTTGATACAACCATCACAGCATACGGATGAACACGATCAGTCAGGCGTGAAAATTACCAAAGCCGCAGACGGCTGATACACATGTAATTGACATATAACATAGGGAAACGCAGCAATCCAAAATAATTGAAGTTACTGGCGAGAGTGAACGATCCTGAATACATCTAAGTCAGTAGATAAGCGCCGACGATCCAAGATATATACACCAAACCCCCCCAGACAACGTGACTTCCAGTCCCTGGGACAGTCTCTGTTGCCATGTCAGCGCTCTGCCCAGGTGAGCATACTAGAAGCAAAGCGTGATATATCGTTCGTGTGAAAATAATCGTTCTTTTGCAATTCTGATCAATTATTGTTTATTTTTAACTGACCTTTGGTTTGTTGAACAAACACTTCAGCCATATGATCAGTCGAGTACGAGAACACGAATTCACAGTCATCCTCATCACGAAAGTTGCATAATCTACGGTTTCGATCTAAAAAGGGAGAAATAATTATATAAAGCCATATAACTCGCCAACAAAATTATAGCTCACAGCAAATAGGCTGCTGTGCTGTGAAAAACAAAACCCCGAAAAACAATTCACCTTAGGTTTATTGGTCAATTTAATTTCAAAGACTTTTTTTTTTTATCCAACCGTTTGAGTCCAAAGATTCCACAGGGGTGAAGTGCAGACATCGGTCAGAGCAAGTATCTTGAGACAGAGGCCCAGTCTGGAAGCCTTTGCACTCCGCGCAGTCCTTCAGCTGTTCGCACATTCCTAGGCACGTCTTGAAATGATGAGAACTTCGATGTTTTAATGTGGTAAATATGTCCGATAAAGTCAAAACAGTAATTCAGTTTACTATTTCAATCACAATCATGGGTTCACAAAAGAAGCCTACTACCATAACTATATGTATGTTCAAATATGTTTGGATCGTGGTTTTAAAACCGGTGAAATTTACACTAAGAACTAGACGTCAAGGCCTAAAGATGCCTTGGAGGCATTTCGGTGTTAGGACTAATTCTTAATATTTAAAACATGTTTGCCATGGGCTCTACGACACATCGTTTCCTAGATATGGACGAAAAATGAAAAATGCCGACTCGGCAAAAAAATTTAAGGTCAAGGTCAAAGTTCATCCATAATACCCATTAGACATGTTTGTCTAGGGCGACGAGTCCGAAAATAATGTCCATTTCGCTCTACGACGCACCGTTTCCAAGATATCGACGAAAACGAAAAATGCCGACTCGGCAAAAAAATTTCAGGTCAAGGTCAAAATTCATCAATAATACCCCTAAGACATGTTTGTCTAGGGCGACGAGTCCGAAAATACGGTCCGTTTCGCTCTACGATGCACCGTTTCCGAGATATCGACGAAAATGAAAAATCCTGACTCGGCAAAAAATTTCGGGTCAAAGTCGAAGTTCATTTATAATACCCTTTAGACATGTTTGTCTAGGGCGACGAGTCCGAAAATAACGTCCGTTTCGCTATACGAGGCACCGTTTCCCAGATATCGACGAAACCGAAATATGCCGACTCCGCAAAAAAATTTCGGGTCAAGGTCAAAGTTCATCAATAATACCCATTAGAGATGTTTGTCTAGGGCGACGAGTCCGAAAATAACGTCCGTTTCGCTCTACAACTCACCGTTTCCGAGATATCCATGAAAACGAAAATGCCGCCTCGGCGAAAAAATTTCGGGTCAAGGTCAAAGTTCATCCATAATACCCCCTTAGACATGTTTGTCTAGTGCGACGAGTCCGAAAATAACGTCCGTTTCGCTCTACGACCCACCGTTTCCGAGATATTGACAAAAACGAAAAATGCCGACTCGGCAAAAAAATTTCGGGTCAAGGTCAAAGTTCATCCATAATACCCCTTAGACATGTTTGTCTAGGGCGACGAGTCCGAAAATAACGTCCGTTTCGCTCTACGATGCACCGTTTCCGAGATATCGACGAAAACGAAAAATGCTGACTCGGCAAAAAAATTTCAGGTCAAGGTCAAAGTTCATCCATAATACCCCTTAGACATGTTTGTCTAGGGCGACGAGTCCGAAAATAACGTCCGTTTCGCTCTACGATGCACCGTTTCCGAGATATCGACGAAAACGAAAAATGCCGACTCGGCAAAAAATTTCGGGTCAAGGTCAAAGTTCATCTATAATACCCTTTAGACATGTTTGTCTAGGGCGACGAGTCCGAAAATAACCTCCGTTTCGCTCTACGACGCACCGTTTCCGAGATATCCATGAAAACGAAAAATGCCGACTCGGCGAAAAAATTTCGGGTCAAGGTCAAAGTTCATCCATAATACCCCTTAGACATGTTTGTCTAGGGCGACGAGTCTGAAAATAACGTCCGTTTCGCTCTACGACGCACCGTTTCCGAGATATGCAGGATGCCTCAAGGATGACTCAGCAAAAAATTATTTCGACCTCTAAGTCAAGGGTCGTTCGAGGTATCGATCCCAAAATCAATAGGGTTCTTCCCTGGTGATATATAAACCTCCGTGCAAAATTCTGCAACTATTGCCTGTATATTTTTCGAGTTATCGTCCGGAAACCAAGTTTCAAGATCAGCCTCAATTTCATCCTCACGGACCTCACGGACCTCGGAGCCGGATCAAAAAAAAAAATTCCCCTTAGAGATGTTTGTCTAGGGCGACGAGTCCGAAAATAACGTCCGTTTCGCTCTACGACGCACGGTTTCCGAGATATGCAGAAAGCCTCAAGGATGAATCAGCAAAAAATTATTTTGACCTCTAGGTCAAAGGTCGTTTGACGGATCGATCCCAAAATCAATAGGGTTCTTCCCTGGTGGCATATGAACCTCCATGCAGAGTTCTGCAACTATTGCATAAATATTTTCCAGTTATCGTCCGGAAACCAAGTCTTAAAATTAGCCTTGATTTCATCCTCACGGACCTCACGGACCTCGGATCCGGCTCAAAAAGAATATCATTTCTGACTTGCGGTGAAAATTTGACAAGGATCCGTCAAGGCAATCTAAAGTTATCGTCCGGAAACCAAAAGTGGCGGAAGAAGAAAAAAAAGAAGAAAAAAAAAAAAAAAAAAAAAAAATAATTCTGCTAAAACCATAAAGGCATTTCTGCCGAAATGCCTTAATTAATCTTCAAACTCACTGGACATTCTGAGCAGCCCGGTCCACGGTAAGGTGCTTCACATATACATCGACCACATTCACATATTCCATGCCCTCCACAGATAAGCTGAAACCATGGCAACCAAAATCACAGGACACAGATAAGTGGCACGAACATTATTAATTATTGTGCAAGTGGTATATGTGAGTCGTCCTTATAATTTTCACAAATCATCAAGAAATGGAAACGCGGACATATTAACAAGTGTACAGTTATATGCCACGTACACCATTAAGATCTGTACAAGTGTCGATACTTGTAGGGCATCCACAGTCCGGACCCGTATACCCCGGGGCACATACACAGGTACCACATCGACAAACACCCTGGTCTGGGCCTGTATTATTCCACATAGAAAAGAATAGATATTTGAACGCAACATAGAATTGCACAGCAGTACTAATGTATTTCAATACATCATGATTGACAGCAGCAGATTTTTGTTAATACTGTAAATGTTCAATGTGCAAATTAAGGCAAAAGTATCATATTTAAAAAATTATAAATTCTTTGACACACAATTCAGCCCAAATAACTTGTGCTCAATAAGGATTACAAAGGCGCGAGACGAATTAATTGATTTATAAAATCCCCACATACCTGAGCACAATGCGCCGTTGTAGAAGTCACAGCTATAGTCGTTGCACTCACAAAAGCGGCCGCTATACCGCTGGTTAGGGTCAGTGCCGAGTGGGTCACACATACAGGCGCCACACACACACTTTCCCTGACCGTAACATAGGGCCGCGTCACCACGCCTACACATGGTGTGATATCCTCATGAATTTGCAAATGTTGAATACGTTTATTTGATTGTCTTGTGTATCATTTGGTATGAAAGTTTTGTATGGATTTGAACAGCACAATGTCATTGCGTAGGCCTACAAATTCATGAATTATAGTACCCACTAGGGTCCCACATTTCCCATAACCTCTGCCAGACCCACAGCCGCTGTCAGAACCCAGTCACAGTCTGACTGGAACCAAAAGCAACCAACAGCTACAACTGTTAAACCTCAGCCTGCCAACAGTCCTGGACTAGCCTTGGCTATAGCCCCTCTACTGCCAGGCCCAAGTCTTCCACAGCACACCATTCTACAGTGATACGTCAGCACTAAACAATATTCCACGTGATCAGGAGTGACGTCATATAACCACATAGCAGAATCACTACGACAGTGGCGCCATAACCACCCCTAGTGGGAGCCTAGTGGGTACTCTACTACTGCTATTCTGATGTTGGACAAGCTTGAGAGAGCACGGAATTCGAATTTTTACATTTTTTAACTGGAAGCAACCATGTTCCCGAACTTTTTAGTTACACTGCACATACATGAAAGAGGGTACCATTCATGTGCAATTTTCAGGCAATGAATAAATATTTGGTGCACTTTCAAACAAACCGTTTTCACAGATCTATGCAACTTACGGTTTGCAATATTCGTCGTTGTCATCCTCCGCATAACATTCGCAGTTATTACCAATCCAACCAAGGTTACACTGGCATCCATGACACGTTAGCTCTCCCTGCCCGCTGCAAAAACTTGACTCCTAAAAATAGAACGGCAGTAAAATTTAGTAATGGCGTATCTTCTATCATGTATACTTTACTCGCTTTCTATTTTATGTGAGATCTACCTCTAGAATGGAAATATGATGCGTCTATAATTCATTGCATAAAAGTAGATTAGTTCGGTAATAAATGATTCAAGTGGAGTGACAATTTTATTCCTATTTATTTTGTAAAAGATGCATGATTTTCTTGCATTATACGATGCATCATTAGGCATCCCGATTGAAAATCGGGAGGCCTTATGCTTTTTTTTGTTTGTGTTTTTTTCTTCTTCTTTTTTTTCCCGCCGTTTGGTTTCCGGATCATAACTCTTGAACCCCTTGATCTATCTTTCCGAAATTTTCACAGCTCATCCGAAATACTTTGCTCCTAACCCCTATTGTTTTTCGTCGAGATCCGAAATCCAAGATGGCCGCAGCGGCCATTTTGAAAAAAAAATCGCGCAATACACCCAAAATTTTTTTGGGTGTATTTTTTTTTTGGACTAATTTTCCCTCGCCTGCACCCATGCAGATACTGGCTCTCCATGCAGCCAGATACTTAAAGCCTGGTCAGTCATGCAGTCGATACTGTAACTGAGCCATGCTACTGTATTCACAGACTGCAGCCTGCATGTCCAGCATGAGGCTTGGCTCCGCCCTCTCAGCCAGTGCAGTATACGGGAGCCCTGCTCGGTCATGCCTTACAAGATCAGCCAGTCTGTCCAGCACAGCAATAGGCTCCGCCCCTCTCAGCCCTGCCTGACAAGTGATACAGCAGTAAAGCTAGCATGTCTAACATGACCATAGGCTCATAGCCATGCATAATCCCCATCCCCCCTCCAAAGCCTGGTTTACTAGTGTGTGTACATGGTAAAAGAATGAAGTTCCACCCCACAGAAGACAATAATTGGTTAATAAGCCAACACACATGACACAACATGCTTGGGGTATGATTTGCCCTGTCTACATTTATATTGTACAAACATGTATTGTTTGAATGTTTTGTTATACAACTCTATTTCACATGCAATGACCGAATCATCATTGTTCTAGTTAGCGGGGAAATGTTTGGCTTTGGTTATAATATGAATGAGAAAATTCCGCTGTATTGTACAAGTTTTGAAATCACAAAATTCTCAAAATCACATTCTTTTAGTCACGCATCATTTTACATTTGACTGGAGCACCTGAAAAATATCACAAACATCCTGATTAAATATGCTAGTACTGTGAATAGTATTGGCTGGGTAATTGTCCATTCATTTTGGGTGGCAAATATCTGGTGGGCCAAGTTGTCAAGATGATAGAAAGCAGTTCTGGTAAGAAACTGTCAGATGAGTTCTCACTCTTACCCACAAACAATGGCCTATGTATCCTTTTTTCTCAGTCCAGTATGACCATTTGAAATGTTCAGAACAAACTGGGGGATGCCACAAAGCCTCTATAGGCTTTTATGTCTAGTTCACTTTTGCATTATGTTACACAATTTGGCAGATGTTCTCTAACTGTTCAAGGCCTCACATGTTACACATGCAAACGTACAGTTGTATCTGGACTGGGAGTTTTCCCCTCGGCCATATTTACAAAAACAACACCGTGCACCAACGCTACATATTCAAAACAAATACCAGAGCGAAAACTCACCTCATCCTCTTTGACGAAGGCAACACAATTATTGGTATTCCCCAGGTCAGTGCAGTGGCCAGGATTGTTTGGGTCAGCAACACCATTCTGTAAAACGAAAGTGTAATGATATTTACAGTAGATATTCCTTCTGACTCTGTATTTCTAAGCCTTCCACATTAAGTATACAAAGTAAAACTACATTGATAAAGGTGGATTAGTCAGTGTCTGGTGTATATCCTGTACACTCTCATTTCTGGGATTAATTTTTTGATAGAGTATCTCGAGTTTCAAACACTTAAAAAAGATACTTTCAATTTTAACTCATGTTAATTACCCCCATCAGACACCAAGTACAACTTGGATCCGCCGTACAGGCACCACACGTGTTTGCGCTACATCCCTGGGCCGCTATGCCTGACAAACATTATTCAATTCAATTATGTTTGCGAACAAATAAAAACGGTAATCTTTCTCTAGTTTTGTAATGCAAATCTTCGGAGGATCCATAGGAATACCCATAAGAATTTCTTTTTTTTTTACCTGCAATGCTCGAAGGATCGATCGATATTTACGTTCAAAACACAGTTGTTTTGTGGCACATGCACTATGACTAAAACATGAAAGAAAACCTTCAGAAAACTTATTACAAACCTTCAAATAGTACAGCAAAGAGTGCAAAAACGAAGCAATGTGTGAAGACAGACGGCCACTTCATTTTCGATGTTCTGGCTTTCATATGCCTAATTGCTGCATATAAAATATATATTAAGTTGATCTATATTCTTATACATCTATACGGTATGTTTAAACGTTAGTAAAAAAAAAAAACACATACACACACACACCCACATGTAAACATATCCTCGAAACCTTTGTCCAATATCCTTCAAATGATATCTAATTTTTCCACGAGGTGTCTAATCTAGGCTGCATGCGCCAGGAATTAACCCAGTTTCCAGGGGATGGCCATGTAAATTATGCAGGACCTGATTGCTGCTAATGAAAAATAGTCAGTACATTGACCAGCGATGCCAAATGGCATCGTCAGTACATTGACCAGCGATGCCAAATGGCATCGTCAGTAGTTAAAGGGTTAAAAAAACAATTCAGTTTGCTTTGTGCGTGGGTGGGTGTACATGTGTGTGTGTCTGACCAGCACATGGTGCACAATTCAATATGATAAATTTTATGTCATGCAAAGAACGAATAGGATAAAATAAAATTAATAGTACTTGCCTTCAGAATTTTCCTACTAAATTTTTTCTCGGACCAGTTGATGCAAAATATATCCCAGTACCAGGCAGAACGCCAGAAAGTGTCTGTCAGTGCACAGACACAGATAAAAATATCCCCATTTTCAACCACCCACTATATAATAGGATATTCATGCGCGATGCCACACATCCGAGCCACACACAGTCTTTGATAAGCAATAAGAGACCAGAGTCCACGATATGCCAATTACTGATAACTCTAGACGAAATTCTTTATCCGCCCATAGCGCAAACGTGCAATGCACATTTCACCACTGTTCACTGGCTGTACAGTAGGCCTACGTCTGCTATTACATAACTTTTTTCCGCCGTATCTTTCCCGTCACGGCGTTCTGGATACCTCCACATTTTCGATTCGTGCACATAAATAAACAAAAGACATTGAATAACATGTAAGTCAAAATTACAACTTACCTTTCTCCTTGTGTTTTATCCTAATTTAGCTTTGAATTTTATTGTCAGAAGTAATATATTCCTCGCCTTGTGATTTTTCCTTGTTCTGCGTTTATCCAGTACGGCGGGCATAACACAGTGGTGAGTCAGTTCCGTGATAACTTCAATGCGAATTCGTTTTATCCTCTTGAACATTCAGTATCTTACAGTAAAATACTTGCCATAAGCGTGCAATGCAGTCTAAAACACATAATCATTTGTGCAAAACAAACGTTTCCTTCTGTATTGGAGTACTAAAAGTTGCGGTGTTGCCAACTGCTAGCATCAAAACTACAATGCCTACAATTATTAACCTACTATAGCCAACGCTCCGCGTCGCTCTGGTTGTAGTGAAGCCTGTGGGTCAGGATGATTCATATCCAGGTCCTATAGATGTTTGGGTGCGGATTCAGGGGGGAGAAAGGGGGAAGAGGATGGGGGCGGGTTGGAGGGGGGGGGGGGGGATTGTGCAATCAAAGCGTGTTATGGTACGATTTTATGGAGCGTTTTTAGGGTCAATATTCATTGACAAGCATTGTAGATTTTCTTGTGGTGAATGATTTTTTCAATCGCAAAATTCTTTATTCCACATTACTGTTTCTAAACTTTCTGTGTCGAATTGACATATTCTTACTGCATAGTTCTAAATCCCATCTCCTTGCTGCTTATTTCCAAGTTCTCACTAGTACTTTCTCAAGCCTTGCTTCATCATGCCAAATTCTAACACCTTTGTTCATGCAAACTAATAAAAAACAAATAGCATCAGGCATAATGCATATGAAACTTAGCACCTTTCATTTAGAATAAAGCACATCGCACGAAGAACAAAGCACAACGAATGAAGCATTTCATGTGTCAAAATTACTACTGCACTATTATGACGACAGACGGCGCCGCGGGTCGAGTTGCCACATTGCGAATGAGAAACTGAAGACTCCCGAATGAAGGAAAGACCTTGGTTTGATGGACCGCTGGTCCGGTGCTGTATTTTAGCTTACCGGCCCATTGGCCCGATAAGCTATTGGCGTGGTTTTTCGTTCGTCGTCCGTCCGGGAAAAATTCCGGGGTTTAGGGGCTTGAAAAAGCTGAAAATAGCCCAACCCACTTTTTATGAGCAGACGTGTATTTAGGGTTTTAAATTGGGGATAAGGGGTTCACACGTGAGAGGAAATTTAACATGGTAGAGCCCTTTAACCTAAACATTTGGTACGTTTGGTATATTTTTTTTTTGCCTTGGTGAATTCTTTTTGAAAATTTACTGAAACATTCCTTGGGCTAATACCCTGAGACGTTTTTTTTTTTTTTTCCTCCAATCGTTTTTGCCGATTCGGCGGCCATTTTTTTTTTATGAAAAGTTGCTATTTATGGATTTTTATGGCCTTTTTCTCGAAAACTGTCTGATCAGTTTGAGCTTTTGTTTCAAGACATCTCCCTCATGTACATCAATGGCAAGTTTCATTGCTCTTGAATCGCCGGTCTGCGTGTGGCAGCCTTGTGGGACCATTCAGTGGGCCCCAGACCCTCGGCCCAAATGTGCAGCTTCCCTTCTACATTTTCTTTTACAAACTTTTCAGGAAATAGTGATCGATGAATTTTTAAGTGCAATTATTCCCAGGATAGGGCACAATATTAATTCAGAACATAAAAAGGCTCTGACTTCTGGGCCCTTCAGGAGGCCCCAGACTCCCAGCTGAGATGGGTTCGTTTCGTTTCTATTCCTTGCATTTATCATAAAAAAAACACTGGCTTTAGGTCTCTTGAGTGGCCCCAGAAACCCCACCGGACAGGCAAGGAGTGGAATTTATACCCAGGAGATACCAGGAAGCTACCATAGGACATAAAAAAGGATCTGGATTCTGGAGCCCTTGAGCGGGCCCCAAACCCCACGCCGTATAATGTTGGACCCCTTCTTTTCGAAATCTTGGTTCCGCCCCTGGAATCACTGTACCAGGTATTTCATGTATTTCGAATACTCAAGTTGGCGGAAAATACAAAAACACGTTTTAACGCGTTCATTGTAGAACAAACACTTGCATTTTATATATACTATACTAAAAAGTGCCACCATTATTGCCAAGTAATTGAAAATAGATATACATGTCAATATATCTGTATACATAAGAAACAACATATTGTATTCTCTGACTTATGTTGGAAGAACTTCACATACAATTTATACTCGCCCTTTGATCATTTATCTATGAAAATTAGTTGAATTTTCACATGCATATTTTATGGTTTATGTCAAATTACAACTGAATGCATACCAGTGTACAGTATAAATATTTGATTACTGGCTGTACCCAAAATAGGGCTAGAATGCACCAGCAAACGCCAAAAAGCATTTGGCTTCTGGAGCCCTTGAGCAGGCCCCAGACCCCCGCCGCTTGGGACTGGCTGCGCTCGTGCTTCGTTTCGCGAGGACCATACATTCAATTTAATTCTTGTGCCCCCAGCCCCCCACCCCCTTTCTGGGATTTCTAATTACGCCCCTGGTACTGGTGTATCTATTGTACTGTCACGAGTTGGAATCGTGCCAAATTACCGGCATGAAGAAATTATGATCGGAGAGATCATCATATTTAGCCTTGAAAAAGATAGCCACCAGTTTCCTGAGAATTTTTTTTCACATCTCAATTATCACTGTCCGTTCTCAAGTTTTGACCATTTTGTGTATGTTAATTTTAGTCCTATGTCATGATAATATTTGCACCTAATTAGCAACAGTGTATTATATTATAATGAGTATTCATGACGTCACATTGAAAATGGATTTTAATGAGCATAGAAATCTTATTATTAGACTCATATTAATCATCTCTCACTAGACTCACTATTCTTTTATTTACAGGGCAGGGTGCGGGAATTCATTGGGGCCTGTGCTCAGCTGCATGAGTGTGGCACCTGTTGGTCGCGCCAAACACGTGACCAATGATAAGGGAGGTCTTAGTTTCTCATACATCATGTGGCTCCGTGCGGCCAGCGCCTCTTGTCGTCATAATGTTGCAGTAGTAATTTTGTCCACAACAATTACTACTGTATCATTATGACGACAGGCGGCGCTAACCGCCGAGTGCTTCGTTCGTTGTGCGTTGTTCGTCATGCGATATGCTATATTCTAAATGCAATGTGCTAAGTTCTATTATGCATTGTGCCAGATGCTATTTGTTTTTGATAGTTTGCCTGGACAAAGGTGTTAGAATTTGACATGATGAATTAAGCATTGAGAAAGTACCAGTGAGAACTTGGAAGTAAGCAGCAAGGAGATGGAAGTTAGAACTATGCAGTAAGAATATGTAAATTCGACACAGAAAGTTTAGAAATAGTAATGTGGAATAAAGACTTTTGCGGTGGAAACAATCATTCACAACAAGAAAATCTACAATGCATGTCAATGAATATTGACCCTAAAAACGCTCCATACGATTTTGGGTATGACTGTCTACAGCCCTACACTTTCTCAATGGGGGGGGGGGGGGGGGATACACGTGAAGCAATGGTAATAAGTGGCAGACTCGTCTATACAGTATACGACAGATAGAGTAGGATAATTGGCAGGATAGGTTATGCATGCTATCTGTCATTATTTGATGATCAATAAAAGAGTAGGAAATATATGCGAAATAAAGGGTAATTTCACCGCAAAAATACCTATAAAATCTATATAGGCAATTTCGTCAATTTTAACTATTTTCTTTGAATAAAAAAATTTCTTGTGACTTCAACGGAATAATGTGTATGTTTTTGAGATGAAAAAAGGTGGTAACCGTACTAATATTTTCGCCGCATGCATTTCAAGAATAATTTATTAAAATTTCCAAAAATTCGCTGACACTCACAGCTTTAACTAGTTCCAACGAAACTGGGTGGCTGACCGTACTGAGTGACCGTACTGGGTAACCGTACTGGGTGACAGGGTGACCATACTGGGTGACTGGGTGACCGTACTGAGTGACTGGGTGACCGTACTGAGTGACTGGGTGACCGTACTGAGTGACCGTACTGGGTGACTGGGTGACCGTACTGAGTGACTGGGTGACCGTACTGAGTGACTGGGTGACCGTACTGAGTGACTGGGTGACCGTACTGAGTGACTGGGTGACCGTACTGAGTGACTGGGTGACCGTACTGAGTGACTGGGTGACCGTACTGAGTGACTGGGCGACTGACAGTACCTGGGGCATTGTCCCAGGGTTGCGATGTACTAGTAACTAAGCTTTAACTACATACATAAAATATGAAGTCCGTGACCCCTGATTTATCTTCCTATTAAAATGCACACCTATCAGTTGATTAATGAATACAATCTTAGAAATCTATGTCTCGTCGTTTTTGTTGAAAAATAATTTAGTGAAAATGCCCGAAAATGACCCACTTCGACTTGTATGTACTTTTAGGTTAAATTACCTCTAATTCGACATTGATGAGAATATGCGAAAATGTCATATTGATGATTGTTTAAGATCAACGAAATTTTTCATTTTTCAGCTTCTAATAGGATAGGCCTACGAATGATCATGTTTGATAATAATGTGTTGTACTGACCACACCAATGGAACGAATAGTATCATAAATGTTTAAAGCTATAATCACTTTTAGCATTCACAAAATGTATTTAGCTTTGTTTTGTCTACACTGTGGCAACCGGCAATGTAGGCAGGCCGATCATTCTGTATCCACTGTTTTCATGCACGATTAACGGCAATTTTCCAAGTATCTGTTGTCGAACTGTGCATATTTCCTATACTTTTCCCGACTATCTCGAGATGTACATCGCGTTTGCGTGACAATCAAGAATGCTAAATTTGGCTAGTTTTAAAATTGATTAAAAGTGTCGTGAAATTGTCCCATATCAATCACGATATATCGATTTTCATATATCGATCTTTCATTGCACTCTGAGTGCGATGAGCGGGAACCAAGCAATCAAATATCTCATACAATACATTAGCTTCGTTTCCATGCTTTCTATCCCAATTTAACAGTATTCGTCTCAGGTTTTCCTATTGTTATCATCAAAATCTCGTTTTCATAGTGGTCGTAGATCGAAGGATGGGTTTCTACAATTGGGCACTTTTGTCTGCACCTTTTTGCGGGGCTTGGTTCAGATTTTTTAAATGTCGCGAAGTGAAGATAAGTGAACATATTTACAAGTACAAGTAAATACTGAAGGGTGACCGATTAATTCAGCATATTCAAAACGAAGAATTTAAGCCATTTTACTGTATTTGATCAGTTTATATGTAGTACGAAAATTTTGGAAGGATTCTAGAAATCTCGCTTGAAACTGCAAAGCGAAAATGTTAAACTGAAATCATTCTATAGGTCAGAATGAAGTGTGCCAATTTAACCACCAAATTTAAACATTATATCCTCATAAACTACATAATGTAAATAATGATAATGATATTGACATACATCAGTACATGCCGTAAATATTTTATTTTCTTCTCACCTCAAGATTTTTGTAAGCATTTTGATATCCGATATTCTCACTTATAAAGATACATATCACATATTATTTCGATAAAGTATTCAATTATAAGGAATGAGAGTTTCACGAATAAAATATGAAAATGTATTTATTAGGTTTTGAAGTTAAACCCCACAACATACACGTTGGGTGGCATTCAATATAGAGTGGAAAAATGCATTCTGATTCGAGCATCCAACATTTGAGGCTGTTGGAAGGACGAGCTAATAAAACACTTCTCATCAGATCTGGTTATGTCGGTGATAGTTAGGTTCATATTCACATAATATCAATTATCATGCAACAATTTGAACATGTACTACTTTCAAATGTACGAAGATCAAGCTATTGAAAACCAATCACATGTGTGTGAACATAATAAGGTCACCTAGTCTATGGTCCTAGCTATCCCGCGTACTCCCGATAGTAATTTACAACATTTAGGTTACATCAATTCTTCCTATTTCTACAATGTCGTAAAAAAATTCCCAGAATCTGTCGCTGACAGCAATATCAAATTGATTCACCAAGTTTTTTCGTGAATTTAGTCACATCCAATAGTCCGGTAGTAATATTCTGGTGATTAGTGATTACTCGACAAAACATCCAAATTTACGAATGAGAGCACCGTTCTACAATGATCACGCTTTGCTGCAGAAGTTAATGTTAATATCGATATCATGACAATATCTTGAGTGTGCGATGTTTCACTGCTTTTATTGCAACAGCAAGAAGTACAAAGTTAACAAATTTCTACTTGGAAATAAATTAAGTACATCATATTTATTATAAATGTACTATGAATACTTCCTTGATATAGATCTAGAACAGCGCAGAATATTTTCGAGTAACAACACGTTGGCATAGAAAACATTCTCATCTCTACCATTTCATCTTGACAAACAATTGATCAATTGCCATACGTAGGGTTTTTAAATGTTGAAGTTGAAGGCTGGAAAATTGGGTTCTCTTCCTGTTGAACATATAAATAAATATATTTATTTCAAAACAAAGTTATTTTTCATAGTACGTGTATGCAAGTCACAACGTCCGAGTACATGATAAACAGATAAATTGTAACTTATTATAGGTGTGTACTATGCAATTTTGTTTGGCTTACAATTAAAATATCATTGTTATTAATTAGTTCACGATTAAAATGTACTGAATACAGTAGATTTTACTCATTGAAGTATATTAGTTGATATTATGACGACTTTAAATCTGCTTCTCCAGATAATTATAAGTAGGTACCGTTCGCCACTTGGCTTTGAGCTTTTCCTGCTCGAACTTGGCGAATTCCCGCTTGTCATGGATCGTCACGAGGACCTTCCAGATCAGCAGCAGAACAAGACCGATAGCCATCGTCCCACCGATAACTCCCAGTACTATCGCTAGAACGTTCACCGGCTCGGGGCATTCTGATCACGCGAGGGAAAACGTCAAAATGTATGTAAGGCAGCAGTGAAGACAAGCTATAATGCCAAGTCGGTACAATTTTGCGAGTTGCTCATGGTTTGTGGACCAGTGGAATTACGTGTTTTATCAACAGCAAAATGTCGTGAAGCATGCCATCCAGTTTTCAATCGGGTGGAAATTGAGTATGAACATTTTCAAACGAGTACAAATGTGTTCGCCTGATTGCAACTTGAATGGGGTAGGAAATTGATACCTAATAGATGCCAGATGAGATACAGTGAACGACGCAGGAGACCAGTTTCATACATGTACTGGGTCAATCAATACCTTTAACCTCTTGTACAAAGACATCGTCACTGTTGTAGAAATAAGTAAAGTAGAAGTCACAGCCGTCTTCATCACGGAGCTTGCAGAGACGGCGATCGGGCAACTGGTCTGTAGATAAAACATAACTGCATCAACTACAGCTCTTTGTTTATTTCCCTACATGTTTGCCTGCACGTTGACATGAATGCCAAAAATGTATACAAATAAAACAACGGACCTTGGAACGGTCAACGAATATGCACATCTTCTACAAACTAGTTTTTGTTGATGTAGAATATATAAGAAGACTTTATTTTATCGCACCTTTTTCGACCTCCTGGACCTTGACGACATGAGTACAGTTGGCTCTACAGTACTCATCATCATCCTTGTACTTGCCCGTCCCAAAGGCTACACACTGAACACAGTCTTTGTTAGCGTCACACTGACCCGGACACGACTATATGTAGGGCAACGGGAAAACATAACTACCGACTGTGTTCTGTACATATAATGACAATTAACTATGGACAATCCGAGTTAGTATTGCGAGTTAGTATTGCTACCAAGATTAAAAATAATAACCATCGAAGTATTGATTAGAATAAATAAAACTTGGGTTGGATTTTTGTCGGTCGTCTGGTGGTATCTGTACTAGTATTCTATACTTCATTCTGTACTTCAAAATCTTCAGGAATGTGCATAAAACATACATACAAAATTCATCATTTAGCGTGAACTTACGGGACAGTCCTCACAGGTTGGTCCCTTGAAGGTCGGGTCGATTGAACACTCGCACTTCCCGCAGTTACACTCACCCTTGCCGTTACAGATCAACTGGAACAAAATTGAATTGAAAACATAATGCCAACTTCGTGCACCTAAGGTATCAGCAGTCGCAGAAAATGCAAAGATCAGACCGGTAGGAAAAGAATCTCACTCCGTTCCTGGCGAGACAAGATTGTGTGCTCTTCTGACAGTTACACGAAGGTCCCTCGTAGTCTAGTAGACACTGACATGTGCCACACTTACAGACACCACGGGTCGGGCCTGAATTGGCGAGGATGGAAGCACATTGCAACAACTGATACGAAGGTTTAAAACTGATTTTTTTCATTAGCATATATTTGAAAGCATAATTCGAAAGTATTACAATGTCGCTCTCATGCATGATAACACATAGAAAACCACTCGGTACATGTCCTTTACAGCCTCTTCTCTGGAAACTTTCGTGGACCATGTATCGTGTATATATGATCCTTGATCGTATTACACATGTACCATATGTGATAGCTAGATGACGCATTGTAAGTGGCCAAAAATGAACGCATTTCTGTGTATTTCAAATGGAATAAATTTCCGCGCGATCTCCATACGGGAATTATTATATCTATTTATAAAAACATCGACTATCACTGTTACTATTCCTGTAACACAAATTTCGAACTACAATTTCGATCTTGCTTTATCAAGCTAATAATCGAGCCAAATGTATAGGTTTAAATAAATTATGTCCTAAATAGAAAATAGTTTTAATTACATTGTTTTATCCCCCCTCAAATTCTACCCACCCCCCCCCCCCCCCCAACTAAATTCGAGTAAACTAGGACAATGAAGGCACCAAAATGCACGAGCTTGGTATGAACTCAACTTACCCCCACAGAGCTGTCCTCGGAAGACGTCACACCCGTAGTCGTTACATTCACAGAACTTTCCGCTGTACGTCCTTGAGGGGTTGGACACGTGGAGCGGGTTACAAACGCACTGACCACACTCACAGGTGCCGTGACCCTCGCAGATCTTACTGTCATTGGTCCTGTCAGGACGGAACAAGGTGAGATGTTTTGGATAAAACCGCCATGAAACGGAGCTTGTATGGCCAGACATCTACATCCAAGCCAACAGTGGCATTGGTTGGTAGACATCAGTTCACCAGGTCCAATACAATACATGCAGAAATCACATAACAGCGCCTACCGCCGACAGTCGGCATCTAGATCCAGATCGGTAGTCGTGGATCCGTCACACTCGCAGGTCTTGCCGTAAAGTCCAGGGTTACACGTACAAGCCCCACACTCGAATGTGCCGCTCGCGTTACAGCTCGGGCTATTGGCTTCCTGCAGGGGACAAACTTCACGTCATTCAAGGTTGGTAGCCCTATCTCTACTCAGTGACGGCCACGATATCATAGAATACAATCATAAGTCATAGAACGTTCACTAGATAGATGCAGTCGAAAGTGTCTATTCAATGTGTGTGAGAGATGAAAAAACTCTACCACGAACATAAGTGGTGTAATTTCGAATAGTGTTTGATTTCAGGATATGGGAATTCTACTCTGTATACAAAAATTTACAAATGTCCACCGGTGTCTTCTTCCCAGAGATACATATTTCCAAGCTTGGAACCAGGAATTAATTTCTCTCTTGTGGAGCTATGTACGAAGCAAAACAAAACATCTTTAAACTCACTGGAGCCATAACATCTCCGATGCCCGGGAAGGATGGATCCTCACACGGACACGAGCAGATCAGGCTGAGACTGACTTCAAGCTTCTCCGTCAAACCCACAGGGTAGATCGTGATTTTCTTCTCGAGTTCCGCGGGATCAGTCGGGCATTCATTGACATTGATAGTCACAGAGAATGTCACCTGTAGACGTGAGGAAATAACATGTCTTTTCTCAGAGATACAAGGTCTAGTATACATTTATATGCATTTAATAAGCTGGACGTAGGTTTTTTGTACCACAATGTTGCCAATAATTCAGGTGAACCATTTCAAGGTGGAACATTGAGAAAATGGACGCACCATTCAACGATATATCAGAGTTAAATTTGGGTGGCACTCACATTTTCCCCAATTTTGAGTTCGTCACAGTGGGCAACATCCAGCCAGTCATTTCTAGAACATAACGTGAAGTAGTGAAGCGTCATTTTGAATAGATGGCATGATATTCTGAAATCCTTATATTTTTGGTCACTTACCCGCGACACTTCGACTTGAACCTAACATCAACACCGTCAGGAGAATCAGCTCGAAGCTCCACTTTGCTGCTTATTTTCTGCATGAAATTAATTGTGAATGAACAACATATCCCTGTCAGCGTGTAGAGTGGCCCCCAAAGGCCACTGTAAATAATTTTAAGTAGAATGTGGTACAAGGTTGTCCATACCCACCATTTGTTCTACTTAATGTACCTAATGAATAAATGAACATAAAAAAATATAGTTTCGTCTTGGGGTTATTCTGCCTGCTATGCTATGTTTCGGGTAAGCCAACCTCGTAGTTTTCTTTGATGAGTTCCACGATGTTTGACGAGTCTTCCTCCAGTTCGCCGACGACGGAGCTCTCAAGCATCTGGCTGAGGCGACTGTACAGGTTCACGTGCTTGTGTGCAGTGGCAAAGATGACATTGACCTTCATCTCATACAGAACGTAGGAGAGCTGTGACACGGACGGGTAGTCCTGAAGAGAGGAAACATTGGAACCGTAATCTTGCATGGTGAGAGGAGAAATTGGCATTTTCGATGAAAGTAATCTCGAAGACTTTGACAATGAGTTATGATGAAGACTTATGCTACTGAGGCATGCCATATTTACATGTTTACACTTTACAGTTAACAATGTGATACGTTGGGACTTGGGGGTGATTGATATATGACCAACCTGCTCTAGACTCATGCTGTATTCACCGTCGCCGTCCAAGTGACAGGCGCCGTCATTTGGTTTAACGATCCCGCCCAGCTTAAAGAAGATTAGAGTGTACAAGACCTGGTATGCTTGAAATGTACTGAGACTAATTACACTTTTCAGCAATGTCGCGTACCAGAATAAAACTCATTATGATTTCTGAGATTACATATATACAGACTTCATTTATCGCTGTGATATAAATAGAAACATATTGTATATGAATATGACAATTATTAGATAATATGTAATGAGAATCTGAATGGCGATAAAGTTGCATGGAGCGAATGATTGGTTGCAATCCAGATACCATACAGACAGGGGCGGATTAAACGACAGAGGGGCCTGGGGCTGGAAAATATAAATGGGCCTGAAGCTATCCGGTCTGGGGGTTCGGGGGGCGCCGTAAGCCCCCCCCCCCCCCCCGAGAAAAAAATGGCTCTTTTATTGTGTTAGTTGAGAAGTTTGGCGTGTAAACATAGAAGAAATTTGGACATTCAACTCGGATTCGAACTTTTTTTTCCACGAAAGAGGGAATTTGGCCTAGATCTATTATTGTAAATCCGGTAGATTTCAAATTTTGTAAATTCATCGAGGATTCCAAATAACTATTGAAGTTGATCCCCTAAAAAATCAGTGATTTTTTTCAGAATAAATAATCCAACATATTGTGGTATATGCAGTTGTCTATCATAAACAGTGAAACACAAATTTCTGATGTAATCAATTTCTATGATCATACATATGTACTTTTCGGCCTTTTTGTGTGCAAATCTGTTGATGGCAGGAGTAGGCCTATCATGGAGGCCTCTCATGGATACCTTCTGTAGGCCTAAGCCCACCTGTGTGAAAAGGAGACACACTAGCACCCGCAGAAAAATATAAGTCCCCAAGTTTAGAAAATAAACCCACGGTTTGAATCTGTGGCCTACAATAGGCCTATGAGTGAGAAAAAGGAACGAATAAGCACTCGCAAAAATAGGACCCAAGTTTTAAAAAAACTGTGCAGTTAAAAATAGGCCCCCTAATTGAAACAAAAGTGTGCATCGTTTTTGTGAAAATTGGGGCCTATTTATTTCTTGCTGGGCCTGTGGGCCTAGGGCTGAAGCCCCAATAGCCCCTACGTTAATCTGGTCCTGCATATAGAGCATCAACTCGGTTGCTGGGCATTTGGTTGCAGAAAAGTATCATGGACGTACAAGTTTTGAGTCCATGCAAATTAGCCATACTCCACGCACCTTTTGCCCTGTGACGCCAAGTTTTCAGGTTGAGATCACACACTTGAGAGGCAAGCTTCATTCTGATCAAGAGGTCTCATTACATCGTGCTTTCAGAAGGCATAGGTAATACCAGGATGATCATGGACTGGTAAGGTTAGACGAGCTATATCTGAGTAATATCCTAACATCATCATATTACAAAGGCTTTTGTATCTCAATGTTTATTTGTTGCTCGATTCAAAGATGCTGAAGAATGAGATTGATCCTCGATTTAATTCGAGTCAAGCATTAGTTGTGCTCGCACAGTTTGCATATTTGCAATATGATGCTAAAAATGACACCATAATGTAGACTTTCACGTTGATACATACATCAAAAGATATCTGATGACATGCATGTAAATCAACATTATGTGCCACCGGCTTCACCTTCAGGGCATTTCTTGCAAACAGGCAAACGTGGCTGGTTTGATCGCCGTAACAAATCGATCATCAGCTCATTGATAACTGTGATTCATTTGAATCACACAATACCTACAAACCCACAACCTTTCCCCCCTAAGTAGGCGATTTATAATCTATAATGTACATCATTTTGACGGGATTCACGAACCTTTCCTTCGCCGGCTTGGTGGAATTCATTGTCCGTTGAAACCAACAACATCTTCCGCGACGTCTGTCGCCAGCCAATCAGTTGCTGTAGAGTTAATGATGGGAAACAATTTTTTCATATACATTTCACGTACGGAAATCGAACATGTAGTTTGAAAAACAACAAGTGCATTTTTATGTTTACCTCACGAACAATTAAAATACAAGTCCAAATACGTAGTCGAGTGTTACTTTTGCTTTGGTATAAACCTTGACAACCTTGTTGTGTTAGACCACAGGCCTGGCCAATGAAATATCTGTCGCCCTAGATACGCGAGATTGTTTTGGATACATGTCCAAATTGTTTTACCGGTAATTGTGTTTGGTGAGTAGTTGTATACACATGAGAATTACTACACTGTCGTCCCAAAGAGAAATTCGCGGCAAAGAGAAATTCGCGGCATGTTGTTTCGCGCCATATTGTACAGAGACAAGTCAAGCTAAATGGAGTTTTGAAGGTGGTTTTTATCTGATTGTGTATCAAGCTTACTCCACAAGTGATGGCTTGCATCATGGCATCGAGGGTTCCTTCTGGGGCGTCCTGGTTACCGGAGATCAGCGTATCTCGCACCTTTTGCTGTAACAAAAAGAGGACATGCGAGATTAATATGCCTTGAACAGCAGGGAAAATTGCATGAAAGTCCGTATGTGGAGTCAGCATTTTACTACTCGAGAGGGTTAGGTATGGCGACAAAGTGAGAGTCAATTGTTTATTGAGTAATCATCTCAATTAAAATTTCGAATTTTCACAGCTAATGGGACAACAGTAGTACAGACTCAAGTCGTGTAGGCCACTTGGCAAAGTCAAGGTATCGAAGCCTCGTCCAATTCCAGCTCGATTTGGATCTTTTAATGAACGGGTGCGTGTGAACGCATCCAGGAACAAATTACAAGGCACAAACTCCTCCATAGCAGCAGATCAGCGTCATCACTGACAAAACCTTTGAAGCAACAACTATGAACCAGCTACCCGAGGTAGATTCTAACACTGTCATCTTTCTCGGCGGAAATTCTCCTCTCTCGAATCACCATCCCTGCTCTTCTCCGTGGACGGTGTCCAGTACAACTGTATGGAACAGTATATACATGTCAACAGAGGTGATCTGTGTAAGTCAAATGAGATAGCGAGAAAAATTCTTGAGATGTCCAATGCTGTCCAGATGAAACGTTCTCTTCATGGGTCAAACCTCCGAGGTCACGTCAAAAACCAAATGGGAAATGACAGCGCCGAATAATTATATTGTCGAAATTTCAACAGAACCCCGATCTAGCATTCTATGGTTACTGCGGCTAGGCTTCCATGGGAAATACTTGCAATACATTGTGGGAAAAGTGGGTGATATTACACATATATTGACTGGTGCCCCGTGTAACAGACAAAACTATTTGACCCGAGGGAGGGAGTGTTCAGATGATCTATTACTCCCTAATCTGATTAGATCATCTGAATACTCCCTCCCGAGGGTCAAATTGTTTTGTCTGTTATGTAACACGGGGCACCAGTCAATATTTGTCTTAGTAAATTTCACAATAGCACGTCTCAGGCACATATAATACGGGTCAACGTAATTTGTAGCTGGTAAATATCTACAAGTGATAGGAATATAGGAAAATAACGTCATTTGCCAACTTCATAGGGAGCGGTCACTAGTCCTACGTTCTGTTGCGCGGGTGCTGAATCATCGGTATATTGCCCGGCAAAACAAGCAGGTAGTTCATAGCGATTTTTATAGTTCGACCACGTGACTGCTCCTCACCAATGGCAAGCCAGCTTATGGTCATAGCATTCACTAAATCCAAGTATAGCTGGCCGCATTATTAGGTATTTACTTGTATTTATTTATATGACTTCTGCAAGCATATCATTGCTTATCATTAAATATATGTCTATTATACATGTTTAACATTATACATGTTTAACATGTTTGGTTGCTGGAGACAAACAGAAAACAAAAATTGTAATTATACCAAATAATTACATTTGCATAATGCCAAAATTATTGGTTCTGGCAACACAAACCAATTAACTATAATTTGAAAAAAAAATGTTTTTGTATTTGTATGAGCATGATTAAGGTCAACGGTTAGATCATAGTCCACTTGATATGCCTTGGCAACGCATAATATCAATCTAACTATAGCTCATTGCATTATTATAGGTATTTACATGTACTCATTTATATGGATTCTGCAAGAACGTTAATAAAATGCATGATATATACCCACCTCCGGCACCTCGTCATGATTATCTATTGTACATCATTATGAGAGGGAGTTAACACACCAGCTTAGCCAGGCAACAAAGAACTGTAATTCTAAAATAATACATTTGAATACATCATTTATACATCATGATGGTGATGGTGTATACCACAGCCTGGCTGATATGCTTTGTCGCCTGAATCGTTTCATGAACCAGTGCTAGAGGGAGAGGCCCCCTATTTTGATTTGCGACAATAATCCCTTTGGTATGAGAGTAAAAATGGATACGGACAGACAGACAGATTCAAATTCCAAGACCGGAACCAGGAACGACGTTTACAAGTTCAGTGTAAGTGGTCAAATCCGAGGGATACTGTCAGTATTTTAGTGTTAGCAATGTGCATATTACAGGCATATAATTCATGCGAATAAAGTCAAAGAACAAAAAGAAAGCTGTAAATCTAAATAAAGTATGGGAGTTATACATTAGCATATATACAATTTCAAGATAAAATAAGTGTGAATTGAAGAAGTCACCGAAACTATACGTAAAACTGAATACATGTAAATCGTATATAGAAATTCTCTACGTATATGTGCTATCCAAGCAATCGTGACATGTTCCTTCACAATTGAACATGATAAAGTGAATCATGAATGGGTTGATAAATCAAAATACCAACGACAGCGTTAAAGAAAACTCATTTATAAGCACAATCATGGATAAATATTCTCTGCACACCTCACAGAAGAATGGTCTATGTGAAAAATGTTTTATACATACATAATATCACTAATTTTAATACTTTACTAACCGTGTCATACATAGGTAGCAATGGTCAAGACATTAAAACATTCATGCAGATTAGAATTCGAGTGATTCCGCAAAGGAACAGAACAGTGGAAAAATGACATAATACATCGCTTAATTAACATATCGATACACTATACACCCACTCACCCACCCTTATCATTTAAGGATACTGATTGACAAAGAACGTTATACAGACCTTGGACATTGCTATAATAGTCTATGCGGGCAATGGTCATCTAGACTGGTGTCCATGGATAATGACTCAGAACTTGACCACAATGATACCCCCAAAAGCTAATTAGCATTGAAGTCACATTCATATATCCAATATAAGAGTGGACATTAGATCAGCGGGTTTGAACATATCATCCGAATTGGCTCTAGTGCACTCAAGACATTTGTGGCATGTCTAAGATTATCGGTCTCCCTATTCGTGATAAAATAATTCCATACTTTACCCTCTGATGCATGTCACAATAATATGTAATAAATGAATACTGAGAAACGCAGAAAAGCTCTGAGTAACATATTAATTAGGAATTTAGGAACGAACTTTGTGATGAACATTAAAAATGACTGTCATAGATGTATGATCTAATCAATGTTTGGTGATATGAAATGTCTCATGCAGGCTGAAATGATCTATGCGTATACCATACATGTATGATTTATGCTTCATCCGACTAATATGTGTTATATTTATAATGCAAATAAGTGTCCAAATTGATAACATAGGGGAAAGTAGTGTAATTTGGACCACCTAATTACTTACGTTAATTGATATACGATGGACCACACGGAGGAACTAATATATGTTATGTGCCGTGGGACCGCCTACATCGGTCTACCCGTATCAAGCAGTCATGGTCGGTTTCTTTATATGGACACGTGCATATGTTGGTTGATTATGTGCGTATTATCTGCCTCGGCTGTATTGACAAGTAATTTCCGTGTTTTATAATTTATGACATGTCTATGGATATAGATCTGTCTAAACCAGATAAGATTTAGACAGATGGAAGTATGGGATTGCGAACACTTGATAAATATGTGTGTGTGCATATTTGATCGACCCACACATTGTCTGACATTAAGAGGTGATATCCTTCTGAAAATGTCGCAAATGACTATAGGTAGGTTACATGTTGATTTGTGAACTTCGCGTTTAAGGCTTAGTGCTAGAAAACATCGAAATTGAAGATTTAGGAAATCTAATTCAGTCCATAAAGTGGAATAATCGGTGTTTGGTTGTCCGTTGAAGGTGATCAAAAGCTGTTCTCAGAGCAGCTGTACAGTGCAAAAGTTCCAATGCGCGCATGAGTTTTTCTAAATTTGGATTTTAAAATATAGTTTCGCATCATGCAAAATTAACAAAAACAGCTGAAAATATCGAGAAAAAAAACACAGCTTGAAACACGTATATGTATGGTATATTATAGTGATGGAAACGCAAAAAATCAGTTTGCTTTTTGTGTATGTTGCAAACAACGAGAATATTGGAAAATTCATGTCTTATGTTAGGCGAAAAAAAAAAGTATTATGGTTCTGGTTATTGGGGTCCCCGAAAAAGTGATGCGACGACGCGATTTTCTTTTCTTTTTTCTTTTCTTTTGTTTTGCTAAAATTGGCGGCCGATGACTGATCCGGTCAAATATGGCCCATTTGGCCAACCATTTTCGCCTAAAATTGGCTGTTGATTAGCGATCCGGTTGAATTTGCCCTGTTTGGCCTGCCATACACCAAATTCACCTCTCAAAAAGTGATGCGCGCGATTTTTTTTTTTTTAAAAAAGAGTGATGCGCGGGGTTAAAACTGACTCGCGCGCCTAACCAGAACCATAATACTTTTTTTTGCCTTAGCGCAGATGTAAATATCATGTTTATGTTAGCGCAGATGTAAACAATTCGTTCACATCATGCGTTTTTACGGTATGTTCAAACTGTATTTTGGGGGTTAATTGTGCTATATCATCTAATATATGCTCGCCAATTGATTGATAACGAATTTCAGAAACCGATTATTCCACTTCAAATTAAGCGAAAAGTAATTTGAACCACAACATGGTGTAAATATGAACCACTGGTTCCCTTGCTAGTTACCACTTACTACTAATTACTTCTTACCACTTACTACTTACCACTTAGTACTTAGGCCTACCACTGACCTCTGGCGTACCAGTACTTTTGAGTTTTGGTGGCATTTGCATGACACTGAGGACAAGCCTTTGTCACAGACTCCGCCATGGTGGGAAATATTATGCTCGCCAAAATAGCATTCAACAGGTGACACTGGTTTATGCTCACGTCATAAGTAACTTACGACTTACTACTATTTACCACTTACTACTACCGGGGATCCCCGTATTTAAGCCCCTCTTTGGATAAGCCCATGGGCTAATACAAGGGAAGTACTACTCTTGTATAAGCCCATGGGCTTATAAACGGAATACAATTTTGTCTCGCATCAGGACTGAGCCTATATTTGGGGAAAACGTACGTTTTGTTTTTCGTAGGAGACGTTGGTAAGTGTTGGTACCTAGAATAAGCTACTGAAATAAAATTGATAAAAGACGTACGTATATGCCTTGCCTAGGGCTACTATAGTACGTATACACGGGACCAGCTGGATTTTACACGTACATGCAAGCACAGGCATTGTGTACATTTTCATTCATCATGCGTGCGTTTAATATGGCAGTGAATATCTGTGATATTCTATCTTTATGGAACTACGGAATAAGTTTGTATAAATATAGTTGTTACGCATATGAGAAGTGTTTTCTTGTCTAATCCATTGTAAATTCAAGCGTGCAAAATAAAAATCGTACAATAATCATTCCCCAAATACAAGCCCATGGGCTTGTATATGGAGTTAAATTTCATTCGACACAACCCCTTTTCCCCAATTATAAGCCCAGGGCTTAAATACGGGGATCCCCGGTAGTACTTACCACTTATTTACTACTTACCACTTACTTCTTGCGAATGGTAAAGTAGTAAGTCGTATGTAGTAAGTGGTAAGTGGTATGTCGTAATATCCCAGATAGAGTAAGTAGTAACTAGTAAGTGGTAAGTAGTAAGTGGTAAGTAGTAAGTAGTAACTAGTAAGTGGTAAGTAGTAAGTGGTAAGTAGTAAGTCGTAGTGTCCCTTCTGGAACTCCATAGTGCAGCGCCTCTGTTGGTGTTTGGACAACAACTTTACTTCTGGAACTCCATAGTGCAGCGCCTCTGTTGGTGTTTGGACAACAACTTTACAACAACGCGCCACCTAGCATCCTCAAATACATGCGTGGTTCAAATTACACGGCGTTCCCAATTACACGACTTTCCCCTTATTTTATACATGTACAAATGCTTTAGCAGGTGAATTAGATATATCTTTATGAGTTACCTCCGCCAGTCAATAAAAAGAAACGTAAAAGCGGTGATGAAACTGATAATCTCCCGAAATGAACAAGTCTGAAGTTGATATACAATGATTTTTTTTTCAATTTCCACAAAAAAAGTCATTGAAAGGCGATGATAAAACTGATAAGACAATTTGACCATCTCCTGAAAACGAATCGAGTATGAAGTTGGTGCACGATGATTTTTGTCATCCGTTCATTCTACAAATGAAATAAGCGATGATGAAACTGACAGCCATTCCTTAATAATCTACGTCCTTTGATCTCCATTCAAAATAAAGCAGTCTTGAAACTCTGTAAGGTTGAGTTGCATTTCACTACACGACTACAGGCAACGCATTACCTATAATGAGGAGCGCCAGAGAACAACTTTATTATGTATAATATTTCTTCACGTGTCTATGTAGGCCTATCATGATCATCCATCTTCACATTCACGAGACGCTGGGATACAAATTTTGCATCAATCATTGTTTTGGACAGCTATGCCCGACACGACATCACACTTCCGGCACACCACACAATATCTCTTGCGAACATCGCTGAGAATCCTGACTACAAGCTACATCACTGTATGCAGGACGATGATGAAGACGATTCTAGTTTCGATACAATAATGATGGCCAATCAGTATATCTATTTCAACCCAGAAAACACGCATGAATGATTCTCGCACAATTAAGAAAATAAAAATTGTTATTCCTCAATCTAAACATACAGAGTATTAACGCTCACCATGATAGGCCTAACCTCACAGCGACGCGCCTTTTCCGCCAAGCCCTTCAAATCATATGTGATTGACTTGCAAAACAAAGGCATACAGTGTGACATAGCTGGTCTCACGGCGATTTATAGAAATCAATTGCTCCCTGAAACTGGACGGATATCACGATCTTGTCTGGAAATGTTGACGCGATGACGCTGATTTTCGAGAAGGTATAGGGTTTTATATCTATAGATTCCAATTAGAAATATATAGAATAAGACAAGTTTTATAGTACTCATCTCACATATCTATGAATCATCGATTATAGAAATTGACCCTGGTAAACAAAGAATGTTAGTGCAAGCAAAAATGGCCCAACTCAACTTTTTTTTTAGAATTTTGATGTTTTTATGCCAGAATACTCTAATTAGCACCGTATTAGTTCAAATATTAGCACGGGGTGCCAAAGCAAAACCTGGTGCAATACCGCGCGCAAAAATGAGGTGAAATTCGAGATCAAATTTAAGAAAATCACTTAATAATATACCTATAGCCTTCAATCCCCTTAATTATGATTCAAATAACATAAATGTGTGGATTGGAACACTCCAAGAGTTTATTAAAAAGATACGAAGTGAAATACAAGGTTACAAAAATCGAACATTTTTGGAGAAAAAGGGGCGGGGGTACTATAAGGGCACGTACCACTATTGGGACCAAAACGGTATGTTTAATGTGTTTGAAACGTGGAAAGACTATTTTGGGTTTAGGGAGCCAACCAGGAATCTCAGATCCTCTCAGCAACTGTCATTGTCCATCCCCAAGTTGTACACTGTCACATACGGTGACCGAGCCTTTGAGGTGTCAGGTCCACGTCTGTGGAACAAGCTCCCACTGCACATTCGGAAATATCCATCTTGAACGTTTTAAAACTGATTTGAAAACGTACCTTTTTTACTCAGGCCTATTGTTAATCGTGTTTTTATTGCTGTCTAGTATCTAACGTCTATCAATGTCTTTGTGTTTTATGTTTACGTGTCCTTTTTATACTTTTTTGGTGCTGTATTTGTATTACATGTTTTTGTTGTCAAGCGCCTTGAGAATGTGTCCATTGTAAGGCGCTATAGAAATATAAATTATTATTATTTTGGACTAAGTAGCTATTTTGACCTAAGTAGCTTTCGACTTAGGCCATTTTGTATTTCAGGACACAACAAACTACTTTGGCCCAAGTAGTTTTCGACTTCTGAAGGTCATTTTGCAGTTCAGGACTCAAATTGTTGTAGAAACATATAATGTGGTGAAGCTACGACAGGTCTATCGACTTTGGTTACCATAGCAATGATGAGCGATGATGAAATCAACCCTTTAAACACATGGCTTGTGAACGCTCTAGGGGGTGGTAATTCTACAGGAATCGCTGCGTTATCCATCAAGCATGTTGTACATGGCCCGCTCACAGAACCTATTGTTTTTTTTGCGTGATTAAATAGATATTAATATGTTAACGGGCTAACTTATGAGCAAGTGAAATATCCACTTTCGTATTAAATTTGTGTTCATTCCGCTAACTATGGAAACTAATGGAAATGTATTCGTGTTCAAAATACAGAAATTATGCTTCAAAGGAAAACAATATTACTGAGTACATTAGGTAACATTAGTTTCATTATTAAAGTTATTATTCATGACAATACAAATAGTAAAGGCAAAAAATATTCATTATTGGGCTCAGCAAGGGAAAGTTCTGCATTAGAGATTTTATTGCTGTATTGATATTTATGTGATTGTTGACAAGCACTTGGCTAGTTGACTCTATTGATGAGCGCCATAAATATGGAAAAAAGCGAGAAAAAAATTATATTGAACTCAACAAGGAAATAGTTTTGTCTGGAAGAGAATTATGGCCTTAATAATATTATTATTATTTAATACCACCAATTCACCATATTACGAAATTTAGAAGATATTACTAGCTTTGGCATACGTGGATATTGGAATGATCAGTAATCATAAAAAATTATCATATTCGGATCTTGTGACAAACTTTCGGAAAACTATTAATTTTGGTGAGAAATAATAAGCTAATGATTTATGGTGTCTGTCAGGTGTACTATTGCTTACAATAAAAGTTCTGAAAATTTTATTACTGACATTGATGAAAGACACCGACTGAACATTATTAATATGTCTGTATGAATATATTTTGGGCGACAAGGATGATAGGGCTTCAAGGCGACTGGAGAGCATCTATTAGTATTTTCAATATTGCTTATTCCCTATTCGCTAATCATGGAACAAAGCACATCATAATTCCTCTATCACGTTTACTTGTGACATATTCCAGCCAGAATGTATGTCGTAATATATGTAATATATAGTATATAGTAAGGTTCCCTGTCACCGACACAAGGCAGATCCAAATCCCCCGTGTGCCAATCAAAGGTTTACAAAACGCTTCTGTGACATCTATTATCACTGTATGTATTGCAGGTTCCTAGCTCATGATTTTAGAGGAATTGTTCACATTATGATGCATGAAACTTTGCAGAGGGGTAGAGTATTACTCACTGGTCAGTATATGCTAGGGAGCCATTCTCAATGTAATCTGTGGCGGATATGGCAGTCATTTCTCTTTTTACAGTAAACTGACAGTAATTTTACAGTAAACTTTCTTGTACCTATGCATGTCAAATATTATCCAATATCCACAAAAAATGGTATTAAACTGACCAGAATAACTTAGCCAACTCATCAATAATAAAAAACGATAAATATATTGAATGTTCTGCGGGATTATGTCCAAAAAACAGTTCTCTGTTTGAATTTGGACCCTTCATTAGCAAAAATAGTTTTCTGGGCCCTTTTCAAAATGGCTGCCGTCTGAAATCATGTTTTGGGCTATAACTCCGCTTCTATTGCAGGTAGAGACATGGTTTTGATGTCTATGCCCGTGTTATTGATGCTGGGGAATCCAATGTTGTCATTGCTGAGTACCTGTGACTGTTGGTTGCTTCAGAATTAAAAATGGCTGACATTGAAACCGGCGAAAATCCATCCATGGTGCGACTGAGATGTGTAGAAATTTTGAAAGGGGCCAGATTGATAGTAAAAGCAGTTCCATTCCCACATATCAAGCTCAGAAGATAAGAATCAATTCACAGAAATAGTGCCAAGGTGGATACTTGTGAATTCCTACAAGACTCGATGAGGAACGCGACGTCCGCTTGTGGTCTTTGTACTTGCCGGAATCGACTCATTACTTTAATTCCGGCAACTTCGGCGCCTATGGCGTCTCGTTTGTTTCATCAGATGCCATGAACATGGGAAATATCATTGCCTCAACACCGACTAGTTTTGTTCTGCATAGAATGTTCAATGTTGAAGAGGTTTCCTGTTAACACAGTAGCATAATCATGGTGATGTGTTTAATACAATAAAAATGATTGTCCCTTATGTATGATACAGTAATGTGTGTGATGTTTTGTCCAGTACGGTGTGATAGTGAACTGAGAACAATGCAGTAGCTAGACAATTGTTCTATGCCAATGCTAGAGTTGACATATAGTCTCAAAAACGATCACACTGCAATTAAGCGCTAACATATACATATTCCAATTAAGATCTTCTTAATTTCTCAAGGTGGACAAAGTTTTGTGCCCTGACAAGAGGCATTGTGTCATAGATGGGAACCATCTTGTGGTCTGTCTCAGTCCATCCATGGTCTGTGGGGTTTTGAACAGCGCCTAGTGGTTGGTGGGCTCTAGTCCCTGTCCTTAATTGGGGGTCTTCTGGGATGTTGTTCTAGCGCAATACTTTCAGAATTTTCGATGGCTGCCATTTTGAAAAAAGCCCAGAAAATCATTTTTGCCACTGGTGAGTATCCGGAAACGTCTCTAATAATCAATATTATGATGAAACCTAACTAACAGCGTTGGTTTCAGAGGATGGTGGTAGCAGGGGATGCAGACACACCTATTATGCATGCCCGACTACGAGATCTGTAGATAAGTTGTCAAAACCCAAGCAAAAAAAAAACCCGGTTTTTATATTCTTACAGAACGTTTAATGTAATTATGTGTGTTTATTATTATTGAGTTGGCATTGTTATTGTGGTCAGTTTGATACCAATTTTGTGGATATTAGAGAATCTTTGACATGCATAGGTCAAAATAACGAATTTCGCAAACCGGCCGTTTGAGATCGATTTACTGCAAAAAGAAAATGGCTGCCATATCCGCCACAGACCATATTGGGAATGGCTCCCTAGCTTGTATTGACCAGTGAGTGATATTCTACTCTGCAAAGCTTCATGCTTTTATCACAATATGAACCTGCACTAATGTAGCCCCATACCCATACACGACAGAACAGTCCACATCAGTTGGGGCAGATCAGGAGCAGATGTGCCAAATATAGGCCTCGTGAGGCAAGCCTTCGACGGACCAAGAGGGTCACTGACATCAAACAAAGCCTTCTGTCGTTGTCTGTTGTTGTGTATCTGTGGAATACCGGTGATGAAATGCAAATGGTTATTGGTATTTCGTCACCGGTATACTGATGTATTCGATAGCGCATATCCTGATCTCCACCTCTGCTGCCTAAACCCTCTACAGACAATCACGCGCGGGGACAATATATCCGCAGTCTCATCAACAGCCTTGCAAGTCCAAAGTAATATCTTCATCCCGATAAAAATATAAGATTGGAACATCAAGCCACATTAATGGTCGAGTCACCATTCCTGGCCGGGCTTAACCATATTCAACACTGAGGAGGTACATGTCAAAGAGATGTCCGGAACTGGTCAGGACAACGTTCTTGTCGACGGTATTAAAAATATCAAATATGTGCACGCCGATGATCGTCAATTAATCTATCGAATAAAAATTTTTGTGGAATGACAAATTTGTCCCCCAAAATAAAGTGCAACGTGATGGAGAATAACGCAGGTAGATTTGCGTGGCAGCATATAATATGTGTCTCTATACACGCCACCGCCTGAAGCACGGGAGTTAAGGTGGTGCTGATTTGACAAAAGACGTTAAAAGTACGTTTCCTGCATACGCCTAGAGTATGACCCTTGATCTAAATTTTCCAACACATTACAACAACACTGAGATTCAAAACAAAAGTTATGGGTTAGATGAAGTACCGGAAGTATTGGTAGCACATATAGGATAAAAATGCCACTCCGGGCAAATGTGGATGTGACCAATCAGCGCCATGCTAATTGCACCATGTGACCAGTTTTGAACCAATCACAGTCTACTTGTATATTTCGCCTGTACATCCAACCAAATTTCCCGCTGCCGGTTAAATGAAGTTGCATACATTCGGTCTTCTATTGATGGTTCTTATGGATCTGTTCTGTGGTATCTTCAGGCTTTTCAAATGACAACCATTAACATTCCCCCATGCTAGACTCCATATCAGAGAGTTACCGTTGCTCACTTTATTGTACATGTAATATATGATGTTTTGCATAGGGAAATAAGCAATCTACAATATGTTCATTTTCGCCAATCATTCCTCAATTTCTAACGGATGTACTTACCGTAAACACGTCCGCATTGTCTGAGAGAGGGAGCTGGTTTCTGAAGCCGTATGGAGCTGTTTTACATTTCGGGCAGGGCGTAACTAGCCTGCAAAATATTCATGAAATTATTTTTTTAAAGTCATTTAATTTGGAACTCTTTTATTTCCATCGCTCTAGATTCCCATGTTGTTGTGTCAATGTTGTTAATATAAGTTTGACGGCGCGATACGGGAAATATGCTGGATTTCCACTCAAATATATATTATTTTATCTGTGATATCAGACCTGAATCGGTATCTGTATTTATGAACAAAATTATGAACAAAATTCATACATTCTCACAGCTAGGGAAAACGAAAATAATGCATTATGATCTATGCTCAATCAAAACGTGGGAAACCAAATTTCACGTACTTTGAGGGCTGTATGTTGACGTATGGCATAGTTTTCTTGTCCACAAATGATCCGAACCCAATGCGAAAGTTTCTTGTGATATTTTTCATCTCTCTGACTGAAATAGATGCATATAGCGCAATAAAATCATCAAATGAATCAGTTTTTTTTGCCTATACATTATTGGTAATGGCGTTGGTTCAAATCAGGCAACTCAACCGGCAATCAAAATCAACATTTTGATAATCGATTATTTTCTTGTTTGATTGTGAATTGATCATTTCTTACTGATGACGCTCCCAAGCCGTTCTAGATTCTGTTTGTCTGCGTCCATAGAAAGTGACATGTCCATGATAAAGTAGAGATCTACCGGGTAGTTCTCTGCCTGCTTAAATGTCACCTCGAAGTTGAACTGTTTGTCTGAAATAGACATTGGACAATATTCTTGTAAATACGAGGATTGTTAAAAGAGTTATTGCCAAATTCATCGTTACTTTGTCGTGTATGTAAGTATAGCATTCACATATCACCACGATATTAAAATTACATCATGTACAGTGCCTTTACAAACGACTTATCCCAATGCATGGCATTATTCTTAGCATTGTTCTGCGTGTGATTTCATTCTGTGGTGAATCGATCATTAACAGAATTTTATCCAGTTTTATGAACCAATCGTGTGTTGCCATTCCATTTTAACGTACTTGGCCGTAGTTTAACGTTGACGTTCTGTGGCGAGAGCTGAATGGCTTCATCCCCAGTGATCATGGCGTCCCTCGGGGCATCGTTCTAAAGGGGAAGGTGATGAGAGTGCGATGTGGACAACGGAACTATTATACGTGTGCATAAACTTTCCAGTGGATGAGGCAACGCAATTGTTACAGGTTGCACATGAAACGTGCACCATCTTCTTCCCCGGTCATATTTTAGCATAACCCTAAGCCACCTAGATTTGCGCTTGGTTACTACCTCTGATCATCTAGAGTTGCCTTTTGCTTGTGTTTTCGAGATGTGTGTATTTGTCAATGCATTGTTCACATCTTTGCCAATATTTGTAGCACTCCCAAGTATGATATGCTGCCTAAAAGAGGAGAACATTCTCATTTGCATAAAGCAAAAATCTTCGTTAAGCTTCAGAAAGTATTTTCTGTGGAAAATGTCAAATTCGAAGTTGTCTCAATATTCCCAAATTGATTCAGATTCCTATGGGTGGCTCTGAAAATACCTCAGGTAGCATAGGGTTAAAAGTATGTCCTGCTAAGTAATATCGTATCTTAATTTCGTTCAAGCAGTGCATTGCAACATACAACTCATCTCAGTACGTGGTACTATTATACAAATATTGGATGTTGAGGAGTCCAATATACAGTTTACGGGATGAAGAAATGTCATATTGGCCGAGGCGCAGCCGAGGTCAATATGACATTTCTGAATCCCGTAAACTGTATATTGGACGACTCTCAACATCCAACATTTGCTATATTATTTACCAATGAATGTAGGAGAAACCCAGAGTGGGGGAAACCCACATGTAACACACGCTCTGATTTGCTGATAAGCACCCGCCCGTCCAATATACATTTTTGCCGTCCAATATAGACTTTCGCCGTCCAACATTGAGTATGTACGATTGTCACGTGGTACAAATCGCCCAATCAGGAGTGTCCTTACAGTGGGAATACCACCGAGTGAATAATATTGACCTATAACCATGAATTCTCAGAGACCTATAGACATAATATCAAGTTGGTCTTGGATTATATTTGAGGTAACCATACATACATATGGCTTCCAAAAAGAATTCTGCACACCAAAAACCCTGTCTCCACACAATTGTCAATAATATGACGAATTTAACCTTGGCATTACATAGATAAGAGAGATCAAAACGGAGAGATTGGAGGAAAATGAAAATCATCAATGCACTATTTGTACTAGAATCATGTGCTCTGTTTATTTAAACCTAAAATACCAGTGGACTAAATCGTATGAACTGAAATATATTCCAAACTTGAAATAACATCCATTAGGCAAAATCGTATCACCTAGAAAAAATTTCAAACTCTAAATAATACCATCGTGTGGATTAGAATACGTGTATTTTTCAACTTTGAAAACTGCATTTCCAACATTTATTAATTTCCATGTACTTACTCTGATATATTCGATGGTGTGGTCCGGCATCGCAAGATACTGCGAGTCACAACCGCTGGAGATGAGGTTCTCAACGTAATCGCATCGGCTTTGGCTGGGAAACGACTGAAAACATACACCGCATATATATCATGTATGCATGGCGTATGGATAGAAAGCTACAGTGCATAACTGTCGTGGAGTAATATGGGAGCGGATTATTCAATTCAATGCAATATTTTATTTCGAACTTTCGTTCATATAATATAAAATCATCGATGACGAAATAAGATTAAGGTATTCTATGACTTTTTTCAACTCGAGATTTTTTCTCGGAAATATCGGATTTTCATATATTAAATTGATTGTTTTCCAGAATGAGCAAGCTAAAAAAACACCTCCAAAAATGTCCTGCTTTTCCCGAAGACAAAAGCCTATACTTTTTAATAATGCGGAATTCCCAACTAATGAATACCGGATATGAATTATTCGAACCGTGAAGAAATCGCGGAATAAATGTTGTTCAACATAATATTTACCGATTGCATACACCAGCTGCACTTCTCATTGGCCGAGATACATTCCCCGCACGTGTTCTGTTGTGTGCAGACATTGCCCGCCTCAGGCGCTCCTAGAGGATCAAATACTCCCATTGAAAACATTGACAACGTTCAACAAATATTGAAACTCATAAAAAATATCGAATAGTATACATTCTATTAAGTTTCGAATAAATCATTATCAAAAACGTAATAAAATTGAAGCTCTGTGAAGATGCACAATAAATGATGTAAGGCTCCTATAAGCATGAACATGTGACCGAAAAAAGTAAAAAGAAAATAACGAATCGTTGTAAGTGGATATCTCAATGTAACATCATTACTCCAAAATAGAAGTGTCGGATTAAGCGGTTTGTTTGTAAGTTCATACACGCGTGCATATCATGTATATTTCGTATGAACTGAATAAATGAGTAGGCTTATATAGGGCGATTTGTGAAGGGATGAGTTATTGGAATGACCACTGCATCCGGATTATTTGCTGAAAATATACATTGTAGGCATATCATAATAGACGTTTTTCACACTAATTTTCGCTCTATTTTTTCTCACTAATTCAAACATTCAGTGCTAATCAGTGGGCTAACTATACGTAAAGTACGCATTATATTTATATATTTTGTATAAATAATAACCAAATACTGCATTGTACTGGGATTTATTCCGCACGGGTCTTTCCATGGACCACGAGTATACAAGGATATGCCTGGTTTTTAGGTTACCGGCCCTATGGTCCGATAACCTATTGGCATGACGTTGCGTCCGTCGGCGTCGGCGTCAGCGTCGGCGTCGTCAGCGTCGTCGGCGTCGTCCGTCCACATTTTTATCTTTAAAGTTTACGATCGAATCTTTCTGAAATTTTGCACAAAAATACCTAAAAATATTTCAAGAGGGGGTTATTTTTTTTATTTTCGCATTTTTTTCAAAATGGCGGCCATTTTAGACGAAAAACGGCCAATTTCTGACTTTGGCGGCCATTTTCTCAAAAACTGTTCAGACAGTTTTGAGATTTTTATTTCAAAAGATTGCTCTCACATACCTCTGTGATGTGTGATACCTCTGTGAAGTTTCGCTTCCCCTGAATCGCCCGTCTGCGTGTAGCGGCCATTTTCATTTTCTCGACGGGTCCCAAATGGGACTTTCTCATGTTAAATTCTCCTATGCTTTATAATAGGACACATCATGCCTAATATCTCATTAATATTGAGATTAGAGACTAGGAATCAATTGTGGACATATAGGAAATGATATATGCTGAATATTCTCGTGACATTGAATTTGACCTTTGACCTCATTTTCAAGGTCAAAGGGCAAAATGGCTAATATCTCGCTTATTATCGACTTTACAGCTTAGTAATCAATTGTGAACATATATAGGAAATGATATATGCTGAATATTCTCGTGACCTTGAATTTGACCTTTGACTTCATTTCTAAGGTCACAGGACAAAATGGCTAATATCTCGCTTATTATCGACTTTACAGCTTCGGAATCAATTGTGAACATATAGGAAATGATATATGCTGAATATTCTCGTGACCTTGAATTTGACCTTTGACCTCATTTTCAAGGTCACAGGACAAAATGGCCAAATATCTTGCTTATTATCGACTTTACAGCTTAGGAATCAATTGTGAACATCTAGGAAGTGATATATTCTGAATATTCTCATGACCTTGAATTTGACCTTTGACCTAAATTTCAAGGTCAGTCATTTTATTTTCAAGGTCAGAATACAAAATGGCTTATATCTCGCTTATTATCGAATTTACAGCTTATAAGTCCATAGTGAACATATAGGAAATGATGTATGTTGAATATTTTGGTGATCTAGAATTTGACCTTTGATCCCATTTTCAAGGTCAGAGAACAAAATGGCTAATATGTCGCTTATTATCAACTTTACAGCTTAGGAATAAATTGCGAATATAGAGGAAATGATATATGCTGAATATTTTCATGACCTTGAACTTGAACTTTGACCTCATTTTCAAGGTCACATCACAGAATGGCTAATATCTCACTTATTATCGACTTTACGCTTAAGAATATATTGTGGACATACTAGAAGTGATATATTTGTTGAAAATTTCATGGCTTTGAATCTATCAGTGACTTTGTTTTCAAGGTCACTGGACAAAAGGCTAATATCTAAAATGTATATTGTCCGGTAACCTTTCTTAGCCCTTGGGCTAATTTTTATATATACTATAGGCCTACATCTTGAGATTACTTACATTTTCTAATGTTTGAAATGAATTTTGAGTGGTAAAAGTCGGCGCATAATTTATTGGCGCGAACATATCTAATGAAATCTCGGAACTTAGTGACTTGTATTATATGAAACTCAGGCAACGGTTGAACAAGCCTGTGACCAAAGTTGCTGACGTGAATTCAAAGTTTGTTTTTCACACAGCAGACTACTATTTCAATAAATACGATTCTAAAAGGGATTTTACCATTGTAACAACGAGCGGGAAAGCAGACAGTCAAAACGGTGGTGAATGCCAATGCAACAGCTTATTAATGCAAAGCGAAATCATTGGTCTGACCAGTAGTGTGCAACGGTCCGAAAAATAACATGTGATGGCGTTATGCTGTTCAAAAAAATGGATAGTGGTCACAGTTTGATTTCCCGGAATGGCCGAGAGTATTATTCTATATTTGGGTTAGAAACTATATGTCACAGGTAGAATAGGACACAAAGTTTTGTTTGATTGCAGTATTTTGTTATCGCTAAACAAATGAAAATATTCTGTATTCAGCAATATATGAATTGAGGATATCGGGTGTCTAATTTTTGCCCAACTTTGTATCGTGCCCGGCTATACTCGCGTTGGTCTGGCCTGAGTCAAATTATAAAGCTCAGCCCCAGTATTGGTTAAGGGACTGTCTCCAAGATGCCATGCCTATGGAACAGATTTCAGAAAAATACCAAACTCTTTGTGCTGGATTGCGCCGTTGATCACTCAAACAAAATATTGATCATAATAATTTGATCATAATATTGATCATAATAAATTTCAACGCATCGCATGGCCTATATTCCTTGGCAGATGAGCCAAATACACGTACCCTTACCATACATGTATACATATTATGCGAGCGTAACATGCAGTTGTCTTTCAACTGCAGTAACTGTTAGATGTATGAATAACTCCCGTGGCTATTGTGTGATTGTGATTTCTTGAATGCAAAATATATTTTCAAGCACGAGTGATAAAACAAATTTTCTTTTGTGACCATTGTATTTTCTACGAGATGGCCCCTATTCAGATCGGCTGTTCCATTGATTTGTCTCAATCCCATACAGCATCAAAATGGCAAGCTAGAATTCCTATGTTAAAACCCCATGAGGATATATATTTTCCTAAATATACCGACGAGAAACGCACGCGACAGAAAAACAGCCATTGCTCCATAATGGTCACAGTGCCGTTTTCATTTTATATACATTTTATTTAATACAAGTCAGTAAATTCTGAGATATGACGAGATAGGTTCGAGCCAATAAATTATGCGCCGACTTTAGTAGTATTTACTTGTTTCTAATTTTATCATTTACAATATTTTTGATAACTGGTTTCATATGTTTTCTTTTGCATTGTCCAAAAATGTTCTATTTTATATTGTTCATGTTTGTTTCTGTATTTGTGCTTCCAAGTCCCTTTTGCTTTGGGGAATGTGTTGCCTTTTTATACATTTCCGATCATGATAGATTGTATTGCGACGCTATGCATATTAAATACAATAACAAGGCGGGATGTTACTGAACCGTTCTCTCTGTGACACACGGATGTATATAGCTGGTGAGCTTTAAATTTCAGTAAAACAATATTGAAACTTGACACTAACACAACTGGGGATTATGTCAAAAACGAAAAAAACAACAAAAAAAACATTCGCGTTTTGTAAAATCTGGCACATTGCCTTTGTCTGTTTCTTATCGATGAAAAGAACAGAGACAACTCAATTTTGTTGAAGTTTGACTATTGACAGTAATTGTAAGGAATCCTCCAAACTGGTAACTTAACCCCCTGAATACAAGACGCTTGCCCGACTTCTCTGTAAAATACTAACCTTGCGATCTGACTGAACAGGACACACAGAGCAGAAAACCGCATACCAAGGAGATATTCATTCTTCAAAGCACCGACAGACCTGATAAGATATATCCACCGCATTCAAAATATTTGGTAAATATAATCAAATTTTTTCTTTTATAATCTGAATTATAAACGCGTTTCTACGGAGCCGCTGAAAGGACATGGAAGAAATATTTTTTGACATACGGTTATTGCGTTCCCTCGCAATAATATTGCGTTCCCTCGCAATCCGGATCGCGTTCCCTCGCAATCCGGATCGCGTTCCCTCGCGATCTTATTGCGTTCCCTCGCAATCCGGATCGCGTTCCCTCGCGATATTATCGCGTTCCCTCGCATTCCGGATCGCGTTCCCTCGCGATCTTGTAGAATAACCTTCTCAGAAGTCATTGGCGTCAGCACAATGCGAGGGAACGCGATCCAGAATGCGAGAGAACGCAATAAGATCGCGAGGGAACGCGATAATATCGCGAGGGAACGCGATAATATCGCGAGGGAACGCGATCTGGATTGCAAGGGAACGCGATCCGGATTGCGAGGGAACGCAATAAGATCGCGAGGGAACGCGATCCGGAATGCGAGGGAACGCGATAATATTGCGAGGGAACGCAATATTAATGCGAGGGAACGCAATAACAATGTGCTAAAAATATTTCTTCCATGTCCTCTCGGAAGCTCCGTACGTTTCTACACCGTTTTCTGCAGTTATTTTTGATACTGAATGGTATCGTATTATAATTTGGTATACTTCACCTGCCAGTCAAACGGCAATTTCAAGCAAATTTCAGCCCTCTATAGCAATAACAATAAATTATTATTTTTGTCGTCTCAAGACCTTGGAGCACATCCAAAATGATACCTACGATAAATTCTTCTCACCTTGAATATATATATTCCAGAATAATATTATATTCCAAAATGGGAGTTTGGTAAATAAGTTGGTGCTCAGTTGAAGAATGCCCATACTAGTAACCAATCACTCGATATCCCCTTCAATATATTATAGTTGGATGTGTAATAAAACACTCGGCTTATATCCTGTTTCAATAATATGCCTGTCAGAAAATCCGTTTTCTGCCTTTGTTGAACTAATTCTGAGTAAACCACGTTCATTTTGCACTGTGTCTGTATTTGTATCATATGTATCAAAATACGCTTTATTATTAATATATATATTTCACTGGTGTGGACTGTGTGAAGAGTATAAAAAATAACGCGAGTACCAAATTAAGGCATAATACATAGTAATATTATTAAAAGTGCTGTGTCTACCAAATAATTTGAGGGGGGGGGGGGGTATGGGAGGTATACTGCATTCGTTTTTTTGTCTTGTTTTTCGTATGCGAGTTATTCTTTACCAGGTAAATTACATGCATATTAATTCAAATGGGTTCATCATCTTGTCTCACCCGAGAATAGATGTACACAGTATCTGCTGATTTCTCTGAAATATCCATGAAAAAGTGTCGTGTTCAGCCTGCAACAACTGAAATCTTTAGAATAAAATATCAAAATTTATTTCTCAGGTTTTGCTAGAAAAGAGTAGTGGCACAAAATGACAGCAGTATATTTCCTTGCTTGTGCAAAGTATAACCAACACAAAACCTAATGGGCATGCATATGTGGTCATAGAAAAGGTGAAAAATTTCCCAAATTTTAATTGTAAATTTGCCGTTTATTGTTATTACTCACCTCTAAACTACTACATGCTCCTTTTCGATCCTTTGGATCGTTCTGGATAGAAATTCGCGTACTGAAAGCAAGGCACGATCGTCTGCCTGCATGACTCGAGCGCTCCTTTTGCCGCCAAAACCGCCGCGCATATGCGCGCGCAGCTGCGCAGAAGCTTCACTTTTCTGTCCAAAAAACGACAAAAGGAAGCCCCTAGCACACAACTGGCGGGGATGGATGAGAGGGCCTTTACTGTAGTAGTTTAGAGGTGAGTAATAACAATAAACGGCAAATTTACAATTAAAATTTGGGAAGTTTATTTTATACATCACCAATCTAAACTACTACATGCTCCTTAGAATCAAAGGATAGGCGGTGGAGCAGTAGTGCTAGAGAGTCATGAAAACAGACGATAGTCTTGATTTCAAGCGAATCGCTAAAATGCTACATTTTCGATATATCTTTAGTAATATAATAAAGATACTCACCTAGCGGTGCGATCGCTTGCCTCCGACATGCACGAATTTCTTCTTCACCCATCGGTGGAAAACGGAACTCTACTTGAGACCGTAACATAAAGAACTCAAACACAAACACAAAGTGTTGCTTATATACACGTGCACATTAAAACCAAGACTTTTCTGTCCAGCTGGTTCAAACAACAGCTTGCGCTACGACCAGCGGACCCAGTCTAAATCTGGACGACTGGTCCTGAAGTTCGGCAGCATTGGACAGATAGAACCCGATGAATGTCGTAGAATTAGTCCACATTCCAGCCCTCACGATATATTCCAACGGAATATTCGACCTGGCCGCCAAAGACATCGAGATGTGTCGGATTTGGTGGGACGATATTTTGTAAGTGACTCGATCGTCAGCACCTGACTCCGCATAGACAGTCCTCACTACAACCTTCACCCATCGGGATAGTGTAGCTGTGGAGATATCCGTAGCCCTATTAGGCTGATAGGAAATAAATAATCGCTTGCGATCTTTCCTGATCGATCTGGTACGATCGATGTAGATTTTCAGCGCTCTTACCGGGCACAATAGAGCGTCCGGCTCATTCCGTCCTACGTAACCGCCCAGTGACGGAATTACGATAGGGGAGAACGCTTTCCCGCCCTCAACTGCAGCACGTGTTTTAGGCATAAAATCACGTACTGGGTATAAGGAAACGGACCCATCCGCGCCAAATGCGACTCGCGATACGTCGATCGCCGCGACATCTGAGCGTCTTCGACCACTTGCTAGCATAACTAGCAGGAAGGTCTTAAGAGTTAACCTCTGCAAGGAAACTTCCTTGAGAGGCTCCCACGGTGCTTTAGTAAGACAATATAGCACAAAAGCCATGTCCCAATCCGGTAGAGTAGGAACTCCGTGTGGCCTTTGCGTCCTAAAGGACGCCAAGAGATCAGCAAGGATACGATTATTAGTTAAATCGATCCCCCTAGCACGGAATACAGGGCCCAGCATGGACCTGTATCCCTCGATCGTAGTAGGCTTCAAATTAAGCCTATCAAAGAGATAGCAGAGAAAGTCTAGCACTGCATTCAGAGGGGCAGAGAGCGGATCAATGCGCCTTCCGTTACACCAACGTACGAATACTCTCCATTTAGCCTCATACGTTTTAGAGGAGGATCTCCTATTCTTTCTCGCGAGATGTACGGACACCTGCTGAGAAAATCCTGCCTCCTGGAAGGATCGCTCGATAGCCTCCACACGTGTAATTTGAGCACGTGGACGGAATCGTGAAATATGTCCCGCCCCGGTTGCTTCAGCAACCTGTCCTCGATCGGGAGAACCCGTGGTACATCGATCAGGAGGGACAGTAGCAGGGGGAACCACGCCTGCATCGGCCAGCATGGCGCCACCAACAGAATCTCGCACTGAGACCTGGCTACTTTGTGCAGCACTTCCGTTAGGAACCGAGTTGGCGGGTACGCATACCCGAACATCCCGTCCCACGACTGAGACATCGCGTCCACAGCCAGTGCCTCGCTCTCTGGCAGAGGTGAGAAGTAGACCGGGAGCTTGTGATTCCGAGAGGTTGCGAACAGGTCTATGTTCGGTGTCCCGAACGCCTGACAAACGCGCCGAAACACCCCCGGAAGCAGACTCCACTCCGTGCCTATGATCTTGTCCGGTCTCGACAGAGCGTCCGCTAGGACATTCCTGTGACCCGGCAGGTGCCTCGCCCTGATAAACAGACGGTACTTGAAGGCAAACCTGATCAGACACTCGGCCTCCAAACAAAGCTGACTCGACCGAGTTCCACCTTGTTTGTTTATGTGCGCCACTACTGTGCTGTTGTCTGTGAAGACCAACCACTTCGTCCCTGGGGGACTCTGAGGCCCCCAGATCTCGAACGCACGTCTCACCGCTCGCAGCTCTAGGACATTGATGTGCAACGTACTCTCGCTCGTGTTCCACACAGCAGAGAGTTCGTGCTCGTCCATATGAGCTCCCCAAGCCAATTCTGACGCATCGGTGAAGAAGGTCCGATCGGGCAGATACTCCGCCAGTGGCATCCCTCGGAAAAGATTCCGATGGTCCCGCCACCAATGCATTGCTTCCCGAGCACGATCGTCCACCGATACGACTTGGTCTAGTCGATCGGTGAGGATCCGCCATTGCAACGCTAGACACCATTGAATGGGTCTGAGGAAGCACCTGCCGAACGGCACCTGTTTCTCCATCGACGCCAACAGACCGATGATGGACAGAAACTGTCGAGCTGTGATCGACGACTGCGTCAGCGCGACCTCCATCGCCGCAATCGCCTTGAGAACTCTCTTCCGCGGAGGAAGAGCTACTCCTCGCTCTAGATCGTAATCTACCCCGACATACTCGAACCTCTGTGTCGGGGACAGATGAGACTTCGCCCAATTGGGGATCCAGCCGAGGCTGGTCGCCAACCTGAGGACGAACCCGGATTGCTCTATAGCCTGAGACGGGGAGTCGGCTATGATTAACCAATCGTCGATATAATGGTGGAATTGAATTCCAACCGATCGAAACCTGGCTGCCATCGTCCTTACGATACGGGTGAACACGTAAGGGGCGGTGGCTACTCCAAAAGGAAGTACCCTGAACTGATACACCGAACCTTCGAAGGCGAACTTGAGGTATCGCCGATCGGCTGGGTGTATTGGCACATGTAAGTACGCGTCCTTGACGTCGATACTGACTGCCCACTTCCCCTTGGACAGAGCTTTCTGGACGGAAAGCGCCGACTCCATCTTGAACCTGGGTATGATCAGGAATTTGTTGAGGTTTGACAGATCGAAAACGGGACGCCACCCGCCTGTCTTTTTCGGCACTAGGAAGATGAGAGAATAGAATCCTCTCTCGTCCTTGACCACCTCGATCGCACGTTTCTCTAGCAACTGCTGCACCTCGTGCTGCAGAAGCTGAAACTTTTCCCGATCGCCGGGCACAGGGAAGAACCACGCTTTGGGTCTGATCGGTGGTTTTCCAGCCTCCCATCTGAAGGTGAGACCGAACTTCACCCATGCCACGACTGAATTGTCTGACGACGCCAGATCGCTCCAGTTCTGGGCGAACTGAGCCAGGCGTCCCCCGACTGGACCAGGTTGTGGAAGATCGAATTCCGACAGAACTGAACCTTCCACAGAGCCTACGCTTTCCCGCAACGAGTCACTTCTTACCAGAAGCTTTCCCTTTGCCCTTGAAGCGTCCACCCCCTTTGCCTCCGCGCTTGCCATCCCCCTGGGGAGGGGGAGGCTGCGCCCCACGAAAGGGCGGCTGCGTAGAAGTGGGTGCATGTGGTGCCTGAGGTTGGGCAGGCTTCTGACCCTTGGTCTTCTTGCCTGTCCCATACCCCGCCGACTTCCCAAGCAAAGCCTTGGCCATAGCCTCATCCCGGAGATGTTCCCGCATGACGGAAATATCCGATCGAGAGAGGTTGGCGTAGGTATAGCCTGAGAAAAGCGGCCTCCCACGTAGCTCAGCGACGTCCGTAGCGGACACGTCAAGCAGACGGAGATCGGCATCACGCATGGTGAGATCCAATTGTGCGCCCAGGTGCGCACTGTCACGCTCAGCAGCATGGACCACTCCGGCCAAGACGCCGAGTGCTGCATGAATGTTGGCGCGACTCCCCTCCTCCAGATCCGCCTCGTCCACAAACTCCTGAACCAAAGTGGTCAGGTGATCTGTCAACGAGAGCTGCCCCATCAATTGATGAGACAGCGTCTGCCAGTGAGAAAGGCGAGCCTTTTTCACATAAGCTGACCAGACCGTACCCTGCTTCCGGGAAAGCAGGTGAAGGTTAGGGTCTTCGACCGGGACGGAAGTCTGATGTCCACCCTCGGACTCTACAGTCCGATAGGTGTCGATCGACTCAGGTCGAACACGGCTAGTCGGGAATGTCGACTCCGTACGAGCCACATCCTTCTTAGCCGTAACTCCCTTGTTGATCTTGTCGAAGGACTTGACCAACGCGGGAGCCACAGGGAGCCGGATCGGCCGACGAACTGGCGCCGACGCGAACCTACCGGTTCCCCGTGAGGGCCCTGGAGCATCGATCGGCAAGTCCATTCGCCTTGCGACCGACTCCAAAGCCCACCGGAAGTTAGAACCCCCGGCCTGATCGGAAGTCTCATCCTCCGAGGAGGACGACTCCTGATCAGCTTCCACTCGACCCCCCCGATCGTTGGACCTCACAGGTCCGATCGAAGACCTCGACGACCCCAAGGGTACATCAAAGGACGGGCGAGGGAATGCCTGCTCAGCGATCGCGCCCGTCCGGCGACTTACATCCGCGTACACAGGACTTGAGTGGCCCTGAGGAACGACCCCAGCACCACCCGCCCGATCGTGCCCTGATCGAGGACCAGGAGCACGACCGCCAAGTGAAGACTCCCGATCGCACGAACGATCGAGAGCCTCACCCCCAAACAAAGGGAACTCTCCCCCCTCGAACCTCGAGACCGAGGACCCGAATGAGCCATCCAAGACGCTCCGCCGATCGAAGCCCGAAGCCTGATCGTCGCCCACCGAGAGGTCGGACGAAGCCTGAGCCACATCGAAAATCGATGTGGTCTCAGCACCACGGCGCTTAGAGGAAGCACGCTTCCTCTTCTTGGAAGGCCCCGGGGAAGAGACGACGGACCCCTCCACCTCGATCGGCCCCGACTGAGGGACGACGAAGGTGGAGTGCGGTTCCTTGGCTGCTTTCGCCTTGGCAAGAACTGAAACCTTCTTCTTAGAAGATTTCGACTTTTTGCCAGCAGGGGGAGCAAACTCTCCCTGCGACGAAGGGGCAGCCGAAGAACCGGCCGGGACTCCCTGTCCAAGCAGGGAAGAGAGACCCGGCAGGAGGGGACCCTGAAAGGACGATAACGACTGTGCAAAGAAAGATTGCACAGCCGCGTTGACCATGTCCTGTGTTAGCCCCAGGGGCTGGCTAACACCGGACGCAATCTGTGCCGTCACAGGCGGAGTCTCCACCTCCATGGGCGACTGGCGGACTTGCGGAGCCGAAGCTTCCGCAAGCCTCAAAGCATCCCGACGAGCCAACGAGGCTTCGGAATACTTTGCAGTCGCCTGCACGAAGGAAGAGGGACGCCAGAAACGACACAGATCACACCTCAAATCCTCCATAGATACCGGGCCATGGTCTAAACAGTCGAAACACAAACTGTGTTTCTCCCCTCCTCGGAGGGTATTGACCAGACACTTCGGGCATGGACGTTCGTCCATGGCACCGGTACCAAGGGAGGATTGTGAAGTCATGATCACACAAGGGAACTAACCACACACAGTAACAGGGCGGGCAAAATACGCAAACCTGAGACCGCGCTGAAAAAGAACCCTAAGAGGACTACGAATATATAAACTACAGTATACGTATACACAATATATACAGTAGAAAATTAACGTAGAACTATTGATAGATGTAAACAACAAGTACACTATCAAGTACGACGGATGGACGATAATAGGGTGAACTGGCTATACCAATCGCTGACGATCTAGCAAGTAACAAACTATCGACCAATACTTATCCAAATAGACACAAAACGATGTCTATGAACGTGGCAGGTGAAATTCCGTAAGAATATATCGCAAAAGTCTAGTTTGCAGACTAAATTCTACGAATTCACCGGGAACCAAAATCCAAAGCTGCCAAGCAAAAATGGCGGTGGACAGAAAAGTGCAGCTTCTGCGCAGCTGCGCGCGCATATGCGCGGCGGTTTTGGCGGCAAAACGAGCGCTCGAGTCATGCAGGCAGACGATCGTGCCTTGCTTTCAGTACGCGAATTTCTATCCAGAACGATCCAAAGGATCGAAAAGGAGCATGTAGTAGTTTAGATTGGTGATGTATAAAATAAACCATACTTTTCAGCCAATTTCTTTGTTCCGGACCCTTTTAGTTTGATTTACTGGACACTAGAATGTGCTCATTTTCGTGAAGATAGACGCTCAGATTCGAACTATATGTGTATATGTAAACGAACAAGGCGCACATAGAAAAAGATTACGATCGAGTAATATAAATGTACAGTAAACATGGTCAATAAATATTCCTAGAATCATATGTATATAACATACATGTATGTGAAAATTCACAAACTAATTTGAATCGTGGGACCATATTTCCCAAACGTCATAACGGTCATATAACCGGATTTACACATCTATATCATAATGACCACATACACGTATTTAAATCTGATGGCATGGACTTAATTAGGAAGATATTTAAAAATCTGATATCATACAGGACACATTCTGTCGGCTATATTCATGATGTACACGTACAAAGATTTGTTGACAAGATTGTTTTTGTTTTCTTTATACACAACAGCTGAACCAATACAAATAGCACCATTAGTTATAGCTGTATTTTCTCTGGCATGCAAGTATTACCAGCTTACGAGACGATATAAAGTGCTAGTACATTAAATACACAGGGATTACAATGCTTCAATAACATGTGCTGTTGCGTTGAGATTTACGAATATGAGATTGGCACAACACATAAAATACAAATAAACTACTACCTAGATTATCTAGCGCATATTTTGTTCCTATTCCCCATTATTTTCATGGCTATACACAGTCTTTCTCGCTAGCTTACAATATCCATCTCTCAACATCAAATGTCAGAACTCTGCTATCTACAACACATGAAAAATTTTCTCTAAAAACCTAAGAACATACAATTACATTCACACGTCAGCTACGTCAAAGAAAAAGACAAGCTTCTAGTTAGAATCCTCTCTCACATTGCGATACATAAATGCACACTCAGTCACAATTGAAATGGTCCTTTTTATCTTTTCGTTAAAACAAATATCTACCGTCATAAATAAGAACAACATGCAAATTCTATACACTTTAAGATACATACATACATACAGTATATAAACACATTACAGATAGTGACACAAAAAATCCATCACTTACGATTTTTCAAGTTTTGATAGTGACAAAGTCTATTTTTTTGCTCAGGGAAATATGGCAACTTAAATGTATCATCAGCAAACATGAATCAGCGTGCTCTCATTTCATATTGTTTTCACGGAACATTATTGGACTGAATTTGAGTCATTTGACAAATCTTATTTCTAGGAGCTATCCACATATATATAAAAAAACAAATCCAGATGAACTCTATTTGTAAGGTTATTTGTGTTCCTTTGTGACCTAACAAATACCTATAAAAACAAATAGCACCAAATCATAAATTTTCATGATATTCACATGAAAACAGCCCGCTACTTGTATCAAGCGGTCAACATAAATGCAACAGTGTACATAATTAATGTTCCCAGACACACTTTACACAGACAAGGAAGACAATTTATCTTTAGTTTGGACTTTCATTTTCATCAAAAATGCCAGACAAATTAGATTTGATTACTCAAAATCATAAACTTGCCACAGTTGATGCAGAAGACTGAAATATGAGAAACCGCTTCCTTATTGCTGTTCCGAATACTAGCGCCACAAGCATAATGAGTCATAACAGGAATTCTAAATAATGCTTTGAAAGTCGGTCAGTTTTCGACCGTAAACATATTTACATCAGCCGATACATAATGCTGAATTTTATGGCAGTGTGTCGATATTTTATTGTCATTCTACGGGAAATTGCCTAGCTTCCTTTGTGTAAGCAAATTTGCATATATGTTGTAACAACTATCTTGTTCCTACTATCTAGGCCTCATTGATTGAACATTAACACAAATTTATCAAGTATGCAAAGAAATTTCACAACATAGTCATGAAGCTCCCTATCATTGCATAAGACAGTTTCAGTAGTACTTACTACATAACTACATCAAATCGATTTTTTACAAAGATCTAAACATGAATACAGACACCTGATGAAAAGTTTCTCACAGGAAATGACATGTAGGGGCCCTGATGTTTCATTTCAAATGCAAAATGTTGCCAGAAGTTTTGATTCCCTGGCATAACTTTCATGACGTACATTTTTGTGCGCGGTTGCAATGACAAACAGTTTATTTGTTGCCATACGTAGGATTTTGAAACGTCGAGGTGGAAGGCTTGAAAATTGGATTCTCGCCCTGTGGGTGCAAAAAAAAATTGTATCAACACATATAGATCTATTCGAAAAGTAAACAATCGCTAAATATTTCAAGTGCATTACGGATACAATGCCCACCATAAAATAAGTGTTTTCAATATGAGTGCCACAATTTTTAACACTAAGACTTACCATATCCCACTTTGCATTGCGTCTTTCCTTCTCGAACTTGGCAAACTCTCGTCTATCGTGGATCGTGACGAGCAGCTTCCAGATGAGCAGCAGAGCCAGACCAATGGCGATAATTCCTCCGATAACTCCTAGCACGATCGCTAGAACGTTGACCGGCTCTGGGCACACTGGTGGGGTGAGGTAGAAACATATATCAATTGTGATAACTGGTGAAAAAACTTCTAACTTGGCGAGATTCCCAAATGGTTTACATCGTCGCATTTCTAAGCAAAATACAATACCTAAACTACTCCTAGAGCAATATATGGCCAAGAGGAGCACATTCTCTACTTTTGATACCTTTTTCCGTCTGGGCACGAACTTCGTCACTGTTGTAGAAGTAAGTAAAGTAAAAGTCACAGTCGTCTTCGTCTCGGAACTTGCAGACACGTCGGTCCGGCATTTTTTCTGCAAACACAATACACAGTACATAGTTCACACATATTTTGCAACAAAATTTGTGTTTTCATAGTTTTTGAAAGCACTGTTTGGGTTAACCAAGACTGCAGACATTTGTTGCACACAGTTATTTTTAACCTAATTTCCAGACACCGAATTGGAATAAACCAGCAAAAAAAGCTGTGGTACCTTTTTCGACCTCCGGGACCTTGACGACATGAGTACAGTTGGCTCTACAGTACTCCTCATCATCCTTGTACTTGCCCGTCCCAAAGGCTACACACTGGACACAGTCTTTGTTAGCGTCACACTGACCCGGACACGACTACAAGGGAATGAATATATATCAGGGAGAGAAAGATATATCTTATTACAAAAGAAGTCTTCATGACTTTCACCTACGTGTCTTACGAAACATCCGAGACTTCACTTAGTGTTGCAAGATGATGTCAATTTGACGTTTTATTTTGCCTGGAAGTCATTTTAGACTTCAGGATGGTTTCATGATTATTCACTGCATTTATGCCTGTACAAACAAGTCAATACACTAGACAGGTCCGTAAATTGGACATTTACCGGACAGTCCTCACAGGTTGGGCCCTTGAAGGTCTGGTCAAGTGTACACTCACACTTCCCACAGTTACACACACCCTTGCCGTTACAGATCAACTGGAACATAAAATTCATGGACATCAGAGCTACAAAACACACAATTCTTACTCAAATCCTGCATCCATACAATTCTGCAATCTGTACTCAATACATAACGGTTAACTGCAGTAAAGAATCTCACCCCATTTGCTGCCATACAAGACGCTGTGCTCTTAGGACAGTTACATGACGGTCCCTCGTAGTCCAGTAGACACTGGCATGTGCCACACTTACAGACACCGCGGGTCGGGCCTGGGTACATATTAAAGGTATGATGTCCTCACATATGGCATATGAATACATGGAAGGCAGGAAATGGTCATAGGAACAAAACAAAAGTGTTGTATTGAAGCATGTTTAGTTTCTCTTGACAGAAAAGCCAAATAACTTCAGGAGACTGTGTCGATGTCATAATGTTAACATATTACACGGATCATCACTGCGAGACCATGATATTGTCAGCGAGCCACGAAAGCAAAATGGTCATGAAACTACATTTACAGGGCTGTAAACCTACCACCACAGAGTTCGCCTTCAAAGAAATCACATCCGTAGTCGTTACATTCACAGAACTTTCCACTGAATGTCCTCGTCGGGTCGAACACGTGGAGCGGGTTACAGACGCACTGACCGCACTCACAGGTCCCATGCCCCTCGCAGATCTTACTGTCGTTGGTCCTGTTTGGGGAGTAGAGAGGGAGAATGCAGGTCAATTAGGGGCACAGCACAAAGATATTGAGTTTGTTTGATCTTCTGGGCTGCATACCGTCGACAGTCAGCTTCGTAGTCCAAAGTAGAGGTGGTAGATCCATCACACTCGCAGATCTTGCCGTAATGTCCGGGATTACACGTACAGGCTCCGCACTCAAATGTGCCGCTCGCGTTACAGTTTGAGCTGTTGGATTCCTGTAACAAAACATGTCGAGTTGCATGATATGTTCTCAGTTTCTATTATAATATGTGATATATTATGATGGTTGCATTTTGTCAACATGAGGCTATAGATTCCCACTCACTGGAGCCATAACATCTCCGATGCCCGGGAAGGATGGATCCTCGCACGGACACGAGCAGATCAGGCTGAGACTGACTTCAAGCTTCTCCGTCAAACCAACAGGGTAGATCGTGATATTCTTCTCGAGTTCAGCAGGATCAGTCGGGCATTCATTGACATTGATAGTCACAGAGAATGTCACCTGTAGACGAAAAAAAAATTATTGCTTCTGCCACAAAATATTCCACAATATCAAAATCCTGCTGATATGAAATAATAAGATGGGTTTGCATTTGCAATATTCGCTGAGACAAAATACTCACATTCTCTCCAACTTTGAGCTCCTCACATTGTGCAACATCCAACCAGTCAGAGCTAGAGAAAAAATGAATTTCAACCAGGATGGAATTATTAATTTTAAGAACAACCATCTTATTGAATTTAAGCTAACAAGCAAGAAATACCCTATACATGTATATTTATTGTACAGTCTACATTTTTCATGGAAATACTGGGAAATAATTACCTACCCTCGACATTTGGTCTTGAACCTGACATCGACTCCTTCAGGCGCATCCGCTCTCAACTCAACCTTGCTGCTGATTTTCTGAAGAGAAAGAAGTTAATGACCTTGCTCAGCTATCAATTCATACAAGAACAACCCTGCATCATAATGACATTGTAGTATCAATTTTGGAATGAATATTATTTGTGTCTTGATAATGTATTAAGAATACCAACTTATAAGACTTTTAGAAACGTACCTGATAATTTTCCTTGACAAGTTGGACAATATTTCTCGAGTCATCAGCGAGCATGCCCACGACAGAGCCATCCATCAGGGAACTCAGGCGGTTATATTTGGGCAACTGGTCGGAGGTGATCGCAAAAATCACGTTGACTTTCTTTTCAGAGATCTCATAAGCCAACTGAGAAACTGACGGGTAATCCTGGAAAGGAATTCACGCAAGATTCAAGCGGACATGGAAAACACGATAAAATTTGAAAATGAAAGTGATACGCAATTCAAACACAGTAGCTAATTTACGTTGCTATTAGAGGAAGATTCATTTGCAAGATTTTGCCATTGACAGTTCAAGTTCCTTTTCGTACAAACCTGTTCGAGACTCATACTGTATTCTTCATCACTGTTCAGGTGACAAGCTCCGTCATTCGGGGTGACAATCCCTCCGAGCTAAGGATGGGACAAGTGAAATATTTTATATATTGTATGAGGTTAATTCACTGTTCAATACTAGTATCTCATATGTGAACATGTTTGCATTCTTTAACCTTACAGTTACATGCAAATCAACACCTGCCTGTGATTGCTAACATTCTTAAGCTCTTAGCAACTCATGCGTTTAGAACTTTTAGACAAGTACTCAATGCTTTTATGGGATGATATTCATAGGTACCAGCATTATAACAATTTTAATTTTGCATTTAGAAACAGTGCACATCAGATAACTGATGCATTTCAGCCAGATATGAGATCACATTGAGGCCATGCAGTATAAATATAATATATATCATGAAATGAGAATGAAATTCCAAAAGATATGCAATAGATATAACAGTACAAAGATAAAGGCATAAAATTATATGTATAATGATTGCAGTATCAACATGCAAAACAGAACATCAACAGACGCAAACATCAATAAACTTATCGCCAAAATAAATATGACTAACTTCACAAAAACAAAGCAAATACTTGAAAACAAAATAAACATTGAAAAAGTGTACAGAACTAGTGTACAGAACTAGTGTACAGAACTAAATCAGAATTGATAACGCTGCAGTGAAATAAAACTTATCTACAAAACATACACATGACAACTGCACCATGTCTGACAGTGATAACATAAGGCAACGTAACCATCGTAAAATACAGGGGAGTCAACTCACAAATCAATTTCTCTTTTATCGTCTTTCAGGAATGAATTTATCCTAACTCATAAGTGTTTTCCAGAAGATTAAAACTCACAATAGGTGTCCTCTAACACTGATCCATTATATGTAGTTACAAAACACAAACAATGCCATCGAAGGCCACGACATTTCAATACAACCATGCATCGACTTACCTTTCCATCCCCGGCATAGTGAAAGTCATTGTCCGTTGAAACCAACAACATCTTTCTAGAAGTGTCTCGCCAGCCGATCTGATGCTAAATATTGGGAGGTGTGAAAAAACAGAAGAAAAAGATGGAAAGGTAGATTTGTCTGGTAAAAAATCATGCAGAAATAAAATTTTCCTGCTGATTGAAACTTAAAATGCCCGTGTTCAGTCCCGGTAGAAGTTTTCCTGTAAAAGAAATTTGTTTAATAGGGATGTTTGTGTTGAAACCTGCAGCAAGTCACTGTCTGGTATTATGAAGAAAATCCGCCACCAAAACTTGGAAATAAATAGTTGAAGGATTCCAAAGAAAATGTAGGAAACGGTAAACTTGATACTTCAAAATGGAAGCCCTAAAAATGCAGTGCATCCATTCACCAAGAGGGGATAAAATGCTGCAAAATTACCCCTAGAAATGAAGGAAAGTGAATAAAAATATCTGTATAAACATATGACCACCAACAAACCTTTCCATCACCCGCACTATGAAAATCATCGTCCGTCGACACAATAAGAATGCGACGTGAAACCTCACGCCAACCTATGCGATCCTTGTGGGAACAAACGTGGAAGTTTTTGAATGATGTTTAAACAATTTTCAAGTGTCACAGCAAAATTAATATACAAGACCATGTTGAACAAAAGATAACTAAAGAAGATGCAAAACAAAACGGCCCAAGTATCATATCCTGCGCCTTCCTCTATATTCAATAAGGATTAAAAAGGTGCGAGACGGATTAAGTGGTATGTTTTCAGTGAACGAGTAGTATTAAGGAGCAGTGTACGGTACTTGGGCCAACAAAACTTTAAAGACCACCATATTTCTAAAAATTAATCAACATGAACAAAGAACAGAGTCATAATAAAATTTATAGCGATATGAACACAGCTTCCGTTAATTTCATTGCTAGGAACCAAAGTAGTTTACATAAAATTTACCAAAATATGAGAGTTATAGAATTGATATCGGTATCAACGAAGCTTTTTTGAATTTAGCTTATCTGGATCACATAAGACTATTTGGAGCAATAGATTCGAGTTTCTAATATTGAAGTACATACCCCACATGTGATCGCCTGCATCATAGCGTCAAAAGTCCCTTCTGGTGAATCCAAGTTACCGGAGATTGGGGCATCCGTCACTCTTTGCTGTAGCGACATAGTGATAATTTACAACATTCAAAACAAAAGGATTCTTCACAAAAAAACTGAATGAACAATTGTCAATATTATTCATGAAAAATGAAATAAATGAATCTTAACAATCTGTACTTTCGAAATTGCACATGTGTTTCCTTTTTAACCAAAATACATGATATTTACATTGTTTATTTACCAAATTTATCCACAAGTATAGATTTTACACTACTGTGATTTCACAATATTACGCAGACTACTTTTTTGCCAATTACATTTTTCTTGAGGCAACGTACCGTGAATTCATCTGGGTTCTCCGACAGAGGGAGCTGGTTTTTAAACCCGTATGGAGCCGTACAGCCAGTACAGGGGGTCACTAGTCTGAAAAAGTCGTAAAATCAATCATGATAATCAATGCAAAAATATGAAAATTTGGATCTCCCATTTGCATGTTGTATTAACAAATTCATTACAAAATTTCCTTAACAAGCAATCAATGGGAACAAATATAGGGAAACAATGAATATGAAGACATGTATCATGGACATTTTTTTTAGAAGAAAAGCTTACTTTGACGGCACGATGCTGACATACGGCATGGTTTTCTTATCAACAAACGATCCAAATCCAAGACGGAAATTCTTTGTGAGCTTCTGCATCTCTATGGCTGAAATATTTTATACATTAAATAGTAAATCATATGATTTCAGGTGCAATGCATAGTTGGGTTATTTTTCAAGTTTCATCAATGTATATCTCGTCCAACTCAGAATCGAATATACATGTATGATACACCAATTTTGAATTTTCAGTAGTAGACTCTGATAAATATAGTGTATCTGAAAAACATGTACATGTATAACGTACCGATATCTTTCCCAAGCTTGGCAAGATTGTCTTTATCGTCGTTCATTGAGTATGACATGTCCATGACATAATACAAATCTACTGGGTAGTTCTCTGCCTGCTTGAAGGTCACCTCGAAGTTAAACTGCTTGTCTGAAATAGACGGCGAATGAGATAGTTTCACATTGCGTCTCAATACCTAGCTGTTACTACAGTACAGGCCGTGTAAATGGTCACTCACTCGGTCGCAGTTTGATGTTGACTCTCTGTGGAGAGAGCTGGATCGCCTCCACACTCGTGTTGATGGCGTCTCGGGGTGCAAGATCCTAGAGGGGGGTCAAAAACAGGGTTAAGGTGTATAATTATCATTAGAAGGAAACAGTTTTTCACTGCGATCATTAAGTTCCCACATGTGAGCGTATATAATGTTTACCATGTGTACATTCAACTCAAAAGCTATCCTCCAATCAGTTTGTTAATTTTATCACAAACATGGAATCAACAAGCCACATTAAGAGTTTCCATTGACACTCACCCTGATGTAGTCGATGTCGTGATCCGGCATGACAAGATATTGCGAGTCACACCCGCTGGAGACCAGGTTCTGTAACGTGTCGCATCGACTTCGACTGGGGTATGACTGACGACAGATAGACAAGATACCAGCTAGCAGATAGCACATGGGACACACCACCAATCTTTCTTATTCAATTGTGCATAGTGTGTCGTATAATTCAAGTAAATAAGACATACATCATGATGTAAATGCTACCAAATGGACTGTCACCTAATTTTATAAATTTAAATAAACTACTTGTATCATGTGTACATTTTTTTTTGCAACTCAACACAAACATGGATTGGTCATCGATCATCATCAGCATTTGACACATTCATACAAATAAACATCCATGTACGCATATATTAAATACTATTTTGCTTTCTCATGTAATTTTAGCCCTGTGATACTGACCAGTTGCATACACCAGCCGCATTTATCATTTGCTGAGATACATTCCCCGCACGTGCTCTGTTGTGTGCAGACATTGCCCGCCTCAGGCGCTCCTAGAGTTAGGAAATCAGAGCAAAATTCAATACTGGTCAGTAGACAAGAAAAGGTAGAGCTATCAACGCTATTACTAGTATATTTGTATTTATTTATTTGACTAACTAAATGCATGGTATTTGACATGTGAGAAGTCCATTGATCACCAGTGGTCAAAAAGTAAGAATATGATTATTTATGATGGTTTTATGATATTGGTTATCGAAGTAGGATTGTTGCGCCTTAGAATTCGTTAAAGGAAATTACTAGTAAGCGCTACAAAAGTTTGACATATTATTATTATTATTATAATTGTATATTTTTCTTGTACTGGGTGTTGTTCAAAAGTTACAGTGCAACATCTGTAAATGTAAACAACACAAGGTTAGGATTTTTTTACTTGCAAGTTTCTGATACTGAGTATGTGATGATCAAGTATAATACATTAATTTAATACCTATACATGTCCAAAGAACGGTATCAGCCAGTCAACATGGTCAGTTAATGTGGGAAAGATGGGTAGTTGTTAGAGATACATGTACTTTACCATGCTTACCAAGAATGTATATATACAGTATTCATATATGAATACCAATGTAATTTAGAAGAACACACATTATCACATTGAAAGCATAAACTCTTTCAGATACTGCTCAGAACAATAGCTATTATCAGCAAAACTTTTCTTGGCCGTGGATACAGCACGGCTGACTGTACATCAATGTATCATCTGTTAGACTTGTAAGCTATAGACTACAGAGGAAATGCCTTGTTTGCGTTTCTGATTCACACCGTGTCGTGCCTGCCAAGAAATTCTATTTTTGTATACATGAGGCACATGTAGCCCTACTACAATGTAACTCTGTTGTTTAGCGTTCAGATGCATGGCTACTGCCTACAACATACTTTGCATAGGTTGGAGCAGTTGAGAGCGACAACACCGAGTGAATGAATAGATGTTGTTTATAAAAAAACTTGTTTTACTGAAACACGTAGTTTGTAGTTAGAAATTATGTTTCAGTGATTATATTTAAGTGTCAATCAAAGATTTATTTAAAGTAACCACCGATTTCTTTCATGAACATCTTTAGTTATTTGGAAGTTGAATACTATTATATACTGTAAAAAAAACTATAAGTATTGACGGCTATCAGTAATAAATTTGGCGGTTATCACCCCCACAATGTTAAATGACAGAGATTTAAATTGGCAGTTTTAGAATCACATTATCATGTCATGCTTTTTCAATTTGGCACAACATCTACCATAATTTGCTGGTTTCTTGCCTACCATCAAATCCGCCATGAGTGAAATGTGTAAGAGTGACCTGTAGTGGTTTACCATAACACCATCCCAGGCTTATTTACTAATATATAGCCACAATGCTACGAGCCTACAACTCGACAATAACCATGATCATCCACATATAAAATGACGAAAACGTTAGCCATGATCAATGTAATTTATGACCTTTAATCATTTTTCTGAGGCTGTGTGTATGGATAATTGATACTACAAATATCACATACATGTCCCAGTATAAACATTGATAACGTATTTGGGCTACGTTGACTGGTTCCTGTTGGCTATATGCCACTCTAGGACGGCAATGTTGACATCGAAACAATTAGCGGGAACTATGAAAATGATTAATTGGCGTTTTGTGTATCTTGTAACATGCAGAAGAAATGGTAGGCCTGTATTTTGACACTTTTTCGAGCTCAAATTTCAAAGCGAAGCATGCATTAATGGGGATTGTTTTGTTTTTTTGCAAGTAAGTGATGGACTTTATGGCATCACACAGCTGACAGCAGTTGCAGGATGATTAGTGATATAAATCTTGATAACAACTGACAAGATATGTTCTACATAGTGGATAAGAAGGATACACGAACAAGTTTCATATCAGCCACATTTGAATATTAGTTATTATATTATTACATATTTGTACACTACTGAAGTAATTGTTCCGAAAGTAAAATATATTTTTTAATATAATAAAACATTTTTTTTTAAAAATTCAAAATGTGATTTTTGGCAGATAATGAATTTATGATATGTGATTTTTGGCAGATGCAGTTTACTAGACTTGTGAAACTCCAGATAAACTGACAAACATGTCCTTGAATATCCTATTCAACCAGCTTATGAGCTTGATTGCACACAAGACATGACATATAACTACTCATGCTACTGTACATACACACCTGACATGTGCGACAGAGTTTTTCTCCGTAAAGTTGTACTCACCTTGTGATCTGACTGTACACAAGGCCGCAGACATCAGAAGTAAACTGTACAACGCTAACGAATCCATTCTTCACAGCACAGCAGGCCTGTCAACACCAATACACACAATATACATCATGTGGACATGTACATGTATTTTTTCGAATATTTTCATGCATGAACATACATGTATACATGAACTTGCTCATTCTTTGGGTAGAATGAAACTGAGGGCTGAAAACCAATCATACACAACATACTAGGAACCAGTTTTGTTGACCAGCTTTTTTCGTTGTGACAGAACTGGGAAAGTACAAAATTATTTATACTACAATTCATGTAAGTGATGTAACCAGTATTAAAATACCGGGTACCACTTGTAACACGAATCATGAAATACATGTAGCCTTGGTGTATGAACAAGGAAAACAATGAATAATTTCCAATATATTCCTGTCTTCCTTAGTTTTAATGACATGTGCACATATTGAAGGCATTATCTTGTACCAGTTTTACAGCTATGGATCGCCAGTATGCTCAAAAGCCCTGATTCCTCCCACCACATTTCCCACTCACCCTCAATAACTCCAGATGAGAGAATTATGGAAGCCAGCTGTTTTTCATCATGACGAGGCAGAGTAAGAGACTAAACCGCAAGTGTTACGCCTTTAAATACAGCCATCACATTACTGTACACAAAACTCCTTATTTCCTGGTGTACATGTGATATGTGTTGCCTAGCCTAGAAACCAAAATCTGACTGAATTATCAGGTTTCAACATTAGAATCATGTCGATGTTATCACACAAATGAACTTACATCTGCATGGGGTGTTCAAAATTTAGCAGTTGGGTGGATGGAGGGGGAGGGGTGGGATTTATGAGTAATCAGTATTAACATGAGTTATAATGCACTCAAAAATCACAGGGAATGAAATATCATATATGAATTGCAGAATGTCCGATTACATGCACATATAATCTGAAACTGTCATCTTTCAATATGGCTAGAAACCTCTACATGTACACCTAGCTATGATACTGAGTATGTGATAAAGTACCAGAGAACGCAGAGGTTGTTCATGAAAGTCTTAGGAAAACGATTGCTACAATTGCAATCACAACTCCTGTGATGATCCAGCATATAGTGATCAGTTGTTGGGTTTAATCATAATCTACATCAATGCCTTGTTTTCATCACGTAACCCAGCAATCCACATGAATCCATACTGGATATTCACAACTTCATGAAAATATATATTCTTCATACTCTAAAATGGTACCAGTAGTTTTGAATACAGAAGAAGACTCCCAACATTTAGGGGCACCATGATATAGTATATACAGAAATTCATAAGACCTTGGTCTTATGTATTTCTGGTATATATATATTACAACATTGTGCATAATTTCGAAACCGGCCTTACTGACCGGTCTTACCCAAATCTGTCACCACTGACCCGGGTTACTCACTGTCAGTCTGTCACCATGGTTACTTACGAATAAGAATGGGTGTTCAAATGATCATTCAAGAAGGGGAAATACTGTAAATCCAGATAATTTTGCGTCCTTTAATTTTTGCGTTTTGATCAAGTGGACTCATTCGCGCCCTTTTAGTTTTGCGTTTTTACTAGAAAACATGTGTCGTGTAATGGCATAGCACTTTTTTTCTTCAATTCGCGTCCTCAAACTTTTGCGTTTTGGTTCAATTAGCAAAGATAAAAGGACGCGAATAATTTAGGGATTTACAGTAATATGGGTCAGTTCACTAACGGGGATTGTCTGCAAACATCAATGACAAAGATTATGGCGGTAAAATTACGTTTACACCTGCAACACGAGAAAACCCGCCCAAACAGTGCTGCCACCTATATTCCGGAACACCCCACATCATGCTAAACTATCCGAGACCAGCGGCTCATCTGCACCATTGGGCTCATAACTAGGTGCACAATCACGACACTTTTCCTATAGTCTGTGGGTCGGCAGTGGGTAGGCTTGATTTGCACTCGGGCTTCAACTCATTGGCAAGACTATTGGTATTGATGATGGTACTCATACTGACTCACTGACTGTAACTCGTCATGTGTAGTCAGGTTACTATAGACTGAGTCAGCAGTGTAGTGTAAGTGCACTGTAAGTGTAATGTAATGTAGTGTAAGTGTATTCGGAGCACATTTATGCTCAGTGGGCAGTTTTTGATAACCATGATGTTAAACATATCCAAATCATAATGTACCCATTGAGGCACACCATGCTATAACATGGCCTATATATAACAAATTCAAAACGTTATCTATAGAAATGCTACGGCTATCGGGCGCAGTCGGCTGTCGATTTCACCAGATTTTTTACTGTACATAGTATGGGTGAGATAGGTCAAATTGTTTTGTTTGGCATCCAATCTCCTTGAAAATATGGTCTAGTTAGGCAGCTATAGCCGCTGGTCTCGGTAAAAAACCTACCGCTCACAGACTAATGATGCTGAACATAAACGGTCGATAGGGCTGGAAAGCGGAAGTACTGATCGATGACAATTTCCAATGAACATGATGAATTTATTCGGACTGGGGATAAGCACCTGACGCCTCCCTATCTTTTAACATGGGGGTGCATTTAATATGGGGATTTTAAGTATATAAACGATGTCTTTAGTGTATTATAGTATCCATACACGATGAAGATATACAAAAACTGTTGTAAAAAATAAAAATTGTCCAATTCCACAACATATCCATGTTTCGAAAAGGCACTGAAAAAAAACGGCACTTCGAATAAAGCCTTGCTCTAGCAAAATTGCCTGCAGACGGCCTGTTATTCTAATGAATTTTGACACAAGTATACCTGCTTTGTACTTTCGCTAAAGTTATTTGACACAAGTCATGTTATTTTAGCAGTTATTGATGTTGTTAGAAATGGGCGATTATTGGGTTTACCCGACGGCAACACCTTATTCACGCATATTTCATTGGAATTTATCACCGATCATACTTTCGCTTTCCAGCCTTATAAAAGTTGTATGGACCTACGGGTGTACCTTACTGCCACCATGCAACTGCCGCCCAGAACATGTTACGAACCAATGTGCACTTGATTTTGCAGAACTACACCAACGATTGCAGCTCTGAAACTATGACAGAACCAGAAACAGCACCAACAACTTCATCCTAGATTTTGCTGTTTGGTTCTCACTCGCTCTATTTAATAAACTTGGAACCGGTTCTGCTTTCCGAACACTTGTTCTGGTGTGGGGAAATCAAGCTCGCCCAATGGCAATGTGTTACTGTTACTGTGACTTTTGGGTTGGGACTTGTACAATACATTATTATATGCCCACAAAAATTCTACAATGGATTACACAGAGTGCAATCGGTCCGATATATTGCGGTATTGACCTCCTTCATACTGACCGGCGTCGAGCATAGCAAACGATTTACATTTACGTATAGTACACAGAAATATCCATAAAATCCCTCGCTTTTCGGGCCTGAAACGGCTAGAAATTGTCAGCATTTTTAATCATAACTCTCCCGAGGGGTGTGCACATCATGATATGGCATATAATAATAAGTTAATCGACTGGATTAACACTGTTTGAAGCCCTCTGCCGTGTCTGGACCGCGAACGCACTCGCAAACTTGTGCGTGCTACGGCCCAGACAGAGACACGACCTCGTCCTCGGGCCTCAAACACTGTATCCAGTCAATTACTGTACCTATACAGTAACGTATTAGACTATACTCGTAGCTGGACTATAGACTTAGATCTAGATTGTTCATAACAATTATCGTGGCCTATGATACGAACCCGAGTTATTATCCTATTGAATTCTCACTTATCCCAGTTCATGTGCTGTATCCTTCGTGAATAATACACAAAAACTTTCCGGATGCTTCATCGATTTTCGGCCGACCTAAATATGGCAAAAGTAGAGGGAAGCCCATGTGACGTCATCAACCACTTCCGGGGGAATCTCTCGAAAATATGTAAACGCAAGCACGTGGTATCCAGATATATGGAGGGGAGTCATTCCGTGCTGCGGTAGGGGCGGTAAACTAAATAAATAACTTCTGTATCGATCCACAGGACATCCAACTGAGAAATTCATTGTGCTGCTTGCGGATGCATTATAGTTTTATTTTATCTAAAAGCAGCCATTATTCAGCATATCACGATGAAAGGCTGTTTTTGAAAGTATGGATAATATTTGCCTACTGATTCATATTGAGGTATATGTCATCCTTCTGTAGGCAGCCAACATGGGACCGCAATGGAATTAAGTCTTTTGACTTTTTGCGCTATCCCAGGTGAACATTCATGTGTATATACTATATATGTACTTTTTATCAGATTTTTATTTTGTACATGTGTGTTTACCAAATAAACTCAAATCAAATCAAATTAAATCATACCCACAGAATAAGATGTCGTCAATATCTAGCCGACGTTGCTCCTTCATGGACTTGTCTATAATATAATATAATATAATAATCAGATTTATTTAACGACGGTCCATGATGATAGGCAATTCTGCCTGTCTTCCTCATCCCCCGTCGAGTGACAATTTTGAATTTGGAAAGCACATTCGAATGGAGAAACCAAATTTGCGGTGCCAGGATGAAAACTCCACCTACTTTGTGCCGGTGACGGGGATCGAACCCGCGTCACCTACCGCGTCTATTATAATAGGAAGAGACAAAGCAACTTCGGCTGATTGATGTGAATTCTTTTTTTTTTTTGCTTTTTCTAATCATAGAGCATATAATATAGTTTATAAAAGACTGAATGCTGGGGCAAACAGTTTTGAATTAAACAGTGTAAAAACAATAAAACATATCGTTATAAATCAATTCATTATCAATCAATTCTAAAGAGGCAATTCGTCACGACAACATTCCATTCGAGGCAAATCGCATTTTGAGACATAACTGGTTCATTCGATGCCTGATCGATACGTTTTGACATGTATATCCAATTTTGTTATGTCCAAAGAGTATGATAAAACAATTACGGTACTGTATCTAATACTTTAAGAGTATAGTATATAAATTATGAAATGATATAGGCCAAGGTACTCACTGATCCAACCAAAGCTGCATACATGCTTTCATATTGATATATTCCGAGTTGAATGCCTGTGATAATCCCCTAATTTATGCCTGACGGTTGTAGCTTTAACGATGACTGCATTGCGACTTCTAGATATTGGTGCATCCCAATTATCTATTTCGATAAATAGCAAATGTTGCTAATGATACCTGCTGTCTGTTCTAACCCGAGTTCAAACTAGACGGCAAGATCTAAAGGCCTTGGAGGCATTTCAGTACAAAGCATGAGAAAAACAAAATGCTGACTCAGGAGAAACATGATCAACTGAAGGGCGAATATCCCAATGAGACATGTATGTAAATACACGTAGGTTGAGGACAAGTTGATACCCCTAAGATATTGTAGGGCGACAAGTCTGAAACAGACGCTCTACATGTACATGTGTATGATACACTGTTTCCAAGATATCAATAAAAATGACAAAAAGGCAACGGCGAAAAAAAAGTTACCATGTCAAGGTCAAAGATGATCCCCATAAAATTTTAAGGTCAAGGTCAAAGTTCATAACTAATACCCCTTAGACAGGTTTGTTTAGGGCCACGAGTCCGAAAATAACGTCAATTTCACTCTACGACACACCGTTTCCGATATATCGATGAAAATGAAAAAAGCCGTTTCAGCAAAAAAGGTCATTCCTAAGATATATTTGTCTGAGCCAACGACTAAGCATATGTTTGTCTATACCAACGAGCTCCCAAAAAAACATCCGTTTCACTTTATGACACATCATTTCCGAGATATAAATGAAGAATGTCGACTAAGGCCTAAAAAAATTAATTTTCTGTTTCTCGTCCCCGCCCGCCTGTGTTCAAAAGCAGCCTCCCGGATTTTTTTATTTGCGATTCTCAAATAAAAAATGAAAAGTTTTCCCGCCCCTATTTTGAGGTTAGTGAATGATCGAAAAACCGAATCACAGCATGCAACTTAGGCATAGATTTAACTTATCTCCTTGTTTTCACTCTCCACCAAATGAGACAAACACGCTACCAGTTTTCAAAAACAGTTATTCTATGTGGTTACGTGTATGTAATAATACATATAGGCTACAATTGTGATCAAGAATTGATATACTATAATCCTCATGTTATACTTCAAAGGACATATTAATCAAAGGCTCATTTGAGCTGGGCCGACTTGTCCTGGCCGAGTTTTCCAGCCTGGGCCGAGCTGTCCTGGCCGAGTTGTCTCTGAGCCGAGTTGTCCAGTCCCCAAGACAGAAGTCTGAAATCTGGAGAAAACTTATCTTTTTATGCCAAATGGAAGCATATAAAATTCAAAATTGCTCCGACCATCATAAACAAAGTTATGACCAAGAACCATTTGAGGTTTTGTTTTGAACTTGATTGTAGCGGATATAGCCCTTGACATATAGGCCTATATGAGCAACATGTTCGCAAATTATGCCACATGGAGCCGCTGAAAGGGCATGGGAAAATATAAAATATAAATAAAATCTTTATTGTTTTCCAGATTGGCGGATAGACCTCGCATTCGAAATATTTTGCAGTAAACCGTGAAATGACGCACCACCCCATACTAAAACCAAGGTAGAGAATGACTGCTGGGACCCAGACTGCACCGGAAGCTCGGATATGACCTTGACATTGTTTACAAATATTTGACAAGAACGATGGCAGCGGATACTTTGTGGGAAGATCGCGATGTTAGATTTGATGTTTCACCCCCGTATGTATTGGCTTACACTTTTATTTGTACACAAATAGGTTCTTGCGATTACATGTGTAATTTATTGACATTAGAGCGTTGGGGGCGAAGCCCCCAACCCTCTACATGTCTATTGCTGCGTTCCATTCATGTCGTGCAAATAGTGATCACGAGTTTCCCAGTAGTAAAAACCGTTCCATTCACGTTACGACTGGTGAATTCCCATTTGCACAAGTCGTGAAGTGGGTCTGGGTTTTCAGACTCGATTTGCACGAGTAGGAAAAACATGGCGGCAAAGGGAGATATTTTGTAAGAGAGCAACATATAAAATGGAAAAACTTTGCTAGTTTTCCCTATTATCATGCATTGATGTTTGCAGTGGTAAAATACTAAACATTTAAATGACGATTCGACTTTTTCCATAAAATTATCAAATTTTTTTTTTTACTTTTATTAATTTTTGGCCTGAGTTGGTTAAAAAATAATAGAATAATGAGTGCCACAATTACTTTCATTTACAAGGTCTTATTTTAACCCATAGATACTTGAAGGCAATTTGTATGTGTTTTGCCAATGGAACGCTTCGAACTCGTATTGCACCACTTCCCACTCGTGATCACCATTTGCACGACTTGAATGGAACGCAGCATATGTGCTGACTTTTTCATGGAGGTTTCATGCCAACCTATCGACGCCCGTTTTGGCATGTAAACGTTTAGAAACCTACTTCAAATGAGAATTTTCTTCGTCCTTGACATGAAATCTCTCGAATTGATGGTAAACTTTGAATATTCCACACATGTATAATGCATAAATCGATGTGTTAGGTTTGAGAAAATTACGCAAAATGCTGAGATTGTTTAGAAAACGTCAAAATGGCGGAGCCGATGGAAATTGACGTTCCCAGAATGCAAAGCAAATTTTACCGCAATGACGCGTATTTTGGAGCACACAATCTCCTGTGCAGCATCCATGTAAGCTTGCGTGTGCCGTGTGGCATTCCTCGGTCTTATGAAGCGAACACAACGATTCGTCTGCGATGCCACGGCTACATTTACCATAATTTGACGTATTTTATATGCTTTCGTCATAATATACGGGAATTAATTGGATATCATTATGGTAGCATTATTATTTGGAGGGGGGGGGGGGGGGGTTACGTTGAGTAGAATACATTCCGCTGTCTAGGGTGCTGATGGTGTGCTCGAGCTCTAATGTCGACTCTCACAGTTAGCTGTATTTTCTTGTTGTCAATATTCTAACTAATTTACGGGACTTTTATTGGTAAAACGTGATCGGACGTTATGATCTTTACGAGTAGATCTAGCTATCATTCACTGCAAATCACATGGTATACGAGCCATCCGTCCTGAATTCGCTGCATCCCTAAGTTGGCCAACTCCATATCAAGAAAGCATAGGAGCTGTCCTTGTGGAAACCAAATTGCTGGTCAACATATAGGACACTACACTCTCGATTAATGATATTACTGGGTGCTCTGAAGCACATAACAGAACCTGAAAATGCTGTTGGCGAATTTAGGAATATGGCGAATTTAGGACAGATGGCTCGTACAGTGTAATACTACAGTATATTTTTCATATTCTGATGCTCCGGGTCGTTATAATCAGGTTGTGACCAGATGACTGAGTTTGACATTGTCCAATCACAGGTTGATGCGTATGCGGCCAGGGGAGAAATTGATTGATCACTTAGATTCAATCGAGGATACAAAGGGAAACAATGGAGACAGAGGTAACCAGGTGGAATGTAGAAATAATCGTGTGAAATTCATGGATGGTCATTATTTGACTGCATTTTCTCCATCGATTATTTCACTAAATTATTTCTATTACCCCTCAGGACGTCTGATGGTGACGAATTTGCGGCTTATTTGGCATTCGCAGTCACTGCAGAGGGTCAATTTGTGTAAGCGTGCATGGTTTTGTGGTGTGAGCTTTATTTCTAGGATCATTATTAGGGCTAGATCATTATATCTACAAGATTATGATGTGTTGTATATTTCATTTCACATTCTTGCAGCTATTGGCTACAACTGTGTTGTTAACATTTCAACAAAAACTGCACAGTCTGTGAGTATTTGAGTGTTACGATTGCATGTGTAAAACTTGTTTCCATATGTGTATTTTGTTTACTGCTCGGGGATCATGTTAAAATCTTTACAACTAGTATTCAACGGAATGATGTTGGAAACTTTTCTTTCAGAAATTGCGAGGAACTACCGAGGCACTCTATGTTCTGACCAAATGCAACAACACACGATTTGAGTTCATCTTTACCAATCTGGTATGTACAAACTAGTTATATGTGTATCATAATATGAATGCAACTTTTTTCGCACCAGCACACAATATCTGAGTGCATGTTTTGTACGCACAAATCTGTATATTGTGTAAATTTACATTAGTCAGTATACCAGTATATATTAGAATGTACATGTATACATTTTGGAGCAAACCATTTACCATGTTTACATGTATCATGTTTATATCCAAGTCAAAACAATTCGCTTGAAAAAAAATTAAATAACCAATACTTTTTACCACATAATAATAATCTCTTTCTTATACACATGCATAGACCATGATCATGATAATACAAAATGCTAGTGTAAATAATTCAACCAATGACCTATCATATGTGTAAATTGTACAGAGATCGCAGTTGCAACTGTAATGGAGCAGTGATCATGAATGGCAGCTATGAAATTGTTAATACACTAATTTACTAGTATTCCCTGAGAGCATTTATAAGTCTCTATTATGATCTAGTAATAGCCACATATATATCTAAATAATCATGCTGATTGGACACGATAAAAATATTGAATATATACATGACATGAAATGTACAATTGCTATAGCTTAGCTGTCCCTTTTTAATATCATTTACATGCATATTCATTTCATCAGATAAAAATATGATTTTGTCCATGAGCCTGTACCGTGCCTTGTTTCATATTCCATCCTATATATATATAATACTTCTTAGTAACCATAATTCTTCTCCATTTCCTTTCTTCTGTTGTAAATAGGGTTCGGTGAGTATCATTGTGTCATTGCTATCAGTTGACTGCTGGTGTGTAAAGAATGATTTATTAATTACTTGATGTATTTTTATGCAGACAAAAATATGATTTCAACAAAGATGTGTTACATTTGTGAAAATTACTGTCATGGCAAACTTTTTGGCCTCCAGGATATCTGTGAGCAAGGTACTCGTACATGTCGATGAAATTGTACAGCTGAAAGAGTCAAATGTGTTGAATTCGACTAATGATGTGATTTTGTTTGTGTAACATCAGAAACATTATTGAATCTTTCACTGACCAAATATCATCTGAGTGACTTACAACAATCCTAGTGGCCAAAAAGTTCCTTGATGTTGGAACAGAAAGATAAATCTTGCTTTCGATGATTGGGAAGAACGCCATATCACAATATTACATTTTACATGTGCATTGGCTGTTGCATCACTTACTTGTACATGTGAACATGTGCATGATTGTGAAAAACAATGATAATCTATTGTCACTGCATTTAAAATCAAATTCACATGCATCCAAGCATTTATACCTGTATTATGTATAGCATGTGGTGTATGTAATTTATGATATTGGTGTACTTGTACATGTTTTTCTGAGTATCTTATAATGGAAGGTGATGGAAAAATGGAGAAAAGTGGAATGTATATTGATGTCATAACGTTCTATGTCACAAGCATGTTATATACATGTACGTATGTGTTTACTACCAGTAGTATAGTGTTGATAAAAATTTGCTCATGGATCGTAATTCACTGGGCTGAGTCTGTCATAATCACTTCAAGGTACCTGAGTAAATTAAATATGTACCGGTAACATATTACAGTACTTGTGTGAACACTTTCAGTGCATTTTCACAATGATGTTCACAAGGGGAAAAGTTGCATCTGTGAACTTAATATGTGCATTGTTGTTCGTGGTATTTCGTCCGTCGTCTGTTGTCCGTCTGTCGTCCGTTGTCCGTCCGTCGTCCGTCCGGGTCTGTAACTTTTTTTTGACATGATGAATTTCCCCATAAATTTGTCAGAACATACCTTGGGCCAGTATCTAAAGACGTTTTTTTAATTTTTAGGTTACCGGACCTATGGTCCGATAACCTATTGGCATGGCGTTGCGTCCGTCGTCTGTCGTCCGTCGTCCGTCGTCCACATTTTTATCTTTTTTGTTTATGGGCGAATTTTTCTGAAATTTTGCACAAAAATACTTAAAAATAATCCAAGAAGGAAGTATTTTTTAGTTTTTTGATTTTCACATTTTTTTCAAAATGGCGGCCGTTTTAGACGAAAAATGCCTGATTTTGGACTTTGGCGGTCATTTTCTCAAAATCTGTTCAGTAACTTTTTTTCTTTTTGATACATAACACTCCTCATATGTACTTCTATGATGTCTATAAATTTCGTTGCGCTTGAATCGCTCGAAGTGGGCCATTTTGGCCCAAACTCGGCCCAAATGGGACTTTCCCATGTTAAATTCTCCTATGCCTCATAATGGGACACATTATGCCTAATATCTCACTTAATATTGAGATTAGAGACTAGGAATCAATTGTGGACATATAGGAAATGATATATCCTGAATATTCTCGTGACCTTGAATTTGACCTCTGACCTCAGTTTCAAGGTCAGAGCACAAAATGGCTTATATCTTGCTTATTATTGACTCTACAGCTTAGGAATCAATTGTGGACATATAGGAAATGATATATGCTGAATATTCTGATGACCATGAATTTGACCTTTGACCCCATTTTCAAGGTCATAGGACAAAATGGCTTATATCTCGCTTATTATCGACTCTACATCTTAGGAATCAATTGTGGACATATAGGAAATGATATATGCTGATTATTCTGATGACCTTAAACTTGACCTTTGATCCCATTTTCAAGGTCATAGGACAAAATAGCTGAAATGATATATGCAAATTATTGTCGTGACCTTGAATTTGACCTTTGACCTCATTTTCAAGGTCACAGGACAAAGTGGCTAATATCTCACTTATAATCGATTTTACAGCTTAGGAATCAATTGTGAACATATAGGAAATGATATATGCTGAATTTTCTGTGACCTTGAATTTGACCTTTGACCTCATTTTCAAAGTCACATAACAAAATGGCTAATATCTCGCTTATTATCGACTTTACAGTTTAGGAATCAATTGTGAACATTAGGAAAGGATATATGCTGAATATTTTCGTGACCTTGAATATGACCTTTGACCTCATTTCCAAGGTCACAGGACAAAATTGCTAATATCTCGCTTATTAGCGACTTTACAGCTTAGGAATCAATTGTGAACATATAGGAAATGATATATGCTGAAAATTCTCATGACCTTGAATTTGACCTTTGACCTCATTTTCAAGGTCACAGGACAAAATTGCCAATATCTTGCTTATTAGCTACTTTACAGCTTAGGAATCAATTGTGAACATATAGGAAGTGATATATGCTGAAAATTCTCATGACCTTGAATTTGACTTTTGACCTCATTTTCAAGGTCACATGACAAAATGGCTAATATCTCGCTTATTATCGACTTTACAGCTTAGGAATCAATTGTGAACATATAGGAAATGATATATGCTGAAAATTCTCATGTCCCTGAATTTGACCTTTGACCTCATTTTCAAGGTCACATGACAAAATGGCTAATATCTTGCTTATTATCGACTTTACAGCTTAGGAATCAGTTGTGAACATATAGGAAATGATATATGCTGAATATTCTCATGACCTTGAATTTGACCTTTGACCTCATTTCCAAGGTCACAGGACAAAATTGCTAATATCTCGCTTATTATCGACTTTACAGCTTAGGAATAAATTGTGAACATATAGGAAATGATATATGCTGAATATTCTCGTGACCTTGAATTTGACCTTTGACCTCATTTTCAAGGTCACAGGACAAAATGGCCAATATCTCGCTTATTATCGACTTTACAGCTTAGGAATGAATTGTGAACATATAGGAAATGATATATGCTGAAAATTCTCATGACCTTGAATTTGACCTTTGACCTCATTTTCAAGGTCACATGACAAAATGGCTAATATCTTGCTTCTTAGCGACTTTACAGCTTAGGAATCAATTGTGAACATATAGGAAATGATATATGCTGAATATTCTCATGACCTTGAATTTGGCCTTTGACCTCATTTCGAAGGTCACAGGACAAAATTGCTAATATCTCGCTTATTATCGACTTTACAGCTTAGGAATCAATTGTGAACATATAGGAAATGATATATGCTGAATATTCTCGTGACCTTGAATTTGACCTTTGACCTCATTTCCAAGGTCACAGGACAAAATTTGCTAATATCTCGCTTATTATCGACTTTACAGCTTAGGAATCAATTGTGAAAATATAGGAAATGATATATGCTGAATTTTCTCGTGACCTTGAATTTGACCTTTGACCTCATTTTCAAGGTCACAGGACAAAATGGCCAATATCTTGCTTCTTAGCGACTTTACAGCTTAGAAATCAATTGTGAACATATAGGAAATGATATATGCTGAATATTCTAGTGACCTTGAATTTGACTTTTGACCTCATTTTCAAGCTCAACAGGACAAAATGGCTAATATCTTGCTTATTATCGACTTTACAGCGTAGGAATCAATTGTGAATATATAGGAAATGAGATATTCTGAATATTTTAATGATATTGAGTTTGACCTTTGACCTAAATTTCAAAGTCAGTCATTTTATTTTCAAAGTCAGATTACAAAATGGCTTATATCTCGCTTATTATCAAATTTACAGCTTCGGGGTCCATAGTGAACATATAGGAAATGATGTATGCTGAATAGTTTAGTGATCTAGAATTTAACCTTTGATCCCATTTTCAAGGTTAGAGATATGGCGATTTCAGTGGTCACCTTGAATTTGACCTTCAACTTTCTCGGCTTAACTCTGTATATTTCTCCGGTAACCTTTCTAGCCCATTGGGCTAATTTTTTGATTGAATCGTTTTTGCTCATTTGGCGGCCATTTTTGACGAAAAATTCCCAATTTTGGACTTTGGAGGCCATTTTCTCAAAAACCGTCTGATCAGTTTTGAGATTTTTGTTTCAAAACATTCCTCTCATGTACCTTTATGACGTGTATAAGTTTCGTTGCCCTTGAATCGCCAGTCTGCGTGTGGCGGCCATTTTGATTTTTTGACGGGTCGGCGAAAAAAAAAATTTTTTGTCTCAAATCAAGTCACTATTCATTTTGAGCCATTTCCAGGAAAAAAGCCATTGAAAAATTTTTTGGAAAATTTCACCCAATTTTCCTTCATAATGGGAGCTGTGCGGAGTAAACTAATAGAACACTTGAAGATAGAGCCTAAGTACTGGCACATTCAAATGGGGGATCATATATTGCGGTTTGAGTGATGACCTTGAATTTGACCTTCAATGACCTTGGAAGGTCAAAACGACCTTTTTTTTCAAAAAATGGCCAATTTTGAATTTTTGATGGCCATTTTCTCAAAAACTCTCTGATCAGTTTTGAGATTTTTGTTTTAAAAGATTCCCCTCATGTACCTCTATGATGTATATAAGTTTTGTTGCCCTTGAATCACCGGTCTGGGTGTGGCGGCCATTTTGATTTTTTGACAGGTCGGCAAAAATTTTCTTTTTTCCAAAATCAAGTCACTATTCGTTTTGAGCCATTTCCAGCAGAAAGAAAACACAAACTTTTTTTTTTGGTCATTGAAAACTTTTTTGGACTTAGAAAATTTCATCAAATTTTCCTTCATAATGGGAGCTGCGCGGAGTAAACTTATAGAAGACTTCAAAATAGAGCCTAAGTATTGGCACATTTAAATGGGAAATCATATATTGCGGTTTGAGTGATGACCTTGAATTTGACCTTCAATGACCTTGGAAGGTCAAAAACGATGAATTTTGTCTTTGGTGGCCATTTTGTCTAAATCTATTCAGACAGTTTTTCTCAAAATCATGTATGAGATTATCTTTATGTACCTTTGTGATGTGTAATTTGATTTCGTATTATAGTCCATACAGATAATGTGTTTCCAGCAACATTTACGAACATGTTTTGACAATTAGAGTTCAAGATCAGTGTAACAAATTATATGTTGGAAAATCAATACTCTGCGTTTCTCATGATTGCCGGTAAGCTACAGCACCCTTGGTGCTATGTTGTGTAAATTTATTCAAGTGTCCAGTCGTACACAAAGGAGTCAAGGGTACTTTGTACATACCCGGATGACATTGAAGTAATTTGCTGGAATTCAAATTTTGCAATACATGACCAGTAAATGATCTAGATGTGTGTATAACAATACTTATGATATAATATATATGATTTTTGCAGGTGCCAGGGTCGCCAAGATTGTTCACATCCGTAATAGCAGTTCACAGGTGACAGTCTATTTTAGGCGATATTTGCGGCCATATTGTTTTGTTTGTATGTGAAATATGTAGACATTGTTTCTATCAATATTTGCCATGAATAATGTTCGAATCTAAAATTTAGTTGAAAATGTACATGCAATCCCGTGTGTTTATTTCAGAGCATATGAGACCACTAAGATGTACCGGGAACTCAAGCTGAGAGGGGCGCTCATCTACAACAAAAACTTGCGGCTGCTTCCCCAGGAGCAAGTTTACGACAAAGTCAATGGAGTGTGGAATCTGTCCAGCGACCAGGTAACTGATCAGCTAGGGTGGATTGAGTGCTATTGGAATTCAAATTCCGATAGTCGTAACTAAATTTTTTTATGGGATATATTGTTTAAGCTACATACCGGTACATTCTTTGACTACAGGTAAGAGTATTTAACTCATTGTACATTATGATGTTTAAATTTTTTTTTTCATAATACTGCAGCAAAAGTAGAAAATGTTGCGCTAATTCATGTACGTGTGTAGGCCTACTACAGTATCTAAGTTTATGATATCTTTCTTTGAGTATTGGCACAATTGTCAATCACATATACATTTATTTCAGGGAAACCTTGGAACATTTTTCGTGACCAATGTGAGACTGGTTTGGCACGCGAACATGAATGAGACTTTCAATGTCAGCATCCCCTATCTACACATGGTGGGCTTTTACAATCTGAAAGAAAACTTCTTCACCAAAATGTTTTACAGTTCGCATACACAAATATATCTGAAAAGGAGTGACCATATTCAAGATGATGCAAAACTATTAATGTGTTGAATGCACAATGCGTACATTTACTTGTGAATAATAATTTGTATTATGAATGTCCGCCTATGTTCCCAGAAATCTGTGAAGGTTCGGGATTCCAAGTTCGGCCTGGCACTGGTCATTGAGAGTTCACAACAGGTAACTTTTCTATTACATGTGTTTATTTCACTAATTTCACACTTGTGTCATTCTAACGACAACGAGTATAATCATGATCTTGAGCGTTATTTAATAAAGCCCATATTTTAATAACAAATGAATATCAAATCCACATGTAATATATATTCCAAAACGATAAACTATAAACAATCTTGCCTACTTATATTCTCAATGAGTTTTGATTCCCTCTGGCAGAGTGGCGGATATGTGCTTGGCTTCCGGATCGACCCGCCCGAGAAGCTGCAGGAGGCAGTGAAAGAGATCCAGAGTCTGCACAGGGTCTACAGCCAATCTCCGATATTTGGGGTTGAGTTCGAAACTGAAGAAAAGGTACTCAATGCAGTGAAAGGTGTAGCACTGATATTTATTAGTGCAGCATATGAGTGTTTATGCATGTATACATATTATATGAGTAATCATGCACATCAAGAACAGAACTTTGTAGTCACGTACATGTATATACAGTATCATGCGTAACACATACTGTACGAAAGACATATATAGGACTACATACAATGTATTCACATCTAAACACTTCATCACTTGAGACTGAACTAATCCAGCAACAAAATATTGGAGTTTAAAGAAATAATGCTTTACTTTCCCCTATTCATACCCCTATATTGAGTAGTACATACTTTGCCATGGTAACCTTTCACCCCCACAGCCGTACACCCTGGAGGAGTTGACTGTAGAACCTGTACATGATGACGTCGAGATTGAGAGCGGCGCTGAACAGAGTGACGCTTTTGCCGTGAGTTGTCTTCACTTGCCCATACTGTAAGAACTTAATGAAGCCTCACTAGATATAGTAAATGGCAATATAAATTTTATAACCTTGTTCTTGAAGGCGTATTTTGCTGACGGAAACAAGCAGACTGATCGAGATCCTGTCTTCTGTCCAGAGCTGGGATTGGCCATTGAAAAACTCAAGGACGGTTTCACAATTGCAGGATTGTGGGAAGTTGTGCCTTCATAAATACACATTAAAATGATAGATGTTGTTACCATTGTGTTACATTATACACTGTTATCTTATTTTATTGTACATTATGTATATACACATGTATGTCTATGGAGAGCTGAAGATCTCAAAAATAATTATTGATTCATTCCAATAAATATACAAATTGTGTTATTACATGTATTTATTATACATGTACTGTGTGTGCCTGTGTGGTCATGTTGGTCACCAACATGTAGCTACACGTGGAATGGAAACTGAAACTAATGACATTGGGATAAGGAGAGACTGAAACTTTGATAATGTATAGCACATTGATTGGCAACATTTCTTGAAAATAATATTTTCACACCGGAATCATAATTGAATATTCATTTCAAGCCTTCTCATGAATGTGTGCCGCTATGCACTGCAGTGTGAGATTCGTGAATGTTTTCAATTTGATGAAGTCACAACATGTACATGTATCACATTCCACCTGCAATATAGCTACCAATAAAAGTATCGTTTCTTGTCATATTCACGTCGAATTGATTTATGCAGTTTTTTTTTTACATTTATATGATAGAACATTTTATTCAAAGCAAGTCGATAATTATTCGAAGGGGTACTACTTGATGTAAAATCATCAACATTGGTGAGGGAATTCTACATAACGGAGATAAAATTCCGCACATTATTCTGGCCATGTGCTACCGGACTGAGTGAGACGATTCGTATTTATTTTGTTTACATGAATTTACACGGTTCTTGAACTCGATTTCGACATGTGAGTATGATTATGACTAGTGGAATAAACGAAGATGACATTCATTGATCTATTATCCATCTGTAGATACTGACATCTCTGTAAACGAGGACTTACTCATCAACAATATGTCATGGTAACATCAGCATGAAAATACTCGTACACATAACCCTACCATAGCTCATGGTAACAGCTAGGGCTAATACGAGTAAAGATTTTCGTAACTAGCCATAGCAATGACTGGCTTATTCTCTATGAGTGCCGAAGGCGCGACCGCTATTCGCGTCTCCGGCGCTCATAGAGAATAAGCCAGTCATTGTTTTGGCTATTCGTAACCGAGTACTCGGCAGTGTGTAACCGGTTACTAACCAGTTACTCGTTATATTGCAATACCACTTGAGACTCAAGTTTGGGAAGATCTTAATGTAGTAGAGTCTAGTCGTATACATAAACATGCTTATCGTATTTCTGAAATCACCTACCTGTGCCGGGACATCGAAAATTCAAAATAAGCACACGTCTGATCGTCTGGCAGCAAACGCAGCAGATAATTACATTAAATGTTGCACGCAGTCTCGTAATCAATTGAAAACATAACCACGAAAGTTCTCAAAACAATATAACTCGCACATGCTGAACCGATGTAGAGGCATAAATTACAATGACGGCATGAAAAACAACATTACACGCCCAAAAAAGGGAACAAAAAGCTCAGAATTACTGGAGAATGTACTCTTTGTTTTAACACTTCTTGAAATACATGAGTAACCGGTTAGCCAATTCCTAACCGGTTAGAAGCCTTTTTGTAACCGTCAACGAGTACTCGCATACTCGTATAAGCCCTAGTAACAACATACGAACAAAAACATCTTCATGCCTATAATAGATAAACAATAATATTCTTTGATGGATACATTTTTGTTACCGGTTATTGATCCAAAAGCAGTTTCAACATGATCGACAGTAGACCTCCCTTTCTCAATTCCTAGGTGTATGCATCTTTCGCTAATTGCATCTGAAATATAGTCCTCGATGATTACCTTACATATTTTTTTATCTACCACACTGCACGCTTGGAAATCAAATTTTGTGGTGGTAATTGAGTGAAATCTTCCACTAATCACACACTGAAATTCCATGAAAAAAACCCTTCATTTTCTAGTGCGGTTCCAAGGATATGTACAGATCTATGTGTGTGTAAAATGATGAATGATCTCATGTACCGTAGATCATCAAATTTATTGTGTTGCAAGCTTTATAATAATTTTTGTCTGACGAATTTTACAAAAATACTCTTCAGTAAGATACTTCCAGGTCCACCACAAAAGCAGTTCACTGATTGGATAGACCCAAGTTCTAGGTCAAGCAAAAAATGTCTCCGGCAGTGGTACAAACAACGGTGCATTGTACAACTATTTCATTTCGCTTTCCCCTCAGTACTTCGTGGACATCATGTGTATAAGGAAATATAGCTTCTACTTTTTCCTGAAACACAGTCGTTTCATCACTGCAACTGGTTATTGATCGTGAAGTTGGTCTGGAATACCAGCAGTGCTGGGACATGTCCAGATTCAAGAAATAGTGTTTGTGCACTTATTAGAGCATGTGCGGCAATAAAACAAAAATGGTAGGCCTACTTTTGAAGGTCACAGCATTAGCCATTAGGCCTGGTCAAAGTGATGGCGATTTAAAACTTTATACATGTCAAAAGGCTACTCGATCAATACATGTAGGCAGATCAATTGGCTGGGCCATACCATTTGCTGTCACCTAAGTTTTATAACATACCTGGTAGTTGAACTTGATACCTATTTATACCATTTCAACACTCCAAATGGCAGTAACTCAGCATATCATTTCAACAATGCCAAAATGGCAAAGTTCACACATTACCAAATTGTCTCGGGAATCTTACTTGTTTACAGTGGGTGTGTATCCATTTCTAAATCCTGGATACACCTCTGACTTGGGAGACAGGGCTGAAAATCTTCCACCAGTTTCATAATTTTAGCTAAAAAAGTTTAAAAGTTGGCAATTCACCCAAAGTTATGTTAGTCACACAATAGAATTTCCGGGTCCGCTCATGACTGATTTTATGTATTTGCTTGTCTTTCTAGCAATGCAATATAGATCGGTGTAATTATTTTTTGTGTAGAACAGACCTATAATCAAGTTCAACACAAAATCTCATATGATTTTTGGCGATACCTTCGTTTAGGATCGTCGGATCAATTTAATTAATTTATTAATTTAATTGGTTTTAGCAGAATTTTTTTTCTTCCGAGGTCCGTGAGGTCCGTGAGGATGAAATCAATGTTGTTTATTGGACTTTGTTTCCGCACGATAACTCAAAAAGTATGTAGGCAATGGCTGCAGAACTTTGCATGGAGGTTCATATATCAACAGGGAAGAACCCTATTGATTTTGGGATCAATCTGTCAAACGACCTTTAACCTAGAGGTCGGAAGAGTTTTCGCCCAGTCAACCTTGAGGTTTCCTGCATATCTCGGAAACGGTGCGTCGTAGAGCGAAACGGACATTATTTTCGGACTCGAGGCACTACACAAACTAAGGGGTATTATGGATGAACTTTGACCTTGACCTTGAATTTTTCTGCCAAGTCGGCATTTTTCGTTTTCGTCGATATCTCGGAAACGGTGCATCGTAGAGCGAAACGGACGTTATTTTCGGACTCGTGGCACTAGACAAACATGTCTAAGGGGTATTAAGGATGACCTTTGACATTGACCTTGAATTTTTCCACCGAGTCGGCATTTTTCGTTTTTGTCGATATGTCGGAAATGGTGCGTCGTAGAGCGAAACGGACGTTATTTTCGGACTCGTCGAACTAGACAAACATGTCTAAACATGTCTAAGGGGTATTAAGGTGACCTTTGACATTGACCTTGAATTTTTCCACCGAGTCGGCATTTTTCGTTTTCGTCGATATGTCGGAAATGGTGCGTCGTAGAGCGAAACGGACGTTATTTTCGGACTCGTCGAACTAGACAAACATGTCTAAGGGGTATTTTGGATGAACTTTGAGCTTCACTTAAAATTTTTTTACCGAGTCGGAATTTTATTGTTTTGTCCATATCTCGGAAACGGTGCGTCGCAGAGCGAAACGGACGTTATTTTTGGACTCGTCGCCCTAGACAAACATGTCTAAGGGGTATTGAGGATGACTTTGACCTTGACCTTGAATTTTTCTGCCGAGTCTGCATTATCCGTTTTCGTCGATATCTCGGAAACGGTGAGTCGTAGAGTGAAACGGACGTTATTTTCGGACTCGTTGCCCTAGACAATCACGTTTAAAGGGTATTATGAATGAACTTTGACCTTGACCTGAAATTTTTTCGCCGAGTCAGCATTTTTCGTTTTCGTCGATATGTCGGAAACGGTGCGTCGAAGAGCGAAACGGATGTTATTTTCGGACTCGTGGCACTAGACAAACATGTCTGAGGCGTATTATGGATGAACTTTGACCTTGACCTGAAATTTTTCCGCCGAGTCGGCATTTTTCGTTTTCGTCGATATCTCGGAAACGGTGCGTCGAAGAGCGAAACGGATGTTATTTTCGGACTTGTGACGCTAGACAAACATGTCTGAGGCTTATTATGGATGAACCTTGACCTGAAATTTTTTCGCCGAGTCAGCTTTTTCGTTTTCGTCGATATCTCGGAAACGGTGCGTTGTATGTCTGATGGGTATTAAGGATGAACTTTGACCTTGACCTTGAATTTTTCTGCCGAGTCTGCTTTTTAGGTTACCGGACCTTTGGTCCGATAACCTATTGCCGTGGCGTTGCGTCCGTCGTCCGTCGTCGTCGTCCGTCGTCGTCCGTCTACATTTTTATCTTTAAAGTCTACGTTCGAATCTTTCTGAAATTTTGCACAAAAATGCCTAAAAATATTTCGAGACGGAGGTATTTTTTAGTTTTTCGATTTTCGCAATTATTTCAAAATGGCGGCCGTTTTCGTCGAAAAATGGCCAATTTTGGACTTTGGCTGTCGTTTTCTCAAAATCTGTTCAGTAACTTTTTAGGTTACCGGACCTTTGGTCCGATAACCTATTGCCGTGGCGTTGCGTCCGTCGTCCGTCGTCGTCGTCGTCGTCCGTCGTCGTCCGTCTACATTTTTATCTTTAAAGTTTACGATCGAATCTTTCTGAAATTTTGCACAAAAATGCCTAAAAATATTTCGAGAGGGAGGTATTTTTTAGTTTTTTGATTTTCGCAATTATTTCAAAATGGCGGCCGTTTTCGTCGAAAAATGGCCAATTTTGGACTTAGGCTGTCGTTTTCTCAAAATCTGTTCAGTAACTTTTTTCCTAATTCATGCATAACACTCCTCATATGTACCTCTGTGACATGTATAAATTTCGTTGCCCTTGAATCGCTCGAAGTGGGCCATTTTGGGCCCGAACTCAGCCCAAATGGGACTTTCCCATGTTAAATTCTCCTATGCTTTATAATGGGACACATTAAGCCTAATATCTCACTTAATATTGAGATTAGAGACTAGGAATCAATTGTGGACATATAGGAAATGATATATGCTGAATATTGTCGTGACCTTGAATTTGACCTTTGACCTCATTTTCAAGGTCACAGGACAAAATGGCTAATATCTCGCTTATTATCGACTTTACAGCTTAGGATTCAATTGTGAACATATAGGAAATGATATATGCTGAATATTCTCATGACCTTGAATTTGACCTTTGACCTCATTTTCAAGGTCACATGACAAAATGGCTGATATCTCGCTTATTATCGACTTTACAGCTTAGCAATACATTGTGAACATATAGGAAATGATATATGCTGAATTTTCTCGTGACCTCGAGTTTGACCTTGACCTCATTTCCAAGGTCACAGGACAAAATTGCTAATATCTCGCTTATTATCGACTTTACAGCTTAGGAATCAATTGTGAACATATAGGAATTGATATATGCTGAATATTTTTGTGACCTTGAATTTGACCTTTGACCTCATTTTCAAGGTCACAGGACAAAATGGCCAATATCTTGCTTATTAGTGACTTTACGCCTTATGAATCAATTGTGAATATATAGGAAATGATATATGCTGAATATTCTAGTGACCTTGAATTTGACTTTTGACCTCATTTTCAAGGTCAACAGGACAAAATGGCTAATATCTTGCTTATTATCAACTTTACAGCTTAGGAATCAATTGTGAACATATAGGAAATGATATATTCTGAATATTCTCATGACCTTGAATTTGACCTTTGACCTAAATTTCAAGGCCAGTCATTTTATTTTCAAGGTCAGAATACAAAATGGTTTATATCTCTCTTATTATCAAATTCACAGCTTAGGGGTCCATAGTGAACATATAGGAAATGATGTATGCTGAATATTTTGGTGATCTAGAATTTGACCTTTGATCCAATTTTCAAGGTCAGAGAACAAAATGGCTAATATGTCGCTTATTATCATCTTTACAGCTTAGGAATCAATTGCGAATATAGAGGAATGATATATACTGAATCGTTTCATGAACTTGAACTTTGACCTCATTTTCTAGGTCACATCACCGATCACAGAATGGCTAATATCTCACTTATTATCGACTTTACAGCTTAGGAATTTATTGTGGACATACTAGAAGTGATATATTTGTTGAAAACTTATTTTCAAGGTCACTGGACAAAAGGCTAATATCTAAAATGTATATTGTCCGGTAACCTTTCTTAGCCCTTGGGCTAATTTTTGATTTTCGCACTTTTTCCAAAATGGCGGCCGTTTTTATCGAAAAACGCTCAATTTTGGACTTTGACGGCCATTTTCTCAAAAACTGTCTGATCAGTTTTGAGTTTTTGGTTTCAAAAGATTCCCCTCATATACCTCTGTGATATGTATAAGTTTGGTTGCCCTAATTTCGCCGGTTTCTGTGTGGCGGCCATTTTGAATTTTTGACGAGTCGGCCCCAAATCGCATTACTATCCATTTTGGGCCATTTCTAGGCAAAAAAAATTTTCACCCTTTGAAAAAAATTTTGGACAAAAGGCTAATATCTAAAATGTATATTGTCCGGTAACCTTTCTTAGCCCTTGGGCTAATTTTTGATTTTCGCACTTTTTCCAAAATGGCGGCCGTTTTTATCGAAAAACGCTCAATTTTGGACTTTGACGGCCATTTTCTCAAAAACTGTCTGATCAGTTTTGAGTTTTTGGTTTCAAAAGATTCCCCTCATATACCTCTGTGATATGTATAAGTTTGGTTGCCCTAATTTCGCCGGTTTCTGTGTGGCGGCCATTTTGAATTTTTGACGAGTCGGCCCCAAATCGCATTACTATCCATTTTGGGCCATTTCTAGGCAAAAAAAATTTTCACCCTTTGAAAAAAATTTTGGACTTGGAAAATTTTCGGCACTTTTTTCCTTCATAATGGGAGCTGTCCGGACTGTACTCATAGAACTCTTGAAGATAGAGCTTAGAAATTGGCATTTTCAAATGGGAAGTCATATATGGCGACTTGTGTGGTGACCTTGAATTTGACCTTCGATGACATTGAAAGGTCAAAACAGCCATTTTGGGGTCAAAAAATGCCTAGATTTGCCTCTATAGATGAAATGCTTGCAGATAGAGCTCATGTTCGCATTATGAACATATAGGAAGACATATATGGCACAACTAATGATGATCTTGAACTTGACGTCAGATGACCTTGAGTGCTAAATGTCTGACTTGGAATGTGTAAATTGACCTGAGCGGCCTAAACGATTCCACCCAACATATAGAATATCAGATGCGGCACACATACTTGTGGTAACATCGAAGTTCATACGGATGACCTTGATTGGTAAATCCCAAGGTCATATGTTTACACTGCGAACCTTGATTGGTAAAAGGTCTGTTACCTGCCAATGCTGCCATGGCCAAACCAAAATTGTCCGGTAACCTATCTTAGCCTTTGGGCTAATTTTTTCTTATTCATGCATAACACTCCTCATATGTACCTCTGTGACATGTATAAATTTCGTTGCCCTTGAATCGCTCGAAGTGGGCCATTTTGGGCCCAAACTCGGCCCAAATGGGACTTTCCCATGTTAAATTATCCTATCCTTTATAATGGGACACATTAAGCCTAATATCTCACTTAATATTGAGATTAGAGACTAGGAATCAATTGTGGACATATAGGAAATGATATATGCTGAATATTGTTGTGACCTTGAATTTGACCTTTGACCTCATTTTCAAGGTCACAGGACAAAATGGCTAATATCTCGCTTATTATCGACTTTACAGCTTAGGATTCATTTGTGAACATATAGGAAATGATATATGCTGAATATTCTCATGACCTTGAATTTGACCTTTGACCTCATTTTCAAGGTCACATGACAAAATGGCTAATATCTCGCTTATTATCGACTTTACAGCTTAGAAATACATTGTGAACATATAGGAAATGATATATGCTGAATTTTCTCGTGACCTCGAATTTGACCTTGACCTCATTTCCAAGGTCACAGGACAAAATTGCTAATATCTCGCTTATTACCGACTTTACAGCTTAGGAATCAATTGTGAACATATAGGAAATGATATATGCTGAATATTTTTGTGACCTTGAATTTGACCTTTGACCTCATTTTCAAGGTCACAGGACAAAATGGCCAATATCTTGCTTATTAGTGACTTTACGCCTTATGAATCAATTGTGAACATATAGGAAATGATATATGCTGAATATTCTAGTGACCTTGAATTTGACTTTTGACCTCATTTTCAAGGTCAACAGGACAAAATGGCTAATATCTTGCTTATTATCAACTTTACAGCTTAGGAATCAATTGTGAACATATAGGAAATGATATATTCTCATGACCTTGAATTTGACCTTCGACCTAAATTTCAAGGCCAGTCATTTTATTTTCAAGGTCAGAATACAAAATGGTTTATATCTCTCTTATTATCAAATTCACAGCTTAGGGGTCCATAGTGAACATATAGGAAATGATGTATGCTGAATATTTTGGTGATCTAGAATTTGACCTTTGATCCAATTTTCAAGGTCAGAGAACAAAATGGCTAATATGTCGCTTATTATCATCTTTACAGCTTAGGAATCAATTGCGAATATAGAGGAATGATATACTGAATCTTTTCATGAACTTGAACTTTGACCTCATTTTCTAGGTCACATCACCGATCACAGAATGGCTAATATCTCACTTATTATCGACTTTACAGCTTAGGAATTTATTGTGGACATACTAGAAGTGATATATTTGTTGAAAAATTATTTTCAAGGTCACTGGACAAAAGGCTAATATCTAAAATGTATATTGTCCGGTAAGCTTTCTTAGCCCTTGGGCTAATTTTTTCTTTTTCGTCGATATCTTTGAAACAGTGTGTCGTAGAGCCTAGGGTAAACATGTTATAAATATTATAAATTAGTCTTAACACCGAAATGCCTCCAAGGCATCTTTAGGCCTTGACGTCTAGTTTTTAGGAAGAGCAGAGCTCTTCCTCTACGATGTTGGTTTTTTTTTATTTTGGAGAATTTTCCTTTGTTTACATTTCTGAAAGTTCGACTTGGAGCCAGAGCAGACCATTCAATTGTAGCTATTTAGGAGAGCCTGGGGCCAGTTGGAAAGAATATGACGCCCGTGTACCCAAGTATGGTTACTGTAATAAGTTATAAGCAATAATAGCCACAGGAGACGTGTGTTCCGACCGTTTATTTTTTGTGTGTGTCACCGTTTCATCACCCATCACCACTCCCGTTTTGATCTTCTCTGAAACAGGGCTTTCTTGTATCAGATGCACTCAAAATTTTGCATAAACATTCCACACTACATAGATAGTCCATAAGCTACTGCAAAAATGGAAAAGCGCTCGATACGGCAACATAATAATTGAAAACTTGTGGCAAGTGCTGGTATGTCCAGTTGGCCAAATGCAAATACGTGTGGCCCCCCTAGTGGTTGTTCGCGAGGCAGCCAGCCACACTCACCCGCTTCATCCCCATTCCGCACCTGCCCCCCCCCCCCTCCCATCCGCGTAATTACTTGTGAAGACGTCGTACTACGACCCAATCGTGATAAATGAAAGCTGGCCCGCACCCGGGTAAAAATCAGGTCTGCTGAATGGTTCGATGAGTATCGCAATCGGCGATTACTGATGCATTTCAGAAATACGATCCACCTCGAGAGATCATATATGCCGATGACAACAAGTTCACTTTCTTCACTATGCCTCCCCCCTCCTCTTCCACCTAAACATCGCTGTTCGTTGGGTGAGCGTGCCTCATTGCCTAATGAATAACTAATGAGATGATATCATGAGATACTGCAGCACTTAATACAAGAATAAATTAATTGATCATAGCTTATCAATCATATTTTAAAATCGATGATTTGTTGGTTGAGTCATGTTTCAAGCGCTCGATAGGTTACTAGTAATTAACCTATCGCCAAACCAGTTTGTCCGAGTCTTTTTACGTCATTCTCAACGAATTCTGCAAAACGTTATTATTGGCCAAAGAGAAGTTTGCTGACGTAATTTGTGAAACTCGGACAACTTTTGGGGGCTTTGGCGATAGGTCAATTGGAATCATACACAAATGATCAAAGCAAAAATCGCCAGTCGAGTTCGTAATGCAGCAATCACATCATCACGTTTGTCACAAATGACAGTTCTCATCATAATGAACCGCACAACTTTCCTGTAGAGGTGTACTGCATGCTGCAAGAGCACCATCTGTTGAATGTCACGTATATGATCAGATAGGCCTGTGATTGCTACACCACTATTATTGGTGAACTCGTTGCATGGGAGTCTTGATGTGACAATCTGAGCTGTGTTGTTTGGACAATTAACAAAACATATAACATGTCTACTGATGCAAATCAAAAATAAACCGATGGGTAAATACTAATTAGGTCTATTATTGACCACAGTAAATTTAGTCAAGACATAAAACATTTATTATTGGGCACAATAAGGTAAAGGTTCTGTCCACTACATATTTCATGACTGTAACCGAATAGGTTAACATTAACTTTACTAGTTGTGTCTATTAGGGCCAATTGACCACAATAAAAAATAGTTAGGGCCTGAAACATTGACTATTAGATTCAAGATAATGGTTCTGGTAAATATAAATTTGATGCTTGTAGTAGTTATGGTCATATTATGAAAATAAGTTATCATCGATTTTTGCTACTTGAATCTATAAATAGATTGGGGGGGGGGGGGGGGGGGCGGTGATTTTTTTTTGAGGGGGGGGGGGGGAGTGATAGGGCCACGGTAGTTTAGGGCCTTCTAGTTTAGAAGATGGGAGCAGATGGAATCAGTACCTTAATAATGGTATCAATCAATTTTATATTAGGCCAAATCAACAATAAGCAAATGATTGGCCAGTTGGTACAATATCATGGGCTACAGTTACAAAATGGGCACAACATATGTTCCGAATAGGATACAGTATTCGAGGGTTTTGAACTAGTTCTGTGCAAACATTTTCAAAGCTCTTCCTATGAGGCCAGTGGCCCTTGTTTTTTATATCTGCATTTGGCACAAAACCGTATTTTTTTCACCAAATTTCAGACTTCTATCTTGAAATCTGAAAAAGTTGGCAATCTACTCCAATGTTAAATGTTGGACACAAATCAGATCACAGGAATTCAAGCAAATTTGGGGATTTCATGATATCTATTCCGCTAAGAAATGTAATACATGTACATGTATGAGCAAAGTTTTTGAGTTAGAAGAATCATACAGGTGTATTCTAATAAAATATCATCCTTACAAAGTACTATGCAATGTGAACATCGAACAACATGCCAAATACTATTCAGACTCGCAAATTTCCTGTTTCATGAGAAATTTAACCTTGGATTAGATTGCCAACTTTTTCAATTTTCAAGATAGAAGTCTGAAATTTGGTGAAAAATTACGGTTTTATGCCAAATAGAAATAAACAAAATTTCAAATTGATCCGACCATCCTCAACGAAGTTATCGCCAAAAATCGTAAATGTATGAGGCTTTGTGTTGAACTTGACTTTACACCAGAATGTTTTTTTGGTAAAAAATTACAACAATATCTCCATTCATGACGGATGTGAACATGATCATACTTCAGAATATGGTGTAATTCTTGAAACCACATATTTGACCAAAATTTAACATTTGGGAAGATTTTTTCACTCTCTCACATACTAGTATTCCACTGGGAATCAAGCAAGATAAATTGTACATAAAATATACCGTAGAGATCTGAAATTTGGTGAAATATATCAATATATGAAAGAACAGCACTAGTCAGCATGACAATAATATGAGCAAAAAATAGTGTAAACTACTTATAAAAATCAAATAAGTTATTATCTTATGCGTTGGGCGACGAGTTTATTCCTCATAACGGAGTTTTCAAAACGCATACTGATCTAGCGCTCAATGAACCTCACAAAAACATGTCCGCGCTTGACAACAACAAAACAAATTCTTCCACGATTTTCTAGAATATTTCACATTTGCAAAGATCTGAGCTGTCGCCAGTTGCAGAGCTGTTAGAATCTCGATCATGGATAAACCACAGATCATAGCACACGTCCAGAAGCCTTTGAGTCACACGCTTTTCGATAGCAAATGGGTCCCTTGCAGTGCAAAATTCGCCGTTCTCGGCACAAAACCACGCGGCACCGGCTGCATCCAAGTTTTCGAACTTTCTCATGGAGAAGTGAATTTGCTCTCAGAAGTCGAGAAAAGTAAAGGTTTCAAGTGTGGAACCTTTGGGGCATCAAGTTTGGCTGATCGATACCTGGCAACCGGGAATTTTGATGGTGGGATGCAGATTTGGAATTTGGAAGCTACCGATTTGCCGGTTTATTCCGTCAGTGGCCACAAAGAGATCATCAACTGTATCGATGGTGTCGGAGGACTTGGCGTCGGTGAGGGTGCCCCAGAGATTGTCACTGGTGGTCGAGATGGAAACGTGAAAGTTTGGGATCCTCGGCAGAAAGACGACCCTGTCGCGACGATGGCACCAAGCGATGGAGAAACCAAGCGAGACTGCTGGTCTGTTGCGTTTGGCCATGCATACAACCCTCATGACAGATGTGTCTGTGCAGGTTACGATAATGGTGACGTAAAACTGTTTGATCTGCGAAACATGTCGCTACGCTGGGAAACCAACGTCAAAAATGGAGTCTGTGGGATTGAGTTTGACCGAAAAGACATCCAAATGAACAAACTCGCAGTGACATGTCTTGAATCAAAGTTCCATATCTTTGACATGAGGACACAGCACCCAGAGAAAGGCTTTCCTTCACTTTCTGAGAAGGCCCATGCATCTACCGTGTGGCAAGCTAAACATCTCCCTCAGAACCGCGATGTGTTCATGACGTGCGGTGGCAGCGGTTCTCTGAACTTGTGGAAATATAACTATCCAGCTCAGCGAGTCAAGGAAGACAGTGACGGCATCAGTGTGGGGGTCATGGGAACTGTAAATCTTCTCCAAAACGTCACACTTTCCACGCAGCCGATCTCAGGCTTTGACTGGAATGCTGACAAACAGGGACTGTGTGTGTGCACATCATTCGATCAAACTTTGCGAGTGATCATTGTCACCAAACTGAACACTTTATGATCAATACAAGGACTGTACTAGTATTTCAAATTGTTTGTTCTGTATTGTCTCCTGAAGAATCAAGCTGCCGTTTGTTTTGTTTTCATTGTCTTGAATTTAGTGTGTTCTATGCTTAGATACACAGGATTGTTTTTGATATAGTTACACATAGAAATCAGTGTACAGAATTTGAAATTCAACGAAGAATGTAGAATCTATACACATACAAAAATGTATGTATACTATTTTGTATAATAAATCACAAGTAAATTGTACAGCCACTAAATTAACCTATCGCCAAACCAGTTTGTCCGAGTCTTTTTACGTCATTCTCGACGAATTCTGCTAAACGTTATTATTGGCCAAAGAGAAGTTTGCCGACGTAATATGTGCAACTTGGACAACTTTCTGGCGTTTTGGCGATAGGTCAATTGATGAACATTTGCCAATGTATAATAATATTAAAATACCCGATAGTTAGGTAACAGTGGTACTTTGTGTGGTTGTTCATCAATACATATTACAATGAATACCGAGATTGTAATTAACAAGATTAGAGTAGTTTTGGGTAGAATTATGCTGTTCGAACTGTGTTTCATTCATTGTATTCCTGGAATTCATTGTATCAACTTCAAGTCACCCGAATTGGATCCTGAATAAATATTTTTCCTGATACATGTACTTGTTCAAAGGTGCTTTATGGATAAAAATCCATTGCAATAAAACTGCCAACATTCTTTATTTCACATGTGAACATGGTGATGAGAACATTAGCTGGTCATAATGATTGATCAACACAGAATTTCTGTCGTTGTATGTACAGGGGATGTATGCCTTGATGATAAAACTGTGTTGTTGCCTATCAAAGTTTGCCATCATCCAGGTGTTCATTGATAATTTAATGAATACTAGTATCAATGATTATGACAAAATTTAAAAGACAATCGGCATATTCAGTAGCTGTATTTTGTCGATGAACCTGCTGTTGAACTTGCACATAGAAGAGGATTGTTGATTGATTTAGATATATAACCATGATAACACATGCTATTAAGCAACAGGTACATGTAATCCATCATTGTCCATAAGCACTCAGTCCTAGGGTCTGATATTGAAATTAATTCTTCATAATCAAGATTGGAAACTCATGACTGCAAGTATTAGATATAGGAACAACACACATTTTCAGTACACATTTAGTTAGCAATACCACAGTTGTGCACCATCAGTTTGTTCAACTTAGCATCACAGGGGACAATAAACATGGTACAGATTGATTTTCAAACTGCAAACTATGACCATCAGTTTGGAAAGTAAGTGTGGTTGGAACTTCAAGCCAACATTAAGCCTGCGACTACCAGTAGGTGCAGTGTTACTTTTGAATTCCTTGCAATGTCTGATCTTTCCAGTGTTGTTGCCATGGAGACTTTTGACCCTGAGGTCCCCATATCCAGCGCCAGCTGTCCACCCAGTGACCCTCAGGATGTCCCCGGTGGTGCACCATCCACCCAGGTGCGAGCCTTGGGCCATGACGCTCGTGAATTGTCGACGGACGAGCTCCAGAAACTCCAGAAAGACACAGCGGTGTTGTCAGACTTCAAGCAGGCCAAACTCGAGAGAGAAGCCAAGAAAAACTGGGATCTTTTCTACAAACGGAACACGACAAAGTTCTTCAAAGATCGTCACTGGACCACCCGGGAATTTTCTGAGCTTTGTGGTACAAATGTACGAATATAAATATGGTATACAGTATTGGTACAGTATTTACTACTTTCTTATTCTCATTTCTGATAAGTTGTATAGCATATTGAGCATATTGATACCTTCATAGGTGTAGCAATGCTTATTCATGTCAACATTAGACTAGTATACTGGTATTTATGTTCATGTAGAGAAAATTAGGATGCCAGTACAGGAAACGTGCAGTAACTTGCCTTCATCTCTCCTTGTAATTACCAAAACGCAACAGAAATCACAATGTATAGCACATCTGATTTTAAAAATTGAAATAAATTGACAGACAGACACCGGTGAGAAGCTAGCTATCCTGGAGGTCGGCTGTGGGGTCGGGAACTTCGTCTTCCCTCTGCTCCAAGAGCTACCAAACACGTTCTTCTATGCCTGTGACTTCTCACCACGGGCTGTGCAGTTTGTCAAGGTTTGATGCTCATCTTTAATTGCAATAAATCGGTCTATTTTCTGTCCGGTCTTCAAAATTATTGAATGTACATATTAGTATGTAAATGAGTGCCTTCCTGTGTATTCATCTTGTCAAAATTTTTGGATACAACCTGTTTTATTATTCTATATTTGTATGATTATTCTTTTCAGCTAATTCAGGATTTGATATTTTACTTCAGGATAACCAGTTGTACAATGAAGACCGCTGCAATGCCTTCCAATGTGATCTTACCGCTGACCCACTGACACGAGATGTGCCCGCGTCCAGTGTTGACATCGTCACTATGATCTTTGTGCTGTCTGCGATTCACCCGGAAAAGATGGTGCATGCTATACAGAATATAGCTTCAGTGAGTATTGTAGTCTAATCTACATGGCTTGTATGTGTACAACAGAAGTGTAAAAGAATTGTTAAATTTAGAGAAAAGTTCATGGTGTTTTCTGAGAAATTTATGTAGCTTCACTAAGTTAGTAATTAGTAGCTTCACTAATGCAAAGAAGTTTACTTTTGCTTTTGTGATATCAATTTGTCACCCCACCCAGGTGTTGAAGCCCGGAGGCTGTGTTCTGTTTCGAGACTACGGTCTGTACGACCACGCTATGCTACGTTTCACACCCGGACATAAACTCTCCGACAATTTCTACGTCAGGCAAGATGGTACGAGGGCGTTCTTCTTCTCAAAAGGTTTGTTGCGTCATGTCATAACGGTTTCTAACATTGCAATAAAAACAAAATTCTTTTCAGATTTACATGTTCGTGCATATTGTTCTTCAATAAATATCGTAGTAAAATATAAACCTAAATGTTTCCAACATCAAAACAGCAATTACAAATTTGTTCTCAATGATTTTATATAACAGTGTACATGTATAATGATATTGACACATTCATGAAATTTATGGAATAACTTAACTGCAACCTAATCTATCCAAATGCAACATCAAACATCATGAACAAGTCTCGCATACCAAGCTAGCACCAGTAACATAACATGTAATTGCACCTTGAGACAAAGATGAGATTTAACTCAATTGTTCATAACTCGATAACAGGCGTAAGAACTGAATCGGAGACACTGCAATAACAAACTACCGGTACATACATACATGTACTGTAAACCCCTTCAATTTCATGTCCGATGCTTTCCCAAGATATGGACATGTTTGCAGCCATTTAATTCCACGTTTGCATTTGCAACACAATTACCGCGGTATATGGGTTGTGGAAGACAATCTGATTTTGTGTCCAGAAATTTCAAGTAATGTTCCAAATGAAAATACAAAAATTGTGAATATTAATGGATGTGAAAAATAAAAGGGTTTACAGTAGCTTTGAAGCACGAATAACATGAACACATTGTCGGTCAGAAATCTGATGACAAATATTGACTTTTCCCGTTTCAGAATCCCTGAAGGCTTTGTTCAGCGAGTCAGGTTTTGAAGAAATCTCGAACGAGTACATTACGAGAGAAACCGTGAACAGAAAGGAGGGACTTTGTGTGCCAAGGGTTTTTGTACAGGGGAAATTCCGAAAAGTGCGGCAAGAGGCATCAGATAATTCATCTGGTGAAGCATGCCAAGATTTGGAGAGGACTTCTGAACTGTCTATTCAGACTCAGAATACATGTAATGACAAGGATAAAATGTCGCACGGTGACGCATTGAAACAGGAAATTACTGCTGGTGACTTGACAACATTTTGTGATATCAGTGTTGAAGAAAAGTTGGACAAATTGGTGATAGATGAGAATTCTTGATGGAAGTTGAACACTGTGATATTTGTGTTTGTATGATTGAATATCTAACAAGTCTGATATGTCTGTGTGTTACTCATTGAAATATCATATGTCACATATAATAAACAAATTATTCACCTATTCTATACTTGGAGATTGTTAAACAGTAGAAATGTGAAAAGATACATAATGTAACATTTATAACCACGATAACAATCACGTACCGGTATTTATCAATACACGACAACAAACATTGTGAAATCATTCTTCACATATTTTCTATTATTGTTGGATCACATGAACATGCCCATGCAACCTTCAAAACCAAGATAACAATGATACATGTATTATGTATACTACTATGATTAATAAGCTCATAAAGAAATCTACATGTAGCCTACCGGTACACATCTTGCCAAAAAAAATGACTGCCTTATTTCTTGTTGCATGTATGATATTTAATATTTGAAAGCACAAAAAGGAAATACTGAGACTAGAAAGAGCTTTTCTCACAAAAGCACTATCTGAGCTGATTTGTTGCATCGTCTCCCAAGTTCAAACTGTACTGAGAAGCTCGCTAAAGGCCAGGGTCGCACTGTTTACATTGTCCAGCATGTTGTTCAAGTCTAGAGTTCCGAGTTCCTCCAGCGGATGCGACTGCTCCAGTTCCTCGCTGCTAACCACTTCATAAATCGTCTTTGATGATTCACCCTCTGTCGTTGACTTGTTGCTTCCTGCGAGCAAATTCCTAACAGTGTTTGGTCTGTCTTCAGAAGAGGTTTGATGGTGGTCTTCTTCTCCTGCAACTGATCTCACAAATTCTCCAATGTTCTTCTTCTTTCTATCAGTCTTGTGGAACAGTTTCCACTTCTGCGTGATATACTTGTCGTCATGCCTAGGCAAGGATTTGTGGGGTTTTCCTGTACTGCACGTGGCACTCGTAGCTCCTGCGTTGATGTTAATATTCGCAGAAGACCGTCGATGAACGATGATCTCTTTCGGTCGCATGTTGTCTGGAGTGTACATCGTCATTTTCAGACCACATCCATCTCTGCTCGAGCGAAGCTGTGATTTTTGGTAGGTGCCTCTTGGTCTCCGTTCACATGGTTCAGTGGCACTCCGGTTCATCTGTATTGAAACCTGTTTGGGAGGCACTACCACTTTTGGTCGAATCTGACAACGGGCTTTCTTCAGGAATTTGCAGACTGTTCCCAACATTTTTTCTGACTGTTTCTCCCTCGCTGCTGCTTTTGTTTGCTGGGCAGTGCTGGGTTTGTAATTCTTTGTTGCTGGTCTGACATTTGTACCAACCATTATTCCTCTTGCCTGTTTTGTAAGGTGACTTTTGCTCCTGTGAAAATTTTGATGACCAATACCAACTTCATCACTTCCACTGTAACCACGGTAATCCACCGCAACCTTCTGTCCATGTCTGTTAACCTCCGTATCCTTTACTGAATGATTTGCTGTTGTGTTCACAAAATCGCCACCACCTGATGTTGACGATACCTTGCTCTTGTGTGTACCCTTCTCAGCGGTGCCAGGCAGCACCTCTGTCAATTTTGTATTTGTGTAGATTGGGGTCGCAAGGATGACTTTTGTCCCGATGGACTGCCCTCGGCACGATACAGTTGGCGGTGAGTAAGTCAATATGGAGTGGAGACTGCTGGGCGCTTGTGTCTGTGCATAGAGCGGTGTGGCGTGGCAGATCCCTGGTACGTTTGGCCCAGTCGCAGCTGGCATTTGTACCGTGACTTTGACAGTTGGCGGCTGGTTTGTTTGCTTGCGAGTTACCGTGGTGAGAACTGTTTGTACTGTGGGAGGTACAGAAGGATTGAGCTGTTTTAGTTTTGGTGGTAGGAGGGATTGACTGAACAGTTTTGAAATTGGTACATTTTCTGTAGTCCCTTTCGAGACTGCTTGTTTTGTGACTTTGGTACTGCTGGAAGAAGTTTTCGCAACTTCGACAACCTCCGAAGACTTACAATTTTGTGGAACTTTGGCAGTTGTTGGGGTATCAATCTGTGATGCAATTCTTAAGATGGGGCCCTCAGACTTTCGGTTTTGTACACATGTCGATACAGCTGTACTCTTGCTTGCAGCCTCACACTGGATCCCAGAATCCACACTATTGGTAGTTACGTGTTGAACTTTGGGACTGGATTGAGAGGTTTTACCACATGTAACTTTGCTCATCTCTGCGGTGGGTTTTGAAGATAAGTTTTCCTCCCATACACTAACTGGAGGAATCAGAGTTGTTGTATGGTCTACAGTAGTTTGTTTCTTCGCTGGATGACTGATAGTTTTGTTTATGTCTAACTCGGCTCCTTCTGAAATTCTTTCTCGAACTAAGATGTTTTCGGAATTGGCATTCAGGATTGAAGTTTTAGGCTCAGGAGAACTAATCACCCGTGATGCTTCAGTTATCGAAATAGAAATGTTGGATCCTATTTCAGGACTTCTAGAGGTGGTCCGTTTTGCTGTCACAGAAGAGATGCTTGAAGATATTGCATTTTTTGGAGTTACAGTTGAAGATTTTGAAGTTGGTTTTGTGATGTTTGCAATGGAGTGAAGCAGTTCAGTTGGCGCTTGCTTTGTTTTCATTTGTGAACAGTTTTTGTTTTCAGTCGACCTGCTTAGTGCAAATTTCTCTGGCATCTGAACAGCTGCAGCTGGTTTCACACGATTATTAACATTCAATTTCACTGTATTTTCACTGTTCGTGTCCAGGTCCTCATTATGGAATGAATTCTGAATGCCTTGAAGAATTGTTGAGTTTGTGTGCACTAATCGGTCAATGAAAGCTCTTATATCTTTCGACTTAGCATTGGTGTGCGAGGTATCCTGTGCATGTTTGAAGGATGTTTCATCCATATTTCCATCCTGTGCTACCATGGTTACGAGTGGTGGAGAATCCGTGGGATTTTCCACTTGGCTTGCATCTGTTTTGCTGTTGTCTTTTGAAATTTTTTTACTGAGTACACCAGGTCTGTCCAGAGTAGAATCATCCAATGTGCACTGGTGAACTTTTCTATGGGCATTTGTCATCTCTTTTGTTGGACGATTGACTGATTCACAAACACTGTTTCGAGCATTCTTATCTGCTGACTTTGCGCTAGGTTCCACTGCCTGGTTCGATGCTTGGCCATTTGTTGTGAGGCATTGTACATGTTCCTCAGATGATTTCTCCTTCTGTGTACTTAACATCAGTTGCTTAGCAGTTTCTGTTTCTATGGTTACCATGTGTGGAAGCAATTTAAACCAATCAGCGGAGCTTGCATCCCCAACACTTTCCAATTCACGATCTGTAGTCCTTTTCTGAAGAAGTTTTGCTCTTGCATGTTCATTAGAATCAACTTTGGAATCTATTTCCACAGTGTCTATGTGTACTTTTCCTTGTTCCTTCTTCGCTTGTCCCCCACTTTGTTTGACTTTTGAGTGTGACCTCAGCACTTCACCAACATGGGTCACTCGTTCATGTTGTCGCAAATCCCGTCGTTTCTCGAACTTCTCATTGCACTGTGAACACGGAAACAAAGTTTTGACTTTGTGTGTTCTACTCATGTGGTCCTTCAAGTTGGACAGCTGACTGAACGATTTATCACAGAGTGTACAGGGATATGGCTTGACTCCATTGTGTGCGTTGATATGCGCCACCAAGTTTCCTTTCTGGTGAAACGACTTGTCGCACATTGGACACTGGTGTTCCTTCGATGACAAATGTGTTTTTTTATGCGCCACTAGCGCTGACGACCTTGCGAACGCTTGACCGCACTCGGAGCAAATGTGTTCCTTGTTTTCACTGTGGGTTCGCATGTGATGTGAGAGTGAACTTGAGAGGACGAAAGCTGATCTACAGATCGGGCAGACGTGTCGCCTCTCGCCCAGATGTGAGGATAGGTGGCGCTTTAGTTGGTAGCTTGTTGGGAATAGCTTGTTGCAGTAGATACATTGGAAGTGTTTCTTCATGGTGTTGTCAGATCCTGTAGAAAACATAGAACAATAGAACAGTAAATGAGGCCTCGATATCACATTCTGACTGTGTTTCTGTTATGTGCCCAACAAATTATGCACTGCACATTTCATATACTATACATACACATATTATCAGCACATTTCATTTGATGTACTTTCTGAAGTCAATATTGATGAAATGTTCACCAGAAAAATTTGTCAATGGAGTGCTGTCACAAAACATATACCACACATACATGCACACGCGTACACAAATGCTATGTACCTTCTTTCCAAACAACCACAATGGGTGGATCAGACGAGTCTTGTGATGACTGTGGCCCGTCTTGACTGGGAGATTTTTTCCTCTGCTTGACGGATGTTTCAGTCGGTGTGGCCTTGGCTGGTGCCTTTGCCTGAATATATAGATAACATCAAATAGAACTTTGTAATCAGTTACCGATGGTCATGCAAATGCTAGTCTATCATTTTGACTGAAACAATAGTAGCCATCCTACGTGTACTATGAATGTGATGAGGCATAAAAAGTGTTGCCATACCTAATTTCGTACTTGTTCAGTTTAAGTGTACTTGAGTGCACAGAAAACATATTAAACATTCCATACATGTATTCGAAACAAAGTATAATAATCTTTGACTTCTTTGTATAATAATCATAACTTTGATGATGGTTATCAAGTTATCTGACAATGCCCCATGTTTCTATGCTTAGTAGGCAGACCATTCATATATGTACCTGGCTGCTACTTGTTCCTGAAGTTGTTTCTGCAGCCGCACCCTCCAAGCCAGTCGATTCTTCATCACTCTCTGAAAGTCACAAATGTATTAACTTTGTTAAGGTTGATAGATAGGGTAGCCCTGTTGGATGTGTTTGAAATTCAACATGTTGAATCATCTCAATCACGTTGCACAATCTACCCAGTCACATGCCATGATATGAAGAAACAGTTGGCTCTACAACATAGATCATAGGCATAGGGAATTCAGGGATCGACATTATCACTGGCCCGCTGGCCCCACACCATATTTGGGGCCTGCGGGGCCAGGCCTGGGAGGTCTGTGGCGTAGGCCTGTCACGAATACAGGTGACTCTGGTCCATGGCGATCTCGGCCCACCCTTCTACGAGGAAAACCTTATGATGAAGTTACCAAAGGCAATTAATGCCTTCATACATGCAGCAACAATTACATGCATAATTTCGTGATTGGAATTGATAAATTTAGTTATAATTAAGATCTAGATGAGACCTAGTAGATATATATCTTGCGTTGCATGTGTTTTTGCTGTAGTTTATGAAGTCATATCGTGCTTAATGTATGGTCTATTAAACATTGAAATGTATATTAAGCTAAATTTCATGTACAAGTATGTTGTTTTATACGGTGGATATATATTAAAGATAAATACTTCAATGTGATGGTGTTACTGATTGCAGTTGAGATGAAAGACGATCAAAACTTTAGCCCCAATTAACTTATTGCATCTGCGATTTTCAAAACGTTCAGTGCACGTTATTGCAGTCAAGATCCAATCTGCTCAAGTTGTTGAAAACCTGGGCAAGCACTTCTCACCAATTGTCAATAATCACTGGCAGCATTATCTGTGCGATACATGGATAACTATAGTGTTCATTAGTATTAGTATACTAGTATTTCGTTGTGGGTAAATGTCGCTTGGGCCTAAAAAAATAATATTGTGTTTCAAATTACATTGGTCAAATCTCTCGGTAGGATAGGTCAGGCTTTTTTCACTTGGAAGTTGGACAACGATTTACACAACGAGTATCCGCGGAGCACATGTACAATTTATTGGGCAATTCTGTTTCTCTATTATAGTCAATGACAATGATGAGTTAATCAGTGGCACAAAATGATAAATACAGATTAAAAGAACATCTAGTTTGTAATAAAGAACACTTTTCTATCATAACCAATTGTCATTCCGTATCCTAGTATAGGAAATTAGTTGGTAATGAAATTGCCCACGTTATTGTACATCCTAGCCCATAAGGATACTGGCCACATACTGTTGATTGTAAATAAAAGGGCGGGCCGAAATCGTCGGGCCGAAGTCACCATTGGCCGAGGTCACACGTACCCCCCCCCCCCCCACGGCCCCCGTCAGCAGTCAGCGGCCGTCACTTACTAGTATCCCAGTCAGCTGGTCAGTGCCAAGCCCAATGAAATTCAAATGGTAGCAATTTTTTCGAAAACAATAACATAAAAGTAACCTGTGTGCTTTCTTTTCCTACTTCTGGCAAGAAATGCTTTAGGCATATTGGCATTTATCGGTGTTTTGCTAGCAAAGCACTTTCAGAGTTTATTTTGTAGCTGTGAGCGATAAATGGCAGGACAAGTTGGAAATTATTATAAACACCGACTACAAATTTTTGACATTAGAGCGTTGGGGGCGAGGTGCTGACTTTTTCATGGAGGTTTCATGCCAACCTATCGACGCCCGTTTTCGCATGTAAACCTTTGTACACCTACTTCAAATGAGGATTTTCTTCGTCCTTGACATAAAATCTCTCGATTTGATGGCAAGCTTTGAATATTCCACAGATATATAATGCATAAATCGATGTGTTAGGTTTGAGAAAATTACGCAAAATGGTCAGCTCGTCTGGAAAACGTCAAAATGGCGGAGCCGATGGAAATTCACGTTCCCAGAATGCAAAGCAAATTTTACCGCAATGACGCGTACTTTGGAACGCACAGTTTTCTGTGCAGCATTTTGTGCTTGCATGTACATGTAACCTTGCGTGTGGCCTTCTTTGACGTCATGAAGTAAACACAACGATTCGTCTGCGGTACCACGACTACATTTACCGTAATTGGACATATTTAATATCACATGACAAGGTGTTCCATGCTGGGTTGCGAAACCTTTTTATTTTAAACTGGTCTTTTAATTTGCTCAGTATGCATGTTTTATCTATATCATGATATCAGACGCAGATATTCCTCATAGTTTCCAATATTTTAAGGATATTTTATTGATGTCCAATATCATTTTATCAGGCGTATCTGATTCATTGAGTTCAAAATAAATGTTTACTCATTAGGAATATGATTGAAGTAGGCCTATGTGTTTCATCATAATATACGGAAACGAATTGGAATCATGTAGGACATGATATGTTTAAATTTTCTTTTTTTTGTAAGGGGGGGGGGGGGGGGGTTGTGTAAGATATATTCAGGTCTCGTGGTGCTGATGGTGTGCTCAAGCTCTAATGTCGTCTTCCGCAGTTAGCTGCATTTTCTTGTTTCAAAAATTATCGGGTAACAAACTTGTAATTTGATTGGACTGAAACCATGTTCCACTTTAATACATTATCATGAAAATTGAAATATATATTGTGTATATACAGAATGGTAGGCCAAATGTGAAACTGACGATAGCATTAATATTCTAGTATTTAGGCCTATATGCAGTCAAATAGAGAGACAGAGAGTGAGAAAGATCTACAAAATATCTTACGTAGTGTGCACACAGCTTTACATGATGTAATTTATAAGCTATGTGTAGTTTGCATATCCGTGATCAAGAACCTACCGTCCGATTTTACTATTTCCATCGATATTCACGACAAAATATGTGCAAACGTGTATGTTTATTGTAACCAATGGAACGTTTCTTGTGTCGCAGGTCAGTGAAGTGCTAAGTACACGTTTAGCGGATTATTCGTATGGGAAATACAACTAATGCTCAGCGGTCGGAAACGTTGTACTCAGGTGTGAGCAGTTGTTGTAATTTTGGTGGTATACTACAGTTAGAAAGTAAAGAGAGCCTTGTGGAGCCTAGCATTTCAAGAACTGCTGGCCGACTTCAAGTATGCTTTGATCGAGTACATCAAGTGAATCAATGAGAATTGCTAAAACAGAGCAGGTATATGGAGCAGGTCTTAACCAGATTCTCGGTAACCTGAGCAGATCAAAGTTAATTGCAATTCACATACCCAGGATGCCTCTATTGATTCTCAGTTTGTTCATTGAAGTATCATGGAGACAATTCAATTCATTCAAATATCTTTATTTTCAACATACAAAAATAAACAATTTTTTAATATCAACTGAACATCAAAGTGAACATAGATAAAAAAAAATATAAGAAGAATATAAGTGTGAATAAACGAAATGAGTAATACTGTGAAAAAAACAATAAACATGTCTCACAAACGTATTACAAAAAAACAACAAATACTGCAGAAGTTAGGTAAGCTATAGATATTAGTTGAGACATTGATTGCTTTCGGTGATTTCATCATAACGTAATGAAATATCGCCGTAGCAGGGCGGGCCGACATCACCGGTCTGTGTAGGCTACAGTATATTAACTATATTGGCCATTCAACTCAATGTTAAATGATCTTACTTACTTTGACGGTCCTTAACACCTCCTGAAAAAAATCCCAGCCTAACCACTATGCTATTTTTTGTCAATTGACGTATTGGGCATCGCTTGATATATAGTTGACGACACATGGGATTTTTTGCTATTCTGCCTTGAATGGACCCGGGGTGAAGATACCCGAAATCGTGGGTGCTGATGGCCATTCAAAACCCTTTTGCTTCCTCATCTCCTGAGAAAAACGATAACAAGATACTGCCTTGAAAACCGGGTTATTATTTCCCAGCAGTTTGTTCTTTCAAAAGAATATACACTCGTCCATAAATCTGGCATAAAAAAATATATGAGGTGATGTCACACAATAGGTTCCCTTTAAATTGCCTAAGTGAGGTGAACGCTCGCTGATTGGCTGAGCGAGTTACTGTACTATGCCCTGTAGGGCGGGCCGACATCACCGGGCCGAGGTCACCATGGGCCGAAGTCACCTACAGCCGTGCTTACAATGTCACTGAATAGGGACGTTTGTTATACGACTGGCAATCAATTTTTTCCCCGTATATTTCCACTGCGGATGACATTGGACATACCAATCCGATCAACATATAATACCACCAACTTTTAAAATAAACCTGAAATCAGGCAGTAGGTTATGTTTCTATGATGAGTGATCTAACCATAGTTTAGAAACTACACCATAACGCGCGCTGTCTGTTTATTGTGTAAGTTACATTTAATAGAAGATGTTTAAGGGTCTGGATCAATAGGATTATCGACATTTTCTTCAATTTGGCAAACGGGGCATAATAACCATGCATAGAACCTACACACGAATTTTTTAGCGAAATCCATCTCGGAATTACAGAGCTATACCCAAATAAAATATACCAGTAATCGGCTGATGAGGCATAGATGCTAACTGCTATAACCAAGCTTAACTCGATCAAAAGCTCTCAGAAAGAAGGCTGTGTGTCAAGGGCTGACTTAACAATAGATCCAGGTGTCCAGCTCCAGAGGGCGAAACCTCGAGAACTAGATACTTGGATCTGGCTTGAGAGTTAAGATCTAACCCAAACCCATCGTGATGCCAGAATTGAAGAGTAAAATACAGTGGAGAGGCTCATAACATCAGTGCGATATTCAATATGATATTGTGGTTTACCAAATTATTCAATATGATATTTATCAATCAATCAATAATATCTTTATTCCACTATATCTGAACATAAGATAATTACAATACAGAAATAAATGTACATAAATGAAACAGTGGCAGGTGGACGTCAAGACCTGGCGGTCTGGCGAAGACGTGACCCGAGTACTTGAGTACATACATATACATACAAACATACATACATGTATACAAGTTATATGTATTTTGCATTTTAGCAGTACTACAAATAAAATCTTATGTCAACATTTGGTTCATACTGGAAAGGGAAGATTTTACTTGTTATACTGTGATAGTGAAAGAAAATATCTGTACAACATAGCACAACATAACTGACCAAGGCAAAATGAATCGAATGTATATTAATTGATGCACAATATAAAATACTTGAGAATTAAACTGATGAATTAGTATTGCTAAACCAGGAGTTTCGGAGAATTGACCAAAGTTTCGGAGCTTGATGGATGAAAGAGAACACAATTTTCTTGGATAGTTTACGAGTAACATGAGGGTCTAAACGATGTCGGGTGTTATGGTCGTGAACAACCATGTATTTTTTATTATCATGTATTTTTTTAATCAGTGGAACCTATGGCTGTCAGTATGAAACGTATACTGACCTTGCTATAGCTTGTCGTGAGCTCACATTTAAACAACTTCATGAGTTGATCACGATGGTTTCAAGGGCACATTATGCTTGCTGTCAATACTTGCAATACATGTAATTTACCCAAACTAATGCTAATCAGTGTTTAAAAACGAATGTGTGGCTTCGAACCAGAGGATCTGATCTTAAGATTCCGATCACGAATTTCATTTCAGGGAAATATTATTCTTGTGCTCACAAGAAGTGATCGTGGTAGCCACTGTAGGCGCATAACTGCTCTTATATTTTGTATATTTTGTAAGAAATGCACAAGAAGATGAATGAGAGGCACTTTATTGCGGATGTCCAATGTGCACACAAATAACAACAATTACAAGACTCTGAAAAACATTTTGACTGAAAATCTGAGTCAAGACAAAATCACTAATATCAACAGACCTGATAATTATTTAAAACTTTGCCTGCATTTACATAATGAAATACATAATATATAATCTTTCGTTATGTGTACAGGCTATAGTAGTGTCTTTTTTATTTGGAAAAAGAAAGAAAATCACAATCGCATAGCATGGTTTATCAGACAGTCCTCTGTACTAAATAGCCACTGAATGAGGTGAAAATTCCATCCGTAGGACTGTCGTTGACCAGCCCGCTGCTCCAGTCTGCCTGGTACGTCTCCACCATATCCCCGGGGTTCAGAAGTACCATGATAGAATTCGAGTTGGAATTCCCCGTCTTACCGTTGTGCGAGTTAGTGATCGTACTCCGGCGCACAACGCCGTTAATCTTCAAGTGAACGGCGGCGCTGGCTCCCTTTAGTGAGAACTGGAAGTGGTAGACGCCTTCATAAGGAGCTACAAACGTGTATGCGTTGAAGTGACACCCAGCGTTGAGGTCTATGGAGTCGTAGTCAATGATGACGTCACCATCGCCTGCACCCATGTCAGCGTTCCTAGCGGCAGAGAAGGCTACGATCTCCTCCGCGCCCACGTGTCGTATACGAGTTTTCCTCGGCTCTGTGGCTGTGACGGAGAAACGAAGTTGAATGGAGTTACATGATGAACGTCGAGCGTCACATGTCAATGTAGGTCTACATAAACCTAGCCTATATGCGAACAAAACAACCCAAGAACCAAGAAAAGTTTGATAGTCAATAGTTTTGATAACAAAAAGTTTGAATAATATGAAAGTGGACGTACTATATTTTTTTATATAATAAATTAGTGATAATACCTTCATTCTCGTTTTGTTCAGCAGAAGGCACGCCTGGTTTTGCGACTGCAGAACACACCAACACCGAAATTACAATGAAAACTTTCATGTCTGCAAAGTCCCGTTGATTTCACCCAGATCGCAATGGAACGGCAATGCGATATCTGATGATAGGATCCGTATTTATAGGTCAATGCTTGATAAAATATCTCTGCAGGTACTTGGGGGTACATCATATAATAGCGCTCATTGACAGTCAAAGGGGGAATACCCACATAAACCTAGGATGGAGCTAGACTGAGAGATCGATTATCAATCGTGAAGATTATGCATTGGCTCGAACTAATTAACATTGTCAGACTCTTCTTAGTCGAAATTTCACCACTTGATAATGTGATATATGTAGTGTCATCCTGGCTTGACCTTGGTGTGTAACAGCACCGAGTTGAGAGGCCTGGATAGAAAAGCAACAGAAAAAGTCGTGACTTTCTGATTAAGACATACCGATAGGCCATATAATCGATTAGAACAATGGGTGATTAATTTTGATATCTCAGTGCAACCCATCCCAATTCGGCGAAATCTGCAAAATCTGGTAAACAAATAATCATGTTAATAAAGGGTATTCCCCCGACATAATCCAGATGGGTATATAATTGAAACTGGTCTATTTGTTGTATTCACAGTTTCACAAAGATATCGAAAACATGAAGACCCTGGTGCTGTGTGTGTTGCTTGGTGTGGCCTCTCGGACTCTGGCGAAGGCTGCTCCTGGGACAGAAGTTGAGAGCGGACACGGCATGAAGAAAGGTAATCTACACGAAATGTGCAATATAACATCGGGTAGTAATTTGACAGCGCGATTTATCAATTCATTTTACTCACAAAAAATGTTGCAAATTTTTTATACTTTTTGATCACGTTGATACATGTATATTAGATCTTCAAAAACTTTGTGCGCCAGTGAGAAATGTCTGGAGTTTTATATACTTGTATTAACATTTTATATAAAACTGTTGCAATACTTAATACTGGGTATTGATTCTATGTCTATTAATTCATCAATATTTAAACAATGTTTCGTTAACATTCGTTCCAGACTCTCCTGCAAAATTCCAGGAAGGATTCGTTGCTTTCTCTGCTGCCAAGATGGAGAACATGGATGCAGGAAATGGCGATATCATCATTGTGTACGATATCCTGGACTTGGACATCGGCGCGAATTTTGCCAGTACGATGAGCACGTTCGTTGCTCCAGTTAAAGGCATCTACCAGTTCCAGTTCTCGGGGAAGGGTAAGAGTTGGGCCATTCACCTCAAAGTGAACGGAGCCGTTGTGCGATCGACGATTTCCAACAATGATGACGATTTAACGGGTAACTCCAACATGAACTCGATCATTGTTGAGTTGGAGGCTGGAGACATCGTCGCGACGTATAACGCGGATTGGAGCAGTGGTCTTTGGAACGAGAGTCCTACCAACGGGATCTTTACATCTTTTAGTGGTCTCCTCCTTCATGAAACTACCTAATGAACTATGTACTCGAAGGCGTGCATGCAATGTGTAAAACATGAGTGCAATTCATTTTAATAGATCATGTACATGTACATGTAGTTGACAATAAAGTTTGATAAACTTTGATGGATGGTCTTAGTATTGTCTTTCTATTTTCTCCAAAGGCGAAAGTAGGGTTCATCTAAAGGTAATACTCACTTAAATCAATATCTACGGATATTAATATGCTTGTCAAAAGTTTTCAGAATATTGCACGAAAAGGCCATAGGAATTTTACAATTTTCAATTATCGCGTGATCCACCGTGATATTTATTCTTATAGCAACACATTTTTTAATATTATCGATTTGGACAAACGTGAAAACATGTGTTGTAATATATGAAGTGATAGGTACCAATCACCTGCAAAATAATGTTCGAAAGATTTTTCCTAAAAAAAGCGAACTCCAGTGGTAAAAACATGACAAAGTGGAAATTTTATGAACATTGTAAACAGAAATACATAATGAGAGATGTATACATTTCTTTTTATGTATACATTTTTGGTCCGAACTAAACTTAAATCTATGTGCCTACCAGTTATTAACGTGAAACAATGTGGAATTCATTACCGGAATCAAGTAATATCAAACAGTCATATTCTTGTGAACGGTTCAGATACAATATATTATGTTGTAATCGAATCATGTAAGCGAGTAATTTTAGTATACTCTCATATGTATTTTCACGTTTTGTTATAGTTTCATCATCAGTACACTTATTCCTTTTCTCCATGGGGTTTTGAAGTTTTATTGTATTAATTTCTCCACAATAAGAACGATATGTACATGTGTATGCAATAGCTTGTGAATGCAAAAAAAATCTTATCACATGGCTTGAACGGACGAGAGATAACGAAAAAAAAATCCAGAATGCGCAATAATTCATAGCATGTAAGCAGAAATACATAAGACCAGGTCTTATGTATTTCTGATGTAATTAGAAATATTCATGAATATTCATGTACCTCTGAGATGATGGTCGAGTGATTCAATCATCCGGAAAGTTGACGGAAATGCACGAAAAACATACATCATATAAGTGTTCATATACACAAAGTCCAACACTTTCCACATTTAAACTAAACATACAGTCTTTCTCACTCTTACTGAGGGTACTGTACACAATTTGCTCTTACCCCCAGCCCGCCTCCCGGCCATTCCTTTTTAACTGATTTACTGAACTCAAAATGGTTTTAAATTGAAATTATTTCAACAAACTCCTGTGTTAGCCCAATTTGGGACTGTTTGGAGTATATTGAAATTAGAGTCACAATCTCAATAGTGTATTAATTTTTACAGTTGGTCGGTGTTGAAACAAAGACGTGTTTTCCATTTTCAGTCGCACATGTGTTGACATTTCTGTCAAAGAGTTCATATTGTCTTTCTTCGAGTAACTTGACGAGTAAAACAAATTATCAGGATGGCCAAAGCAAAATCAAGACAGGCTCCAAACAGGACCAAGAAAAAAGAAGGAATCAACAAAGCCCAGCACAGCATGAACCCAGGTAAAATATTGAGCGATAATAGGGGTTGTTTCCATTAGCATCATGCCCTTGTCTCACACCAAATATCCTTGTGTATTCCACGTCTCCTCCTTTACCTGGATGAGATCAGCCATTCAGTAACAAAGTAACTTATGGGGCATCTGTGGGAAAACATGTACAAAACAATTCAACTTACATCAATATTGCAAATGAATTGGTATTTATTGGCAAAAATATATTTAGGCGCAACTTGAGTGAATTAATTGTGTTATTAGGGCCCCTACATGCTTTCATTTACAAAATCCACGGATAATAAGCTCACAAGTTTATCATGGTTATGGATGGCGTATCATTTAGCCTGGTTCCACAATGTTCATACAGTACGAGCCGTCCGTCCTAAATTGGCCGCATTCCCAAATTCGCCAACAGGGTTTTCAGACCTTGTAATGCAAACGAAACCAACCAGTTCTATCATCAATCGAGACTCTGATATTCAATCTTTGTACCAGCAGTTTGTTTTCCGTAAAACGAGTTTTTGAGCTCTGATAATATTGAGTTGGCGAATTTTGGGATGCAGCGAATTTAGGACGGATGGCTCGTAGTGATGACATATACATGTAGCTCTCGCATATACATAATTACATTAACTGATTGATTTGTATAGATCGAGTGAAGGGCAGTGGAGGCACAAACATGAGGGACCGTGCCACCATCAAACGACTTCAGATGTACAGAAACTTCAAGGCAAAAAGGTTGGCATTCAATATTCAAAATGCAAGTAAAAAAATTAATTGTGTGCCCTCTTTCCATATCATAAAAAGCATGTTCATGATACATGTATTAAATTATTGTACAAGGTGATTGATTATCATCAAGTCCAATCAGCTGTATTTACTTTCAGAATTGCTTGTATTTATAACATAAATCATGTACAGTACAAAATTTTATTTTTTTGCAAATCCATGATGATATTGGTAACTGTACAGTTAGACAATATGGATCATATTTATATATAATTGATAATCATCTCATAATTTACAACACACATCTTATACATTTCAGAGATTCAAAAGGGAAAATTATCCGCCCAGCTCCCTTCCAATCAGAGCTGCCTTGTGGCTCAGTGGCACGAGTGGAGCCCAACCGAAGGTGGTTTGGTAAGATTCAATTTTCAGCACTATGTCTAGTATGCCACAGTGAAACTGAAGAATAAAAAATATTAACTAACTCTACATGTACATTTCTCTGTTCGCTACAGTATTTTTCCAATCATTATTATCAATTCTTGGGAATATTTTGCTGTATTTCATTTCTTTTGCAGGAAACACAAGAGTGATTACCCAGAATGCACTACAAACTTTCCAAGATGAGATGACAAAAGTTAAAAATGACCCGTACAAAGTTGTGATGAAACAGACTAAGTTGCCAATATCCCTGCTGAACGAAACAGCGAAGGTATGCTACATATAAACTGACAGTGTAAAACTGATGTATTTTGAACTTTGTTTGTGAACTTGACTCTTATATGTCATATATCACGCTAAAATGTGTGAATGTGTTTGGCTGTGTTTGTTACACCATATACAAAATTGGACAAAGATTGTCAAAGCGAAGATGATTTCTTTTATTTTCTAGCAAGCTAGAGTTCACATCTTAGACACAGAAACTTTTGAGAAGACATTCGGCAAAAAGTCGCAAAGGAAACGTCCCAACATCAGAGCTGGCGATTTGGAGGCAAGTATATCATAGTTTAGAGAGCACCTGCTTTTCAGGGATACATTTTTGAATATCATGTGATAAGCAATATTTCTTATCCTCATTGACAATGACTTGATGCACAAATGTGCTAGCACATTCAACAACATACAATTTAAACAAAAAATCAATTCTGTTCGAATTGCAGAGCCTAATATCGACTGTCAATCAGTCTGAGGAAAAATACAACAAGGAAAAGGACACAGACTTGGTCCAGGATCTCCCCGACTCCAAGCCAGAAGCGATGGATTTGATCTTCAAGGCTGGTCAGTCCAAGAGAATCTGGAATGAACTCTACAAGGTGAGTGTAGATTATATTTTACTGGCAAATGGCAGAGCCTGTTTTAAGTGTGTATTCGAATAGATCATCTGTTTAAGAATTTAAAATCTAAACTCATTTCTGATATATTTATAATGTTTAGCTTACACATCCTTTATGTCAATGACAAGTATATCAAATTAAGCCAAATATTCCTGGTACAATGGTCGATCTCGTTGCAATTGCTAATTGACTTAACTCTGCCCCTTGTTATACATATCTGCAGGTGATTGACTCGGCAGATGTTGTGATACAAGTCCTAGACGCTAGAGACCCTCTCGGAACCCGCTCCAAACACATCGAGGACTACATCAAACGGGAGAAGTCCCACAAACACTTGTTCTTTGTGCTCAACAAGTGTGATCTCGTTCCAACCTGGATAACAGTAAGTATGAGAAACAGCCTTGTTCGGAGTTTGGATGCTCTTTCAGAAATAAAATGGTAGAATGGTGATGAAATTTTCCAAGAAATTATGTTGTCGTTTCCAGCTTGCTTTTAAAATTTATTGCATAGACAAGTGCACTTGTTAATGAGCAGATGAAATATTTTATCAGATGAAATATTTTATACATGTAGAATACAATGTACTCACTTGAATACCTCAATAGACATGATAAATTGATTGTTTCAGCAAAAGTGGGTAGCTATCCTGTCAGCTGAGTACCCGACTATGGCCTTCCATGCAAGCATCACCAACCCTTTCGGCAAGGGCGCGCTGATCAATCTTCTGCGACAGTTTGGGAAGGTAAGGTTGAACTTCATGAGTCATATAATCCATTCCACTGATGTGGTTAGAATGAAAAAATAACCACATGAGGTTGGAATATGTACGCCTGTTCGAACGTAATAGATTGGAAATATACACTGAGTTTTGGTGATACATTTTGTTTGTTTATCATAATATACATGATACATTGTATTCATATCTCTATTCACTCTGCTCGACAGTTACATCAAGACAAGAAGCAAATCAGTGTGGGATTTATTGGTTACCCGAATGTTGGCAAGAGTTCTGTCATCAACACACTCCGGTCTAAGAAAGTCTGCAATGTGGCTCCCATCGCAGGCGAGACAAAGGTACGGCTATAGGGATCATTCATGATACTTTTTAGGTTCAATTATTCCTGAGTATTCCTAACAAAACTAAGTGAAACCAACATGCAGCATTCAGCATATCTCACACATGTTTGATTCTTGGCAAATACGCAGAAGCCCAAAATGTAAAAGTGCATGACTAGAAATTTGATAATTCATGCTTCATTTCAAGCCAAAAGAAATGATTTGATGACCATTTTGGTTCTAGGTGTGGCAGTATGTGACGTTGATGCGACGTATTTTCCTGATCGATTGCCCAGGAGTGGTCTACCCTACGGGAGACACGGAAACAGAGATCGTCCTCAAGGGCGTGGTCAGTATGGGCAGGACAAGAAACATAAATTATTAGTCTGCATGGCCTCAGGGCACTTGTTCATTTTGTCCAATACATGTATATATACCGTGTCTGATTGAAGTACTAGTATAATGATATGTGACTACATACATTATGTTGAACATGTAATTGTACCAATCAATATAGAATAATATACTTGATGTAGTATTCTACATATGATGGACAATATTTATTATTTTCCGAGGTCAAACATGAAAGTTCCAGGAAATACTGTACTATTCAAGAAATAAACAAATGATATAAATCAATAATAATGAATGTGTTACACTGTCGTGCATTACTAACTGTACACACTGTGTACACCACCCTCAGGTCAGGATTGAGAACATCAAGAACCCTGAGTACCACATAGCGACTGTTCTGGATCGGGTACGCCCGGAGTACATTCAGAGGACGTACAAAGTCCAGACTTGGGAGAGTGACGAGGATTTTTTAGAGCAGGTCGCTCACAAGAGCGGTCGTCTTCTCAAGGTCCGGGTCATCCCTCTTTAGCATCGCTTTTTGTGTTGTTCGTTGGAATGTTTATCTTGAATTTGTATCCAGTTGAATGAATATTATCCAGATTTGTTTTCATTGCTGTAAGCAGTCTGCTTTGAAAATGTTGAACTGAAATACATTTATTATCATAGAAACAAGTGATCAACACGGAAACTATCCGTTCATCGATATTTGTAACTTGTATGAAACTTCTGTCCCTGACATATTGAATATGAGGCTGCTGTTTTTCCAGGGTGGCCAGCCTGATATCGGCACTGTGTCGAGAATGGTGCTCAACGACTGGCAACGAGGCAAGCTGCCGTACTTTGTCAAACCACCTGGGTACACGGTAAGTTACCACACTATGGATAAATACAGGGCCAGTGTGTAAATGAGTGAACCGGTACATTACTCAATATATTGAGAGTGAGTGATTCCACTGTCTTTGGAGTGGGGTGGGCTGTTTGCCAAATAAAGATGTATATTTTGATATTCAAATAAAAGTGTAGATAAGCATAGAAATGATTCCTCTTCTGTTTATAAACTGCAAGTTTTGCTGAATATTTCAGGATGACCAGCCTAAAGCACAGAAAGATACAACCGACTATCAAACTACGAAACAAGCGGACAAGTCTTCCAAGGATGTCCAGGGAACAACCGAATCCAAGAAAGTTAAGGCTCGAAAGTCCAAGGGACAATCCGCAGATGGTCTTCGAGTGAAACAAGACTTGAAGGAATTACACGTAGGACCTACCTTCTTGGAAGAAGACGCCAAACCTCCTTCTGATGTGGAGGAGGATGATGTTAGTAGTATCTCAATGGTTTCTGAGGGGGATGATGATGATGACGTGGATGAAGTTGATGAAAAAGATGTGGATGTATCTGATGTTGATGATGAGGAAAGTGATGAACTTCAAAGTGAAGATGATGAGGATTCAGAAGTTGATGGAAATAGCTTTGTAAATGCGGCTGCAGATGATGCAATTTCAGAAAGTGAAGAAGACACAAATGATGTTGACTTTGATAATGAAGTTCCCTTGAAAAATGTAAATAAGGGGACAACTTCCTCAGTTTTGCCATCTTCCCCAGAAAAGAATGTATCGCACAAAAAGAAAAACATGAAGACTACCAAAAAGACTTCGTTGAATTCTCCGTTGGTGTCTAGCAGTTCAACGGACGTGCATGTAGAAAGTTCACAGACTCTTTCACCAGGCTTTTCTCCATACCTGCAAGACCGCTCAAAAGTAGCGTCTAAATACCGCAGTGCAGTCGATAAATTCTCCGCGAAACAGCAGAGGACACCAACGTCCGGTGGCTCGTTTCACTTCTCGGAAGACGGGTTTCTGGCGAAGAAACAGGAGTCTGCTTCTAAGTCTGGTGAGAATAGGAGACCAGTGACCAAACTCTTTCCATTTTGTGATATTGTATTTTTATTCCCAATGTTTGAATATTGTGACCAGACTCTTTCCATTTTGTGATATTGTATTTTTATTCCCAATGTTTGAATATCAGTAATAAAGTGTGTTACTATGGGTATGTTACTAAGAGTGTGTTACTAAAAGTAGTGAATTATCCAAAAAGTGGTTGTCTATTCGTCATACATGTATAGGGAACCGCTTTTGCTGTTTGCAGTTTAAATTAATTAGTGCAAAACTTCCAGGTTTTACAGAGTATTCATTGAAGGAGAGCCCGCTAGTTGCCTGTGTTGAAGTCACACCTCCAGTCCAGTCAAAAACGTCCAGCAACGACGTTGAATCGTCCCCTCATTCAAGAAGGTCAAAAGCTAAACAATCCCGAAGTTCAGATACGCCTGCAAGGTCAAAGACGCCCAAGAACAGCAAATCTCGAAAGAGGAAAATTGAGGAGGACTCCGATGAGGAACTTATGAAGATGTCTGGCAAAGAGGTGTGTACAGATGATGACAATGATGATGATTATATGATGATGCACTTCTTTTAGATTTGTGGATAACTGCTGCTCTGAATTTTCATGTGAGAGAGTGCAATAACTAGAAGGAATCAACTCAAAGTTAATATGACGAAACATACAGTGATTATTTATAAATAATAATGTATGTATTATCCATTGATTACAGAAAAGAAAGATGTACCGAGAGCAGAAAGTGAGGAAGATCGGTCAGCATTTCTATGAGGGGGCTAATGTGAAAAACAGAAGTTACCGAAAATAAATCTTCATGTCTATCAATAATTTCATTTGATGATGTATGTATGAATGTGATAATATCCCATGTATTGTGTGAATACATTGGTAGATGGGGGTACATCTTTAATTCCATCCGAAGCATCTTTGGTTTATTCTGTTGGATGGAGAATTTAATGAAGTAAACTCGGACAATGATTAGTAGCAATTATACCTGTACATTGACATGTACATGTGCATGTAAATGCATGTTTTACCCTTGTGTGAGTGCAATGAATATGCAAGTATTAGTGCTGGAATAAATGCTGATGAATATGGTGAATAAAGTCTGATTTTACTTCTGCTAAAGTTTGGAGCAGATTCAGACATCAGGCCCCGATATGTAAACTGATAAAAGAGTAATGCATCTTTGTCCAACATACTTGGTAGTAGTATGCTGAAGCATTTTCAGATCATTTATTAGCGTACAATATCATAGTCATAAAACGGTGGGATACCTGGAATTTTGGTCATAACATAACTTTTGATTATAAGATGTGACTTTTGAGAAGCTTTTCCTATATAGACTACTGTTTAGGCCATACCAAATAAATTATTTGTTTCTCAGGGACCGCCCGCACCGTTTTTCTCTTATGCCGCATCAGCTGATTTTATTGGGCTGGACAATAAAAAAAATCTAAACATTTTATACCGCATCATTTTTTCCCCCCGAATAAAAATACCCGCACGCGGAAATTGATATTGAATGTACGACTGAACGAAACCATTAATACAGTGAAAGAAAAGTGAAATATACAGTTTGCAATTGATGCATTACCGCATGCTTGAACATGTCAATCATATATATCAACGTTTTTGACGCATTTTTTCTCAGTTTGAGATATATTTTTAATGTCATTTGAAGTTTTCTTTTCAAAAACTATTTTTGCAAAGATTTTCCTGCAGTATTATAGTCGCCATCACATAATTTGTGAAAAAAATCACATTGCTTTACATTTTGCATGATATTCCGTACTTTGTTCACATTTCCAAGTGACTATAGTTTTTGTCTCACCATCCAAATGTCATGCGTCAGCGGCGGAATGACAAACCATTTACCATGAACATGTTATGATTGATGTAATGGAAAATTTAATTAATATATATTTTTTTCAATTTTAATGTGTTTTTTGTTTTGGGGGGGGGGGGGGGGGGAGCTCTGGACTTGATGAATGATGGGTGAATGGGGCCAATGATGAACGAATGGGGATTCAGTTAAAGTTTTTGTTTGAGATTTTTCATAGTTTTATTTGTAAATTTGGTACTGACCAGATATTGTTTATGAAGTAAACATGATAATGAATGATGTAGGGTGAAATTCAATTGTTTCGTTTCACTTTCGATTAATTTTGGGACTTCGATATTTTCAGCTCATTCAGCCAATGTTAAATGAATGGGGATTTCAGTTGAAATTATTGGATGAAACTTATATATTTACATATATATTTATATCATGAATTCATGATTATTGAATGAACAGATTATCCTTTGGTATAGATATTATTATTTCATTTCAATTTTGCCTCAGATATTTTCAGCATATTTGGCCAGTGATAAATGGATGGTGATATTAAACAAATATATTTTATTTTGAATTTCAATTTTAAAATGTTTCAACTTCTGGACTCTGCTGTTTTCAGGATATTTGGTCATTGATAAATTAATTCATGTTAATGGCGTTTTTGTTGAAGTGTGAATCTTTCAAATATCTCTTTCATGAGTTTGCAATTTGAGACAAGCATTGGGTGATTGGATGGTATAGGGTAAGAAGAGTTAGGTGACAAACCTGAACCATGGAAAACAGTTTCGGTGATGATGATAAAAGTGAGATCACACGTTTGGTGCTGTCAGATGAAACAAATTCAATCAAAAAGCAATTTTGCTAGAACTATTTTTTTTATTAACATTTTTGGGGTCGAGACATTTCGAGCTGGGGCTCACTTGTGTTATGAAATTTACTGTACAATCGTTGTTGTGATGTTTGCAAGGTATTTTCATCGAGATATATTATATTCTTGAATGCTCTTAGGTTGAAGTGGATTCAATGCAGGCAAAGAGCAATATTGAAATACTTCATTATTTGATTTTACATGACTAAGTTTGCTTTCGGGAAAATAAAAATAAAATTAATTAAAATTAAAAAATAAAACGTAAAATACCAGCCCTCTTCACTTCCCCCCAAAAAGTCCCTGAGAAACTAATGATTTATTTGGAATTATATTGTTTTCACATAAGAGTTAATCTGTTTCGAAGGATATTTCCATGAGCTTTTGAAGCACCTTATACTTGATAATACAGTAAACAATTCAGCTACTAGTGAATATTTATTCCATGACCCAAATTGGATAAATAGAATTGAAACACATATGACTAGAACTTAATTTTATTCCATGCAAAGCCAAGGTCACCACATTAGCTATAACACAGGGTAGCTCAGCAGTACACGAGGGGCGGTGGGACATATGCTCCTGTGATCAGGTCATCCCCAAACCAGAAGGAAATCCCCTTCATCTTCTCCACGTACGATATCTGGATCATCTGATCCACCTCGCCTGATGGTGTGGGGCCACCGCTCCCTGACAACCGGATACCCCCTAGCAACGACGTCTCGTGGCCAACCACTCTGGCAGGGCAGACATGATATTTAAATAAGTTAAATGTGTGATAACAATCATAGTGGCTGCACGCAATGTAATTGGTTGTAGGCCTACACGATTTCAACAACTTTGTGTGTATACATATATATATTATGTAATAATAATTGTTGCATTTGCAATAAAAGAACGATACGTGTCTAGATGTAATAACATTAACAGAAAAAAATTATATGAAAAACATAATTGTGAAAATTGTTAGCACACATTATAACGGCTGGAAATTCCAGTAGCTTCTCGTTTTTATGTCATTATCTAGCTTAATTAGGCATAGCAGTCCAGAATAACACACTATAACTCGCTTCACCAAGTGTATCTGTGCCCTGCAATACTATACACTGTACCTGTACAGGTCGTCATCGATTGTGTTCTGGTAGTCTTGTGCGGTAGAGCGGTAGTACTGCGGGACCACCTCGTCCACCACCCCGTCGACCAGGTAGTCCGTCCAGTCGACGTTATGGTTCTGCTGGGCGAATGTGATCGGGGAAGGCGAGTAGGACACGGTAGCTGTCGGCCTGGCAACCCGCACCGCGTCCCTGGGGCCGAAGGGGCGGGGATGGTAAATGTGAGCTCTTTTTGTGTAAACGTGTTACCTAAACTCTGATTGAACGACATCCTGAGCGACGCAGAGCGCTCCGCGTCGCTCAGGCTGATCGGACAACAGACTGAACATGACTCTTTTGATTGGTCAATATGTGACTACAGTCAACCAATGGAGAATTTTGAATTCAGTCTGGATTACTATTTGAATTCATAAGGGTAATTAAGGCATTTCGGCAGAAATCCCTCTATGGTTTTAGCAGAATTTTTTTTTTTTTTTTCTTTTTTTTCTTCTTCCGCCACTTTTGGTTTCCGGACGATAACTTTAGATTGCCTTGACGGATCCTCGTCAAATTTTCACCACAAGTCAGAAATGATATGTGGAAGAACCCTATTCTTTTTGAGCCGGATCCGAGGTCCGTGAGGTCCGTGAGGATGAAATCAAGGCTAATTTTGAGACTTGGTTTCCGGACGATAACTGGAAAAATATTTACGCAATAGTTGCAGAACTCTGCATGGAGGTTCATATGCCACCAGGGAAGAACCCTATTGATTTTGGGATCGATCCGTCAAACGACCTTTGACCTAGAGGTCAAAATAATTTTTTGCTGGTTCATCCTTGAGGCTTCCTGCATATCTCGGAAACCGTGCGTCGTAGAGCGAAACGGACGTTATTTTCGGACTCGTCGCCCTAGACAAACATCTCTAGGTCTCTAGGGTGTATTATTTTTTTTGATCCGGCTCCGAGGTCCGTGAGGTCCTTGAGGATGAAATCGAGGCTGATCTTGAAACTTGGTTTCCGGACGATAACTGGAAAAATATTCAGGCAATAGTTGCAGAATTTTGCACGGAGGTTTATATATCAACAGGGAAGAACCCTATTGATTTTGGGATCGATACGTCAAACGACCTTTGACCTAGAGGTCGAAATAATTTTTTGCCGAGTCATCCTTGAGGCATCCTGCATATCCTGGAAACGGTGCGTCGTAGAGCGAAACGGACGTTATTTTCGGACTCGTCGCCCTAGACAAACATGTCTAAGGGGTATTATGGATGAACTTTGACCTTGACCCGAAATTTTTTTGCCGAGTCGGCATTTTTGGTTTTCGTGGATATCTCGGAAACGGTGCGTCGTAGAGCGAAACGGACGTTATTTTCGGACTCTCCGCCCTAGACAAACATGTCTAAGGGGTATTATGGATGAACTTTGACCTTGACCCGAATTTTTTTGCCGAGTCGGCATTTTTCGTTTTCGTCGATATCTCGGAAACGGTGCGACGTAGAGCGAAACGGACGTTATTTTCGGACTCGTCGCCCTAGACAAAAATGTCTAAGGGGTATTATGGATGAACTTTGACCTTGACCTTAAATTTTTTTGCCGAGTCGGCATTTTTCGTTTTCGTCGATATCTCGGAAACGGTGCATCGTAGAGCGAAACGGACGTTATTTTCGGACTCATCGCCCTAGACAAACATGTATAGAGGGTATCATGGATGAACTTTGACCTTGACCCAAAATTTTCTTGCCGAGTCGACATTTTTCGTTTTCGTCGATATCTCAGAAACGGTGCGTCGTAGAGCGAAACGGACGTTATTTTCGGACTCGTCGCCCTAGACAAACATGTCTAATGGGTATTATTGATGAACTTTGACCTTGACCCGAAATTTTTTTGCCGAGTCGGCATTTTTGGTTTTCGTGGATATCTCGGAAACGGTGCGTCGTAGAGCGAAACGGACGTTATTTTCGGACTCGCCGCCCTAGACAAACATGTCTAAGGGGTATTATGGATGAACTTTGACCTTGACCCGAAATTTTTTTGCCGAGTCGGCATTTTTCGTTTTCGTCGATATCTCGGAAACGGTGCGTCGTAGAGCGAAACGGACGTTATTTTCGGACTCGTCGCCCTAGACAAACATGTCTAATGGGTATTATTGATGAACTTTGACCTTGACCCGAAATTTTTTTGCCGAGTCGGCATTTTTTGTTTTCGTCGATATCTAGTATATATTATAAATTAATCATCACACCGAAATGCCTCCAAGGCATCTTTAGGCCTTGACGTCTAGTTTTTAAAGGCTATTTAACAACCTGATCTGAGCCGTGAAGTCCTCCATTATCTGATACCGCGTTGATATGGGCGTCGCCTCGACGCTGTCGAACCCGTTGGGCATACTTAGATGATCATCATACTGGATGCCGTCCACGTCATAGCCCACCGCTATATCGGCCGTCATATCGGCGTAAAACTGGCGTACAGCCGCGTTCATAGCGTCCGTGTACACATAGTTCCCGCCCTCGGGTGTGGTGTACACTTTGCTAGGGCCATTCATGTTATACAAAAGCCAATCCTTAGCGTCGCACGCGGCGGCGAAGGAGTTTGCCGGGGTGGTTCCGTAGTGGGCCTGTGTACCGTACTCAAACCACGCGTAGATCTCCATACCCAGAGAGCGCGCCGCGTCCACCGCCCATTGTAAGGTGTCTCTGTGTGTTGGTGGAACGGGTTAATTAGGGTTGCCGTAATTAGGTGGAATTCTATTTGTTCTTCAATCTGAGTAGGCCTACTAGTGTAGAAGGAATGGCAGTCCGGATCGGAGTCAAACTGTCCGAGCGATTCTAGTTAGAGCCAATATACAAATTAACAATATTTTAAACCTATACCATATTAGTGTGGGCTACATTTGTAAATATAAAATTTCCCAACAACATGCACAATTGCACATGTATGGCGCGTACCTGACGAAGACGGCGCCGTTGGCGGTGGCTGTCTGGCTGTTGGCGTAGATGTAGCCGTCCGCCCAGACGTTGATGTAGACACGCGTGATCCCGACGGCCTGGAGCGCCTGGAATCCCTCCATCACCTCGGCCGGGCTCCCGTGGTAGTTGTACCGACTTAGCCACGTGCCGTAAACACGGAAACAAAAGTCCGCACCATTACCTGAGTACAATGTACACAAATGTACATTTAATGACTGTATTAGGATTGTCGTTTGTCGAAAATGTCCAAGGAACATAATATTCTGATTCTGCTAACGGATCTTGGTATCTGCAACAGGGATAAGTAATTAGATATTAATTAACAGGGATTAGTAGAATAGTAATGTACCATACGAATGGATAATACTACACCGGATATATTATCGGGTGGGTGGGGTTTATATGGGAGGAAGTATCGTGAAGAGTGGTCTTTCATGACAGGAGGTCTCATGACAGATCTCATGACAAGTCGCCTCTCTCATGACAGGTCTGTTGACAGATCTCATGAAGTGGCCTCTCTCATGACACGAGGTCTCATGACAAGTAAACTCTCATGAGAAGTGAGCTCTCATGACAAGATGTCTCATGACAAGTGAACTATCATGACAGGTGGACTCTCATGACAGGTCTCATGACAAGTGGCCTTTTATGACAAGAGGTCTCCTGACAAATGATCTCTCATGACAGGAAGTCTCATGGCAAGTGGCGTTTCATGACAAGTGGACTCTCATGACAGGTCTTTTGAAGTGGCTTCTCGTGACAGGAAGTCTCATGACCAGTGCTCTCATGACAAGAGGTCTCATGACAAGTAACCTCTCATGACAGCAGAATCTCATGACAAGTGGACTCTCATGACAGGTCTTATTAAGTGGCTTCTCATGACAGGAAGTCTGATGACAAGTGTTCTAATGACAAGAGGGATGTCTCATGACAAGTGACCTCTCATGACAGGAGGTCTCATGACAAGTGGCTTCTCATGACAAGAGGTCTCATGACAAGTGGCTTCTCATGACAGGAGGTCTCATGACAAGTGGCTTCTCGTGACAAGAGGTCTCATGACAAGTAACCTTTCATGACGGGAGGTCTCATGTCCCTTGGCAGGTAACATTTGGAGTCTGACGATGTTAGCATCTTCGCTTGTGCTAGAATGCACTCACGTGGACAGAGATCGTTTCTGTAGCAGCAGACTTCGTTAGTTCCGTCACACAGAGCCGGGTCCGTCTCGTGTCCGTCAAACTCACAGCATCCATCCTGTGTGCACGATCCATATGAATCCAGGTTGTAGTTCAGACTGCATCCCACGTCCGCACCTAGATAACCATAGCATTGCACATGCGATAAGAATGATAAAATATGGTAATTATGTGATGTCCTGGGTGTGAAAATTAAAATCTGTTATTGTAAATTTAGGAAATTCGTTTTTGTTAGGCCTACTTTGAATTCAGTAATTATACTTGCTTCAATACTGTTCTGGATAAAATGAAATGCCTCACCTCTGACAGATCCAAGCAGAGCAAAGACCAACAGAACTAGCATCGTGTCTCTTCCTTCTGATATCGCACATACAATACACATAAACTAATGTATCAGTCCGTTATATTTGAGCTTTATCAATACGTCAATAAATATGTTGTATAACTATTGATAACGCAAGTAGGCCACTATTTTATGTTGAATTAATGTATCTCAGTTGAAGGTCGCTGGTGTCCCGTTTTACATTCTTGTAACAATATATGTGTGAAATGGCAGTAAGATTTGATTTGTGTTCAGTCCACAATTCTGAAAGTGATAAACTTTCCTTCTGCAAATTTAATTTAAATGTGTATCTATATTATTTGTCGCCATGTGTATTTTTAACGTATGGGAAAACGTCAGTTGCACCTGATAATTGCTATTTACAAGATATGTATGCATGCGTTTTGCATAGAGCTGAAAGGCATTTGGACGTGTGTCATGATAAGCCTGATTATTTCATCTTTATCAGAAATACACAGTACATTTACACGTGCACATGTGTTTAAATTACTAAGTGAATATAAACAATATTCCATTTTGTGTCCTCAGGAACAAATTTCCGGATTATGTCAGGAAAAAAATCATGCGATATTTCCACAATTATATCTCACTATAGCTATATAAATAAAAAAAGTCACACAATTTGGTTCAATTTACAATGCTTATACTACAATTTGCGAGCCTTTCGACGAAATGATTTGAAAATAATAGCTAAAACAAAGAAAAAAGTATATCGGTAATATAGCCCTATTATGTATCATAATGATATGGGGAGTGCTATTTTCATACTCGCGTCAGCTATTGGAAGCGTTCTTGGTAATCAAAAGATACTTGTACATAAGTATGCAAAATTTTGAAACATATCCGGTGCAGATATAATTGTGATAACTTGAATGTGACAGTTTGCATAGTCGTTCTTCCTATTTTGCTCTTCTTTAACCCCCCATCCCCCCCCCCAAAAAAAAATAAATAAAAAATTTGAAAGTTTGGGATCACCGATGGCTCCATGACAATATACAATTGATTTTTTTCCGCAGTTTTACAACATATTGTATATACTTTTGCCCTAAAATGTGAACGTAATGAACTCGAACATCAGACACTTGTAAAATCACAAGGTCACAATTCACAACGATGTCATGCGAAATATAAAATAACATCTATTTACTTGCACTATTACCATGATTATTATAGTTAATAGCCACGATGATAATAAAACATACAAATATGCTTAATATGCTTATTATAAATATTCGGCTCCTTTCTGCGTGAGCAATGGTACCATGTGCGCAGTCAATAGTAAATAAGTCATATACCACTCGTGCTAACCCGTGACATCTTGTATAATATTACAGGCTTGTCAGGCTTGTTTTTTCATAACATTCACGATTGTTCAACCTGGAATTATATGCACGGTTCGATAGCGCGACAATGATCTCGATTTTATTAATTTGTGGACTATTGATTACTTTTAACACAGACAAGGTGAGTTTATACCATGTAATAAATATCAATCTATTATGATATATGTTTGACATCTGTCCTATGTGTATGTTTTTCCTGGACTGGATATACTGGTCATTTCTATTCGTATTCTTTTTATTTTTATTATTGAAAGTTATTTATGCCCAGTCTAGTCTATTGAGTCAATTGTTCAATCTTCGTTTCATGTTTTGGGTTGGAAAATTTGTCTGGTCATTTTAATATTTTATTGTGTTGATGTAATTGTTAAACTGTTTTAGCTGTACAAGTTTACCTAATAAAGTATCTACCTACGTAGTATCCATTTCCCCATGTATCAGTCTCCCCCTCAATCTAACTACATTTGGTACATATCATTTTATATTCACCCAAACAAAGTGCATGAACATATTAGGCTTAAAGCAATAATAGTTAATTGATTTTTTAACTTTTAGGCGGGTAGTAATCGAAGCGGTCAGTCGGAGTTATGGCAACCAGACAACACGACACGCGACACGTGGTTACGTTGCCATGGTTTCTCGTGCGAGGAATGGGAGCGCACGCGCAGAAAGATGTATGAATTACAGATGGAAGTGGCGGGACCCGGTTTCACTAGTGTAAGAAAACATTTTCCGATATTACCTAACCGATTCTACATGTATAGACTGAATATCAACGTTGGTCTGATGATTTTGCATAGTACTTGGCAGAAAATTAATACTTGCAGTTGCAATTTAACGGTTTTAACGATATAATTGTATCCCCCGAACGAAGTTCGGCGGATACTATGGATTTGTCTTCGTCGCGCAGCGTCCGCGCCCGCGCCCGCGTCCGCGCCCGCGTCCGCAGACACTTTCTTGTGAACGCGCTACAGGTTGCAAATCTTAACCAATTCTAATAATTTTTTATACAGACACATCTTATGGTAAGATCCCGACACCAATCGATTTTGGTTGCCATAGCAACCAAATTGGCCGATTGGCGACACATTTTGTGCTCAAATTAGCCTGTTAAACACACATGGCTTGTGAACACTCTACGAGTGGGAGTTTTCAATGAATGATGATGAAATCGCACAGACTCGGAGAGAAAGACCCTCACACGAAACCTATCGTTTTTCAGAATGATCGAATAAATATTAATTAATCAACCGACTAACTTATTACAACCGTTAAAATACCGACTTGAAGATCTGTGATCAATGCAATACCCTGTACTATGGAAACAAATAGCACTGGATTCTTGTTCAGAATAGAGGACTGATGTTTTTAGTGAAAACAGATCGATATTATCGAATAAGTTAACCTTAATTTTACTAGTTAAGTCTATTATTGACCACAATTAAAATAGTTAAGATGAGAAACATTTATTATTGAGCTCAACAAGGTGAAGGTTTTGTCCAGTACAGATTTCATGAGTGTAACCGAATAAGGTAACCTTATTATTACTAGTTAAGTCTATTATTGACCACAATACAAATAGTTAAGACAAGAAATATTTATTATTGGGCTCAACAAGGTCAAGGTTCTGTCCAGTAGAGATTTTATGGCTGTAACCAAATAAGTTAACATCATTTTTTAACATCAATTTCAGCTTGAAACCAAGTTTGGCACATATTATGAGTTAAAATATAACTTATGGCGAAAAGTTCGATCTGTCTCCAATTTTGTCATCTTGAAATGCAGTTTTGGTCAACTTTTACTTTGAATTTCAACTTGGAAACAAGTTTGTCACATATTATGAGTTGATATATAACTTATGGTGAAAAGTTCGATCTGGCTCCAATTTCGTGATCTTGAAATGCAGTTTTGGTCAATTTTTACTTTGAATTTCAACTTGGAACCAAGTATGTGAAAAATCCTGAGTTGAAATATAACTTTAGGTGAAAAGTTTGATCTGGCTGTGATTTTGTTTTTGTTATCGAACATGTCGAAATGGACATTCATATGCAGTGGTTTCAATGGTGATCTTGAATTCGCCCTTCAATAACCTTGAAAGATTAATTTAGCAATTTTGGTGGGAAAAAAAAAACAGTTGTGGCCTAAGATTTTACATTTCTCTGGTACCGGTGATCTATTCTATCCCTTGTTCTAGTTTTTCACACTTATTAGTAATATATTTGGGGCATGAGGAATGATAGTGCTACGGGGGATACACTGAAGCGGTCGTAGGCGACCGGAAGCGTCTAGTTGTTATATGGTATAATTGAGTTTTGAAAGAACTCAGTCAAAACCGAATATATTAGTACTAATATTTTGTGTCTTCAAAGTAATCCTTAATTTTTTCAAATTTACCTGCAGTACGCGATGAATCCAACACACGAAGCAGAGACATTGGATCAGTGTATTTGGTTGACAGAACACCAGATTGACATGATTTTGAACAATATGGATGAAACAAGGACCCGGACTCTTGGCCATCGGGAAAAGAGAAAAACTAGCTTCAACACTGGCCTTGTTCGCATGTGGCCGACCGAGATACACTTCAAGTTCGACGGCATGCATGGTGAGTGGCATGCTTACGTGAATGCCAAATATTCATATGAACGTCGTACTGTATCATGGTTGCATAGTACAGAACCTACAATGCTCAAACATATTATGAAATTTTTCTTGTCCCTACCAGGTGCAAGTGAGAAGGAGTTTATCCGAGGCGCCTTCCACCACTGGGAGGAGCAGACATGTTTGCGCTTCACGGAGCTCCCCACGGAGCGAATGTTCCTGGACCACCACATCCTTGTGACCCGCCAGCCCACAGGGTACAGCTCATCCGTCTCTGTTCCTCCTCATATATGTAAACGTATTGAGGAAGAACTAATTCGAATATTTGGAGAATTAATCTAAATATGTAAATGCAACATTGAGCAAGATCTTGAGTGGCATACACATCTTTTTGGTATTTCCGTTTTTCAGGTGCCATTCCTTTGTTGGAAAAATACATATTATACCACAACAGCTGAATTTGGCAGGGCTTTGCCTACGAAAGGTGGGTGGTCATTTTATCAACAACAAAAAAGAGGAACACACATGTAATACATGAGATGTACAGTGAAAAGCCGAACTGATAAATATTACCATATCCAATTCCAATTCCTACCCCCACCCCACCCCCACCTGTGCAGTTCGGGGTGCCTGTGCACGAGATAGGGCACGCGCTGGGTCTGTTCCACGAGCAGCAGAGATCAGACCGCGACCATTATGTACGCGTGCTCTGGGACAACCTCGGCTTCTACGCCGGACAGTTCTACCAACACCGCACAGACGACCTCGTCCCCTATGACTACAGCTCTGTCATGCACTACGGAGCCTATGTGAGTCCAAACGGTTACTGAGGTATTAGAAGTTGAAAGGACTTGTTAGTAGGGGGAGAGATGTGTAATATATGAACCACTTAAGACTTTCAGTCACTTTCCAACAAGGCTTCTCGATAATCCGATATATCTTGCATATGTGTGAATTGTATAAATGATACTTTGTATGTGGCGTTGTATAAGAATGATGTCACACAGGAACAGACACCGTAACGAAAAATGTGAAATAGGCATGCACGTGGTCCATATTACACGCTCTGTGTGTAATATGGACCACCCTATAATTAAATTGAACCACGACTAGTGTAATTTGTTTTTCAACGAATTCAGTGCATAATAACAACTAACTGAAATGCCACGTTTAGTGTCTTGTACCATGGAATCACAACCTAGCCCCTCGATGTAAAAAATGGGATGACCACGCGATATAATATTCACAATTGAAAAATAACATCAATTTTAGCGATTTTCATTTGAATTTCATTCCATATACTCTGCTTTCTGTGATGTTACTCTTATCAATGACAGAAAGTTACAAATGATGAGCGTCATAATTACGTCAATCACCATGGAGATAGATGTCATCCTGCTGCTACAACCCGGGGTGGTCCATATTACACACTGGTCCATATTACACGTCTCTCCCCTATGTATGTGGCCTACAATTGAAGATTTTTTTATTACATAGGCAATCCAAAATAATATGTGATGTTTTGAACATATGAACAATACCACAAGATTCATGCATAAATATCGGTATGTTCAAGTTTTGTACCTTTTGAAGGAAGTTAATGCAAAAAAAGAAAGAAAAAAAACAATCATCCACCATTGGACACATAAACAAACCTGCACATGGTTCATTTGAGTTCTTTGCCTACATGTAATTATGCAAGCAAGGACACTGACATCAAACATAAAAGTCAAGCTTCCACTGCTAAATGTACAGGCTGGGAGTCGGAATGGAGCCGCCACAATGGTGACTTTAGACCCTTTGTATCAACAAACTATGGGACAAAGGAACGGGCTGTCCTTTCTTGACGCCAAACTCATAAACCAGCTCTACTGTAACAGTAAGACACACATGGAGTATTCTTGCTGTTGATAAAAACTTTCTCCAAGGTTGGTCTATTGTAGATGTGTCACATTTCATTTTAAGTTTTGAAAATAATTCTACAAAAGTGATTTTCAAAGAAAAATTTTCCATACGGGATTTTGAATTAGTACCGTTTTGAAAGCACCTCACTAGTGAATCGAAGACATGGGATTCCATTATAAAGCCATAGGCATTGTTTCAGAAGCCTGTGACCAAGCCTTGTCCCGACCTTGTCAACACGGGGGTTATCAGGACCCCAACAACTGCGCCATGTGCAAATGTCCCGATGGCTTGGGTGGTCCTTACTGTGACGATGTCGCTAAAGCTTCGAACGGTGGGCCTCATGATACTTAATTCACATCCCATGATTTTGATCACACTTTTCCTCCTTATGTTCATCTGAACTCCTCAGTATTTCAGCGTCTCAAATTCAATGATAGTCGACGTTTATCTCTGTCATGAACCACAGCGGACTGTGGCGGACGCGTGCAGCTGAGCGCTGACTCTGCGCCTATTTACCTGGAGTCTCCAGGCTATCACGTGCCTGGATACTACTCGGGATTCCAGGGGTGCACGTGGTGGATCCAGGGGCCACGCGGGCTCAACATTAACGTGGAGTTCCAGGGAGAGTTCGGGGTGTTCTGTGGAATCCAGCGCGAGTGTCTACACTGGGTAGAGCTCAGGATCGACACGGACATCGGGGTCCAGGGTCCTAGGTGAGAGAGACCACACTGTCAGTAAGGAGTTAATGTGACTTCAGACTTCGTATTGTCATCACGAAACAACTTCTCAATGCAAAATGATCTTGAAAAGAACAAACCACAATCAGAAATACAAAAATTTTCAAGACACACAAGAGTAGCACCCGTTGGTTTTCTATCGGGTATAGACTATGATATGGATCCGTAGACGGGGACATAAATATACGGTATTGATTTGAACTAAGGCTGATAGTGAAATTGACAGGTTTTGTTGTGACGAGCGGCCTGCCGACATATTCAGCTCCATGGGAAGAGATATGCTGGTCGTGTTTCGATCCAATGTCAGCCAACCTGACAAAAGGAGACAGCGGGGATTCAAGGCTTTGGTGTGGGCAGGTGTGGTGAATGTGACGAAATGTGAAGAAGTGTCCACTATCGAACCTAGTACATAACATGTAGGTATACTTGCAATGAGCAATATGCGCTCCCTGTAATGACTTCTGACTCACAGGTAGACCTGGTATCCGACCAATGATTGCCCCCACCACAACGACAACTCCGAAACCCGCAACCACTGCTTTAACAACTACAGCAACACCAAGTAAGGAACCTCAATGTTTTACAGAATCTTACAGATCTTCTTCCAAACTGTCTAGAACTGTCTATTCAAATGTATAGGCCTACCTTAACGTCGCCAAGTTATGAATGTGTTCAATGTCTCCCCAATGAATGATCATCAATCTGATAACAAGCATTGTATTTGTCTCCAACTTCCTTTATGTATGATTGCATGCAGTTTAGGTCTAATATATATATTTTATTGCGTATAGAATGTCTTGGGATGGATTTGATTATCCTCCTGGACACGGATGATAAGAAACACGAAGCCAAGGACCAATTGAATCTGGTTGCGGATCTGGTTAAGACCATTACTCGAGCTCCAATTGAGGTCAAGGTCGGACTGGTCACTTTTAGCAAACACGCCACGACAGAGCTCAGTCTAGGCACGTTCTCGTCTGTCCAGGGCACGATCCAGGCCATCCATGAGCTCACACTGCCTCCGCCCAGGGGCACCACTGATGTTTTCGCCGGTCTGCACGAGATGATTGAAGAGTTCTCCAGGCACGATCGGCCAGGCACGCGACACGTGGCTGTCATGGTGACTGATGGCGGTGACGTGGACAGTTTTCGGTCAATCGTCGAAGCTCAGAGAGCCAACCAAGAAGGGGTCGAGTTGTATATCGTCGGAGTCGGGCCTCGATTCTTGCTGGGGGATGCACTCTACATGGTTGCCAATAGAATGCATGTGACGCAGCTTCAATCGTACATGGACGTGATGATTACTCCCAATTTTATTGATATCATCCGGGGTCCAGAGTGTCGTCAGAAAAGTTGGTTTATTATTTATATACATAACAATAGCTGAGTGGTGTTGTTTCATGAAAAATTAGGCTATGGGGAAATGAACATACACATCTTCGTTCATCGCCAGAGGCATGGGCCTGTTCGTTCGAGGACGAATCAGATCCGCTTTGTGGGATGGAACAGAGTTTGACGGATCATTTTGATTGGACGAGACACAGTGGCTCCACTCCCTCTACGCCCACTGGCCCCGCCTCTGCGCAAGATGGGCGGTACTACATTTACATAGAGGCCACTCATCGCAAACCTAACGACCAGGCAATGTAAAGAAGCTTACCCGAACACGGTTACTTTTACAAGTTAATAGTTTATAGGTTTCTGAAAATAAACCATATTGATGTTGTTGTGTTGCAGCATATATTTTCCACAATGGGACCCCCAGATGGCTATCTGTGTAAGTTTCTACTATAACATGTTTGGCTTCCACATACGACGGCTAGAGTTAGTGAAGATCTCATCGGACAGCTCTTTAGAAAGTATTTGGCAGGAAGTTGGACAAATTGATGAATCATGGCATTTTGCCAGCATGCAAGTCAGCATCGACTCTGGGGAGAGGGTAAGTGTAGATCTACATTGGGCTACATTTGGATATACATTAGGCCTAATTCTTTTACATAATTTGCAGTCACTTTCCATTATTCAATAAATTAGTAATTATTTATTTCAATCATTGAGTTATTATTTTACCTACCACAATTATCACACATACCTATTTTACAGCTGGCGTTGGTAGGGACACGAGGACAAGAATATTCCGGTGATATTGCAGTGGACAATATTCATGTCGAGTTTGAAAAATGCATGTAAAGTGCGAGAGCCTCTATCGCATCAGAAGTTACTTTTTGAGTTGTGACACGTCACATAATGTGAAACGATACTTCAATATGAAGTTTCTTTTATCTCAGGAAATTGGAAATATTCTTAATGTGCGTGTAATTGAAATTTGACAATTAACTTCTGTGATTAACTATGTCTATCCTATTTATCAGATCAACACATGCATATAAAACAAACACTACAGTATGGGAGATGTGCAACAATGTTGTGTAACTTCTCCATTGATAAAGCTATTGACTATGTACTTGATAACAAATGTCTATTCAGAATCGCAATAAATATCATATGGGCCTAGGAAATGTTATAGCAGTATATATTTTGTTCATGTCTCTGAAGTGAAAAAAAGGTTGAAATTTAATAAATCAGTTTTTACTGGTAGCTTTGATCCTTGCAGATGATATTATCTTGAATACATAGATATCTAGATTTAGAAATATGGCTCGGAAATCAACATACAATTGAACTACCAGATTGATGTGTGATGTTAGTTTCCATGAATTTGGTGATAGAACATGCATATAGTGACTCTCAGTTTTCTAAAATGTTTCAGTGACATTACAGTTCGACATAGACGTCGATCGACTTAGTCAGAATTGCTAAAAAAAGTTGATGTTTAGATGCTTGGGTGACTTATAGGGGTAGGACAACTGCGAATTATAACAGATGCATCATTTGTGTATACCATGTGCACATAGGCCTGATAAAGAAAAATACATATAATAAATATTAGCAAAACCTGTGTTATCTAGCTGTCAATTTAGGTGTCATCTTTGTACTGTATCTATATAGTGGCTAGATTATAGTTCCATGAAACATTATTTTGCAAATATAGACCTGCAATGATAGGTTCTACATGTGTAGCAATTATTACATATATAATAATTGAATCATATGTATATGAAATAAATTGACCTAAACTGCACTCTCTCCAGGACAGTGTATTGTCATTACGATAAGGAAAAAATATATAAAATGATGGCAAAAAAAATATTGTTCAACTTGGCTCGCCTGGAAACATCACGGTCATATATTTCTATTTAATAGCAGTATACAAAACAAATTCATGGTCGCAACACACAAGTGTTGTAATAATAATAATTTATTATTTATAAAGCGATTTCTAAAACAGATACATGCTATCAAAGTGTTGTACTTTTGATGAGAGAACGTCCCCAATGTAAGGACAAATTACCTTATATCCGAGTGTCCTCACATTGCAGCTTTTACTGTATTGCGTATTTGCGCCATCTAGCGAGTGAAGTTAATATGTGTCGTCAACTCTGACTCTGCTTACAATATTCATTTGACAATATCGCATTTTTCGAAGGCAAGTAGTTCATAAAATGGCATCCGGTTATAAGAGTTCGAATGTTAAAATAACTTGGCGATAATTGGTTCTTTCTAGTCCAGAAATGTGTGAGTGATAAGTCATTATATTGGTTACTTTCTTAATTATCGCCCACTTGTGCAATAAAGAACCATTATGACACGAGTGCTCTTGTTTTATCATAATGGATCGGATGGATCTCCATCCGCAGCGCCAGAAATACTTGGCAGCGCGTTGCATTACCACTGATTACAAGTAGGTCATTCATTCATTCATTCAGACTATCTGTGTTATGGTCAATACCCACAATAGTAACCGCTAGCTGGCTTAGGGCCGGTACATTCATTTCTGCCAATAGGCCTACTGAATATGTCCGTCCTATAGGCCTAGCCCTAGTATATAGGGCCTATTGTAAATTTATTTCACTATTACTTGTTTTATATGCCTGGATATATATTCATTTCACATACTTGTTCCTTTATTATTATGTCACTTTTGTTGATTTTATTATAATTATTATTTATTGCAGCTTACAAGTTTATCTTAATTTGATGGTAGGCCGGCGTACTTCCCCACTTCAGGGGGGAGGGGGGGGGGGGTATACTCATAGTCTCGTACAAACAATGCTTCTTACATCTCCTTTCAGCTTGTCATATTTCTTGTCATATTGTACATTTGTATTTTTCATGTCATGATATCAAAATTACGAGTACGTTTTTGAATTGAGTTGAATTGAATTGAAAATTAATATGGTAAGCATGAAAAAATCAAACTATGATAATACAAATAAAACTTTTTTTTTTTTGCGAAATCGACAGCAATTTTTATGTCAGGCCCACTATTGACATGCATAAATGTTTGAAAGTAAATCACACAATTATCAATAGTGGCAAATGGGCAAACTATAAAGGAAAACTGTACTTAGGCCTTTCACTTTATCATAACCCTGTAAAGGTTTCATTCCAAATTCCCTTCATTTATCTGCATTTTTATGTAAGCTGCTGCAAATATACGGAATCGTCCATTCACTGTCGGGAAGTGCAGGCGGTGGAATCGGAAACTTAGTTAGCATGGGCGGAAGATCAAGTAATTAATTAAGTTAAACGGAGACGTAAGAATGAACAGTCGAGTCGAGCGTAAATATATTCCCAACTTGGTCACGCAGAGCAAACTCGTCATAAACATTATGGTAAGACATACAAAAGAAAGTAGACACTCTTCTGTAAATGAATTTAAGTTCAACATCAGCCATTCTTGGCTGCTCAGCATATATGTGCTTGATGAGTTCCTTCAAAATAATGGTGTACTAGTATATGCACGTAACATGACACCCCACACGACAAGACACGACACGACATGCCGGTAATAAATGGTCTTTATTTAATTTTTATACTCTTTGAATCAGACTTCGGGTGTCCATCGGACCTCGGTGATATAAGGAAACTACAGATTTACACTACAGTTTATCCTGGTACCCTCTTGCGATGGCGGGTGTCACTCCGATGTCTGCTCCACCCGGGATAACCTCTTCCTGTGGTACTCCGGCCCTGGAGACAAGTCTCCAGAAACCCCCTCCCTGTGACACCCCGGCCCTGGAGACAAGACTTCAGACTTTACTGGACAAGTCCGCAGAACTCTGTGACAAGTGTGAGGCGTTAAACCACATACCGGGTGTCTCAAAACTAAGGAAGCAGTGCCAGGCGGAAAGACAATTCCTGCATAGGGTAGGCAGATCTACTATTTGTAGTTCTTTTTTTTGCGAATTCTCCACCATTTGGTGCTGATGATTGAACCGATAGTGCCAATTTTCGGTTGTGATTTTCTCTGGAATGAATCAGGTTAATGCGACTGGAGAGACAACAACACCTGTTAACTTGGCGCTGTCCTGATGCTCACGATTACCCGACTTTCTCTATTACTTAGAAAGCTTATCGATGTGAACCTGGTGTGTGGTCTCCGTGTTTCTCCCGGCAGTTCAGCAGTAAAGAAGGGAAAAGGTCAAGCTAATTATTTCAAAGACAGACGCTTGAGATGGCCAATCAATAAGCAAAGAACGATAACTAACGGGGCAAAGAATCAAGCTAATCATCGGGCAACCAAACTCGTTAACTCACATTCACGCCCGCATCATCGATACCCCCCACCCGAGAAGAAAGAGCACTCTTGCTCCGATTTCTAAATTTTTTTTAGCCCGGGTGGCAACGTTTTCAAAGACACAATACCGCCTGTAGCTGCTAATTAGGTTTCTGGAGGCCCGGCGTCTTTCTTACATCGCTGTGACGGGTGACAGGTCGACACTGTAACAGATGGGGCGTTGTCATATGTCACGGGAGTCTTCAAAGGGAGGTCCAACGGGGTATCCTGTTTCCGGGAAGATTGAGCGCCTGGCTAATTGCCTTTTTGGTATTTCGAGCTCGTGGCATTTTGAGAGTCCCGTACTTGGTCCACGGACTTGGTCTTTGTGGGGGTGATTATGGTTGCCATGACTACATGAGTCCATAAGAATGATTGATGTATCTTTGAGTATGTTGTCTTTTATATGTGCAACTGTTCGTTATTGTTATTCTTGAGCAGTTTAATGTATAATAGATATTTAGCAGATACATATTGAGAAGAAAATTATGTTGACGATTTACTTTTCAATTTGAAGGTACGTGACAAAAACAAGTTGGCTAAATCCCATTTGAATTCCACAAACCTTAGCCACCTTCAAGGTCTGTATACGTGAATCCTCTACATGTTTGGCTACTAGTATTCTGTAACTTTTCTTTTCAATCTGAAATATACACTAGCAAAACCATTAGATAGGTTTTTAATTCAGTCAAGTGAAATAACTGAAGTAAAATTACTATGAATATTTATTACACTTTCGTTATTTCAATCTCAATATTTCTCAGCACAAAGGATTTGTAATCACCGACCGTATTATTGTTTTTCAGCGGTGCTACAAGCGGCCGAATCTCTTCCACATGTCGTCCAAGTCCTTCAGCCCTTCCATTGTAACCATGGCAACCATACACTGGTGGTAGACGTCGTCTGTAACCATGGTTACGCCTGGGTCAAGGTCATTGCCAGAAAAGCACAAGCACTGCATCTTGTTTGGGCAGGTAAATATATTAACATTCACAATATCACAATATTTACTGTTGGCTACTATATTTGATAATTAGGTGAAACATATTCAGCCCTGGTGGTGACAGAGCGTTTGTGACACACCTTGCATATTCATTACCAAAGGTTCTTGCAATTTACGTGCACAGTGACCTTGCATTTCATATTTTCCCCCTTGCTAGGCCAGGGCCAGTTTGAGGAGAGGAGTATTTTTGAACAGGTCACTCTGTACCAGACCTGCGCGGAGACTTATCCCATGTCCTTCGAGGCCCCTCAGCTTGTCTTCCTATTCGCTAACTCTGTGACGTCACCGATGGCAGCTGCCTTGGAGCGAAAACGGGTAACCGTTCTCGGTAAACGGGTACCCGTCCAGCCTAGCATTCTCAGGAGGCTTGGTGCTGGCGATGCAAATGGTTGGTGAGATAAATTGATGAGTGCGTGTAGCTAAAAACATTAGCATGTATTGGGCTGTTCTAAAAGCCATTTTATTACTGAAAAGGAAATGTATCACTTGACTCATGATTGTTTCAAATTTTCAAGACGACGAGTCTGATTCAGAATCGGATTCAGACGAAGTTGACGAAGATTTTGTCTGTGATACTGTGATTGGAGAGGATATGGATGCGAACTTGTCAGACAGATTCATTTCTGGCGTCCAAGTGACTTCAGATGGTAAAAGTTCAGCTGATAACAATGAAGGAATCGATGTTGTTGAAGACTGTGATAAGCCTATCCCACGTGCTTCCGAAATCTTCCCTTCTGGAGAAACTAAACTCACGGGTAATACTTCCTCGAGTGAAACAGACGTATGTTCAGACTACCCAGAGGAAACTTGTGATGATGCAACTGGAAAAATCGAGAAAGCAGACGACAAAGAGGAAGAAGAAAGTACAGGCATTTTCCCGCCTCCTTTCACGATCGACCAGGAATCGCTGACAACGCTGTTCAGCTCAGTGCCACGGATCAGCAAAGTGAACCTGGATATCACCTCGCTGATCTGTCTGGCGTCAAACGTCTGTCACGGTCACTGTAACTACGACTTCAAGGATCATATCCTCTCAGGACAGGCAGCCAGAGAAAGACTGGCCCCTGTACTACCCAAACTGTCAGCCTTCCTCAAAGGTAATAATCGTCAATTACATGTATTAGAACAATTCTAGATCGGCTTTTAAAGAGTTATCATGTCAACTGATAAGACACCTGAATTATGAGCGTTTTGATCGATATTGCCAATATTTTCATCACAAATAATTATAATATTGTGAATAGTTTTGCACGATTCGTGAAATTATCCAAAAAAAATACGCCAATTTAATTTCGTCTACAGAAGATACTAGGCCTAGTACCATCATGGTTGGTTGTTCCAAATTCAAATCGTACCATGCAGTTGATGTTCTGTATCTTTGTTGCACAGACAAGGAACTGTACGCCTGTCAGACGGCTGTATCAGAGTTCAGGACGATTGTTGGTACGGTAGGCGGGCCCCAGGAACGAGAGCGGGCCGCCGGACTGTTAGCGACCGTAACAGTAGTACCTGATCAGTTGTCGGACCGCGCACAGCGGCTCAAGCTAACACACCAGATCAAGCACCGCGGAAAGGTAGTGTCATGAATCGTGATTCTAAAAAAATAAATGAATATATTGTGATTATTATGAGGAAATATATAAAACGGGCAAGTAGTTAAATCTATAAAATCGAAATTAAGTCCGTATTCAAGTACTTTACACAATAAATATACTAGAACATGAAATGTATATGTAGTAACTAAAAATAGAATAACTTGCATCCTTTAATATTTCAAGGAAATTTGTGAAATCCTATCAATTTTTTCAAACGTGAATTCTACCGTATTTACCTTTACAGATAATATTTGGCACGGGTGACGATCTCCAGGCTATAACTGTGACGGCCAATACGGGTTTTGTAAGGGCCTCCATGAAACAGGTCAGGGCAATGAATATGTATATTATTCTTATAACAAAACAATTATTTTAGGGCATGACCAATTTTATTTTATGCCAAAGGAGAATAGCTCTATATTCATATTACCAGAAAAATATATGAAATATTCTGAAATATCAGAAAATTAATTCACGAATACTGAAATGAATCTGACTTATAACCATAAATAATAACGGTCGAATATTTGATTTGATCCCATTGTTATGTATGGATGTATATAGCAGACATGTACCTCAAGGTATATATATATATCTAGGCCTGTAATCAATTTTACTTGGTTTCTCATATTCAGGGAATGAACTTTGCCGTATACATCCATGAACCCAGGGCCTTGACGGAGCAGAAAGAAGCTACGGCGACGCCACTATAACGCACCTTGTCTAAATAAAACAGAATCAAGCCAGTGCCTTCACTTACCCAAACAGTCATCGTGTTCATTCACAAGATCCCAAAAGTTTATCCACTAGTGCTTGTCCGTAATGTAAACAAAGTGTCACGTGTTTGAAATAGAAACAGATGTTCTTTATGGTCAATAATATATGAAACAGTTGTAACGACACAACTGAAAAAAAAATAAGGTATTGCCGTGAAAGAGCAATGGACACAAGCCCCCTCCCCTAGAGCCTATATTAATTAACAGTAGTATATAACATTGAATGCTCAACTTGAATTTGCTTACTAAATATTACTAAGGTGTAATGGGAGCTTCGCGAGTTGAACACTCGTCAGTTCTTGGTCCTACTTGACGGGGTATATAAGAACAATGCTGTAAAAGAAGCCTCCAGGGAGGATCGAACTCCCGACCCCTGGTTTACAAGACCAGTGCTCTGCCACTGAGCTATAGAGGCGACCATGTCATCAACTTTCTTTACTAGAAGGATGTTTCCAAACATGTCAAATCAATTTGTCAGTGAATGAGCCAGGTGTTCACAAGTTTGGGTCAATACATTATCTTGAGAGTATAATAGGATATTGATATTGCAGTAGCTCTAACTTTTTGTTTCTAAAACTTGGTTGAATCACAACACGCATAGCGAAGGAGATGAAATGATACATTTCTGAATACAAGTTATAGAATAAGAAGACTGTATAGTCATGGAATTATAGCCATAATTTTATGGTATCGCGAGATAATTAGGTCAAATTAAATTATTATCGGGGGTGCTTTGCATACACAATATTTATTTGTTCTATGTGTACATTTGTTATGGCACATACTAAGAGGGATACTAGGACCATACCTGAAACTTACCAGACTTTGCAGTACTTAAGTTATGACCAAAGCAAACTTATAAATCTACGCTGTAGGTTTGCCTGTGTAATGCATTACTACAACGAATATGTAGATTACTTGAATTTGTAATACCATGAATTCCTCGACCATGCAAATAATGTCGGTAATGTTTGTGTCGGAAATAGGTCTGAGCACAACACATCAATTGCGTAGGAGAATTAATATTTCCATGATGTTTCATGACATCTTTTGTTAATGCAATATGCATCTGGTGTCGGTCACTTTATTCACCCCTCCCTCCGTTTTCTGACTGTTGTGTGACCACACACACTAAGACAGTCCGTCTTCACTCCAGTGACAGTTCCATCATTTGAACTGACAGATGAGGTGTCCGGAAAGGGAGAAATCTCATTTGCATTTATCGACAATATTTCAGCAACATGGGAAACTCGACCCGTCTTTCCTGAGCAAACTGACAGCAGCAGTGAATTGGATCGTGACATCCCTGTGTAATATGACAATATTCGAACAATGGCCAGTATTGCGTTTTGAATCTATTAAGTTCTGAACCTTTTTATCAGGGAACAACAGGAATTCATCCATAAGAACCAATAAATCATGCATAATAGGGCTGGAAAGCGGAAGTACTGATCGATGACAAATTCCAATGAATTTATTCGGACTGGGGATAAGCACCTGACGCCTCCCTATCTTTTAACATGGGGGTGCATTTAATATGGTGATTTTAAGTATATAAACGATGTCTTTAGTATATGATAGTATCCATACACGATGAAGATATACAAAAACTGTTGTAAGAGATAAATATTTTCCAATTCCACAACATTTCCAAGCTTCGGAGAGGCACTGAAAAAAACGACACTTCGAATAAAGCCTTGCTCTAGCAAAATTGCCGGCAGACGGCCTGTTATTCTAATGAATTTTGACACAAGTATACCTGCTTTGTACTTTCGCTAAAGTTATTTGACACAAGACATATTATTTCAGCAATTATTGACGTTGTTAGAAATGGGCGATAATTGGGTTTATCCCCGTCGACGCCTTATTCACGAATATTTCATTGGAATTCACCGATCATACTTCCGCTTTCCAGCCCTATCTGCCAAATGAAAATACCCGATGAAAAATCCTAAATCTGAATTTGTATGACCAGTATTCAAGACATGATTTAAATCATTACCAGGAAACATAACAATATTATGATCATGGAAATAAATGTATGTCGATCAAAAAATTCATCATCATGAAATCATTGGATTTCGTATTTCCAGAGCCATTTTATTTGGGATACTAAGTAGGTTATACTATATCATACACCTGCCTTCAAAACATGAGCAAAGGTCTTAAAGTGCACACCTAATATTGGTAGAGAGGAACATTTGCCGCTGAGCATCAACCTGTCGGAAAAAGGATACATGAAAGGCACGCGTGACGTCAGCAATGCGTGAGTCCAAGTAAACATCTTCAACATCTGTCACCGTCACCGTCACCGTGTGTATTCTCGGCTACCACATTTTATGTCAGAAATTCTTGAGGAAATAAGTAATCATGATTCTTTAGTTGAAACACGCGACAGCTATGTTATGGGACAGTGAAAAACTGTGTGCAATAATTGAAAAGCGAGTGGAGAGGATATGTGTTGTGTTTTATGTTTCACTTTTCCTCATTCATATGAAATGATTGTGAATACTAGTAGTCCTTGATGGCTGACACAGGTAACAGCGTATTGCTGTGTTTTCCAGAGTTTGATCGTTTTGACCTCAGCGGTTCCTCGATTCCATCTATAATTATTACATATTTATGTGCCGGTTCCCATGTGACGCGCACATGGTTCTTTTCTAAGCTTGATCGACTCCATTCAGTACTTGAGGATTCTGCGTCAAATTTTGACTCATGCCCTTAAAGCAACAAATCAAGTAAGTTGGCAGTTCTCTTGATTGTGTTTCTTTTGGCAAGTATTGATGATCGTTTGATGATGTTGTTTCGAAAATGACTTGTCCACACATGTCAACTTTTGTTAGTGTTATGACAAGATCTAGAAGGAAGGGTAGAATCGATGTGTTCAACCAGGACTGACATGTGTGCGGGTAGCTGTTTTGGTGTGACCTGGTTTGTTATTGACACTGACTGGTATTTAGACGTGATTACCTTCAGCTTTGACACAACCTGAACGTCCTGACAGCTTTTTAATCAGTCTAGACTTGTAATATTGTGATTGTTGAAATATATTGTGAAGAATATCGTTCACGGCCGATATTAAGCCGGTTTAACTGGGTCGTCGTGTGATACAATAAGCCGGCAGTTTCAATTTAACTGTTTATTGTGGTGATAAAGACTGATGATCAATCACTCACAATCAGGGTCGCACTCTCACCTACGTCGGGTGATATCCCAGTCTATATTCTATATTCCTAATATAGTCCTTTATACAACTTGCACGTATATCCGATAGATTATATATATTAATATCGACAGTCTCACAGGAACTTTTGTATATACGTCCTGCCACTGGGATTTACACTACACTTCTGCGCAGTATACTGGGGCCGAGGGACCATGTGGCTGTGTAATTTCCCGCCAAGTGTAAGCGGTGTTGTGATAGGTTGAATGTGTGGTGCAATGCGCTGATGTCACCGGGAAAGTGGGTTTCCCCGGCTCGTGTCAATACTTGGAATGCCTGTATGTGTGCACGTGATGTATGGAGTATGTGTGTCAAGTTCTATGTTTAGAAGTCAGTGCATGTGAAGGTCAAGGTCGAGTAAACGGGGCCGAGTGTACTGAGCTAGCGGGGCCGCAGGTGCGTGGTTTGACCTGTGTATGTAACCATGACTACATGGAGTTTATGCTTGTGATCGTATAGTGTGTACTTGTCCTGTATGTAAGTCATGTAGAATGAATGTTTGTTGTGGAAATGTGTAGTGCGCGGGAGGGACGGGAGTAACAGTCGCTAAAATTACTACATAACACCCCTTCATTAATCCTACGCCCTCGGGATTACCCTCCCCGGACCCTACCGTCGCCAAAAACTAAACAATAAAAAGCTAAAAAGTCCTAAAGGTCAAACCCAAAAGCACTCACACACACACGCCGCGCGAAATGAGAAAACACTTCATACAATAAAAATTCCTAACTGTCAAAATAAACGTCAGCAGTCAGTCCGTCAGCAGTCTCTACGATGATACATATACAAATACATGCACAACAATGAATGGAATGTATGATATGGAATGATAAACAAAACTCCTCGACGTTTCAAAGTGAAACGGAACTAAAACTTTAAGAGTCTATTAAACTGAAATAAAATGTAGATTAAATTTAACTAAAATACATGTATAAAAACAAAAAGCCATGACTAGGATATTAAATGTATATGTACACTATTTACAATATATATATGCCGTGACCAGAATTGTTTGGTCACTCGGGGCCGCATCAAAGGGGCCGAACAATTCGGGGTCGTATTTACTTGTCCTCCCGTTCACGCCTGCTGGCGGGAGGAGGCGGGGCCGCTGGCGATGCCTGCCGCATCAGCTGTAGCTGTTCGTCCGGGGGTAGTCTGGGCAGGATGGACACGATCGTGGCCAACAACTCCCCCGGGATGGTCGGTGTGGTCGGGGTCGACGGAGCTTGTGCCTCCGATGGCGTCGGGGTCGAAGTCGCTCGAAGCCGAGTGATTTCCTGTCGTTGGTGGGCGACTTGGTCCTCCAACTGAGTCACACGGACTCGAAGCCGTAGATTTTCTTCGGACAGGGCGTCCGGGAACGTGGGCTGGTGGCGCTCGTGCAGAGCACCCATCCCAAAGCCGACAGACAGGCCGTTATATTCTGCCTGCCTGATGTGGTGATCCAGGGCCGACAGGTACTCCCGACGAATCAGTCGCAAGTACTGGTGCGCTAAATCGTCAGCGCGGGCGAGTGACAGGGTCGGAAGGTGCTCCTCCGGTTCTGACGGCAGAAGCAAGGGGTCGGCATTATGGGCGGCCTGTTCGAGACGAGCCGTCCAAAAGTCCTCGTGAAATCCGAGGTAGTTCGGGAGCCGCTGGGCGTCCTCATCCCGTAGAAAGTCTGTGAGGTCGGGATTCTGGCCGGGTAGTGCCTGCAGGCCGGGAAGCGAGCGGGTCGCCAAACGTCTGCCGTGTTGCCGCAGGAACTGGAAATCGGCCGCGAACTCGCCGGATCCATGAAGCGGCAGACGCTCGTCGAGGTCTCTGTGGAGTGACTCGAGCTGCTCTGGGTCGTCCACTTGGAGTCGGGGCCGGAGCGATCGGGGCGATCACTTGATTTGCTGGGTCGGGTTGGCGGCTCGCGGTGGCGACTCGTTGAGCTTCTTGGGCCGCTTGTCGTGCTTCAATTGCACGCTGGACGATACTTCCGCCCTCCTCGAGTCGGCGGAAGCGTTCGGGGTCGATGTTGAAGATATCGTCCGGAGTCGGGCTCGGTGTATGGCGCTCTCCTCGTTGCGCCAGCTTGCTCCGGGCCGTTTTGGGTCGCGCTCCCTTTTCCGATCCACTTGCCGTGTCACTGAGCGTGACTGGATCGCGCTGTTCAGGCTGTGAGTCGGGGCCGGACGAAACTTCGTTGTCGGGGACGACTATAGGATGATCCGATTCATCCCCGGTGTCGATCACTTGGACGGTGATGTTATCGCCGTCCAACTTAACTGTGCGGGGCCGATTGTCACCTGGGTCGCTATTTTCCCGGTCGTCTCCGGGTTTGTCAGCCATGCTGACGGGCCGAAATCAAGCCGAAGTACTTCCCAAGTACTGACTAGGCTGGTTGTAACAAAGTCTGGATTTCTTCAAAACCAGCCTAGTTCAAATGCCGATAATACAAGCCGAATTAACTCCAAAGTCTTGTGACCAGGATTTCAATGATATCACAGTCTATAGGCCGATAAATATTGTTCGATTAGCACAGTTTCTATAACAATAGTCTGTATCTCAATAGCCGAAACTTCTGACAATAGTCCTTCTCCTCCAAAGTCTCAGGCACAAGTGACCTGATTGCCGCTAATCTTCAATGCCGTACACAAAGATGCTGACAGCATCTCGATTCTTAGAACTGGGCCGGGGGGCGCTCTCTATATGTATAGAAAACGTCTTTACGCTATGTATCATTGTTCCAAGCGTACACACAGCAAGGCGGGGCCGTCGTCAAGGAAACGCGGAGCGATCCTTCTCTGACCTCTTGGGTCAGTCCATTACGACAGTAGGGGTGTCCTCACACTGTCCAGATTTCCGTATGTCCATCTGCCGTCCCCTGGATAACTCGTGCCGAATCATTGTCTATTTATACTAGTCGACTGTTCAGATTACTGGGCTCTTTTTGCCCGACGACTCACTATTGTAATTATTAGGGGCGACTTCATGTAGGTGCTGTAAACAGCTAAAATGTTTATTAGCGCTCGTGCGTGCCTTGTGAACTCATCAGTCCATCATTCCTTCTCCCACAAGTTAGCGCACAATAAACTACGGGGTCGAGTTGCTGTTTCACAGACGACACACAGTTATTAAAGGCTGAGATATGAATATCAATCACTCACAGGGGCGGACATCGTTCCATTCATTTTCAGCCAGTTCACAGGACGACGGGGCCGCAAATATTGTAGGGGTCGAAATTGCAATGATCTGGGTCGGTCACACCGCGGCGCTTTGAATATTTTGGGTGATGAATTTGGTGACAGGCCGCATCTTGGCATGATAGCTATGTAGTGACTGGTTCACGTACCACTGGGCCGTTCCTCCGAATATTACATGGAGTGAGTAGAGGCTCTGTCGACGCATACTCCAGAACGAATCACACTATCACCTCTTCGACAACTAAGTGGCCTTACTCACGGTGTGACTGGTTATTATCCTCTTCGGCTGGCACATGGATTGAAGCTTTACATGATAATCTTAGTCATTGCGTTACATACGCCTTGATCAATGGTACATATTATACGGGGTCGAAACACATATCAATCATGCAACCAATTTTTCACCAGCATCATAATTATAATATCATATCTAGTGTGTATATATCGATTTTGCCTCACTGACATCTTGTACATATTAAATGCATATATTGTTATTGTAATATAATATATTATTATTGGGAAAGACATGATATCATAGTCCGTTAGACATGCATAATTCATCATCAATGATATCAATCAGATAACAAGGCCGGGGTTATCTGTAGCGGGCCGGTCTGCGTGCATTGCGTCTGGGTCGATTTGGTCGTGCAGGCGGGGGCGTAGCCTCGCTTGTCTCGGGGTCGGAAGATACCACAGGCTTTTGCCTGCGTGTCTTGCGTGCCGGTTTTGGAGTGTCGGAACTTGATCTGTGTGATCTTTTCCGTTGCCGATGTCGACTTGAGCCGGATGAGGTCGGAGATCGCGATTGACGATCCTGGGTCGTTTGCGAATCAGACTCTGCTGTTTGGTCTGAATCAGTATGCCGATCTTGGACTGTTACCTCCCAAGGGTAATAGAACTCCTTGAGAAGTCCCATGGGGTCGGGTGACTGTTCTGGGTCGGACTTGCTTGACGACGACGTGGGTCGTACAGGGTCGGAGTAGATGTGGGCCGCTTGGTTGTCACCTTCGTATGGCTTGAGCACATCCAGATGAACAACACGAGTGTTCCGAGGGTTGGAAACCAGGGCGATTCGGTAATCAACCTCGGTTACACGGTCGATGATCCTCCAGGGACCAGTCCAGGGCCGAGCGAACTTATTATTCTGCGTGAGTGGCAGATAATAATACCGGACCAGTTCGCCTGGTTGAAACTGGGGTCGTGGTTTCGCGTGGGCGTCATAACCCATCTTTTGCCGAATTGCCGCTTTCTCGAGATGGTCTTGGGCGAAACCGTGGGCCGTTCTGATGGCTTGCCGCAAATACTCCACATACTCCGGACCACACGGAGGTAGAGGCTCAGGGTCGTAAGTCGGAAACATGAGGTCGACTGGCAAGTTACACTCGTGTCCATACACCATCAGATGCGGGGTGCATCCCGTGGACGAGTGTACTGAGGTTCGATAGGCCATTAACACATATGGCAAGTGCAAGTCCCAATCGTTTGCACGATCGCTGACGAACGCACTCAGCATGTTGAGCAATGTCCTGTTGAATCGCTCAACCTGGCCGTCGCTCTGGGGTCGGTATGGGGTCGTACGAATCTTCTTAGCGCCCAGTAGACGCACAACATGCCGGAACAGGGACGACTCAAACTCAGTACCTTGATCGCTATGGACCGCTTTGGGGACACCGTGGTAGACTATCCACCGATTCACCAGGGTGTCGGCAACATTTTTGGCCGTATGTCGCCGTAGCGGAAAAGCGTCAGTGTACTTCGTGAAGTAGTCCGACACGACTAGCACATACCGATAGCCTCTTCCCGTGACCTTGTGGGTGTCGAGGATGTCCATCGCTATTCTGTCGAACGGCGCTCCTGTCGGTAGCTGCGTCAGGGGCGATCTTTTTGGGGCCGGTTTACCCTTGCGGGTCACACATTGCGGGCAGCGGGCACACCAGCGGGCGACGTCCAGCGCCAAGCCGGGCCAGTAGAATCGGCGCCTGACTCTCTCGATGGTACGCTGTATGCCGAGATGTCCGACAATCTTGAGGTCGTGTAGTTGGTGCAGAACTTGTGTCCTGAGTGCTACGGGGAGCACGGTCTGTACCACACGTCGTCCAGCGGGGTCGGGTCTTGTGTTTCGTACCAGTACTCTGTCTTGTAGCACCAGGAGGTTCCAGCGAGAAACAAGTGTCTTTACCTCCTCTCCTTGGCGGGCGACTTCTCGTGAGTCGGGCTTGGTGCCGGCTAGTATCCATTGCCGCACTTTTCCGACGCTGGGGTCGGCTTGCTGTGCCGCGACAATGTCCTGGGTCGAATAGTCCGAAAGCCACTTTTGTCCATCAAGTGTGGCGTCCAAAGCACGGACTCGAACAACTTGGCGTGCCGAAACTAGCTGGGGCAAGACCGGTGATGTTATCGAATCACTGTCCAGGAGGTCTGCCCTTGTCTGGGTCGGAACAACAGTTATCCGACGAACTGGAAGTTCTCCGGAACTTGTTTCTGGGTCGGTCGGAGGTGTGACGAGTCGTCCGGGACAGTCTTGGTGTTTGCAACTGTGGCACCGTGACAAGCCGTCGGCGTTACCGTGTAATTTTCCGGGTCGATGCTCTATCCGAAAGTCATACTGCTGTAGCTTGGCGAGCCACCTAGCGAGCATGCCGTCGGCGTCGCTGTAGTTTTTCAGCCACCTTAGCGAGCTATGGTCGGTTCGGAGGAGGAATTTCCTACCCCAGAGGTAGTGCCGATAGTGTTGCACCATCTCAACTACTGCCAGTAGTTCCCGATAGGTGGTGCAATAGTTCCGCTGGGTCCGGGACAGGGTCTTGCTGGCGAACCCGATGGGGATCTCCTTCCCGTCAACCCTTTGTGAGAGGGCTCCTCCCACAGCAAAGCCGCTTGCATCCGTATCGAGGATGAAGTAGTCCTCCGGATTCTGGGTCGGATGAGCGAGCTTGGGCGCCTTGATGAGGGCGTCGCGGAGTCGCTGGAAAGCTCGTCGCTGGGCCGGTCCCCAAGTGAAGTGGCATTCACCTCGGGTAAGCGCTACGAGAGGTTCAGCGATCTCAGCGTAGTCCTTGATGAATCGCCTGTGGTAGTTGGCGAAACCAAGGAAAGCCCTGACGTCGGTGATCTCGCACGGGGTCGGCCATTCTCTGATGGCTTTGACTTTGTTGGGGTCGACTCGGATTCCTTGGCCGCTCACTATGAACCCCAAGTACAAGATTTCCCGTTGGAACAACTCACACTTCTTGGGCTGAAGTTTCAGGCCTGCCGATCTGATTCGATCCAGGACCGCTTCCAGGTTTGCGAGTGCCTGATCGAATGTTCTGCCGTAAGCTATCACGTCGTCGAGATAGCACATACACCGGGTCCACAAGTAACCACGGAGTATGGTCTCCATAAGCCGTTCGAAGGTTGCCGGGGCGTTGCTAAGGCCGAATGGCATGACCTTAAACTGATAGAGTCCCTTCCTTGTGGCGAAGGCAGTCTTCGGTCTGTCGCTGGGGTCGACTTCAACCCGCCAGTAGCCAGAGGCCAGGTCTAGGGCCGAGAAGTAGTTGGCGCCTGCCAGGGCGTCATGAGTATCCTGAATGTTGGGCAAGGGATACGAATCCTTGCGGGTGACGTCATTCAGGAGCCGATAGTCGACACAGAAGCGTACCTGTCCGTTCTTCTTCCGCACGAGCACTACCTGTGCGCTCCAGGGCGAATCGGACGGCTCAATACACCCCAAGCGGAGCATCTTGTCGATCTCCTCGTCGATGATGCTTTGCTGTGCCTGAGGGACGCGTCGCTGTCGTTGTCGAATTGGGGCCGAGTTGCCGGTGTCGATTCTATGCTGGACGACTTGGGTCCGTCCCAGTTGGCCGTCTGGGTGCATAAATGTGTCCTGGTATTGGTGAACCAGGTTGGCGCAACGCCGATGCTGTTCCGGCGCTAGTCCGGCGCGATCCACCATTTCTTGTAGATGTGGCGGTAGGTCGCGGTAGTGACTGGCGTCTACCGTGGCCGGGTCGGGCTCCTCTCCGGGTCGTGGCAGAGCTCCGACGACACTTTCGACAGGGCTTGCTATGGCGACAGGGTCGGAACGGGTGAGCGTAATGCCGGTATCTGCTGGATTGACTACCGACACCTTTACGCACTGCCGATTCAGGGTCGTAAGTGTTCTCCCCATGATGAGGTCGGTTTCCTCGGGAAAGGTCGTAAGTGGCTGGACTATCCTCGGGTGTTGTCGAACTCGAACTCGGGAAGTCGGGACCAGCTCCACTATTGCTTCGCTGCGTGCGGGGACGGTGACAGCTCGTCGCACGGCCATTCTGACAACATTGGCCTCAATGTCTTTATGTGCGAACAGGATTTCTTTGTGTACCTGTATCGTTCCTTCACCGTAATTCACTACAGCGTGAGCTTGCCGAAAAAAGTTCATGCCGAGAATCATGTCGTCATGTATGTCAGCCACACAAAAGGTTACGACCATATGGTTAGTTCCGACCTGTATTGAGAGGTCGATCAGTCCATCGATCGGGCTTGACTGTCCGGTGACGTCACGAATAATAGCCGAAGTAGACCGCAAATGTCGCTGGTCAGCGGGGACGTGACGTAGCTGATCGCGTCGGAGCAGGGAGATCTGCGCTCCGGAGTCGAGTACAGCCTTTATCGTCTTGTTTCCGACGTGTACCGGCAACTTCCAGCATTTGTGATTGGTGGCGCTGGAGTTGTTGATGACAGCCGGAATTTCGGGGTCGTCTAGCGGTGGCCGGAAGAGTGTGTGCAGAGGCGGCAGTTTGGATTCCGGTCCACTCGGAAAAGCGTAGAATCCTCCGTCGTCGGAGATCCACTCGATCTCGGACATGCTGTCCGTTCCGGTGCCGTTGGCGGTCGGGGGTGACACCCCTTCAGGACGACGGTCTCCACGTGGTGGTCGCTGTGGCCGCGGTGCGGACACCCCTTCATGAAAAGAGGCCGATTTCGGGGTCGGAGCTTGACATTTTGTACACACCCCTTCAAGGAGCTGAGGTGTGGGCTGGGCCGGCTGCGGGGTCGTTATTGGTGTCGTTACCGGTACAGTAGTCGTGACAACCGCAGATGTGGAGCGGGGAACGTTGTCCTGTTGTCTGGAAGGTCCTTGCTCCTCAGCACCTTCCCCTACTGGTTTGACGACGGGGTCGGAGGTGTTGGTGGGGCCGGTTTAGTTTGGTTACCGGTTTGGTTAGGTACTGACAACACTTGAGCTGTCCTTCTGTCAGTACCGGGACCATTGGGCCGAAATGCTAGCGGTTTCATGCCGTTACGTACTAGCACATCCTTAAGCCGAAAGCATCGCATCCAGCGATGGCCGGGCTTCTTGCAAAAGAAGCAAACCATGGGTCGTCCGGGTTGCGGGGGTCGATCACCTTTCATCGGGGCCGTTGTTCGTAGGACAGAGAAGATAGCCGTTTCCTCGCACAGTCCATTCTCGTCACTAAGGACGCACTGGAAGGCTTCAGCCACCCACTCGCGTGAGCTGGTTGGCACTGAGTGTTCGTCGCAACCTTGTAGGCCGGTAGTGTCACTGTCCGCGGGGTCGTAGTAGGCCGCAATTTGCTCTGGGGTTAGTGTTTCCCCCTGAGTGACTTGTCCCATGGCACAGGACAATTCCTCATTGACAGGGTCGTCTTCCGCGTATCCACTGGCGGAAATGTCAGCACGTCGTGTGCCTCGATGTCGATCTCTGGCTGTCCTCTGTTGACGACTCTCTACCTTGAGAACGGCCGTAAGTGCCTCACTGTAACTGTTAAAAGTGAGGGCACACAGTTTATCGGCAATGGGGTCGGGTTGGCCGTTCACGAATTGCGCAATTACAGTTCGTTGCCGCGACGTTGGCGTAACGTCGTCGAACACTTGCTCCGCCAGGGCCTGGAGTCGCTCCATGTAGTGTTCCGCGTCCTCTTTTCGTTCCCGCTTGAGGAACGGGAAATCGTCCCGTTTGGACTGTCGACGGGGCTCGGGTTCCCAGCCCTCTAGGAGTTGGCGACGGAACTCTCCCCAGGGAGTTGCGACCGGGATATTGAGAGCTAGCGCTTCAGCGCGGCCGCGTAGCGTGCTCCGGAAGGTCGTCGTCTTGTTGAGGTCGGAGTAAGTAAAGGCCGCAGCGAATTGTTCGAAACTCCGAACGTATTGAGTGAGATTGCCCTCCTTAAAGGTCGCACGCCATTGAGCCATTTTAGCCGTAGCCAACGTTTGGGGCTCAGACGTGAGTCTCTGTGGCGTGGGCGTGTCAACACTCACCGCAACTGGTGTAGTCGCTGTAGTGGCCGTCGGGGTCGGAACAGCCAAAGTCGCCGGAGCCGTCGTATCTGGGCCGATCGGGGTCGCGTTAGCGGGGGCGGTCGGTGCTGTCGTCGCGGAGACGGCGAGCGATGCGGCGGGTGGTGCCGTCGTGTGGCTGGGGTCGTGTGGTGCTTGTGCAGCGGGGGCCGGTTGACTGTATGGAGGCGTCACCCATGGTATCCCGACTGAGGGTGGGAATACAGCCGGTGGTGGATATCGGTATACCGATCCATCCGGGCATACACCATGGTACACTAATCCGGGTTGTGTACCATGATAGCCGGTGTCAGCGATCACGCTGGGAACGCCACCATATCCAGGCGGTGGGTTCGCGTAGCCGACATGCGGTGAATAGTATCCGACAGCTACTCCATTTGGAACACCGCTTGTTGCGCCAGGGTATCCGACTGGCGGTACACCATATCCGTTGGTGTTTCCGACTGATTGTGAGATCGGAGGTCCGATCATTTGCACAACACTTTCTGCCGGAGCAGACACAACTTGATCTTGCGACGGATCGAAGCGCGGTTGTTCTCCGGTAGTCGGCGATGGTCGGTGCGTGGTCGGCGCGGGAGCGCGTGTGTCGGAAGTCGGCGTGTCGGGGTCGCAGGGTCGGCGACTTGATGTCGAGGGTGCTTGTCGGGGTCGCGCTTGTCGCATGGTGGCGCGAGGTTCCGCCATTGTGTCGCTGGGTCGTTGTTGTCGTAGCGGCGTCGCGATCCGGGTAGCGGTCGTCATCAGGATGTCTTCGGATGTCGCTCCCGTCTGGCTGGGTCGTGTGTACTCTACCACCGTAGGCTCGGTCGGTATGCGTGAGTACATTTCTGGCGCGGGGCCGTGTTGTCTCGGCGTCATGGACGGCGCCAGGGGTCGATTGGCCGAATAAGCGTTCGGCGGGGTCGATTCCGGAACATTGTCAGACTGACAAACCCACTGTCGTATCCGAGAGTTACTTGGTGGGTGCGTAACCATTGACGTGTCTATGGTTACCGGCCGAACGTCCACTGCTAATTGTTCTGGGTCGATATCACAATCTACGCTCGCTCTTTGACGTGAGCGCGTATAGTTTCTGTCGGCAAAGTCACTTTTCTGGGTCGCTCTAGCCGGCGTGGCCGAGTACGCTCTAGCGTGCGCACGCAGAATGTCACTTACTGTATGTGACGGGTCGAGCGGGTCTTCGTCTAGGAACTCCTGCACCAGGTCGGTAGGCGGCGAAAACGATCTCAGGGACGAATGGTCGCCAATGGAGTCGAAAAGGCCGGACGGTTGTTGCTCCTGCGACAGTGGAACTGTATCGCTCATGGCAACTGAGCGAGGGCCGGAAGGTCGGAAGGCCGGATTCGGATTGATCGTCACTTCATCATCCGTAGGGTCGAGTGGCTCACTGCGGGAGGCTCCCGGGGCTAATGCCATCAATGCCGGTCAGGTCTGGGTCGATAATCCGAGACTAGCTCAGATCCTGGTCACGGCACCAATGTGAAGAATATCGTTCACGGCCGATATTAAGCCGGTTTAACTGGGTCGTCGTGTGATACAATAAGCCGGCAGTTTCAATTTAACTGTTTATTGTGGTGATAAAGACTGATGATCAATCACTCACAATCAGGGTCGCACTCTCACCTACGTCGGGTGATATCCCAGTCTATATTCTATATTCCTAATATAGTCCTTTATACAACTTGCACGTATATCCGATAGATTATATATATTAATATCGACAGTCTCACAGGAACTTTTGTATATACGTCCTGCCACTGGGATTTACACTACACTTCTGCGCAGTATACTGGGGCCGAGGGACCATGTGGCTGTGTAATTTCCCGCCAAGTGTAAGCGGTGTTGTGATAGGTTGAATGTGTGGTGCAATGCGCTGATGTCACCGGGAAAGTGGGTTTCCCCGGCTCGTGTCAATACTTGGAATGCCTGTATGTGTGCACGTGATGTATGGAGTATGTGTGTCAAGTTCTATGTTTAGAAGTCAGTGCATGTGAAGGTCAAGGTCGAGTAAACGGGGCCGAGTGTACTGAGCTAGCGGGGCCGCAGGTGCGTGGTTTGACCTGTGTATGTAACCATGACTACATGGAGTTTATGCTTGTGATCGTATAGTGTGTACTTGTCCTGTATGTAAGTCATGTAGAATGAATGTTTGTTGTGGAAATGTGTAGTGCGCGGGAGGGACGGGAGTAACAGTCGCTAAAATTACTACATAATATAGTTACATATTTGTCTAAGCGGTGCTAAATATGGTATGTGTCTTCAACGATGGACATATCCAATGTAGCCGTGGTCTTTTGAACATGCAAATATTGGATTGCACCATGTTTTAGTATACTGATGCAGTTCATCTTCCTGCATTTGGGTGTATGTTGGGTCTCGTTAATGTGCACGTTTCCAATCGTCTCGTCTTTGATGGTGGCATCCACAACTATTATACCTTCAATGGCGATGCTGGAATCATTAACGACTGAAAGTTTGATCCATTCCCAATCATACCTCGATAGATAGTCAAATCGAGCCAACTCTGAGATGCACAGTAAACATGTAGACTGAGTTCGTGTTCAGGATATTCTGATACATGATCCATTATAAAGATAATTATCTTCTTCGTCACTCTCTCTTCTTTTTTGATGGGTGGTCATTGGTCGGGCATTGTTTTATTCCATTCCTTAGTGTCATCCTTCTCATTAAACATGTTAATTTTTCTGTTGTTGTATGCACCACAACTTGTGATTGTGACTCCTTTTGTTGTGGATGTCCCTCCATGTCGTTCAACCGCTTCTGCAGCAATCCGGTTCCCTGAAGCTCCGCATTAGATGCTTTGGTAGTATGTTTTCAAAGGCAAGTAATATGTTTGTATCAAGTCAATGTAAATAAACTTGACGTACCGTACTCAATGTCTCAAGTGAATGTAAGTAGACCCGAGATGTTCTTTCTGCATAATTTACAAAGGCGTCATGTGAACATGGAACTCTATCAGGCTAAGTTAGATTGTGTCCAAGAAAAAAAATTCTAAGGTAAATTCAGGTTTTTTAGATTGAGGTGGAGTTTTGTTTCATATGTTGACGTGTCATGAACTGATGACATGGTCTTCCTTCACGGCAGGCGATTGTGTTTTTTTTTTTCAATTTCAATGAGGGGAACAGATGTTCTGATACTGGTAATGGATTCCTTTTCAAGTCATATAATCAATGCTTCAAGTTTGGTGTCACGAGTTATTGTCAAGTATGCATGTGACAATTTATGATTTATTATACTTAATTGCCAAAAGATATATCTACACTTGCAATTTAAATAACTGTTTACCCTTAGGAAAAGGCGTTATTAATTGTATCAATAATTATCGTAGAATTGAAGAAGAAACAGCAAGAAAAAATCTGAACTTAGATTTGTATTTAGAAAAATGGAGGGACCTGAACTATGTAAAACCGATTCAATTTGGAAGATATTGTACATTTCAGAAAATATTGTGCATTTTTTTTGTATGTTTATGTGTCTATTTGTGTATGAACATATGTGAGTATTGTGCGCACTAGTGATGCGAAATAAATATATATATATATATAAAAAAAAAAAAAAAAAAAAAAAGTATGCATGTGATGTCAGCATAGCTTCGTGGGGGATGATTTTGTGGTGAGATAGCTTGCGATATTTAAATGACTTTGACTTTGATACTGATATTATCACCACTGACACTGATTTTAGCAATTTTCCTTCGATTCAGACTTGGAAGTGATTTTTCTGTTCATCAGAATCTATTTGTGCATTTGCACTAAATTTGACAAAGTGAGTGCGTTTTCCCCAAACTGCCAGCGTCAGTCATGCAGTGTCATCACGCTTAATAGTTGTGTTGATTGACATGGTTGTTCTCTGGACTGTTGTTAGACGATTGACTGCAACCGTCTCTGGGTTGGAATATTTCATATTGATCTGCAAGTTGTCCAGGGAACCTGGTGGCGCATCAATTATGTGATGTTGTCATGAACTGACGTTGTATAGGGACGTTTAGTGGTTTTCAACAGTTCACAACACCTTGAATACTAGTGTTGTTTTTGTAACGTTTGTCGGATTTGTTTCACTCAAAGCTTTTGTTATTCATATCGTGTCAGATTATAATTGTATGTACACAAATTGGTGATGCGTGCCCGCCCATTAAAATAAAAAGATCTACTTGCGGCTACGTATGTTTCACGCCAAGTTTGGTACTCCTGCATTATCTCCATAAAGGTAAATGATTCTCAAATTTTGTCACATACCTTTGTTTCGGTTTGGGAAAAGAACTGATGCTATTTTTTATGTATGAATAGCGTATGACAGTCTAACCTTGACCTGACTACCTGACTGTCACCTGGAGAAAGCACCTGCCCTTGTAATAGGCTACTTGTAGGGTTGAACGGACCCCGAGAACATTGGACAACCTCTGTACGATCTGTCTTCTTGTTTTTTTTGGCAGGACCACGATTGCAATAGGGCTAGTTATGTGCTGAGAAATAGTGTCACGTATGTTTTCTTGGAGCCAAGGACAGCTAGTTACTTTGGTGTTGACATCCACTCTACATTGCGTATTATTAATACACAAGTTTCTTTGTTCCAACTTTCTTTGGGTGTGTATATTGGGCAGATATATAGTACCGTTTCTGTCAAGTTTCGGTCCAATTTTAATCAGTTCGATCTGGGAATCGAGTGAGGATTTGGTTCACATTGGCACAACTGCATGTTGAAACAGAACTTAACGTAACGCCTCAGGGAGTCTCTTGATACTAGTGTCAAATTATATACATTATAGACCTACTAGTCGTTCGAAAGCACAGAAAATTGTTTCGTCACAGAAGCTTGTCTGCTGCAGAGAAAACCATAGGAATTGCGTTACAAAAATATTGTTCTTAACTCAATAATGAGGGCAATATATTACATGTTGGGACTGTCAACATGATTTGCTGATAATGCTTCAATTTTGTCAGTGGTGTGTTATATGAATAATAGTAGTTAAATAGCTATGAATAATATCAATTTTTGAGTATACGCTAAAAGTTAGAATTCATTCCAACACTAGGATATTTGATGCCATGACAGGTCAAAATTAAATTTTAAATGTGACATCGTCGCACATGTTCTACGTTTGCCAAAATTAGTATAACACACAGATATCAACATATGGCTAACATGTCCCGTATACCTCAAAAACATTATGTTGTTTCACCTGACATTTCGTACTTTTCTATTCACCAAGTACAGTCAGAAGTTCGAATTTGTATTCAGTCTTGTTTTCAGAACAAGTGCCGATTTTCCTTCTCAATTACTCCCAATTACTTCCGATATTGATTGCTTGAGTGACCTCAATTTCCTGTCGGCATCAACCAGATCTGAGTGATCAGTTCCCACGGTTCTTTCCAGGTTGTTTTACAGTTCCTTCCACGAACTCACACAACCATGAAATTTCTGTCAGTAAATTCTGAATGAAGTACATAGCATTTTGTAGCGCTACCATTGTCTGACACTGACACTCTACTCAATTTCGCTTGTACGATACTAAATACTTTTTTTCATTTCGAGTTTACTGCGTAGCTCTCGATTGAATATGGTGCGTACAAATGCTTTGTTTATACCACTTGACATGACATAGAAACATTTCCGAACTGGCTTATTGAACAGCACTTGCCACTTCTTTTCCCATTTTAAAGGGATATACATAAAACAAAATCTAAAAGAAGCCTCCAGGGAGGATCGAACTCCAGACCCCTGGTTTACAAGACCAGTGCTCTGCCACTGAGCTATAGAGGCGACCATGCCATCAACTTTCTTTACTGGAAGGATGTTCCCAAACATGTCGTCAAATCAATTTTTCAGTGAAGGAGCCAGGTGCTCACAAGTTTGGATCAATGATTTATCTCGAGAACATAATAGGTTATTGATATTGCAGTAACTTTAAACTTGAATGAGATCACAATACACATTGCGAAGGAGAAGAAAATATACATTTCTTAATGAAAGTTGTAGCATAAGAAGCATAGCCCGTATAGTCAAATTCAATTATCGTAGTCAGTCATGCTTTGTGTACACAACGTAAACCGAAAATATGGTCCAATACCCTATGTATTGCCATAGCGTACTTTGCGTCCATTCTTCTCCGACTGATTGTTGCATAACCACACACACTAACACAGTCTGTCTTCACTGTGGTGACAGTTCCATAATTTGAACTGACAGATGAGGTGTCCGGAGAGAAAGAAATCCCATTTGCATTTATCGATGATATTTCACCAGCGTAAGAAACTCGATCCGTCTTTTCTGAGCAAACTGACAGCGACAGTGAATTGGATCGTGGCAACTCTGTTGAAAATGAATATATTCGTGCAATGGTCAGTAGTATGGTCTAAAACTTGTTTTCACAGAACAATAGGAATTCGGCCATTAGAATCAATATTGAGATATTGATATTCCGATTGATGAGAAAAAATCCGAATATGTACGATTAGTTAAGGCAGTTAATTAGTTAATACTTTAAGGCAAAATTCAAATCGTTATCAAACGTACATTACGATATGCCGATCATGACAATTAACCTATGTCAGTGCGAAAACTCATCATCCAGAAATATTTCCAGAGCCATTTGAGAATTATTTTGGAGGTCTTGGAGTGGAGACATAATATATGATAACCTGTGTACAATCGGTCTTCTTGTTTTCTTTGGCATGTGCTTGTTATGTACTGGAAATAGTGCCAGCTGTGTTTCTCGGACTCAAGTATGATTAGTTATTCTGGTATTGAACATTTATTTCATTTTGTGTTTCCATGAACATCTTTCATTTATACAAAGTGCCTAAAAAATGCTTTATTTTCAATTTTGAGTTCTGGGAATCGAACGTGGATTCAATTTACATTGCCACAACAGCACGTATGAACAAAACATGTATGGTTTTAATGATATGTACCCATCAGGTGCCTACTCTTAGCACTAGTGTGGTATTTCTAATCATGCATGGCGTTCAAAAGCACTGAGAAATGTATCGCCACAAAGAGAACCATGGGAATGATTATTTGTGTTACAAAAATATTGTTTTTTAAAAATAATATTAAGGAACATATCTTGCTGATAATGATTCTCTTAAGCCTTTTGTGTGTGATATTAATACATTTTAAAGCAACTGCCTTCGAATGTATGCAATAGTTTCTTCAAAACCAAAACTTAGTGCAACACATCTAATACAAGATAATGAAACATGTGCACACTGATTTTGACGATTACACTCCGTCCGAGTTGTCTTTTCATCCGATGTAACACACATTTTATGCCAGTAATGAAGTATGAATTACAAGATGGAATTCATTTCCATACTATCAAATTCGATGCCATGACATGTAAAACCAAATTTGATACGTGACATCTTCATATCTGCTCCACGAACTGCTCCACGTATGCCCAAAATACACAAACATAATAAAAATGGTTTATATGTATCCCAAGTACTGGAAAAATATTATTATGTTTTACCTGACATTTTGAACAACAATTTTCAATGTGTCTCCATCCAATACTGTTAGACTCACTTCTTTTCCTCCTCAATTACTTCCGATATTGATTGTTTGAGTGACCCAATTTCCTGTCGGCTTCAACCAGATCTGGGTGATCTATTCCAATTTCTCCTTCCAGTGCTTGTATTACAGTTCCTTCCAGGAATTTACACAACCATGAAATTTCAAATTTTCCCTGTGAGTAAACTTAGACTACTGGATCTTAATAGTTTGTAACGCCGTGTTTTTTTTTCTTCAGTTCTGACGAAGTAAATGCATTATTCTCATTTCTGTTTTACATGTATATAAACTTTTCCTTGTTGAGTAGATGAACATCAGTGTACCAATATGCCTATTTGATATGACTACCGATGGAAAGGTAAGTCAAAGGTCTTGGCAGGTGACATGGCGTACATGTCAAACTGTCGGAAACAGGAAACACCCGAGGGCATGTGTGACGTCATCACATCGCCATCATAATTGTCGCCTCCATCAGGAGGCGACATACTCAAATACGATTGAAACGGCCCATGGATAGATGCGTTGGTCCGGTCTTGGAATAGTACCGCAGCATTTGTTTTAAAATTATTTGTGTTGAACAGGCAGATGGAGACAATCACTAAAAAATAATATTCCAGTCAGATTGTCAAACGTTCTCAAATTTTCTTCATGCCTGAACAACCGCAAAATATTGCGAGTACTTCGATTGATTTGGCCAACAATGATATTGTTGATATCATCATGGCTTGAGTACTGTTCCGAAAGATGCCATTCTTGAATGAGAACGTATTGCCGACCATTCAAATTGTCGGGGGAAAAGTTTGTCAAAAAATATTCGTGCACGTACCGGTTCCCTTTTTATCAACCGATGTACCCAGTATACTTGCGATCATGAAGCTTTGAACATAATTGAATGGGCATTTATTTTGCAGCATTTAACGAGAACTACTTAGAAATATAAGGCATTTGTTATCACTGGAATAATCGGGTTTGTCCATTGTGGTGATTGATGAGCAAGTTAGATATACCCAAGAGTAGCGACTGTAACCCCATTACAACTTATAAAGAAGAGAAGTCATTAGCTTGTTTTCATTTGTTTGGCAGTGAAAAGTTATAATAATGGCATAAGTGATTGAAAACCAGGCCCATGCTTGCCAACCATGAAGCTCATGCATGGCGAAACCAGGCCTACGATTTTTTTTTGGAAATTCCATAGATCTGCACCATACGGGAGGTTTTTTTCGATTCCAGCCAACAATTTCGCCAAATACTGTGGATGCTTCGAGGACTTTGGCTTCCTTCCACATTAATCTTAATAAAACTTTTCCGAAAATCGAAATTTCAATGATGATAATGCACTACAGTTTTAGAATCTTGCAGCAAAATAAGACATTGATGATGTGATGTAAACGTGGTCAGATATGCTCAGAATTGCTCTCAGAAAGAACAGAATGCACAAATTTCTCGGGGGGCTTACGTTTTTGCTGCGCTCGCTGCGCTCGCTCGCCGATATCTCACAAACCCTCTATAACTTTTATCATAACACACCCCCTACATATAATATCGTCCTACGGCCCTGATTGTATCATGAAATGGTTTATTGTCTGAGTTGAGTTCTCGGACAGACAGATATGACGACTTCTACATGCATAATTGATCTTTGGTGACAGAAATTATCAAAATGAATGAATGGTGTTTCAGGCCACTTTTTTGCACTGTAAAGATCTAGGTTTAATCAGGCAGAAAACTGTGGGAACATTGAGCTGAAGAATGATATGAAACCGTTGAAAAATTATCCCAAAGGAAGAAAATGTGAAATATGAAGTTGAGGTTTGTATTACATATCCCATGTTGGAGTATTGTAGGTGTGTTTCTGTCTCGAAGTCAACTAATGTGTGATCTTGAATGGCCTACTCGAGATCAGGCGAACTTGTTTAATAAATTAAGGTAATTGTTGTTCAAATGCCAATTACGTTTTTGTGTCAGGCCAAGTGGCATAAAAAAGCCACCCAGTGTTACGCTACCATTGTCTGACACTGACACTCTACTCGATTTCGCATGTGCGATACTAAATACATTTTTCACTTCGAGTTTACTGCGTAGCTCTCGATTGAACATGGTGCGTACAAATTAACGCTTTGTTTTATACCACTTGACATGATCTAGAAACATTTTCGAACTGGCTTATTGAACAGCAGTCGCCACTTTTTTGTCCTATTTTAAAGGGATATACATAAAACAAAATCTAAAAGAAGCCTCCAGGGAGGATCGAACTCCCGACCCCTGGTTTACAAGACCAGTGCTCTGCCACTGAGCTATAGAGGCGACCATGCCATCAACTTTCTTTACTGGAAGGATGTTCCCAAACATGTCGTCAAATCAATTTTTCAGTGAAGGAGCCAGGTGCTCACAAGTTTGGATCAATGATTTATCTCGAGAACATAATAGGTTATTGATATTGCAGTAACTCTAAACTTGAATGAGATCACAATACATATTGCGAAGGAGAAGAAAATATACATTTCTTAATGAAAGTTGTAGCATAAGAAGCATAGCCCGTATAGTCATATTCAATTATCGTAGTCAGGCATGCTTTGTGTACACAACGTAAACAGAAAATATGGTCCAATACCCTATGTATTGCCATAGCGTACTTTGCGTCCATTCTTCTCCGACTGACTGTGGCGTGACCACACACACTAACACAGTCTGTCTTCACTGTGGTTACAGTTCCATAATTTGAACTGACAGATGAGGTGTCCAGAAAGGGAGAAATCCCATTTGCATTTATCGATGATATTTCACCAGCCTGAGAAACTCGATCCGTCTTTCCTGAGCAAACTGACAGCGACAGTGAATTGGCTCGTGGCAACTCTGCTGAAAATGAATATATTCGTGCAATGGTCAGTATTATGGTCTAAAACTATTGGGGTTTCAAACCTTTTTTTCATGGAACAATAGGAATTCGGCCGTTAGAATCAATATTGAGATATTGATATTCCGATTGATGAGAACAAATCCGAATATGTACGATCAGTTCATACTTTAAGGCAAAACTCAAATCGTTATCAAACGTACATTACGATATGCCGATCATGACAATTAACCTATGTCAGTGCGAAAACTCATCATCCAGAAATATTTCCAGAGCCATTGAGAATTATTTTGGAGGTCTTGGAGTGGAGACATAATATATGATAACCTCTGTACCATCGGTCTTCTTGTTTTCTTTGGCATGTGCTTGTTATGTACTGGAAATAGTGCCAGCTGTGTTTCTCGGACTCACGTATGATTAGTTATTCTGGTATTGAACATTTATTTCATTTCGTGTTTTCATGAACATCCTTCATTTATACAAAGTGCCTTAAAAAATGCTTTATTTTCAGTTTTGAGTTCTGGGAATCGAACGTGGATTGCCACAACAGCATGTATAAACAAAACTTGTATGGTTTTAATGATGTGTACCCATCAGGTGCCTACCCTTAGCTCTAGTGTGGTATATCTAATCATGCATGGCGTTCAAAAGCACTGAGAAATGTATCGCCACCAAAAAATTGTCTGCTGCAAAGAGAACCATGGGAATGATTATTTCTGTTACAAAAATTTTGTTTTTTAAGAATAATATTAAGGAAAATATCTTATACATAGTGGGACTGTTTTCATGCCTTGCTCATAATGATTCAATTTAGCCATTGGTGTGTGATATGAATATATTTTAATATTGAAGTATGAATTACAAGATGGAATTCATTTCCATACTATCAAATTCGATGCCATGACATGTAAAACCAAATTTGATATGTGACATCTTCATATCGGCTCCACCTATGCCAAAAATACACATACATAATGAAAATGGCTTATATGTATCCCAAGTACTGAAAAAAATATTAATATGTTTCACCTGACATTTTGAACAACAATTTTCAATGTGTCTCCATCCAATACTGTTAGACTCACTTCGCGTTCTTTTCCTTCTCAATTACTTCCGATATTGATTGCTTGAGTGACCCAATTTCCTGTCTTCTTCCACCAGACCTGACTGATCAATCCCCATGGCTCCTTCCAGCTTGTATTACAGTTCCTTCCAGGAATTTACACAACCATTAAATTTCCCTAAATTTTCCTTGTGCGCAAATCTACTGGATGAAGTAGCCTTATATAATTCTTAGCAGTTTGTAACGCCGTATTGTTTTGTCCTTCAGTTGTGATGAAGTAAACGCATTAGGCCTAAAAAATAATTTTCTGTTTCTCGTCCCCGCCCGCCTGTGTTTAAAAGCAGCCTCCCGGATTTTTTTATTTGCGATTCTCAAATAAAAAATAAAAAGTGTTCCCGCCAGTATTTTGAGGATAGTGAATGATCGAGAAACAGAATCATAGCATGCAACTTAGGCATATATTCAACCATAGAAATATTTTTCTATGATTTAACTTACCTCCTTGTTTTCACTCTCCGCCAAATGAAAATACAGAGACGCTACCGGTTTTCAAAAGCAGTTATCCTATGTGGTTACGTGTATGTAATTATACATATACAATTGTGATCAAAAATGGATTTACATGTACTATATTCCTCATGTTATACTTCAAAGGACATGTTAACTGATAGAACGGTTCTCAACAACTACTCATCATTGAAATATATTATCAATTGACGGTTTTTGATAATAATAATACTACCAGCGCATAGAATCCCCGGGACAGAATCATCCTATCTGTGATGACTGCTATAATGATGGCACACCAGTAGTGTCAATGTGCCCGGCCAAGAGGTTTAAAGCCCAAATAAATCAAGCATCTAGAAATGAAATCATTAATGTCATGTGTTACACATGATTTCAATTCACAAAACTTGATTTATTTGAGCTTGAATGCGTCTGTGCGCAAGTGTTCTTTTAATCAATCAATAAATCAAATTTATTTTCATATGTGTGAAATGTCGTCCCACCAAAAATAAAAGAAAATAAAAGTGCCTCCCTACCCAATTTTCACTTGAGCTGAGGACGGTTTTTTTTGCAAAATAAAAAATGAAAAATAAAAAATAAAAAGTCCCTCCCTACCCAGTTTTGAAAAAATAGGAGGACGAGAAACAGAAAATTAATTTTTTAGGCCTTATCCTCATTTCTGTTCTATAGGAAGTGCAATCCATGTGCACGTACATGTATTTGTCGATGATCACCATGTAGATACACTCTCTTGTTGAGAAGATGAACATCAGTGTACCAAAATGACTATTCGATATGACTACCGGTGGAAAGCGAAGTCAACGGATTTGGCAGGTGACCTGACATCACATGTCAAACTGTCGGAAATAGGAAACACCCGAGGACATGTGTGACGTCATCACATCGCCATTATAATCACTTTTATGCTACAATTACACTACATGACTCGCAACCACATACTCAGAAAGACATACAACTACTTCATGGGGTTTGGTTTGAATTGACAAATTGTTGATAGGTTGTTGAGCAGTTGTACGCTAATTCGATGGGGTGTACAGTAGAAATGTTCAAATGCTTCACAGTGGTTTTGATGATTCCAGAAAAGTTTGCAATCTACTTTCCCATAAAATAGAGAATATTTAAGGAGTTTCGTGGGGTGTTTGTTTTCTAGAGGTTGCGGATACTAGTAGGTCTCAAATGAAAAATTAACTAATACTAGTACAAAATATTTGTTAGCAGTATTTGTTAACGAGTATTGTGTGATTTACAATACAAACATTTCTTGAGTGTGGAAGATACACTGGATCTGCGACTGGCTCGATTATAACATGAAGACCTAAAGCTCGAATGATTTACCACAACTAAAATTTGTGTGTGCTTTGTTGGTTAAAGTGGGAATGCAATGCCGAAAGTACTAGATTATTGATTGTTTTTCAGTAGGAGTCATAGCAGTTACATGGATTTTTTTTGTAAATAACACGAGTGAAACATCGCTAAAGATAGGTTGTGTAAATTTATAGATAGCGTACATTGTCTCTATTGTCCTTGGTACGATTTGGTGGAGAATCTTGATCGTCCTTGTAAAGTTTGATCGATGCCAACTCAAGTGCCAACTCAAGTCTGCAGAACAATTTCCTGTCGATGTCAATCAAGTGTGCAATACACGGTGGGTAATCAATACACGATCCCGGAACTGTCTAAGTATCTACACACGTTCATTTAAATGACTGATTGATGGCAGAATATTTGGGCCTCCTTCAATATGAAAGTGATTGCATTGCGTTTTTTGTATATTGCATATGTGCTTAATCTTTGCATTGTATTATGTAGAACACATGGGAGAAACAGCCACATATCATTTTGCTGTTGGCTGTGTGTATGTTTTGACTTCATAGGCTATCAGACTCTGATACTTGATCTTGAATCACAAACACATTCCAGACGACATGAGCATATCCCAATATTTGTGACACATGCTCATTTGTTGATGTCAGACATGAAAGGACAAACTATGTATCATGTATATATGAGTTCGATAATGTCAGAGTGTGAAAGAAGTTGCACCGGTAGCGGTAGCTACAAGGAGAGTTGTCAAGACCGCAGAATATAGGACGACCTCAGTACCAACTGTCTTCTTGGTTAGGTGCTGGACAACTATGGCAATGGTGCCAGTACATGATTGCATTAGTGTCGCGTATGTGCCGAATAGTGTTCTTGTTATCGAACAATTACAGGACAGTTACAGGAGAATTGTTTTCATTGCTACAGACTGTTTTTAAAAAAAATAATCAACATCTGTCTTCATTTGAGTCCAGTTTGTTTTCGAATCAGCGTTGAACTGAATTGAATATTATGAAGCTTTAATGAAGCCATATATTCCTTGATAACCCAATGATATCATTATACTATATTTTGCTTTTCACGCCTCGTGGATCTTTGGACCTGCTGAATGATCAATGTATTGTTCTGAACATTTTGGTCTTGATGACATGGGAACTCAAGGTTACATTGGGAAAGAAACACATCTTGAAACAACTATGGTGTCAACGTATGTACCCCTCAGGGAACCAGTAGTGACTACTACATTGTGTATACCGAGTTATATAAGGGGCCTAAATGCACCCGGAATTGTATCGTCACAAAATTTGTCTGCTCTGTTGGAAAGAGAACACTCGCAATTGTGCTATCGCCGAACCAGTTTGTCTGAGTCTTTTTACGCCATTTACGACGCAATCTGCAAAACGTTATTATTGGCTAAAGAGAAGTTTGCCGACGTAATTTGTGAAACTCGGACAACTTTTGGGGGCTATGGCGATAGGTCAATTGTGCTACAATAATGTTGTCTTTAGCGTTTTTTCCCCACTTAGTTACTTCGAGACGATGGCAATTGCAGTTACATGGATTTTGTTTGGTAAATAACACGAGTGAAACATCGTTAAAGATAGGTTGTGTAAATTTATAGATAGCGTACATTGTCTCTGTTGTCCTTGGCACGATTTGGTGGAGAATCTTGATCGTCCTTGTAAAGTTTGATCGATGCCAACTCAAGTCTGCAGAACAATTTTCTGTCGATGTCAATCAAGTGTGCAATACACGGTGGGTAATCAATACAAGATCCCGGAACTGTCTAAGTATAGTACACACGTTCATTTAAATGACTGATTGATGGCAAAATATTTGGGCCTCCTTCAATATGAAAGTGATTGCATTGCGTTTTTTGTATATTGCATATGTGCTTAATCTTTGCATTGTATTATGTAGAACACTTGGGAGAAACAGCCACATATCATTTTGCTGTTGGCTGTGTGTATGTTTTGACTTCATAGGCTATCGGACTCTGATACTTGATCTTGAATCACAAACACAGTCCAGACGACATGAGCATATCCCAATATTTGTGACACATGCTCATTTGTTGATGTCAGACATGAAAGGACAAACTATGTATCGTGTATATATGAGTTCGATAATGTCAGAGTGTGAAAGAAGTTGCACCGGTAGCGGTAGCTACAAGGAGAGTTGTCAAGACCGCAGAATATAGGACGACCTCAGTACCAACTGTCTTCTTGGTTAGGTGCTGGACAACGATGGCAATGTTGCCCGTACATGATTGCATTAGTGTCGCGTATGTGCCGAATAGTGTTCTTGGTATCGAACAATTACAGGACAGTTACAGGAGAATTGTTTTCATTGCTACAGACTGTTTTTCAAAAAACTAATCAACATCTGTGTCTACATTTGAGTCCAGTTTGTTTTCGAATCAGCGTTGAACTGAATTGAATATTATGAAGCTTTAATGAAGCCATATATTCCTTGATAACCCAATGATATCATTATACTATATTTTGCTTTTCACGCCTCGTGGATCTTTGGACCTGCTGAATGATCAATGTATTGTTCTGAACATTTTGGTCTTGATGACATGGGAACTCAAGGTTACATTGGGAAAGAAACACATCTTGCAACAACTATGGTGTCAACGTATGTACCCCTCAGGGAACCAGTAGTGACTACTACATTGTGTATACCGAGTTATATAAGGGGCCTAAATGCACCCGGAATTGTATCGTCACAAAATTTGTCTGCTCTGTTGGAAAGAGAACACTCGCAATTGTGCTACAATAATGTTGTCTTTAGCTTTTTTTCCCCACTTAGTTACTTCGAGACGATGGCAAAAGTCACACGCCATGGCAAATTATTCCTGCTCTTAACAAGTTATACTGTAGTTTTGCTGAGATGGTATGTGATATCAATACAGTTAAACTTGAATTACAAGATGGAAATAATTCATTACAATACTAGTATGTTTGATATCATGAACTATTTAAAAAGATCTGAAATATAATAGTCGGGCATGTATGGGGGGTCCCTTTGCACCCCCCCCCCCCGATGATCCTCCAAAACCAACTTTTTTCTCAAGGATTTTTAATTCTAAAAAACATATGTCTCCGGTTGCGCATCCATTGCAAAAATTGGTTTTCGGGCCATTTTTCAAAATGGCCGCCCCGCTAAATCTCGAATTTTGAGATTGCTTCACTTTAGGCTGCATAGGTCTACAAAATAAAATCTTTGTTACCTTTTGCTGCTTATTGTAGGGGCCTAATACATTGTACATGAGAAAACAGTGGTTAAATAAATATTTATAACATGAATATGTCCATAAATCCAAGATGGCCGCCAAATTTAGATAATTTTTCACTAAAATGTCCATAACTTCGGACTCAGTCAACCTAGGGTGTTCATTTTGGGGTCTATACCTAGGTTTTCATATACAGGGAATCCATTTAGACCAAAATAAATACAATCAAGCTATTTCTTTTGATGCATGTACACCTGCACACATGGTACACGCTACATATTCATTTAGATATCTCTCGAACATAGCCCCCTTGACGCCCCTATGGTCTCGATTGTGGATCTTGCTTTATTATTTCTGATAGAGACTTTTACTGATTTGCAATCCCAATAAATCCTTGAACAAACAGGGCTTGATTTGGTTAGTTTTGTTAATTGACATAAATCCAAGATGCCTGCTAAAAATACCCCGAAAATTCAAGTGCGTAACTATTTGTGCTATAAAGATGTGTGATACTTACTTTTAAGGGTATTTTGGTATGTAGATTCCATTTTTGGTGTTATTCTATCTATATAATATCAATTTAAAATGATAACAGCATCTCATTGAGATGGAAAGCAATAAGAACACATTGTTATTCGAATTTATTCATACACTTATGAATTACGCATTACTCACAAACATGCTTGGGATACATTTTATATCACAAACAGAGAACAATAATATAGAAACCTTCATATAGCAATCTTTACACATGAACATCATGGAACATGAAACTATGATATTGGTACTGCTATGTTGGATGAATTGACATATCTTCACCATTGCCCTGCATTCTCGGCCCGAAAACCAATTTTTGCAATGAATGCGCAACCGGAGACATATGTAATGTTTTTTAGTATTAAAAAACCTTGAGAAAAAAGTTGGTTTTGGAGGATCATGGGGGGGGGGGGGGGGTTGCAAAACGACCCCCCGTACATGCCCGACTATAATGTACCATACAAGCTCAACATATTCGAAGATTGGCAAAGCCTATGGAAATAACATAACAGACGGGTCACATATACCATATACATAAAAATCATCATTCTGTTCACCTGACATTTGTAGAACACTTTTCAATGCGTTTCAACTTAATTACTGCTAGAAGCACTTCGTGTTCCTTTCACATATCCTTGTGTCCAGTACAAATGCCCATTTTCCCTCTCAATTACTTCCGATATTGATCGCTTAAGTGACCCAATTTCCTGTCGGCTCCAACCAGATCTGACTGATCAATTCCCATGGCTCCTTCCATCTTTTTTTACAGTTCCTTCCAGGAATTTACACAACCATTGAATTTCAAATTTTCCCAGTGAGTGAATCCTCTTCTGAATTGAAGTGCAGAATTCTTAGTAGATTGCAGCGCCGTGTTTGTTTGTGCGTCAGTTGCGTTGAACATTCCTATATCATCTGTTGCACATTAAATTACCAAGAATATCGCCCTTTTGTTTCAATCATTCTGCTAATCAACTGGTAAATGATTAATTGCATTCTACAGTGACACTTGCAGGTTTCATGATGGTTATCTATCACATGGTTGTGCAGATTAGTACGTACACTTGAGTGTGGTATATCTTGCTCACTCCTAGGTAGGGATGAAGCAACCTCGATCCACGTGGGAAATGATGGCACTGTGAGTCTTGGAGACCAGCCCTCCAGAATTCTTACTGCGACAATTAGTCAGTTAGCAGCAATCGAGTGAACACTTTTAATAAGGGATAGATGTTTCTACACTGGAGTGTATGCTTATTCCTTTCCCTTCGCTGGGTATCTCTGTTCAAACCACTGACCCCACGTGGCACAACTCGTGTGACCCTCAGTGGAGCCAGTACATCGGCATTAGCTAGTAGTCTTACCGGTACAATATATATATATATATATATATATATATATATATATATATATATATATATATATATATATATATATATATATATATACACACGTCTGAGAGATACTGTGCCAGAATATCGGCTGACCATCTACTATTATGGGGTAGTACAAGTTACTTGGGCTGAAGAAATCAATAATCGCTCATGGTAATTCATCAGGCTGTAACAAATATTTGTCAGACTGACCCTTGCACGAATCACAGACATAAAACCATGACAACAGCTCACTGTAATTTTGAAACGGTAATCTATAGTTATTAAATGTCAAAATGAAACAAAATTGACTATTATGTCTTGTCCTTAAGGATCAGACCTGGGGAAATAGTAAGATGTAATCGTAATAGTAATAATAACGATTACATTTTTCCAAGTAATAGTAATATAATAGTAATCAGCTTTTCCAACATTGGATGTAATAGTAATAGTAACACTAATATATTTCATTTGTAATATGTATGGAGCGTTTTTAGGGTCAATATTCATTGACATGCTTTGTAGAATTTCTTGTTGTGAATGATTGTTTCAACCGCAAAATTCTTTATTCCACATTACTATTTCTAAACTTTCTGTGTCGAATTGACATATTCTTACTGCATAGTTCTAACTTCCATCTCCTTGTTGCATACTTCCGAGTTCTCACTGGTACTTTCTCAATGCTTAATTCATCATGTCAAATTCTAACACCTTTGTCCATGCAAACTATCAAAAACAAATCGCATCTGGCATACTGCATATGTCACCACCGTTGACTTGAATGACAACGCAATGGTTGTTTTTTTATGTTTTTATTACATCCAAATAAACCCCAAGATATCCATCTTGGGGACGAACACACCAAGGTTCCAAACTTGTAATTGTAATATATATGTTTAACCTCCTTTGTGTCTTTGGATATTTTCATGAAGAAATCAGTGACCCTCATGGTCTGGTGTCTGAGCCTCTAATGACCCAAAATGTGTACTTACCTCAGCACATTGATTCAGGGGCCTATCACATGTCCAGATCCACTGGACCATGACCATCAGAACCCCAGTGCCAGGCCTCTGGCACTGGTCACACCACGGGCACATTATGACCGTATCATAATGCCAACATAAAAATATACATATATACATCTTGTCACATACTTCCCTTGTGAAAGAAAATGTCGTCCCGACATCTGTCATCTCTAAAAGTAACAAAAGTTTACGCCAGACCTAGCCGTCTGGAAATCACTAGTTACAAAACTTACCAAATGCCTAGTCACCCTTTACTAGGACTTTGATGACGGCTTGGCCCAACTCGGGCTTCATGCCTGGAAACAGGTCTTCGGATGCTAGCTCTTTCAAAACCTGAACCCTTGTCATCCAATCCGGCTGGTGTTGCATGACATACTCGTCCTTATCAAACCTAGCAGGCTTCCTACGGGTTCTATCCGACCTACGAGGCTGAGGCACTGGTCTAGGTGACTCGTCTTCAGCAACTGGCTGAACAGGCTGGCGCACAGCCTCCGGAGGCACAGCCGGCGGCTCAGGATCTATTTCACCTACCTCAGGTACTTCCTCAATCAGTACTTGCCCCTGCTCGCCATCGTCCTCAGTGTCATTATCACTCACCTCGGTTGCTGGTGGTGAAGCCGGAGCCTCAGGATCTACCTCGTGCACTTCATCCACCTCTACCTGTTCTCGCTCCCTGTCATCCTCAGTGTCACTATTAACATGGTCACTCAACTCGCTCACCTTTCTATTTTCCACAATCATGATTTCGCGATCACTCTCGTCACTACTGTCCGAATCACATGCACTCTCCTCCCCCTCAAGAGAAGAGCTACTGCGAACTCTAGGTGGAGGTCTACTTACCTCAGGTTTCGATGATTTAGCCTCGATCGAAGTCTCAATTGGTAGACTTCCAATTGGAAGAAGCAAGTTTCTATGTAGGACACGCTCCTTACCCTTGTCATCTTCTCTTCTTACCACATACACAGGAACATCTGGGTTCACCTGTCGGACCACCTGGTAGGCAAAACCTTCATACTTGTTCGCCAGCTTATGTTTACCCTCAAACACAAGTACACGTACCAGCACCCTGTCCCCTACCTCAAGAACTGCTCCCTTGGAACGAACATCGTAGTAATGCTTCTGTTTTTTATGGGCCTTCTTGAGGTTTTCTGATGCCATAGTGTACCCGTTTAGCAACCGTTCTCTGAGGTCAGCAACATACGAGCCATAATCCTTACGTGGCAAATCCTCTCTACCTAGGCCTAATGCAAAGTCGATTGCAATCCTAGGAGTCCGGCCGAACATTAAGAAGAAAGGAGATTCACCCGTAGATTCATGTCGCGTACAGTTATACGCATGCACTAGCGCAGCAATGTGATCTTTCCAGGATGCCTTCTGTGATGCTTCAAGAGTACCGAGCATGGCGATGAGGGTCTTGTTAAATCTTTCAGTGATGCCATTTCCACTTGGGTGATAAATACTTGTCCGCGACTTTGTCATGCCAGTGATCCTACACAGCTCCTTTATTACGTTCCCCTCAAAAGTCTTGGCCTGATCCGAATGGATCCTTCTAGGAAACCCATAGTGACAGACAAACTCATTAAAAAATGCCTGTGCTGCTGTTTTGGCAGTGAGATTCCGTGTAGGTACAGCCACAGCATATTTTGTATAGTGGTCCGTCATGACGAGTACGTGCTGGTACCCACCCTTAGAAGTTTCCAGGGACAAAAAGTCCATACATACCAGCTCGAGCGCTTGAGAGGAACTTATGTTGACTAACGGTGCCTTGTCTGGTTTACCTTTCCTCTTGATGCACCTCACACAATTACTCACATGCTGATCTAGGTCCTTTGCCATGTTTGGTCAATAGCAGCGTTCTCTCAGAATGGTCAGGCCCCGCGCAAGGCCCAAGTGACCGACATCATCGTGGGCTCCCTTTAACGCTACTTTACGCCAGGCATGTGGCAACACCAGCTGAAACACATCCGAACCATTCACACTCACCTTGCGGTACAGAACACCTCGACGAATGGTCAAGTTCTTTATTTCCTTTGAGAGAGACCTACTTTCAGGCGACGCCAGCACATTTCCACTGAGGGATCTTCCATCAGTCACAGCTCTATGGAACCTACCTATGACCTCATCGTTTCGCTGTCGCGTTCGCCATAACCTTGTGTCCGTCAATTCTCCATCATCGAACTCATCAACACTCACATCCATGGCCATGCAGACTGTATCACTGTAGCTTGATAGGTTGTGGTGCTTCCATATATGCTCTAGAGTTTCTCGGCTCATTTCCTGGTACTCACCTCTGCCCGCTGGTAAGCGAGACAGTGCGTCTGCATCTTTGTTCTTCTTACCTGGTCTGTAGTACAAGCTGAAGTCGTATACAGATAGGGCTGCTACCCATCTTTGCCCGGTGGCATCCAGCTTTGCCGATGTCATGTTGTAAGTCAAGGGATTATTGTCGGTAAATACCTTGAAGGTTGCTCCGTACAGGTAATCATGCAGTTTCTGGGTGATAGACCATTTAAGTGCCAAGAATTCCAGCTTAAACGCACTGTGGTTCTTCTCTGAGTTCTTAAGACCACGACTCGCGTATGCTACTACTCTATCCTTACCATCATGCTCTTGGTATAAGACCGCACCCAGTCCGTCACCACTTGCGTCGATGTGGAGGGTGTACGGCTTATCATAGATAGGATAACACAATACCGGAGGTGATGTCAGCAAAGCCTTTAGATCCGCGAACGCCTTATCTTGTTCAGGTCCCCATCTCCACGTCGAACTCTCCTTAGGGGGCACCTTTCTCCGGCCTCGCTTCTTTGGTAGATTGGTGATTCCCACCAACAGATCCGTCAATGGCTTACTTACTTGTGCAAAATGCTTGACAAACCTTCTATAGTAGCTACAGAATGATACGAAGCTGCGAAGAGCATCAACATCATGAGGTTGCGGCCAGTTGATGATCTTCTCAATCTTGTCAGGATCCGTTTGAATCCCGGAAGCTGATACTATATGTCCAACATATTTTACCTCTTTCTTGCAGAAATGACATTTTTTGGGAGATAGTTTCATCCCAGCTTCACGAAACTTAGAAAATACCTGGGAAAGTCGCTGGATATGATCCTCAAATGTAGGCGCAAACACAATGACGTCATCGAGAAAAATTTCACATACTCTGTGATTGAGGTCACCCAAACATTCACTCATCAGTCTCTGGTAGGTGGCTGGCGCATTACTGAGGCCAAAAGGTAATCTGTTATATTAAAAAAAACCTAATGGACCTACCGTAAACGCCGTTTTCTGTTTGTCTTGCTCACTGATCTGGACCTGATGATATCCGCTCTTCATATCTAAGACGCTAAAGTATCGATTACCTGCCAATCCATCCAGTAGGTCATCCACCCTTGGTAAGGAGTATGCATCTTTAATTGTCCTCGCATTTAGCTCGCGGAAATCCACACATAACCTCAGGCTCTTATCCTTTTTCCGCACTAATACCACGTTAGAGCACCAAGGACTGTGTGATTTTCCAATTACCTTGGCCTCCAGGAGCTCCTGTAGATGAGACTTTACCTCATCATAGACACCTCTGGGTATATGCCGATACTTCTGTCTGAAAGGTTTGTCGTCTTCCAACTCTATCTTGTGTTGTACTAATCCTGTGAGTCCGATGTCCAAGTCATTGTGGGAAAATATATCCGGCCATTCCCCAATGAACTCTTTAAGCTTACCTACCTGTTCAGTGTCAAGGTCGTTGTCACTCCAGTTAACCTTATCCAGATAGGAGGCCTGTTGTGGGCTACCACTACTCACAGTCTTTGCACCTTGTGCCACATCCAGCGTGCACATCTGTAGCTGGCAAACCACACTGTTTGACGAAATTACAACAGGGCTACCCCTGTGGTTATACAGCTGGATCGGGATACTTTCCGTCTTACCACTGTACCTTACCAGCGCAGGGGTAATCTCTAGGTCAGTAGGTAGCCTAGAGGACGGTTCCTGCTGTACCAGGGCACAACACTCTACATCAACCGACCTTCCATCCACTCTACACTCCAGCACGGCTGATGTGTTACTGGGTATACATACCTTAGTTGCAGTTGATTTAGCAACACACAGTTTTCCGTCAGCCCTTGTGAGTTCCTTAGACGTCAGATTCATGGTGCGAAATGCAAGCTCAAAGTTACCATTAAGCTTCGCAACCTGGAGATACCGGGTTCCATACTTGTCCTGCAGCATGCTCATCAAAGGACTGAGAACGTTCGTACCTATGATGACAGGTACCCGACTGCCATACTTTGTGTCAGGTGTCACCAGGAACACTCCTTCGACTGTGTTCATACATGTCACATCCGGAATAGACACATCTACCTCTATGTAGCCCGAATACGGCAGCGTCTGGCCACCCGCTCCTTCTATCTGAAGTATATGGTCGAGAGACTGAACAGGGATATCGGAGAACAGTTCCTTATACTTACTTTCATTGATCGTAGACACTGTTGACCCCGTGTCGAGCAATCCAAGAGTATCTTCTCCATTGATTTTTACGTGAGCTTCATTAGCATAACCAGTGACTTTACACGCTGGCTTACATTTGTTGTTGTTCATAGGGAAGCTGAAATCCCAGTCTGTACCCTTCCCTTTAGTACAGACTGACCTTAGTTTAACCTTTTTCTGCAGCCTACAGCAACATGACCTACCTCGCCACATCTCCAACACTCTGGGGGCTCATAACTCTGTTTACCTTTGTCAGTCGTGTCCTCGCTGAAGTCTTCCTCCTCCTTGTCATCGCTTGATGGTCGTCCATTGATACTATGGTTACCACGACCTTGACCACGTCTGCGGTATGTATTCCGACCTCTCCGACCAGAATATCGACCCCTAGAACTGGAATCATTATACTGTGCCTTGCAGACAACCGTTTCCTTCCGAATTTCAGACAGTTGGCTGGCCATGGTTTTAACCTCATTCTTCAATTCATCAAGATCCGTCTTAGCCGACGTGTCACTCTTTTGCACCATCTTTACCTGACCCTTGGACTTACCATTGTCCCGTTTGTCCGAGGTGGTTGGCTTTCCCTTTTCTGCTTCAATGGCTCTTACCTCCATTACCAGATCTTCGTACAGCTGGACCGAGTCAAATTTATGGCGTGACGCATCTTTCAGCGGATCCAGTAGACCCGACCAGAACTTAGCTTTCAGGGAGTCACGCGATACCTCTGCCTTACCACCTGTCTTGGTCTTCATGTGCAGGTCCTCCAGGCGACAGGCCCACCTCGACACAGACTAACCTTCTTCCTGACTCGCACTGTAGAATCTGGCCAATCTCATCTGTTATGATTCAACAACACCGTATATTGAATCCAGTTTGTACAGAATATCATCCAGTGAAGCATCCTCACCTAGTCGCATCACAGCACGAGCAGCATCACCCCTCAGAGATTTGCGGGCTGCATCAGTCACAACCGACAAAGAATAAGCTCCTCCCTTCACCATAGACAGTACAGTATACCTCCATATGTCGTATATCGCGTCTTTAGATTCGTCCCCGGAGAATTTAATCACCTTGGGAGAATCCATGAGGTGTGTACTCGACTGTGTCTCAGAAATCTTACCTTTCTGCTTGAGGTAGGATTTCATCCATTGTGCCATCGATTCTGGATCTGCAGTGTCTGGTTTAACATCCATACCTTCAAATACTGCTACCAGCGCATCACGCTCGGCGTCTGAAAAAGTGGTGGCCATTGTGGATGCAGGAATAGGACTCTGCAATCAGCACACAAGGTCAACACCTAAAGGAAGGCGGGACTGCAAAACACGCAAGACACAGAACTGAGAACAGCAACCAACTAACTTTTAAGACCATGCAAATGCTAGCTCAAACTCTCAACTTGAACGATGTTAGTTGTAACGTTATCGACTTTACCACTTTACCAGAACAACTGTATTCGAGCAAATTCAGTATTATCCAACACAACTGTAAACTTTCCCAATTGTAAACAACGAATTTTGAACACTTAACTAATCTTAACTAAGCATATATACAGCAGTTTACCGATGCAATTATTTTAACCTTGTAGGCCACAAAAATTCAATGTTCCATTCACGATTTACCAGAGTGTCCGTTACAATAGAGTGTCAAAATAGGAACGTTATACACGAATGTCACTTGTCAATAGTCCTACCACCGTGCGATGGCCGTGTCTGTCACTGCATAGGCTGGGTAGCTGGCTCCAGCGAAGCGCGACACGAGCTCGCACTGACGACTGCAAAGGCTGGGTCGATGTTTCCACCGAAGCACGACACGAGCTTGCACCGAGGAGTCGATGCACGGCCTAAGTTCTGGCTACACACACACGGGTAGCTGTGTGTCATAGAGCGGTGAGCAGCGTAAGCTCACTCGGCTGTCTGTCTCCGACACAGGTCTGGAGGCGAGGGTCTGCCGATTTCCCGGGTCTGGGCACCAAATGTCACCACCGTTGACTTGAATGACAACGCAATGGTTGTTTTTTTATGTTTTTATTACATCCAAATAAACCCCAAGATATCCATCTTGGGGACGAACACACCAAGGTTCCAAACTTGTAATTGTAATATATATGTTTAACCTCCTTTGTGTCTTTGGATATTTTCATGAAGAAATCAGTGACCCTCATGGTCTGGTGTCTGAGCCTCTAATGACCCAAAATGTGTACTTACCTCAGCACATTGATTCAGGGGCCTATCACATGTCCAGATCCACTGGACCATGACCATCAGAACCCCAGTGCCAGGCCTCTGGCACTGGTCACACCACGGGCACATTATGACCGTATCATAATGCCAACATAAAAATATACATATATACATCTTGTCACATACTTCCCTTGTGAAAGAAAATGTCGTCCCGACATCTGTCATCTCTAAAAGTAACAAAAGTTTACGCCAGACCTAGCCGTCTGGAAATCACTAGTTACAAAACTTACCAAATGCCTAGTCACCCTTTACTAGGACTTTGATGACGGCTTGGCCCAACTCGGGCTTCATGCCTGGAAACAGGTCTTCGGATGCTAGCTCTTTCAAAACCTGAACCCTTGTCATCCAATCCGGCTGGTGTTGCATGATATACTCGTCCTTATCAAACCTAGCAGGCTTCCTACGGGTTCTATCCGACCTACGAGGCTGAGGCACTGGTCTAGGTGACTCGTCTTCAGCAACTGGCTGAACAGGCTGGCGCACAGCCTCCGGAGGCACAGCCGGCGGCTCAGGATCTATTTCACCTACCTCAGGTACTTCCTCAATCAGTACTTGCCCCTGCTCGCCATCGTCCTCAGTGTCATTATCACTCACCTCGGTTGCTGGTGGTGAAGCCGGAGCCTCAGGATCTACCTCGTGCACTTCATCCACCTCTACCTGTTCTCGCTCCCTGTCATCCTCAGTGTCACTATTAACATGGTCACTCAACTCGCTCACCTTTCTATTTTCCACAATCATGATTTCGCGATCACTCTCGTCACTACTGTCCGAATCACATGCACTCTCCTCCCCCTCAAGAGAAGAGCTACTGCGAACTCTAGGTGGAGGTCTACTTACCTCAGGTTTCGATGATTTAGCCTCGATCGAAGTCTCAATTGGTAGACTTCCAATTGAAAGAAGCAAGTTTCTATGTAGGACACGCTCCTTACCCTTGTCATCTTCTCTTCTTACCACATACACAGGAACATCTGGGTTCACCTGTCGGACCACCTGGTAGGCAAAACCTTCATACTTGTTCGCCAGCTTATGTTTACCCTCAAACACAAGTACACGTACCAGCACCCTGTCCCCTACCTCAAGAACTGCTCCCTTGGAACGAACATCGTAGTAATGTTTCTGTTTTTTATGGGCCTTCTTGAGGTTTTCTGATGCCATAGTGTACCCGTTTAGCAACCGTTCTCTGAGGTCAGCAACATACGAGCCATAATCCTTACGTGGCAAATCCTCTCTACCTAGGCCTAATGCAAAGTCGATTGCAATCCTAGGAGTCCGGCCGAACATTAAGAAGAAAGGAGATTCACCCGTAGATTCATGTCGCGTACAGTTATACGCATGCACTAGCGCAGCAATGTGATCTTTCCAGGATGCCTTCTGTGATGCTTCAAGAGTACCGAGCATGGCGATGAGGGTCTTGTTAAATCTTTCAGTGATGCCATTTCCACTTGGGTGATAAATACTTGTCCGCGACTTTGTCATGCCAGTGATCCTACACAGCTCCTTTATTACGTTCCCCTCAAAAGTCTTGGCCTGATCCGAATGGATCCTTCTAGGAAACCCATAGTGACAGACAAACTCATTAAAAAATGCCTGTGCTGCTGTTTTGGCAGTGAGATTCCGTGTAGGTACAGCCACAGCATATTTTGTATAGTGGTCCGTCATGACGAGTACGTGCTGGTACCCACCCTTAGAAGTTTCCAGGGACAAAAAGTCCATACATACCAGCTCGAGCGCTTGAGAGGAACTTATGTTGACTAACGGTGCCTTGTCTGGTTTACCTTTCCTCTTGATGCACCTCACACAATTACTCACATGCTGATCTAGGTCCTTTGCCATGTTTGGCCAATAGCAGCGTTCTCTCAGAATGGTCAGGCCCCGCGCAAGGCCCAAGTGACCGACATCATCGTGGGCTCCCTTTAACGCTACTTTACGCCAGGCATGTGGCAACACCAGCTGAAACACATCCGAACCATTCACACTCACCTTGCGGTACAGAACACCTCGACGAATGGTCAAGTTCTTTATTTCCTTTGAGAGGGACCTACTTTCAGGCGACGCCAGCACATTTCCACTGAGGGATCTTCCATCAGTCACAGCTCTATGGAACCTACCTATGACCTCATCGTTTCGCTGTCGCGTTCGCCATAACCTTGTGTCCGTCAATTCTCCATCATCGAACTCATCAACACTCACATCCATGGCCATGCAGACTGTATCACTGTAGCTTGATAGGTTGTGGTGCTTCCATATCTGCTCTAGAGTTTCTCGGCTCATTTCCTGGTACTCACCTCTGCCCGCTGGTAAGCGAGACAGTGCGTCTGCATCTTTGTTCTTCTTACCTGGTCTGTAGTACAAGCTGAAGTCGTATACAGATAGGGCTGCTACCCATCTTTGCCCGGTGGCATCCAGCTTTGCCGATGTCATGTTGTAAGTCAAGGGATTATTGTCGGTAAATACCTTGAAGGTTGCTCCGTACAGGTAATCATGCAGTTTCTGGGTGATAGACCATTTAAGTGCCAAGAATTCCAGCTTAAACGCACTGTGGTTCTTCTCTGAGTTCTTAAGACCACGACTCGCGTATGCTACTACTCTATCCTTACCATCATGCTCTTGGTATAAGACCGCACCCAGTCCGTCACCACTTGCGTCGATGTGGAGGGTGTACGGCTTATCATAGATAGGATAACACAATACCGGAGGTGATGTCAGCAAAGCCTTTAGATCCGCGAACGCCTTATCTTGTTCAGGTCCCCATCTCCACGTCGAACTCTCCTTAGGGGGCACCTTTCTCCGGCCTCGCTTCTTTGGTAGATTGGTGATTCCCACCAACAGATCCGTCAATGGCTTACTTACTTGTGCAAAATGCTTGACAAACCTTCTATAGTAGCTACAGAATGATACGAAGCTGCGAAGAGCATCAACATCATGAGGTTGCGGCCAGTTGATGATCTTCTCAATCTTGTCAGGATCCGTTTGAATCCCGGAAGCTGATACTATATGTCCAACATATTTTACCTCTTTCTTGCAGAAATGACATTTTTTGGGAGATAGTTTCATCCCAGCTTCACGAAACTTAGAAAATACCTGGGAAAGTCGCTGGATATGATCCTCAAATGTAGGCGCAAACACAATGACGTCATCGAGAAAAATTTCACATACCCTGTGATTGAGGTCACCCAAACATTCACTCATCAGTCTCTGGTAGGTGGCTGGCGCATTACTGAGGCCAAAAGGTAATCTGTTATATTCAAAAAAACCTAATGGACCTACCGTAAACGCCGTTTTCTGTTTGTCTTGCTCACTGATCTGGACCTGATGATATCCGCTCTTCATATCTAAGACGCTAAAGTATCGATTACCTGCCAATCCATCCAGTAGGTCATCCACCCTTGGTAAGGAGTATGCATCTTTAATTGTCCTCGCATTTAGCTCGCGGAAATCCACACATAACCTCAGGCTCTTATCCTTTTTCCGCACTAATACCACGTTAGAGCACCAAGGACTGTGTGATTTTCCAATTACCTTGGCCTCCAGGAGCTCCTGTAGATGAGACTTTACCTCATCATAGACACCTCTGGGTATATGCCGATACTTCTGTCTGAAAGGTTTGTCGTCTTCCAACTCTATCTTGTGTTGTACTAATCCTGTGAGTCCGATGTCCAAGTCATTGTGGGAAAATATATCCGGCCATTCCCCAATGAACTCTTTAAGCTTACCTACCTGTTCAGTGTCAAGGTCGTTGTCACTCCAGTTAACCTTATCCAGATAGGAGGCCTGTTGTGGGCTACCACTACTCACAGTCTTTGCACCTTGTGCCACATCCAGCGTGCACATCTGTAGCTGGCAAACCACACTGTTTGACGAAATTACAACAGGGCTACCCCTGTGGTTATACAGCTGGATCGGGATACTTTCCGTCTTACCACTGTACCTTACCAGCGCAGGGGTAATCTCTAGGTCAGTAGGTAGCCTAGAGGACGGTTCCTGCTGTACCAGGGCACAACACTCTACATCAACCGACCTTCCATCCACTCTACACTCCAGCACGGCTGATGTGTTACTGGGTATACATACCTTAGTTGCAGTTGATTTAGCAACACACAGTTTTCCGTCAGCCCTTGTGAGTTCCTTAGACGTCAGATTCATGGTGCGAAATGCAAGCTCAAAGTTACCATTAAGCTTCGCAACCTGGAGATACCGGGTTCCATACTTGTCCTGCAGCATGCTCATCAAAGGACTGAGAACGTTCGTACCTATGATGACAGGTACCCGACTGCCATACTTTGTGTCAGGTGTCACCAGGAACACTCCTTCGACTGTGTTCATACATGTCACATCCGGAATAGACACATCTACCTCTATGTAGCCCGAATACGGCAGCGTCTGGCCACCCGCTCCTTCTATCTGAAGTATATGGTCGAGAGACTGAACAGGGATATCGGAGAACAGTTCCTTATACTTACTTTCATTGATCGTAGACACTGTTGACCCCGTGTCGAGCAATCCAAGAGTATCTTCTCCATTGATTTTTACGTGAGCTTCATTAGCATAACCAGTGACTTTACACGCTGGCTTACATTTGTTGTTGTTCATAGGGAAGCTGAAATCCCAGTCTGTACCCTTCCCTTTAGTACAGACTGACCTTAGTTTAACCTTTTTCTGCAGCCTACAGCAACATGACCTACCTCGCCACATCTCCAACACTCTGGGGGCTCATAACTCTGTTTACCTTTGTCAGTCGTGTCCTCGCTGAAGTCTTCCTCCTCCTTGTCATCGCTTGATGGTCGTCCATTGTTACTATGGTTGCCACGACCTTGACCACGTCTGCGGTATGTATTCCGACCTCTCCGACCAGAATATCGACCCCTAGAACTGGATTATTATACTGTGCCTTGCAGACAACCGTTTCCTTCCGAATTTCAGACAGTTGGCTGGCCATGGTTTTAACCTCATTCTTCAATTCATCAAGATCCGTCTTAGCCGACGTGTCACTCTTTTGCACCATCTTTACCTGACCCTTGGACTTACCATTGTCCCGTTTGTCCGAGGTGGTTGGCTTTCCCTTTTCTGCTTCAATGGCTCTTACCTCCATTACCAGATCTTCGTACAGCTGGACCGAGTCAAATTTATGGCGTGACGCATCTTTCAGCGGATCCAGTAGACCCGACCAGAACTTAGCTTTCAGGGAGTCACGCGATACCTCTGCCTTACCACCTGTCTTGGTCTTCATGTGCAGGTCCTCCAGGCGACAGGCCCACCTCGACACAGACTAACCTTCTTCCTGACTCGCACTGTAGAATCTGGCCAATCTCATCTGTTATGATTCAACAACACCGTATATTGAATCCAGTTTGTACAGAATATCATCCAGTGAAGCATCCTCACCTAGTCGCATCACAGCACGAGCAGCATCACCCCTCAGAGATTTGCGGGCTGCATCAGTCACAACCGACAAAGAATAAGCTCCTCCCTTCACCATAGACAGTACAGTATACCTCCATATGTCGTATATCGCGTCTTTAGATTCGTCCCCGGAGAATTTAATCACCTTGGGAGAATCCATGAGGTGTGTACTCGACTGTGTCTCAGAAATCTTACCTTTCTGCTTGAGGTAGGATTTCATCCATTGTGCCATCGATTCTGGATCTGCAGTGTCTGGTTTAACATCCATACCTTCAAATACTGCTACCAGCGCATCACGCTCGGCGTCTGAAAAAGTGGTGGCCATTGTGGATGCAGGAATAGGACTCTGCAATCAGCACACAAGGTCAACACCTAAAGGAAGGCGGGACTGCAAAACACGCAAGACACAGAACTGAGAACAGCAACCAACTAACTTTTAAGACCATGCAAATGCTAGCTCAAACTCTCAACTTGAACGATGTTAGTTGTAACGTTATCGACTTTACCACTTTACCAGAACAACTGTATTCGAGCAAATTCAGTATTATCCAACACAACTGTAAACTTTCCCAATTGTAAACAACGAATTTTGAACACTTAACTAATCTTAACTAAGCATATATACAGCAGTTTACCGATGCAATTATTTTAACCTTGTAGGCCACAAAAATTCAATGTTCCATTCACGATTTACCAGAGTGTCCGTTACAATAGAGTGTCAAAATAGGAACGTTATACACGAATGTCACTTGTCAATAGTCCTACCACCGTGCGATGGCCGTGTCTGTCACTGCATAGGCTGGGTAGCTGGCTCCAGCGAAGCGCGACACGAGCTCGCACTGACGACTGCAAAGGCTGGGTCGATGTTTCCACCGAAGCACGACACGAGCTTGCACCGAGGAGTCGATGCACGATGCCGAGCTTGCACCGAGGAGTCGATGCAAGTTCTGGCTACACACACACGGGTAGCTGTGTGTCATAGAGCGGTGAGCAGCGTAAGCTCACTCGGCTGTCTGTCTCCGACACAGGTCTGGAGGCGAGGGTCTGCCGATTTCCCGGGTCTGGGCACCAAATGTCACCACCGTTGACTTGAATGACAACGCAATGGTTGTTTTTTTATGTTTTTATTACATCCAAATAAACCCCAAGATATCCATCTTGGGGACGAACACACCAAGGTTCCAAACTTGTAATTGTAATATATATGTTTAACCTCCTTTGTGTCTTTGGATATTTTCATGAAGAAATCAGTGACCCTCATGGTCTGGTGTCTGAGCCTCTAATGACCCAAAATGTGTACTTACCTCAGCACATTGATTCAGGGGCCTATCACATGTCCAGATCCACTGGACCATGACCATCAGAACCCCAGTGCCAGGCCTCTGGCACTGGTCACACCACGGGCACATTATGACCGTATCATAATGCCAACATAAAAATATACATATATACATCTTGTCACACATATGGAACTTAGCACATTGCATTTAGAATATAGCATATCGCATGATGAACAACGCACAACGAGCGAAGCACTCGACGGTTAGTGCCGCCTGTCGTCATAATGATACAGTATTAATTGTTGTGGACAAAATTACTACTGCAACATTATGACGACAGGAGGCGCTGGCCGCACGTAGCCACATGATGTATGAGAAACTAAGACCTCCCTTATCATTGGTCACGTGAATTTTTGGCGCGACCAACAGCTGGGCACAGGCCCCAATGAATTCCCGCACCCTGCCCTGTAAATAAAAGAATAGTGAGTCTAGTGAGAGATGATTAATATGAGCCTATTAATAAGATTTCTATGCTCAATAAAATCAATTTTTGATGTGATGTCATGAATACTCATTATAATATAATACACTGTTGCTAATTAGGTGCAAATACTATCATGACATAGGCCTAAAATTAACATACACAAAATGGTCATACCTTGAGAACGGACAGTGATTATTGAGGTGTGAAAAAAAATTCTCAGGAAACTGGTGGCTACTAGTATCATTTTCAAGGCTAAATATGATGATCTCTCCGATCTCTCCGTTTCTTCATGCCGTTAATTTGGCACGATTCCAACTCGTGACAGTACAGTAGATACACTAGTACCAGGGGCGTATCTAGAAATCCCAGAAAGGAGGAGGGGGGGGGGGGGCACAAGAATTAAATTGAATGTAGGGTCCTCGCGAAACAAGGCACGAGCACAGCGAGTCCCAAGCGGTGGGGGGTCTGGGGCCCGCTCAAGGGCCCCAGAAGACAAATGCTTTTTGGCGTTCGCTGGTGCATTCTAGCCCTATTTCGGGTACATATTACCCTTGACAACTCAACAGTTATGCCTACAAGTACAACCAGTTTTGTAATCAAATATTTAAACTGTACACTGGTATGCATTCAGTTGTAATTTTGACCCTAAAAACGCTCCATACAATTGCTATTACTTCAGATTATCTACTCTATAACTTCAGCAGGAATATTTGGGACTTTTCTTAATTAGGGCATTCATTTTGTTCTTGTAGCTGGTCAGACAAACACCAAGTGTTCTTTGTGAATGAGGCATTACACCCCCCCCCCCTGCCTCTTGGAGGGAGTGATTGCGTAATCAGTTTGATGGCAATCGAGGCATCAATAGGCAGCCACTATGTTTATCATACAGTCAGTTCAAGAAATCACAACATTAATTTGTTTGATGATCGTGTTCGCACCATTCTATAGGGGTTCAGACTCAAAAAGCACTGTGATCATTGGTACAGGCGTTGTAAAATGTTATATCAACTCTGATTCGATAATACAGGTCAGAGGTGGAGTTTGCGGGAATTATAATTCTTATACTTGAAACCAAACACGCAAAAGTCCAGCCAACACGGTATGCGAATGTGTGTTATAGAATGATACACTCATGAGTCTGTTGATCATGATACTGATTTAATCGTGTAATCGTTTTTCAATGAACGCGATGACAAACTTTGTTTCATGAATACATTAATTGTTGCTGATTTGTGTTGAACAATATTTGTTGGGAACTTTGAATTTGGAAAGTAATAGTAATTGTAATAGTAATTGGTGCAAAAGTAATAGTAATATAATAGATTACTTTTCAAAAATAAAGTAATTGTAATAGTAATAGTACAAATTCTGAAGTAATAGTAATATAATAGATTACATTTCAAAGTAATTGACCCCAGGCCTGTTAAGGATGTCTGAATAGTTTTTTAAATGCATATTTATTCTCAAATCGGACAACTCAATTATTTACAAAACACATGGAATTAGTAAATATAGTAAGCTGGTCTGTTATGAACTGTTTAAACATAAGAGGTGTTGGTTTTTTCACATAAGCAGGCGTTAGGCATCAATTCCTATCACTGAGCATTGAAATAAATTAACAAAACACTGGTGATAACAACTACTAATTCTTTTTTAACTGAGATACTACGACCTGAGGCATATGAAGACAACCGATGGGTCACAGACTAAGATAAGAATTCGAATCACGTGACCTGCTTGTGTTGGACAATAAGTCTGAAGTCTGATCGATACCAGTATCCTTTTATAGATACCTGTAGATTTTGGGCTGTCCACAAACCTATTGGGTTAGCTGCTCTGTAGCAAGTGAATTACAAGATGATACATAAAATATATCGTCCAACGTTTAAGAGACCAGTGAGAGAGAATGCTATCGATTCTAATGCTGGTCATATAATATACAAATATATACAATATATGAAGTGTATTATACTGGAAAAATACAATACATGGTTCTGATATAAAACATGATGGTACGAAATACTGAAGCAACACACAGGGGAATGTTCACATGGGATACATCGATCACTTCACATCCTGTTTGATTGTATTTTTCTCGACATGGCACTGTATTACATTGATCCTTTCCTCATTATCAAGTAAACTTCTCGTCAATGCATGGGTTCTCAAAGTTGGAAAACGTTCAGTTGGTTTATTGCGCAGTAACACACATAAGCAAATCACCTTTAGTCAAAACAGAACATATCGATTGCCTTTTTATTGCGAGGTGAGGGATAAGATCTTAAACTAAAAAGTCATAAAACAATGATAATGATTCGAGAGCGATGTGGCCTACTTGTGTTGGGTGGTTTTCATTTGCTGACTGAAATCAATAAAAACCTTCAAATGTATGTCATAGACTTCATGTGGTTCATGAAATTGATACGTCAGCTACTGTGTAAGATTTGATGTCACTGATTCATATTGCACAGTTTATAACTTGTCTGCAAAGTTGATACCATTTCCAATACAGCTCACATACCAATAGAATGGAAATACATAAATTGTATCATACAAAATGATTCCCGTATCGTATAGATCCTTCAACAAAATATCAACACAAATATCATTGTTTACATGTGTTACCAAGATCATTTAGGTCTTGGTTTGGATGCATCATTTCAGGCATAGGAAATGTAACACATTTTACCATTTATTCCAAAAAATTTATATCAACAATTAAATACACTCATTTTAGTATTTGTATTCGAAGTCACATTTACATAGGCCTACACAACAACATATCATTGTAACAACATATATACACAGTGATGTTATACAGTATTTGCATGCAGTTGATTCTTATTACTCTAATTCAAACGGATAAATTACTGATAACGAGCACATTTCCAGATGCATGGCCAATGTTTACACTAATCGGTCCTATTCAGTCAGTGAACAATGTGTTTATCAGGAACTTTGAATATATAATAAGGAACCTATATTATTGACAAGGTGGATCACACAAATTAGTCGTTTCTTCAGTATACATTTACAATCTATCAAATATTTAGCGGGTACGTTTTGCTCATTATCAAAATCACATCATGTTGCACAATGTTATGGGTAGCATTTCACTATACATTAATGAGTGTTTGCATGAAGAAGCCGCTCAGGAACATGCAAATACATATATGATGATACTCATAAGATTCTGCTATCAAATGACTTGTACAACAATCCATCATTATCATACATATCAAATCGAAGGTCATAACTAATCTTGGAGTCTCTCCTTTGAAGTTCTGGTAATAACGTATAGTGCCTGAAAAACACCAACAAAAACTTGTTACGTCCCACAAAATTCCACAAACGACGCCTCCTGATTTCGGAAATGACCACAGCCACTTTCCACCGAACGAACCCAACATCACAAACACTGTTCGCATCGATTTGCTGGCACCCTCCTTGAATGCTTCCGAGAAATGGCCACTATCATCAGACTTGGTGCAATACGGCGACAAGGCTGATGTTATTATACCAATGATTGGGAATGGCTTTGTTGCGTTCAACAGATTGAAAAATATCATAAAACAGCAATCCTTAGCAAGACTAAAGTCACAAGTGCATAATGCCATGACGATTATGAACGGCCAACATAAAGGGCAACACCCTAGGAATAGAATCTGTGTTCTGCACGCTCCTTTTAAATCACAACAGAGCAAATGTAACAGGGACTTGATTTGCGACAGTCCTGGATAGGCGTCCATTTTCTCTGTGTGGAAATCAAAACAGAATGGATTTGATGTGACACGGTGCATGTGTTTAGCCCGCATGTAACGTAGCTTCAATTGAACTTTCAATTTATGAAGAGATATACAAGATTTACATCTGTTGTCTTTTCCTGTGTGAATTCCAGCGACATTTGTAAACCACAATCAAATGCGATTACATATGTTCTAGTAGTTCTACTCACCAATTCTAGTTGCTTCTCATCATAACAACACTGTACCAGAGAATGGAATGAATCAGCGGATATTTTATCTGCGTAACTATGTGGCTCTACACGTGTATAGGTGATGTCGTGAACAGCTCTTTAAGTTTTTTTAATGTTATCTCACATGTCCATAAATTCGATATCAAGTGGCGCGAAGAGATACAAGCCAAGTGTGCCAAAACTACCCCTCGTCACATCGGACTGCGTCATCACGATACCACGGTGACTCAGCACGCAATAGCGACATCATTGACAATGTGGGTTCGTGGTGAGACTGAATAATTACTAATTAGGTACAATTTATAACCTAAACTCTAGGTAATCATGAAGATTCACCAGACTGAATTGGTTTACTAGTATGGTACACCAGGCTTTCTTATCTCCAATGACCAATCATTAAATCTTACATGTATATAGGCATAACATGACATGTGAACACTTAAGGTAATCTCAAGAACATCACCTGATTACACCCGACGCTCATAAAATAAACAATACTTCTCTCTAAGTATCCAGTGTCCATAGATACCGCAATTTGCAATATTTAAGGAGGAACTTGCATTTGAGCACAACCGTGATCCGTGTAATAATTAGCATGTATTCTCCAGATACGTCATCCTTCATGCAATTATATACAAACTCATCCTCTAGGCAAGCAATCTCGAGCCTACAAATCAGGCCACCAAATCGGCAGAAATGGTTAACCAGTGTACATTGTGGTGAATTATTGAAACATTCATCAGGCTTTAACGAATATTCGTCAGACGGACGGATCACGGACGTAAGACAGTGACAATTTCCAATTAGTCATTTTGGACCGGTAAACTGAAACTGAAGTGGGTGTTCAGTAATAACGGAGGGTCTGACAAATTCTGCACTTCACTTCAGAATAGATTTTCTCACAGGGAAAATAAAAATTGAAATATCATGGTTGTGCAAAGACCTGGGAGGAACAAAAACACAAGTTAGAGTAAGGGGTCATGCGAATTGATCAGTCAGATCTGGTTGAAGCCGACAGGAAGTTGAAGCCGACAGTGACTTTTGAAATGCATATTTATTTTCAACATGGACAACTCAATTATTCACAATACAGATGGATGTAGGTATCAATCTATTACCACAAATACAGTAGATTTTGATGATGCCAATAACAAACGTAAAATACAACATTTTGCAATAGAAACAAAGCCCGACAAAGTTTATCCAAAGACACACTGGCGGAAATAGTAATTATAATACGTTGGTCTGTTATGAACTGTTTAAACATTAGATTTCTGCTTTCCTGCTTGTGACAAATTATGGGGAGGCTATCGGCATCACAAAATCAGCGTCGGTATTCATATAAACAAGCGTTAGGCATCAATTCCTATCACTGAGTATTGAAATATCAACAAAACACTGGTAATAGCAACTATTAATTTCTTTTTTTACTGAGATACAATACTTAAATTCGACACAAAACCTCATATGATTTCTGGCCATAACTCCGTTTAGGACAGTCGGATCAATTTGAAATTTTATATGTTTCCATTTGGCACAAAACCATATTTTTTCAGACTTTTATCTTGGAAACTGAGAAAGTTGGCAATCTATACCTCAATATTAAATGTTATACCAATGATCGGATCACAGGAATTCAAGCAAATTTGGGGGTTTCATGATCTTCATCCCGCTAAGAAATGTAATATGAGGACAGTTTTTGAGGTAGAAGAATCAGGTGTTTTTTTATTACAATATCATTCTTACAAAGTACTGTGCAATGCGAACATCGAACAACATAGGTATGTCCCGATATCCCACACAATGCCACCGATGACGCCTCCTAGACGTGGAAAGGAGATTTTCGTTTTCCCAATCCACCAACCGAACACCACGGACAACTGTCTGAATGATTGAGCGCTTCCCCTGAATGCAGCCTGAATGTTATTGTCGACCAAATATATCAACCCTCTTGGTTGTGTTTTTTGTTCACTGTGTGAAAGTACACGTGAATAGTAAACTGTATCGCTTGATGGTGTCGCTAGTTGAAGTGTCAATCAACATCTACAAGTCACAAGTATAAAGTGTTTTGTAGCTACAAGAGTTTGGATGTGACACGCTCTTAGTTGAAGTATTGATCAGAAAATAAGCGGTGAGATAACGTTTTGAACATCGATACCACCAAAGGTGTTTTAGTCCACTTTCCATTTTTCTTCAGATTGGTATGTTGTAAAAATAATAATCCTCACATTAAAACTAGTTTCTGTCTTTCATAATTGTCATCAGTCATCATTATATTTAAAAATTTTGCGTAACTTTTATTTCGTGCAAATGCTTATCCAATGGCCGATCCACACATCCACGTTCATCCTACGTTCAATATTGCCAAAGGCATACAGAATACGTCACTTCCTGTATGCCTATAATATATATTCAAACGGGCATCTTCAAATAGTTGACATGAAAACATGAAATCAAAATGAAACAAGGTTTGCTGTAGTAACTCTGTCTTTTCCTTACGGATGTTTGAACAATTTTGGTAAATGTCTGATTATATCCAAGTGTGCATTCAATTATTCACAGTAAGTCCATTCCTGTTTGATTTTCTGTTTCTCGTCCCTGCGCGCCTAGCTTTTCACGAAATTTGGAGAAAAAACAAAATAAATATGCATTATCATGGGAATAATAATTTTTGACACACAAAATTTCACCAATCTCCGCAACGTTTACCAAGCGGCACTCGCAGCACCACTTTTCCGGACTAATCTTTCAAATAACCAGTTCTTATCATAAATAAGGTTTTAAGCTATAATGTGGAAATACTGGACATTATTAATAGCTCAAATACTTACCCAAACATCAATTGCATTCAAAAATTCATTGCAAGGTATGTCGTTTTTTATTTCAGGGTTTGTTTGTTTTTTTCCGCCCTCTCTTCTAGCTTTTAAATTTCCAAAGTACGAGAAACAAAAGAATAATCAGGAGTGGCCTAAACATGTATTTAGTAGTTACAGTCATGAACTGTTTATCATACGACGAAGTTTCACTCGTTTGTGACATTATTGGCATCACAATATCGGTGTCGTTTTTGTGTAAACAAGCGTTAGCTATCAGTTTCAATCACTGGGCTCCCAAAGCTATAGAATTGAAAATAAAGATATATTCGGTCTGCAATAGCCTTATTGTGTCTATAGAATGAGAATTCATGCAATTTTGGTCTGACAATATGTATTATGTGCCTAAATTGAGTTGCCAAAATCAAGATTCAAGCTCGGGTGAATCAATTCCGCATCAAGTTTTCACTTATTGGTATTAGTCTAGATACTGTGGCAACCGGCAATGAATGCAGGAAGATCATTCTCTATCCGATGTTTTCATGCACGATTAACAGCGATTTTCTGATTACCTGTCGTCGAATTGTGCATATTTCTTATTTATTCCTGACAATCTCGAGATGTACTTTGTTCCAACTTTAACCGATCAGATTATTGCGTATTGAAAAAAATAAATCAAGATAGTCAGGAGGAAATTTCACACAGGGTGGAAACGTAGTACAGACTTTTTCTATCGATTGATATGGCTTCATAATGGTCTAAGACAACCTTTTTCAGAGGGTGTGTAAAATTTTCTCCCGGGCTAACTTTTTTATGGCCTTTTTCAAAATGGCCGACATCGAAAATTTTGTATTTTAGGAAAAAAAAACATTTATCCTCCTGGCATGATGCTTTAGGTCTATTAAGGTGACATTTAGTTATATGGAGATATATTCTTCATAACAATACTAATAATACTGATTCAAACGCCCCGAAAATGGAAAAAAATCCAAGATGGCCGCCAAATTCTCGCCATTTTTACACAAATGTTCATAACTTCCTGCCAAATTGAGATAGGAAGCCAATTTTGGTGTCTAACCCTGGGTTTTGGGGTATGAGGATTTCAAATATATAACCAGTCTTGTGATTGGATGGTTTGAAGCTGCTCAGAATCTAAGATGGCTGCCAAATTTTAGCCTTATTTCGCTAATAAGCACCAATGACCGTCATATATATCAAGATAACAAGCCAACTCCGGTGGCCAGTCCTGGGCTTTAGGGTATTAGGGTGCTACTTGAAGAAATACTCTCGTGTGTAGATGGTGACTGGCCAATCTATAGGTGTTCAAAGGCGAAGATAACCATTAATTAATGTGAAACATGTAAACGAACCCGTCTAATAGTACCCACTCGCACAAAATCAACAGAATCAACCACTATCAGACAGAAACAAAAATTTCTGAGTCAACTCTTCGGGAGGTCTGTTGGTGATAAGGCACGGGCATTGATGCCAAATTGGTCATTGTCAAATCTAACACACACACATTGTGGTTGGCATAGAGGTTTGGATCCTTCGATGATCCTCAAGACCGTTCCCATGACGCCACTCACCAGACCATCCTCTACATTGGGTTTGCTCATCATAGTCACCATGGAGCCCTTACAGAGTGTAACATCAGCAGAAAGGTTGCATTCAATGGGTACAGGTGTTGTATTCTTCTTCAATCCAGATCTATTCTCGATAACATTCACAGCCACAATCTTCGATTTCTGTCTGTTCAAAAAATCAGTCATCTTTACATTGTGTGCGGCAGCAACTTCTTGGAGAGGAAACACTTGAAGTACATCTGCTTGGATCTGTGATCCTTAAGCATATCCTAATTTTCAGAGCTCTATGATTCAACATCTCCGAAAACGATTTGTCATTTTTTTGTCTCATTATGTCGGTCAAAGTAGTAACCTTGAAGTCGTCCCAAGGCTCTACAAGGGCAGCTGGGTCTCAGTATTTGTCCTCTTACATGCGGCAGTGGATAAAATCACTCACTGCCAGAATCATGAAGAACTTTTGTTTCTCTTGAGTTGATCCACACGACCTCTCATGAAATGCAGCATGCCTCTGCTGAAATCTCATCAATGATTATCAGCTCGAGGTTTTAATACCAACCTTTCTTCAGCAAGTGGTATATACTTTTGTCCCCACACCCCTTTGCATGGAAGCATGGTTCCGCCACAGATGGTAAATGCTGCTTTGCCAGTTGGAGCCACACATCAGAGCTTTGATGATATAAAACTTTCCTTTACCAATATGTTGAATGTCCCCAGACACTTTCCGTTCATCTTATCGATGCGCCACTAGCGAGTATGAATGAAGACTTTCCCTTGCATATTGTTCATGCACTGCATGAGAACTTGAGTCTGGTTCTATGGGATTGCCAAGATGCTGTGTTCTACTGACAACTGAGCCCATCTTGGTATTGGAGCTCCGAGGCAGGCCACTCAATCTGGCAGGTCTTCCAGACTGATGTCCTCGAGGTAAGCGTCATCTAGGTTGGGCTTTTGTTTCCAAGCGTCCAGCCGCCACTTGCTGGGGCAATGTGTGCCAAGGCATCTCCTTCAAGATGATTTTCTTGGATCTCTTCATGGCTACTTCAACCTCTTCGATATTATTTCCAAATAGCGCTTGCTTTTCTCTGGTAATGTTGCTGATGCTTGTCCTTTTGCCATAGCCATAGTAGGAAATGCTCCCACTCATTTAAATCCATTTCAAAGTGGTGAAGATAAAGAACCATGAGATTCTGATAATGTTTCTCACTGTCCCTACAGATGTGCAAGCTTTACTGGAAGATTTCCGTTTCACATTTATCCTTTATTCCCAGCCAACTTCAATGAAGCATATGGAACATTGGACCGGTTGTCGTTGTTATGGGTAGAATTTTCTTCAGATGGTTCATAATCTCTACCTGGTTTACTATCAAACTTGAAGAGGGATACAATTTCAACCAGACAGGTCTTTGAGAATATCTACAGGAGGGCGTGCATAGTACATGTACATGTACCTGTCTAGTACAGATATACAGTGTAGCCACACGTCTTCAATGCCTGAATGTCAGTGGCTCAGCAGTAAGAATGGAAGTGTCAGTCTGGTACTTGTCGGATCTGCTAGTATCCAAACAACATCCCGACTACAGTTTTTGAGAGGTGTGCCTGTGGCCTTGTAAATAGCCTCCGTGACACTCATCTCCCTGTTGGTCAGGTATGTTTTGCCTAGTCATTGTAGCTTATCGTCTGTCTTATCCCAGCATATTGTGCTCTGTATGGTTCTTCATGAAGGAGCTGACCATCTTCACCTTGCTTCTTGCTGCAATAATATGACACAATATATCGAATGCAGGCCTATACATCAACAACATATTGTAAGTCAAAATTAGGATTCCAGGCTTTCAAAGGGTTTTGATTTGTACTGACTTACCCATCGGTCTTTGTGTTTATGCTTATGTACAACCATTTTCGTGGAGGCTATAATGTTCCAGGCTTCTTCTTCAGCAGCGTTTTTTCACTCATCTAGATCAGTGTCTGCTGGAATGGCACATAAAGGTCTGACAAGAAGGTGGACGGGATAACCTGAACCTGTAGGTCCTGTTACCCTTCTTGCATGACTTCGTATAATTCTTGGAATGAAGTTGAACATCATTTATATTGTCATGTAACTTGCTGTATCTCGTCTAATCAACGTCCTATGTTATATGTCCAGCGTAGGAGGATTTTATAATCAGAAAAGGCAGTGAATGTAAGTACCAATGTGAGGCCAATCTCCTTGTTGAAACTCAATTGAAACAAAGTAGTCACAGACTTTGCCAATTTGATTTGATGGTGAAGTGATCATCAATTTCAAGGAGTTTTTTTACTATCTGATCGAACATTCTGGCAGCTGTTATATGGTTTTAAATGTCTAATATAATATACTTGGTATTGATATGCCTAATATAATATACTTGGGTTTGATTGCTCGGAAAAAATTATTCCTGGTAGTGGTACCGAGTGAGTGCTATTAAACAAGTTTGGTCGCATGTGTTTTATTAAGTAGTCTTTATCTTGGCTTTTGGACAGTTGGATAGTTTTAAACTGGCTAATCACCATCTACACACAAAAGTATTTCTTCAGGTAGCACCATCATACCCCAAACCCCAGGACTGGCCAACAAAATTGCCTTCTTAATTTGAATATGTGACAGTTATTGGTGCTTATTTGCGAAATCGAGCTATCATTTGGCAGCCATCTTGGATTCTGAACATCTTCGAACCATCCAATCATGAAACTGGTTATTTATTTGGAATCCTCATACCCCAAAACCCAGGGTTAGACACCAAAATTGGCTTCCCATCTCAATTTGGCAGGAAGTTATGAGCATTTGTGTAAAAATGGCGAGAATTTGGCGGCCATCTTGGATTTTTTTCATTTTCGGGGCGTTTGAATCGGTATTATTAGTATTGTTATGAAGAATATATCTCCATATAACTAAATGTCACCTTAATAGACCTAAAGCATCATGCCAGGAGGATAAGTTTGTTTTTTTCCTAAAATACCAAATTTACGAAGTCGGCCATTTTAAAAAAGGCCATAAAAAAGTTAGCCCGGGAGAAAATTTTACACACCCTCTGAAAAAAGTTGTCTTAGACCATTATGAAGCCATATCAATCGATAGAAAAAGTCTGTACTACATTTCCACCCTGAGTGCTATATGCTCAATATTCCTCCTGACTAAGACCCTAGTAATAAAAACTACTCTTTTTTTTGCTGAAATACTGACACTGTGGGCATACAATCTTCAATTGACGAGTCATAAACTAAAATAAAAATTCGAGTCACGTTGCCTACTTGACGTACTAATGTTGGCCAGCAAGTCTGAAATCTTCAAGTGCTGATCGATATCAATATCCTTTTTATATGTACCTGTAGATTTGGGGTCGTCCACAAATATATGGAGTCAACTCCTATATAGCAAGTGAATTACAAGATATATACCATTTATCACCATTGTTTAGAGCCCAGTCAGAGAAAATGATAACAATTCTAATAGAGCTCATATAATTTACCAATCAATAAAAATACATGAGTTGTATTATACTGGACTGATGAAAAACATATTTAAAATAAAAATTAGTCCACAGGCTAAGACAGGTTACCAGACAATATATGTTTTATGTTTTAGATATTAGCCATTTTGTGCCATGACCTTGGAAATGAGGTCATTGATCAATTATCACGAGAATATACAGGATACATGTATATCATTCCCCATATGTTTTATATTTTAGATATTAGCCATTTTGTGCCATGACTTTGAAAATTAGGTCAAGGATCAAATATCACGAGAATATACAGGATACATGTATATCATTCCCCATATGTCCACAATTGACTGCTAAGCTGTAAATTCAATAACAAGTAAGATTAATAGCAATTCATGTAAATTTTGGTCTGAACTTTGTTCTATGATCTTGAGAATAAGGTTGAAGGTCATCAAAATATTCGACATACATCATTCCCTATATGTGCACAGTTGATTCTTAAGCTGTAAAGTCGATAATAAGTGAGATATTAGCCATTTTGTCCTGTGACCTTGAAAATGAGGTCAAAGGTCAAGTTCAAGATCACGACAATAATCTGCATATATCATTTCCTATATGATCATAATTGATCGTTAAGCTGTAAAGTCGATAAGAAGCGAGATATTAACCATGTTGTCCTGTGACCTTGGAAATGAGGCCAAGGTGAAATTGAAGGTCATCAGAATATTTGGCGTGTATCATTTCGATATGTCCACAATTGATTCCTAAGCTGTGAAGTCGGTAATAAGCGAGATATTAGCCATTTTGTGCTCTGACCTTGAAAATGAGGTCAGCAGTCAAATTCAAGGTAACGAGAATATTCAGCATACATTATTTCCAATATATTCACAATTGATTACTAAGCTGTAAAATCGATAATACTAGTGAGATATTAGCCATTTTGTCCTGTGATCTTGAAAATGAGGTCAAAGGTCAAATTCAAGGTCACGACAAAAATCTGCATATATCATTTCCTATATGTTAAGCTGTAAAGTCGATAAAAACGAGATATTAGCCATTTTGTTCTGTGACCTTGAAACTGAGGTCAGAGGTCAAATTCAAAGTCAGGAGAATATTCAGCAAATATCATTCCTATATGTAAACAATTGATTCCTAATCTCTAATCTCAATATTAAGCGAGATATTTATCAAAATGTGTTCCATTATAAAGCATAGGAGATTTAACATGGGAAAGTCCCACTTGGGCCGAGTTTGGGCCCGAAATGGCCCACTTCGAACGATCCAAGGATATCAAAACTTATACACCTCACAGGGGTACATATAGGGAGTGTTATGTATCAATAAGAAAAAGTCATCAAATAGATTTTGAGAAAATGACCATCAAAGTCCAAAATTGACCGTTTTTCGTTGAAAATGGCCGTCTTTTTGAAAAAAAAATGTGAAAATAAAAAACTGAAAGATATCTACCTCTCGAAATATTTTTAGGCATTTCATGCAAAATTTCAGAAAGATTTGAGTGTAAACTTCAAAGATAATAATGTAGTCAATTGTGGTTTTAAGCATTGCAGATGGCATATGAACTTGAGATTTACTGAACTAGGTGATCTTTGTGAACTTCAATGTCACCATTATGTGTTCTGCATATGACTTTATACATGTTCATATACAAACTTATAAGCTCTATCAACAAGTTGTTGTCTGCAGAGGCCAATTTACACTTCTATATTGCCATAGGCAATTTCTTATATGCTCATAATGCAAACATAAGCCTCATCTACAAGCATTTCGTCTGTAGAGGCAAACTTGGGCATCTTTTTACCAAAAATTTGCTGTTTTGATCTGGCTGGTCATCGAAGGTCACATTCAATGTCATCACACAAATCGCCATATATGACTTCTCATTTGAAAGAGCCAATACCAAGTGCCTCTATCTTTAGGCGTTCTATGAGTATAGTTGTGGCAGCTCCCATTATGAAGACAAAGTTGAAAAAAATTGTCAAAGGGTGAACTTTTTTCCCCCTAGAATTGGTCCAAAATGGATAGTAATGCGATTTGGGCAGAAACAAACTTTTTTGCCAACCCGTCAAAAATTCAAAATGACCGCCAAACGGAGACCGGGAGACTTATTCATATCACAAAGGTATATAAGAGGACTATTTTTAAATAAAAAGTGTCCGGAAAAGTCCACAATTAAGCGTTATTCCTCGACAATTGCTGCCGTTCTGGAAACAAGGCGAAAATAAAAAAAAAACTAAAGAAACTTTCCTGGAAATATTTTAAAGAATATTTGTGCAAAATTTCAGAAATATTCTACCGTAAACTCCAAAGATAAAAATGTGAACCGACGGACGTACGGCCAGACGGACGGGTGGCCCGACGGACGCAACGCCACGAATATAGATTATCGGACACATAGGCCCAGTAATATAACATGATAGTAGAATACTGAAGCAACACATAGGCGAATGTTTACATGGAATACCCATATATAATTTCATAATATATTATCTTGTTTGGATGCATTATTCTTGACATATCCACATCATATCAACGAATGGGTTTATTGTTTGTATCTGTCATATCATTCAAATATACCAATAATGTGATCTGGCAAGTGCATAATGATCATTTAAGCCTGATCAGAGTTCATTTATGACCGAGCGTGGAGGTCATGAAGCTCTTGGGCCTCAATGAAATAATTATACACGGCACGTCATTGCTTACTTTTCGTGATCCTGTCGTTCATATTATAATAATGTAATAATAATCAGAGTTATTTAAAGACGGTCCATGATGATAGGAAAATGAGAAACCTTTGCGTTGCCAGGATGAAAACTTTGTGCCGGTGACGGGGTTCGAACCCGCGTCACCCCAAGTTAAGATAAGATGAAGTTTTATTTAACGTCGGTATATGGGGATAATAATGAACATTAGCATACAATATACTATTTCTCGACAGATATTGAATGAAAACACCATTATGATTTGTGAATGAATAAGACAATAAGTACATGATAAAATGTTACATCATAGAAACAAACGTGAACCACAATACACTTTTAGGCCCACCGTGCTGATACCATTGCCTCAAAACATTTTATGTTTAAATATTTATAATCAATACTCAATGATTTCCACATTTGGCACCTTGATAACAAAAGATTGCTTTCCATATCTTATAGTTTGAAATTTGGGCACTTTAATGCAGTTGTCATCTCTGATCACAATCATTATCCTTTTTCTTAAACAAATATATTTTGGTCCAACATTTTGAACACATTTACGAACTTCAATAAGTATCGAACTAATTCTTAGAACATACATTAAGCGCCTACTAGATATTTTCAACATTATGAAGAGTTAACATCATTATACACATATCGAAGAGCTTTCTCTTGAAAATTTGCTGTGTATTTAACATGCACAAAGTCACTAAAATGTCAGACAGTTGGTGCAAAGTTTAACAAAGATATAATGTATGAGTCCAAGAACGTATTTCTACCTGTCATGTCCAAATTGTTGCATAGTTTCTTTAAAGTCATAGTAGCAAGGTACCATTATATGGTTTTATTCCTGTTCAGATAAAGGCATTGTGGACATTTGGTGATAAAAAAGTTGTTCGCGTTAATTGGTAATTAATAACAGCGACATATAATCGAGTATATTGAGCCGGTATTGCAATCGCCTTCTCATGCCGATTAAAAAAATAGCTTCGGCAGTTTCCGTAATCGTGACGTCAGTTGAGGCAAAATGTGCTTTGATGGCTCGCCAAAAACGTAAAACACGTAATTTGGGTGGTCAGCTCAAAGATAGAAAACCACTCCAAAATGCATGAGATTCAAAAGAAAACACATGAAAACCAACAAATATTGGACATCTTGCAGTTCAATAAACTTCCTTCCTGGGAGAATGAATAGTACTGATTCTAAATATCAAGACAAGAAATGCCGTATTCCAACCATCTCACCCGTTCACTTGAGTTGTCAAACATACACAACGAGAATGAATATGCGACATGCAGTTTACCTTGCTGGCTACATGTACTTTCAGTACTGCCTCACATGACGTCACAAACCACGTGACCCATACTAAAATCGTGATCAAAATCTTCGGCAATTTACGGAAGGAGTGCCTATTTGATTCAATATCTCGAAACCCATTGATTGTATTTGTAAAACTCGTTGGAATTTACAGATAACTATTCATAATGGACTAAATGAAAAGCACTTTCATCGGCATGCTACTAGGTCTTTAAAATCATTGGGTCTTCACAACAAGATTGGGTCTTTACAATGAGATACTGCATTAGCCTATATGAGCCCCTTGAGTGCTCTTAAAGCAGCTGCCTTCGAAACCAGTCAATATTTTTTGAAAACTATATTTCATATTAAACATGCTAAACTAACTGAATGAAACATACTCACATCAAAGGTAATGAAAATAACCAATCCTCAGGGAAATTATGTTCATTTGAACAGGCGGTTCTCGCGTAAATACAGGAACTGTATCCATCACACGCAGATGTAAACAAAGTATAGAAGTGCGAGATAGACTGACAATTCCACGTACATCATGGTATATTGCTGATTATTTTCTACACTATACAACTACACTATATACATGATATATGCACATACGAACTGGAAAATGTACGCGATGTGGACTTTTAAGCGCGATTTGAGCATTTGTTTACATTCGGGTTTGATGGATACACTTCGTTTGTTTATTTACAAAACCGGTACAAAATGGGCATTAAAACGGATGAAGAGACAACTCGGACGGACTGTGATCGTCAAAATAATTGAGCACATCTTTTGTTATATTGCATTAGATGTGTTTAACAAAAAAATGGTTTTGAAAAAAATGGCATACATTCGAAGGCAGCAGCTTTAATATCTTGCTGTTGCGTGGTTCTATATTAAAAATATCACCCACTTCAGATTTTAACCGTATTTACTTGTGTCGGATATGATAATAATTTAAATAAAAACGATATTTGCAGTTTTTCATAAGTCATGTATTCGGCAACCACTGGTTTATGAGGTAGCAGCATTCCTCTGACAGTCACTTTACCCTAGTAGTGAAAACACTTCACCCTAGTCCTGAATTCCCGTCTACGACACTTTACCCTAATCCGCCGGTAAAATTGAACGTCGTTTTATAAATCAACGATGTGCAGTTTCCATCAAAACAATATCACATTTTATCAATACACCAGTAATTGATAGCTGAGTGTATACGGCACATAGAAATGACACCCATAACTGCCTAGATTGTCCAAGCAAAAATCGAACCGCACGTACCTGTCGCCATCTTGGACTAGGGTAAAGCACTTTACCCTAGTCCGTGTCTGCACTGTGAGTATGTCGCCTCCTGATGGAGGCAACAATGAGACCACCTAGCTTTGAGACCAACATTTGAGACCAACTTTCTGGGACACCTTTGCTTCGGATAGTCATGAAACGCTGGGGACATGTTATACATGCAAATCGCAAACAATTACTCGAATCGGGTTTAGACTTGGATACTAAATTTAGCAATGACTTATATCCAGTAAATAATATTTTCATCAACGAAAAATCAATGGAAGGCGTTAAACATCAAATTTTGTGCATCCGGACCAAATTTTCGTGCGTTGCTAAAAAATAAATGATAATTCCTGCATTTCTGGCCGGCACGGATACCCTCTTTTATCTTGCTTCGAAAATACCTTGCACACGTTGTTGTACCTTGAACATTCCTCGCACATGTATTATGGATACACTGGATACGCGTTAGGTGTGATGCCACAAGGGGGGGGGGGGGGTCAGATTATAACCAAGTGCTTGGGGATGAGTGAACACAAAAAACACACCAATAAACCAATCACTTTATTTCAACAGCGTTCACTTACAAGACAATTAAACATTTATTGTAATTTACAAAACAGCTGTTGGGGTGTAGCATAACTTGTCAGTTGTCTTCCTGCGATACCTGCGCAACATTCAATACATGTATACAAACGTCACGAATACGACATCGACATCATTTATTTTGGTGACAAATGAAACCCTGAGTACGCAAAACGAATATGCACAAGCCAAATATCAAAAATCCAGTTTACCGATAGACCTATAATTAAAGAGAGAGCTCGAATTCGTGAACTCGTGTCCGAAAACAATCTCCGGATCCAGACGCTTCTCTGGCCTTTACCTGTCCAGCCCACTCAACCTGATGAATTAACAATTAGAGACCGAGGTGATGAACATACTGACTGACATATCAATGGCACATTCAAAGTCATGAACATATTGGCCCCGGTGGGTCCATTCATATCGGTATCAGTATCGGTGAGCATGATTGTGAGTAAACTAGGGAAGCTAGGGAGCCTGTATTTTGTCAATAAAGATATAACTATACCCCATACTCTATGGTGACAGGACTTTGTCTGTACACACATCGTATGCAAGTTATTTGCGGCTTCTTAACAGCCTACTACGGTGCCGCCTACTGTCACGTTTTCCTCCAAAAATATCACGCCCCACTCCTAATAATTCAGGTTCGCTTGACCCCAGTGAATGTAAAGCAGCTCACGATTCGTGAATATATAGGAGGGACGTATATGTTATCTCCTATGCAATGGAAAGCGAGCTCGAGTACATGGGTCGATATTCGGGAAAATAAACCACAGTAACATTTTTTATCATGACCATATAAGACTTCATACCTGGAGCATTTTTTTGGTGACCTTGAACGTGCTATATTTGGCAACTAGCACCTGTAGTACATTATATTGGGGACCAGTGTGGGATTCAAAGTAACTGCTTTCGAATGTATGAACTTTATTTTTCAAAACTATATTTGAGTGCAACTCATCTAATACAAGATAACAAAATATGTGCACATTGATTTGGACGATCGAATTAGTCTGAGTTGTCTTTCCATCCGTTTTAACACATATTTCATGTCAGATTTGTATGCACAAACGAAATGTATCCATCGAACTCGAATGTAAACAAATGCCCAAATTAATTTGCCCTGAACAGTCCACATCGAGTACATTTTCCAGTTTATATCTGAGCGGAGTTGTCTGTCCATTTTGCACTTTTATGCTTTGTTTACATTTGCGCGTCATGGCTACTGTTGCTGTTTTTATGCGTGGTCTGCCTGTTCAAATGAGCAACATTTCCCAAAGGACTGGTTGTAATCATACATGTAACACTTGATGTGAATACATCTCATTCAGTTTATTTCACATGTTTAATATGAAATATAGTTTTCCGAAAAATATTGCTTACTTTCGAAGGCAGTTGCTTTAAAATCATTTTTATATGTAGCGATTTTTGGAATCATTTCAAGAAATCACCTTAAAAAATGCGTATGTTTGACTTGAGTTGAATCTAAGTGAATTTGATTTGCAAGGGAAACCATTTCCGAAAATATTGCGCCTGGAATAAAGCGAGAAAAAATATAAGGGACGTTCTGGATAATTTTTGCTTTATCAAAAACTTTGGCATATAGAAGCGAAGCAACACAATATCAGTGTCGTTTATATGCCGGCAAATATTGTTTGATCACCGATATCCAGGACACCACAGAGAATTGAGACCGTTCAGGCAGTCAAGTATACATAGGGAAATATAAAACATTAATAATCATTTATTGAAATGGTTGTGTCTGAAATGTTGAGCTTTGTCTGAGTTGAGAAGAACGTAACAACTCGAATGATTTTCGAGTCCTTTATATAATAAACATGTACTACTGACATGATAAAATCCTGGGATACAAAAAAGATGGTTAACACCACATGAGTAACAATAAACTGTAAAGTCACTAGAACTTCTACAAAACCGGGTTGACACCCTTAACCAATAGGTACACACAAACATGAATACTCAACAAAACATTGATAAATGCACCTTGTACAATACTGCATGGTGTGACGATAACAACAAAATATTCACATGACCTTATTACCGAATATATACATTGATAAACTATAGCAAATCTATACATACAACTCAGAGGTGGGGGGAACAAAGAGATGAACAACTATGGTGGAGGAGGGGGCGGAGGCGGGAAAAAATACAGTCAATGATATCAATTCATATTTCGCAGTGCGCTGCATTCGAGCCTCGTTTCCGAATGATAAATATTACTACAGCGCCGCCTGGCGAGCGGCCAGGACACACCCTGAGCATTATGACACATTGATTTAGAAATCATAGCGGACCCCTGTTTAACAGTAAAAGACATAGTACAACAAAACCCTTACAATAAATGTGATTAATGCCATTAATCCCTAATTTATTGAAATGGTTGTGTCTGAAATGTTGAGCTTTGTCTGAGTTGAGAAGAACGTAACAACTCGAATGATTTTCGAGTCCTTTATATAATAAACATGTACTACTGACATGATAAAATCCTGGGATACAAAAAAGATGGTTAACACCACATGAGTAACAATAAACTGTAAAGTCACTAGAACTTCTACAAAACCGGGTTGACACCCTTAACCAATAGGTACACACAAACATGAATACTCAACAAAACATTGATAAATGCACCTTGTACAATACTGCATGGTGTGACGATAACAACAAAATATTCACATGACCTTATTACCGAATATATACATTGATAAACTATAGCAAATCTATACATACAACTCAGAGGTGGGGGGAACAAGGCCACCTGGTAGAGTCATGCCCTTGACAGGCTTGACGAAAACCAACCCCCAACCCGAAACATTTCTGGAAGAGGTAACTAAACTCGAATGTACGAGAGGAAAGCATTTGAGCTCCAACGGCCCATGGTGCGGATCTGAGCATCAGAAAAACCTTGCGACATGGCATAGGTAGCAGCCCCAATCCTAAAACTGTGTGACTTGTACCTCGAGGTATCTAGAGACAAGAACTGCAAGGCGGTGGACAACAACCTAGTGAATGTTGTACGAGAAATCGGATGACCAAGGATATTAACGAAGAGGGGTCCCGGGATTGGAGGGCGAACAGCTAAAAAAGCATGAATTGCTGATACTGGACAAACTTCTAACTCATTGGGCAATTGAGACAGGTGAACTGTATAAGGTGCTTTAGAGTGCTTGAATGAGCGGAGGGTCAAAAGGACCCGAGATGAGGAAACCTGAATATCGGACCGGGATACACAATGGTTCGCTGAATTTCCAACAGTAAACTCGCTGACCCGTAAGAAAGCAAAAAATGCAAGGGAGAACATAGCTCTGTAAAGTGTACAATCATACACATGTAGCGATAACTGGGACAAAGACATAGAAAGCGAACGAAGAATGTTGATGGTTATGGGTAACCTGATATCGATGGAGGGAGACATTTTTTTCAAGCCTGCAAGCGATTTCTGAACCAAGAAGTTTTGAGTAGGATCTGGGTAAGAACGGAGTTTGTGGAAAAAGGCTAGGGCTGAGGTGTACGTTAGAATCGTGGAGTATGAGTAGGAATAGGAGTGGAGATATGCCACGAATAATGATGCCGAGACTGGAGACATGGGGATCTGATAGCCAAATCGGGCAGAAAATGATTGGACAAGCTTATAGGCCTGGAGGTAAGTTGCATGCGTGCTCTTGGAAACAGATGCCTGAATGAGGGATGTCATGACAAGTTCCAATTTTCTGGTAGAATCTCCGGATGAACCGAGGTCATTTGCTGGTCTGCCCACGGGGCCCGGGCACGAAACTCCTGGAAATTGAAACGAGACAGAGCGTCAGCCAACACATTAGTTTTGCCTGGAATATGAACCGGGTAAATCACAATATTGTGTGTAAGACAGGCAATTACCAATTTACGAACTAATGACATAGTCTGAGGTTCTTTGGAAGTAGAATTCCTGAGTATATGTACAAGGGACATGTTATCTGTATGGATGATGATTTTTTTGTTCTTGAACAAATGACCCCAAGTGAACACAGCCGCCACAATCGGGTATAGTTCCTTGACCAAGATATCCAAATGCTGCCAAGCTGGCGGCCATGGACCCGCGAACCAACACGAACGAAACAGGGCCCCGTAACCCAAGGTTTTGCTAGCATCCGTAAACAGGTGCAAATCGGAGTTGGTAACCCAAGCTGATTCTAGAAAGAAAGCCTTTCCATTGAACGAATCCAAAAAGATGCCCCATGCTGCCATGTCCAACCTGGCTTGCTTCGTGAGACGAACCCAGTGAGTGGGGGATCTGATACCTTTAGTCAAATCGATCAAGCGCCTCAGAAAAGGCCGACCAGGGGGAACCACAAGACAAGCGTAATTTAAAAACCCGATTAACTGTTGCAATTGGCGGAGCTGAACCTTTTTCTTGAATTTTAGTTGAGCTAACAACTGTTTGGCCTTGAGAACCTTGTCGAGGGGAAGACGAGCTTCTTGGTGCACCGTATCCAGCTCGATCCCTAAAAATGTCAAAACCGTGGAGGGGCCAAAGGTTTTAGGTGCGGATATGGGAATACCTATACGGAGACAGTTGGCAATGAACATGTCCAAATTCTCTTGTGCCGCCTTTTCAGTTGTGGCCATAAAGAGGAAGTCATCAAGGACATGGACGACCTGGCTAATCCCTAACTTGTGTTTGGCAAACCATTCCAACGCAGTGCTGAACTTCTCAAACATTTGACAGGAGCAAGAAAGACCCATAGGGAGCATTTTATCATAATAATAGTCCGAATCAAACTTGAAACCCAAGAGATAGTAACAGTCAGGGTGGATAGGAAGAATCCTAAATGCTGAATCTAGATCAGTTTTAGCTAAAAAGGAACCTTTGGGTAAAGTCCTAATGATCTGAATGGCTTGATCTAGGGAAGCATATGTAACCCGAGAGTCAATTTGTGATATCCCATCATTCACCGAGAAACCATCGGGATATGAGAGGTGATGAATTAGACGAAATTTACCGGGAGTTTGCTTAGGTACTAGACCAATCGGGGATATAACAAGGTTAGGTAAGGGGGGTGCAGAAAATGGACCTGCTACTCTGTTATTGGATAATTCAGCCTGCAGCTTTTGCTTGACTATTACTGGATTGGACAGAGCGGACTTCAAATTTTTTGGCTCTATATGCTGGAGGGAACCCTGAAATGGTATCTGAAATCCATGAACAAAGCCGTTAATTAGGAATGACAAATTGACTGGATCATACCCGAGGAGGGACTGATGGAGGAGCTGTGGGTTTACCGGAGTTGGTAACTTTGTGTGTGGAAGGGGGTTTGGGCTTAGGTTTGGTGGTGACAGATTGTTGGCTGGAGCAATAGGTCCCACGGTGATCAGCTCCACATTTCCAACAACTGTGGGAGAAGTGACAGGAAAGGGAGGAACACTCTCCACCTTGGTGGAATCTAAAGCAAAATCCGGACGGAATTGGGGGATTTTTCTTGGAGAACTGGGACCTGTCCCGTGGGGGGGAACGAAAGGGCTGTTTCTGTGTACTACTGCCAGGGGATGTGGAAGTTGACTTCTGCCATAACTCACTTTGGAACATAGCCCAAGACCACCCTGTAACAGGGCGGAGTCTCCTGAACGATTCATCGTAGAAACGCCAATTGCCCCCAATTTTGGACAATTGGAGGATGGTATGGCCATACTTCATGAGGGGAGCTGATTGAGAGGGATGTTTAGTGGTATATACTGACACAAAAACAAAAAAGGCCTGGAGCCATTCGTCGAGGTTTTTTAACTGAGGTTGCTTGGGGGAAGGGATAACGATTGACTGACTTTCAAACTTATCCAACTGGGACAGCTGAGTAACCAGCGTTTGGGTGGCACCTTGGGGACGGAGAAGGGAAGCCAAATTGATGTATTGGTCTGACCATATCTGCTCCTTTAATTTGATATCCACCGTATCCTGCAAGTTGAAGGGGACGCCCGGGAGGGTGGACAGTAGGGAGTGCCCTTGATCCGATATCAAGGCGGAGGTGCAATCAGGGTTTATACCAGGAAGGGTTGAGGTACCTGGGGGAGAGGTGAGTGAGGGAACCGAAGCAGGATCTAGCAAGGGAGGGAGCGTAGGCCCCAGCGCTACGCCACCCGAACCCAAACCAGATGCCGGAACTGAAGCCTCCTCAGCCTGCGTACTAGGAGGGGGTGGTTGAACGAGTGCAGTCACCATGTCGCGAAGCTCCTGAGTGGCGGCGCTGACTTGTTCTTTGACTGCGGTCGCAATCTGGTCTGCCAGCGTGGTTGCGACTGCTCCTTGCACGGGAGCAGTGGTGTCGGTGGACGAGCCGGCGTGAGAGGTGGACGCGATCTGCACCGCTGTGGGGGCGTCCGGTCGGGTGGTGCTGCTTTTGGCCTTGCGGCCTCTCGTCGCCTTGCCCTTCTTCTGTGAGGTAATGGCCGCGGTGAGATGGGGTGGCGGTTGGGTCACCCTCCCTCGAGAAGTTCGCTGAGGCGGCATGCTGAACCTGCAACAAAGAAAAGTTAATAAAATGGGTCTGATGACCAAATAAAACACATGCATGGTCTCAAATTCTGTAGTGTATAATCAGGACTCGTTGGGCAACCAATGTTACCGAGTAGAAGATGAGACCAGAACATAGCGAAATAAAATTGTTTGGAAACAATTATGCTAAGTGAATTCTGAGATCAGTATTACAGACACAGGTACTGAAAGGCCATGAGTGTCAAATGGAATATATATGGCACCATTGACAGGCACAAGATGTGGAAAATGGACGCAATTCTGATACATAGTACCAGTGTGAACACAAGACCGGCAATGTGGAATGCTCTCCTTGACGGGGGCGACGCCCAAAATAAACATACGCCATGGGACTTGCCCAGGAACAAGTGGAGGCAATTCAACCAGCGGTATTGAAAAACGGGTGGAAATCGGAAGGAAACATGGTAAGGCTCTCCATAACGGGGGCGACGCCCAAAATAACACGCAATTTAATGAGGATTGCCTATATACCACATGGAGAGTAAGTACCAGAGCATAAATAAGAAAGCTACTGTGGAATGACAGTGAATAGAAAAGAAAAACATGTTTGAGGATGTTCCACCCACATAGGGGACTAGGAATGATACTTTCCTGTTTCAAGGCAAACAAAATGGCCCCCCGGACCGAATTGTAATACTTCCTGAGGCCAACAGGGTTGAGATGGGTGCCGTCAGGTGATAAGTATGATGTATCAGTGGCACCCCGGTGCTTCCAAAACTTGATGCCTGGATGGGAGCTAATATCAGCACGTAGCTGTGCATTTAGCGCATCCACTGTTTGATTGTAGAGGTCCTTTTTTGCCGGTGAGTTGAGGTAGCGTTTGTTTAAGCTACGATGAAATAATTGGCCCACCAGGACCACTTCCACAGCAGGACAGCGGCACACAGATTCAGCGAGTGCTAAAATTTTGCGTGATAGGTGCACAGCTGATTCCTGGAGATTCCCACAGTTCAAGCCGGAAATGTCATTGCCACCAATCTGCAAGAAGACGATGGACGCCCGAATTGGTCGGAAGGACAGGGCATGGGCCACTTCGTCGATTTTCCATCCACCCCTGCAAACGGATTCAATGGATATATCCTCCAGACCGAAATTACTGGCGAAGCGGTCAGCAGGCGAGTCGTGTCCGTTATGATGCAGATCAAGCGCCGCGCATAGCCTCCTGATGAAAGAGTGTCCCACTAGCAGGCAACGTTCATGCGCGTTATCGGTAGGCGGGAAAAGAACCCTAGACCCACCAGGGCGAGGAAACAAAGGCTTGGCCGCACTGCGAGCATACATTTGATGAAGTTCGAACACGGAGAAAGCGTCCAAGCGAAACCAGCTCGTCCAGGATCAAGGTTTAACGGGTGCTATGATACACCGTGCACACACGCTGTACAGATCTCACATCAAAACACCGTGATTTCAGGGGAAAATCCAAGAAAAAATACAGTCAATGATATCAATTCATATTTCGCAGTGCGCTGCATTCGAGCCTCGTTTCCGAATGATAAATATTACTACAGCGCCGCCTGGCGAGCGGCCAGGACACACCCTGAGCATTATGACACATTGATTTAGAAATCATAGCGGACCCCTGTTTAACAGTAAAAGACATAGTACAACAAAACCCTTACAATAAATGTGATTAATGCCATTAATCCCTAATTTATTTCAACTGAAATAATGCGATCTAATGACAATGATCGATGAGTCATTTACATATTGATACATATAATAGTTCGACTTTCACCTGGTTTACTTGTGTAATATGACATGTTTGAAGTGTGTTATCGGTGATTAATATAACAAGAGCCTATCACAGCTTCTGGGTGTTACATGAAAACCACGATATCAGCTACATGCAACAAACGATTAACGATGATACACTGTTTGTCAAAATAGTGGATTGTTCACACATTCATGAATGTAACCACTATTTTGACCAACAGTATATGTTCATTTATAACCAATCATTACGAGCCCAATGACAACCAATGTAATATTACATACATACTGCTAGAATATTGCAAATATATTACATAATATTGTATGGCACAACAACGTGGTTTCAATGCAGCGCATGTATGTGATGTGCACACCATACATTTGCATAGAAAATAAAATATCCGCATCACGTCACCTACATTATTCAAACTATATTTACAAGTTCAATCGAGCAGTTACATTTTGCTTATTATCAAGATCACATTGTTGTAGAATCGGCGGCACACTATTCTACAGCGTTACTAAATGGGACCTTCCACTTAAGATCTTACACTAAGATAGCAGTGTAACAAAATCTTTACTGAGGCAGTAAGCTGGATGCATCCTTGCAAGGTTGCAAGAAAAAGCAACAGAGGAACAGACAGAATCCTGTATGGTGATACGCATACGACTTTGCTATTAAATGACTAGTACAACAATCCATTATTATCATACATATCGAATCGAAGGCCTTAACGAATATTGGTGTCTTGTTGTCAACGTTCTGGTAATAACGTATAGTGCCCGACAAACACCAACAATAACTTGTTACATCCCACAGAATTCCACCAATGACACCTCCCAACTTCGGGTATGACCACAAATCATGTGGAAGAGACGCACCACCTAATACAAACATTGTTCTGATCGATTGGCTCACATCCATCGCTACTGTACTAAAGTCGTCAGTAACACACCCGGATGTGAATGAAATGTATATACCAATACCGGGAACACCTTGGTAGCGTTGAACAGTTTTGCAAATAAAAAGCTAAAAGTCCTCCCAAGCTTCCTTGAAATGACAGAAACATAGGTCGGTGATCAGCCGTATTGACAGAACCAAGGGGCATTCCTTGCAGAACTTGTTCCATGTCGTCTCTGCTCCTTCTGAATCATCACACACCAATTGTAACAGGGACTTGATTTGCGAGAGTACTAGGTAGGCGTCCATTGCTGTGTGGATAACAAAGTTTACAAGAAAAATAGTACCACCGTGCATGTGTCTGCAGGACTAATGACATAGAGATGTGTATGATATTGTCTTTCCAAGTTTGGAAGAGATTTATAACATATGGTTTTATAATGGACATCTATGTAATATTAAATATAAAAATGTGTAATGTTCAATATAAAAATATGACAATGCCTTTCAATTTAGTTAGTTCCACTCACCAATTCCCTCCGTTCCTCAAAATGGTCACAGAGCATCCGTTTCAGACTAGTACTGTTCTGTGGTGATGCTTCGTGGTCCAGAGAATGACATGAATGAGTGGATGTCTGTGGTTATATATGGTTTTACACGTGTATCAGCGATGTCGTGTCGTGTCCTACATGTCCGAAAATCGAGTGGCACTTGTAGATACAGACAACATGTGCAAAAATCTAGCCCTCGTCACATCATGATGGCGTTTTTGTTGCGCCCTTTCGGTCACCCTGGAATATGAGGGGTGTCATAGACCATGTGAGGTAGCGGTGACAATAATTACATATTTGAATGACCAGTAATCTACCATATTTTACATGCCCATCGAGGGGTCCCCCATCATAGATGAACGTGCATGTATTCAACTGTAACACTAACCACCATTAATTGCTGGTTTTTTACCTTTTTATATCACATTCATAAATACAGGACATTGAATCAATTATACCGTACTTGCATTCTCTCTGGTTGTGTGTATAATCAATGCTGCAATTGATTAAACCCCCCAAGCAAGTAGGGGTCTCTGTTTCATAGCCAAGGTGGCCCAAGTATCATATACTGCGCCTCCCTCTATATATTCAACACGGATTAAATGACATGCATTTAGTGGACGAGTAGTATTAAGGCCCAGTGTATGATACTTGGGCCAATAAGGTATTGTTCTTATCCCCACCGATATTAGGCCGATGTATATTGCAAAATATAGCATGTCATGTGTTTTCATCCGATGACTGATATGATCAGAATTATCGGGTGATCAAGTGAACGTGTTCCAAGGCAATGTTTGATTGATTGTCATCTCTACCTGAGTGTCATGAGCTCAAGATTGCCACGTGGTTCTCAAGAGAAAGTACGAAAACGTTTCTACACATTTGTGCCTTTTTATAACTTCATGAGACCAGTTATTATTTTTTTGTGAGAGCATTTAGTTGCCAGAACCCATCGTATGATAGATGCATACCTGAAAACGTTCGATGTGTGTATTTACCCTTCGACGTGATAGTCCATCATCTGGTAATACCACAATGTTCACTGCCTCTCTAGCATGAACGAGATTTCTCAAATCGAGGTACATAGTGACCTAAATACCTATATTGAACAAGCTCTATATGTGTGGTCTCCACCGAACTTTGTCACTAAATGGCTTGTACAACTCTGCCACAGAATCATACAAAATCAATACAAACGTGATCACATTTCACAATATAATAGATCATGCCGTGATAGCGTCACAAGTATAATGGGTGCGTTAATAAATACCACACAATTGCACTGATGTTACCTTCTAGCCTTAGATAGGATAACCATATTTTTAATAATCCAATAACTACGACTATAATTATTTTTCCGACTGATCAGCCTTCATCACTGGAGACTAGGTTCCACCAAAACCTTTCAACGATCGATAGTACGAAAGTTTTTACAGCTTCATGGAATTCTCCAAAACAGCACTGTGCGATGATGATGTGTGCTGCAATTATGGGAAAGATTCTGAAGATAGTCCAGGTGTCAAACCCTCCTTTTTGGTGTAACGTTGCAATGTGGTCCGCACCAATTTTTTTGTCATATTTGTAATTAATATACCCTTACGATATATATTCCGGTTGATGCCACTCTGGCGCCCTTGAGCATTTTGCATAATCACATGAATATGCAAATTAGTGTCAGCCATTATCAAAATTTATGATTTTGTTAATATCTCGAAATGTATTAGTTCAGTGATGTTGATTGAGGTGTCTATACCTATGTTTTCATGGTCAACGATTCTGATAAAACCATATCCTATTGTCTCTTATTTAAATTACGTTCATGAATATGCAAATCAGGAACACTGATTGCAAAAAGCGATTTCCTTGATATCCCAGTGTAGTGTACAGTAATCCAAGAGTAACGTAAATAGATTCAACGATCATTTGAATATTTTGGAGTAACATAGTTTTAACCACAAACTTAATTAATATTTAAATATTTAAATTAGCCTAATGAATATGCAAATTAATTGATAAATTGAGAGGAATTAAAGTACTGTTAAAGTGATGTTAAATTATATGGAAGATCTCATTGGTCTGAGCAAAATGGTCTTTACGGTATATCTATATCACCACCCGTTCAAAAGTTGCAGCCATTTGAAACTGCCATTCGGGCACTACATTAGAGAAGCCACTTGAAAAGTTTTAGCAACTCATTAATATGCAAATTAGATGCTAATGAGAATTCATGACGTCATGAGGGGAACAAATTTTAATTAGGTTAATTTAAACCATGATATAATGATTCTTATTGAAGGTTCTGACGATCTGACTAGTGCATATTATTATGTACCATACATAGTCAATATCCACACAAACTGTAATGTTGCTATGGCTACCAGTGGTTCCCTATAGCCGTAGTTACCCATGGTTGCCATGACCGTTAACCTTCAAGTCAATCTATCCACAGACTATCTGTCGATTATTTATGAATGAAATTGATTTTGAGCTCAATTTGGCACCATTTTCATTTGTGTATAACCTGTTCTAGTTGGGTTTCTGGCCCTAGCAACCATGGTTGCTATGAGCCATACCAGGTCACTGGTTACCTTGACAACAACAACAAAACTTAAAACACTGATTATTCATATTGAAATCTTTATGGAATAAGTTTTGATCAATAATCATAACATTAAAATGCATGAATAATGCATATCAAAGTACCTAATTAAAACAGCTTCCCCTGATGAAGTCATGAATATATCATTTGCATACTAATTAGCTAAATTGTTTTAAAGAAGCAAATTTGTCGATTTCATTCTTTGAAGTGCTGTAACTTTTGAACGGATTGTGATATTTACATGCCGTAAAGACAATTTTGCTCAGATCAATGAGATGTTCCATATAAGTTAACATCATATTTTCACTACAGATATACTAGTACTCTAATTGATAGGATTGGTTTCTTCTTCTAAAAATCAATGAGTTGCAATGTCATGATCATACAATGCCTTCCATTCCACTGGTTGTCAATCATCTGGGAATAACATATATTTATTATGTGAAAATAGTTAATATGCAAATTAATGTAATGAATATGCTTATCAGCAGCAATATGAATAAGTTAACGAGACATTACCAACATGGTTAACAATTATCATTGATTTTGTGCATTATTCAAATGTTTGTGGTGCCCATTACTATTTTTGAAGCTCAAATATGGCTAAGGTCAAAATGTGCCATTGAGATAGTTGCCATGGTAACATTTATTGTATCTACTGAATTATTATATAAGTGTTGACTGGTTTGGAGGGCTTAAGGGGTATAAAGCTGAAAATCCCACCTAAACTAGTTAGTTTAGTTGCAACATCACGGTGGCTAGGCGTTACGCGTTATTCAGGGAGTGCCGCGTAAAATCGTGAGTATTACGCGTTATTCGTGAGGAAATGACACAGGAAACGACATAGGGCCCCACTTCAAATGAGGAAAATCAATGAAAAAGTTCAGTTTCTTCCTAAAATTTTGTTTCCACGGAACACCCCAATGAGTAAACATTGCGTATGCTACTATGAATTACTTGTATACATCGTTATATTTACGAAAACGGACACACAGTTTGTGACAACACCCGCACGCTTGCGACTAGTTTGTGAAATATCATCGGCTATCAATTGAAACCAACAAAGCGCATGTTTGTAAATCATAGAATGCTCGGAGAAATCTTTCTTTATTGTTACACAACGCAACCAGTTGTTTTAATCGAGTATTCCATTAACTGAGAAGCTTTTTATGGTTTACGCGTATCAGCCTGAGGGAGAAAATCTGCACACGCGTTACAGCATGAGGAAACATGTGAGCGTTGTCGGGGATAGTAGAGCTGATAATGCATGCATAGAGATTTTTAAAGTATGATTTGAGGCTGCACAATGGCCAGTACTGACGATACTTCTCACTTATCATTATACTCCATATGTTCCTCCCAATCTTCATAAATCTGAATATGGCAATACTAAGAGTTTTTCGTGTCTTTTACACAGAAGCTCACCAAGTGAAAAGATTATTTTTTGAACTTGAATTTATTCCATCAATTGAGCAGTAAAACTGGAGAAAAATTCGCATTAAAAAACAGACATATCTCAGCCTCAAAAAAATATTTACTCATGCAAATACGCGTAATGCCCTCACGCAAATCGCGTAAAGTATAGCAACTAAACAAATGATACATTCAATCTAGATTCGTGCCGCTTGCGACCATTGTGAAACATTTTGAAGATAGGCACATGTGAAGCCCATGCTTTCAATATCATAGACCTGTCATTCTATCTACATTAATGCCGATACATAACATTTTCAACCCCAAAACCGGGGAGAGCGGCTGTCGAAGCAACATTGACAGATATTGTGCAGCCGAAGGTCTCGCTACACTGGCCTATTTCTTTGATTTAAATTCTCAACAACAATCATGAATATGTGTAATGTTCCGTGCAAACCCAAATCCGACATTTCAAAACGGTATAGTTAGCGAAATTGTATGTTTTTCCTGCTAAGGATCAACCACAGGCTGCCATTTCCTCACGAATAACGCGTAATACTCATGATTTTACGCGGCACTCCCTGAATAACGCGTAACGCCTAGCCACCGTGAACATATCCTAACGCATATAGCAATTGTTTTCATTGTAGACCTGGAGAAAGAAGATGGAAGGATGTTTTTTCAAAGCATGTACAACTGCTAAATATGACAAACCACTATAGTCTGGTTTTTCGTTTACACTGGTTTTTGACGATATTTTTGCGATGCTAAATGGTAACATTTTATAACTTGGCATACTCCACCTGTGAGTCGAATGGCAATTTCCTACCAAATTTCAGACTTCTGTCGCAAAAGCTGAAGAAGTTCGCAATCTACCCTTATGTTGAATTTCAGCCCAAAATGGTATCTCGGGAATCTGAGCGTATTCGAGGATTTGGTCCTGTTTAAATCCATCAGGATTCGAACTATTGTCGTAATTTTGGACCAGAAAAATATTGAAGTGTATTCCACACAACCAAGCAAATGCACAAAATTGTGTGCGGACCCAGAATTAAATGACAGGGCTGAATTTAACATTGGGGTAGATTTATTGCCAACTTTTTTTATTGTCGCACTTTCGTCGATATCTCGGAAACGGTGCGTACAGTGCGTCGTAGAGCGAAACGGACGTTATTTTCGAACTCGTTGCCCTAGACAAACATGTCTAAGGGGTATTAGGGATGACCTGTGACCTTGACCTTGAATTTTTCTGTTGGTCGGCATTTTTTCGTTTTCGCTGATTTTCCGGAAACGGTGTGTCGTAGAGCGAAACGGACGTTATTTTCGGTATCATCGCCCTAGACATGTCTAAGGGGTATTATGGATGAACTTTGACCTTGAATTTTTCTGCCGAGTCGGCATTTTTTTGTTTCGTCGATATCTCGGAAACGGTGCGTCGTAGAGCGAAACGGACTTTATTTATGGACCCGTCGTCCTAGACAAACATGTCTAAGGGGTATTATGGATGAATTTTGACCTTGATCCGAATTTTTTTTGCCGAGTCGTCATTTTTCGTTTTCGTCGATATCTCGGAAACGGTGCGTCGTAGAGCGAAACGGACGTTATTTTCGGACTCGTCGTCCTAGACAAATATGCCTGGGGGGGGGGGGTATGATTGATGAATTTTGACCTTGACCCGAAATTTTTTTCGCTGAGTTGACATTTTTCATTTTCATCAATATCTAGCAAACGGTGTGTCATAGAGCCCGTGGCAAACATGTTTTAAATATTACGAATTAGTCCTAACACCGAAATGCCTCCAAGGCATCTTTAGGCCTTGACGTCTAGTTTGGTATACTGCTTGCATATTGCATGTTCTCTCAAGTTTGTTCAAGATTTGCAGAAGTTTCGAGGCTTTCTGGTAAAATTTAACGATTGAAATTAGTTTTCATCATACATGTGCTTGGCTTTATACATACGGGTTGTGTTACGGGAGCGCATGCACATAAGGAACACTGTGATTGCATATGGCGATTGTTTAACTTCGCAATAGAGCGAAACGGACGTTATTTTCGGACTCGTGGCACTAGACAAACATGTCTATAGGGTATTATGGATGAACTTCGACCTTGACCTAAATCTTGACCTAACGCCGAGCCGCATTTTTCGTTTTCATCGATTTCTCGGAAAAACGGTGCGTCGTAGAGCGAAGCGAACGTTGTTTTCAGACTCGTTGCTCTAGACAAACATGTCTAGGGGTATTAAAGATGACCTCCGACCTTGACCTTGAATTTTTCTGCCGGGTCGGCATTTTTCGTTTTCGACGATATCTCAGAAACGGTGGGTCGTAGAGTGAAACGGACGTTATTTTCGGACTCATGGCACTAGATAAACATGTCTAAGGGGTATTATGGATGAACTTTGACCTTGACCTAAAATTTTTTCGCTGAGTCGGCATTTTTCGTTTTCGGCGATATCTCGGAAACGGTGCGTGGTAGAGCGAAACGGACGTTATTTTCTGACTCGTTGCCTCAGACAAACATGTCTAAAGGGTATTGAGGACAACCTTTGACCTTGACCTTGGATTTTTCTGCCGAGTCGGCATTTTTCGTTTTCGTCGATATCTCGGAAACAGTGTATAGTAGAGTGAAACGGACGTTATTTTCGGACTCGTTGCCCTAGACAAACATGTCTAAAGGGTATTGAGGATGACCATTGACCTTATCTTGAATTTCTCTGCCGAGTCGGCAATTTATGTTATTTTCGGACTCGTGGCACTAGACAAACATGTCTAAGGGGTATTATGGATGAACTTTGACCTTGACCTGAAATTTTTTCGCCGAGTGGGCACTTTTCGATTTCGTCGATATCTCGGAAACGGTGTGTCGTAGTGCGAAACGGACTTTATTTTTTGACTCGTGGCACTAGACAAACATGTCTAAGGAGTATTATGGATGAACTTTGACCTTGACCTGAATTTTTTTCGCCAAGTAGGCATTTTTCGTTTTCGTCGATATCGTGGAAATAGTGTGTCGTAGAGCATTGTAGAGCCCATGGTAAACATGTTATAAATATTGCAAATTAGTCTTAACACCGAAATGCCTCCAAGGCATCTTTAGGCCTTGACATCTAGTTCTCCTATGCTTTATAATGGGACACATTATGCCTAATATCTCACTTAATATTGAGATTAGACATTAGGAATCAATTGTGGACATATAGGAAATGATATATGCTGAATATTCTCATGACCTTGAATATGACTTTTGACCTGATTTTCAAAGTCAGAGCACAAAATGGTCAATATCTCGCTTATTATTGACGTTACAGCTTGGGAATGAATTAAGGACATATAGGAAATGATGTATGCTGAATATTTTGATGACCTTGAATTTGACCTTTGACCTCATTTTCAAGGTCAGGGCACAAAATGGCTAATATCTCGCTTATTATCAACTTCACAGATTAGGAATGAATTGTGGACATATAGGAAATGATCAGAAACCCGTAAGAGACTTATGGGTTTTTGAAATGATATATGCTGAATATTGTCGTGACCTTGAATTTGACTTTTGGGCACATTTTTAAGGTCTCACAGGATAAAATGGCTAATATTTTGTTTATTATCAATTTTACAACTTAGGATTCAATTGTGGACATGCAGCAAATGATATATGCCGAATATTCTGATGACCTTTAATTTGAATTTTGATTTCATTTTCAATGTCACAGGACATAATGACTAATATATCTCTTACTATTGAATTTACAGGTTAGTAATCAATTGTGAACATATAGGAAATCATATATGCTGAAAACTCTCGTGACTTTGAATTTGACCAGTGACCTTATTTCCAAGGCCACGGGACAAACTAGCTATTATATATTGTCCGGTAACCTATCTCAGCCCTTGGGCTAATTTTTATTCAAAATGGCTACCCTAATTTGCATATTTATGAACCTATTTTGAATATTACGGATTTAATTTTGATTCCAACTAAATCCTTGACCATGAAAACGTGGGTAAAGACACCTCAACCAATAATATAGGACTAATACTTTCCAAGATATCATCAAATATAATTTTTTTCATAATGGCTACCCTCATTTGCATATTCATGAACCTATTTTGAATATTACGGATTCAATTTTGGTTCCAACTGAATACTTGACCATGCAAACGTGGGCAAAGACACCTCAAACAATAATCTAGGACCAATACTTCTCAAGATATCATCAAATATACATTGTTTCATAATGGCTACCCTAATTTGCATATTCATGAACCTATTTTAAATATTACGGATTTAATTTTGGTTCCAACTGAATACTTGACCATGAAAACATGGGCAAGGACACCTCGAACAATAATCTAGGACTAATACTTCTCAAGATATCATCAAATATACATTGTTTCATAATGGCTACCTTAATTTGCATATTCATGAGCTTTACGAAAAATGCTCAAGGGTGCCAGAGTGGCATCAATCGGAATATTGATATATATGTTGTTATTTTTTCAAAAATGCAAAAAAATTGCATGCGGACCACAATGCATGCTTTTCTGCCCTGCCCCCGGACTAAGAAGTGGACATGCCTTCTTCTCGCGTCTCTATCACCATCCATCCAATACATGCTTGGTAATCCTATGTACGAATGGAACGCGTGTATATCATGAATCTCCAAGTGAAGCTCGAATCAATTTTGTTTCATCCATTAAATATTCTTGCAATTTTAAAACTTGATAGATTGTGATTCAAGATCTGGCATACAGGATTCTTTCTGTCAATGACACGAATCGTTTGGTATCTTTTTGAATGCCGACATATGTTTTGTCATGTAATTAGCAGTGATCCGGAATGTTTTGCTTTTTAGTGGCTTAGCTCATCTATTCGTGGTTGAAGGGGGTGTCAAAGTACATCGACAAGTATGTTTATTTGATGATGTCACAATCAAAATTGTCAAGATTGTACAACATACAGCATTCAGACGTATAACAACCGGTTAGGCCTACTGGTGTATCGTACTCGGGTTATATACACGAGGCAAAGGAATATCACTGTCAGACATATCTTTAACTTCTTTGATTTGATTTATTTGGAACAAAATTATATGTATAATGAAACGATGACAAAAAGGCACAAATGGTGAAAATCCGACGGATGCACATAGACGTCAAGAGACTCATGTCCATTGTGGTCATGAAAAAATATGATGAGAACAAAAACACGATACACAGGCGAAATTTGACACTGAAAGTATGAAGAGTGTAAATCAATGCATGACCAAATTACACATTACACATTATAAATGAACAGATAACGAAGCATACAAATTTTTAAACCAATATGCTTTCAGCTTCATTTTGCACTGACTGAAGTAAAAAAAAAATAGCTCAAGGCCTAAGGAATGTTACCGGAGATATGTATAGCGTTGAGACACAACTGAATTTTTTTTGAAATCACAAAAACAAATTTTAATCACAAGAAACTGTAAAATTAATGTGATGGGCATTGATTCGAAAAGCTTTTTTGCATCCTCTTTGCTTCATCAAGATCCTCATGAAACCATTGAAGAGGGGATCAGAATTGCAAAACTACTGTTTGAGTTGGCGTCCAATTCTGTAACGAAGCGAATACAAGGGGTTAGTGTCACCGTTCATGTGTATGCATGTCTACAGACTTTGATTACCATCACCTCTAAAGACAGTGGGTGTATTGAGGTTTTTTTTGCAGAGTCAGCCGTGGTTATGTACCGTTCTGTATGTTTTTAACCGATCACTCTTGAAAATGATGAAAAATACCTCGTGATGTTCAAATGTACTTGTCATATATTGTCGTTGTTCAATTCAACAAAATAATTCGATCAATATCGGGAGCCTCGTATAATGCTCATACTGAGCCGTTGTTTAAAGGCTTGGGGTTATTTAAATTACTGGATATTTATAATATGTGTCTAAATATGTACATTTGTTCATGATGAGAGCATTGCCTCCCAGTATGAATGATATTTTTGTTATTTCGAATGAAATTCACCATCATGTAACTAGACACAGCTCCCAAATGAAATTGGTTCCTTATAAATATAGCAGTGCTGCAACGGGGCAGAGTCTTATGAGAAAGGGACCTGAAATCTGGAACAATTTGTCTAGTGAATTATACTTGAACTCTGACCAGACACTACGTAGCAAAAAAGCTTTCTCCTCTGGTGTAAAGCGGCATCTCTTGCGGGGGTATAACGATCGCTGAATCGGAGTAGCGGCCCAGTTGGGCGATCGGTTGGGGGCGTCTGCATTGGGAAACTGGTCAACCTGAATCATCGTCATCCGGAATCACACTTGTCTTCTGTATTCATGTAGTATGTTGCACATCATCATTCATCTGCTCTCTCTCTCTATCTCTCTCTCTTCCCATCTGATCATTCTGAACATTTTCTTTCGTCCACTATTATGTCAATCTGAGTTCCGTATGTATTTGTCTCGTCTTGTTTTGCAGTTTTTATTTCAATTAGAGTTGTGATGTGCCTAATTTATTTATGTTAGAACATCTTTAGAAATAATTGTTTTTTTTTCATTGCACTAAGTTAGGTTTACAGTCTTTGGACTCACACATCACATCTTGTGCTGCACAAATAATGTATATCGCTGTGATACTTACTGTATGTTTAATGTGAGCACGAAATAAACTACTACTACTACTACTACTACTACTTTTGATTTATGACCAAGGAGGGCTATGTTTTTCACATCAGAGTTTTGTTAGACTTTCGATTTGGTGTTGTGTGAATACGTATATTTTGAGGCGATGACCTATTCACATACACTGTTCTACTTATCAAGCACTTCATGCAGTGATCAGAGTCTATGTATTGTGTGCAACCCAGATATTGAATAAGATAAAAGGTAAACATATTGGTCTTCCACTGTGTTCAGAACAACATCTTCAACATCGATAGGCTTAGATAACTACTTAATAAAATATCGCCTTGATGTTGCGTTCTTTTTTCAAAGACGTGTATCATGTATTCGTTCATATCGTGTATTTGCAAATTTGGCGAGACCATGTTTCAGAAATGCTTGATAAGAGCGTTCACACTTGAGTGCAATGCATACAAGAATGTTATGTAAGTTGGACGACGTCATCGTTGAAGTTTTGCATACAACATAAATCATCGGTTGCGTTTGGGATTAGGCAACAATTTGTCTTTCGCTATCTTCTGTTTCCTGTCTTTGGATCTCTTGTGTTTGTATTTGTGAGTCTACCCGACTCAACATAAAGATTAATCATTTTCTTACATTCTATATAAAACAGAACGGTGCAGGAATGTACATCATGGTGCGTTTGAGAAGACAATATTTGGCTACTATTTTTAATCATTTTTGCTTGAGGAATGCTGCAAACATCATTCAATCAATCGCTGAATATCTTCGAAGATGAAAGATGGAAAACTCAAATACGAATAAATGTCCTCAGAGGTGTTTGATGAAGTGTTCTTATCCACCAAATGTGCCAAATACAGTTGTCTGCAGCTCCCATGCAGTGCAACTCACGCGGACTTGGGAACAAATGCTATTTATTTATCATGTAAAATATTCACAGTTTAAGTTTTGGACTTCATGAAACACCGAAAACGCAAATGTATTACGCATATTTAATATCAGGTGTATTTATTATTTGCTGTACGAGTTACTCCCACAGTCCATCATAAGTTTGAGTTTTTCATCGAATGATTTGTTGCATGCTCACACTTTAATATCAAAATGTAGCACATAACATCTCAGTGATTTTTTTTTAATTCTACCTTACATCTAACATGCAATATACGTCACATGCAATACATATATTCACCAGCAAACACCATACCAAAGTAAACATAAAAGCACAAAATTCTGTATCTTACAAGCAGCATGCATTTTTCGAAAACATTTCACTTATAGATATACTACACTTCAGTTACATTGATGTGTAAAGAAGTATACATTCTTACAACTATAGTATTATCCGATGTTACCGTTTTTAAAAATACAAACTCCATGTAAACAAAAAAAACAAAAAAGGAAAAGAAACAAAATCATAAGAAAGTTATGCTATACTTAAACACTAATCTCTATACCCTGGCACATGTACATGTAATTAACTTGATTAAAGATATTTTAGTGATGAGATATATCAACATAGTACTCTTAATTACACTGATGTGTAAACAAGTATATATTCTTACAATTATAGTGCTATCCGTCATTACCGTCTTCAATTACACACTCTCTAAAGTATGGAAAACAAATATAGAATAGTAAAGAACAAAACACAAGAACCTTATCATGCTTATGCTACACTTATATCGCGCTAGCTTCAATATATGTACATACAGTTAACTTGTGTGAGTAATATCTATATAAACTAATACACTGCACCAGTTTAATCACACAGCGACGACATTTTATGAAACTTCTTTTCTAACTCATATCGTGTAAATAAATCTATAGAGTCGTCAACCCTATATCCAATTATACATTTCTTTGCAACTAATATAATATAGTTTACTTGTTTCCATACTTCACCCTGGAAGTTTTCAACGCCAAGTATTTTTTCTCTTTCACTCAGGTACACTGGTTTTTTAACGATATTTGTTATATCTCGTTCTACTTTTCCGAGAATGTGGAAGCTAGGTTTGGAAAATGTGAATCTATAATAAAATCTCTGATCGGAAGGCAAATGTCAATATTCGGAGAAATTACTATTGTTAAGACATTCCTTATGTCGCAATTTTTGTACATGATGCAGGTCATTGCACTGCCCGTCACTATAATAAATCGCATAAATACGTTTTTTCTTTATTTTCGTAAGGTGCAATTAACCATACTATAAGGAGGCGCCTGGATAATAAAACATAGTACGGAATGCTTGAAACGTGGCGTTATGATGAGCCCGATCCCAGAGGGTGGATTCAACATGAAAAATATGATCGATCATATGATAACATAGCGAGCAAAGTGGGTGATAATGGTTTTACTGTTATGGAATATAATGTAGTTATGAATGCAATGAGCACTGTAAGCAAACAACAAGTGTACTCTGATAAAGACGCGGAAATTTATCTAAACAATACTGCAATATCGAAAACAACATCTAAAACAATTCGAATGTTTTTTGGTTAAAAATAAAAACAAAGATATATCAGTGACCAACTACTGGAATTCCAGATATAATAAATTTGTCTTGACAGAGGACACTTGGTGTCTGCCGTTCATTGTCACGAAGGACACGGCTTTAAGTACAATGCAATGGCGAATTTTACATAATATAAACCCAACTCGCAAAAGATTATACAAAATGAAATTGGTTGAAAATGAGTATTGTACTAGCTGTCACGATTTAGAAACTATTGAACATTTTTTCGCCATCTGTCCACAAATACAAATCATATGGACTCAAACATCTCAGTGATTCGTCCAACTGTGCCGATATCACGATACTAGGTTTCCTTTGTGCCTAGAAACTCCGCTATCACTTTGGTAGGGCGTAATACATCATCCATGATTCACTATCACAGCAGGAATCGATGATTTGCGAAAGAGTGTTATCAAGTGTATGACAAGCATGGAAGATCGAGGATTTTCTCAATAGCACTGTTTCTGTCAGGCAGTGTAGATAAGTGTCAATAATTTTGTGGAATTCTGTCTATTTGCTCTTGTATTGATAAGAGCATTATAGCGACACCCATAACGATGAGGGATATTCGCTTTTCTTAATGTGATTCCCACAAGATTGCGTACATGTAGTAAACCAGTGTTACGACTATCATCTGACTGGTCGTTGACTTTACAGTTGATATTGCAGGATGATCCAAAATGAAATGTTGTTAGGCTATGATCATTTACATTGTAGCAAGCCCTGGAATACTCACAATGCAATCGACAAAACAGTATGCTTGTTTTGTTTCGATATCGCTTAACGTCTGAGTACGTCACTGTTTTTATTTATGTACAACATATAAAATATGTTGGCCTTGGAGCCATTTCATGCAGTGTCATGCATCCCAGACAGCAATTCACATAATTTTACTTTTTTTCTTTTTATCAAAGAAAACCCCCTTAGAAACGGTTGAATATTACGAAAAATATCTTTCAATTAGCATTTTGCTAGAGCACTCTCTGACACACGACAAGGAGGCAGAGCATTCTTGCTCAGTGAGACAAATGCTATCATTGACGACCAGAGTGTCACTCGTGCCATGATTCTGGCAATAACAGCTGCTGGTTTCCTTTCTCCTATCTTGCGTGGAACACCATTTAGCAAAAATGTAAGGAATGGAGAAAAATAACATTCTACTATGATCGATGTTACACTCAAAACACGCACACAATAATATAGAATTTTATAGTGGCAGGTGAACAGTGTTGTATCGTTTTCCCCTTAAAACCGTTATAATTTCTGAAGTAAAGGTTTCGTATCTGAATGTTGATGGTGTTTTATTGATTCCTAATAATATGCCTATCTATGTTTGTACACAGTACCCTTTCGTGAATATGCCATCGCCTATTTATTTACTTTTTGTCTCTGTCTCATCGTTTCACATTTGTAATCGTATATAGTATGTGCTGTATCATTGTCGGATGTGGTAATTGCAGTCGTATACGCATGATTCCAGCTCGGCACAAAAGATATGAACTTGGACAGCTCTAGTATAAGCAAGAGTGGCCCAAGTATCATACGCTGCACCTTAATACTACTCGTCCACTAAACGAATGTCATTTAATCCGTCTGTCACCTTTTTTATCCTTATTGAATATAGAGAAAGGCACAGGGTATGATACTTGGGCCGCTAGAGTAATAGGAACTCTGTTTCCACAAGTATCTTTCATTCTACTTCAAATGTAACAAGTCAAAAGCAATACTTTCTCACTTCCTCCCATGATGTTAATGTTGATGGTAAACTCCCATTGGCTATGGAATGTCAAAGGGTGTGAAAAATAACTACTTACAATAAATAAAAACTAATTCCGTCGTGCAAGAAATATAAGCCTGTATGCATCAATATTGATCAATTGGCAATGCTGATATGCATTATGACTTTGATGAGGATAATAGAAGAAACAAGTGACACATGCAGGTTCAGCATGTTACGGTTGTTTCATACCAGTCCATATTTGACTGATAGGATTTAATGTGTCACAAGTTTGTGTTGAAATCATGAAGCAGGTCCACAATGTTTCCCCCCGAATTTTCTATTGCCACCATAGGAAACTGTCAAATAAACAAAAATCACAAAACTGATCAGATAGTTTTTGAGAGAATGGTCGTTAAAATTTAAAATTGAGCACTTTTCTTCAGAAATGGCTACCATTTCGGGGAAAATGTGAAAGTTATAAAAAAAAACTTTTTCTGGAAATAGTTTTATATATTTTTGTGCAAAGTTTCAGAAAGATTCGACCGTAAACTTTGAAGATGAAAATGTGGTGGGACGACGGACGCAACGCGATCACAATAGGTTATCAGACCATAGGTACGGTAACCTAAAAACATCAACACGGTGTGGTCGAGATCAAGATTTAGAACGTCTGAAAACTATATACCTACACCTTTATTGTTCGTATACCATTTTCTTCTCTATGCATTATAATTTACCCATGCATATTATAATATTGATTATTTTCGAGATTGATCAATATTTACCCCAGAAATGTTAAAACGAAATGTCCCCGACATTATGACAGTAAGCTACAGCAAATATATGATTGAACTGGCACACATGTTTATCACAGATCAGTCCATAGAAATTCCAGTAAACAAGCTTTGGTGTCGCCCAAACAGCACACACGGTGGACTTTGGACCCACCGGTAGCTTGAGACATATTTCTTCTGTTTAAGAGAATTTATGAGGCTCCGTCACTTATTTTTTTTTTGCAATTCCAACTTTCAACTTTCCAAGGACACATACACTGTACATCATTGTTCTACATTGAGACTTCGGATCTCGGTAAGATTCACACTTGCAGTTTTTATGCCAATGTTCATTTTACATCGTGTTCTGATGGACGGATACTATTGTTTTTAAATCTCTGGCTAATTAAGAGAATCAAGTGACGTCATGGGGCGATTATTCTTGGTTTTCGCTCTCTCCATACTGCTGGCACTGGCATGGGGAAGGTTAGTAGGTCTTTATTTTCTTATTTGCCTGATGAAAATTGTATATCTGCACATGACAATCTATATTCAATCTGACAGCTAGGATACCATCAACTCAGTAGCCTTTTGGGCCCAAGTAGCGCACCTTACTCTGTTAATACTACTCACCCACTGAATGTATACCATATTAATCCGTCTGGCACATTTTTAATCTTCATTGAATTTAGAAGAAATAGTAAGCTGCGCTACATGGGCCGCCTTTTGGCCTGTGATAAGGTGCTCATGTACTTGTCATACACCTATTCATGTTGTTTGTTTTGAAGGTCTAAATGATTTTAATATGTTGTTGGGCAGTTGTATACTAATTTTGTGTACAGTAGAAACAACTACATTCCAGTCTGCCCCTGGTGACGCCTGTGTGTCCTCAGATAAAATATTTGGTCAGGCTTTGTTTCTATTCCAAAATGTTGTATCTTATGTTTGTTATTGTCAACATCACAACATCAAACCCCGGCTGTATTGGTGGTAATAGATTGTATACATATATTGTATGCACCATATAAAGACACGTAGGGTCGAATTCTACGTGTGTAACAAGACCATTCGCATCTGTGTTCGGTGTTCGCAAGTTGTAGCTTCAGTCATCCTGGTTTGAGTGTAATTGTCCATTTGTCATTAAGTTTGGGTAATGTAGAGGAATTCAAAAATAGGCTTTTTCAGAATTATGCTCTATTTAATGAACACGTAATAGCGTAGATTTCAAATACAGCCTAAATTCTCAAAGAAAAATACACGGATTCCCGCAGGCCGAAGAAATCCAGGGCCCCCGCGAATGTCCCAAGACGTCGTGAGAGCTCATCCGCTCGGTATGTGTGGAATGCTCAGTTCAACAACAGTCTGGATGAAGTCAGACATTTTTTGCTATGTGTACTTCTCAATGTGTCGCGAGCCTAGTGGGTTTAGTAACATTAGGACTTAGGACTATACTCGGATTTTTCTAACTCGTTTACACTGTTTTTCGCTAATATTTTTGTGATGCTAAACGCTATCGTTATATAACTTGGCATACTTCACCTGGGAGTCAAACGGCAATTTTCTACAAAAGTTCACACAGCTATCACGAAAATTGAAAAAGTTGGCAATCTACCCCAATGTTAAATTTAGCCCTATTATTTAATTTCTGGGCCCGCACACAATTTTGTGCATTTGCTCGGTTTTGCAGCGGAGCAATGTTTCAAAATTAACATGTTTGTGTAGAATACACCCCAGTGTATCTCCTGGTTCAAAGTTACAAGAATATTTCGAATCCTGATGAATGTAAACAGGACCCATTCTTCGAATATGCTCAGATTCTCGAGATCCCGTTTTGGGCTGAAATTCAACATAGAGGTAGGTCGCCAACTCTTTCAATTTTCACGATAGCTGTCTGAAATTTAGTAGAAAATTGCCGTTTGCCTCCCAGGTGAAGTATGCCAAGTTATGGAACGATAGCATTAAGCATCACAAAAATATTAGCGAAAAACAGTGTAAACGAGTTAGAAAAATCCGAGTATAATTCACTCATTTTACAGTCAGCAATACATCAATATTGTTTCACCTGTTGTATTTCCTTGCCATAATGTTCATTGTACTTGTTTCAGACGCACTATTGATGTTGTGGATAGATTACTGCGCAAAAATCGATACGACAGCGCGCATCCTCCTCGTGATGGTAAAGTGTTTTACAACACTACAAATGTAACAAAAAATATTAAGAAATGTATACGACCAAGAAATATTCTTGAAATTGCAACTGTTCTAAATTTCCTACAACATTTAGAAAGTTGTATATCTATTTTACAAATTGAATCAGTATGATTCTATACTTTTAGTTACATGACGTTATAATTGAATCTTTGTAATGCCACACAGATGGTCCAACAGATGTTTCCATAGGGATGTACATAAGTGCGGGCCAGATCCAAAGGCAGGAACAGGTAATACACCTGTTGCGACTTTGTTAACGTAGTCCGCTACAAACATAGAGGTACTGAAGAGTCAAAATTTAAAAGTTATATCTTGAATATTTTCTCTTCAAAATGAAACATTTAATAGAGTAACTAATCAGCATTCTAATACTGAAAAGAAAATAGGGGGTCACCGTGCTGGTTTCTTCCACATATTCGATCAAAAATCACAAACATTTACTAAAATGACTTAATTTATGGTATTTTTACACATTTTTTGCCCATATTCACATCTTGCATATTGTTTTCCATGCGAACGGATACGGTGACCCCCTATTTTCTTTTCAGTTTCAGGATGCTTATCAGTTACTCTATAAAATATGTCATTTTGAAGCTCTAGATTTTGTTAATACAGTCATTTATTTTGAAAAACTCCTTGACCCCCTCCCCTCACTGTTTGGTGCGGACTACCTTAAGTGGTCCTTACCAGTGTGCAATGATCTTCTGTTAGGAAAAATATGACCTCTACATATGAGACGACTGGCTAAATGAAATGTTTATGAAATATATATGGATATACTAGGAATGGACCCATTATTTTGTGATAAGTTTCCCATTCAATCTTGGCCTTTGTTCAGTATAATAGGCTACTACGCATGGGTAAACCAGATCATTACAAGATGATATTCGTTGGTGATGTACGATTAAACTTTACTATGCAACAGGTAAATGAATGTGTGTGTTCATGAATTCTTTATTATCATTATTTAGCGTGTGTCATTGGCTGGGTACCTGCGACAATCGTGGAATGATCCGCGGCTCTCCTACAGGGACGCCTTCGAGAAACTCAGGATCCCTTTCAAGGCAATGTCCAAAGTGTGGACACCCGATATCTTCGTCAGAAATGCATGGGACTTTCAAGTTTTCGATAAACCACAACCCAACTTTCTGATGACACTGAAGCCCAATGGTGACGTTTGGTATGTCTATAGGTAAGCATTGTGGAAACTTTTGTAAACAAAGTTACATGAATATCTTGTTACCAGGTCAGCCCCGACCATGTTTGTTTTTGACAGATTCATCATGGACATCTCCTGTCCTGAGCTGGTGAAAAACCCTCAAAGCGTCACGTGTCCAATGAAGTTTGAAAGTTGTGAGTTTACTATAGTCACATGACGGTATGGTACGATTTCGGATACGAATAATTCTACAACATTTTGTTTAATCATTACATTCCATTACAAATAACTCGCCATGACAGAATTGGCCCAAGTATCATATACTGCACATTTTTTTTATATTCAATATCATACCGTATCGTCACATCACGTTTAGCCGTATACCAAATCTGCATGAACGAGTCGTCCATACTGAACATGTTACAATATTTCAAATCCGCTATTGTTCTTGATGGCGATAGGAGCGTGTTGTTCTTATTCCTTGTTGATACTGTTGTTGTGTTTGATGCTGGTCATCAATGATGATGTTTACAATATAGTTGGGTACACGATGGACGAGCTGACCTACTCGTGGCTGCCCTCTCCGGTGGACATAGACACGGCGATTTACTGGGACGATTACAAGCTGACATCGACCGGGTTGGACGATTGCTCCCAGAACTACACGGCAGGTAACTAACTTGAAATACGAGACTCATGTCACACCAGAACGAGGCATCCCCACAAGTGTTAGATTTATAGTTATTGAAGTACATATTAATCACGAGTATATCTCTGGACAGTCTATTCTAACTGGTCAGTTGGCGAGGTCAGTATTTGTCCCTATCTGTCCCCAGGATCTTTCACGTGTCTGGGTGTATCCTTCCACTTCGAGCGTAACTAGAGGACCGGAGCATCTGCTGGACGCTGGTGCTATACTACTCGTGCATATACAATGTATATTGATACCATAGCGATCGATTTTCACAATCACATTCTGAAATAAAGGCTTGTATACAAAAACAAACGTTTCTCACACTTTACTTTTCTCTAAAGGTAGATATTGTTAGAACTAAGAGAATGTACTTGGGAGGATAGCAAACACTGATACTATTATCCAACCATAACAAGCTCGTTGATATCAAACATTACCATTTTAAAAATATTGGATGGCTGGGAGTCCAATACCGAGATTACGGGATTCATAATAGCTATATTGAACTTTTCTGAATCCCGTAATCTCTGTGTTGGACGACCACCATCCAATCTGTGCTATATTAATAACAACACGCTGTTTGTAACGAGCACGCTGATTGGCTGCTATCGCAGCACTGTCCAATATACGCAATCCCATATACATAACTCGGATTCAATATACGATTTTTTTAGAAACAAACATGCTGATTGGTTAGGCTGTCGCGCTGTCCAATACATTAATTCAGAATATCATTTCGGCATCCAGTATACAGTATATGGGAATGACACGTGATGCAGATAGACAAATCAGAGAGAAAGATTCGTGCCGAGTAATATTATACAAATATTGGATGTTGAGGAGTCCAATATGCAGTTTACGGGATGAAGAAATGTCATATTGACCTTGGCGGACGACTCTCAACATCCAACCTTTGCTATTTTATTTACGGGGTTCAAACAAACAGGAGCTACGTTCTTCTCTTTTGAGAGAAACTCAGAGTGTGGGAGAAACCCCACATATAACACGCCCTCTGATTGGCTAATAAGCACCGCATCGTCCAGTATACATTTTGCCGTCCAATATAGACTTTCGCCGTCCAACATTGAGTATGTAGGATTGTCACGTGGTACAAATCGTCTAATCAGGAGTGTCCTTACAATGAGAATACCACCAAGTGAATAATATAGGAAAATGTTGTCAGTGACATCGATTAAAGCAGACCAACATAGAACAGGGCTATATAGAATATAGAAAAAAGCTGAAAATGCCACACGCCGTTCTCCGTCAGAAACATTTTGATATTTGTTTACATGATATCTCTTCACCGAATTTAAATTTATGATTCAATAATGTCACATAAACCGGGATTAAAGTTGTCATATGATATAGGTTTGCGTTCTCCTGGCCTTGGTCCACGTTATCTGCTGACATCAGATATTGACAATAGATACGATGTCTCCATTGTTGAGAAAGTTTCAAAATTGATATTAATATCATACCCAGATACGTGGTGATTATCGAAGTATTGGTAATTATTGATACTGTCATGATTCGCGATCGTCGAACGAGAATCCTATCGATTCTTTTGGTTTGGAGACTGGCAGGGTTTTTTTTAAATATTGGATGATGGTACTACTGACAAAAATGGCTTGAACCACGATATTGCTAGATTGGATGAAAGTATTTCATTCGACCTGATGAAGACAAGCAACACGTTATTTCAATCATTATCAAGTAGTAGCACAGTGAGCTACGTTCTCAATACAAGTTCAGGTTTAGGTTTTTTTAGTTTCTCGTCCTCCTATTTTTTCAAAACTGGGTAGGGAGGGATTTTTTATTTTTCATTTTCTTATTTTGCAAAAAATACCGTCCTCAGCTCAAGAGAAAATTGGGTAGGGAGGCACTTTTCATTTTTGGTGGGACGACATTTCACACATATGAAAATAATTTTGATTTATTGATTGATTAAAAAAAACACACAGACGCATTCAAGCCCAAATAAATCAAGCCTTTTGAATTGAAATCATGTGTAACACATGACTTTAATGATTTCATTTCTAGAGGCTTGATTTATTTGGGCTTGAAACCTCTTAGCCGGGCACATTGGCACTACTGGTGTGCCATCATTATAGCAGTCAGCACAGACAGGATGATTCTGTGTACTAGTAGTATTATTATCAAAAACCGTCAGTTGATAATATATTCTAATGATGAGTAATTGTTGAGAACCGTTCTAACAGTTAATATGTTCTTTGAAGTATAACATGAGAAATATAGTAAATCAATTCTTGATCACAATTATATGTATTATTACGTACACGTAACCACATAGAAAAACTGTTTTTGAAAACTGGTAGCGTCTTTGTCTCATTTGGCGGAGAAGGAAAACAAGGAGGTAAATTGAATATATATGCCTAAGTTGCATGCTGTGATTCGGTTTCTCGATCATTCACTATCCTCAAAATAGGGGCGGGAACACTTTTTATTTTTTATTTGAGAATCGCAAATAAAAAATCCGGGAGGCTGCTTTTGAACACAGGCGGGCGGGGACGAGAAACAGAAAATTAATTTTTTTAGGCCTTACCTAGTATTGTTGTTGTTGTTGTTGTTTTCATTTCGAGTAAACATAAAGTATGTGACACTGGCCGATGCCTAGATACGCCCACTTCCATCATGATGGTCAGAGTTCAGATCAAAGTTAATGCTAGTTTAGCAAATAACACGTCTCAGACTTTGGATCCATCAGTAGTTTGCGATATTGTGCGATACAACTTTAAAAGACACTACTTCTCATTTTTCCGCATTGGAAACTGTCAAAATTTCCAAGTTGTACTGCATTCGGATTTCAGATATAGGTGAGATTTCAGTGTTTTTATCGTGTAAATATTGGTTGTGAACAAATTTTGATTGTGTACAAATGATTTGTTTACATCAAGTGTATATATAGTTTATGGTACTAATAGAAGGAACTATATTTATCTCTGCCTAATTAGTAGCAGCAAGTGACGTGATGGGACGATTATTCCTGGTTTTCGCTGTCTCCGTACTGCTAACGTTTACGTGGGGAAGGTCAGTATGTTATTCATTCATTTTTCGCTTTACAGAAAAACTAGTTTTTTTTCCAAATCAATACGTGAGTTCGGAAATGTTTTCAGGTCAGGTCAGTGGAATTGGGTCAGGGTCAAGTGGTATAAACATGCCAATCCATGCTGTCACGCTACCATTGGCGAGTCATTGTCACCCACACATTACTCGACTTAGCCTGTACAATACTAAATACTTTGTTTACCGCGTTACTCACTTTGTTAACCGCGTCACTCACGTTCATCGCGTCACTCACGTTCACCGCGTCACTCACGTTTGAACATGGTGTGTACGAACGTTTTGTTTATACCACTTGACCTGACCTAGAAACATTTCCGAACTGGCTTATTGCATATATGCCTGTGGTCTCAGAAAAAGGTTACAAAACAAACTATGCTCGATGTGATAGATAAATCGGCCCAAGTATCATATCCTGCGCCTTCCTCTATATTCAATAAGGATTAAAAAGGTGTGATACGGATTAAATGGTATGTTTTAAGTGGACGAGTAGTATTAAGGAGCAGTGTACGGTACTTGGGCCAATAAATCTAGCCTATGCAGTACCAACAGCCGCTTTTCCTTTGTTTTGTGCACTACTCAGAGTTACCTCTGGCTTGACCTAGTTTATGCTCGATTGGCTTAAACATATATGAGTAAGCTGGAATAGTATTGCGTCGAGGGATAAAAAGCACCGAGAATGTAAACAAACTCAAACTATATCCTCCAGAAACTCGCAACGAAATCAATTAGAAAGGAGCATTTGTATGGGCATTTAAATACAGATATATAACTATTATGTTTTCTTTGTTCGGTCAGAAAGGTATGGTAAAATCCATAACTCTCTGTCAATATCACTTTAATGAAAATTTTATACTTGAAATAATGTACCTAAACTAGATATAACGTAATAAACTATTATTTTTTTGTGAACCTCACCACACGATTGCCAATAGAACCCCCGTGAATGATTCAAAACATTACCCACTAACTTGTGAATCGCTAGACTGCCCAATGGATGCTCCATGGATCCATTCGCATCCATTTTCGGTTCTCCTTCCAAAATGGGTCAAGAGGAAATTATTCAATACGTCATAAGTTTGTCTGAGTTTAGTGAAATAGGGAATACGAATATGTGATTTCGTATTGGCTTTCCAGCTTGTTCCAACGATGTTTCCGATGTCATGTTCTCTGGTATAATGATCCTAATTTCAGACGCACAATGGATATTTTGGATAAGCTACTGCATGAGAGTCGATACCACAATACTGATGTTCCTCGCTCTGGTAAAATACTTATATTTAATATTTTGACTGCTATAAAACCTGCCGGTTGGCAAGATAAAATCTTATAATTCGAACTACAAAAGATAGATAGATATTCGAGGTAAATATGATATTTGCATTCCCCCAGATGGTCCAACAGAGGTTTCCATAGGAATGTACGTGGGTGCTGCCCAGATTCACAAACAGGCACAGGTAATAAACCACGTGCGACTTCTTGGGGATGACTGTTCTCAGCACGAGATAATTTTTCGGTGAAAAAAAAATCTTTACAAATTGAAGACACGACATGACATGATGATAATGTGTAGAGAAAATATACACGGAACACAAACACCATAGGTTGCTTATATAGTGGAAATTGGGCCATCAAGGGGCCCATGTAACGCACTTCACTACACTGTCACTACTCACGCAATGAATGATGCCATTTGTTCCCTTTCGACACATTTTTGATCTTCATTGAATTCAGAACAAGTAATAACATGGGATACATAGGCCCACCATTTGCCATAAAAATGCACTGATACTTTTTTTGCACAAATTTGCATAAAAATAGAGGAGGTATTATAGGGCCTGTAAGTCTCGTTTCATATATGTCGTAAAATGACGTATTCAGGTACGTAGTGGTGACAAACAATGCCACGTAGTCAATTTTGCTGATTTTGCTTGACTTTAGAAGCATCATACAAAAATATTAAGAATATTGTTACAATTCATTTTTTTCTTAATTACACTTGCTCCGAACTACAACATACCACTGTTTATAATGATGGATGGATATTTTTTCATGGTCAATTGCCCCCGATCTATGTTGTGTTTCACAGCATGTTTTTGGACTCCATATTCCAATATAACAAGATTATCTTTGTGATGTTATAACAAAAAGTGCACAGAACATATGCCACATCATATATAGTCACAAACACCACCGACGGTTCGGATACTAGTCACGTAGTTTCAAGAGCATGAGTTTTTTTCTCCCGTCAAGGTCATGACCTTGGAGCATAAAAACATACGTTTTTCATCCCTTTTTAATAGAATGAAATGCTTATGAAAAATGCATATTTAGATCGTTAGCGATCGTAGGAACGGGTCATGATCAAAGTACGAACATGCGATAATTTTCCGATAATTTCCGTAATACACGTGGAATCAATACCCAGTATTAAGTATTCCAAGCGAACAATACAGGGTCCGTTATCCCATCTCATAGTCCGGGGACAGAAAGTCATATCTGGCATACGAAGTGAGGGAAAACAAGAATGACAGGGAAACTCATGAACCCCCCAAAATGGCCATTAGGAGGTGAAATCAGGTTTCCGGAAAGAGTGAGCATTTCCTGCCCCACTAGTGGCACCCGTCATGAATTCCCCCAGAATAACATGAAAATAGATCTAGTTGCATGGCAGACATGGACTTGTTGTATTTATCAACCAGATCATGATGACGTCCATAGAATTTCTTAAACGCAGCTATAAGTCTTGGTATAACATATCCTTGTCGCAGCAGTTTAGAGACTAGCTGGGCACTTAGATAGACAAAGTCCTCATATTTGCAACTAGCTCTGGAATAGCGTATAAGTTGAGAAACAAACACACCATATGCCGGTGACATAGGAATTTTGCTGCTTAGAAAAGGGAAATTGACTATGGAAAAATTGAAATCATCACGTTTGTCATATAATCTAGTTGAAAGGTTAGAATCATTATCAATCTCCAACCTCAGATCCAGATAGTTGGAAAAATTAGCGGAGTCTGTAGTATCCTTAATTTCAAGTTCCTTAGGATATATGACATCCAAATAATCACCAAACTTGGGATTATTTAGCGACAATACATCATCTATGTATCATGTGTATCGGGAAGTGAAATTAAAATTACATGTTAGTTTCTTAGAAACTCCTCGTTGTAAATGTTGGATAAAATCTGATTCATATGAGTATAAAAACAGGTCTGCCAATAATGGTGCACAGTTTGTACCCATGGGAATACCAATAGTTTGTTGAAATATTCGACCACCAAATTCCACAAAAATATTATCAATCAGAAAATTAACCAAATTGTCCTCGTAGGTTGCAGGAGTTCGAATATGTAGAATTTTACGAATTGGCCCAAAAATTTGGCTGGAAAATCATGTCACCAGAAAGGTCAAATCACGTAAAATAACGTGACGTGTCAAATCTCACTTACACGCCCTATATGGTAGCAGCCATTTTTATCGAAAATATTAGAATTGGCGGCTATTTTATCAAAAAATATTCAGAGAGTTTTGAGATTTTTGTTTCAAAACATTCCTATTATGTACCTTCGTGGCGTGTATAAGTTTCATTGCATCGAAGTGGGTCATTTTGGACCAAACTTGGCCCAAACGGGACAAGACAAGACATTCGTTTTATTAGATCACATATAGTATATACATGGAGTTGATATATTGATAAAATTAGGTGGCTGTAATCAGTGTAATAAAATGAATATAGATAACAGAAAAATACATGTAATATGGATCTAAAGAGACCAAGTAAAGCCTTATGGCTGAATTACACTTGACCTCAGGTCGAGATGTAAAAAAGTTCATACGTTTTGCGAGATAATGAATGGTGCAAAAACAATAAACATATAAACTCGATAGTGGGTAACATTTACACTGTGGGTGGAACAGGAACGGGACAACATGGAAAAAAACGCCGAGTGATTGGTATTATGATATGAAATTTCAGGGCAAGAACGTGGCTGAATTTCGACTGACTTCATAGTATTTAGATACATCTGATACGTTATTAAGAATATCAAAAAGGACTCACGAGGCCAGCTGATATTCCAGCACATGAATAATAAAGCAAAACGATCAAAATGGTTACAGCAGGCATATCGCTAGTTGTGATGTGTCATAACTTCCACACACACACACACACACACACACACACACACACACACACACTTCCAGAAAGATTGAATCAGACAGGAAAACAATCTCGACACCTAGGGTTATTGCAACGAACCAGATTGACATATGAGTTCAAGATGTAATGTTTTATTTTCTTTTTTAATTGGGCCACTGACAATATATTGATATTTGGAATTTTGGAAAACCAATTGTTCCATACGCGTGGAAAGTTAAATAAGGGAAATTTACTTACAAATTCAGAATTTGGGTATCTAACTGCAAATAGATCAGATTGTCGTGTTGTCCAGTTTATTTGGTTATCACGGTTTAATGGGAAGATTCCCTCGAATAAGTCTGGGAGTTTTTTCTGGTTATATTTAGCCATGAAAAGAACAGTTTCATATTCATACAGATCCGTAAGTTTTAGTATATTCATTTGTTTAAATAAAGGCTCAGTATGACTATTGTATTTAGCTCCCATTATAGTTCTGATTGCTTTCTTTTGAAGGACCATTGTACTATGCAGGGTAGACATTGGTGCAGTACCCCAAGCTAAGATGCCGTAAGTCGAATAAGGATTTATCATAGAGTAATATAGAGTTTTTAAACTCTGTAGGGGGATGATATTTTTTACTTGTTTGATCATGTACAAAGCCCTAGATATTTATGTGTTTGATATGGTCCTACCAAGTCAGAAATTCATCAATAAATATTCCTAAAAAATTTGGGGTTGTACCTCCCGATTTTTGATGTCCAATCTGATTAAGAGCAAGTTCTTTAATTTTGATCTCAAATTTGAAAGCTGGTGTCTTGTGTCTGGGTGGTTTAATGTGGATATTCTTAGTTTTTGTCGGATTTAATGATAATTTGTTCGCACAAAACCAATCGTAAAGTTGTTTACCTCAGTATTTGCATTTTGATTTAACCCTTCCAAATCGCTATCAGACAGGTAGAGAGATGTATCATCTGCGAAGGACAATATTTTCCCTCGGCCAATAGCAGATGACTTTCCCATGTTAAATTTTCCTATGCTTTATAATCGGTCACATATTTCCTAATATATCACTCAATATTGACATTAAGGATTAGAAATCTATTGTGGACATATTGGAAGTGATATATGCTGAATATTCTCGTGATCTCGAATATAACCCGTGGCCTTTTTTCAAGGTCAAAATGGCTACTCTGTAAAATAATAATAATAATAATAATAAATAATTATTATAATAATAATATCGATCGGGGTATGTCCGACTTTGGTCGTACTTACCCCATGGGGTAAGTGCGACTCGCATTTACTTGTTAAACCATAGTTTAATAAGGAAAAGCCAGTATTCCATTTCAGCTTCACGCCGTCCCAAACCCCGACCACCAGCCCTACTAGGACACCCAGGCCCATAGGAATGAATCCAGATATATTTGTGGTGTTACTAAGATGGCATGACATACCCCATTTATGGGGTATGTCTCCCCATCGATATTGTTAATAATAATTAATTGATAATTAATAAATAATAATTATTATGAAAATATTAAACATATATTGTGCGGTAACCTTTTTTACCCCTTGGGCTAGTTTTAGTTCATATGGTTGTAGCACAAACATCCCTTTCTACAAGTCATTTCGGCCAAAGTATCATTTCCTGCGCCTTCTTCTATATTCAATAAGGATTAAAAAGGTGACAGACGGATTAAATGGCATTCATTTAGTAGACGAGTAGTATTAAGGCGCAGCGTATGATACTTGGGCCGTAATTTCTTGAGCTGAGATAAGCTTTCACAGAGCAACAAAACTGAGTAAATCGACTTGTATATTGTTTTTTCAAGTATTCGCCAGGTGTCAGACAAGTGCTAGTAGCCAACAATAAATATTAGTTTTAGAGTTCATATGCAAGGCTTCTACATATCAATTTCATTTGAATATTTTCGAACAACCATAGACAAGTGCATATCGAATATAATCGATGGGTGTTCGTTGATAATGGCCCTGATAAAATAACTATGCACATCTTTGTATGTATCCTAGTATAGGGAAAGGTTCGGAAATTAATTAATATTGGTATTATCATTATTCAGCGTGTATCATTTGCTGGATACCTGCGACAATCGTGGAATGACCCACGGCTCTCCTACAAGGACGACATTGCTAAACTCAGGGTCCCATTCGAGGCAATGTCCAGAGTATGGAAACCTGATCTCTTTGTTAGAAATGCATGGGACTATCAAGTTTTCTATACGCCAGAACCCAACTTTTTGATGACATTGGGGCCCAATGGTGACATCTGGTATGTCTATAGGTAAGAATTGTGATGATTTCAAGCAAACTGACATTGGTATTTTGTCACTAGTTCAGTCCAGACCCTTTTTTTTTGACAGAGTTATCATGGACATTTCCTGTCCTCAGCTGGGAACAAACCTGCAAAACTTCACGTGTGCAATGATGTTTGAAAGTTGTGAGTTGATTATACTGAATCTCAACGATTGATTCCATCTATACTAAATGATGAACCAATCTTGAACCAATCGAACTCCTTTGTGCCCACTTTACCTGACCAGTCGGGTACATGATGGATGCGGTGTATTTCTCCTGGCTGCCCTCTCCGGTGGATATCGACCCCAATGTTTATGTGGACGAACACACATTGAAATCGACAGTGCTGTATGATTGTTCCCAGAACTACACAGTAGGTGAGTATATAACTCAAACCAACCTGCACACTAAATGTAGTGTCATAACGACGTATCTAATTGATTATCTCTGGCTTACTTATGGCATGTGATTGCAAGGTTTATTCTAATTAACATTTTGATCGGTTATTTATGGTATTAATTTATCTTTTATTTCTTCTCAGGAGCCTTCACGTGTCTGCAAGTATCTTTCAATTTCGAACGTGACTGAAGAACGGAAGTCATCACTGCCTCTGAGTGTAGCATCAACAAGAGACGGCAGTGTCTTCACATGTGTCTTTCGATGAGAATTGCCCAGTCAAGCAATATATGTAACCAGATCTGATGAATTCCAAAATATAAAAGCTCTCTGTATGCTCAACTGAGATATGGTATATTAGGCTTACATATAGAAACTGGACGATACTATCATATCAAAGATACAGATACTGGCAAATAAAGAACGTTACACATAGTATGGATGAAAGAATATGTAAGTTATGTAATGATGAATCACTTGAAGATGAATAACATTTTATATTTGATTGTTAAGCATATTCCAAGTTTAGAGATAGTATATTTGAACCAAAATGAACTTACTAACACTAATATTTCGGAACCTGTTAACGAACTCAAATATTTGACGGGATATGAATGTACTGAGCTCATTAATTTTATTGTACAGGCGTGGTTTGAAGGGCAGTGTACAGTAATTCGCTCAGCCAATCAGCGAGCGTTCACCTCACTTAGGCAATTTAAAGGGAAACTGTTGTTAAACATCGCCTCATATATTTTTTAGGCCAGACTTCCGGGCGAGTGTATATTCACCTGAAAGAACGCAGTGCTGGGATATAATGACCCGGTTTTCAAGGCAGTATCTTGTTGGCGTTCTTCTCAGGAGCTGGGGAATCAAAGGGGTTTTGCATGGGCATCAGTACCCATAATTTTGGGTATTTTCACCCCGGGTCCATTCAAGGCAGAATAGCGAAAAATCCCATGTGTCGTCAAATATATTCATGCTTACCACGCGATGCCCAATACGTTGAGGGATAAAACTAGCATACTGGTTAGGCTGGGATTTTTTTTTAGGAAGGTGTTATGGACCGTCAAAGTAAGATCATTTAACATTGAGTTGAATGGCCAGTATAATTAATATACAGTAGCCTTAACTGATTACACAATTTTCACTCTGCGTGGCCTGGGAGCGCAAAAAATGTCATAATTTGTTTGACTAGGTAACAGTTGAAGGTTCCCGACCTAATTCAATGTTCATTTGCCGTGTTTTGTGTGGTTAAGGAGAAAATTGTGGAATACACATAAATCACATGGTCGGTCGGCATACAAAAATGTTCTAACTATCCTCAGCGGCTAAATTATGACTTGAATTACAATTTGTTTGCACAATATTAATGATACTGATGCATTTCAATAGCTCAGCCTTCGACAGGTGTCAGGGACTAGGAAATTTTGACCACCGGACCAGATCACAAGAATTGAGGTCGGCCCTATGCCGAGCTCACGCTTATCATAAGCAGCCCCCCTGACCCTGACATCATTCTAGAGACACAAGGTTGCATGCAAATAATAACCCCTTGATATTCTTGACTTTCTAAATAAATTATTAGTGGTTTGTTACGTTTCACATGGGTTCTATAGATAATTTTCCGTTTTTAGTGTGATAAATTCACGGTTTTCTTTAATCTTACTTTACTAAATAATCCAAACTGCCATTGAATTATACCAACGATTGGGTCTTGATGCTAATTGCACTTATATTCTATACTCATCCTGAAATTTTCAAGGCTTTTGCATGAAAACTCAATGAGTTTTCAACAATTTCAATTCTAAGAATTTGGCAGACTGGCAAATCCCAGCACATGTAGCATATGTATTAAATGGACTGAAACAGAGAATAGAATCGGGATATCAGGTTTATATTTCGTTTCACAATTACATACATATAAGACTACCTACTGACAAAATATAATTCATATATCTCAGAAACGCCTATATATTAAGGGCAGTGTACAGTAATTCGCTCAGCCAATCAGCGAGCGTTCACCTCACTTAGGCAATTTAAAGGGAAACTGTTGTTAAACATCGCCTCATATATTTTTTAGGCCAGACTTCCGGGCGAGTGTATATTCACCTGAAAGAACGCAGTGCTGGGATATAATGACCCGGTTTTCAAGGCAGTATCTTGTTGGCGTTCGTCTCAGGAGCTGGGGAATCAAAGGGGTTTTGCATGGGCATCAGTACCCATAATTTTGGGTATTTTCACCCCGGGTCCATTCAAGGCAGAATAGCGAAAAATCCCATGTGTCGTCAAATATATTCATGCTTACCACGCGATGCCCAATACGTTGAGGGATAAAACTAGCATACTGGTTAGGCTGGGATTTTTTTTTAGGAAGGTGTTATGGACCGTCAAAGTAAGATCATTTAACATTGAGTTGAATGGCCAATATAATTAATATACAGTAGCCTTAACTGATTACACAATTTTCACTCTGCGTGGCCTGGGAGCGCAAAAAATGTCATAATTTGTTTGACTAGGTAACAGTTGAAGGTTCCCGACCTAATTCAATGTTCATTTGCCGTGTTTTGTGTGGTTAAGGAGAAAATTGTGGAATACACATAAATCACATGGTCGGTCGGCATACAAAAATGTTCTAACTATCCTCAGCGGCTAAATTATGACTTGAATTACAATTTGTTTGCACAATATTAATGATACTGATGCATTTCAATAGCTCAGCCTTCGACAGGTGTCAGGGACTAGGAAATTTTGACCACCGGACCAGATCACAAGAATTGAGGTCGGCCCTATGCCGAGCTCACGCTTATCATAAGCAGCCCCCCTGACCCTGACATCATTCTAGAGACACAAGGTTGCATGCAAATAATAACCCCTTGATATTCTTGACTTTCTAAATAAATTATTAGTGGTTTGTTACGTTTCACATGGGTTCTATAGATAATTTTCCGTTTTTAGTGTGATAAATTCACGGTTTTCTTTAATCTTACTTTACTAAATAATCCAAACTGCCATTGAATTATACCAACGATTGGGTCTTGATGCTAATTGCACTTATATTCTATACTCATCCTGAAATTTTCAAGGCTTTTGCATGAAAACTCAATGAGTTTTCAACAATTTCAATTCTAAGAATTTGGCAGACTGGCAAATCCCAGCACATGTAGCATATGTATTAAATGGACTGAAACAGAGAATAGAATCGGGATATCAGGTTTATATTTCGTTTCACAATTACATACATATAAGACTACCTACTGACAAAATATAATTCATATATCTCAGAAACGCCTATATATTAAGGGCAGTGTACAGTAATTCGCTCAGCCAATCAGCGAGCGTTCACCTCACTTAGGCAATTTAAAGGGAAACTGTTGTTAAACATCGCCTCATATATTTTTTAGGCCAGACTTCCGGACGAGTGTATATTCACCTGAAAGAACGCAGTGCTGGGATATAATGACCCGGTTTTCAAGGCAGTATCTTGTTGGCGTTCTTCTCAGGAGCTGGGGAATCAAAGGGGTTTTGCATGGGCATCAGTACCCATAATTTTGGGTATTTTCACCCCGGGTCCATTCAAGGCAGAATAGCGAAAAATCCCATGTGTCGTCAAATATATTCATGCTTACCACGCGATGCCCAATACGTTGAGGGATAAAACTAGCATACTGGTTAGGCTGGGATTTTTTTTTAGGAAGGTGTTATGGACCGTCAAAGTAAGATCATTTAACATTGAGTTGAATGGCCAATATAATTAATATACAGTAGCCTTAACTGATTACACAATTTTCACTCTGCGTGGCCTGGGAGCGCAAAAAATGTCATAATTTGTTTGACTAGGTAACAGTTGAAGGTTCCCGACCTAATTCAATGTTCATTTGCCGTGTTTTGTGTGGTTAAGGAGAAAATTGTGGAATACACATAAATCACATGGTCGGTCGGCATACAAAAATGTTCTAACTATCCTCAGCGGCTAAATTATGACTTGAATTACAATTTGTTTGCACAATATTAATGATACTGATGCATTTCAATAGCTCAGCCTTCGACAGGTGTCAGGGACTAGGAAATTTTGACCACCGGACCAGATCACAAGAATTGAGGTCGGCCCTATGCCGAGCTCACGCTTATCATAAGCAGCCCCCCTGACCCTGACATCATTCTAGAGACACAAGGTTGCATGCAAATAATAACCCCTTGATATTCTTGACTTTCTAAATAAATTATTAGTGGTTTGTTACGTTTCACATGGGTTCTATAGATAATTTTCCGTTTTTAGTGTGATAAATTCACGGTTTTCTTTAATCTTACTTTACTAAATAATCCAAACTGCCATTGAATTATACCAACGATTGGGTCTTGATGCTAATTGCACTTATATTCTATACTCATCCTGAAATTTTCAAGGCTTTTGCATGAAAACTCAATGAGTTTTCAACAATTTCAATTCTAAGAATTTGGCAGACTGGCAAATCCCAGCACATGTAGCATATGTATTAAATGGACTGAAACAGAGAATAGAATCGGGATATCAGGTTTATATTTCGTTTCACAATTACATACATATAAGACTACCTACTGACAAAATATAATTCATATATCTCAGAAACGCCTATATATTAAGGGCAGTGTACAGTAATTCGCTCAGCCAATCAGCGAGCGTTCACCTCACTTAGGCAATTTAAAGGGAAACTGTTGTTAAACATCGCCTCATATATTTTTTAGGCCAGACTTCCGGGCGAGTGTATATTCACCTGAAAGAACGCAGTGCTGGGATATAATGACCCGGTTTTCAAGGCAGTATCTTGTTGGCGTTCTTCTCAGGAGCTGGGGAATCAAAGGGGTTTTGCATGGGCATCAGTACCCATAATTTTGGGTATTTTCACCCCGGGTCCATTCAAGGCAGAATAGCGAAAAATCCCATGTGTCGTCAAATATATTCATGCTTACCACGCGATGCCCAATACGTTGAGGGATAAAACTAGCATACTGGTTAGGCTGGGATTTTTTTTTAGGAAGGTGTTATGGACCGTCAAAGTAAGATCATTTAACATTGAGTTGAATGGCCAATATAATTAATATACAGTAGCCTTAACTGATTACACAATTTTCACTCTGCGTGGCCTGGGAGCGCAAAAAATGTCATAATTTGTTTGACTAGGTAACAGTTGAAGGTTCCCGACCTAATTCAATGTTCATTTGCCGTGTTTTGTGTGGTTAAGGAGAAAATTGTGGAATACACATAAATCACATGGTCGGTCGGCATACAAAAATGTTCTAACTATCCTCAGCGGCTAAATTATGACTTGAATTACAATTTGTTTGCACAATATTAATGATACTGATGCATTTCAATAGCTCAGCCTTCGACAGGTGTCAGGGACTAGGAAATTTTGACCACCGGACCAGATCACAAGAATTGAGGTCGGCCCTATGCCGAGCTCACGCTTATCATAAGCAGCCCCCCTGACCCTGACATCATTCTAGAGACACAAGGTTGCATGCAAATAATAACCCCTTGATATTCTTGACTTTCTAAATAAATTATTAGTGGTTTGTTACGTTTCACATGGGTTCTATAGATAATTTTCCGTTTTTAGTGTGATAAATTCACGGTTTTCTTTAATCTTACTTTACTAAATAATCCAAACTGCCATTGAATTATACCAACGATTGGGTCTTGATGCTAATTGCACTTATATTCTATACTCATCCTGAAATTTTCAAGGCTTTTGCATGAAAACTCAATGAGTTTTCAACAATTTCAATTCTAAGAATTTGGCAGACTGGCAAATCCCAGCACATGTAGCATATGTATTAAATGGACTGAAACAGAGAATAGAATCGGGATATCAGGTTTATATTTCGTTTCACAATTACATACATATAAGACTACCTACTGACAAAATATAATTCATATATCTCAGAAACGCCTATATATTAAGGGCAGTGTACAGTAATTCGCTCAGCCAATCAGCGAGCGTTCACCTCACTTAGGCAATTTAAAGGGAAACTGTTGTTAAACATCGCCTCATATATTTTTTAGGCCAGACTTCCGGGCGAGTGTATATTCACCTGAAAGAACGCAGTGCTGGGATATAATGACCCGGTTTTCAAGGCAGTATCTTGTTGGCGTTCGTCTCAGGAGCTGGGGAATCAAAGGGGTTTTGCATGGGCATCAGTACCCATAATTTTGGGTATTTTCACCCCGGGTCCATTCAAGGCAGAATAGCGAAAAATCCCATGTGTCGTCAAATATATTCATGCTTACCACGCGATGCCCAATACGTTGAGGGATAAAACTAGCATACTGGTTAGGCTGGGATTTTTTTTTAGGAAGGTGTTATGGACCGTCAAAGTAAGATCATTTAACATTGAGTTGAATGGCCAATATAATTAATATACAGTAGCCTTAACTGATTACACAATTTTCACTCTGCGTGGCCTGGGAGCGCAAAAAATGTCATAATTTGTTTGACTAGGTAAAAGTTGAAGGTTCCCGACCTAATTCAATGTTCATTTGCCGTGTTTTGTGTGGTTAAGGAGAAAATTGTGGAATACACATAAATCACATGGTCGGTCGGCATACAAAAATGTTCTAACTATCCTCAGCGGCTAAATTATGACTTGAATTACAATTTGTTTGCACAATATTAATGATACTGATGCATTTCAATAGCTCAGCCTTCGACAGGTGTCAGGGACTAGGAAATTTTGACCACCGGACCAGATCACAAGAATTGAGGTCGGCCCTATGCCGAGCTCACGCTTATCATAAGCAGCCCCCCTGACCCTGACATCATTCTAGAGACACAAGGTTGCATGCAAATAATAACCCCTTGATATTCTTGACTTTCTAAATAAATTATTAGTGGTTTGTTACGTTTCACATGGGTTCTATAGATAATTTTCCGTTTTTAGTGTGATAAATTCACGGTTTTCTTTAATCTTACTTTACTAAATAATCCAAACTGCCATTGAATTATACCAACGATTGGGTCTTGATGCTAATTGCACTTATATTCTATACTCATCCTGAAATTTTCAAGGCTTTTGCATGAAAACTCAATGAGTTTTCAACAATTTCAATTCTAAGAATTTGGCAGACTGGCAAATCCCAGCACATGTAGCATATGTATTAAATGGACTGAAACAGAGAATAGAATCGGGATATCAGGTTTATATTTCGTTTCACAATTACATACATATAAGACTACCTACTGACAAAATATAATTCATATATCTCAGAAACGCCTATATATTAAGGGCAGTGTACAGTAATTCGCTCAGCCAATCAGCGAGCGTTCACCTCACTTAGGCAATTTAAAGGGAAACTGTTGTTAAACATCGCCTCATATATTTTTTAGGCCAGACTTCCGGACGAGTGTATATTCACCTGAAAGAACGCAGTGCTGGGATATAATGACCCGGTTTTCAAGGCAGTATCTTGTTGGCGTTCTTCTCAGGAGCTGGGGAATCAAAGGGGTTTTGCATGGGCATCAGTACCCATAATTTTGGGTATTTTCACCCCGGGTCCATTCAAGGCAGAATAGCGAAAAATCCCATGTGTCGTCAAATATATTCATGCTTACCACGCGATGCCCAATACGTTGAGGGATAAAACTAGCATACTGGTTAGGCTGGGATTTTTTTTTAGGAAGGTGTTATGGACCGTCAAAGTAAGATCATTTAACATTGAGTTGAATGGCCAATATAATTAATATACAGTAGCCTTAACTGATTACACAATTTTCACTCTGCGTGGCCTGGGAGCGCAAAAAATGTCATAATTTGTTTGACTAGGTAACAGTTGAAGGTTCCCGACCTAATTCAATGTTCATTTGCCGTGTTTTGTGTGGTTAAGGAGAAAATTGTGGAATACACATAAATCACATGGTCGGTCGGCATACAAAAATGTTCTAACTATCCTCAGCGGCTAAATTATGACTTGAATTACAATTTGTTTGCACAATATTAATGATACTGATGCATTTCAATAGCTCAGCCTTCGACAGGTGTCAGGGACTAGGAAATTTTGACCACCGGACCAGATCACAAGAATTGAGGTCGGCCCTATGCCGAGCTCACGCTTATCATAAGCAGCCCCCCTGACCCTGACATCATTCTAGAGACACAAGGTTGCATGCAAATAATAACCCCTTGATATTCTTGACTTTCTAAATAAATTATTAGTGGTTTGTTACGTTTCACATGGGTTCTATAGATAATTTTCCGTTTTTAGTGTGATAAATTCACGGTTTTCTTTAATCTTACTTTACTAAATAATCCAAACTGCCATTGAATTATACCAACGATTGGGTCTTGATGCTAATTGCACTTATATTCTATACTCATCCTGAAATTTTCAAGGCTTTTGCATGAAAACTCAATTTCGTTTCACAATTACATACATATAAGACTACCTACTGACAAAATATAATTCATATATCTCAGAAACGCCTATATATTAAGGGCAGTGTACAGTAATTCGCTCAGCCAATCAGCGAGCGTTCACCTCACTTAGGCAATTTAAAGGGAAACTGTTGTTAAACATCGCCTCATATATTTTTTAGGCCAGACTTCCGGGCGAGTGTATATTCACCTGAAAGAACGCAGTGCTGGGATATAATGACCCGGTTTTCAAGGCAGTATCTTGTTGGCGTTCGTCTCAGGAGCTGGGGAATCAAAGGGGTTTTGCATGGGCATCAGTACCCATAATTTTGGGTATTTTCACCCCGGGTCCATTCAAGGCAGAATAGCGAAAAATCCCATGTGTCGTCAAATATATTCATGCTTACCACGCGATGCCCAATACGTTGAGGGATAAAACTAGCATACTGGTTAGGCTGGGATTTTTTTTTAGGAAGGTGTTATGGACCGTCAAAGTAAGATCATTTAACATTGAGTTGAATGGCCAATATAATTAATATACAGTAGCCTTAACTGATTACACAATTTTCACTCTGCGTGGCCTGGGAGCGCAAAAAATGTCATAATTTGTTTGACTAGGTAACAGTTGAAGGTTCCCGACCTAATTCAATGTTCATTTGCCGTGTTTTGTGTGGTTAAGGAGAAAATTGTGGAATACACATAAATCACATGGTCGGTCGGCATACAAAAATGTTCTAACTATCCTCAGCGGCTAAATTATGACTTGAATTACAATTTGTTTGCACAATATTAATGATACTGATGCATTTCAATAGCTCAGCCTTCGACAGGTGTCAGGGACTAGGAAATTTTGACCACCGGACCAGATCACAAGAATTGAGGTCGGCCCTATGCCGAGCTCACGCTTATCATAAGCAGCCCCCCTGACCCTGACATCATTCTAGAGACACAAGGTTGCATGCAAATAATAACCCCTTGATATTCTTGACTTTCTAAATAAATTATTAGTGGTTTGTTACGTTTCACATGGGTTCTATAGATAATTTTCCGTTTTTAGTGTGATAAATTCACGGTTTTCTTTAATCTTACTTTACTAAATAATCCAAACTGCCATTGAATTATACCAACGATTGGGTCTTGATGCTAATTGCACTTATATTCTATACTCATCCTGAAATTTTCAAGGCTTTTGCATGAAAACTCAATGAGTTTTCAACAATTTCAATTCTAAGAATTTGGCAGACTGGCAAATCCCAGCACATGTAGCATATGTATTAAATGGACTGAAACAGAGAATAGAATCGGGATATCAGGTTTATATTTCGTTTCACAATTACATACATATAAGACTACCTACTGACAAAATATAATTCATATATCTCAGAAACGCCTATATATTAAGGGCAGTGTACAGTAATTCGCTCAGCCAATCAGCGAGCGTTCACCTCACTTAGGCAATTTAAAGGGAAACTGTTGTTAAACATCGCCTCATATATTTTTTAGGCCAGACTTCCGGGCGAGTGTATATTCACCTGAAAGAACGCAGTGCTGGGATATAATGACCCGGTTTTCAAGGCAGTATCTTGTTGGCGTTCTTCTCAGGAGCTGGGGAATCAAAGGGGTTTTGCATGGGCATCAGTACCCATAATTTTGGGTATTTTCACCCCGGGTCCATTCAAGGCAGAATAGCGAAAAATCCCATGTGTCGTCAAATATATTCATGCTTACCACGCGATGCCCAATACGTTGAGGGATAAAACTAGCATACTGGTTAGGCTGGGATTTTTTTTTAGGAAGGTGTTATGGACCGTCAAAGTAAGATCATTTAACATTGAGTTGAATGGCCAATATAATTAATATACAGTAGCCTTAACTGATTACACAATTTTCACTCTGCGTGGCCTGGGAGCGCAAAAAATGTCATAATTTGTTTGACTAGGTAACAGTTGAAGGTTCCCGACCTAATTCAATGTTCATTTGCCGTGTTTTGTGTGGTTAAGGAGAAAATTGTGGAATACACATAAATCACATGGTCGGTCGGCATACAAAAATGTTCTAACTATCCTCAGCGGCTAAATTATGACTTGAATTACAATTTGTTTGCACAATATTAATGATACTGATGCATTTCAATAGCTCAGCCTTCGACAGGTGTCAGGGACTAGGAAATTTTGACCACCGGACCAGATCACAAGAATTGAGGTCGGCCCTATGCCGAGCTCACGCTTATCATAAGCAGCCCCCCTGACCCTGACATCATTCTAGAGACACAAGGTTGCATGCAAATAATAACCCCTTGATATTCTTGACTTTCTAAATAAATTATTAGTGGTTTGTTACGTTTCACATGGGTTCTATAGATAATTTTCCGTTTTTAGTGTGATAAATTCACGGTTTTCTTTAATCTTACTTTACTAAATAATCCAAACTGCCATTGAATTATACCAACGATTGGGTCTTGATGCTAATTGCACTTATATTCTATACTCATCCTGAAATTTTCAAGGCTTTTGCATGAAAACTCAATGAGTTTTCAACAATTTCAATTCTAAGAATTTGGCAGACTGGCAAATCCCAGCACATGTAGCATATGTATTAAATGGACTGAAACAGAGAATAGAATCGGGATATCAGGTTTATATTTCGTTTCACAATTACATACATATAAGACTACCTACTGACAAAATATAATTCATATATCTCAGAAACGCCTATATATTAAGGGCAGTGTACAGTAATTCGCTCAGCCAATCAGCGAGCGTTCACCTCACTTAGGCAATTTAAAGGGAAACTGTTGTTAAACATCGCCTCATATATTTTTTAGGCCAGACTTCCGGGCGAGTGTATATTCACCTGAAAGAACGCAGTGCTGGGATATAATGACCCGGTTTTCAAGGCAGTATCTTGTTGGCGTTCGTCTCAGGAGCTGGGGAATCAAAGGGGTTTTGCATGGGCATCAGTACCCATAATTTTGGGTATTTTCACCCCGGGTCCATTCAAGGCAGAATAGCGAAAAATCCCATGTGTCGTCAAATATATTCATGCTTACCACGCGATGCCCAATACGTTGAGGGATAAAACTAGCATACTGGTTAGGCTGGGATTTTTTTTTAGGAAGGTGTTATGGACCGTCAAAGTAAGATCATTTAACATTGAGTTGAATGGCCAATATAATTAATATACAGTAGCCTTAACTGATTACACAATTTTCACTCTGCGTGGCCTGGGAGCGCAAAAAATGTCATAATTTGTTTGACTAGGTAACAGTTGAAGGTTCCCGACCTAATTCAATGTTCATTTGCCGTGTTTTGTGTGGTTAAGGAGAAAATTGTGGAATACACATAAATCACATGGTCGGTCGGCATACAAAAATGTTCTAACTATCCTCAGCGGCTAAATTATGACTTGAATTACAATTTGTTTGCACAATATTAATGATACTGATGCATTTCAATAGCTCAGCCTTCGACAGGTGTCAGGGACTAGGAAATTTTGACCACCGGACCAGATCACAAGAATTGAGGTCGGCCCTATGCCGAGCTCACGCTTATCATAAGCAGCCCCCCTGACCCTGACATCATTCTAGAGACACAAGGTTGCATGCAAATAATAACCCCTTGATATTCTTGACTTTCTAAATAAATTATTAGTGGTTTGTTACGTTTCACATGGGTTCTATAGATAATTTTCCGTTTTTAGTGTGATAAATTCACGGTTTTCTTTAATCTTACTTTACTAAATAATCCAAACTGCCATTGAATTATACCAACGATTGGGTCTTGATGCTAATTGCACTTATATTCTATACTCATCCTGAAATTTTCAAGGCTTTTGCATGAAAACTCAATGAGTTTTCAACAATTTCAATTCTAAGAATTTGGCAGACTGGCAAATCCCAGCACATGTAGCATATGTATTAAATGGACTGAAACAGAGAATAGAATCGGGATATCAGGTTTATATTTCGTTTCACAATTACATACATATAAGACTACCTACTGACAAAATATAATTCATATATCTCAGAAACGCCTATATATTAAGGGCAGTGTACAGTAATTCGCTCAGCCAATCAGCGAGCGTTCACCTCACTTAGGCAATTTAAAGGGAAACTGTTGTTAAACATCGCCTCATATATTTTTTAGGCCAGACTTCCGGACGAGTGTATATTCACCTGAAAGAACGCAGTGCTGGGATATAATGACCCGGTTTTCAAGGCAGTATCTTGTTGGCGTTCTTCTCAGGAGCTGGGGAATCAAAGGGGTTTTGCATGGGCATCAGTACCCATAATTTTGGGTATTTTCACCCCGGGTCCATTCAAGGCAGAATAGCGAAAAATCCCATGTGTCGTCAAATATATTCATGCTTACCACGCGATGCCCAATACGTTGAGGGATAAAACTAGCATACTGGTTAGGCTGGGATTTTTTTTTAGGAAGGTGTTATGGACCGTCAAAGTAAGATCATTTAACATTGAGTTGAATGGCCAATATAATTAATATACAGTAGCCTTAACTGATTACACAATTTTCACTCTGCGTGGCCTGGGAGCGCAAAAAATGTCATAATTTGTTTGACTAGGTAACAGTTGAAGGTTCCCGACCTAATTCAATGTTCATTTGCCGTGTTTTGTGTGGTTAAGGAGAAAATTGTGGAATACACATAAATCACATGGTCGGTCGGCATACAAAAATGTTCTAACTATCCTCAGCGGCTAAATTATGACTTGAATTACAATTTTTTTGCACAATATTAATGATACTGATGCATTTCAATAGCTCAGCCTTCGACAGGTGTCAGGGACTAGGAAATTTTGACCACCGGACCAGATCACAAGAATTGAGGTCGGCCCTATGCCGAGCTCACGCTTATCATAAGCAGCCCCCCTGACCCTGACATCATTCTAGAGACACAAGGTTGCATGCAAATAATAACCCCTTGATATTCTTGACTTTCTAAATAAATTATTAGTGGTTTGTTACGTTTCACATGGGTTCTATAGATAATTTTCCGTTTTTAGTGTGATAAATTCACGGTTTTCTTTAATCTTACTTTACTAAATAATCCAAACTGCCATTGAATTATACCAACGATTGGGTCTTGATGCTAATTGCACTTATATTCTATACTCATCCTGAAATTTTCAAGGCTTTTGCATGAAAACTCAATGAGTTTTCAACAATTTCAATTCTAAGAATTTGGCAGACTGGCAAATCCCAGCACATGTAGCATATGTATTAAATGGACTGAAACAGAGAATTGAATCGGGATATCAGGTTTATATTTCGTTTCACAATTACATACATATAAGACTACCTACTGACAAAATATAATTCATATATCTCAGAAACGCCTATATATTAACTGATTACACAATTTTCACTCTGCGTGGCCTGGGAGCGCAAAAAATGTCATAATTTGTTTGACTAGGTAACAGTTGAAGGTTCCCGACCTAATTCAATGTTCATTTGCCGTGTTTTGTGTGGTTAAGGAGAAAATTGTGGAATACACATAAATCACATGGTCGGTCGGCATACAAAAATGTTCTAACTATCCTCAGCGGCTAAATTATGACTTGAATTACAATTTGTTTGCACAATATTGATATTTTTTTGATATTTATTTTTCTCATGTAACCCCTGGTCTGGGGCATTGGAGACAGAAATCAAGAAAAACAACAGTAAAACAACAACAGATATTACCAACAACAACATACAGTATTAATGGATGAGAACATGAAGATGGATGATTCACATTAAATACATTCACGAGTCTAGTTTCTCACAGATCACTGATATGAAACGTATAAGATTTCTGAGTATACGTCTGTTGTTACATGTCAACAAGGCTTGCATTTTTTGGGTATTTGGGTAACATCTATAGTACTTAGGCAAATAGCTTTTTCTATATTCAGTAAATGCAGGACAGTTAAAAAGATAATGGAATTCATCTCCGATTTCGTTGAAGTTACATAGTTGACAATTTACAGGAATTTGCGAGTCATAAGTTCTGGTTACAACAGGGAGATTAGAATTACGACATCGGAATCTACTAAAAACAATGGCTTCCTTGCGATCTAGTAAAGTCAAATATGGTTCTAGACAAAGACTGTTTTTAAAAATTCTGTAATTGACACAACTATGCTTTTCCCACACAGTACTGCACCACTTTTGAGCACACATGTCCGCACCCCTGAGTTTTATACTCTTTTTGAACCATAGAGCTGAGAATGTAACTTCGGGTTCAGAAGACCATATGTTACTAAAACCACGGGAATCAAGTGAGAATTTAACATGTTTTACCCATTTAGATTCAAAATCCTCAATACCTTGCATACTTCTCAACAATCTATATAATATAAAGGACAATTTGTTGTGATTGCCTGTGATAAGTCTATTCCAGTAACACAGCATCCTATTTTCCACATGATATGACAGGGGTTGCTGGCCAAGTTCACCATACACCATACAATCAGTAGTGTTTTTTTTTACATTCAAGACATCCTTAAGAAACTTGCGGAAAAATATGTCACAGATATCAATATTTTCACACCCCCAAACTTCACAGCCATACAGCAAAATAGGCATGATCAGATAGTGAAAAAGTTTCAACTGGATATCGACAGGTAAGCGTAACTGCCTACATTTAATAGTTAAACAAATCAAGGCCCTTTTAGCTAGGTTCACTTGCCTAGATATGGCTTTCTTGAAAGAATTATTATAATTAAAAATAACCCCCAGGTAAGTATACTCAAAAACTACCTCAAGGGGAGCAGTACCATACATGAATACTGGGAGTTTTCTAACTTTCCCTCGAGAAAAAATAACAACCTTGGTTTTGCTGGTGTTGACAGTCAAGTGCCAATGTTCACAATACAGAGATACAGCATTTAGTGCAAGCTGCAGTTCAGTCTCAGACTCAGCCATAACAATAGTATCATCTGCATATAGTAATGTATATAATCTCAAAAAGGTTTCAACATCATCACTACTAAGCAAGGCATTTATATCACTGTACAAGTCACCTAAGCCATTGTAATAATTCCTCAACCACAACTCAAAGTCGTTTAGGTATAATGCAAACAAGAGTGGTGATAAATTTTCACCTTGTCTCACACCTATATTGCACGCAAAGTAATCAGATAGACAACCATTGGAACCTTTGACACAGGACTTGGCTTGAGAATACAAGTTATATATGACATGCAAGATCTTACCATTTATACCAGTGGAAACAAGTTTGAGCCATAAGGACGTACGGTCTATCAAATCAAAAGCTTTCTTATAATCGATGAAGGCACAATATACACGCGTTCGCTTATATAGATACACAGATAGTATTGCATGCAATACAAATATATGATCGGTTGTTGAGAACCCCTGCCTAAACCCGGCCTGTTCATTCCCAAGGATACCCAAAGTCTCAACATAAGTGGTTAATCTTTCATTGATCACTGCAGTAAACAATTTGCTCATGCAACTCAAAATTGTAATTCCTCTGAAGTTATCTGGATTTTTAGGGTCGCCTTTACCTTTGTACAAAGGTTTAATCATTCCCAGACACCAGCTCTCTGGAATGACACCAGAATCCAATACTATATTAAATAATCTGGTGGTGAATTCAATCATGATATCTGGACAATATTTGAAAAATTCATTAATAATTAAGTCATCACCATATGCTTTGCCGTTTTTTAGTTTACGAATCACCTTATAGACTTCATCTGTCGTAAATGGCTCACTTAAGTTCTCATTGATGGAATGATTAATTGAATGAGGGTAAAAAATCACAGGGTCAGTTGGGTTTACATCATGATCACCTGCTGGGATCTGGCTCAGCTTCTTGAAATGTTCATAGAAAGTGTCCAGGTCAATCTTATCAAAATTTCCACGGGATGATATCCTATCACAACTTTTATTCAGTAAGTCCCAAAATTTTTTGGGATTTGCGTGTTGGAGAGTACGTAGCTGGGCATTTTTAGATTTATAATATACTTTTGCCGTTTGCTTGACACATTTTTTATATTCCTTACACAAACGTTTAAAGTCTGGGACAAAAGAAGGGTCTCTCTTCGATTTAGCCTTAAATTTAAGGTACTCTGAACGTTTGACTCGACAATTGTGGTCGAACCAAGGTTTATCCTTCATTTGGGTAGCGTGCTTAGCCTTCGCACTAGGCCTTCCAGATCTTGTCTGTCGAACAATTCCAATACTATCAGCTACCTCAAGATATGTATTATTTAGAGTAGCACATAAATTATCTACAGATGCTTGGTCAAATACAATGGGTGCCACGGTTGCTTTTTCGAGTTCCTTCAACAAATTTTCATTAAAACCATTTCTGAATTCGTTTTCACGAGACGAGTCCCATTTTACATAGTACCTTACAGGAATATGTTCATCAACAATATCATGAATATCAGCATTATACAAAACATTTTCATATGAGCTCTCACTAGATCCTCCGAAAGAAAGATAAATACATATAGGACAATGAACATCTGATAGACATGGATCAAACACGTCAACAAAAAATTGCTTATGTTTGTAAATAGTGAAGACGATGCTACTGCATAGTCAATTGTGCTGCTACCTCGTGCATTTGTACATGTGTATTTACCAAGACCGGTGTCATCCCCACATCTAATTAATGATACTGATGCATTTCAATAGCTCAGCCTTCGACAGGTGTCAGGGACTAGGAAATTTTGACCACCGGACCAGATCACAAGAATTGAGGTCGGCCCTATGCCGAGCTCACGCTTATCATAAGCAGCCCCCCTGACCCTGACATCATTCTAGAGACACAAGGTTGCATGCAAATAATAACCCCTTGATATTCTTGACTTTCTAAATAAATTATTAGTGGTTTGTTACGTTTCACATGGGTTCTATAGATAATTTTCCGTTTTTAGTGTGATAAATTCTCGGTTTTCTTTAATCTTACTTTACTAAATAATCCAAACTGCCATTGAATTATACCAACAATTGGGTCTTGATGCTAATTGCACTTATATTCTATACTCATCCTGAAATTTTCAAGGCTTTTGCATGAAAACTCAATGAGTTTTCAACAATTTCAATTCTAAGAATTTGGCAGACTGGCAAATCCCAGCACATGTAGCATATGTATTAAATGGACTGAAACAGAGAATTGAATCGGGATATCAGGTTTATATTTCGTTTCACAATTACATACATATAAGACTACCTACTGACAAAATATAATTCATATATCTCAGAAACGCCTATATATTAAGGGCAGTGTACAGTAATTCGCTCAGCCAATCAGCGAGCGTTCACCTCACTTAGGCAATTTAAAGGGAAACTGTTGTTAAACATCGCCTCATATATTTTTTAGGCCAAACTTCCGGACGAGTGTATATTCACCTGAAAGAACGCAGTGCTGGGATATAATGACCCGGTTTTCAAGGCAGTATCTTGTTGGCGTTCTTCTCAGGAGCTGGGGAATCAAAGGGGTTTTGCATGGGCATCAGTACCCATAATTTTGGGTATTTTCACCCCGGGTCCATTCAAGGCAGAATAGCGAAAAATCCCATGTGTCGTCAAATATATTCATGCTTACCACGCGATGCCCAATACGTTGAGGGATAAAACTAGCATACTGGTTAGGCTGGGATTTTTTTTTAGGAAGGTGTTATGGACCGTCAAAGTAAGATCATTTAACATTGAGTTGAATGGCCAATATAATTAATATACAGTAGCCTTAACTGATTACACAATTTTCACTCTGCGTGGCCTGGGAGCGCAAAAAATGTCATAATTTGTTTGACTAGGTAACAGTTGAAGGTTCCCGACCTAATTCAATGTTCATTTGCCGTGTTTTGTGTGGTTAAGGAGAAAATTGTGGAATACACATAAATCACATGGTCGGTCGGCATACAAAAATGTTCTAACTATCCTCAGCGGCTAAATTATGACTTGAATTACAATTTGTTTGCACAATATTAATGATACTGATGCATTTCAATAGCTCAGCCTTCGACAGGTGTCAGGGACTAGGAAATTTTGACCACCGGACCAGATCACAAGAATTGAGGTCGGCCCTATGCCGAGCTCACGCTTATCATAAGCAGCCCCCCTGACCCTGACATCATTCTAGAGACACAAGGTTGCATGCAAATAATAACCCCTTGATATTCTTGACTTTCTAAATAAATTATTAGTGGTTTGTTACGTTTCACATGGGTTCTATAGATAATTTTCCGTTTTTAGTGTGATAAATTCACGGTTTTCTTTAATCTTACTTTACTAAATAATCCAAACTGCCATTGAATTATACCAACGATTGGGTCTTGATGCTAATTGCACTTATATTCTATACTCATCCTGAAATTTTCAAGGCTTTTGCATGAAAACTCAATGAGTTTTCAACAATTTCAATTCTAAGAATTTGGCAGACTGGCAAATCCCAGCACATGTAGCATATGTATTAAATGGACTGAAACAGAGAATTGAATCGGGATATCAGGTTTATATTTCGTTTCACAATTACATACATATAAGACTACCTACTGACAAAATATAATTCATATATCTCAGAAACGCCTATATATTAATATTTAACTGATTACACAATTTTCACTCTGCGTGGCCTGGGAGCGCAAAAAATGTCATAATTTGTTTGACTAGGTAACAGTTGAAGGTTCCCGACCTAATTCAATGTTCATTTGCCGTGTTTTGTGTGGTTAAGGAGAAAATTGTGGAATACACATAAATCACATGGTCGGTCGGCATACAAAAATGTTCTAACTATCCTCAGCGGCTAAATTATGACTTGAATTACAATTTGTTTGCACAATATTAATGATACTGATGCATTTCAATAGCTCAGCCTTCGACAGGTGTCAGGGACTAGGAAATTTTGACCACCGGACCAGATCACAAGAATTGAGGTCGGCCCTATGCCGAGCTCACGCTTATCATAAGCAGCCCCCCTGACCCTGACATCATTCTAGAGACACAAGGTTGCATGCAAATAATAACCCCTTGATATTCTTGACTTTCTAAATAAATTATTAGTGGTTTGTTACGTTTCACATGGGTTCTATAGATAATTTTCCGTTTTTAGTGTGATAAATTCACGGTTTTCTTTAATCTTACTTTACTAAATAATCCAAACTGCCATTGAATTATACCAACGATTGGGTCTTGATGCTAATTGCACTTATATTCTATACTCATCCTGAAATTTTCAAGGCTTTTGCATGAAAACTCAATGAGTTTTCAACAATTTCAATTCTAAGAATTTGGCAGACTGGCAAATCCCAGCACATGTAGCATATGTATTAAATGGACTGAAACAGAGAATTGAATCGGGATATCAGGTTTCTATTTCGTTTCACAATTACATACATATAAGACTACCTACTGACAAAATATAATTCATATATCTCAGAAACGCCTATATATTATTTTAACTGATTACACAATTTTCACTCTGCGTGGCCTGGGAGCGCAAAAAATGTCATAATTTGTTTGACTAGGTAACAGTTGAAGGTTCCCGACCTAATTCAATGTTCATTTGCCGTGTTTTGTGTGGTTAAGGAGAAAATTGTGGAATACACATAAATCACATGGTCGGTCGGCATACAAAAATGTTCTAACTATCCTCAGCGGCTAAATTATGACTTGAATTACAATTTGTTTGCACAATATTAATGATACTGATGCATTTCAATAGCTCAGCCTTCGACAGGTGTCAGGGACTAGGAAATTTTGACCACCGGACCAGATCACAAGAATTGAGGTCGGCCCTATGCCGAGCTCACGCTTATCATAAGCAGCCCCCCTGACCCTGACATCATTCTAGAGACACAAGGTTGCATGCAAATAATAACCCCTTGATATTCTTGACTTTCTAAATAAATTATTAGTGGTTTGTTACGTTTCACATGGGTTCTATAGATAATTTTCCGTTTTTAGTGTGATAAATTCACGGTTTTCTTTAATCTTACTTTACTAAATAATCAAAACTGCCATTGAATTATACCAACGATTGGGTCTTGATGCTAATTGCACTAATATTCTATACTCATCCTGAAATTTTCAAGGCTTTTGCATGAAAACTCAATGAGTTTTCAACAATTTCAATTCTAAGAATTTGGCAGACTGGCAAATCCCAGCACATGTAGCATATGTATTAAATGGACTGAAACAGAGAATTGAATCGGGATATCAGGTTTATATTTCGTTTCACAATTACATACATATAAGACTACCTACTGACAAAATATAATTCATATATCTCAGAAACGCCTATATATTAACTGATTACACAATTTTCACTCTGCGTGGCCTGGGAGCGCAAAAAATGTCATAATTTGTTTGACTAGTTAACAGTTGAAGGTTCCCGACCTAATTCAATGTTCATTTGCCGTGTTTTGTGTGGTTAAGGAGAAAATTGTGGAATACACATAAATCACATGGTCGGTCGGCATACAAAAATGTTCTAACTATCCTCAGCGGCTAAATTATGACTTGAATTACAATTTGTTTGCACAATATTAATGATACTGATGCATTTCAATAGCTCAGCCTTCGACAGGTGTCAGGGACTAGGAAAGTTTGACCACCGGACCAGATCACAAGAATTGAGGTCGGCCCTATGCCGAGCTCACGCTTATCATAAGCAGCCCCCCTGACCCTGACATCATTCTAGAGACACAAGGTTGCATGCAAATAATAACCCCTTGATATTCTTGACTTTCTAAATAAATTATTAGTGGTTTGTTACGTTTCACATGGGTTCTATAGATAATTTTCCGTTTTTAGTGTGATAAATTCACGGTTTTCTTTAATCTTACTTTACTAAATAATTCAAACTGCCATTGAATTATACCAACGATTGGGTCTTGATGCTAATTGCACTTATATTCTATACTCATCCTGAAATTTTCAAGGCTTTTGCATGAAAACTCAATGAGTTTTCAACAATTTCAATTCTAAGAATTTGGCAGACTGGCAAATCCCAGCACATGTAGCATATGTATTAAATGGACTGAAACAGAGAATTGAATCGGGATATCAGGTTTATATTTCGTTTCACAATTACATACATATAAGACTACCTACTGACAAAATATAATTCATATATCTCAGAAACGCCTATATATTAACTGATTACACAATTTTCACTCTGCGTGGCCTGGGAGCGCAAAAAATGTCATAATTTGTTTGACTAGGTAACAGTTGAAGGTTCCCGACCTAATTCAATGTTCATTTGCCGTGTTTTGTGTGGTTAACCTTTTCGCTACTGCCCCACCCCTCAGCCTCCATACTGAGCCGATTCATGTATGAATTTATAGGATTTCTATATGTTTGATTATTTTTATTTAAAGATGTTTCAGAATAATTATGTGTGAAAAAGTCATATTATAGTGTGCTATTTCTATATAGTACACTTTCGACCCAGTTTCATCGGTTACCGTGGAAACAAGAAAACAATCTAGGGACCAAACAGATGGCTATTTCCATTTCTTTATCATACAGCCATATTCGAATTTGTAATGAAATATAATCCAATACGTCTTACTTGAGTGCTTGTAGTCTTCTATATTTGTGATAAAGTGAATATCGTGTGCTTTGATAGGGTTTACAGCATGTCAATATCTTGATCAGTTATGGAGATAATAAAGTTTTAATGAAAGTTGTCTGTAGTCCGACCAATTGTAATCAGTACTTGTGACGTCGCAAGGTTAATGACAGGTTAATTATTCAATTAACTAATCAGTCAATTAAATTTCTAAATTTCAATCAGTGGCAGTATGTATGTGCTAGTTTAGCGTGCAGGTACATTCTCAGGTATATATAACATTGAATACAATCAGTGGACAGATACCTATACATCTATTGGTTGCCAAAGTTATGGTTACGCAGCGTAACCATCAGTACAGCAGGAGGGGTGTGGTATGGTTACGCAGCGTAACCATGAGTAGTGAAAAGGTTAAGGAGAAAATTGTGGAATACACATAAATCACATGGTCGGTCGGCATACAAAAATGTTCTAACTATCCTCAGCGGCTAAATTATGACTTGAATTACAATTTGTTTGCACAATATTAATGATACTGATGCATTTCAATAGCTCAGCCTTCGACAGGTGTCAGGGACTAGGAAATTTTGACCACCGGACCAGATCACAAGAATTGAGGTCGGCCCTATGCCGAGCTCACGCTTATCATAAGCAGCCCCCCTGACCCTGACATCATTCTAGAGACACAAGGTTGCATGCAAATAATAACCCCTTGATATTCTTGACTTTCTAAATAAATTATTAGTGGTTTGTTACGTTTCACATGGGTTCTATAGATAATTTTCCGTTTTTAGTGTGATAAATTCACGGTTTTCTTTAATCTTACTTTACTAAATAATCCAAACTGCCATTGAATTATACCAACGATTGGGTCTTGATGCTAATTGCACTTATATTCTATACTCATCCTGAAATTTTCAAGGCTTTTGCATGAAAACTCAATGAGTTTTCAACAATTTCAATTCTAAGAATTTGGCAGACTGGCAAATCCCAGCACATGTAGCATATGTATTAAATGGACTGAAACAGAGAATAGAATCGGGATATCAGGTTTATATTTCGTTTCACAATTACATACATATAAGACTACCTACTGACAAAATATAATTCATATATCTCAGAAACGCCTATATATTAAGGGCAGTGTACAGTAATTCGCTCAGCCAATCAGCGAGCGTTCACCTCACTTAGGCAATTTAAAGGGAAACTGTTGTTAAACATCGCCTCATATATTTTTTAGGCCAGACTTCCGGGCGAGTGTATATTCACCTGAAAGAACGCAGTGCTGGGATATAATGACCCGGTTTTCAAGGCAGTATCTTGTTGGCGTTCTTCTCAGGAGCTGGGGAATCAAAGGGGTTTTGCATGGGCATCAGTACCCATAATTTTGGGTATTTTCACCCCGGGTCCATTCAAGGCAGAATAGCGAAAAATCCCATGTGTCGTCAAATATATTCATGCTTACCACGCGATGCCCAATACGTTGAGGGATAAAACTAGCATACTGGTTAGGCTGGGATTTTTTTTTAGGAAGGTGTTATGGACCGTCAAAGTAAGATCATTTAACATTGAGTTGAATGGCCAATATAATTAATATACAGTAGCCTTAACTGATTACACAATTTTCACTCTGCGTGGCCTGGGAGCGCAAAAAATGTCATAATTTGTTTGACTAGGTAACAGTTGAAGGTTCCCGACCTAATTCAATGTTCATTTGCCGTGTTTTGTGTGGTTAAGGAGAAAATTGTGGAATACACATAAATCACATGGTCGGTCGGCATACAAAAATGTTCTAACTATCCTCAGCGGCTAAATTATGACTTGAATTACAATTTGTTTGCACAATATTAATGATACTGATGCATTTCAATAGCTCAGCCTTCGACAGGTGTCAGGGACTAGGAAATTTTGACCACCGGACCAGATCACAAGAATTGAGGTCGGCCCTATGCCGAGCTCACGCTTATCATAAGCAGCCCCCCTGACCCTGACATCATTCTAGAGACACAAGGTTGCATGCAAATAATAACCCCTTGATATTCTTGACTTTCTAAATAAATTATTAGTGGTTTGTTACGTTTCACATGGGTTCTATAGATAATTTTCCGTTTTTAGTGTGATAAATTCACGGTTTTCTTTAATCTTACTTTACTAAATAATCCAAACTGCCATTGAATTATACCAACGATTGGGTCTTGATGCTAATTGCACTTATATTCTATACTCATCCTGAAATTTTCAAGGCTTTTGCATGAAAACTCAATGAGTTTTCAACAATTTCAATTCTAAGAATTTGGCAGACTGGCAAATCCCAGCACATGTAGCATATGTATTAAATGGACTGAAACAGAGAATAGAATCGGGATATCAGGTTTATATTTCGTTTCACAATTACATACATATAAGACTACCTACTGACAAAATATAATTCATATATCTCAGAAACGCCTATATATTAAGGGCAGTGTACAGTAATTCGCTCAGCCAATCAGCGAGCGTTCACCTCACTTAGGCAATTTAAAGGGAAACTGTTGTTAAACATCGCCTCATATATTTTTTAGGCCAGACTTCCGGACGAGTGTATATTCACCTGAAAGAACGCAGTGCTGGGATATAATGACCCGGTTTTCAAGGCAGTATCTTGTTGGCGTTCTTCTCAGGAGCTGGGGAATCAAAGGGGTTTTGCATGGGCATCAGTACCCATAATTTTGGGTATTTTCACCCCGGGTCCATTCAAGGCAGAATAGCGAAAAATCCCATGTGTCGTCAAATATATTCATGCTTACCACGCGATGCCCAATACGTTGAGGGATAAAACTAGCATACTGGTTAGGCTGGGATTTTTTTTTAGGAAGGTGTTATGGACCGTCAAAGTAAGATCATTTAACATTGAGTTGAATGGCCAATATAATTAATATACAGTAGCCTTAACTGATTACACAATTTTCACTCTGCGTGGCCTGGGAGCGCAAAAAATGTCATAATTTGTTTGACTAGGTAACAGTTGAAGGTTCCCGACCTAATTCAATGTTCATTTGCCGTGTTTTGTGTGGTTAAGGAGAAAATTGTGGAATACACATAAATCACATGGTCGGTCGGCATACAAAAATGTTCTAACTATCCTCAGCGGCTAAATTATGACTTGAATTACAATTTGTTTGCACAATATTAATGATACTGATGCATTTCAATAGCTCAGCCTTCGACAGGTGTCAGGGACTAGGAAATTTTGACCACCGGACCAGATCACAAGAATTGAGGTCGGCCCTATGCCGAGCTCACGCTTATCATAAGCAGCCCCCCTGACCCTGACATCATTCTAGAGACACAAGGTTGCATGCAAATAATAACCCCTTGATATTCTTGACTTTCTAAATAAATTATTAGTGGTTTGTTACGTTTCACATGGGTTCTATAGATAATTTTCCGTTTTTAGTGTGATAAATTCACGGTTTTCTTTAATCTTACTTTACTAAATAATCCAAACTGCCATTGAATTATACCAACGATTGGGTCTTGATGCTAATTGCACTTATATTCTATACTCATCCTGAAATTTTCAAGGCTTTTGCATGAAAACTCAATGAGTTTTCAACAATTTCAATTCTAAGAATTTGGCAGACTGGCAAATCCCAGCACATGTAGCATATGTATTAAATGGACTGAAACAGAGAATTGAATCGGGATATCAGGTTTATATTTCGTTTCACAATTACATACATATAAGACTACCTACTGACAAAATATAATTCATATATCTCAGAAACGCCTATATATTAACTGATTACACAATTTTCACTCTGCGTGGCCTGGGAGCGCAAAAATGTCATAATTTGTTTGACTAGGTAACAGTTGAAGGTTCCCGACCTAATTCAATGTTCATTTGCCGTGTTTTGTGTGGTTAAGGAGAAAATTGTGGAATACACATAAATCACATGGTCGGTCGGCATACAAAAATGTTCTAACTATCCTCAGCGGCTAAATTATGACTTGAATTACAATTTGTTTGCACAATATTGATATTTTTTTGATATTTATTTTTCTCATGTAACCCCTGGTCTGGGGCATTGGAGACAGAAATCAAGAAAAACAACAGTAAAACAACAACAGATATTACCAACAACAACATACAGTATTAATGGATGAGAACATGAAGATGGATGATTCACATTAAATACATTCACGAGTCTAGTTTCTCACAGATCACTGATATGAAACGTACAAGATTTCTGAGTATACGTCTGTTGTTACATGTCAACAAGGCTTGCATTTTTTGGGTATTTGGGTAACATCTATAGTACTTAGGCAAATAGCTTTTTCTATATTCAGTAAATGCAGGACAGTTAAAAAGATAATGGAATTCATCTCCGATTTCGTTGAAGTTACATAGTTGACAATTTACAGGAATTTGCGAGTCATAAGTTCTGGTTACAACAGGGAGATTAGAATTACGACATCGGAATCTACTAAAAACAATGGCTTCCTTGCGATCTAGTAAAGTCAAATATGGTTCTAGACAAAGACTGTTTTTAAAAATTCTGTAATTGACACAACTATGCTTTTCCCACACAGTACTGCACCACTTTTGAGCACACATGTCCGCACCCCTGAGTTTTATACTCTTTTTGAACCATAGAGCTGAGAATGTAACTTCGGGTTCAGAAGACCATATGTTACTAAAACCACGGGAATCAAGTGAGAATTTAACATGTTTTACCCATTTAGATTCAAAATCCTCAATACCTTGCATACTTCTCAACAATCTATATAATATAAAGGACAATTTGTTGTGATTGCCTGTGATAAGTCTATTCCAGTAACACAGCATCCTATTTTCCACATGATATGACAGGGGTTGCTGGCCAAGTTCACCATACACCATACAATCAGTAGTGTTTTTTTTTACATTCAAGACATCCTTAAGAAACTTGCGGAAAAATATGTCACAGATATCAATATTTTCACACCCCCAAACTTCACAGCCATACAGCAAAATAGGCATGATCAGATAGTGAAAAAGTTTCAACTGGATATCGACAGGTAAGCGTAACTGCCTACATTTAATAGTTAAACAAATCAAGGCCCTTTTAGCTAGGTTCACTTGCCTAGATATGGCTTTCTTGAAAGAATTATTATAATTAAAAATAACCCCCAGGTAAGTATACTCAAAAACTACCTCAAGGGGAGCAGTACCATACATGAATACTGGGAGTTTTCTAACTTTCCCTCGAGAAAAAATAACAACCTTGGTTTTGCTGGTGTTGACAGTCAAGTGCCAATGTTCACAATACAGAGATACAGCATTTAGTGCAAGCTGCAGTTCAGTCTCAGACTCAGCCATAACAATAGTATCATCTGCATATAGTAATGTATATAATCTCAAAAAGGTTTCAACATCATCACTACTAAGCAAGGCATTTATATCACTGTACAAGTCACCTAAGCCATTGTAATAATTCCTCAACCACAACTCAAAGTCGTTTAGGTATAATGCAAACAAGAGTGGTGATAAATTTTCACCTTGTCTCACACCTATATTGCACGCAAAGTAATCAGATAGACAACCATTGGAACCTTTGACACAGGACTTGGCTTGAGAATACAAGTTATATATGACATGCAAGATCTTACCATTTATACCAGTGGAAACAAGTTTGAGCCATAAGGACGTACGGTCTATCAAATCAAAAGCTTTCTTATAATCGATGAAGGCACAATATACACGCGTTCGCTTATATAGATACACAGATAGTATTGCATGCAATACAAATATATGATCGGTTGTTGAGAACCCCTGCCTAAACCCGGCCTGTTCATTCCCAAGGATACCCAAAGTCTCAACATAAGTGGTTAATCTTTCATTGATCACTGCAGTAAACAATTTGCTCATGCAACTCAAAATTGTAATTCCTCTGAAGTTATCTGGATTTTTAGGGTCGCCTTTACCTTTGTACAAAGGTTTAATCATTCCCAGACACCAGCTCTCTGGAATGACACCAGAATCCAATACTATATTAAATAATCTGGTGGTGAATTCAATCATGATATCTGGACAATATTTGAAAAATTCATTAATAATTAAGTCATCACCATATGCTTTGCCGTTTTTTAGTTTACGAATCACCTTATAGACTTCATCTGTCGTAAATGGCTCACTTAAGTTCTCATTGATGGAATGATTAATTGAATGAGGGTAAAAAATCACAGGGTCAGTTGGGTTTACATCATGATCACCTGCTGGGATCTGGCTCAGCTTCTTGAAATGTTCATAGAAAGTGTCCAGGTCAATCTTATCAAAATTTCCACGGGATGATATCCTATCACAACTTTTATTCAGTAAGTCCCAAAATTTTTTGGGATTTGCGTGTTGGAGAGTACGTAGCTGGGCATTTTTGGATTTATAATATACTTTTGCCGTTTGCTTGACACATTTTTTATATTCCTTACACAAACGTTTAAAGTCTGGGACAAAAGAAGGGTCTCTCTTCGATTTAGCCTTAAATTTAAGGTACTCTGAACGTTTGACTCGACAATTGTGGTCGAACCAAGGTTTATCCTTCATTTGGGTAGCGTGCTTAGCCTTCGCACTAGGCCTTCCAGATCTTGTCTGTCGAACAATTCCAATACTATCAGCTACCTCAAGATATGTATTATTTAGAGTAGCACATAAATTATCTACAGATGCTTGGTCAAATACAATGGGTGCCACGGTTGCTTTTTCGAGTTCCTTCAACAAATTTTCATTAAAACCATTTCTGAATTCGTTTTCACGAGACGAGTCCCATTTTACATAGTACCTTACAGGAATATGTTCATCAACAATATCATGAATATCAGCATTATACAAAACATTTTCATATGAGCTCTCACTAGATCCTCCGAAAGAAAGATAAATACATATAGGACAATGAACATCTGATAGACATGGATCAAACACGTCAACAAAAAAATTGCTTATGTTTGTAAATAGTGAAGACGATGCTACTGCATAGTCAATTGTGCTGCTACCTCGTGCATTTGTACATGTGTATTTACCAAGACCGGTGTCATCCCCACATCTAATTAATGATACTGATGCATTTCAATAGCTCAGCCTTCGACAGGTGTCAGGGACTAGGAAATTTTGACCACCGGACCAGATCACAAGAATTGAGGTCGGCCCTATGCCGAGCTCACGCTTATCATAAGCAGCCCCCCTGACCCTGACATCATTCTAGAGACACAAGGTTGCATGCAAATAATAACCCCTTGATATTCTTGACTTTCTAAATAAATTATTAGTGGTTTGTTACGTTTCACATGGGTTCTATAGATAATTTTCCGTTTTTAGTGTGATAAATTCTCGGTTTTCTTTAATCTTACTTTACTAAATAATCCAAACTGCCATTGAATTATACCAACAATTGGGTCTTGATGCTAATTGCACTTATATTCTATACTCATCCTGAAATTTTCAAGGCTTTTGCATGAAAACTCAATGAGTTTTCAACAATTTCAATTCTAAGAATTTGGCAGACTGGCAAATCCCAGCACATGTAGCATATGTATTAAATGGACTGAAACAGAGAATTGAATCGGGATATCAGGTTTATATTTCGTTTCACAATTACATACATATAAGACTACCTACTGACAAAATATAATTCATATATCTCAGAAACGCCTATATATTAAGGGCAGTGTACAGTAATTCGCTCAGCCAATCAGCGAGCGTTCACCTCACTTAGGCAATTTAAAGGGAAACTGTTGTTAAACATCGCCTCATATATTTTTTAGGCCAAACTTCCGGACGAGTGTATATTCACCTGAAAGAACGCAGTGCTGGGATATAATGACCCGGTTTTCAAGGCAGTATCTTGTTGGCGTTCTTCTCAGGAGCTGGGGAATCAAAGGGGTTTTGCATGGGCATCAGTACCCATAATTTTGGGTATTTTCACCCCGGGTCCATTCAAGGCAGAATAGCGAAAAATCCCATGTGTCGTCAAATATATTCATGCTTACCACGCGATGCCCAATACGTTGAGGGATAAAACTAGCATACTGGTTAGGCTGGGATTTTTTTTTAGGAAGGTGTTATGGACCGTCAAAGTAAGATCATTTAACATTGAGTTGAATGGCCAATATAATTAATATACAGTAGCCTTAACTGATTACACAATTTTCACTCTGCGTGGCCTGGGAGCGCAAAAAATGTCATAATTTGTTTGACTAGGTAACAGTTGAAGGTTCCCGACCTAATTCAATGTTCATTTGCCGTGTTTTGTGTGGTTAAGGAGAAAATTGTGGAATACACATAAATCACATGGTCGGTCGGCATACAAAAATGTTCTAACTATCCTCAGCGGCTAAATTATGACTTGAATTACAATTTGTTTGCACAATATTAATGATACTGATGCATTTCAATAGCTCAGCCTTCGACAGGTGTCAGGGACTAGGAAATTTTGACCACCGGACCAGATCACAAGAATTGAGGTCGGCCCTATGCCGAGCTCACGCTTATCATAAGCAGCCCCCCTGACCCTGACATCATTCTAGAGACACATGGTTGCATGCAAATAATAACCCCTTGATATTCTTGACTTTCTAAATAAATTATTAGTGGTTTGTTACGTTTCACATGGGTTCTATAGATAATTTTCCGTTTTTAGTGTGATAAATTCACGGTTTTCTTTAATCTTACTTTACTAAATAATCCAAACTGCCATTGAATTATACCAACGATTGGGTCTTGATGCTAATTGCACTTATATTCTATACTCATCCTGAAATTTTCAAGGCTTTTGCATGAAAACTCAATGAGTTTTCAACAATTTCAATTCTAAGAATTTGGCAGACTGGCAAATCCCAGCACATGTAGCATATGTATTAAATGGACTGAAACAGAGAATTGAATCGGGATATCAGGTTTATATTTCGTTTCACAATTACATACATATAAGACTACCTACTGACAAAATATAATTCATATATCTCAGAAACGCCTATATATTAATATTTAACTGATTACACAATTTTCACTCTGCGTGGCCTGGGAGCGCAAAAAATGTCATAATTTGTTTGACTAGGTAACAGTTGAAGGTTCCCGACCTAATTCAATGTTCATTTGCCGTGTTTTGTGTGGTTAAGGAGAAAATTGTGGAATACACATAAATCACATGGTCGGTCGGCATACAAAAATGTTCTAACTATCCTCAGCGGCTAAATTATGACTTGAATTACAATTTGTTTGCACAATATTAATGATACTGATGCATTTCAATAGCTCAGCCTTCGACAGGTGTCAGGGACTAGGAAATTTTGACCACCGGACCAGATCACAAGAATTGAGGTCGGCCCTATGCCGAGCTCACGCTTATCATAAGCAGCCCCCCTGACCCTGACATCATTCTAGAGACACAAGGTTGCATGCAAATAATAACCCCTTGATATTCTTGACTTTCTAAATAAATTATTAGTGGTTTGTTACGTTTCACATGGGTTCTATAGATAATTTTCCGTTTTTAGTGTGATAAATTCACGGTTTTCTTTAATCTTACTTTACTAAATAATCCAAACTGCCATTGAATTATACCAACGATTGGGTCTTGATGCTAATTGCACTTATATTCTATACTCATCCTGAAATTTTCAAGGCTTTTGCATGAAAACTCAATGAGTTTTCAACAATTTCAATTCTAAGAATTTGGCAGACTGGCAAATCCCAGCACATGTAGCATATGTATTAAATGGACTGAAACAGAGAATTGAATCGGGATATCAGGTTTCTATTTCGTTTCACAATTACATACATATAAGACTACCTACTGACAAAATATAATTCATATATCTCAGAAACGCCTATATATTATTTTAACTGATTACACAATTTTCACTCTGCGTGGCCTGGGAGCGCAAAAAATGTCATAATTTGTTTGACTAGGTAACAGTTGAAGGTTCCCGACCTAATTCAATGTTCATTTGCCGTGTTTTGTGTGGTTAAGGAGAAAATTGTGGAATACACATAAATCACATGGTCGGTCGGCATACAAAAATGTTCTAACTATCCTCAGCGGCTAAATTATGACTTGAATTACAATTTGTTTGCACAATATTAATGATACTGATGCATTTCAATAGCTCAGCCTTCGACAGGTGTCAGGGACTAGGAAATTTTGACCACCGGACCAGATCACAAGAATTGAGGTCGGCCCTATGCCGAGCTCACGCTTATCATAAGCAGCCCCCCTGACCCTGACATCATTCTAGAGACACAAGGTTGCATGCAAATAATAACCCCTTGATATTCTTGACTTTCTAAATAAATTATTAGTGGTTTGTTACGTTTCACATGGGTTCTATAGATAATTTTCCGTTTTTAGTGTGATAAATTCACGGTTTTCTTTAATCTTACTTTACTAAATAATCCAAACTGCCATTGAATTATACCAACGATTGGGTCTTGATGCTAATTGCACTTATATTCTATACTCATCCTGAAATTTTCAAGGCTTTTGCATGAAAACTCAATGAGTTTTCAACAATTTCAATTCTAAGAATTTGGCAGACTGGCAAATCCCAGCACATGTAGCATATGTATTAAATGGACTGAAACAGAGAATTGAATCGGGATATCAGGTTTATATTTCGTTTCACAATTACATACATATAAGACTACCTACTGACAAAATATAATTCATATATCTCAGAAACGCCTATATATTAACTGATTACACAATTTTCACTCTGCGTGGCCTGGCAGCGCAAAAAATGTCATAATTTGTTTGACTAGGTAACAGTTGAAGGTTCCCGACCTAATTCAATGTTCATTTGCCGTGTTTTGTGTGGTTAAGGAGAAAATTGTGGAATACACATAAATCACATGGTCGGTCGGCATACAAAAATGTTCTAACTATCCTCAGCGGCTAAATTATGACTTGAATTACAATTTGTTTGCACAATATTAATGATACTGATGCATTTCAATAGCTCAGCCTTCGACAGGTGTCAGGGACTAGGAAATTTTGACCACCGGACCAGATCACAAGAATTGAGGTCGGCCCTATGCCGAGCTCACGCTTATCATAAGCAGCCCCCCTGACCCTGACATCATTCTAGAGACACAAGGTTGCATGCAAATAATAACCCCTTGATATTCTTGACTTTCTAAATAAATTATTAGTGGTTTGTTACGTTTCACATGGGTTCTATAGATAATTTTCCGTTTTTAGTGTGATAAATTCACGGTTTTCTTTAATCTTACTTTACTAAATAATCCAAACTGCCATTGAATTATACCAACGATTGGGTCTTGATGCTAATTGCACTTATATTCTATACTCATCCTGAAATTTTCAAGGCTTTTGCATGAAAACTCAATGAGTTTTCAACAATTTCAATTCTAAGAATTTGGCAGACTGGCAAATCCCAGCACATGTAGCATATGTATTAAATGGACTGAAACAGAGAATTGAATCGGGATATCAGGTTTATATTTCGTTTCACAATTACATACATATAAGACTACCTACTGACAAAATATAATTCATATATCTCAGAAACGCCTATATATTAAGGGCAGTGTACAGTAATTCGCTCAGCCAATCAGCGAGCGTTCACCTCACTTAGGCAATTTAAAGGGAAACTGTTGTTAAACATCGCCTCATATATTTTTTAGGCCAGACTTCCGGACGAGTGTATATTCACCTGAAAGAACGCAGTGCTGGAATATAATGACCCGGTTTTCAAGGCAGTATCTTGTTGGCGTTCTTCTCAGGAGCTGGGGAATCAAAGGGGTTTTGCATGGGCATCAGTACCCATAATTTTGGGTATTTTCACCCCGGGTCCATTCAAGGCAGAATAGCGAAAAATCCCATGTGTCGTCAAATATATTCATGCTTACCACGCGATGCCCAATACGTTGAGGGATAAAACTAGCATACTGGTTAGGCTGGGATTTTTTTTTAGGAAGGTGTTATGGACCGTCAAAGTAAGATCATTTAACATTGAGTTGAATGGCCAATATAATTAATATACAGTAGCCTTAACTGATTACACAATTTTCACTCTGCGTGGCCTGGGAGCGCAAAAAATGTCATAATTTGTTTGACTAGGTAACAGTTGAAGGTTCCCGACCTAATTCAATGTTCATTTGCCGTGTTTTGTGTGGTTAAGGAGAAAATTGTGGAATACACATAAATCACATGGTCGGTCGGCATACAAAAATGTTCTAACTATCCTCAGCGGCTAAATTATGACTTGAATTACAATTTGTTTGCACAATATTAATGATACTGATGCATTTCAATAGCTCAGCCTTCGACAGGTGTCAGGGACTAGGAAATTTTGACCACCGGACCAGATCACAAGAATTGAGGTCGGCCCTATGCCGAGCTCACGCTTATCATAAGCAGCCCCCCTGACCCTGACATCATTCTAGAGACACAAGGTTGCATGCAAATAATAACCCCTTGATCTTCTTGACTTTCTAAATAAATTATTAGTGGTTTGTTACGTTTCACATGGGTTCTATAGATAATTTTCCGTTTTTAGTGTGATAAATTCACGGTTTTCTTTAATCTTACTTTACTAAATAATCCAAACTGCCATTGAATTATACCAACGATTGGGTCTTGATGCTAATTGCACTTATATTCTATACTCATCCTGAAATTTTCAAGGCTTTTGCATGAAAACTCAATGAGTTTTCAACAATTTCAATTCTAAGAATTTGGCAGACTGGCAAATCCCAGCACATGTAGCATATGTGTTAAATGGACTGAAACAGAGAATTGAATCGGGATATCAGGTTTATATTTCGTTTCACAATTACATACATATAAGACTACCTACTGACAAAATATAATTCATATATCTCAGAAACGCCTATATATTAACTGATTACACAATTTTCACTCTGCGTGGCCTGGGAGCGCAAAAAATGTCATAATTTGTTTGACTAGGTAACAGTTGAAGGTTCCCGACCTAATTCAATGTTCATTTGCCGTGTTTTGTGTGGTTAAGGAGAAAATTGTGGAATACACATAAATCACATGGTCGGTCGGCATACAAAAATGTTCTAACTATCCTCAGCGGCTAAATTATGACTTGAATTACAATTTGTTTGCACAATATTAATGATACTGATGCATTTCAATAGCTCAGCCTTCGACAGGTGTCAGGGACTAGGAAATTTTGACCACCGGACCAGATCACAAGAATTGAGGTCGGCCCTATGCCGAGCTCACGCTTATCATAAGCAGCCCCCCTGACCCTGACATCATTCTAGAGACACAAGGTTGCATGCAAATAATAACCCCTTGATATTCTTGACTTTCTAAATAAATTATTAGTGGTTTGTTACGTTTCACATGGGTTCTATAGATAATTTTCCGTTTTTAGTGTGATAAATTCACGGTTTTCTTTAATCTTACTTTACTAAATAATCCAAACTGCCATTGAATTATACCAACGATTGGGTCTTGATGCTAATTGCACTTATATTCTATACTCATCCTGAAATTTTCAAGGCTTTTGCATGAAAACTCAATGAGTTTTCAACAATTTCAATTCTAAGAATTTGGCAGACTGGCAAATCCCAGCACATGTAGCATATGTATTAAATGGACTGAAACAGAGAATTGAATCGGGATATCAGGTTTATATTTCGTTTCACAATTACATACATATAAGACTACCTACTGACAAAATATAATTCATATATCTCAGAAACGCCTATATATTAAGGGCAGTGTACAGTAATTCGCTCAGCCAATCAGCGAGCGTTCACCTCACTTAGGCAATTTAAAGGGAAACTGTTGTTAAACATCGCCTCATATATTTTTTAGGCCAGACTTCCGGACGAGTGTATATTCACCTGAAAGAACGCAGTGCTGGGATATAATGACCCGGTTTTCAAGGCAGTATCTTGTTGGCGTTCTTCTCAGGAGCTGGGGAATCAAAGGGGTTTTGCATGGGCATCAGTACCCATAATTTTGGGTATTTTCACCCCGGGTCCATTCAAGGCAGAATAGCGAAAAATCCCATGTGTCGTCAAATATATTCATGCTTACCACGCGATGCCCAATACGTTGAGGGATAAAACTAGCATACTGGTTAGGCTGGGATTTTTTTTTAGGAAGGTGTTATGGACCGTCAAAGTAAGATCATTTAACATTGAGTTGAATGGCCAATATAATTAATATACAGTAGCCTTAACTGATTACACAATTTTCACTCTGCGTGGCCTGGGAGCGCAAAAAATGTCATAATTTGTTTGACTAGGTAACAGTTGAAGGTTCCCGACCTAATTCAATGTTCATTTGCCGTGTTTTGTGTGGTTAAGGAGAAAATTGTGGAATACACATAAATCACATGGTCGGTCGGCATACAAAAATGTTCTAACTATCCTCAGCGGCTAAATTATGACTTGAATTACAATTTGTTTGCACAATATTAATGATACTGATGCATTTCAATAGCTCAGCCTTCGACAGGTGTCAGGGACTAGGAAATTTTGACCACCGGACCAGATCACAAGAATTGAGGTCGGCCCTATGCCGAGCTCACGCTTATCATAAGCAGCCCCCCTGACCCTGACATCATTCTAGAGACACAAGGTTGCATGCAAATAATAACCCCTTGATATTCTTGACTTTCTAAATAAATTATTAGTGGTTTGTTACGTTTCACATGGGTTCTATAGATAATTTTCCGTTTTTAGTGTGATAAATTCACGGTTTTCTTTAATCTTACTTTACTAAATAATCCAAACTGCCATTGAATTATACCAACGATTGGGTCTTGATGCTAATTGCACTTATATTCTATACTCATCCTGAAATTTTCAAGGCTTTTGCATGAAAACTCAATGAGTTTTCAACAATTTCAATTCTAAGAATTTGGCAGACTGGCAAATCCCAGCACATGTAGCATATGTATTAAATGGACTGAAACAGAGAATTGAATCGGGATATCAGGTTTATATTTCGTTTCACAATTACATACATATAAGACTACCTACTGACAAAATATAATTCATATATCTCAGAAACGCCTATATATTAAGGGCAGTGTACAGTAATTCGCTCAGCCAATCAGCGAGCGTTCACCTCACTTAGGCAATTTAAAGGGAAACTGTTGTTAAACATCGCCTCATATATTTTTTAGGCCAGACTTCCGGACGAGTGTATATTCACCTGAAAGAACGCAGTGCTGGGATATAATGACCCGGTTTTCAAGGCAGTATCTTGTTGGCGTTCTTCTCAGGAGCTGGGGAATCAAAGGGGTTGTGCATGGGCATCAGTACCCATAATTTTGGGTATTTTCACCCCGGGTCCATTCAAGGCAGAATAGCGAAAAATCCCATGTGTCGTCAAATATATTCATGCTTACCACGCGATGCCCAATACGTTGAGGGATAAAACTAGCATACTGGTTAGGCTGGGATTTTTTTTTAGGAAGGTGTTATGGACCGTCAAAGTAAGATAATTTAACATTGAGTTGAATGGCCAATATAATTAATATACAGTAGCCTTAACTGATTACACAATTTTCACTCTGCGTGGCCTGGGAGCGCAAAAAATGTCATAATTTGTTTGACTAGGTAACAGTTGAAGGTTCCCGACCTAATTCAATGTTCATTTGCCGTGTTTTGTGTGGTTAAGGAGAAAATTGTGGAATACACATAAATCACATGGTCGGTCGGCATACAAAAATGTTCTAACTATCCTCAGCGGCTAAATTATGACTTGAATTACAATTTGTTTGCACAATATTAATGATACTGATGCATTTCAATAGCTCAGCCTTCGACAGGTGTCAGGGACTAGGAAATTTTGACCACCGGACCAGATCACAAGAATTGAGGTCGGCCCTATGCCGAGCTCACGCTTATCATAAGCAGCCCCCCTGACCCTGACATCATTCTAGAGACACAAGGTTGCATGCAAATAATAACCCCTTGATATTCTTGACTTTCTAAATAAATTATTAGTGGTTTGTTACGTTTCACATGGGTTCTATAGATAATTTTCCGTTTTTAGTGTGATAAATTCACGGTTTTCTTTAATCTTACTTTACTAAATAATCAAAACTGCCATTGAATTATACCAACGATTGGGTCTTGATGCTAATTGCACTTATATTCTATACTCATCCTGAAATTTTCAAGGCTTTTGCATGAAAACTCAATGAGTTTTCAACAATTTCAATTCTAAGAATTTGGCAGACTGGCAAATCCCAGCACATGTAGCATATGTATTAAATGGACTGAAACAGAGAATTGAATCGGGATATCAGGTTTATATTTCGTTTCACAATTACATACATATAAGACTACCTACTGACAAAATATAATTCATATATCTCAGAAACGCCTATATATTAACTGATTACACAATTTTCACTCTGCGTGGCCTGGGAGCGCAAAAAATGTCATAATTTGTTTGACTAGGTAACAGTTGAAGGTTCCCGACCTAATTCAATGTTCATTTGCCGTGTTTTGTGTGGTTAAGGAGAAAATTGTGGAATACACATAAATCACATGGTCGGTCGGCATACAAAAATGTTCTAACTATCCTCAGCGGCTAAATTATGACTTGAATTACAATTTGTTTGCACAATATTAATGATACTGATGCATTTCAATAGCTCAGCCTTCGACAGGTGTCAGGGACTAGGAAATTTTGACCACCGGACCAGATCACAAGAATTGAGGTCGGCCCTATGCCGAGCTCACGCTTATCATAAGCAGCCCCCCTGACCCTGACATCATTCTAGAGACACAAGGTTGCATGCAAATAATAACCCCTTGATATTCTTGACTTTCTAAATAAATTATTAGTGGTTTGTTACGTTTCACATGGGTTCTATAGATAATTTTCCGTTTTTAGTGTGATAAATTCACGGTTTTCTTTAATCTTACTTTACTAAATAATCCAAACTGCCATTGAATTATACCAACGATTGGGTCTTGATGCTAATTGCACTTATATTCTATACTCATCCTGAAATTTTCAAGGCTTTTGCATGAAAACTCAATGAGTTTTCAACAATTTCAATTCTAAGAATTTGGCAGACTGGCAAATCCCAGCACATGTAGCATATGTATTAAATGGACTGAAACAGAGAATTGAATCGGGATATCAGGTTTATATTTCGTTTCACAATTACATACATATAAGACTACCTACTGACAAAATATAATTCATATATCTCAGAAACGCCTATATATTAAGGGCAGTGTACAGTAATTCGCTCAGCCAATCAGCGAGCGTTCACCTCACTTAGGCAATTTAAAGGGAAACTGTTGTTAAACATCGCCTCATATATTTTTTAGGCCAGACTTCCGGACGAGTGTATATTCACCTGAAAGAACGCAGTGCTGGGATATAATGACCCGGTTTTCAAGGCAGTATCTTGTTGGCGTTCTTCTCAGGAGCTGGGGAATCAAAGGGGTTTTGCATGGGCATCAGTACCCATAATTTTGGGTATTTTCACCCCGGGTCCATTCAAGGCAGAATAGCGAAAAATCCCATGTGTCGTCAAATATATTCATGCTTACCACGCGATGCCCAATACGTTGAGGGATAAAACTAGCATACTGGTTAGGCTGGGATTTTTTTTTAGGAAGGTGTTATGGACCGTCAAAGTAAGATCATTTAACATTGAGTTGAATGGCCAATATAATTAATATACAGTAGCCTGAAAGGAAAAATCTGTTATACGTGTCATAATGTACCCATCTATTTCTAGTATTCATTCATCATAATGCGAATGAATACTTGTTTCATATCGTTTTGGAGTCATTCATGAGTCCGCGTGGGACCATTTATTTCCCAGTTAATAAATGGTCCGATCGGTGTAAAATTTATAGGGATGATGCGGTGTTTCAATGACTCGGTGTTTCAATGACCTCCTCAAATTTGGTAAATATCGGATAAAAACGGTTGCCATGGCAACGGAAAATGTGAAAATCACATAATTGAAATACGATTCGTAATATTTCACGCAGTATAAATCTGGGTTAGCCTGCAAAATTTGGAAGGTCAGTGTCAAGAATTCAGGTCGTGGTCGAGGATATGGTCGAAATAGAGAAATCGCAGATACTCTACTTTCATTAACGATTAATTCTCCCATGATTTTTGTCTTTTTCTATGGCTAATTCCCGTCCATTTGATATATGACCAATTGTCGTATGACCAAAATCCCCGATTGTCGCCCACGTTGAAAATGCAAAGGTTATCAGCTTTTATTTTAGTGACTAAATCTGAAGGGCGAGGGTCTGCAATCTCTGATTGTCTCGTTCTTTTTGTTTTTCTAATTGTCATTTGTTATATATGTTCGACACGATGTGACGATAAATAAATAAATATATATACATATACATTTTTGTGTGGTCATTTTTCCAAGACAGTGTATTCTAGGCAACCGAACCTGGGTCCATTCTTTGCTCTTGAATTCCGTATGAAATTTTCAAGCAAAAAAACAGGAGTGCTGAGATTTCCCAAATCTTCGTTAGTCCTAACAATCTTCGATCACGTTAGCACGTTAGTCCTGATCTTATTATTACAGTTATTGTCACATCTTTGCTGTGTTGAGGCTTGTATTGAATGGATGATATTCATTATATGAGTTGCGTATATCAATAAATCCCGCCGCTGTAAAGGACGATCTCCTGTCTCGACATGATATATTGATTCTTCGAAAACTCCCCCAATAGTTCACACTTCATTATGTATCTGTTGCCAACGTCACCCTGAAGGTAACATATACAAACTTTTGTCACATTTAATATGCGTTTTACTGCTTTGTTGTTGCTTTGTTATATTTATTTGTAAAAATACACACATTTACTGTAAATGAATATACACAGTTCTCTTATAGCTAGTTCTTTTTATATTTTGACAAGCATCACTCACATGCTCCATGTACGGCCGTTCGTAGAGCATTCTATTCTTTGCAGGGGGTCGGCATGTGTACAAAAAGGGGTTGATCCACAAACTTTAGCTTATATGTGGAATACTGCTGTGAAACATGTTTTTCTTCATGGGTGTGAATCTGTATACATGAATTCTGCTCATATCAAAGACCTGGATAAAGCTAAAGCTAAACTATTAAAATCATGCCTGGGTATTAAAAGCTTCTGTAGAATTTCTCCATTGCCTGACCCTTTGAAATAAACACAATATCTGTTAATATCGAAAAACAAAAAAAAACTAACCTGTTTAGGTCAATGTTTATGTCATCTTCTAGGTGTGGTCAATTTTGTAATTTTCTCTTCAACCAATATTTATCTAGAAAATTATTGTCGCCTCCATCAGGAGACCGATCAGACAGCGGCTTCCCTGGAATTCCCAAACTCCGTAGGGGTGGCTTGTTGATCATCATGGCTTGAGCACTGTTCGGAAAGAATATGTTGCCATTCTTGAATGAGAACGTATTGCCCACCATTCAAATTGTCGGGGGAAAAGTTTGTCAATAAATATTCATGCACGTACCGGTTCCCTTCTTATCTACCGGTGTACACAGTATACTTGCAATCATGAATTTTTAAACATCATTGAATGGGCATTTATTCTGCAGCATTTAACGAGAACTTAGAAATTGTATTTATAGGAATCGCTTCAAATCTACACAATCTTTATGGAAAGGGGACGGGTGATCAATCAAAAGGGGACGGGTGATCAAACACCGCTGACACGGCGCTGTATCGAATTTCTACTCGTTACTGGTGACAGGGTGCACAATGTTTTGCGGAAATATGTTTTATAGCGATTTTTATCGTTCGATGCAGTTTGACGAAATATTTCACCCAAAAAATGTTGTTTCACAGGTCGAATACTATATGTATAGATTGAATAATGGAGCCTAAGCATACAAGTTAAGTATTAACGAGCTATCGTGCATAGGTTTCGAATTGATATGGGTCTGGAAAAGGTCTGGTAATTGTTCCATTTTGAGTCCGCAAAGTCCCTGATCTTGTCATTCACAGAATAGTGAAAACTATATGTGACTATAATTGCAGTATGTCAAAACTACGGCAATGCAGGCTCAAATAAACTTCCTATTCCCCACATTGGAATCGAGCTATGCACTGCTGAGAGGCGACACATGACTTTTACTATATTTCCTGACGCTTACTTGTATGGCAGTAATATAGTCTCTGAGTTTATTTCATTGTGTGATAAATACGATATGCCTATTGTATCCATCTTGTGCGATGACATTATAGTTGAGAACACCTGAGATGTATGTAAGTTGTTCACATGGTGACGGGGTAGTGGACTCCCTGAGACAGTTATTCAGTAACGGCCCAGTAGCAGGCAGTCTTGACATGATTTCTCTCTTGTTAAAGACATTTTAGTGTGTTTCGTGTTTTTTATATGTATACATGATTGTGTATTTTATGCATGTATGAATGTGTTCCTCTCCGATTGGATGTTGAAGATCTTAAATAAAATAAAAAATAGCAAACTTTCTTGTCAATGTGACTAATCAATCACCGTAAGAATTATGTCATCGCAACATATGTTTGCTCCGACGAAAACCTCACTCAAAATGATAACTATGTGTCGTTTTAATAGTTCCAATCAGTATGATGAGCTGTAGAAAGTTTTATATGCTTTTGTAGGTGTATGATACCTCTCTGATTATTGATCGAAATAACAAACGAAATATATTAATTATGCCTACGATCATCACTGCACAGATATATAAATTATGTCGGTGATTATTAAGTTTCCAACATCTTGATAAATTACATTCATGAAACTGTGTAAGGGTTCATTGAAACTCGTGGCTCGGATGCGATCTTAAACTTCGTGTAGATTTTCTATTTCCCCTCCCCATGAACTGGTCCAAATCAAAGTCTATCACAATTAGTGTAGGATCTGGAACTCACACCTATCATCGGTTACACAGATCAATGTCACACTCTCAAAGGATATAGAATGTCACAGGAAGGTAAGCTGCCTTAATAGGTTCCTCCATCACGTGAGAACAGATCTTTAAAACATCAACCTATTATTCCCCTCGGAGAAATTGCTCAATGTCATTTGAGAGGTGTCACCCCTTGCACTACGATAAAAAAAACCCTCAGTGCTTTTTAGACTTGCCCGATTTGGGTCCAAAAATGATCTAAACTAAACTGGTATTGATGAAGCAATATATAATATTGTTGGTGAGAAAAGTTGAATATCATTGAAGGCGTTGTTCATTGTTTAGTAACTATGTATTTTTTCTGTCCGTCCACTTCGCGAATTTGACTAAGGGTGACACTTGATATATCCAGTGTGTGTGTATCCTTGACGTACTCCGTGTCACTTTGAGTCATTCAATCGACCCTGACAGTCACGACAGTGTACCGAAGGACACTTGCTCCCCAAGTTCCCGACCTGGAGGTGCAAAATGTCTTACGACTAAGCAGAATTGTGGTTCAACTAGACGATATGAAACTGCCTCGGGACATATTGATTGAAAGTAATTTCTTCACAAATGGCGACCAGTGGAGAATGAATCTGGGGGATATTCCTTGAATTCGTAGTTCCGATGATACATGAATTCCCCCACTCACAACGAATTTGACGCGAATTGGTGAGAATAAAATTCGCACAAACGTATCCAAATCTGAGAGTTCCAGATCTACATCGCACAAACGTATCCAAATCTGAGAGTTCCAGATCTACATCGCATTAGAACTTCAAATTCAGTCCCGTATCGCTAAGACTCATGATAAAATGAACCTTATCCATGTCTTGTCAAATTATGTTAAGAAATATTTCATTCATCCTTTCCAGCTCCACTGCATCGTTCAGCTGTTTCAATATTGCAGTAATGAAACGATTGTGGACTATGATTCTGAATTTTGCACAATTAATGAATAGTCATGTATGAACTCAGCGTATGGAATGATATCAGAGTCTATCATTGTTATATGATATATATCCATACCTACAACGCCTCACTGAATTGACTGAATTGAATTTGATAATAAAAAGACTTCTAACTCAAAATTCAATCAGCAGAAATTGTGATATATTCCCAATAGCTATATTCCATATCTTCGTTCACTGGCATTGCAGTCGGTACCAGATATCTCACTTAAGATACCATTACCATTCTTTTGTCAGCCATCTAACAAATCAATATTGACTTGGGACATCAGTTTGGTAGGATGTTAGGGGCCCTGAGAGTTATTGACTCACTTCACGAGTTTACTGTGTAATGCAGTCTATTCCTGAATCACATGTTTACATTGACAAATGGACTGGTGTGTTTACTCACATCAGCAGATTGATATGGTGGAGATCGCGTTACAACCGAGCATTAAAAGCGTTCACTAGATACGACTCTACGCCTGGTCATCGATGGTTTATATAAAATGTTAGGTGGAGAATTTACTGAAAAATTATTTGCGTATGTCCCATTGATGTGTGAACTATCCCACCACATATTTTTTTACCAAGATGGAAAACGTCAAATGCCATACAACTCACTATCAAAACGGGTAATAAATGGTTGTTTCATTCAAAATAGAAAAGACAATAGTCAAGAATGAAAATAGCCTGAACATAAGCATTCTATGTAGACACTAATTCATAAACAAACATGCAGCAACACTCATTTACAATTCACGTTTTGGAAAATCATGATGTGTGACATAAATAGTGCAGAAAATGCTCAGCCTCTCCGGAACACTTGATTTTCTGCTGCCTTGTAGCACAGACCTCAGGTACGCCACAGTGTATGTGTTTAGGATGCATGTACAGCACAGCAGGAAATCCATTAGCTTCAACCCCAGAGAAATATTTTTCACTAGTTGAAATAAAGTCTTCAATGCACTCCTCGGTTCCTTTATGATGCATACTGTGCACTAATGCCTTTCCGATTACAAGGCTTTGTTTACTTGAACGGGACCAGTACAGTATACCACAATACTCGGATAAAACTCTACCACATGTCGTGTCTTTGTTAAAATATGCTGAATGATGAACATGTATGTGGTTTATGTGGCTGTGCTCTGGTCCTGGACTGTTTCTATTAGTATGGAATATTGTTTAGAACGGATGTTTGATCACAACTGGACGCATATTATTGTGTGATAGAGGATGTAGCCTATTTACCACATGAAAATAAGAAATATAAACTATGTTGGCAAGTTCATTGAATCCAATATGAAAAGATAACGAATGTGCAATACGATCAACACCTGACGTGTCTGATATAAGAATGGAGGAGTTTGGTCACTTTTTTCAACCTCAACATCGCTTTTTATCCTCAACTTTCAGTGAAAAATATACATGGAATATTCCTGGCCGATATTTATTAAAAAAAGTAGCTATCAAGGAGCTTAGGTGATGGGCTAGTACTATGATACAGCTCAAGATGATGGTCTTTACCTGAGTAAAACCTGGCTTCCAATATTCATTAGATATCAAACTTGATCGACAATGTGATATCATACCCTCTATGATGAGAGCTGCTCACCGAAAACCAACTCTCAAAGCCAATGCACAAAAATCACAAAATCCAACAAAAACTCATTACCAGTCAGTAACAGTACATGCAGCTTTTGTAAAATTCAGAAATCAAACTATAATATAATTTACTGGTATTCCCACTAGATATCTAGCTTGGTTATTAGGATATCCCTTTGGATCACCGGCTAGAGACTGGGTCAAGGAATCTTTCTGTAGCTGGATGTGGAGTATTCATAATTGCCCTAAGACAAACCTTACTTTGGTACAGACGTGAATATGCGTATGCGACAAAAGACAACTCAAAATGAAAAACCTTGATACGAAACTTATACATCTATCGTCAAAGTCATATACGTCATAAGGATGTATGACATATAGTTGTTTCTACTTTATGTAGAAACGAAATTGATAAAGAAATAAAAATCAAAGAAATTAGTATAGGTATTACCTAATATTTGGAAATTGGTCCTTCAGCTAACTACACTTTCGACTGTTAAATGTGTACGGTTGTCTCACTGAACGTTCCCAAATTATGTCAAAATTTACTTTCAAAAATGCATTTTTAATGTAGATGAACATTCATGAGCATTACGGTAATGTACCTCGCCAGAATACTGACCTAGGGCTACCATCAGCAAAGTTCAGCTGTAACATAACATGACATGGCCTATGGTTCGATAACGGCTGTATCAAATTACTCATCCTAGCCTGAAGGTCAAATATGTCATTTGTGCGATGTTATGTCTAGAAGCATTATGTCAATGAAATGTACAGTCATTCATGCAGTTGCGTGATTCAGGCAGTTCCTTGAAATGTTAGAGATTATTTCCCTCGCAACGAACTAAATATGTTGTGCATTATAAAAATGTAGTTATGTTGGAGTAATATTATTCGCCTCTATATAGGCGGGGGAAAACATTCCTTGTCCGATTTTCCTTTTACGGGTTTTCAAGATTAGCATATAGTAGTCACCGTCCACTTGAACATAAAATGTGATAAATTAATCAGCAGAGTGTGTAATGTGTAGTGTAGGCAAATGTGCATTCCGGATACACGTCACTTCATTGGAAACCAATTCCCGTGAATAGCTTGGGTTTAGCTCTCCTCAGCAAACTAATGATACACAATTTGACTGGGATAAAAGTGTTGTGTAATATACATACCATTATCATCGATATTAGTCCCAACGTTATTTTTTTTCCTACCCAAAGAAATATATACTCAGTATTTTATTAGACAGGATGTCTTTCAAGCTATCCCTTGAGTAGACATTTCCTAACGCTTAAACCACCATTCCTTCCGTTTCCTGGATAACCATTGATGATACTTTAATGACAGGACCCCTGTGATGTTCCTTTGGTCTCAATTAATATTACCACCACGAGCAGCTGGTAGCATAAGTACAAGAAAATCCAACAGTCTTCAGTGCTACGTAATCCATCAGAGCTTTTTTCTCAGTGCAATACGGTCTGCCTTTTGTGAGGGTGTGTACATTAATCGGGTGCAATTATATATTCTGTTTTTATGAAAATTTTATCTTTTCCAGTATATCACAATTTTGTGGCTTTAATATATATATATATATATATATCTAAACCCATGCAGTAATTTTGTGCATGATTTGACCTGTTGGACATCAGTAGACCAGTGGGGATAAATCTTGGGGATATTCTTGGAATTGGTTGATTTTCGCATAAAAACGCCAAAAGCACGTCACATACTGATTACATATCACTTACAACGAACATTAAAATTCACACGACTTTATCCAACTCCAAGTTTAAGATTCACATGACATTATAATTTCACATTCAGTCCCGTATCGCCAAGACTCATGATAAAATGAACCTTATCCATGTCTTCATAAAACAGATAAAACATGCAGTTTGCACCCCGATATCATTACTAATAAACAAATCAATTTCAACGGGAATTGTCCCTCAGCAAATGAAAACGGCGAAAGTAATCCCAATCTACAAAAATAAAAACAAGCAAATGCTGAATAACTATAGGCCAATATCACTATTACCCTGTTGCTCTAAACTCTTAGAAAAAATCATCCACTCACGACTGTATACGTTTCTCGTACAACATAATATACTCTATCCTAAGCAATACGGATTTAGGCCCAAACATTCAACTATTAATGCAGTTACAGAATTTGTATTCGATACCCTGACTGGCTTTAACAATAACATGTACACACTTGGAGTTTTCCTGGACCTCTCCAAGGCTTTCGATACTATTGACCATTCTATTCTGTTGTCCAAATTAGAATATTATGGTATTCGAGGGATTGCCTTGGAGTGGTTCAGGAGCTACCTAAATAACCGTGAGCAGTATGTCAAGTTCAAAAACTCATGTTCGAACCTCTATCCTATAAAATACGGTGTACCACAGGGTTCAGTATTGGGTCCGTTACTTTTTATCATATATTCAAACGATATTCCCAACTCAATAACAAAATCAAAATGTATTTTATTCGCAGACGATACAACGTTGTATTATACTCACAATAACCTCCAACACCTCTATCACATTGTTGAATCAGATATCCTCCTCATGGTTAATTGGTTCCGGAGCAACAAATTATCACTGAATGTTAGCAAAACTAATATAATCTTATTCTCCAAGAAGCTGGTACACAACTACAACACCCATTCGCTAAAAGTCGATACAGAATACATTACACCATCACTTTCTGTTAAATTTCTTGGTATCCATATAGACAGTAAGCTGAGTTGGAATGTCCACATTGAACACGTCTTGAAAAAATTGTCCAGCGCCCTATATATGTTAAACACTGTCAAAAACATGTTAAGTAAAGCCCACCTCAAATCGTTATATTTTAGTCTGTTTCATTCCTACCTAAACTATGGTATATTGTTATGGGGTTCTGCACAAAAAACGAGACTGCGCCCGCTTGAAATCAAGCAAAACAAAGCAATCCGATGCGTCACTGGATCACGTTTCAATGCCAGCTCTACGCCACTCTATCATAAAACAGGCATAGCTAAGCTACATGATTTGTTCAATATTGAACTTAGTAAATTTATGTATCTTCATTCCCGCAATGAACTACCAAGTTCGCTGAACAATCTTTTTGTGGCAAACAATTCTATCCACTTCTTCAACACTAGACATTGTAAAGACCCCCATATAACTAGGTGGAATGTCCAAATTTTTGAAAACAGCTTCATTCGTAAAGGTCCGGAATTATGGCTAAATACCCCAACCCATATAAAAAACAGCATTTCAGTCAGTGCCTACAAATCTAAGATAAAACAACACTTCATTTCGAAATATTTGATGAATAACTAACTAATCTAGTAATACTCCCTTGATACTGTAAAATTTCATGGCTGTATTGTATTTCATAAGTTCACGTTACTACGGTCGCTTTATTAGTTTGTCTTTTTTGTGTCTTGTGTCATTTTTTCATATTTAATTTTTTTTTTTTTTTTTTTTTTTGCTTTACCAATCCTGTATCGTTTGCCAATAGTGTAAGGATGTGTGTGGGTGTGGGTGTGTGTGTCATGAGGGGGGGGGGGGGGTATGAAAAAGTACTTTTTTCATTCATTTCTCACTCTATGTAATACCACAAGTTTTGGCATTTCACAGTAGTAAATGTGTAAATTTTAGGTTCAATCTGTTAATTCTGGCACAGGTTCGGCAACTGTATCATCATCTCCTGTGTATATGGGTGTATGTGAATAATGTGAATAGTATGTATTTCTACGTGAAATTAATGTATATATATATCTACATGTTTGTGATGTTGTTATATGTAGTATGCAACTCATACGTGAGTCCAACTTGTAAATATTTTGTTCCTATCCGTTCCATATTTTGTGTTACTATTATTTCAATGTAATGGGCTTCACTGCTTGAGCAATCAAGTTACAGGCATCGGCCTCTGGTGGAGTCCACAAATTGTGCATTTCTTATATCATCTATTGAATATGTTCATCTTGTGTGCAATTTGGAAATAAATTACTTACTCACTTACTTACTTACTTGTCAAATTATGTTAGGAAATATTTCGTTCATTCTTCCCAGTTTACACTGTATCGTTTAGCTGTTTCAATGTAGCAGTCATAGGACGATTGTGGACTATGTTTCTATTTTGCACACTTAGTGAATAGTCATAGATGAACTCAGCTATGATGTGATATCATACTCTAACATTGCTATAAGATAAGTATACATATATCTACAACATATCACTGATTTGACTGCAAAATGTAACTTAAAAACTCTACCAAACAACTCAGTAATTCATTTAGCAGAATTTGTGAAATATTCCTAATAGCTATTTTCCATATATGTCTGCATTCACTGGTATTGTAGTCGGTACCAGATATCTCACTTAAGACACCATTACCACTCTATTGTCAGCCATCTAACAAATCAATATTGACTTGGGACATCAAATAAACAAATAAAAACCCTCCTAAATATCTGGAAACAGCATAGCCTATCACTAAAGGGAAAAATCACTATAATCAACTCATTACTAGCCTCGACAATAGTTTACCAGTGTAGTAACATAGTAACCCCTCCATGTGTAATCAAAGAACTCGATAGCTTGTTTTTCGAGTTCTTATGTAACGGGAAGTAACACAAAACCACAAAAACAACAATCATCAAACAAGTTGAAGATGGCGGCCTGAAAATGATAGATATAGATGCCAGAATAAAAATTTCTAAAATTCCCCTGGTTCAAACGAGCGCTCATAAACCCGGGCAGTACTTGGAAAATTATTTTGGACGAAATCATAAACATACCTTTCGATTATATTATACAGTGTGGAAGTAATTGTGTTATCAAAAACATGCCTACTTTTTACCAGGAAATATTGACAACTCTACATCAATTAAGCTATCTGAATTATGATAGGGGACTCGAGTTGAACGAACTAAATATCTGGTATAACCCAAACATAATACTCGACAAGTAACCTATATACTTGAAGAAATGGGTTGATGCAGGAATTCGCATAATAGGCGACCTCTTCGATGAGACCAACAATTTCCTAACCCTCGAAAAATTTAAACAGAAATACAACATAAAATGCAACTTTCTTGACTACATGCGTCTCCTTGATGCAATACCCAAAGCCTGGCGAAAACAACTAAAGTGTAAACCCGATGAGTCTAACCCAAACCCAACAGCACCCTCAGTTGATAACTCCACGAATAACAATATCGTCGACCCCTTACTAACTAAAGCAAGAGAATTGTACTGGGCAATTATCAAGGGAAAAACACTTGCAACAGAGCCAACGTGCGTCTCCAGGTGGAATAGATTATATGACATGACATCAGAATCTTGGCCATCAATCTTCCAAACAGCTTTCATATCATGTCGAGAAAATTATTTACAGTCATTGCAGTATCGAGTAATTCACAGAATAATCCCATGTAACGAAACATTATACAATATGAAAGTCGCCAGCACGAACATATAAGCTATGTCATCAAAACGTCACTGACAGTATCCAACACCACCTAGTCACATGTCCACCTGTCAAAACTTTCTGGAATACTTTCACCCAGTGATGGAATAACCTACACCAACATAAAACTTTGAACATCAGCGAACAAGAAATAATATTAAGTAAACCATGTGTTAGTGATGAAGACTATATTGTAAATTTCTGTATTATTCTGGCAAAAAATTTCATTCACAATTGTAAACTTAAGGAAACAAATATATTCTTCATGTCTTTTTTTAGTGATATTGAAATGTAAGCTAAGTACAGAAAAAGAGATACACGTTATTCTAGGTAAAGAGTCAATTTTCTATAATCGCTGGGGCCACCTATATGACAACTTATAGGTTGACATTCTGTATTACCAAATCATGAACCCATCGTATGCACGCTTATCCGCTCCATGTCGTAGCTTGCATTATTTAGTAATTTACTGCTTTGTATACTCGTACACCGCCTACATCTCATATCCTATGATGCTGTATCCCATGATGACATTCCTGTATGCAATTATGTAAAGTTGTATGCCTTGTAACAAAATGTATGTATGTATGTATGTATGTATGTATGTATGTATGTATGTATGTATGTTTTGGAGAGAATAAAAAATGCACTGGCACAAGATAATTGTAAGAGTAACACATAACATAAAACAGCAATAAAAATTCAATGAGCGACATTGAACAAATTTTGTTGGATTATTTAAGTCTGCTTCTGACTAAAAGTTCTTTAAGGTTTTGATGCTTCTTGTAAGCTGTTGCTATTTTAATATCACCATCAGTATTTTTGTTGAGTTGTTTCATATGCTTTTTAACAATTTGGGCCGAAAGAACACCTGTTTTTGAGAAGGGTACTATATACACCAGGTCGAATTTATTTTTACTTTTGTTCAAAGGGTCATACTTTGTAAATTTTTGAACGTTGAGGCCATGAGGCTCGAAAGTGCCTAAAGTATCAATCCAACAATATTCCCTTTCAAGTCGCCATTGTTTGTTTAAAAGTTCATCACCAAGATCGGAAACCTGTTCAATTGGTAAAAGAGAAAAACAATCGATGGAAAATTCAGTTTTGCTGTGAAATTTAGATAGATGACTGTATAATGCATTTTCCTCATTGCAGCTAGTTATTGCAGCACGGTGACGATTGTTTCTGAATTTGAGTGATTTACCGGTTTCACCTACATATTGTTTTTCGCAAAGCTTACAAGTGTATAGATAAATTATATTTTCTGAGTTGCAATCCAAAGCTGAGTTGATTGAGTAGGATTGTTCAAAAACTGATCCTGAGAAATTTTGACAATTTGGAACTAAATGACATGTTTGACATAGTCTAGAATTACAAGGTTTTGAGCCAGATGAGCTGGAAGTGGGCAATTGAAAATCAGCACCTAGCCTTTCCTCACTGTTTAGAATTCTCAATGTTTCATTCTTTATTTTGCGAAGCCAACGTTTTGAATAGTTACGTTTCGAAAGTGCCTTGAATAATGTTTGGCAAGCTAATTCAACATCATCTGGATAGGAGCAAATTTGGAAAAATCGAAAAACTTGGGACTTGATTAGTCCTTTATAAGTGTGCTTTGGATGAAAAGAGAGCTTATGCAGCAACTGATGAGTATCCGTTGGTTTGAAGAAAACTTTTGCTTCTAATGTGTTTTCTTTGCTCCTGAACAAAGTAGTATCCAGAAAATTAACTGAATCAGTACTAATTTCAGCTTTGAACTTGATTGATGCCCTATGAGAATTGAAAATTTCGAGAAACTGATTAAATTTGGAAGTGCCGTGTGGCCAAATGAGGAAAATGTCATCTAAATACCTATAATAGCAATCTGGTTTGAATGGACACTTTTGTAAAGCTTGCTTTTCAAATTCAGCCATATAAATATCTGCATAATGAGGTGCATATTTCTGACCCATGGCTGTGCCTGAAACTTGTAGGAATGTCTTACCGTCAAATTCAAAGTCATTACATTTAAGTGAAATTTCCAATAATTCTATTATACCTTTGAATAGTTCATTGTTTTTCAGAGTCGGGAATGCATTTTTAATTGCTTGGATACCTTCTTCATGATTTATATTAGTATACATACTTTCAACATCTAAAGTGATTAGTAAAGAATTTGGATCTAGTTCAAGCCCTCTAACTTTATCTAAAAAGTCATACGTGTTTTTGATATATGACGGATGCTTATTTGCTTGATCTTTTATATATGAATCAATATACATAGCTACTTTTTCAGATTCACTGCTGCAGTCCGAAACAATTGGGCGCCCTGGAGGCATTACATTTGGAATTGGCCAGGAGTCTTTGGGTTTATGAATTTTAGGTAGCATATAAAATCTTCTTTGACGAGGGCGTTCTGGTGGTAAAAGAAATCGGAATACTTTTTCAGAAAGGCATCCACAACTGCGTAATCCTTTTAAAATTTTTGTTATTTTTTCTGAATTTTCTGGGTAAAGAGGAGTGTCAATTTCTCTGTAATGAGCTGGATTGTATAATTGACGAAGGCCTTCATTAATATAATTTTGCCTATCCATAATTACGACTGCACTACCTTTATCTGCTTTTTTGATTACCAAGTCTACGTTATTTTGTAAATCCTTTATAGTTTTATATTCCATTTTCGTTAGGTTTTTGGTTTCTGGTTGAATTTTCAAATTTTCAATTTCTTTAGATATTGCCGAAATGCAATCTAAAACAGGCTTGTCAATCATGGAATTGGGTGGAGTCCAGGTAGATTTTGGAGTGAATTTTGATCTATTTGTAAATGAATTTGGACGGTGAGAAAAATAATTTTGAAGTTTGAGTTTTCAACCAAAATCTTGCACAGCTTGTTCAATTGGATCCAATGTTATTTTGGGTGTGGGAACAAAAGTCAAACCACGATTCAGAAGAGCGATTTGTGTGTCCGAAAGTGTAAATTTGGAAAGGTTTACAACATTATTAGTCGTACTGGAGTTCGGTGGACTCTCAGAATGATTTAGTTTAAATGACTGAGCCAGCATTTCAACATTTCATTGGCCGTTTGTTCCGTCCAATGAATGTTATCTGGCTGTGTAGAGAACCTGATTGGATCCAATTGTTTAACAACTGTGAGATTGCTGAAACGTGAACTCATGTCATCCAAAGCCCTGTTAATCATATCCAAGTTGCGTTTCTCTACAGACGGAAGATTGTCTGAGTAGTTAATTTTTGGAATAAGAATTTTGGAGTGGGGGAAGATTCGGAAAGCACTGCTGAGCATATTCCTCAGCTCTGGAATTGAGGTAACACTTGGTTTGGAGCTTCGATTGTTCAGGCCAACACTTAAGATTAAGTTTTTGGGGGCATCAAATGATTTTTTACAGGCCGTGAACATCATTCTGAGATGGTTGAACAAAGCTCCAGGATAAGACACAACTTGGATATCACTGACGGGGGATTTGGTGATGCGAGAGAGGTTAGAAGAGCCGAGGACGACAGTGGAGGAGGTTAGTCTAGGAAGGGCCCAAAGAGTTTTGGGCCCTCTGATAGTGGAAGGAGAGACATGGAAAGTGGTGTTAGGAGAGTTTTTAGGAGAGGCAAAGCGAGAGCGTTTGCCTTTAGGTAGAGAGGAGGGTGAGAGTTCAGGAGAAGAAGGAGAGCGCGGACGCCGTTTGGGCGTGGCACTAAGGCGGTTATCAGGAGAAGAGCGAGAGAGAGGTGGCCAATCATCAGATGATGAGAGGCAAGGAGGATTAGAGAGAGTGTCCAGGAGTTGGAAGCAGTTAGAAGTGGACACAGAGGGAAGGGTTTTAGGGAGGGTGTTATTTGAAAATGGAGGTGAAGAGCGAGAGGGTTTAGGATTGTTAGTAGGAGAGTTGGCACGTTTTAGGTCCATTAGGAGGCGGCCAAAGAAGTTAGAGCCTTGACCATGACGATTAACACCCCAGTGGCTGTCAGGAACTGGATGGACAATGTGACACCCTTCAGGTAGGCCCATCAGAGTGTCACGGAACAATTTGCAAGAATTAAACTTAACTTGGAGAAGTTGACGCATGATTCCATTTTTACTTTTATGCCAGAATGGGGACAGGCTAGGGATTTCACTAGCCAAACGGTTAGCCACTCCTGCATGGGGAGCCCTAAGGATCCGATTGGCTAGGTGTTGACAGTCATGGTACCGGGCTTTGTGATACTGATAGATGTGCTCAAGGCTAGGGAATCTCATACCACGATAGGATATATTACATGGGAAGAAATTACTAAGTGGGTGTTTGTGACCTTTAACCTCACAAGTCTGAGGTTTGGATTGAGAGTTAGAATTTGGAATAGGGGAATTTGGAAGAGTGGAGCTTTTGAATTTCTGGATGGTGGAAGCCTGAAGTTTTTTGCCGAAATGAGATTTAGCCTGCTGAATGACGAGTGCTACCTAATTTGCAATGTCCGAATCAGATAAACCTAAAGAGGAAATGTGGGCCAAAAGGTTTTGAATTGAGCTCTCGTAGTGTTCCACCAATTGTTCGGTCACGTTTTGTACCCAATTTTGATTGATTTTGGAGATTTTTTGTTTGATCAGAGGACCAGAACAAGCAGGTTTAATGAAGTCATCCAGGTGTTGTTGTTTTTTACTGAAAGCCCTGGTGACTTGGCCTTGAGACTGCTGGAGCATTAGTGAAAGATGGTGAAAGCATTGAAGAAGAGTGTAAAAAGAACGGAAGTGAGGAGGTTTGGAAAGAGCCATGATGCGTTTCAGCAATCAATTTTGAAAGTATTAAAACCAGAACGAATTTGATTTGGATGATAAAACCGAAGGATAAAATTATAAAAATAAAAACAATTGTATAAAATGGAAACAAAACGTTTGAAGAAGCCTGAATGCAAAGATATGGTCAATAATCTGACCAGATCTAAAACAAAACAAAATAATACAAAACAATATCAAAAACGGTTACTCACAATGTACTCTGCCTGTTGCACATTATGGTAGAATATTATGGTATTCGAGGGATTGCCTTGGAGTGGTTCAGGAGCTACCTAAATAACCGTGAGCAGTATGTCAAGTTCAAAAACTCATGTTCGAACCTCTATCCTATAAAATACGGTGTACCACAGGGTTCAGTATTGGGTCCGTTACTTTTTATCATATATTCAAACGATATTCCCAACTCAATAACAAAATCAAAATGTATTTTATTCGCAGACGATACAACGTTGTATTATACTCACAATAACCTCCAACACCTCTATCACATTGTTGAATCAGATATCCTCCTCATGGTTAATTGGTTCCGGAGCAACAAATTATCACTGAATGTTAGCAAAACTAATATAATCTTATTCTCCAAGAAGCTGGTACACAACTACAACACCCATTCGCTAAAAGTCGATACAGAATACATTACACCATCACTTTCTGTTAAATTTCTTGGTATCCATATAGACAGTAAGCTGAGTTGGAATGTCCACATTGAACACGTCTTGAAAAAATTGTCCAGCGCCCTATATATGTTAAACACTGTCAAAAACATGTTAAGTAAAGCCCACCTCAAATCGTTATATTTTAGTCTGTTTCATTCCTACCTAAACTATGGTATATTGTTATGGGGTTCTGCACAAAAAACGAGACTGCGCCCGCTTGAAATCAAGCAAAACAAAGCAATCCGATGCGTCACTGGATCACGTTTCAATGCCAGCTCTACGCCACTCTATCATAAAACAGGCATAGCTAAGCTACATGATTTGTTCAATATTGAACTTAGTAAATTTATGTATCTTCATTCCCGCAATGAACTACCAAGTTCGCTGAACAATCTTTTTGTGGCAAACAATTCTATCCACTTCTTCAACACTAGACATTGTAAAGACCCCCATATAACTAGGTGGAATGTCCAAATTTTTGAAAACAGCTTCATTCGTAAAGGTCCGGAATTATGGCTAAATACCCCAACCCATATAAAAAACAGCATTTCAGTCAGTGCCTACAAATCTGAGATAAAACAACACTTCATTTCGAAATATTTGATGAATAACTAACTAATCTAGTAATACTCCCTTGATACTGTAAAATTTCATGGCTGTATTGTATTTCATAAGTTCACGTTACTACGGTCGCTTTATTAGTTTGTCTTTTTTGTGTCTTGTGTCATTTTTTCATATTTAATTTTTTTTTTTTTTTTTTTTTTTTTGCTTTACCAATCCTGTATCGTTTGCCAATAGTGTAAGGATGTGTGTGGGTGTGGGTGTGTGTGTCATGAGGGGGGGGGGTATGAAAAAGTACTTTTTTCATTCATTTCTCACTCTATGTAATACCACAAGTTTTGGCATTTCACAGTAGTAAATGTGTAAATTTTAGGTTCAATCTGTTAATTCTGGCACAGGTTCGGCAACTGTATCATCATCTCCTGTGTATATGGGTGTATGTGAATAATGTGAATAGTATGTATTTCTACGTGAAATTAATGTATATATATATCTACATGTTTGTGATGTTGTTATATGTAGTATGCAACTCATACGTGAGTCCAACTTGTAAATATTTTGTTCCTATCCGTTCCATATTTTGTGTTACTATTATTTCAATGTAATGGGCTTCACCGCTTGAGCAATCAAGTTACAGGCATCGGCCTCTGGTGGAGTCCACAAATTGTGCATTTCTTATATCATCTATTGAATATGTTCATCTTGTGTGCAATTTGGAAATAAATTACTTACTCACTTACTTACTTACTTGTCAAATTATGTTAGGAAATATTTCGTTCATTCTTCCCAGTTTACACTGTATCGTTTAGCTGTTTCAATGTAGCAGTCATAGGACGATTGTGGACTATGTTTCTATTTTGCACACTTAGTGAATAGTCATAGATGAACTCAGCTATGATGTGATATCATACTCTAACATTGCTATAAGATAAGTATACATATATCTACAACATATCACTGATTTGACTGCAAAATGTAACTTAAAAACTCTACCAAACAACTCAGTAATTCATTTAGCAGAATTTGTGAAATATTCCTAATAGCTATTTTCCATATATGTCTGCATTCACTGGTATTGTAGTCGGTACCAGATATCTCACTTAAGACACCATTACCACTCTATTGTCAGCCATCTAACAAATCAATATTGACTTGGGACATCAAATAAACAAATAAAAACCCTCCTAAATATCTGGAAACAGCATAGCCTATCACTAAAGGGAAAAATCACTATAATCAACTCATTACTAGCCTCGACAATAGTTTACCAGTGTAGTAACATAGTAACCCCTCCATGTGTAATCAAAGAACTCGATAGCTTGTTTTTCGAGTTCTTATGTAACGGGAAGTAACACAAAACCACAAAAACAACAATCATCAAACAAGTTGAAGATGGCGGCCTGAAAATGATAGATATAGATGCCAGAATAAAAATTTCTAAAATTCCCCTGGTTCAAACGAGCGCTCATAAACCCGGGCAGTACTTGGAAAATTATTTTGGACGAAATCATAAACATACCTTTCGATTATATTATACAGTGTGGAAGTAATTGTGTTATCAAAAACATGCCTACTTTTTACCAGGAAATATTGACCACTCTACATCAATTAAGCTATCTGAATTATGATAGGGGACTCGAGTTGAACGAACTAAATATCTGGTATAACCCAAACATAATACTCGACAAGTAACCTATATACTTGAAGAAATGGGTTGATGCAGGAATTCGCATAATAGGCGACCTCTTCGATGAGACCAACAATTTCCTAACCCTCGAAAAATTTAAACAGAAATACAACATAAAATGCAACTTTCTTGACTACATGCGTCTCCTTGATGCAATACCCAAAGCCTGGCGAAAACAACTAAAGTGTAAACCCGATGAGTCTAACCCAAACCCAACAGCACCCTCAGTTGATAACTCCACGAATAACAATATCGTCGACCCCTTACTAACTAAAGCAAGAGAATTGTACTGGGCAATTATCAAGGGAAAAACACTTGCAACAGAGCCAACGTGCGTCTCCAGGTGGAATAGATTATATGACATGACATCAGAATCTTGGCCATCAATCTTCCAAACAGCTTTCATATCATGTCGAGAAAATTATTTACAGTCATTGCAGTATCGAGTAATTCACAGAATAATCCCATGTAACGAAACATTATACAATATGAAAGTCGCCAGCACGAACATATAAGCTATGTCATCAAAACGTCACTGACAGTATCCAACACCACCTAGTCACATGTCCACCTGTCAAAACTTTCTGGAATACTTTCACCCAGTGATGGAATAACCTACACCAACATAAAACTTTGAACATCAGCGAACAAGAAATAATATTAAGTAAACCATGTGTTAGTGATGAAGACTATATTGTAAATTTCTGTATTATTCTGGCAAAAAATTTCATTCACAATTGTAAACTTAAGGAAACAAATATATTCTTCATGTCTTTTTTTAGTGATATTGAAATGTAAGCTAAGTACAGAAAAAGAGATACACGTTATTCTAGGTAAAGAGTCAATTTTCTATAATCGCTGGGGCCACCTATATGACAACTTATAGGTTGACATTCTGTATTACCAAATCATGAACCCATCGTATGCACGCTTATCCGCTCCATGTCGTAGCTTGCATTATTTAGTAATTTACTGCTTTGTATACTCGTACACCGCCTACATCTCATATCCTATGATGCTGTATCCCATGATGACATTCCTGTATGCATTTATGTAAAGTTGTATGCCTTGTAACAAAATGTATGTTTTGGAGGGTATAAAAAATGCACTGGCACAAGATAATTGTAAGAGTAACACATAACATAAAACAGCAATAAAAATTCAATGAGCGACATTGAACAAATTTTGTTGGATTATTTAAGTTTGCTTCTGACTAAAAGTTCTTTAAGATTTTGATGCTTCTTGTAAGCTGTTGCTATTTTAATATCACCATCAGTATTTTTGTTGAGTTGTTTCATATGCTTTTTAACAATTTGGGCTGAAAGAGTACCTGTTTTTGAGAAGGGTACTATATACACCATGTCGAATTTATTTTTACTTTTGTTCAAAGGGTCATACTTTGTAAATTTTTGAACGTTGAGGCCATGAGGTTCGAAAGTGCCTAGAGTATCAATCCAACAATATTCCCTTTCAAGTCGCCATTGTTTGTTTAAAAGTTCATCACCAAGATCGGAAACCTGTTCAATTGGTAAAAGAGAAAAACATTCAATGGAAAATTCAGTTTTGCTGTGAAATTTAGATAGATGACTGTATAATGCATTTTCCTCATTGCAGCTAGTTATTGCAGCACGGTGACGATTGTTTCTGAATTTGAGTGATTTACCGGTTTCACCTACATATTGTTTTTCGCAAAGCTTACAAGTGTATAGATAAATTATATTTTCTGAGTTGCAATCCAAAGCTGAGTTGATTGAGTAGGTCTGTTCAAAAACTGATCCCGAGAAATTTTGACAATTTGGAACTAAATGACATGTCTGACATTGTCTAGAATTACAAGGTTTTGAGCCAGACGAGCTGGAAGTGGGCAATTGAAAATCAGCACCTAGTCTTTCCTCACTGTTCAAAATTCTCAATGTTTCATTCTTGATTTTGCGAAGCCAACGTTTTGAATAGTTACGTTTCGAAAGTGCCTTGAATAATATTTGACAAGCTGATTCAACATCATCTGGATATGAGCAAATTTGGAAAAATCGAAAAACTTGGGACTTGATTAGTCCTTTATAAGTGTGTTTTGGATGAAAAGAGAGCTTATGCAACAACTGATGAGTATCCGTTGGCTTGAAGAAAACTTTTGCTTCTAATGTGTTTTCTTTGCTCCTGAACAAAGTAGTATCCAAAAAATTAACTGAATCAGTACTAATTTCAGCTTTGAAGTTGATTGATGCCCTATGAGAATTGAAAATTTCGAGAAACTGGTGAAATTTGGAAATGCCATGTGGCCAAATGAGGAAAATGTCATCTAAATACCTATAATAGCAATCTGGTTTGAATGGACACTTTTGTAAAGCTTGCTTTTCAAATTCAGCCATATAAATATCTGCATAATGAGGTGCATATTTCTGACCCATGGCTGTGCCTGAAACTTGTAGGAATGTCTTACCGTCAAATTCAAAGTCATTACATTTAAGTGAAATTTCCAATAATTCTATTATACCTTTGAATAGTTCATTGTTTGCCAAAGTCGGGAATGCATTTTTAATTGCTTGGATACCTTCTTCATGATTTATATTAGTATACATACTTTCAACATCTAAAGTGATTAGTAAAGAATTTGGATCTAGTTCAAGCCCTCTAACTTTATCTAAAAAGTCATACGTGTTTTTTATATATGACGGATGCTTATTTGCTTGATCTTTTATATATGAATCAATATACATAGCTACTTTTTCAGATTCACTGCTGCAGTCCGAAACAATTGGGCGCCCTGGAGGCATTACATTTGGAATTGGCCAGGAGTCTTTGGGTTTATGAATTTTAGGTAGCATATAAAATCTTCTTTGACGAGGGCGTTCTGGTGGTAAAAGAAATTGGAATACTTTTTCAGAAAGGCATCCAGAATTGCGTAATCCTTTTAAAATTTTTGTTATTTTTGCTGAATTTTCTAGGTAAAGAGGAGTGTCAATTTCTCTGTAATGAGCTGGATTGTATAATTGACGAAAGCCTTCATTAATATAATTTTGCCTATCCATAATTACGACTGCACTACCTTTATCTGCTTTTTTAATTACCAAGTCTACGTTATTTTGTAAATTCTTTATAGTTTTATATTCCATTTTCGTTAGGTTTTTGGTTTCTGGTTGAATTTTCAAGTTTTCAATTTCCTTAGATATTGCCGAAATGCAATCTAAAACGGGCTTGTCAATCATGGAACTCGGTGGAGTCCAGGTAGATTTTGGAGTGAATTTTGATCTATTTGTGAATGAATTTGGACGGTGAGAAAAATAATTTTGAAGTTTGAGTTTTCTACCAAAATCTTGCACAGCTTGTTTAATTGGATCCAATGTTATTTTGGGTGTGGGAACAAATGTCAAACCACGATTTAGAAGAGCGATTTGTGTGTCCGAAAGTGTAAATTTGGAAAGGTTTACAACATTATTAGTCGTACTGGAGTTCGGTGGACTCTCAGAATGATTTAGTTTAAATGACTGAGCCAGAATTTCAACATTTCATTGGCCGTTTGTTCAGTCCAATGAATGTTATCTGTCTGTGTAGAAAACTTGATTGGATCCAACTGTTTAACAACTGTGAGATTGCTGAAACGTGAACTCATGTCATCCAAAGCCCTGTTAATCATATCCAAGTTGCGTTTCTCTACAGACGGAAGATTGTCTGAGTAGTTAATTTTTGGAATGAGAATTTTGGAGTGGGGGAAGATTCGGAAAGCACTGCTGAGCATATTCCTCAGTTCTGGAATTGAAGTAACACTTGGTTTGGAGCTTCGATTGTTCAGGCCTACACTTAAGATTAAGTTTTGGGGGGCATCAAATGATTTTTTACAGGCCGTGAACATCATTCTTAGATGGTTGAACAAAGCTCCAGGATAAGACACAACTTGGATATCACTGACAGGGGATTTGGTGATGCGAGAAAGGTTAGAAGAGCCGAGGATGACAGTGGAGGAGGTTAGTTTAGGAAGGGCCCAAAGAGTTTTGGGTCCTCTGATAGTGGAAGGAGAGACATGGAAAGCGGTGTTAGGAGAGTTTTTAGGAGAGACAAAGCGAGTGCGTTTGCCTTTGGGTAGAGAGGAGGGTGAGAGTTCAGGAGAAGAGGGAGAGCGCGGACGCCGTTTGGGCGTGGCACTAAGGCGGTTATCAGGAGAAGAGCGAGAGAGAGGTGGCCAATCATCAGATGATGATAGACAAGGAGGGTTAGAGAGGGTATCAAGGAGTTGGAAGCGGTTAGAAGTGGACACAGAGGGAGGGGTGTTATTTGAAGATGGAGGTGAAGAGCGAGAGGGTTTAGGATTGTTAGTAGGAGAGTTGGCACGTTTTAGGTCCATTAGGAGGCGGCCAAAGAAGTTAGAGCCTTGACCATGACGGTTAACACCCCAGTGGCTGTCAGGAACTGGATGGACAATGTGACACCCTTCAGGAAGACCCATCAGAGTGTCACGGAACAATTTGCAAGAATTAAACTTAACTTGAAGAAGTTGACGCATGATTCCATTTTTACTTTTATGCCAGAATGGGGACAGGCTAGGAATTTCACTAGCCAAACGTTTGGCCACTCCTGCATGGGGAGCCCTGAGGATCCGATTGGCTAGGTGTTGACAGTCATGGTACCGGGCTTTGTGATACTGATAGATGTGCTCAAGGCTAGGGAATCTCATACCACGATAGGATATATTACATGGGAAGAAATTACTAAGTGGGTGTTTGTGACCTTTTACCTCGCAAGTCTGAGGTTTTGATTGAGAGTTAGAATTTGGAATAGGGGAATTTGGAAGAGTAGAGGTTTTGAATTTCTGGATGGTGGAAGCCTGAAGTTTTTTGCCGAAATGAGATTTAGCCTGCTGAATGACGAGAGCTACCGAATTTGCAATGTCCGAATCTGATAAACCTAAAGAGGAAATGTGGGCCAAAAGGTTTTGAATTGAGCTCTCATAGTGTTCCACCAAATGTTTGGTCACGTTTTGTACCCAATTTTGATTAATTTTGGAGATTTTTTGTTTGATTAGGGGACCAGAACAAGCAGGTTTAATGAAGTCATCCAGGTGTTGTTGTTTTTTACTGAAAGCCCTGGTGACTTGGCCTTGAGACTGCTGGAGCATTAGTGACAGGTGGTGAAAGCATTGAAGAAGAGTGTAAAAAGAACGGAAGTGAGGAGGTTTAGAAAGAGCCATGATACGTTTCAGCAATTAATTTTGAAAGTATTAAAACCAGAACGTGATTGATTTGGATGATAAAACCAAAGGATAAAATTATGAAAAATAAAAACAATTGTATAAAATGAGAACAAAACGTTTGAAGAAACCTGAATGCAAAGATATGGTCAATAATCTGACCAGTATCTAAAACACAACAAAATAATACAAAACAATATAAAAGAGGTTACTCACAATGTACTCTGCCTGTTGCACGACCGGTTTCGGAGTTGAATCCTTTGTCAAGTGCGGAAGTCTAGAGAACCTACTGTGGTTGCAGTATTTATAGGAAATATTGGCTTGTGCCAATGTCAATTTTGTTTGAGTAAATCAATTAACAGTTTACCAATGGTTGAGCAAATCAATTAGCAGTTTCCAGAACAGTTTGCCAAGAAGAGTGACATATGTTGAGTATAGATAATTAACAGTTAGTGAATTTAATTGTTTCTTATATGCGTATAAGACACTGAGTAAAACAATTAGCAGTTAGTTGATTGATAAACATAATTAGCGTTTGAAGTTATATTTTTTGAAGTATGCTGAAAGGAAGTATTTTCAAAATAGTATTACTGCGGTGCTTTCCAGCAATAGATTCTTAGGCAGAGATTTTATTAGGCATGAAATTGTTTTTTTGAAACTGAAGATGTGTCAAATTGACTTGCATTGCTTCAGGAGACTTCAAATAAAATGCGATGAAATAAAAACAAAATGTACTAAGATGAACTGAAAAACAAAATATTCATAAAATATTTATAAATGTGTTTTGACTCTTACAATATGCTAGGCACGGGCTAAGTATGTTTTGGAGGGTATAAAAAATGCACTGGCACAAGATAATTGTAAGAGTAACACATAACATAAAACAGCAATAAAAATTCAATGAGCGACATTGAACAAATTTTGTTGGATTATTTAAGTTTGCTTCTGACTAAAAGTTCTTTAAGATTTTGATGCTTCTTGTAAGCTGTTGCTATTTTAATATCACCATCAGTATTTTTGTTGAGTTGTTTCATATGCTTTTTAACAATTTGGGCTGAAAGAGTACCTGTTTTTGAGAAGGGTACTATATACACCATGTCGAATTTATTTTTACTTTTGTTCAAAGGGTCATACTTTGTAAATTTTTGAACGTTGAGGCCATGAGGTTCGAAAGTGCCTAGAGTATCAATCCAACAATATTCCCTTTCAAGTCGCCATTGTTTGTTTAAAAGTTCATCACCAAGATCGGAAACCTGTTCAATTGGTAAAAGAGAAAAACATTCAATGGAAAATTCAGTTTTGCTGTGAAATTTAGATAGATGACTGTATAATGCATTTTCCTCATTGCAGCTAGTTATTGCAGCACGGTGACGATTGTTTCTGAATTTGAGTGATTTACCGGTTTCACCTACATATTGTTTTTCGCAAAGCTTACAAGTGTATAGATAAATTATATTTTCTGAGTTGCAATCCAAAGCTGAGTTGATTGAGTAGGTCTGTTCAAAAACTGATCCCGAGAAATTTTGACAATTTGGAACTAAATGACATGTCTGACATTGTCTAGAATTACAAGGTTTTGAGCCAGACGAGCTGGAAGTGGGCAATTGAAAATCAGCACCTAGTCTTTCCTCACTGTTCAAAATTCTCAATGTTTCATTCTTGATTTTGCGAAGCCAACGTTTTGAATAGTTACGTTTCGAAAGTGCCTTGAATAATATTTGACAAGCTGATTCAACATCATCTGGATATGAGCAAATTTGGAAAAATCGAAAAACTTGGGACTTGATTAGTCCTTTATAAGTGTGTTTTGGATGAAAAGAGAGCTTATGCAACAACTGATGAGTATCCGTTGGCTTGAAGAAAACTTTTGGTTCTAATGTGTTTTCTTTGCTCCTGAACAAAGTAGTATCCAAAAAATTAACTGAATCAGTACTAATTTCAGCTTTGAAGTTGATTGATGCCCTATGAGAATTGAAAATTTCGAGAAACTGGTGAAATTTGGAAATGCCATGTGGCCAAATGAGGAAAATGTCATCTAAATACCTATAATAGCAATCTGGTTTGAATGGACACTTTTGTAAAGCTTGCTTTTCAAATTCAGCCATATAAATATCTGCATAATGAGGTGCATATTTCTGACCCATGGCTGTGCCTGAAACTTGTAGGAATGTCTTACCGTCAAATTCAAAGTCATTACATTTAAGTGAAATTTCCAATAATTCTATTATACCTTTGAATAGTTCATTGTTTGCCAAAGTCGGGAATGCATTTTTAATTGCTTGGATACCTTCTTCATGATTTATATTAGTATACATACTTTCAACATCTAAAGTGATTAGTAAAGAATTTGGATCTAGTTCAAGCCCTCTAACTTTATCTAAAAAGTCATACGTGTTTTTTATATATGACGGATGCTTATTTGCTTGATCTTTTATATATGAATCAATATACATAGCTACTTTTTCAGATTCACTGCTGCAGTCCGAAACAATTGGGCGCCCTGGAGGCATTACATTTGGAATTGGCCAGGAGTCTTTGGGTTTATGAATTTTAGGTAGCATATAAAATCTTCTTTGACGAGGGCGTTCTGGTGGTAAAAGAAATTGGAATACTTTTTCAGAAAGGCATCCAGAATTGCGTAATCCTTTTAAAATTTTTGTTATTTTTGCTGAATTTTCTAGGTAAAGAGGAGTGTCAATTTCTCTGTAATGAGCTGGATTGTATAATTGACGAAAGCCTTCATTAATATAATTTTGCCTATCCATAATTACGACTGCACTACCTTTATCTGCTTTTTTAATTACCAAGTCTACGTTATTTTGTAAATTCTTTATAGTTTTATATTCCATTTTCGTTAGGTTTTTGGTTTCTGGTTGAATTTTCAAGTTTTCAATTTCCTTAGATATTGCCGAAATGCAATCTAAAACGGGCTTGTCAATCATGGAACTCGGTGGAGTCCAGGTAGATTTTGGAGTGAATTTTGATCTATTTGTGAATGAATTTGGACGGTGAGAAAAATAATTTTGAAGTTTGAGTTTTCTACCAAAATCTTGCACAGCTTGTTTAATTGGATCCAATGTTATTTTGGGTGTGGGAACAAATGTCAAACCACGATTTAGAAGAGCGATTTGTGTGTCCGAAAGTGTAAATTTGGAAAGGTTTACAACATTATTAGTCGTACTGGAGTTCGGTGGACTCTCAGAATGATTTAGTTTAAATGACTGAGCCAGAATTTCAACATTTCATTGGCCGTTTGTTCAGTCCAATGAATGTTATCTGTCTGTGTAGAAAACTTGATTGGATCCAACTGTTTAACAACTGTGAGATTGCTGAAACGTGAACTCATGTCATCCAAAGCCCTGTTAATCATATCCAAGTTGCGTTTCTCTACAGACGGAAGATTGTCTGAGTAGTTAATTTTTGGAATGAGAATTTTGGAGTGGGGGAAGATTCGGAAAGCACTGCTGAGCATATTCCTCAGTTCTGGAATTGAAGTAACACTTGGTTTGGAGCTTCGATTGTTCAGGCCTACACTTAAGATTAAGTTTTGGGGGGCATCAAATGATTTTTTACAGGCCGTGAACATCATTCTTAGATGGTTGAACAAAGCTCCAGGATAAGACACAACTTGGATATCACTGACAGGGGATTTGGTGATGCGAGAAAGGTTAGAAGAGCCGAGGATGACAGTGGAGGAGGTTAGTTTAGGAAGGGCCCAAAGAGTTTTGGGTCCTCTGATAGTGGAAGGAGAGACATGGAAAGTGGTGTTAGGAGAGTTTTTAGGAGAGACAAAGCGAGTGCGTTTGCCTTTGGGTAGAGAGGAGGGTGAGAGTTCAGGAGAAGAAGGAGAGCGCGGACGCCGTTTGGGCGTGGCACTAAGGCGGTTATCAGGAGAAGAGCGAGAGAGAGGTGGCCAATCATCAGATGATGATAGACAAGGAGGGTTAGAGAGGGTATCAAGGAGTTGGAAGCGGTTAGAAGTGGACACAGAGGGAGGGGTGTTATTTGAAGATGGAGGTGAAGAGCGAGAGGGTTTAGGATTGTTAGTAGGAGAGTTGGCACGTTTTAGGTCCATTAGGAGGCGGCCAAAGAAGTTAGAGCCTTGACCATGACGGTTAACACCCCAGTGGCTGTCAGGAACTGGATGGACAATGTGACACCCTTCAGGAAGACCCATCAGAGTGTCACGGAACAATTTGCAAGAATTAAACTTAACTTGAAGAAGTTGACGCATGATTCCATTTTTACTTTTATGCCAGAATGGGGACAGGCTAGGAATTTCACTAGCCAAACGTTTGGCCACTCCTGCATGGGGAGCCCTGAGGATCCGATTGGCTAGGTGTTGACAGTCATGGTACCGGGCTTTGTGATACTGATAGATGTGCTCAAGGCTAGGGAATCTCATACCACGATAGGATATATTACATGGGAAGAAATTACTAAGTGGGTGTTTGTGACCTTTTACCTCGCAAGTCTGAGGTTTTGATTGAGAGTTAGAATTTGGAATAGGGGAATTTGGAAGAGTAGAGGTTTTGAATTTCTGGATGGTGGAAGCCTGAAGTTTTTTGCCGAAATGAGATTTAGCCTGCTGAATGACGAGAGCTACCGAATTTGCAATGTCCGAATCTGATAAACCTAAAGAGGAAATGTGGGCCAAAAGGTTTTGAATTGAGCTCTCATAGTGTTCCACCAAATGTTTGGTCACGTTTTGTACCCAATTTTGATTAATTTTGGAGATTTTTTGTTTGATTAGGGGACCAGAACAAGCAGGTTTAATGAAGTCATCCAGGTGTTGTTGTTTTTTACTGAAAGCCCTGGTGACTTGGCCTTGAGACTGCTGGAGCATTAGTGACAGGTGGTGAAAACATTGAAGAAGAGTGTAAAAAGAACGGAAGTGAGGAGGTTTAGAAAGAGCCATGATACGTTTCAGCAATTAATTTTGAAAGTATTAAAACCAGAACGTGTTTGATTTGGATGATAAAACCAAAGGATAAAATTATGAAAAATAAAAACAATTGTATAAAATGAGAACACAACGTTTGAAGAAACCTGAATGCAAAGATATGGTCAATAATCTGACCAGTATCTAAAACACAACAAAATAATACAAAACAATATAAAAGAGGTTACTCACAATGTACTCTGCCTGTTGCACGACCGGTTTCGGAGTTGAATCCTTTGTCAAGTGCGGAAGTCTAGAGAACCTACTGTGGTTGCAGTATTTATAGGAAATATTGGCTTGTGCCAATGTCAATTTTGTTTGAGTAAATCAATTAACAGTTTACCAATGGTTGAGCAAATCAATTAGCAGTTTCCAGAACAGTTTGCCAAGAAGAGTGACATATGTTGAGTATAGATAATTAACAGTTAGTGAATTTAATTGTTTCTTATATGCGTATCTGACACTGAGTAAAACAATTAGCAGTTAGTTGATTGATAAACATAATTAGCGTTTGAAGTTATATTTTTTGAAGTATGCTGAAAGGAAGTATTTTCAAAATGGTATTACTGCGGTGCTTTCCAGCAATAGATTCTTAGGCAGAGATTTTATTAGGCATGAAATTGTTTTTTTGAAACTGAAGATGTGTCAAATTGACTTGCATTGCTTCAGGAGACTTCAAATAAAATGCGATGAAATAAAAACAAAATGTACTAAAAGGAACTGAAAAACAAAATATTCATAAAGTATTTATAAATGTGTTTTGACTCTTACAATATGCTAGGCACGGGCTAAGTATGTTTTGGAGAGTATAAAAAATGCACTGGCACAAGATAATTGTAAGAGTAACACATAACATAAAACAGCAATAAAAATTCAATGAGCGACATTGAACAAATTTTGTTGGATTATTTAAGTTTGCTTCTGACTAAAAGTTCTTTAAGATTTTGATGCTTCTTGTAAGCTGTTGCTATTTTAATATCACCATCAGTATTTTTGTTGAGTTGTTTCATATGCTTTTTAACAATTTGGGCTGAAAGAGTACCTGTTTTTGAGAAGGGTACTATATACACCATGTCGAATTTATTTTTACTTTTGTTCAAAGGGTCATACTTTGTAAATTTTTGAACGTTGAGGCCATGAGGTTCGAAAGTGCCTAGAGTATCAATCCAACAATATTCCCTTTCAAGTCGCCATTGTTTGTTTAAAAGTTCATCACCAAGATCGGAAACCTGTTCAATTGGTAAAAGAGAAAAACATTCAATGGAAAATTCAGTTTTGCTGTGAAATTTAGATAGATGACTGTATAATGCATTTTCCTCATTGCAGCTAGTTATTGCAGCACGGTGACGATTGTTTCTGAATTTGAGTGATTTACCGGTTTCACCTACATATTGTTTTTCGCAAAGCTTACAAGTGTATAGATAAATTATATTTTCTGAGTTGCAATCCAAAGCTGAGTTGATTGAGTAGGTCTGTTCAAAAACTGATCCCGAGAAATTTTGACAATTTGGAACTAAATGACATGTCTGACATTGTCTAGAATTACAAGGTTTTGAGCCAGACGAGCTGGAAGTGGGCAATTGAAAATCAGCACCTAGTCTTTCCTCACTGTTCAAAATTCTCAATGTTTCATTCTTGATTTTGCGAAGCCAACGTTTTGAATAGTTACGTTTCGAAAGTGCCTTGAATAATATTTGACAAGCTGATTCAACATCATCTGGATATGAGCAAATTTGGAAAAATCGAAAAACTTGGGACTTGATTAGTCCTTTATAAGTGTGTTTTGGATGAAAAGAGAGCTTATGCAACAACTGATGAGTATCCGTTGGCTTGAAGAAAACTTTTGCTTCTAATGTGTTTTCTTTGCTCCTGAACAAAGTAGTATCCAAAAAATTAACTGAATCAGTACTAATTTCAGCTTTGAAGTTGATTGATGCCCTATGAGAATTGAAAATTTCGAGAAACTGGTGAAATTTGGAAATGCCATGTGGCCAAATGAGGAAAATGTCATCTAAATACCTATAATAGCAATCTGGTTTGAATGGACACTTTTGTAAAGCTTGCTTTTCAAATTCAGCCATATAAATATCTGCATAATGAGGTGCATATTTCTGACCCATGGCTGTGCCTGAAACTTGTAGGAATGTCTTACCGTCAAATTCAAAGTCATTACATTTAAGTGAAATTTCCAATAATTCTATTATACCTTTGAATAGTTCATTGTTTGCCAAAGTCGGGAATGCATTTTTAATTGCTTGGATACCTTCTTCATGATTTATATTAGTATACATACTTTCAACATCTAAAGTGATTAGTAAAGAATTTGGATCTAGTTCAAGCCCTCTAACTTTATCTAAAAAGTCATACGTGTTTTTTATATATGACGGATGCTTATTTGCTTGATCTTTTATATATGAATCAATATACATAGCTACTTTTTCAGATTCACTGCTGCAGTCCGAAACAATTGGGCGCCCTGGAGGCATTACATTTGGAATTGGCCAGGAGTCTTTGGGTTTATGAATTTTAGGTAGCATATAAAATCTTCTTTGACGAGGGCGTTCTGGTGGTAAAAGAAATTGGAATACTTTTTCAGAAAGGCATCCAGAATTGCGTAATCCTTTTAAAATTTTTGTTATTTTTGCTGAATTTTCTAGGTAAAGAGGAGTGTCAATTTCTCTGTAATGAGCTGGATTGTATAATTGACGAAAGCCTTCATTAATATAATTTTGCCTATCCATAATTACGACTGCACTACCTTTATCTGCTTTTTTAATTACCAAGTCTACGTTATTTTGTAAATTCTTTATAGTTTTATATTCCATTTTTGTTAGGTTTTTGGTTTCTGGTTGAATTTTCAAGTTTTCAATTTCCTTAGATATTGCTGAAATGCAATCTAAAACGGGCTTGTCAATCATGGAACTCGGTGGAGTCCAGGTAGATTTTGGAGTGAATTTTGATCTATTTGTGAATGAATTTGGACGGTGAGAAAAATAATTTTGAAGTTTGAGTTTTCTACCAAAATCTTGCACAGCTTGTTTAATTGGATCCAATGTTATTTTGGGTGTGGGAACAAATGTCAAACCACGATTTAGAAGAGCGATTTGTGTGTCCGAAAGTGTAAATTTGGAAAGGTTTACAACATTATTAGTCGTACTGGAGTTCGGTGGACTCTCAGAATGATTTAGTTTAAATGACTGAGCCAGAATTTCAACATTTCATTGGCCGTTTGTTCAGTCCAATGAATGTTATCTGTCTGTGTAGAAAACTTGATTGGATCCAACTGTTTAACAACTGTGAGATTGCTGAAACGTGAACTCATGTCATCCAAAGCCCTGTTAATCATATCCAAGTTGCGTTTCTCTACAGACGGAAGATTGTCTGAGTAGTTAATTTTTGGAATGAGAATTTTGGAGTGGGGGAAGATTCGGAAAGCACTGCTGAGCATATTCCTCAGTTCTGGAATTGAAGTAACACTTGGTTTGGAGCTTCGATTGTTCAGGCCTACACTTAAGATTAAGTTTTGGGGGGCATCAAATGATTTTTTACAGGCCGTGAACATCATTCTTAGATGGTTGAACAAAGCTCCAGGATAAGACACAACTTGGATATCACTGACAGGGGATTTGGTGATGCGAGAAAGGTTAGAAGAGCCGAGGATGACAGTGGAGGAGGTTAGTTTAGGAAGGGCCCAAAGAGTTTTGGGTCCTCTGATAGTGGAAGGAGAGACATGGAAAGTGGTGTTAGGAGAGTTTTTAGGAGAGACAAAGCGAGTGCGTTTGCCTTTGGGTAGAGAGGAGGGTGAGAGTTCAGGAGAAGAAGGAGAGCGCGGACGCCGTTTGGGCGTGGCACTAAGGCGGTTATCAGGAGAAGAGCGAGAGAGAGGTGGCCAATCATCAGATGATGATAGGCAAGGAGGGTTAGAGAGGGTATCAAGGAGTTGGAAGCGGTTAGAAGTGGACACAGAGGGAGGGGTGTTATTTGAAGATGGAGGTGAAGAGCGAGAGGGTTTAGGATTGTTAGTAGGAGAGTTGGCACGTTTTAGGTCCATTAGGAGGCGGCCAAAGAAGTTAGAGCCTTGACCATGACGGTTAACACCCCAGTGGCTGTCAGGAACTGGATGGACAATGTGACACCCTTCAGGAAGACCCATCAGAGTGTCACGGAACAATTTGCAAGAATTAAACTTAACTTGAAGAAGTTGACGCATGATTCCATTTTTACTTTTATGCCAGAATGGGGACAGGCTAGGAATTTCACTAGCCAAACGTTTGGCCACTCCTGCATGGGGAGCCCTGAGGATCCGATTGGCTAGGTGTTGACAGTCATGGTACCGGGCTTTGTGATACTGATAGATGTGCTCAAGGCTAGGGAATCTCATACCACGATAGGATATATTACATGGGAAGAAATTACTAAGTGGGTGTTTGTGACCTTTTACCTCGCAAGTCTGAGGTTTTGATTGAGAGTTAGAATTTGGAATAGGGGAATTTGGAAGAGTAGAGGTTTTGAATTTCTGGATGGTGGAAGCCTGAAGTTTTTTGCCGAAATGAGATTTAGCCTGCTGAATGACGAGAGCTACCGAATTTGCAATGTCCGAATCTGATAAACCTAAAGAGGAAATGTGGGCCAAAAGGTTTTGAATTGAGCTCTCATAGTGTTCCACCAAATGTTTGGTCACGTTTTGTACCCAATTTTGATTAATTTTGGAGATTTTTTGTTTGATTAGGGGACCAGAACAAGCAGGTTTAATGAAGTCATCCAGGTGTTGTTGTTTTTTACTGAAAGCCCTGGTGACTTGGCCTTGAGACTGCTGGAGCATTAGTGACAGGTGGTGAAAACATTGAAGAAGAGTGTAAAAAGAACGGAAGTGAGGAGGTTTAGAAAGAGCCATGATACGTTTCAGCAATTAATTTTGAAAGTATTAAAACCAGAACGTGTTTGATTTGGATGATAAAACCAAAGGATAAAATTATGAAAAATAAAAACAATTGTATAAAATGAGAACACAACGTTTGAAGAAACCTGAATGCAAAGATATGGTCAATAATCTGACCAGTATCTAAAACACAACAAAATAATACAAAACAATATAAAAGAGGTTACTCACAATGTACTCTGCCTGTTGCACGACCGGTTTCGAAGTTGAATCCTTTGTCAAGTGCGGAAGTCTAGAGAACCTACTGTGGTTGCAGTATTTATAGGAAATATTGGCTTGTGCCAATGTCAATTTTGTTTGAGTAAATCAATTAACAGTTTACCAATGGTTGAGCAAATCAATTAGCAGTTTCCAGAACAGTTTGCCAAGAAGAGTGACATATGTTGAGTATAGATAATTAACAGTTAGTGAATTTAATTGTTTCTTATATGCGTATCTGACACTGAGTAAAACAATTAGCAGTTAGTTGATTGATAAACATAATTAGCGTTTGAAGTTATATTTTTTGAAGTATGCTGAAAGGAAGTATTTTCAAAATGGTATTACTGCGGTGCTTTCCAGCAATAGATTCTTAGGCAGAGATTTTATTAGGCATGAAATTGTTTTTTTGAAACTGAAGATGTGTCAAATTGACTTGCATTGCTTCAGGAGACTTCAAATAAAATGCGATGAAATAAAAACAAAATGTACTAAAAGGAACTGAAAAACAAAATATTCATAAAGTATTTATAAATGTGTTTTGACTCTTACAATATGCTAGGCACGGGCTAAGTATGTTTTGGAGAGTATAAAAAATGCACTGGCACAAGATAATTGTAAGAGTAACACATAACATAAAACAGCAATAAAAATTCAATGAGCGACATTGAACAAATTTTGTTGGATTATTTAAGTTTGCTTCTGACTAAAAGTTCTTTAAGATTTTGATGCTTCTTGTAAGCTGTTGCTATTTTAATATCACCATCAGTATTTTTGTTGAGTTGTTTCATATGCTTTTTAACAATTTGGGCTGAAAGAGTACCTGTTTTTGAGAAGGGTACTATATACACCATGTCGAATTTATTTTTACTTTTGTTCAAAGGGTCATACTTTGTAAATTTTTGAACGTTGAGGCCATGAGGTTCGAAAGTGCCTAGAGTATCAATCCAACAATATTCCCTTTCAAGTCGCCATTGTTTGTTTAAAAGTTCATCACCAAGATCGGAAACCTGTTCAATTGGTAAAAGAGAAAAACATTCAATGGAAAATTCAGTTTTGCTGTGAAATTTAGATAGATGACTGTATAATGCATTTTCCTCATTGCAGCTAGTTATTGCAGCACGGTGACGATTGTTTCTGAATTTGAGTGATTTACCGGTTTCACCTACATATTGTTTTTCGCAAAGCTTACAAGTGTATAGATAAATTATATTTTCTGAGTTGCAATCCAAAGCTGAGTTGATTGAGTAGGTCTGTTCAAAAACTGATCCCGAGAAATTTTGACAATTTGGAACTAAATGACATGTCTGACATTGTCTAGAATTACAAGGTTTTGAGCCAGACGAGCTGGAAGTGGGCAATTGAAAATCAGCACCTAGTCTTTCCTCACTGTTCAAAATTCTCAATGTTTCATTCTTGATTTTGCGAAGCCAACGTTTTGAATAGTTACGTTTCGAAAGTGCCTTGAATAATATTTGACAAGCTGATTCAACATCATCTGGATATGAGCAAATTTGGAAAAATCGAAAAACTTGGGACTTGATTAGTCCTTTATAAGTGTGTTTTGGATGAAAAGAGAGCTTATGCAACAACTGATGAGTATCCGTTGGCTTGAAGAAAACTTTTGCTTCTAATGTGTTTTCTTTGCTCCTGAACAAAGTAGTATCCAAAAAATTAACTGAATCAGTACTAATTTCAGCTTTGAAGTTGATTGATGCCCTATGAGAATTGAAAATTTCGAGAAACTGGTGAAATTTGGAAATGCCATGTGGCCAAATGAGGAAAATGTCATCTAAATACCTATAATAGCAATCTGGTTTGAATGGACACTTTTGTAAAGCTTGCTTTTCAAATTCAGCCATATAAATATCTGCATAATGAGGTGCATATTTCTGACCCATGGCTGTGCCTGAAACTTGTAGGAATGTCTTACCGTCAAATTCAAAGTCATTACATTTAAGTGAAATTTCCAATAATTCTATTATACCTTTGAATAGTTCATTGTTTGCCAAAGTCGGGAATGCATTTTTAATTGCTTGGATACCTTCTTCATGATTTATATTAGTATACATACTTTCAACATCTAAAGTGATTAGTAAAGAATTTGGATCTAGTTCAAGCCCTCTAACTTTATCTAAAAAGTCATACGTGTTTTTTATATATGACGGATGCTTATTTGCTTGATCTTTTATATATGAATCAATATACATAGCTACTTTTTCAGATTCACTGCTGCAGTCCGAAACAATTGGGCGCCCTGGAGGCATTACATTTGGAATTGGCCAGGAGTCTTTGGGTTTATGAATTTTAGGTAGCATATAAAATCTTCTTTGACGAGGGCGTTCTGGTGGTAAAAGAAATTGGAATACTTTTTCAGAAAGGCATCCAGAATTGCGTAATCCTTTTAAAATTTTTGTTATTTTTGCTGAATTTTCTAGGTAAAGAGGAGTGTCAATTTCTCTGTAATGAGCTGGATTGTATAATTGACGAAAGCCTTCATTAATATAATTTTGCCTATCCATAATTACGACTGCACTACCTTTATCTGCTTTTTTAATTACCAAGTCTACGTTATTTTGTAAATTCTTTATAGTTTTATATTCCATTTTTGTTAGGTTTTTGGTTTCTGGTTGAATTTTCAAGTTTTCAATTTCCTTAGATATTGCCGAAATGCAATCTAAAACGGGCTTGTCAATCATGGAACTCGGTGGAGTCCAGGTAGATTTTGGAGTGAATTTTGATCTATTTGTGAATGAATTTGGACGGTGAGAAAAATAATTTTGAAGTTTGAGTTTTCTACCAAAATCTTGCACAGCTTGTTTAATTGGATCCAATGTTATTTTGGGTGTGGGAACAAATGTCAAACCACGATTTAGAAGAGCGATTTGTGTGTCCGAAAGTGTAAATTTGGAAAGGTTTACAACATTATTAGTCGTACTGGAGTTCGGTGGACTCTCAGAATGATTTAGTTTAAATGACTGAGCCAGAATTTCAACATTTCATTGGCCGTTTGTTCAGTCCAATGAATGTTATCTGTCTGTGTAGAAAACTTGATTGGATCCAACTGTTTAACAACTGTGAGATTGCTGAAACGTGAACTCATGTCATCCAAAGCCCTCTTAATCATATCCACATTGAACACGTCTTGAAAAAATTGTCCAGCGCCCTATATATGTTAAACACTGTCAAAAACATGTTAAGTAAAGCCCACCTCAAATCGTTATATTTTAGTCTGTTTCATTCCTACCTAAACTATGGTATATTGTTATGGGGTTCTGCACAAAAAACGAGACTGCGCCCGCTTGAAATCAAGCAAAACAAAGCAATCCGATGCGTCACTGGATCACGTTTCAATGCCAGCTCTACGCCACTCTATCATAAAACAGGCATAGCTAAGCTACATGATTTGTTCAATATTGAACTTAGTAAATTTATGTATCTTCATTCCCGCAATGAACTACCAAGTTCGCTGAACAATCTTTTTGTGGCAAACAATTCTATCCACTTCTTCAACACTAGACATTGTAAAGACCCCCATATAACTAGGTGGAATGTCCAAATTTTTGAAAACAGCTTCATTCGTAAAGGTCCGGAATTATGGCTAAATACCCCAACCCATATAAAAAACAGCATTTCAGTCAGTGCCTACAAATCTAAGATAAAACAACACTTCATTTCGAAATATTTGATGAATAACTAACTAATCTAGTAATACTCCCTTGATACTGTAAAATTTCATGGCTGTATTGTATTTCATAAGTTCTCGTTACTACGGTCGCTTTATTAGTTTGTCTTTTTTGTGTCTTGTGTCATTTTTTCATATTTAATTTTTTTTTTTTTTTTTTTTTTTGCTTTACCAATCCTGTATCGTTTGCCAATAGTGTAAGGATGTGTGTGGGTGTGGGTGTGTGTGTCATGAGGGGGGGGGGGGGGGGTATGAAAAAGTACTTTTTTCATTCATTTCTCACTCTATGTAATACCACAAGTTTTGGCATTTCACAGTAGTAAATGTGTAAATTTTAGGTTCAATCTGTTAATTCTGGCACAGGTTCGGCAACTGTATCATCATCTCCTGTGTATATGGGTGTATGTGAATAATGTGAATAGTATGTATTTCTACGTGAAATTAATGTATATATATATCTACATGTTTGTGATGTTGTTATAAGTAGTATGCAACTCATACGTGAGTCCAACTTGTAAATATTTTGTTCCTATCCGTTCCATATTTTGTGTTACTATTATTTCAATGTAATGGGCTTCACCGCTTGAGCAATCAAGTTACAGGCATCGGCCTCTGGTGGAGTCCACAAATTGTGCATTTCTTATATCATCTATTGAATATGTTCATCTTGTGTGCAATTTGGAAATAAATTACTTACTCACTTACTTACTTACTTGTCAAATTATGTTAGGAAATATTTCGTTCATTCTTCCCAGTTTACACTGTATCGTTTAGCTGTTTCAATGTAGCAGTCATAGGACGATTGTGGACTATGTTTCTATTTTGCACACTTAGTGAATAGTCATAGATGAACTCAGCTATGATGTGATATCATACTCTAACATTGCTATAAGATAAGTATACATATATCTACAACATATCACTGATTTGACTGCAAAATGTAACTTAAAAACTCTACCAAACAACTCAGTAATTCATTTAGCAGAATTTGTGAAATATTCCTAATAGCTATTTTCCATATATGTCTGCATTCACTGGTATTGTAGTCGGTACCAGATATCTCACTTAAGACACCATTACCACTCTATTGTCAGCCATCTAACAAATCAATATTGACTTGGGACATCAAATAAACAAATAAAAACCCTCCTAAATATCTGGAAACAGCATAGCCTATCACTAAAGGGAAAAATCACTATAATCAACTCATTACTAGCCTCGACAATAGTTTACCAGTGTAGTAACATAGTAACCCCTCCATGTGTAATCAAAGAACTCGATAGCTTGTTTTTCGAGTTCTTATGTAACGGGAAGTAACACAAAACCACAAAAACAACAATCATCAAACAAGTTGAAGATGGCGGCCTGAAAATGATAGATATAGATGCCAGAATAAAAATTTCTAAAATTCCCCTGGTTCAAACGAGCGCTCATAAACCCGGGCAGTACTTGGAAAATTATTTTGGACGAAATCATAAACATACCTTTCGATTATATTATACAGTGTGGAAGTAATTGTGTTATCAAAAACATGCCTACTTTTTACCAGGAAATATTGACCACTCTACATCAATTAAGCTATCTGAATTATGATAGGGGACTCGAGTTGAACGAACTAAATATCTGGTATAACCCAAACATAATACTCGACAAGTAACCTATATACTTGAAGAAATGGGTTGATGCAGGAATTCGCATAATAGGCGACCTCTTCGATGAGACCAACAATTTCCTAACCCTCGAAAAATTTAAACAGAAATACAACATAAAATGCAACTTTCTTGACTACATGCGTCTCCTTGATGCAATACCCAAAGCCTGGCGAAAACAACTAAAGTGTAAACCCGATGAGTCTAACCCAAACCCAACAGCACCCTCAGTTGATAACTCCACGAATAACAATATCGTCGACCCCTTACTAACTAAAGCAAGAGAATTGTACTGGGCAATTATCAAGGGAAAAACACTTGCAACAGAGCCAACGTGCGTCTCCAGGTGGAATAGATTATATGACATGACATCAGAATCTTGGCCATCAATCTTCCAAACAGCTTTCATATCATGTCGAGAAAATTATTTACAGTCATTGCAGTATCGAGTAATTCACAGAATAATCCCATGTAACGAAACATTATACAATATGAAAGTCGCCAGCACGAACATATAAGCTATGTCATCAAAACGTCACTGACAGTATCCAACACCACCTAGTCACATGTCCACCTGTCAAAACTTTCTGGAATACTTTCACCCAGTGATGGAATAACCTACACTAACATAAAACTTTGAACATCAGCGAACAAGAAATAATATTAAGTAAACCATGTGTTAGTGATGAAGACTATATTGTAAATTTCTGTATTATTCTGGCAAAAAATTTCATTCACAATTGTAAACTTAAGGAAACAAATATATTCTTCATGTCTTTTTTTAGTGATATTGAAATGTAAGCTAAGTACAGAAAAAGAGATACACGTTATTCTAGGTAAAGAGTCAATTTTCTATAATCGCTGGGGCCACCTATATGACAACTTATAGGTTGACATTCTGTATTACCAAATCATGAACCCATCGTATGCACGCTTATCCGCTCCATGTCGTAGCTTGCATTATTTAGTAATTTACTGCTTTGTATACTCGTACACCGCCTACATCTCATATCCTATGATGCTGTATCCCATGATGACATTCCTGTATGCATTTATGTAAAGTTGTATGCCTTGTAACAAAATGTATGTATGTATGTATGTATGTATGTATGTATGTATGTATGTTTTGGAGAGTATAAAAAATGCACTGGCACAAGATAATTGTAAGAGTAACACATAACATAAAACAGCAATAAAAATTCAATGAGCGACATTGAACAAATTTTGTTGGATTATTTAAGTTTGCTTCTGACTAAAAGTTCTTTAAGATTTTGATGCTTCTTGTAAGCTGTTGCTATTTTAATATCACCATCAGTATTTTTGTTGAGTTGTTTCATATGCTTTTTAACAATTTGGGCTGAAAGAGTACCTGTTTTTGAGAAGGGTACTATATACACCATGTCGAATTTATTTTTACTTTTGTTCAAAGGGTCATACTTTGTAAATTTTTGAACGTTGAGGCCATGAGGTTCGAAAGTGCCTAGAGTATCAATCCAACAATATTCCCTTTCAAGTCGCCATTGTTTGTTTAAAAGTTCATCACCAAGATCGGAAACCTGTTCAATTGGTAAAAGAGAAAAACATTCGATGGAAAATTCAGTTTTGCTGTGAAATTTAGATAGATGACTGTATAATGCATTTTCCTCATTGCAGCTAGTTATTGCAGCACGGTGACGATTGTTTCTGAATTTGAGTGATTTACCGGTTTCACCTACATATTGTTTTTCGCAAAGCTTACAAGTGTATAGATAAATTATATTTTCTGAGTTGCAATCCAAAGCTGAGTTGATTGAGTAGGTCTGTTCAAAAACTGATCCCGAGAAATTTTGACAATTTGGAACTAAATGACATGTCTGACATTGTCTAGAATTACAAGGTTTTGAGCCAGACGAGCTGGAAGTGGGCAATTGAAAATCAGCACCTAGTCTTTCCTCACTGTTCAAAATTCTCAATGTTTCATTCTTGATTTTGCGAAGCCAACGTTTTGAATAGTTACGTTTCGAAAGTGCCTTGAATAATATTTGACAAGCTGATTCAACATCATCTGGATATGAGCAAATTTGGAAAAATCGAAAAACTTGGGACTTGATTAGTCCTTTATAAGTGTGTTTTGGATGAAAAGAGAGCTTATGCAACAACTGATGAGTATCCGTTGGCTTGAAGAAAACTTTTGCTTCTAATGTGTTTTCTTTGCTCCTGAACAAAGTAGTATCCAAAAAATTAACTGAATCAGTACTAATTTCAGCTTTGAACTTGATTGATGCCCTATGAGAATTGAATATTTCGAGAAACTGATTAAATTTGGAAATGCCGTGTGGCCAAATGAGGAAAATGTCATCTAAATACCTATAATAGCAATCTGGTTGGAATGGACACTTTTGTAATGCTTGCTTTTCAAATTCAGCCATATAAATATCTGCATAATGAGGTGCATATTTCTGACCCATGGCTGTACCTGAAACTTGTAGGAATGTCTTACCGTCAAATTCAAAGTCATTACATTTAAGTGAAATTTCCAATAATTCTATTATACCTTTGAATAGTTCATTGTTTTTCAGAGTCGGGAATGCATTTTTAATTGCTTGGATACCTTCTTCATGATTTATATTAGTATACATACTTTCAACATCTAAAGTGATTAGTAACGAATTTGGATCTAGTTCAAGCCCTCTAACTTTATCTAAAAAGTCATACGTGTTTTTTATATATGACGGATGTTTATTTGCTTGATCTTTTATATATGAATCAATATACATAGCTACTTTTTCAGATTCACTGCTGCAGTCAGATACAATTGGGCGCCCTGGAGGCATTACATTTGGAATTGGCCAGGAGTCTTTGGGTTTATGAATTTTAGGTAGCATATAAAATCTTCTTTGACGAGGGCGTTCTGGTGGTAAAAGAAATTGGAATACTTTTTCAGAAAGGCATCCAGAACTGCGTAATCCTTTTAAAATTTTTGTTATTTTTTCTGAATTTTCTGGGTAAAGAGGAGTGTCAATTTCTCTGTAATGAGCTGGATTGTATAATTGACGAAGGCCTTCATTAATATAATTTTGCCTAGCCATAATTACGACTGCACTACCTTTATCTGCTTTTTTGATTACCAAGTCTACGTTATTTTGTAAATCCTTTATAGTTTTATATTCCATTTTCGTTAGGTTTTTGGTTTCTGGTTGAATTTTCAAATTTTCAATTTCTTTAGATATTGCCGAAATGCAATCTAAAACAGGCTTGTCAATCATGGAACTGGGTGGAGTCCAGGTAGATTTTGGAGTGAATTTGGATCTATTTGTAAATGAATTTGGACGGTGAGAAAAATAATTTTTAAGTTTGAGTTTTCTACCAAAATCTTGCACAGCCTGTTCAATTGGATCCAATGTTATTTTGGGTGTGGGAACAAAAGTCAAACCACGATTTAGAAGAGCGATTTGTGTGTCCGAAAGTGTAAATTTGGAAAGGTTTACAACATTATTAGTCGTACTGGAGTTCGGTGGACTCTCAGAATGATTTAGTTTAAATGACTGAGCCAGCATTTCAACATTTCATTGGCCGTTTGTTCAGTCCAATGAATGTTATCTGGCTGTGTAGAGAACCTGATTGGATCCAATTGTTTAACAACTGTGAGATTGCTGAAACGTGAACTCATGTCATCCAAAGCCCTGTTAATCATATCCAAGTTGCGTTTCTCTACAGACGGAAGATTGTCTGAGTAGTTAATTTTTGGAATAAGAATTTTGGAGTGGGGGAAGATTCGGAAAGCACTGCTGAGCATATTCCTCAGCTCTGGAATTGAAGTAACACTTGGTTTGGAGCTTCGATTGTTCAGGCCAACACTTAAGATTAAGTTTTTGGGGGCATCAAATGATTTTTTACAGGCCGTGAACATCATTCTTAGATGGTTGAACAAAGCTCCAGGATAAGACACAACTTGGATATCACTGACAGGGGATTTGGTGATGCGAGAAAGGTTAGAAGAGCCGAGGATGACAGTGGAGGAGGTTAGTTTAGGAAGGGCCCAAAGAGTTTTGGGTCCTCTGATAGTGGAAGGAGAGACATGGAAAGTGGTGTTAGGAGAGTTTTTAGGAGAGACAAAGCGAGTGCGTTTGCCTTTAGGTAGAGAGGAGGGTGAGAGTTCAGGAGAAGAAGGAGAGCGCGGACGCCGTTTGGGCGTGGCACTAAGGCGGTTATCAGGAGAAGAGCGAGAGAGAGGTGGCCAATCATCAGATGATGATAGGCAAGGAGGGTTAGAGAGGGTATCAAGGAGTTGGAAGCGGTTAGAAGTGGACACAGAGGGAGGGGTGTTATTTGAGGATGGAGGTACAGAGCGAGAAGGTTTAGGTTTGTTAATAGGAGAGTTGGCACGTTTTAGGTCCATTAGGAGGCAGCCAAAGAAGTTAGAGCCTTGACCATGACTGTTAACACCCCAGTGGCTGTCAGGAACTGGATGGACAATGTGACACCCTTCAGGAAGACCCATCAGAGTGTCACGGAACAATTTGCAAGAATTAAACTTAACTTGAAGAAGTTGACGCATGATTCCATTTTTACTTTTATGCCAGAACGGGGACAGGCTAGGAATTTCACTAGCCAAACGTTTGGCCACTCCTGCATGGGGAGCCCTAAGGATCCGATTGGCTAGGTGTTGACAGTCATGGTACCGGGCTTTGTGATACTGATAGATGTGCTCAAGGCTAGGGAATCTCATACCACGATAGGATATATTACACGGAAAGAAATTACTAAGTGGGTGTTTGTGACCTTTAACCTCACAAGTCTGAGGTTTTGATTGAGAGTTAGAATTTGGAATAGGGGAATTTGGAAGAGTGGAGCTTTTGAATTTCTGGATGGTGGAAGCCTGAAGTTTTTTGCCGAAATGAGATTTAGCCTGCTGAATGACGAGAGCTACCGAATTTGCAATGTCCGAATCAGATAAACCTAAAGAGGAAATGTGGGCCAAAAGGTTTTGAATTGAGCTCTCGTAGTGTTCCACCAATTGTTTGGTCACGTTTTGTACCCAATTTTGATTGATTTTGGAGATTTTTTGTTTGATTAGAGGACCAGAACAAGCAGGTTTGATGAAGTCATCCAGGTGTTGTTGTTTTTTACTGAAAGCCCTGGTGACTTGGCCTTGAGACTGCTGGAGCATTAGTGACAGGTGGTGAAAGCATTGAAGGAGAGTGTAAAAAGAACGGAAGTGAGGAGGTTTAGAAAGAGCCATGATACGTTTCAGCAATTAAATTTGAAAGCATTAAAACCAGAACGCGATTGATTTGGATGATAAAACCGAAGGATAAAATCATAAAAATAAAAACAATTGTATAAAATGGAAACAAAATGCTCGAAGAAGTCTGAATGCAAAGATATGGTCAATAATCTGACCAGATCTAAAACAAAACAAAATAATACAAAACAATATCAAAAGAAGGTTACTCACAATGTACTCTGCCTGTTGCACGACCGGTTTCGGAGTTGAATCCTTTGTCAAGTGCTGAAGTCAACTCATTACTAGCCTCGACAATAGTTTACCAGTGTAGTAACATAGTAACCCCTCCATGTGTAATCAAAGAACTCGATAGCTTGTTTTTCGAGTTCTTATGTAACGGGAAGTAACACAAAACCACAAAAACAACAATCATCAAACAAGTTGAAGATGGCGGCCTGAAAATGATAGATATAGATGCCAGAATAAAAATTTCTAAAATTCCCCTGGTTCAAACGAGCGCTCATAAACCCGGGCAGTACTTGGAAAATTATTTTGGACGAAATCATAAACATACCTTTCGATTATATTATACAGTGTGGAAGTAATTGTGTTATCAAAAACATGCCTACTTTTTACCAGGAAATATTGACCACTCTACATCAATTAAGCTATCTGAATTATGATAGGGGACTCGAGTTGAACGAACTAAATATCTGGTATAACCCAAACATAATACTCGACAAGTAACCTATATACTTGAAGAAATGGGTTGATGCAGGAATTCGCATAATAGGCGACCTCTTCGATGAGACCAACAATTTCCTAACCCTCGAAAAATTTAAACAGAAATACAACATAAAATGCAACTTTCTTGACTACATGCGTCTCCTTGATGCAATACCCAAAGCCTGGCGAAAACAACTAAAGTGTAAACCCGATGAGTCTAACCCAAACCCAACAGCACCCTCAGTTGATAACTCCACGAATAACAATATCGTCGACCCCTTACTAACTAAAGCAAGAGAATTGTACTGGGCAATTATCAAGGGAAAAACACTTGCAACAGAGCCAACGTGCGTCTCCAGGTGGAATAGATTATATGACATGACATCAGAATCTTGGCCATCAATCTTCCAAACAGCTTTCATATCATGTCGAGAAAATTATTTACAGTCATTGCAGTATCGAGTAATTCACAGAATAATCCCATGTAACGAAACATTATACAATATGAAAGTCGCCAGCACGAACATATAAGCTATGTCATCAAAACGTCACTGACAGTATCCAACACCACCTAGTCACATGTCCACCTGTCAAAACTTTCTGGAATACTTTCACCCAGTGATGGAATAACCTACACCAACATAAAACTTTGAACATCAGCGAACAAGAAATAATATTAAGTAAACCATGTGTTAGTGATGAAGACTATATTGTAAATTTCTGTATTATTCTGGCAAAAAATTTCATTCACAATTGTAAACTTAAGGAAACAAATATATTCTTCATGTCTTTTTTTAGTGATATTGAAATGTAAGCTAAGTACAGAAAAAGAGATACACGTTATTCTAGGTAAAGAGTCAATTTTCTATAATCGCTGGGGCCACCTATATGACAACTTATAGGTTGACATTCTGTATTACCAAATCATGAACCCATCGTATGCACGCTTATCCGCTCCATGTCGTAGCTTGCATTATTTAGTAATTTACTGCTTTGTATACTCGTACACCGCCTACATCTCATATCCTATGATGCTGTATCCCATGATGACATTCCTGTATGCATTTATGTAAAGTTGTATGCCTTGTAACAAAATGTATGTATGTATGTATGTATGTATGTATGTATGTATGTATGTATGTTTTGGAGAGTATAAAAAATGCACTGGCACAAGATAATTGTAAGAGTAACACATAACATAAAACAGCAATAAAAATTCAATGAGCGACATTGAACAAATTTTGTTGGATTATTTAAGTTTGCTTCTGACTAAAAGTTCTTTAAGATTTTGATGCTTCTTGTAAGCTGTTGCTATTTTAATATCACCATCAGTATTTTTGTTGAGTTGTTTCATATGCTTTTTAACAATTTGGGCTGAAAGAGTACCTGTTTTTGAGAAGGGTACTATATACACCATGTCGAATTTATTTTTACTTTTGTTCAAAGGGTCATACTTTGTAAATTTTTGAACGTTGAGGCCATGAGGTTCGAAAGTGCCTAGAGTATCAATCCAACAATATTCCCTTTCAAGTCGCCATTGTTTGTTTAAAAGTTCATCACCAAGATCGGAAACCTGTTCAATTGGTAAAAGAGAAAAACATTCAATGGAAAATTCAGTTTTGCTGTGAAATTTAGATAGATGACTGTATAATGCATTTTCCTCATTGCAGCTAGTTATTGCAGCACGGTGACGATTGTTTCTGAATTTGAGTGATTTACCGGTTTCACCTACATATTGTTTTTCGCAAAGCTTACAAGTGTATAGATAAATTATATTTTCTGAGTTGCAATCCAAAGCTGAGTTGATTGAGTAGGTCTGTTCAAAAACTGATCCCGAGAAATTTTGACAATTTGGAACTAAATGACATGTCTGACATTGTCTAGAATTACAAGGTTTTGAGCCAGACGAGCTGGAAGTGGGCAATTGAAAATCAGCACCTAGTCTTTCCTCACTGTTCAAAATTCTCAATGTTTCATTCTTGATTTTGCGAAGCCAACGTTTTGAATAGTTACGTTTCGAAAGTGCCTTGAATAATATTTGACAAGCTGATTCAACATCATCTGGATATGAGCAAATTTGGAAAAATCGAAAAACTTGGGACTTGATTAGTCCTTTATAAGTGTGTTTTGGATGAAAAGAGAGCTTATGCAACAACTGATGAGTATCCGTTGGCTTGAAGAAAACTTTTGCTTCTAATGTGTTTTCTTTGCTCCTGAACAAAGTAGTATCCAAAAAATTAACTGAATCAGTACTAATTTCAGCTTTGAAGTTGATTGATGCCCTATGAGAATTGAAAATTTCGAGAAACTGGTGAAATTTGGAAATGCCATGTGGCCAAATGAGGAAAATGTCATCTAAATACCTATAATAGCAATCTGGTTTGAATGGACACTTTTGTAAAGCTTGCTTTTCAAATTCAGCCATATAAATATCTGCATAATGAGGTGCATATTTCTGACCCATGGCTGTGCCTGAAACTTGTAGGAATGTCTTACCGTCAAATTCAAAGTCATTACATTTAAGTGAAATTTCCAATAATTCTATTATACCTTTGAATAGTTCATTGTTTGCCAAAGTCGGGAATGCATTTTTAATTGCTTGGATACCTTCTTCATGATTTATATTAGTATACATACTTTCAACATCTAAAGTGATTAGTAAAGAATTTGGATCTAGTTCAAGCCCTCTAACTTTATCTAAAAAGTCATACGTGTTTTTTATATATGACGGATGCTTATTTGCTTGATCTTTTATATATGAATCAATATACATAGCTACTTTTTCAGATTCACTGCTGCAGTCCGAAACAATTGGGCGCCCTGGAGGCATTACATTTGGAATTGGCCAGGAGTCTTTGGGTTTATGAATTTTAGGTAGCATATAAAATCTTCTTTGACGAGGGCGTTCTGGTGGTAAAAGAAATTGGAATACTTTTTCAGAAAGGCATCCAGAATTGCGTAATCCTTTTAAAATTTTTGTTATTTTTGCTGAATTTTCTAGGTAAAGAGGAGTGTCAATTTCTCTGTAATGAGCTGGATTGTATAATTGACGAAAGCCTTCATTAATATAATTTTGCCTATCCATAATTACGACTGCACTACCTTTATCTGCTTTTTTAATTACCAAGTCTACGTTATTTTGTAAATTCTTTATAGTTTTATATTCCATTTTTGTTAGGTTTTTGGTTTCTGGTTGAATTTTCAAGTTTTCAATTTCCTTAGATATTGCTGAAATGCAATCTAAAACGGGCTTGTCAATCATGGAACTCGGTGGAGTCCAGGTAGATTTTGGAGTGAATTTTGATCTATTTGTGAATGAATTTGGACGGTGAGAAAAATAATTTTGAAGTTTGAGTTTTCTACCAAAATCTTGCACAGCTTGTTTAATTGGATCCAATGTTATTTTGGGTGTGGGAACAAATGTCAAACCACGATTTAGAAGAGCGATTTGTGTGTCCGAAAGTGTAAATTTGGAAAGGTTTACAACATTATTAGTCGTACTGGAGTTCGGTGGACTCTCAGAATGATTTAGTTTAAATGACTGAGCCAGAATTTCAACATTTCATTGGCCGTTTGTTCAGTCCAATGAATGTTATCTGTCTGTGTAGAAAACTTGATTGGATCCAACTGTTTAACAACTGTGAGATTGCTGAAACGTGAACTCATGTCATCCAAAGCCCTGTTAATCATATCCAAGTTGCGTTTCTCTACAGACGGAAGATTGTCTGAGTAGTTAATTTTTGGAATGAGAATTTTGGAGTGGGGGAAGATTCGGAAAGCACTGCTGAGCATATTCCTCAGTTCTGGAATTGAAGTAACACTTGGTTTGGAGCTTCGATTGTTCAGGCCTACACTTAAGATTAAGTTTTGGGGGGCATCAAATGATTTTTTACAGGCCGTGAACATCATTCTTAGATGGTTGAACAAAGCTCCAGGATAAGACACAACTTGGATATCACTGACAGGGGATTTGGTGATGCGAGAAAGGTTAGAAGAGCCGAGGATGACAGTGGAGGAGGTTAGTTTAGGAAGGGCCCAAAGAGTTTTGGGTCCTCTGATAGTGGAAGGAGAGACATGGAAAGTGGTGTTAGGAGAGTTTTTAGGAGAGACAAAGCGAGTGCGTTTGCCTTTGGGTAGAGAGGAGGGTGAGAGTTCAGGAGAAGAAGGAGAGCGCGGACGCCGTTTGGGCGTGGCACTAAGGCGGTTATCAGGAGAAGAGCGAGAGAGAGGTGGCCAATCATCAGATGATGATAGACAAGGAGGGTTAGAGAGGGTATCAAGGAGTTGGAAGCGGTTAGAAGTGGACACAGAGGGAGGGGTGTTATTTGAAGATGGAGGTGAAGAGCGAGAGGGTTTAGGATTGTTAGTAGGAGAGTTGGCACGTTTTAGGTCCATTAGGAGGCGGCCAAAGAAGTTAGAGCCTTGACCATGACGGTTAACACCCCAGTGGCTGTCAGGAACTGGATGGACAATGTGACACTCTTCAGGAAGACCCATCAGAGTGTCACGGAACAATTTGCAAGAATTAAACTTAACTTGAAGAAGTTGACGCATGATTCCATTTTTACTTTTATGCCAGAATGGGGACAGGCTAGGAATTTCACTAGCCAAACGTTTGGCCACTCCTGCATGGGGAGCCCTGAGGATCCGATTGGCTAGGTGTTGACAGTCATGGTACCGGGCTTTGTGATACTGATAGATGTGCTCAAGGCTAGGGAATCTCATACCACGATAGGATATATTACATGGGAAGAAATTACTAAGTGGGTGTTTGTGACCTTTTACCTCGCAAGTCTGAGGTTTTGATTGAGAGTTAGAATTTGGAATAGGGGAATTTGGAAGAGTAGAGGTTTTGAATTTCTGGATGGTGGAAGCCTGAAGTTTTTTGCCGAAATGAGATTTAGCCTGCTGAATGACGAGAGCTACCGAATTTGCAATGTCCGAATCTGATAAACCTAAAGAGGAAATGTGGGCCAAAAGGTTTTGAATTGAGCTCTCATAGTGTTCCACCAAATGTTTGGTCACGTTTTGTACCCAATTTTGATTAATTTTGGAGATTTTTTGTTTGATTAGGGGACCAGAACAAGCAGGTTTAATGAAGTCATCCAGGTGTTGTTGTTTTTTACTGAAAGCCCTGGTGACTTGGCCTTGAGACTGCTGGAGCATTAGTGACAGGTGGTGAAAACATTGAAGAAGAGTGTAAAAAGAACGGAAGTGAGGAGGTTTAGAAAGAGCCATGATACGTTTCAGCAATTAATTTTGAAAGTATTAAAACCAGAACGTGTTTGATTTGGATGATAAAACCAAAGGATAAAATTATGAAAAATAAAAACAATTGTATAAAATGAGAACACAACGTTTGAAGAAACCTGAATGCAAAGATATGGTCAATAATCTGACCAGTATCTAAAACACAACAAAATAATACAAAACAATATAAAAGAGGTTACTCACAATGTACTCTGCCTGTTGCACGACCGGTTTCGGAGTTGAATCCTTTGTCAAGTGCGGAAGTCTAGAGAACCTACTGTGGTTGCAGTATTTATAGGAAATATTGGCTTGTGCCAATGTCAATTTTGTTTGAGTAAATCAATTAACAGTTTACCAATGGTTGAGCAAATCAATTAGCAGTTTCCAGAACAGTTTGCCAAGAAGAGTGACATATGTTGAGTATAGATAATTAACAGTTAGTGAATTTAATTGTTTCTTATATGCGTATCTGACACTGAGTAAAACAATTAGCAGTTAGTTGATTGATAAACATAATTAGCGTTTGAAGTTATATTTTTTGAAGTATGCTGAAAGGAAGTATTTTCAAAATGGTATTACTGCGGTGCTTTCCAGCAATAGATTCTTAGGCAGAGATTTTATTAGGCATGAAATTGTTTTTTTGAAACTGAAGATGTGTCAAATTGACTTGCATTGCTTCAGGAGACTTCAAATAAAATGCGATGAAATAAAAACAAAATGTACTAAAAGGAACTGAAAAACAAAATATTCATAAAGTATTTATAAATGTGTTTTGACTCTTACAATATGCTAGGCACGGGCTAAGTATGTTTTGGAGAGTATAAAAAATGCACTGGCACAAGATAATTGTAAGAGTAACACATAACATAAAACAGCAATAAAAATTCAATGAGCGACATTGAACAAATTTTGTTGGATTATTTAAGTTTGCTTCTGACTAAAAGTTCTTTAAGATTTTGATGCTTCTTGTAAGCTGTTGCTATTTTAATATCACCATCAGTATTTTTGTTGAGTTGTTTCATATGCTTTTTAACAATTTGGGCTGAAAGAGTACCTGTTTTTGAGAAGGGTACTATATACACCATGTCGAATTTATTTTTACTTTTGTTCAAAGGGTCATACTTTGTAAATTTTTGAACGTTGAGGCCATGAGGTTCGAAAGTGCCTAGAGTATCAATCCAACAATATTCCCTTTCAAGTCGCCATTGTTTGTTTAAAAGTTCATCACCAAGATCGGAAACCTGTTCAATTGGTAAAAGAGAAAAACATTCAATGGAAAATTCAGTTTTGCTGTGAAATTTAGATAGATGACTGTATAATGCATTTTCCTCATTGCAGCTAGTTATTGCAGCACGGTGACGATTGTTTCTGAATTTGAGTGATTTACCGGTTTCACCTACATATTGTTTTTCGCAAAGCTTACAAGTGTATAGATAAATTATATTTTCTGAGTTGCAATCCAAAGCTGAGTTGATTGAGTAGGTCTGTTCAAAAACTGATCCCGAGAAATTTTGACAATTTGGAACTAAATGACATGTCTGACATTGTCTAGAATTACAAGGTTTTGAGCCAGACGAGCTGGAAGTGGGCAATTGAAAATCAGCACCTAGTCTTTCCTCACTGTTCAAAATTCTCAATGTTTCATTCTTGATTTTGCGAAGCCAACGTTTTGAATAGTTACGTTTCGAAAGTGCCTTGAATAATATTTGACAAGCTGATTCAACATCATCTGGATATGAGCAAATTTGGAAAAATCGAAAAACTTGGGACTTGATTAGTCCTTTATAAGTGTGTTTTGGATGAAAAGAGAGCTTATGCAACAACTGATGAGTATCCGTTGGCTTGAAGAAAACTTTTGCTTCTAATGTGTTTTCTTTGCTCCTGAACAAAGTAGTATCCAAAAAATTAACTGAATCAGTACTAATTTCAGCTTTGAAGTTGATTGATGCCCTATGAGAATTGAAAATTTCGAGAAACTGGTGAAATTTGGAAATGCCATGTGGCCAAATGAGGAAAATGTCATCTAAATACCTATAATAGCAATCTGGTTTGAATGGACACTTTTGTAAAGCTTGCTTTTCAAATTCAGCCATATAAATATCTGCATAATGAGGTGCATATTTCTGACCCATGGCTGTGCCTGAAACTTGTAGGAATGTCTTACCGTCAAATTCAAAGTCATTACATTTAAGTGAAATTTCCAATAATTCTATTATACCTTTGAATAGTTCATTGTTTGCCAAAGTCGGGAATGCATTTTTAATTGCTTGGATACCTTCTTCATGATTTATATTAGTATACATACTTTCAACATCTAAAGTGATTAGTAAAGAATTTGGATCTAGTTCAAGCCCTCTAACTTTATCTAAAAAGTCATACGTGTTTTTTATATATGACGGATGCTTATTTGCTTGATCTTTTATATATGAATCAATATACATAGCTACTTTTTCAGATTCACTGCTGCAGTCCGAAACAATTGGGCGCCCTGGAGGCATTACATTTGGAATTGGCCAGGAGTCTTTGGGTTTATGAATTTTAGGTAGCATATAAAATCTTCTTTGACGAGGGCGTTCTGGTGGTAAAAGAAATTGGAATACTTTTTCAGAAAGGCATCCAGAATTGCGTAATCCTTTTAAAATTTTTGTTATTTTTGCTGAATTTTCTAGGTAAAGAGGAGTGTCAATTTCTCTGTAATGAGCTGGATTGTATAATTGACGAAAGCCTTCATTAATATAATTTTGCCTATCCATAATTACGACTGCACTACCTTTATCTGCTTTTTTAATTACCAAGTCTACGTTATTTTGTAAATTCTTTATAGTTTTATATTCCATTTTTGTTAGGTTTTTGGTTTCTGGTTGAATTTTCAAGTTTTCAATTTCCTTAGATATTGCTGAAATGCAATCTAAAACGGGCTTGTCAATCATGGAACTCGGTGGAGTCCAGGTAGATTTTGGAGTGAATTTTGATCTATTTGTGAATGAATTTGGACGGTGAGAAAAATAATTTTGAAGTTTGAGTTTTCTACCAAAATCTTGCACAGCTTGTTTAATTGGATCCAATGTTATTTTGGGTGTGGGAACAAATGTCAAACCACGATTTAGAAGAGCGATTTGTGTGTCCGAAAGTGTAAATTTGGAAAGGTTTACAACATTATTAGTCGTACTGGAGTTCGGTGGACTCTCAGAATGATTTAGTTTAAATGACTGAGCCAGAATTTCAACATTTCATTGGCCGTTTGTTCAGTCCAATGAATGTTATCTGTCTGTGTAGAAAACTTGATTGGATCCAACTGTTTAACAACTGTGAGATTGCTGAAACGTGAACTCATGTCATCCAAAGCCCTGTTAATCATATCCAAGTTGCGTTTCTCTACAGACGGAAGATTGTCTGAGTAGTTAATTTTTGGAATGAGAATTTTGGAGTGGGGGAAGATTCGGAAAGCACTGCTGAGCATATTCCTCAGTTCTGGAATTGAAGTAACACTTGGTTTGGAGCTTCGATTGTTCAGGCCTACACTTAAGATTAAGTTTTGGGGGGCATCAAATGATTTTTTACAGGCCGTGAACATCATTCTTAGATGGTTGAACAAAGCTCCAGGATAAGACACAACTTGGATATCACTGACAGGGGATTTGGTGATGCAATACCCAAAGCCTGGCGAAAACAACTAAAGTGTAAACCCGATGAGTCTAACCCAAACCCAACAGCACCCTCAGTTGATAACTCCACGAATAACAATATCGTCGACCCCTTACTAACTAAAGCAAGAGAATTGTACTGGGCAATTATCAAGGGAAAAACACTTGCAACAGAGCCAACGTGCGTCTCCAGGTGGAATAGATTATATGACATGACATCAGAATCTTGGCCATCAATCTTCCAAACAGCTTTCATATCATGTCGAGAAAATTATTTACAGTCATTGCAGTATCGAGTAATTCACAGAATAATCCCATGTAACGAAACATTATACAATATGAAAGTCGCCAGCACGAACATATAAGCTATGTCATCAAAACGTCACTGACAGTATCCAACACCACCTAGTCACATGTCCACCTGTCAAAACTTTCTGGAATACTTTCACCCAGTGATGGAATAACCTACACCAACATAAAACTTTGAACATCAGCGAACAAGAAATAATATTAAGTAAACCATGTGTTAGTGATGAAGACTATATTGTAAATTTCTGTATTATTCTGGCAAAAAATTTCATTCACAATTGTAAACTTAAGGAAACAAATATATTCTTCATGTCTTTTTTTAGTGATATTGAAATGTAAGCTAAGTACAGAAAAAGAGATACACGTTATTCTAGGTAAAGAGTCAATTTTCTATAATCGCTGGGGCCACCTATATGACAACTTATAGGTTGACATTCTGTATTACCAAATCATGAACCCATCGTATGCACGCTTATCCGCTCCATGTCGTAGCTTGCATTATTTAGTAATTTACTGCTTTGTATACTCGTACACCGCCTACATCTCATATCCTATGATGCTGTATCCCATGATGACATTCCTGTATGCATTTATGTAAAGTTGTATGCCTTGTAACAAAATGTATGTATGTATGTATGTATGTATGTATGTATGTATGTATGTATGTATGTATGTATGTATGTATGTATGATGTGAAACGAATGAAGGATTCTTGAGTTAATTAAGAATAGGATGTTAGGGGCCCTGAGAGTTATTGACTTACTTCACGAGTTTACTGCGTAATGCAATCTATTCCTCAATCACATGTTTACATTGACAAATGGACTGGTGTGTTTACTCACATCAGCAAATTGATATCGTGGAGATCGCATTACAACCGAGCATTAGCAGCGTACATGAGATACAAATGTACGCCTGGTCATCGATGATTTATATAAAATGTTTACAAGTTAGGTGTAGAATTTACTGAAAAGTATTTGTGTGTATGTCTTGTTGATACGTGAACTATTTCACCACATATTTTTAACAAGATGTAAAACGTCAAATGCCATACAACACACGTTCAAAATAGATAATAAATGATTGTGTTATTCAAAATAGAAAAGACAATAGTCAAGAATGAAAACAACCTGAACATAAGCATACTATGTAGACACTAATTCATAATTAAACATGCAGCAACACTTGTTTACAATTCAAGTTTTGGAAAATCATGATGGGTGCCATGAATAGTGCAGAAAATGATCAGCCTCTCCGGAAGACTTGATTTTCTGCTGCCTCGTAGCACAGACCTCAAGTACAACACATTTTATGTGTTTAGAATGCATGTACAGCACAGCAGGAAACACATTAGCTTCAACCCCAGAGAAATTTTTTTCACTTCCAGTTGAAATAAAGTCTTCAACGCACTTCTCGGTTCCTTTATGATGCATAATGTGCACTAATGCCTTTCCGATAACAAGGCTTTGTTTACTATGAACTAGACAAGTACAGTATACCACAATACTGGGGGTAAAACTCTACCACGTGTGGTGTCTTTGTTGAAATATACTGAATGATGAACATGTATGTGGTTTATGTGGCTGTGTTCTGGTCTCGGACTGTTTCTATTAGTATGGAATATTGTTTAGAACGGATGTTTGATCACAACTGGACGCATATTATTGTGTGATAGAGGATGTAGCCTATTTACCACATGAAAATAAGAAATATAAACTATGTTGGCAAGTTCATTTAATCCAATATGAAAAATAACGAATGTGCAATACAATCAACACCTGACGTGTCTGATATAAGAACGGAGGAGTTTGGTAACTTTTTTCAATCTCAACATCGCTTTTTATCCTCAACTTTCAGTGATAAATATACATGGAATATTCCTGGCCGATATTTATTAAAAAAAAGTAGCTATCAAGGAGCTTAGGTGATGGGCTAGTACTATGATACAGCTCAATATGATGGTCTTTACCTGAGTGAAACCTGGCTTCCAATATTCATTAGATATCAAACTTGATCGACAATGTGATATCATACCCTCTATGATGAGAGCTGCTCACCGAAAACCAACTCTCAAAGCCAATGCACAAAAATCACAAAATCCAACAAAAACTCATTACCAGTCAGTAACAGTACATGCAGCTTTTGTAAAATTCAGAAAGCAAACTATAATATAATTTACTGGTATTCCCACTAGATATCTAGCTTGGTTATTAGGATATCCCTTTGGATCACCGGCTAGAGACTGGGTCAAGGAACCTTTCTGTGTCTGGATGTGGAGTATTCATAATTGCCGTAAGACAAACCTTACTTTGGTACAGACGTGAATATGCGTATGCGACAAAAGACAACTCAAAATGAAAAACCTTGATACGAAACTTATACATCTATCGTCAAAGTCATATACGTCATAAGGATGTATGACATATAGTTGTTTGTATTGATTAAGAAATAAAAATCAAAGAAATTAGTATAGGTATTACCTAATATTTGGAAATTGGTCCTTCAGCTAACTACACTTTCGACTGTTAAATGTGTACGGTTGTCTCACTGAACGTTCCCAAATTATGTCAAAATTTACTTTCAAAAATGCATTTTTAATGTAGATGAACATTCTGCCGTGTTAAATTAAAACGCAGTAACTGAAATTTTTCGAATTTTTTTTTCTTCCTAAACTCATTTTTTGGTCATTATTTATCTCCCCAATTAACAGTTTTTACCAATTCCGTCCGTAACTGCTCCATCTGGATACTCAGAATGCCGTAACTGACGAAGAGTTTGCAGTAACTGTACCGTGTTAAATTGAAACGCAGTAACTCACGATACTGCGTTTCAATTTAACACCGCAATACAGTTACGATGGGAACGAGGCTGCAATTACTGCACCCGTATGCGCGAATTTGAATCTACATCAACCTTGCGAACCATCTTGAAAGGTTTTCAAGAGCCAAACGTATTCATAGCCTGGTGCTGGAGAAGAGAAAGTTAACAATAAGTTGGCATGACGGACATGTCTGCATTCAATATAAAGCGATCAAATATCTTGAAATGTATCCGATCGGCTATCATCAAATATATTGACTGACACATGCCAAATTCAACAGAGATACACGAGTGGTACGATCTCGTATATTTTGTCACCCCGCACGGACCCCCCCCCCACACACACACACACAATTGCCCTATAACCGCTACACCCCCCCCCCCTCCCCCACTGGGTTCAGAGTTTTAGGTTGAAAATTGTGTTTCCAGAAACACTGTTACAGTAGGCCTATTGTAAAAGTATATATGATCAGTCATGTTTCACTATAGTTTTTCATGCATGCAGTAGTATTTTGATAAATATTTATAAAGTAGAAGCATCTCAACGCTAACGTCCAAGGCTTTAGTGTGCTAGTTAAGTGTAAATATGATGTGAACTTCTATGAAAGATCTCCAGATATGAGCAAAATGGTCTTTACGGTATGTCACCATCACTATCCGTTCAAAAGCTACAACCGTTTGACAGCCATTTTGGTATATTTTGTCAATGATGTTTTTAGTTGGAACACGCATAAAATGGCTTCTAATCGATACCAAAATATAGCCCACACTAGGTAGATATGTCTACAGCAGAAATTGGATATGTGTTATTAATGTATTTGCACTAAAACGAAGCCGCATAATTTGAAGCGAGAGGCGGGTGCAGTACCGGATTTGAAACAAAGGCTGACACGTGGCTCCCTCAACCGCCCCCACCGATTACCCTCGCCCCGATAGGGGGAAAGATTATTGCATTTGAGTCTCTCTGTTTATTAACAACAAATTGTCCGATTGACTTGAAAGTTATGAAGATTAAGCACTATGGCTGTGGCTCGGCCTTTCTTTATTTTGGCAAAATCAACACAAAATGGTTGCCAGAGCAATCGAAAAAGTGAAAATCACATAATTGGCTATAACTCAGATTTCAATCAATAGTTATTATTGTTTCAAACTATTTTTGTATTTGCTTTGGCCAATTCCTTATCGTAAGGTGTACAACTGATGGTCCTAAGACCAAAACTCCCCATTATCGCCCGAGGCCGGAAATTGGGGGGGGGGGGGGAGGGGGGTCAGAATTTTATGATGTTTGAGTGTTCTGAGATTCGAGACCGCATTGTAAAGCCCGTGTTTAAAAATCGTTTTTGTTCAGAAGCCATGCCTTGATAATGGAAATAATACTGTGGAATTTTACAGCTCAATAATTGAATGACAAGGTTGGAGAAAAGAACAAAATCGAAAAGTTGTAATACTCTGCCTATATTCATGATTCATTTTCCTGTTAGTTTTGTATTTTTCTATGGTCAATGCCATTTCATTTGCTCTAAGATCGATGGTCATATGGTCAACATTCCTCATCATCGCCCAAGGCCGGTCATCATCGTAATGGTCGTCATGACAGCTGAAAGCTTTGATTCATATTATTTCAAGTAATAGTAATTCAAAAACCACCCAAGCACCGAGAACAGCTACCGGATAATAATCAGCATCAGCACAACAGAAATATGGGATCTTTGAGTCGGTGACCTTATATGGGGTTGTGGTCAGTTAACCTTATATCTTTGGTGAATGAGACGGTAACAGAATGATAAGGAAATTATTTGTTCAAAATATAGTGATGATTCGACTTATAAGAATATATAAAACTAGTTGGATGGCCGCATGATGGACGCATGCAATGCCACGGTAATTTCGGACCTTTGAATCAGTGACCTAATATGGGGCTGTGGTCCGGTAATTCAATTATTGGGACCTTGGTTCAGTAACCCGATAAATATTAAACGATAAATGATCAATCTTTTTGTGCATAATGTAATGATGATTTCACAAGAAATATGAAACTAGTTGAACCGCCGCATATGAGCGGATAAAATGCCACGATAATTTAGGTTGGTTCATTAATACGGGGCAGTGATCCGGTAACCTGATATTTCGGGTCATTTGGTCGGTAACCTAATAAATAATAAATGATGACTATTATCTGTAAAATATAATGATGATTGGACTTATAAGAAAATATAACACTATAGTTGGATGGCCGCATACAGACGAATGCAATGCCATGGTGATATCGCACCTTTGGGTAGGTAACCTAATTTCATGGGGCTGTGGTCCGGTAACCTAATATTTCGAGTCCTTTGGTCGGTAATCTGATATATAATAAATGATGACTATTATCTGTAAAATATAATGATGATTGGACTTATAAGAAAATATAACACTATAGTTGGATGGCCGCATACAGACGAATGCAATGCCATGGTGATATCGCACCTTTGGGTTGGTAACCTAATTTCATGGGGCTGTGGTCCGGTAACCTAATATTTCGGGTCCTTTGGTCGGTAACCTAATAAATAATAAATGATGACTATTATCTGTAAAATATAATGATGATTGGACTTATAAGAAAATATAACACTATAGTTGGATGGCCGCGTACAGACGAATGCAATGCCATGGTGATATCGCACCTTTGGGTAGGTAACCTAATTTCATGGGGCTGTGGTCCGGTAACCTAATATTTCGGGTCCTTTGGTCGGTAACCTGATATATAATAAATGATTACTATTATCTGTAAAAAATAATGATGATTGGACTTATAAGAAAATATAATACTATAGTTGGATGGCCGCATACAGACGAATGCAATGCTATGGTGATATCGCACCTTTGGGTTGGTAGCCTAATTTCATGGGGCTGTGGTCTGGTAACCTAATATTTCGGATCCTTGGGTCGGTAACCTATTAAGATAATAATGATAGGGAGAGTAACAATGTATTATTCTTATTAAATTTTCCGATTAAAAACAAGTTTTATAACAGCTACTGCAATCATGATTACAAATTAAAACCGCATTATTGTTAAATTGAAACGCAGTAACTGACACAGATGTCATGTTATGTTAGATCGAAACGCAATAACTGACACAGAGGTCACGTGATAAGCGAAAATGTAATTCTGTTTATTCTCGTACATAAGTACACCAAAGACATGTTTATAGACATTAACATATATTTCGTACAATAATTCAAACAAAAACGGCACCAACTTGAAGGTAATGGGCTTTTCTCAAGTTTTAGCAATGAAATGTACAGTCATTCATGCAGTTGCGTGATTCAGGCAGTTCCTTGAAATGTTAGAGATTATTTCCTTCGCAACGAACTAAATATGTTGTGCATTATAAAAATGTAGTTATGTTGGAGTAATATTATTCGCCTCTATATAGGCGGGGGAAAACATTCCTTGTCCGATTTTCCTTTTACGGGTTTTCAAGATTAGCATATAGTAGTTACCGTCCACTTCAACATAAAATGTGATAAATTAATCAGCAGAGTGTGTAATGTGTAGTGTAGGCAAATGTGCATTCCGGATACACGTCGCTTCATTGGAAACCAATTCCTGTGAATAGCTTGGGTTTAGCTATCCTCAGCAAACTAATGATACAAAATTTGACTGGGATAAAAGTGTTGTGTAATATACATACCATTATCATCGATATTAGTCCCAACGTTATTTTTTTTCCCACCCAAAGAAATATATACTCAGTATTTTATTAGACAGGATGTCTTTCAAGCTATCCCTTGAGTAGACATTTCCTAACGCTTAAACCACCATTCCTTCCGTTTCCTGGATAACCATTGACGATACTTTAATGACAGGACCCCTGTGATGTTCCTTTGGTCTCAGTTAATATTACCACCACAAGCAGCTGGTAGCATAAGTACAAGTCTTCTTGTACAGTAACAGTCTTCAGTGCTTTGTAATCCATCAGAGCTTTTTTCTCAGTGCAATACGGTCTACCTTTTGTGAGGGTGTGTACATTAATCAGGTGCAATTATATATTCGGCTTTTATGAAAATTTTATCTTTTCGAGTATATCACAATTTTATGGCTTATATATATATCTGAATCCATGCAGTAATTTTGTGCATGATTTGACCTGTTGGACATCAATAGACCAGTGGGGATAAATCTTGGGGATAATCTTGGAATTGGTTGATTTTCGCATAAAAACGCCAAAAGCACGTCACATACTGATTACATATCACTTACAACGAACGTTAAAATTCATACGACTTTATCCAACTCCAAGTTTAAGATTTACATGACATTATAATTTCACATTCAGTCCCGTATCGCCAAGACTCATGATAAAATGAACCTTATCCGTGTCTTGTCAAATTATGTTAAGAAATATTTCGTTCATTCTTCCCAGTTTACACTGCATCGTTTAGCTGTTTCAATGTAGCAGTCATAGGACGATTGTAGACTATGTTTCTGTTATGCACACTTAGTGGATAGTCATAGATGAACTCCGCTATGATGTGATATCATACTCTATCATTGCTTTAAGATAAGTATTCATATATCTACAACATCTCACTGATTTGACTGCAAAATGTAACTTAAAAACTCTACCAAACAACTAAGTAATTCATTTAGCAGAATTTGTGAAATATTCCTAATAGTTATTTTCCATATATGTCTGCATTCACTGGCATTGTAGTCGGTACCAGATACCTCACTTAATATACCATTAGGTATTACCTAATATCTGGAAATTGGTCCTTCAGCGTAGCCTATAACTAATGGGAAAATCACTATAATCAACTCATTACTAGCCTCGACAATAGTTTACCAGTGTGGTAATATAATAACCCCTCCATGTGTAATCAAAGAACTCGATAGCTTGTTTTTCGAGTACTTATGGAACGGGAAGAAACACAAAATCTCCAAAACAACAATCATCAAACAAGTTGAAGATGGCGGCCTGAAAATGATAGATATAGATGCCAAAATAAAATCTCTAAAATTCTCCTGGTTCAAACTAGCGCTCACAAACCCAGGCGGTACTTGGAAAATTATTTTGGACGAAATCATAAACATACCTTTCGGTTATATTATACAGTGCAGAAGTAATTGTGTTATAAAAAACATGCCGACTTTTTACCAAGAAATATTGACAACTCTACATCAATTAAGCTATCTAAATTATGATAGGTGACTCGAGTTGAACGAACTAAATCTCTGGTATAACCCAAACATAATACTCGACAAGCAACCTATATACTGGAAGAAATGGTTTGATGCAGGTATTCCCATAATAGGCGACCTCTTAGATGAGACCAACAATTTCCTAACCCTCGAAAAATTTAAACAGAAATACAACATATAATGCAACTTTCTTGACTACATGCGTCTCCTTGATGCAATACCCAAAGCCAGGCGTGAACAACTAAAGTGTAAGCCCGATGAGTCTAACCTAAACCCAACAGCACCCTCAGTTGATAACTCCACGAATAACAATACCGTCGACCTCTTACTAACTAAATCAAGAGAATTGTACTGGGCAATTATCAAGGGAAAAACACTTGCAACAGAGCCAACGTGCATCTCCAGGTGGAATAGATTATATGACATGACATCAGAATCTTGGCCATCAATCTTCCAAACAGCTTTCATATCATGTCGAGAAAATTATGTACAGTCATTCCAGTATCGAGTAATTCACAGAATAATCCCATGTAACGAAACATTATACAATATGAAAGTCGCCAGCACGAACATATAAGCTATGTCATCAAAACGTCACTGACAGTATCCAACACCACCTAGTCACATGTCCACCTGTCAAAACTTTCTGGAATACTTTCACCCAGTGATGGAATAACCTACACCAACATAAAACTTTGAACATCAGCGAACAAGAAATAATATTAGGTAAACCATGTGTTAGTGATGAAGACTATATTGTAAATTTCTGTATTATTCTGGCAAAAAATTTCATTCACAATTGTAAACTTAAGGAAACGAATATATTCTTGATGTCTTTTTTTTAGCGATATTGAAATGTAAGCTAAGTACAGAAAAAGAGATACACGTTAATCTAGGTAAAGAGTCAATTTTCTATAATCGCTGGGGCCACCTTTATGACATTCTGTATTACCAAATCATGAACCCATCGTATGCCCGCTTATCAGCTCCATGTCGTAGCTTGCATTATTTAGTAATTTACTGCTTGGTATAATCGTACACCGCCTACATCTCATATCCATCTCATATCACATACTTTCAACATCTAAAGTGATTAGTAAAGAATTTGGATCTAGTTCAAGCCCTCTAACTTTATCTAAAAAGTCATACGTGTTTTTTATATATGACGGATGCTTATTTGCTTGATCTTTTATATATGAATCAATATACATAGCTACTTTTTCAGATTCACTGCTGCAGTCAGAAACAATTGGGCGCCCTGGAGGCATTACATTTGGAATTGGCCAGGAGTCTTTGGGTTTATGAATTTTAGGTAGCATATAAAATCTTCTTTGACGAGGGCGTTCTGGTGGTAGAAGAAATTGGAATACTTTTTCAGAAAGGCATCCAGAATTGCGTAATCCTTTTAAAATTTTTGTTATTTTTTCTGAATTTTCTAGGTAAAGAGGAGTGTCAATTTCTCTGTAATGAGCTGGATTGTATAGTTGACGAAAGCCTTCATTAATATATTTTTGCTTATCCATAATTACGACTGCACTACCTTTATCTGCTTTTTTAATTACCATGTCTAAGTTATTTTGTAAATCCTTTATAGTTTTATATTCAATTTTAGTTAGGTTTTTGGTTTCGGGTTGAATTTTCAAATTTTCAATTTCTTTTGATATTGCCGAAATGCAATCTAAAACAGGCTTGTCAATCATGGAACTCGGTGGAGTCCAGGTAGATTTTGGAGTGAATTTTGATCTATTTGTGAACGAATTTGGACGGTGAGAAAAATAATTTTGAAGTTTGAGTTTTCTACCAAAATCTTGCACAGCTTGTTTAATTGGATCCAATGTTATTTTGGGTGTGGGAACAAATGTCAAACCACGATTTAGAAGAGCGATTTGTGTGTCCGAAAGTGTAAATTTGGAAAGGTTTACAACATTATTAGTCGTACTGGAGTTCGGTGGACTCTCAGAATGATTTAGTTTAAATGACTGAGCCAGAATTTCAACATTTCATTGGCCGTTTGTTCAGTCCAATGAATGTTATCTGTCTGTGTAGAAAACTTGATTGGATCCAACTGTTTAACAACTGTGAGATTGCTGAAACGTGAACTCATGTCATCCAAAGCCCTGTTAATCATATCCAAGTTGCGTTTCTCTACAGACGGAAGATTGTCTGAGTAGTTAATTTTTGGAATGAGAATTTTGGAGTGGGGGAAGATTCGGAAAGCACTGCTGAGCATATTCCTCAGTTCTGGAATTGAAGTAACACTTGGTTTGGAGCTTCGATTGTTCAGGCCTACACTTAAGATTAAGTTTTGGGGGGCATCAAATGATTTTTTACAGGCCGTGAACATCATTCTTAGATGGTTGAACAAAGCTCCAGGATAAGACACAACTTGGATATCACTGACAGGGGATTTGGTGATGCGAGAAAGGTTAGAAGAGCCGAGGATGACAGTGGAGGAGGTTAGTTTAGGAAGGGCCCAAAGAGTTTTGGGTCCTCTGATAGTGGAAGGAGAGACATGGAAAGTGGTGTTAGGAGAGTTTTTAGGAGAGACAAAGCGAGTGCGTTTGCCTTTGGGTAGAGAGGAGGGTGAGAGTTCAGGACAAGAAGGAGAGCGCGGACGCCGTTTGGGCGTGGCACTAAGGCGGTTATCAGGAGAAGAGCGAGAGAGAGGTGGCCAATCATCAGATGATGATAGACAAGGAGGGTTAGAGAGGGTATCAAGGAGTTGGAAGCGGTTAGAAGTGGACACAGAGGGAGGGGTGTTATTTGAAGATGGAGGTGAAGAGCGAGAGGGTTTAGGATTGTTAGTAGGAGAGTTGGCACGTTTTAGGTCCATTAGGAGGCGGCCAAAGAAGTTAGAGCCTTGACCATGACGGTTAACACCCCAGTGGCTGTCAGGAACTGGATGGACAATGTGACACCCTTCAGGAAGACCCATCAGAGTGTCACGGAACAATTTGCAAGAATTAAACTTAACTTGAAGAAGTTGACGCATGATTCCATTTTTACTTTTATGCCAGAATGGGGACAGGCTAGGAATTTCACTAGCCAAACGTTTGGCCACTCCTGCATGGGGAGCCCTGAGGATCCGATTGGCTAGGTGTTGACAGTCATGGTACCGGGCTTTGTGATACTGATAGATGTGCTCAAGGCTAGGGAATCTCATACCACGATAGGATATATTACATGGGAAGAAATTACTAAGTGGGTGTTTGTGACCTTTTACCTCGCAAGTCTGAGGTTTTGATTGAGAGTTAGAATTTGGAATAGGGGAATTTGGAAGAGTAGAGGTTTTGAATTTCTGGATGGTGGAAGCCTGAAGTTTTTTGCCGAAATGAGATTTAGCCTGCTGAATGACGAGAGCTACCGAATTTGCAATGTCCGAATCTGATAAACCTAAAGAGGAAATGTGGGCCAAAAGGTTTTGAATTGAGCTCTCATAGTGTTCCACCAAATGTTTGGTCACGTTTTGTACCCAATTTTGATTAATTTTGGAGATTTTTTGTTTGATTAGGGGACCAGAACAAGCAGGTTTAATGAAGTCATCCAGGTGTTGTTGTTTTTTACTGAAAGCCCTGGTGACTTGGCCTTGAGACTGCTGGAGCATTAGTGACAAGTGGTGAAAACATTGAAGAAGAGTGTAAAAAGAACGGAAGTGAGGAGGTTTAGAAAGAGCCATGATACGTTTCAGCAATTAATTTTGAAAGTATTAAAACCAGAACGTGTTTGATTTGGATGATAAAACCAAAGGATAAAATTATGAAAAATAAAAACAATTGTATAAAATGAGAACACAACGTTTGAAGAAACCTGAATGCAAAGATATGGTCAATAATCTGACCAGTATCTAAAACACAACAAAATAATACAAAACAATATAAAAGAGGTTACTCACAATGTACTCTGCCTGTTGCACTAATGCACTAATGCGAAAATTATTTTGGACGAAATCATAAACATACCTTTCGGTTATATTATACAGTGCAGAAGTAATTGTGTTATAAAAAACATGCCGACTTTTTACCAAGAAATATTGACAACTCTACATCAATTAAGCTATCTAAATTATGATAGGTGACTCGAGTTGAACGAACTAAATCTCTGGTATAACCCAAACATAATACTCGACAAGCAACCTATATACTGGAAGAAATGGTTTGATGCAGGTATTCCCATAATAGGCGACCTCTTAGATGAGACCAACAATTTCCTAACCCTCGAAAAATTTAAACAGAAATACAACATATAATGCAACTTTCTTGACTACATGCGTCTCCTTGATGCAATACCCAAAGCCAGGCGTGAACAACTAAAGTGTAAGCCCGATGAGTCTAACCTAAACCCAACAGCACCCTCAGTTGATAACTCCACGAATAACAATACCGTCGACCTCTTACTAACTAAATCAAGAGAATTGTACTGGGCAATTATCAAGGGAAAAACACTTGCAACAGAGCCAACGTGCATCTCCAGGTGGAATAGATTATATGACATGACATCAGAATCTTGGCCATCAATCTTCCAAACAGCTTTCATATCATGTCGAGAAAATTATGTACAGTCATTCCAGTATCGAGTAATTCACAGAATAATCCCATGTAACGAAACATTATACAATATGAAAGTCGCCAGCACGAACATATAAGCTATGTCATCAAAACGTCACTGACAGTATCCAACACCACCTAGTCACATGTCCACCTGTCAAAACTTTCTGGAATACTTTCACCCAGTGATGGAATAACCTACACCAACATAAAACTTTGAACATCAGCGAACAAGAAATAATATTAGGTAAACCATGTGTTAGTGATGAAGACTATATTGTAAATTTCTGTATTATTCTGGCAAAAAATTTCATTCACAATTGTAAACTTAAGGAAACGAATATATTCTTGATGTCTTTTTTTTAGCGATATTGAAATGTAAGCTAAGTACAGAAAAAGAGATACACGTTAATCTAGGTAAAGAGTCAATTTTCTATAATCGCTGGGGCCACCTTTATGACATTCTGTATTACCAAATCATGAACCCATCGTATGCCCGCTTATCAGCTCCATGTCGTAGCTTGCATTATTTAGTAATTTACTGCTTGGTATAATCGTACACCGCCTACATCTCATATCCTATGATGCTGTATCTCATGATGACATTCTTGTATGCATTTATGTAAAGTTGTATGCCTTGTAACAAAATGTATGTATGTATGTATGTTTTGGAGAGAATAAAAAATGCACTGGCACAAGATAATTGTAAGAGTAACACATAACATAAAACAGCAATAAAAATTCAATGAGCGACATTGAACAAATTTTGTTGGATTATTTAAGTCTGCTTCTGACTAAAAGTTCTTTAAGGTTTTGATGCTTCTTGTAAGCTGTTGCTATTTTAATATCACCATCAGTATTTTTGTTGAGTTGTTTCATATGCTTTTTAACAATTTGGGCCGAAAGAGCACCTGTTTTTGAGAAGGGTACTATATACACCAGGTCGAATTTATTTTTACTTTTGTTCAAAGGGTCATACTTTGTAAATTTTTGAACGTTGAGGCCATGAGGTTCGAAAGTGCCTAGAGTATCAATCCAACAATATTCCCTTTCAAGTCGCCATTGTTTGTTTAAAAGTTCATCACCAAGATCGGAAACCTGTTCAATTGGTAAAAGAGAAAAACATTCGATGGAAAATTCAGTTTTGCTGTGAAATTTAGATAGATGACTGTATAATGCATTTTCCTCATTGCAGCTAGTTATTGCAGCACGGTGACGATTGTTTCTGAATTTGAGTGATTTACCGGTTTCACCTACATATTGTTTTTCGCAAAGCTTACAAGTGTATAGATAAATTATATTTTCTGAGTTGCAATCCAAAGCTGAGTTGATTGAGTAGGTCTGTTCAAAAACTGATCCCGAGAAATTTTGACAATTTGGAACTAAATGACATGTCTGACATTGTCTAGAATTACAAGGTTTTGAGCCAGACGAGCTGGAAGTGGGCAATTGAAAATCAGCACCTAGTCTTTCCTCACTGTTCAAAATTCTCAATGTTTCATTCTTGATTTTGCGAAGCCAACGTTTTGAATAGTTACGTTTCGAAAGTGCCTTGAATAATATTTGACAAGCTGATTCAACATCATCTGGATATGAGCAAATTTGGAAAAATCGAAAAACTTGGGACTTGATTAGTCCTTTATAAGTGTGTTTTGGATGAAAAGAGAGCTTATGCAACAACTGATGAGTATCCGTTGGCTTGAAGAAAACTTTTGCTTCTAATGTGTTTTCTTTGCTCCTGAACAAAGTAGTATCCAAAAAATTAACTGAATCAGTACTAATTTCAGCTTTGAAGTTGATTGATGCCCTATGAGAATTGAAAATTTCGAGAAACTGGTGAAATTTGGAAATGCCATGTGGCCAAATGAGGAAAATGTCATCTAAATACCTATAATAGCAATCTGGTTTGAATGGACACTTTTGTAAAGCTTGCTTTTCAAATTCAGCCATATAAATATCTGCATAATGAGGTGCATATTTCTGACCCATGGCTGTGCCTGAAACTTGTAGGAATGTCTTACCGTCAAATTCAAAGTCATTACATTTAAGTGAAATTTCCAATAATTCTATTATACCTTTGAATAGTTCATTGTTTGCCAAAGTCGGGAATGCATTTTTAATTGCTTGGATACCTTCTTCATGATTTATATTAGTATACATACTTTCAACATCTAAAGTGATTAGTAAAGAATTTGGATCTAGTTCGAGCCCTCTAACTTTATCTAAAAAGTCATATGTGTTTTTTATATATGACGGATGCTTATTTGCTTGATCTTTTATATATGAATCAATATACATAGCTACTTTTTCAGATTCACTGCTGCAGTCCGAAACAATTGGGCGCCCTGGAGGCATTACATTTGGAATTGGCCAGGAGTCTTTGGGTTTATGAATTTTAGGTAGCATATAAAATCTTCTTTGACGAGGGTGTTCTGGTGGTAAAAGAAATTGGAATACTTTTTCAGAAAGGCATCCAGAATTGCGTAATCCTTTTAAAATTTTTGTAATTTTTTCTGAATTTTCTAGGTAAAGAGGAGTGTCAATTTCTCTGTAATGAGCTGGATTGTATAATTGACGAAAACCTTCATTAATATAATTTTGCTTATCCAAAATTACGACTGCACTACCTTTATCTGCTTTTTTGATTACCAAGTCTACGTTATTTTGTAAATCCTTTATTGTTTTATATTCAATTTTTGTTAGGTTTTTGGTTTCTGGTTGAATTTTCAAATTTTCAATTTCTTTAGATATTGCCGAAATGCAATCCAAAACAGGCTTGTCAATCATGGAACTGGGAGGAGTCCAGGTAGATTTTGGAGTGAATTTTGATCTATTTGTAAATGAATTTGGACGGTGAGAAAAATAATTTTGAAGTTTGAGTTTTCTACCAAAATCTTGCACAGTTTGTTCAATTGGATCCAATGTTATTTTGGGTGTGGGAACAAATGTCAAACCACGATTTAGAAGAGCGATTTGTGTGTCCGAAAGTGTAAATTTGGAAAGGTTTACAACATTATTAGTCGTACTGGAGTTCGGTGGACTCTCAGAATGATTTAGTTTAAATGACTGAGCCAGAATTTCACCATTTCATTGGCCGTTTGTTCAGTCCAATGAATGTTATCTGGCTGTGTATAGAACTTGATTGGATCCAACTGTTTAACAACTGTGAGATTGCTGAAACGTGAACTCATGTCATCCAAAGCCCTGTTAATCATATCCAAGTTGCGTTTCTCTACAGACGGAAGATTGTCTGAGTAGTTAATTTTTGGAATAAGAATTTTGGAGTGGGGGAAGATTCGGAAAGCACTGCTGAGCATATTCCTCAGCTCTGGAATTGAAGTAACACTTGGTTTGGAGCTTCGATTGTTCAGGCCAACACTTAAGATTAAGTTTTTGGGGGTATCAAATGATTTTTTACAGGCCGTGAACATCATTCTGAGATGGTTGAACAAAGCTCCAGGATAAGACACAACTTGGATATCACTGACGGGGGATTTGGTGATGCGAGAGAGGTTAGAAGAGACGAGGACGACCGTGGAGGAGGTTAGTTTAGGAAGTGCCCAAAGAGTTTTGGGCCCTCTGATAGTAGAAGGAGAGACATGGAAAGTGGTGTTAGGAGAGTTTTTAGGAGAGGCAAAGCGAGAGCGTTTGCCTTTAGGTAGAGAGGAGGGTGAGAGTTCAGGAGAAGAAGGAGAGCGCAGACGCCGTTTGGGCGTGGCACTAAGGCGGTTATCAGGAGAAGAGCGAGAGAGAGGTGGCCAATCATCAGATGATGAGAGGCAAGGTGGATTAGAGAGAGTGTCAAGGAGTTGGAAGCGGTTAGAAGTGGACACAGAGGGAAGGGTTTTAGGGAGGGTGTTATTTGAGGATGGAGGTACAGAGCGAGAGGGTTTAGTATTGTTAGTAGGAGAGTTGGCACGTTTTAGGTCCATTAGGAGGCGGCCAAAGAAGTTAGAGCCTTGACCATGACGATTAACACCCCAGTGGCTGTCAGGAACTGGATGGACAATGTGACACCCTTCAGGTAGACTCATCAGAGTGTCACGGAACAATTTGCAAGAATTAAACTTAACTTGAAGAAGTTGACGCATGATTCCATTTTTACTTTTATGCCAGAACGGGGACAGGCTAGGAATTTCACTAGCCAAACGTTTAGCCACTCCTGCATGGGGAGCCCTAAGGATCCGATTGGCTAGGTGTTGACAGTCATGGTACCGGGCTTTGTGATACTGATAGATGTGCTCAAGGCTAGGGAATCTCATACCACGATAGGATATATTACATGGAAAGAAATTACTAAGTGGGTGTTTGTGACCTTTAACCTCACAAGTCTGAGGTTTTGATTGAGAGTTAGAATTTGGAATAGGGGAATTTGGAAGAGTGGAGCTTTTGAATTTCTGGATGGTGGAAGCCTGAAGTTTTTTGCCGAAATGAGATTTAGCCTGCTGAATGACGAGAGCTACCGAATTTGCAATGTCCGAATCAGATAAACCTAAAGAGGAAATGTGGGTCAAAAGGTTTTGAATTGAGCTCTCGTAGTGTTCCACCAATTGTTTGGTCACGTTTTGTACCCAATTTTGATTGATTTTGGAGATTTTTTGTTTGATTAGAGGACCAGAACAAGCAGGTTTGATGAAGTCATCCAGGTGTTGTTGTTTTTTACTGAAAGCCCTGGTGACTTGGCCTTGAGACTGCTGGAGCATTAGTGACAGGTGGTGAAAGCATTGAAGGAGAGTGTAAAAAGAACGGAAGTGAGGAGGTTTAGAAAGAGCCATGATACGTTTCAGCAATTAAATTTGAAAGCATTAAAACCAGAACGCGATTGATTTGGATGATAAAACCGAAGGATAAAATCATAAAAATAAAAACAATTGTATAAAATGGAAACAAAATGTTCGAAGAAGCCTGAATGCAAAGATATGGTCAATAATCTGACCAGATCTAAAACAAAACAAAATAATACAAAACAATATCAAAAAAAGGTTACTCACAATGTACTCTGCCTGTTGCACGACCGGTTTCGGAGTTGAATCCTTTGTCAAGTGCTGAAGTCTCATCTGGTGTGACTGGTGTGTTTACTCACATCAGCAAATTGATATCGTGGAGATCGCATTACAACCGAGCATTAGCAGCGTACATGAGATACGAATGTACGCCTGGTCATCGATGATTTATATAAAATGTTTACAAGTTAGGTGTGGAATTTACTGAAAAGTATTTGTGTGTATGTCTTGTTGATACGTGAACTATTTCACCACATATTTTTAACAAGATGTAAAACGTCAAATGCCATACAGCACACTTTCAAAATGGATAATAAATGATTGTGTTATTCAGAATAGAAAAGACAATACTCAAGAATGAAAATAGCCTAAACATAAGCATACTATGTAGACACTAATTCATTAACAAATATGCAGCAACACTCGTTTACAATTCACGTTTTGGAAAATCATGATGTGTGACATAAATAGTGCAGAAAATGCTCAGCCTCTCCGGAACACTTGATTTTCTGCTGCCTTGTAGCACAGACCTCAGGTACACCACATTGTATGTGTTTAGAATGCATGTACAGCACAGCAGGAAATCCATTAGCTTCAACCCCAGAGAAATATTTTTCACTAGTTGAAATAAAGTCTTCAATGCACTCCTCGGTTCCTTTATGATGCATATGGTGCACTAATGCCTTTCTGATTACAAGGCTTTGTTTACTGTGAACTGGACCAGTACAGTATTTAACAATTATGGACTTTTGTCGAGGTCAATATGTTTGTTTGCAGACCTGGAAGTTCCAATATTGACCGAGGCGAAGCCGAGGTCAATATTAGGAACTTACAGGTCTGCAAACAAACATATTGACCGAGACATAAAGTTCATAATTGTTTTATTATATATTTTTCATTTTGTGTAGGATTTATTTTTGGATTTATTTACTTGCGATTTATTTAATTATATTCCGGGAACGAAAGCCAGTCATTTGCGTCAAAATCGTGCCCCTTCACTGCCAAATTCTTCTCAAATACACGCACACATACCTTGGTCTGTAATTTCGTGTTAGTACTGTGTGCGTTATCGAAAATATTTTTAATGTTTTGATCCCTCACAGAGTGGAACCTTCCATTTGCATTTTCATCCTCCTGCATGATTGCCGCTTGCAGTTATGACTGAAAAGTCGTATGCACGAGGCCGCGTGTGAATCAAATTACCTAGACCCTACTTTCGCGCGTTCTGATTGGTGAAATTGACAATGTGACGTCCTAACAAATCAATACGGCAAATTATGGACTGATCAATATAGATCCAAATGGAAAGAAGGTGGTTTTGCGCTGAATATCGTCGTTTGTTGTTTCGATTTCGGAACCTATTCATGTAGTATTTTATATCTATTATATAATAAACCACAATACTGAGGTAAAACTCTACCACGTGTCGTGTCTTTGTTGAAATATATTGATTGATGAAAATGTATGTGGTTGATGTGGCTGTGCTCTGGTCCTGGACTGTTTCTATTAGTATGGAATATTGTTTAGAACGGATGTTTGATCACAACTGGACGCATATTATTTTGTGATAGAGGATGTAGCCTATTTACCACATGAAAATAAGAAATATAAACTATGTTGGCAAGTTTAATCCAATATGAAAAGATAACGAATGTGCAATACAATCAACACCTGACGTGTCTGATATGAGAATGGAGGAGTTTGGTCACTTTTCTCAACCTCAACATCGCTTTTTATCCTCAATTTTCAGTGATAAATATACATGGAATATTCCTGGCCGATATTCATTAAAAAAAAGTAGCTATCAAGGAGCTTAGGTGATGAGCTAGTACTATGATACAGCTCAATATGATGGTCTTTACCTGAGTAAAACCTGGCTTCCAATATTCATTAGATATCAAACTTGATCGACAATGTGATATCATACCCTCTATGATGAGAGCTGCTCACCGAAAACCAACTCTCAAAGCCAATGCACAAAAATCACAAAATCCAACAAAAACTCATTACCAGTCAGTAACAGTACATGCAGCTTTTGTAAAATTCAGAAATCAAACTATAATATAATTTACTGGTATTCCCACTAGATATCTAGCTTGGTTATTAGGATATCCCTTTGGATCACCGGCTAGAGACTGGGTCAAGGAATCTTTCTGTGGCTGGATGTGGAGTATTCATAATTGCCGTAAGACAAACCTTACTTTGGTACATACGTGAATATGCGTATACGACGAAAGACAACTTAAAATGAAAAACCTTGATACGAAAGTCATACATCTATCGTCAAAGTCATATACGTCATAAGGATGTATGATATATAGTTGTTTCTACTTTATGTAGAAAAGAAATTGATAAACAAATAAAAATCAAAGAAATTAGTATAGGTATTACCTAATATTTGGAAATTGGTCCTTCAGCTAACTACACTTCCGACTGTTAGATGTGTACGGTTGTCTCACTGAACGTTCCCGAATTATGTCAAAATTTACTTTCAAAACATGCATTTTTTATGTAGATGAACATTCATGAGCAGTACGGTAATGGACCTCGCCAGAATACTAACCTAGGGCTACCATCAGCAAAGTTCAGCTGTAACATAATACGACATGGGCTATGGTTCGATAACGGCTGTATCAAATTACTCATCCTAGCCTGAAGGTCAAATATGTCATTTGTGCGATGTTATGTCTAGACGCATTATGACAATGAAATGTACAGTCATTCATGCAGTTGCGTGATTCAGGCAGTTCCTTGAAGTGTTAGAGATTATTTCCTTCGCAACGAACTAAATATGTTGTGCATTATAAAAATGTAGTTATGTTGAAGTAATATTATTCGCCTCTATATAGGCGGGGGAAAACATTCCCTGTCCGATTTTCCTTTTACGGGTTTTCAAGATTAGCATAATAGTCACCGTCCACTTGAACATAAAATGTGATAAATTAATCAGCAGAGTCTGTAGTGTGTAGTGTAGGCAAATGTGCATTCCGGATACACGTCACTTCATTGCAAACCAATTCCTGTGAATAGCTTCGGTTTAGCTATCCTCAGCAAACTAATGATACAAAATTTGACTCGGATAAAAGTGGTGTGTAATATACATACCATTATCATCGATATTAGTCCCAACGTTATTTTTTGTTCCCACCCAAAGAAATATATACTCAGTATTTTATTAGACAGGATGTCTTTCAAGCTCACCGTTGAGTAGACATTTCCTAACGCTTCAACCACTATTCCTTCCGTTTCCTGGATAACGATTGATGATACTTTAATGACAGGACCCCTGTGATGTTCCTTTGGTCTCAATTGATATTACCACCACAAGCAGCTGGTAGCATAAGTACAAAAAAATCCAACAGTCTTCAGTGCTTTGTAATCCATCAGAGCTTTTTCTCAGTGCAATACGGTCTGCCTTTTGTGAGGGTGTGTACATTAATCGGGTGCAATTATATATTCTGCTTTTATGAAAATTTTATCTTTTCCAGTATATCACAATTTTGTGGCTTTAATATATATATCTAAATCCATGCAGTAATTTTGTGCATGATTTGACTTGTTGGACATCAGTAGACCAGTGGGGATAAATCTTGGGGATATTCTTGGAATTGGTTGATTTTCGCATAAAAACGCCAAAAGCACGTCACATACTGATTACATATCACTTACAACGAACATTAAAATTCACACGACTTTATCCAACTCCAAGTTTAAGATTCACATGACATTATAATTTCACATTCAGTCCAGTATCGCCAAGACTCATGATAAAATGAACCAATATCCATATCTTGTCAAATTATGTTAAGAAATATTTCGTTCATTCTTCCCAGTTTACACTGCATCGTTTAGCTGTTTCAATGTAGCAGTCATAGGACGATTGGGGACTATGTTTCTGAATTATGCACACTTAGTGAATAGTCATAGATGAACTCCGCTATGATGTGATATCATATTCTATCATTGCTATGAGATAAGTATTTATATACCTACAACATCTCACTGATTTGACTGCAAAATGTAACTTAAAAACTCTACCAAACAACTGAATAATTCATTTAGCAGAATTTGTGAAATATTCCTAATAGTTATTTTCCATATATGTCTGCATTCACTGGCATTGTAGTCGGTACCAGATATCTCACTTAACACCCTGCCAAATGGCATAGAGCGTTGTCCGGCCTAGTTCTTTTGTTTAGGGTTCAGGTCATGTTGTTGTCAACGCTGTAATGCTAACCTTTTGGCAGCTGATGCCGACACATGGGGAGTAAAATAATTTTTCTGTGAAATACTGACCTTATTACCTTAGATCGGGGATTCGATGCAGTGTAAGAGATACCAATGGACACGTATGTACTGTTCAATTATCCATAGGAGACTGATTTGTTCAGAAATAGGCCCTCGTTCACAGATGTGGTTCACAAATATGTAGTGTCCAAACATTGATCACAATGTTTTCACAACTTATGGCCCATGTACAGCAACACTGTATCAACTGGAAGTTTGAAATACTTCAAACTTCAATTGTGAGCAATATAAAGGCACAGCGTCATCTAGATAGGGCTCTAATAATTTATAATTGTAATGCTTGTGGCGTGTCAGCGCTCTAAGGACATGGTGTACGCTCTAAAGCTTCCTGGTCGAAGTTAACAGTCTGGATTTGCTTGCAGTAGTGGGTAGACTTTGGGTGGACTATCTAAAACGGGTGCATGGAAACTTCACATAAAACGCTTCAGAAAATGGTTATTGTTCATCAAAACAACCACAAGACATTCTCAATAACGGTTTATCCTTCCTGATGAAGGTCTATGTAAGTTTGAACAGGCAGCGTCAGAGCGTAGACCATGTCCTTAGAGCGTTGACACGCCACAAGCATTACAATTATAAATTATTAGAGCCCTATTTTGATGACGCTGTGCCTTTATATTGCTCACAATTGAAGTTTAGAGCATTTAAAACCACCAGTTCATACAGTGTTGCTGTATGTGGACCGAATCGAATACATTGTGATCAATATTTGGACACTACATATTTGTGGGCCACATTCGTGTGCGAGGGCCTATTTCTTAACAAATCAGACTCCAAAGAATAATTGGACAGCACAGGATTGTACATTGGTGTCTCGTACACTGCATCGAAAACTCATCCTAAGGTAATATGGTCAGTATTTTAACCTCTTCTGCGCCTACAGCGCCGGATATTTCCGGCGCAAAACGTAATTGTGTGACGCCTATGTGCCGGAAATATCCGGCGCAAATTCCTTCCCATGTTTCTTCTTGTACGGCCTATATTTTTCAGTCAAAAGTCCCCACGCAGCTTCCGTATATTGATAAGACTGTTTTAGTGTTCGTTACAAATGCTATGAGGATCAAATAGAGTACATCGATACAATGGGAATGCATGTAATCGAACGAGAAATTCTTGGGGTTTTCCGGGTGTTGTCGTCTGTTAGATGTATGTAAGTGTGAGAGCATGCTGAGCAACATTATTCTCCAGTGAATTCATCGTCATTTGTGCCAGTTAGGTACGGTATTTAACACCAAAAAAAATGAGTTGCATGTATCATATATATTCATAATCAAAGACATGGGGATATTAATATTCTGTGAGAACATTGCATGCTTTTGTGTATACTATTTCAAAATTTGTGAAAAGTTCAAGAATCAGTGGTTGTTGTGAGGTTGTTGCTATGGTAACCAGAACACACCAAGGCCCTAATATGTTGCTTCCATAATTGATACTTTTTCATAGTTGTTTAATTAATTTCAATCAACTGCGAGTCTTTTTTTAAAGATATTATTATGATAATATATATATTGCAATTCTCCTAAAAAAATGCCCGGCGTGGGGCAATTTCTTAGGTCTGGCGGTCAAGAGGTTAAAGAGAAAATATTTTACTCACCATGTGTCGTAATCAGTTCAGAAAAAGTTAGCCTTACAGCGTTGACAATAACATGACCTGACCCCTAAACAAAAGAACCAGGTCGGTCAACGCTTTATGCCATTTTGCAGGGTGTTAATATACCATTACCATTCTATTGTCAGCCATCTAACAAATCAATATTGACTTGGGATATCAAATAAACAAATAAAAACCCTCCTAAATATCTGGAAACAGCGTAGCCTATCAATAAAGGAAAAATCACTATAATCAACGCATTACTAGCCTCGACAATAGTTTACCAGTGTAGTAACATAGTAACCCCTCCATGTGTAATCAAAGAACTCGATAGCTTGTTTTTCGAGTTCTTATGGAACGGGAAGAAACACAAAATCTCCAAAACAACAATCATCAAACAAGTTGAAGATGGCGGCCTGAAAATAATAGATATAGATGCCAAAATAAAATCTCTAAAATTCTCCTGGTTCAAACGAGCGCTCACAAACCCGGGCAGTACTTGGAAAATTATTTTGGCCGAAATCATAAACATACCTTTCGATTATATTATACAGTGCAGAAGTAATTGTGTTATCAAAAACATGCCTACTTTTTACCAAGAAATATTGACCACTCTACATCAATTAAGCTATCTAAATTATGATAGGTGACTCGAGTTGAACGAACTAGGTCTCTGGTATAACCCAAACATAATACTCGACAAGCAACCTATATACTGGAAGAAATGGTTTGATGCAGGTATTCCCATAATAGGCGACCTCTTAGATGAGACCAACAATTTCCTAACCCTCGAAAAATTTAAACAGAAATACAACATAAAATATAACTTTCTTGATTACATGCGTCTCCTTGATGCAATACCCAAAGCCTGGCGTAAACAACTAAAGTGTAAAGCCGATGAGTCTAACCTAAACCCAACAGCACCCTCAGTTGATAACTCCACGAATAACAATACCGTCGACCTCTTACTAACTAAATCAAGAGAATTGTACTGGGCAATTATCAAGGGAAAAACACTTGCAACAGAGCCAACGTGCATCTCCAGGTGGAATAGATTATATGACATAACATCAGAATCTTGGCCATCAATCTTCCAAACAGCTTTCATATCATGTCGATAAAATTATTTACAGTCATTTCAGTATCGAGTAATTCACAGAATAATCCCATGTAACGAAACATTATACAATATGAAAATCGCCAGCACGAACATTTGTACATATAAGCTATGTCATCAAAACGTCACTGACAGTATCCAACACCACCTAGTCACATGTCCACCTGTCAAAACTTTCTGGAATACTTTCACCCAGTGGTGGAATAACCTACACCAAAATAAAACTTTGAACATCAGCGAACAAGAAATAATATTAGGTAAACCATGTGTTAGTGATGAAGACTATATTGTAAATTTCTGTATTATTCTGGCAAAAAATTTCATTCAGAATTGTAAACTCAAGCAAACAGATATATTCTTCATGTCTTTTTTAGCGATATTGAAATGTAAGCTAAGTACAGAAAAAGAGATACACGTTAATCTAGGTAAAGACTCAATTTTCTATAATCGCTGGGGCCACCTTTCTGACAACTTATAGGTTGACATTCTGTATTACCAAATCATGAACCCATCGTATGCACGCTTATCAGCTCCATGTCGTAGCTTGCATTATTTAGTAATTTACTGCTTTGTATACTCGTACACCGCCTACATCTCATATCCTATGATGCTGTATCCCATGATGACATTCTTGTATGCATTTATGTAAAGTTGTATGCCTTGTAACAAAATGTATGTATGTATGTATGTTTTGGAGAGAATAAAAAATGCACTGGCACAAGATAATTGTAAGAGTAACACATAACATAAAACAGCAATAAAAATTCAATGAGCGACATTGAACAAATTTTGTTGGATTATTTAAGTCTGCTTCTGACTAAAAGTTCTTTAAGGTTTTGATGCTTCTTATAAGCTGTTGCTATTTTAATATCACCATCGGTATTTTTGTTGAGTTGTTTCATATGCTTTTTAACAATTTGGGCCGAAAGAGCACCTGTTTTTGAGAAGGGTACTATATACACCAGGTCGAATTTATTTTTACTTTTGTTCAAAGGGTCATACTTTGTAAATTTTTGAATGTTGAGGCCATGAGGTTCGAAAGTGCCTAAAGTATCAATCCAACAATATTCCCTTTCAAGTCGCCATTGTTTGTTTAAAAGTTCATCACCAAGATCGGAAACCTGTTCAATTGGTAAAAGAGAAAAACAATCGATGGAAAATTCAGTTTTGCTGTGAAATTTAGATAGATGACTGTATAATGCATTTTCCTCATTGCAGCTAGTTATTGCAGCACGGTGACGATTGTTTCTGAATTTGAGTGATTTACCGGTTTCACCTACATATTGTTTTTCGCAAAGCTTACAAGTGTATAGATAAATTATATTTTCTGAGTTGCAATCCAAAGCTGAGTTGATTGAGTAGGTTTGTTCAAAAACTGATCCTGAGAAATTTTGACAATTTGGAACTAAATGACATGTTTGACATAGTCTAGAATTACAAGGTTTTGAGCCAGATGAGCTGGAAGTGGGCAATTGAAAATCAGCACCTAGCCTTTCCTCACTGTTTAGAATTCTCAATGTTTCATTCTTTATTTTGCGAAGCCAACGTTTTGAATAGTTACGTTTCGAAAGTGCCTTGAATAATGTTTGGCAAGCTAATTCAACATCATCTGGATAGGAGCAAATTTGGAAAAATCGAAAAACTTGGGACTTGATTAGTCCTTTATAAGTGTGCTTTGGATGAAAAGAGAGCTTATGCAGCAACTGATGAGTATCCGTTGGTTTGAAGAAAACTTTTGCTTCTAATGTGTTTTCTTTGCTCCTGAACAAAGTAGTATCCAGAAAATTAACCGAATCAGTGCTAATTTCAGCTTTGAACTTGATTGATGCCCTATGAGAATTGAATATTTCGAGAAACTGATTAAATTTGGAAGTGCCGTGTGGCCAAATGAGGAAAATGTCATCTAAATACCTATAATAGCAATCTGGTTTGAATGGACACTTTTGTAATGCTTGCTTTTCAAATTCAGCCATATAAATATCTGCATAATGAGGTGCATATTTCTGACCCATGGCTGTGCCTGAAACTTGTAGGAATGTCTTACCGTCAAATTCAAAGTCATTACATTTAAGTGAAATTTCCAATAATTCTATTATACCTTTGAATAGTTCATTGTTTTTCAGAGTCGGGAATGCATTTTTAATTGCTTGGATACCTTCTTCATGATTTATATTAGTATACATACTTTCAACATCTAAAGTGATTAGTAAAGAATTTGGATCTAGTTCAAGCCCTCTCACTTTATCTAAAAAGTCATACGTGTATTTTATATATGATGGATGCTTATTTGCTTGATCTTTTATATATGAATCAATATACATAGCTACTTTTTCAGATTCACTGCTGCAGTCAGAAACAATTGGGCGCCCTGGTGGCATTACATTTGGAATTGGCCAGGAGTCTTTGGGTTTATGAATTTTAGGTAGCATATAAAATCTTCTTTGACGAGGGTGTTCTGGTGGTAAAAGAAATTGGAATACTTTTTCAGAAAGGCATCCAGAATTGCGTAATCCTTTTAAAATTTTTGTAATTTTTTCTGAATTTTCTAGGTAAAGAGGAGTGTCAATTTCTCTGTAATGAGCTGGATTGTATAATTGACGAAAACCTTCATTAATATAATTTTGCTTATCCAAAATTACGACTGCACTACCTTTATCTGCTTTTTTGATTACCAAGTCTACGTTATTTTGTAAATCCTTTATAGTTTTATATTCAATTTTTGTTAGGTTTTTGGTTTCTGGTTGAATTTTCAAATTTTCAATTTCCTTAGATATTGCCGAAATGCAATCCAAAACAGGCTTGTCAATCATGGAACTGGGTGGAGTCCAGGTAGATTTTGGAGTGAATTTTGATCTATTTGTAAATGAATTTGGACGGTGAGAAAAATAATTTTGAAGTTTGAGTTTTCTACCAAAATCTTGCACAGCTTGTTCAATTGGATCCAATGTTATTTTGGGTGTGGGAACAAATGTCAAACCACGATTTAGAAGAGCGATTTGTGTGTCCGAAAGTGTAAATTTGGAAAGGTTTACAACATTATTTGTCGTACTGGAGTTCGGTGGACTCTCAGAATGATTTAGTTTAAATGACTGAGCCAGAATTTCAACATTTCATTGGCCGTTTGTTCAGTCCAATGAATGTTATCTGGTTGTGTAGAGAACTTGATAGGATCCAACTGTTTAACAACTGTGAGATTGCTGAAACGTGAACTCATGTCATCCAAAGCCCTGTTAATCATATCCAAGTTGCGTTTCTCTACAGACGGAAGATTGTCTGAGTAGTTAATTTTTGGAATAAGAATTTTGGAGTGGGGGAAGATTCGGAAAGCACCAGTCAGCGCTCTAAGGACATGGTGTACGCTCTAAAGCTTCCTGGTCGCTTGCAGTAGTGGGTAGACTTTGGGTGGACTATCTAAAACGGGTGCATGGAAACTTCACATAAAACGCTTCAGAAAATGGTTATTGTTCATCAAAACAACCACAAGACATTCTCAATAACGGTTTATCCTTCCTGATGAAGGTCTATGTAAGTTTGAACAGGCAGCGTCAGAGCGTAGACCATGTCCTTAGAGCGTTGACACGCCACAAGCATTACAATTATAAATTATTAGAGCCCTATTTTGATGACGCTGTGCCTTTATATTGCTCACAATTGAAGTTTATAGCATTTAAAACCACCAGTTCATACAGTGTTGCTGTATGTGGACCGAATCGAATACATTGTGATCAATATTTGGACACTACATATTTGTGGGCCACATTCGTGTGCGAGGGCCTATTTCTTAACAAATCAGACTCCAAAGAATAATTGGACAGCACAGGATTGTACATTGGTGTCTCGTACACTGCATCGAAAACTCATCCTAAGGTAATATGGTCAGTATTTTAACCTCTTCTGCGCCTACAGCGCCGGATATTTCCGGCGCAAAACGTAATTGTGTGACGCCTATGTGCCGGAAATATCCGGCGCAAATTCCTTCCCATGTTTCTTCTTGTACGGCCTATATTTTTCAGTCAAAAGTCCCCACGCAGCTTCCGTATATTGATAAGACTGTTTTAGTGTTCGTTACAAATGCTATGAGGATCAAATAGAGTACATCGATACAATGGGAATGCATGTAATCGAACGAGAAATTCTTGGGGTTTTCCGGGTGTTGTCGTCTGTTAGATGTATGTAAGTGTGAGAGCATGCTGAGCAACATTATTCTCCAGTGAATTCATCGTCATTTGTGCCAGTTAGGTACGGTATTTAACACCAAAAAAAATGAGTTGCATGTATCATATATATTCATAATCAAAGACATGGGGATATTAATATTCTGTGAGAACATTGCATGCTTTTGTGTATACTATTTCAAAATTTGTGAAAAGTTCAAGAATCAGTGGTTGTTGTGAGGTTGTTGCTATGGTAACCAGAACACACCAAGGCCCTAATATGTTGCTTCCATAATTGATACTTTTTCATAGTTGTTTAATTAATTTCAATCAACTGCGAGTCTTTTTTTAAAGATATTATTATGATAATATATATATTGCAATTCTCCTAAAAAAATGCCCGGCGTGGGGCAATTTCTTAGGTCTGGCGGTCAAGAGGTTAAAGAGAAAATATTTTACTCACCATGTGTCGTAATCAGTTCAGAAAAAGTTAGCCTTACAGCGTTGACAATAACATGACCTGACCCCTAAACAAAAGAACCAGGTCGGTCAACGCTTTATGCCATTTTGCAGGGTGTTAATATACCATTACCATTCTATTGTCAGCCATCTAACAAATCAATATTGACTTGGGATATCAAATAAACAAATAAAAACCCTCCTAAATATCTGGAAACAGCGTAGCCTATCAATAGAGGAAAAATCACTATAATCAACGCATTACTAGCCTCGACAATAGTTTACCAGTGTAGTAACATAGTAACCCCTCCATGTGTAATCAAAGAACTCGATAGCTTGTTTTTCGAGTTCTTATGGAACGGGAAGAAACACAAAATCTCCAAAACAACAATCATCAAACAAGTTGAAGATGGCGGCCTGAAAATAATAGATATAGATGCCAAAATAAAATCTCTAAAATTCTCCTGGTTCAAACGAGCGCTCACAAACCCGGGCAGTACTTGGAAAATTATTTTGGCCGAAATCATAAACATACCTTTCGATTATATTATACAGTGCAGAAGTAATTGTGTTATCAAAAACATGCCTACTTTTTACCAAGAAATATTGACCACTCTACATCAATTAAGCTATCTAAATTATGATAGGTGACTCGAGTTGAACGAACTAGGTCTCTGGTATAACCCAAACATAATACTCGACAAGCAACCTATATACTGGAAGAAATGGTTTGATGCAGGTATTCCCATAATAGGCGACCTCTTAGATGAGACCAACAATTTCCTAACCCTCGAAAAATTTAAACAGAAATACAACATAAAATATAACTTTCTTGATTACATGCGTCTCCTTGATGCAATACCCAAAGCCTGGCGTAAACAACTAAAGTGTAAAGCCGATGAGTCTAACCTAAACCCAACAGCACCCTCAGTTGATAACTCCACGAATAACAATACCGTCGACCTCTTACTAACTAAATCAAGAGAATTGTACTGGGCAATTATCAAGGGAAAAACACTTGCAACAGAGCCAACGTGCATCTCCAGGTGGAATAGATTATATGACATAACATCAGAATCTTGGCCATCAATCTTCCAAACAGCTTTCATATCATGTCGATAAAATTATTTACAGTCATTTCAGTATCGAGTAATTCACAGAATAATCCCATGTAACGAAACATTATACAATATGAAAATCGCCAGCACGAACATTTGTACATATAAGCTATGTCATCAAAACGTCACTGACAGTATCCAACACCACCTAGTCACATGTCCACCTGTCAAAACTTTCTGGAATACTTTCACCCAGTGGTGGAATAACCTACACCAAAATAAAACTTTGAACATCAGCGAACAAGAAATAATATTAGGTAAACCATGTGTTAGTGATGAAGACTATATTGTAAATTTCTGTATTATTCTGGCAAAAAATTTCATTCAGAATTGTAAACTCAAGCAAACAGATATATTCTTCATGTCTTTTTTAGCGATATTGAAATGTAAGCTAAGTACAGAAAAAGAGATACACGTTAATCTAGGTAAAGACTCAATTTTCTATAATCGCTGGGGCCACCTTTCTGACAACTTATAGGTTGACATTCTGTATTACCAAATCATGAACCCATCGTATGCACGCTTATCAGCTCCATGTCGTAGCTTGCATTATTTAGTAATTTACTGCTTTGTATACTCGTACACCGCCTACATCTCATATCCTATGATGCTGTATCCCATGATGACATTCTTGTATGCATTTATGTAAAGTTGTATGCCTTGTAACAAAATGTATGTATGTATGTATGTTTTGGAGAGTATAAAAAATGCACTGGCACAAGATAATTGTAAGAGTAACACATAACATAAAACAGCAATAAAAATTCAATGAGCGACATTGAACAAATTTTTTTGGATTATTTAAGTTTGCTTCTGACTAAAAGTTCTTTAAGATTTTGATGCTTCTTGTAAGCTGTTGCTATTTTAATATCACCATCAGTATTTTTGTTGAGTTGTTTCATATGCTTTTTAACAATTTGGGCTGAAAGAGTACCTGTTTTTGAGAAGGGTACTATATACACCATGTCGAATTTATTTTTACTTTTGTTCAAAGGGTCATACTTTGTAAATTTTTGAACGTTGAGGCCATGAGGTTCGAAAGTGCCTAGAGTATCAATCCAACAATATTCCCTTTCAAGTCGCCATTGTTTGTTTAAAAGTTCATCACCAAGATCGGAAACCTGTTCAATTGGTAAAAGAGAAAAACATTCAATGGAAAATTCAGTTTTGCTGTGAAATTTAGATAGATGACTGTATAATGCATTTTTCTCATTGCAGCTAGTTATTGCAGCACGGTGACGATTGTTTCTGAATTTGAGTGATTTACCGGTTTCACCTACATATTGTTTTTCGCAAAGCTTACAAGTGTATAGATAAATTATATTTTCTGAGTTGCAATCCAAAGCTGAGTTGATTGAGTAGGTCTGTTCAAAAACTGATCCCGAGAAATTTTGACAATTTGGAACTAAATGACATGTCTGACATTGTCTAGAATTACAAGGTTTTGAGCCAGACGAGCTGGAAGTGGGCAATTGAAAATCAGCACCTAGTCTTTCCTCACTGTTCAAAATTCTCAATGTTTCATTCTTGATTTTGCGAAGCCAACGTTTTGAATAGTTACGTTTCGAAAGTGCCTTGAATAATATTTGACAAGCTGATTCAACATCATCTGGATATGAGCAAATTTGGAAAAATCGAAAAACTTGGGACTTGATTAGTCCTTTATAAGTGTGTTTTGGATGAAAAGAGAGCTTATGCAACAACTGATGAGTATCCGTTGGCTTGAAGAAAACTTTTGCTTCTAATGTGTTTTCTTTGCTCCTGAACAAAGTAGTATCCAAAAAATTAACTGAATCAGTACTAATTTCAGCTTTGAAGTTGATTGATGCCCTATGAGAATTGAAAATTTCGAGAAACTGGTGAAATTTGGAAATGCCATGTGGCCAAATGAGGAAAATGTCATCTAAATACCTATAATAGCAATCTGGTTTGAATGGACACTTTTGTAAAGCTTGCTTTTCAAATTCAGCCATATAAATATCTGCATAATGAGGTGCATATTTCTGACCCATGGCTGTGCCTGAAACTTGTAGGAATGTCTTACCGTCAAATTCAAAGTCATTACATTTAAGTGAAATTTCCAATAATTCTATTATACCTTTGAATAGTTCATTGTTTGCCAAAGTCGGGAATGCATTTTTAATTGCTTGGATACCTTCTTCATGATTTATATTAGTATACATACTTTCAACATCTAAAGTGATTAGTAAAGAATTTGGATCTAGTTCAAGCCCTCTAACTTTATCTAAAAAGTCATACATGTTTTTTATATATGACGGATGCTTATTTGCTTGATCTTTTATATATGAATCAATATACATAGCTACTTTTTCAGATTCACTGCTGCAGTCCGAAACAATTGGGCGCCCTGGAGGCATTACATTTGGAATTGGCCAGGAGTCTTTGGGTTTATGAATTTTAGGTAGCATATAAAATCTTCTTTGACGAGGGCGTTCTGGTGGTAAAAGAAATTGGAATACTTTTTCAGAAAGGCATCCAGAATTGCGTAATCCTTTTAAAATTTTTGTTACTTTTGCTGAATTTTCTAGGTAAAGAGGAGTGTCAATTTCTCTGTAATGAGCTGGATTGTATAATTGACGAAAGCCTTCATTAATATAATTTTGCCTATCCATAATTACGACTGCACTACCTTTATCTGCTTTTTTAATTACCAAGTCTACGTTATTTTGTAAATTCTTTATAGTTTTATATTCCATTTTTGTTAGGTTTTTGGTTTCTGGTTGAATTTTCAAGTTTTCAATTTCCTTAGATATTGCCGAAATGCAATCTAAAACGGGCTTGTCAATCATGGAACTCGGTGGAGTCCAGGTAGATTTTGGAGTGAATTTTGATCTATTTGTGAATGAATTTGGACGGTGAGAAAAATAATTTTGAAGTTTGAGTTTTCTACCAAAATCTTGCACAGCTTGTTTAATTGGATCCAATGTTATTTTGGGTGTGGGAACAAATGTCAAACCACGATTTAGAAGAGCGATTTGTGTGTCCGAAAGTGTAAATTTGGAAAGGTTTACAACATTATTAGTCGTACTGGAGTTCGGTGGACTCTCAGAATGATTTAGTTTAAATGACTGAGCCAGAATTTCAACATTTCATTGGCCGTTTGTTCAGTCCAATGAATGTTATCTGTCTGTGTAGAAAACTTGATTGGATCCAACTGTTTAACAACTGTGAGATTGCTGAAACGTGAACTCATGTCATCCAAAGCCCTGTTAATCATATCCAAGTTGCGTTTCTCTACAGACGGAAGATTGTCTGAGTAGTTAATTTTTGGAATGAGAATTTTGGAGTGGGGGAAGATTCGGAAAGCACTGCTGAGCATATTCCTCAGTTCTGGAATTGAAGTAACACTTGGTTTGGAGCTTCGATTGTTCAGGCCTACACTTAAGATTAAGTTTTGGGGGGCATCAAATGATTTTTTACAGGCCGTGAACATCATTCTTAGATGGTTGAACAAAGCTCCAGGATAAGACACAACTTGGATATCACTGACAGGGGATTTGGTGATGCGAGAAAGGTTAGAAGAGCCGAGGATGACAGTGGAGGAGGTTAGTTTAGGAAGGGCCCAAAGAGTTTTGGGTCCTCTGATAGTGGAAGGAGAGAAATGGAAAGTGGTGTTAGGAGAGTTTTTAGGAGAGACAAAGCGAGTGCGTTTGCCTTTGGGTAGAGAGGAGGGTGAGAGTTCAGGAGAAGAAGGAGAGCGCGGACGCCGTTTGGGCGTGGCACTAAGGCGGTTATCAGGAGAAGAGCGAGAGAGAGGTGGCCAATCATCAGATGATGATAGACAAGGAGGGTTAGAGAGGGTATCAAGGAGTTGGAAGCGGTTAGAAGTGGACACAGAGGGAGGGGTGTTATTTGAAGATGGAGGTGAAGAGCGAGAGGGTTTAGGATTGTTAGTAGGAGAGTTGGCACGTTTTAGGTCCATTAGGAGGCGGCCAAAGAAGTTAGAGCCTTGACCATGACGGTTAACACCCCAGTGGCTGTCAGGAACTGGATGGACAATGTGACACCCTTCAGGAAGACCCATCAGAGTGTGACGGAACAATTTGCAAGAATTAAACTTAACTTGAAGAAGTTGACGCATGATTCCATTTTTACTTTTATGCCAGAATGGGGACAGGCTAGGAATTTCACTAGCCAAACGTTTGGCCACTCCTGCATGGGGAGCCCTGAGGATCCGATTGGCTAGGTGTTGACAGTCATGGTACCGGGCTTTGTGATACTGATAGATGTGCTCAAGGCTAGGGAATCTCATACCACGATAGGATATATTACATGGGAAGAAATTACTAAGTGGGTGTTTGTGACCTTTTACCTCGCAAGTCTGAGGTTTTGATTGAGAGTTAGAATTTGGAATAGGGGAATTTGGAAGAGTAGAGGTTTTGAATTTCTGGATGGTGGAAGCCTGAAGTTTTTTGCCGAAATGAGATTTAGCCTGCTGAATGACGAGAGCTACCGAATTTGCAATGTCCGAATCTGATAAACCTAAAGAGGAAATGTGGGCCAAAAGGTTTTGAATTGAGCTCTCATAGTGTTCCACCAAATGTTTGGTCACGTTTTGTACCCAATTTTGATTAATTTTGGAGATTTTTTGTTTGATTAGGGGACCAGAACAAGCAGGTTTAATGAAGTCATCCAGGTGTTGTTGTTTTTTACTGAAAGCCCTGGTGACTTGGCCTTGAGACTACTGGAGCATTAGTGACAGGTGGTGAAAACATTGAAGAAGAGTGTAAAAAGAACGGAAGTGAGGAGGTTTAGAAAGAGCCATGATACGTTTCAGCAATTAATTTTGAAAGTATTAAAACCAGAACGTGTTTGATTTGGATGATAAAACCAAAGGATAAAATTATGAAAAATAAAAACAATTGTATAAAATGAGAACACAACGTTTGAAGAAACCTGAATGCAAAGATATGGTCAATAATCTGACCAGTATCTAAAACACAACAAAATAATACAAAACAATATAAAAGAGGTTACTCACAATGTACTCTGCCTGTTGCACGACCGGTTTCGGAGTTGAATCCTTTGTCAAGTGCGGAAGTCTAGAGAACCTACTGTGGTTGCAGTATTTATAGGAAATATTGGCTTGTGCCAATGTCAATTTTGTTTGAGTAAATCAATTAACAGTTTACCAATGGTTGAGCAAATCAATTAGTAGTTTCCAGAACAGTTTGCCAAGAAGAGTGACATATGTTGAGTATAGATAATTAACAGTTAGTGAATTTAATTGTTTCTTATATGCGTATCTGACACTGAGTAAAACAATTAGCAGTTAGTTGATTGATAAACATAATTAGCGTTTGAAGTTATATTTTTTGAAGTATGCTGAAAGGAAGTATTTTCAAAATGGTATTACTGCGGTGCTTTCCAGCAATAGATTCTTAGGCAGAGATTTTATTAGGCATGAAATTGTTTTTTTGAAACTGAAGATGTGTCAAATTGACTTGCATTGCTTCAGGAGACTTCAAATAAAATGCGATGAAATAAAAACAAAATGTACTAAAATGAACTGAAAAACAAAATATTCATAAAATATTTATAAATGTGTTTTGACTCTTACAATATGCTAGGCACGGGCTAAGTATGTTTTGGAGAGTATAAAAAATGCACTGGCACAAGATAATTGTAAGAGTAACACATAACATAAAACAGCAATAAAAATTCAATGAGCGACATTGAACAAATTTTTTTGGATTATTTAAGTTTGCTTCTGACTAAAAGTTCTTTAAGATTTTGATGCTTCTTGTAAGCTGTTGCTATTTTAATATCACCATCAGTATTTTTGTTGAGTTGTTTCATATGCTTTTTAACAATTTGGGCTGAAAGAGTACCTGTTTTTGAGAAGGGTACTATATACACCATGTCGAAATTATTTTTACTTTTGTTCAAAGGGTCATACTTTGTAAATTTTTGAACGTTGAGGCCATGAGGTTCGAAAGTGCCTAGAGTATCAATCCAACAATATTCCCTTTCAAGTCGCCATTGTTTGTTTAAAAGTTCATCACCAAGATCGGAAACCTGTTCAATTGGTAAAAGAGAAAAACATTCAATGGAAAATTCAGTTTTGCTGTGAAATTTAGATAGATGACTGTATAATGCATTTTTCTCATTGCAGCTAGTTATTGCAGCACGGTGACGATTGTTTCTGAATTTGAGTGATTTACCGGTTTCACCTACATATTGTTTTTCGCAAAGCTTACAAGTGTATAGATAAATTATATTTTCTGAGTTGCAATCCAAAGCTGAGTTGATTGAGTAGGTCTGTTCAAAAACTGATCCCGAGAAATTTTGACAATTTGGAACTAAATGACATGTCTGACATTGTCTAGAATTACAAGGTTTTGAGCCAGACGAGCTGGAAGTGGGCAATTGAAAATCAGCACCTAGTCTTTCCTCACTGTTCAAAATTCTCAATGTTTCATTCTTGATTTTGCGAAGCCAACGTTTTGAATAGTTACGTTTCGAAAGTGCCTTGAATAATATTTGACAAGCTGATTCAACATCATCTGGATATGAGCAAATTTGGAAAAATCGAAAAACTTGGGACTTGATTAGTCCTTTATAAGTGTGTTTTGGATGAAAAGAGAGCTTATGCAACAACTGATGAGTATCCGTTGGCTTGAAGAAAACTTTTGCTTCTAATGTGTTTTCTTTGCTCCTGAACAAAGTAGTATCCAAAAAATTAACTGAATCAGTACTAATTTCAGCTTTGAAGTTGATTGATGCCCTATGAGAATTGAAAATTTCGAGAAACTGGTGAAATTTGGAAATGCCATGTGGCCAAATGAGGAAAATGTCATCTAAATACCTATAATAGCAATCTGGTTTGAATGGACACTTTTGTAAAGCTTGCTTTTCAAATTCAGCCATATAAATATCTGCATAATGAGGTGCATATTTCTGACCCATGGCTGTGCCTGAAACTTGTAGGAATGTCTTACCGTCAAATTCAAAGTCATTACATTTAAGTGAAATTTCCAATAATTCTATTATACCTTTGAATAGTTCATTGTTTGCCAAAGTCGGGAATGCATTTTTAATTGCTTGGATACCTTCTTCATGATTTATATTAGTATACATACTTTCAACATCTAAAGTGATTAGTAAAGAATTTGGATCTAGTTCAAGCCCTCTAACTTTATCTAAAAAGTCATACGTGTTTTTTATATATGACGGATGCTTATTTGCTTGATCTTTTATATATGAATCAATATACATAGCTACTTTTTCAGATTCACTGCTGCAGTCCGAAACAATTGGGCGCCCTGGAGGCATTACATTTGGAATTGGCCAGGAGTCTTTGGGTTTATGAATTTTAGGTAGCATATAAAATCTTCTTTGACGAGGGCGTTCTGGTGGTAAAAGAAATTGGAATACTTTTTCAGAAAGGCATCCAGAATTGCGTAATCCTTTTAAAATTTTTGTTACTTTTGCTGAATTTTCTAGGTAAAGAGGAGTGTCAATTTCTCTGTAATGAGCTGGATTGTATAATTGACGAAAGCCTTCATTAATATAATTTTGCCTATCCATAATTACGACTGCACTACCTTTATCTGCTTTTTTAATTACCAAGTCTACGTTATTTTGTAAATTCTTTATAGTTTTATATTCCATTTTTGTTAGGTTTTTGGTTTCTGGTTGAATTTTCAAGTTTTCAATTTCCTTAGATATTGCCGAAATGCAATCTAAAACGGGCTTGTCAATCATGGAACTCGGTGGAGTCCAGGTAGATTTTGGAGTGAATTTTGATCTATTTGTGAATGAATTTGGACGGTGAGAAAAATAATTTTGAAGTTTGAGTTTTCTACCAAAATCTTGCACAGCTTGTTTAATTGGATCCAATGTTATTTTGGGTGTGGGAACAAATGTCAAACCACGATTTAGAAGAGCGATTTGTGTGTCCGAAAGTGTAAATTTGGAAAGGTTTACAACATTATTAGTCGTACTGGAGTTCGGTGGACTCTCAGAATGATTTAGTTTAAATGACTGAGCCAGAATTTCAACATTTCATTGGCCGTTTGTTCAGTCCAATGAATGTTATCTGTCTGTGTAGAAAACTTGATTGGATCCAACTGTTTAACAACTGTGAGATTGCTGAAACGTGAACTCATGTCATCCAAAGCCCTGTTAATCATATCCAAGTTGCGTTTCTCTACAGACGGAAGATTGTCTGAGTAGTTAATTTTTGGAATGAGAATTTTGGAGTGGGGGAAGATTCGGAAAGCACTGCTGAGCATATTCCTCAGTTCTGGAATTGAAGTAACACTTGGTTTGGAGCTTCGATTGTTCAGGCCTACACTTAAGATTAAGTTTTGGGGGGCATCAAATGATTTTTTACAGGCCGTGAACATCATTCTTAGATGGTTGAACAAAGCTCCAGGATAAGACACAACTTGGATATCACTGACAGGGGATTTGGTGATGCGAGAAAGGTTAGAAGAGCCGAGGATGACAGTGGAGGAGGTTAGTTTAGGAAGGGCCCAAAGAGTTTTGGGTCCTCTGATAGTGGAAGGAGAGAAATGGAAAGTGGTGTTAGGAGAGTTTTTAGGAGAGACAAAGCGAGTGCGTTTGCCTTTGGGTAGAGAGGAGGGTGAGAGTTCAGGAGAAGAAGGAGAGCGCGGACGCCGTTTGGGCGTGGCACTAAGGCGGTTATCAGGAGAAGAGCGAGAGAGAGGTGGCCAATCATCAGATGATGATAGACAAGGAGGGTTAGAGAGGGTATCAAGGAGTTGGAAGCGGTTAGAAGTGGACACAGAGGGAGGGGTGTTATTTGAAGATGGAGGTGAAGAGCGAGAGGGTTTAGGATTGTTAGTAGGAGAGTTGGCACGTTTTAGGTCCATTAGGAGGCGGCCAAAGAAGTTAGAGCCTTGACCATGACGGTTAACCCCCCAGTGGCTGTCAGGAACTGGATGGACAATGTGACACCCTTCAGGAAGACCCATCAGAGTGTCACGGAACAATTTGCAAGAATTAAACTTAACTTGAAGAAGTTGACGCATGATTCCATTTTTACTTTTATGCCAGAATGGGGACAGGCTAGGAATTTCACTAGCCAAACGTTTGGCCACTCCTGCATGGGGAGCCCTGAGGATCCGATTGGCTAGGTGTTGACAGTCATGGTACCGGGCTTTGTGATACTGATAGATGTGCTCAAGGCTAGGGAATCTCATACCACGATAGGATATATTACATGGGAAGAAATTACTAAGTGGGTGTTTGTGACCTTTTACCTCGCAAGTCTGAGGTTTTGATTGAGAGTTAGAATTTGGAATAGGGGAATTTGGAAGAGTAGAGGTTTTGAATTTCTGGATGGTGGAAGCATGAAGTTTTTTGCCGAAATGAGATTTAGCCTGCTGAATGACGAGAGCTACCGAATTTGCAATGTCCGAATCTGATAAACCTAAAGAGGAAATGTGGGCCAAAAGGTTTTGAATTGAGCTCTCATAGTGTTCCACCAAATGTTTGGTCACGTTTTGTACCCAATTTTGATTAATTTTGGAGATTTTTTGTTTGATTAGGGGACCAGAACAAGCAGGTTTAATGAAGTCATCCAGGTGTTGTTGTTTTTTACTGAAAGCCCTGGTGACTTGGCCTTGAGACTGCTGGAGCATTAGTGACAGGTGGTGAAAACATTGAAGAAGAGTGTAAAAAGAACGGAAGTGAGGAGGTTTAGAAAGAGCCATGATACGTTTCAGCAATTAATTTTGAAAGTATTAAAACCAGAACGTGTTTGATTTGGATGATAAAACCAAAGGATAAAATTATGAAAAATAAAAACAATTGTATAAAATGAGAACACAACGTTTGAAGAAACCTGAATGCAAAGATATGGTCAATAATCTGACCAGTATCTAAAACACAACAAAATAATACAAAACAATATAAAAGAGGTTACTCACAATGTACTCTGCCTGTTGCACGACCGGTTTCGGAGTTGAATCCTTTGTCAAGTGCGGAAGTCTAGAGAACCTACTGTGGTTGCAGTATTTATAGGAAATATTGGCTTGTGCCAATGTCAATTTTGTTTGAGTAAATCAATTAACAGTTTACCAATGGTTGAGCAAATCAATTAGCAGTTTCCAGAACAGTTTGCCAAGAAGAGTGACATATGTTGAGTATAGATAATTAACAGTTAGTGAATTTAATTGTTTCTTATATGCGTATCTGACACTGAGTAAAACAATTAGCAGTTAGTTGATTGATAAACATAATTAGCGTTTGAAGTTATATTTTTTGAAGTATGCTGAAAGGAAGTATTTTCAAAATGGTAATGCTTTATTCTCATGTCGCCCCTGGTTAGGGGCATTGGAGAAGTACAAACTTTACAGGTGATGAGAAACAACAACAACAACAACAACAAAATACAACAACAACGGCAGACATTTCATGATAAACCAAGCAGTCAATACACCATGGAGCACAGTAGTAGTTACCTTATAGCAGTAAATGTATCAGTGAGATAATCGCAAAGAGAGTTACGAATGATAACTAAACAATTACCTCAAAGAACTATACATCCAAAAGATCATTAATCTTAGAGATAAACCTAGCCAATTTTCTTAATACTACACGATTCCTGCTTGATAATAATTCATTCATTTTGACAGTGTTAGGGTGACGTCGATGATAAACAGACAAATACAATTTTCTTGATTCTCGAAAGGCAGGGCATTTAAAGAGATAATGAAATTCATCACCTGTTTCTTCTAAGTTACATAAATGGCAGATATTAGAGAATTGGGTATCATATGTTTTCTTTACAACTGGTAAATTGGAGTTCCGACAACGAAATCTGGTCAATAAAAAGGCTTCTTTCGGATCAAGTATAGACAAATAAGGTTCTAGGATAAGCTCGTTCTTAAATATTCTGTAATTATTACAACTATTGTGGTTCCACACACTACTGATCCAGTTTTGTAGGAATATGTCAGTTCCACGGAGTTTAATACTTTTTTTAAACCATGCATTTGAAAAAATGATATCTAGGTCAGACGACCACAAGTTACCAAAACCACGAGAATCAAGCAAAAATTTAACATGAAGCAACCATTTAGATTCATAACTACCAACAAGTTGCATACATTTTAAGAGTCTATACATAACATAGGACAATTTATTGTGGTTCCCTGTGATCATTCTACTCCAATAAGTCAACATTCTATTTTCAACATAAAATGATAAAGGCTGTTGCCCAAGTTCTCCATAAACCATACAAGTGGGGGTGTTTTTTTTCACATGTAGGATACTTTTGAGAAATTTACGAAAAAATACTTCGAGTTGATCAATGTTTCCATAACCCCATACTTCACAACCATACAGTAATATTGGCATGACAAGGTGGTGAAATAATTTCATCTGAAGGTCAATTGGTAGATGCAACTGCTTACATTTAACAATAAGACTGTTCAGCGCCCTGTTGGCTTGAGCCACTTGCTTAGACATAGTCTTCTTGAAGGAGTTGTTATAATTAAATGTAGTGCCCAAATATGTGTAATCAGAGACAACCTCAATCGGGTCAGACCCAAATGTAAATACTGGAAATTTGCGAACTTTCCCTCTGGAAAAAATTACAATCTTGGTCTTCTTGGTATTAACTGTGAGGTGCCACTGATCACAATAAATATGTACAGCATTCAGAGCGTTCTGTAGTTCAGACTCGGATTCGGCCATTACAATTGTATCATCAGCATACAGTAATACATACAGTTTCAGAAATATCTCAATATCACCACTACTCAGTAAACTATTTATATCGCAAGACAAATCAGCCAGACCACTATAACAGTCCTGTAAACACAGCTGGAAATCATTCAGATAAAGAGCGAACAGTAGTGGAGAAAGGTTTTCACCCTGTCGTACACCTACATTACATACAAAATAATCAGAAAGTTTTCCGTTAGCTCCTTTAATACAGGTCTTAGCATTCAGATACAAGTTCTGAATCACAGTTAATATTTTACCATTGATCCCAGAAGACAAGAGTTTCAACCACAGAGATGTTCGATCGATTAAGTCAAAGGCTTTTTTATAATCAATGAATGCACAATACACACGTTTATGTTTATGCAGATAAATGGACACAGTACAGTGCAACAGAAATATGTGATCAGTTGTAGAGAACCCATGCCTAAATCCAGCTTGTTCATTTCCCAAGATATTATAAGCTTCAACATATGAGGTTAATCTGTGATTAAGAACCGCAGTGAACAGTTTACCCATACAGCTCAGAATAGTGATGCCCCTGTAGTTGTCAGGATTATTAACATCCCCTTTCCCTTTATATATAGGCTTAATGGATCCAAGACTCCAACACTCTGGTATTACCCCGGTCTCCAGTATTATATTAAATAATCTAGTGATAATAATTATCATGTTATCAGGACAGTATTTCAGGAATTCATTAATAATCATATCCACACCACATGCTTTCCCATTTCTCAATTTACGGGTTACATTTAACACTTCCTCAACAATAAAAGGTCTGTTGATATATTCATTTGTAGAATCGTCACACTCAAGTGGGGCTGTTAACAAGTTATTGTGAGGCTGATTCTCGACATCATTATCAGTATCACATTGGTTTAATTGTTTGAAATGTTCATAAAATATATTCAGGTCAACGTTATCCTCAGCAGATGCTTTTTTACTGCCACACTGATTCAAGATCGTCCAAAACTTCTTAGGATCTACATTTTGGAGGTTACGGAGATAAACTTTTTGTGAGTTGAAATACTTTTTGGCAGAACGTTTAACACATGTTTTATATTCTTTACATACTCTCTTGAATTCGGGGGCCAATGATATATCATTTCTCATTTTCTTTTTAATTTTAAAGTATTCGGAACGCTTCTTCCGACAGTTGTTATCAAACCATGGCTTGTTCTTTTTCAACATGTGATCACCAGTAATTTTACATCTAGATTGCTTAACAAGGCCTACATTATTTGCCACCTTAAGGAAAGAGTTATTGAGAGTTACACATAAGTTGTCTATGACAGCTTGATTTACAACAGAGGGTGTAAGTATTGCTCGCTCTAATTCCAATAACATTTGATCATCAAACCCACTTCTAAATTCATTTTCTAACCTCTGGTCCCATTTAACATATGACTTATTGACATTACCTTCAGTTTGAACATGTTGATTAATACTCTTGGCATCACAATCATCAGTGAGAGAAGTACCAAAGGACATGGAAATACATATTGGACAATGAACATCAGACAGACAAGAATCAAATGTATCAACATAGAAATTTGTAATACATGGGAACAGTGTTGGACAAGCAACTGCATAATCAATGGTGCTGCTACCTCGGGCAGTAGAACAAGTGTACTTCCCAATTTCACTATCATCACCAATTCTACCATTGACAATTTTCATATTGTGAGATTTACAAATATTGATCAAGGTATTACCATTATTGTTAACAATTTTATCCATATTGGTACGCCCATTATAGCAAAAATTGGAATCATTCAAATCCTGGTCATCAATGTCAACACCACAAGCAGTAGCCATATTGTAATCGTAATCCACAAGATCTTCCAGTACCCCAGTGCGAGAATTAAAATCACCCATCAACAAAACAGGGACATCATATCGAGATTTGATTTCATTCAAGTCATGTGACAGGTCATCAAACATAGACTGGTCAAAATGAACAGATCCCTCACATGGGATATACACAGAGCCTAGCATGAGCTCATAACTTTGCGGTATAACTATATACAACCACAGAACACAATCAGATTGAACAGGTACAGGTTTACAATACTTTGCGAGATCATTTTTCACAAGAACTGCTATACCATGCACACCACCAAATTTATGTACAGTCTTCATTTTGTGAAATGAACTATATCCATTGATAGGCCATTCCAGATCATCAAGTTTTGTTTCACATAAACACAAGATATCAAACTTTCTTAAATACTCATCAACGATACCCAGGGTTAGTTTACTTTTCAACCCACACACATTAAGTGCACATATGGAAAGGCAGGGTTGCTTTTGTAGGACATCAGGGATGGAGAGGTGGGAAAGGCTCTTGGGAAGAAGAGTAGTTAGGTGAGGGGCCGCCCGTCATCCCAGAGGACTGTGAGTACGGGTTGAAGACTGGTGGTCGTTGCTCTAGCATCGGAGGTCTGGGGCTGATGGACGGTGGGAAAGGCTCTTGGGAAGAAGAGTAGTTAGGTGAGGGGCCGCCCGTCATCCCCGAGGACTGTGAGTACGGGTTGAAGACTGGTGGTCGTTGCTCTAGCATCGGAGGTCTGGGGCTGATGGACGGGGGGTGGAATGAGGCAGATGGTTGGTCGGTGGGAATGGTGGAATGAGCTTGGTTACCGTAGTCTTGGTAGTGTGATAAACTACCGGAGTCTTTTTTCATGAGTACTCCATGACCACTGACTCTCAGAGTATTGCCCCCAGGAATGTAGTTGAGAAGAGTTTTGGTATTCCTCTCCAGAATTCTTTCTGTGTGGGTTCGACTGGCCCTGATAAATACTCGAGAGAGCGTGGGGTGGCCCTTCAGATTCATTTTGACTCGTAGGACATTTTTCTTCTGTTCCAGAGATGAGAAAGCAATTTTTAGTAGACCAGGTTTGTCCTTTGACTTGCTTCGCATGCGTAGAGCATCTGTGACATTCTTATCTAGATCAGGGCCAAGAGCGGACACAAGGTTTTTGGCTGTTTGCATCGGATCTTCTTGCCTGGAAGTTTGAGGAACACCACTCGCCACCACGGTTAGTTCAACATTTTCCACACCACTCGGTACTGGAGCACATGCAGCTTCCAGTGATGCTAAACGTTGCTGCATATTTTCCAGGTCAGTGTGCTTTACAACCTCAGAGCAGATGGTCTCCACAGCCGATACACGATTATCAAGGTTGGAGATATCACCCGATAAGGAGTGCTTCAGGCTAATGACCTCGTTTTTGACTTCAAGAAGGTCACACTTGATTTCCCCGATAGTGGTGAAGACTTTACTTTCTAGAGACTCTTGGGAGTGTTTTATATCTGCAATGTCCTTGCACAACTGTTTAAACATGTCCACCAAAGACAAATTGACGACATCTGCATGATCAGTTTCTGCTGGGGTGGCAGGTATTGTGGGTAGCGTTTGTTGTGTTGGGTCAATGCTTGACATTGTTCCAAAGTAAGCCATATTGGGTTTTTTGAAAGGAGACTCGCCAGAACTACTGTTGGATGAACTTCTGCGTGATTTGTTCTTCAAAATCGACTCGACATTGAAGTTCATTTTCACATGATAACACAGGTACCGTGGGAATGGGTAACTGGTTGTCTACAGTGCTCATCGGAGCGTGACGGCGCACTGTCCAGGGTTTCACTTCTCAAAATGGCACTCTCACGGTGGGCGATAATCGAAGAACTGGGCACTCGATGACTCAAAACAATTGTACCATGGGTGAATTACCAAACAAAACCTAGCGGGATGTGCTATCAATGTCACTATTGTTCAAATATCCCAACCTGTGTCCAGTTGTCGTAGTATTAACACGTTTTAACACTTTTTGCAATCTCGAAATTTTTGTTGTTGTTCTCATCACACGTATCAATCAATCTCCTGGTATTACTGCGGTGCTTTCCAGCAATAGATTCTTAGGCAGAGATTTTATTAGGCATGAAATTGTTTTTTTGAAACTGAAGATGTGTCAAATTGACTTGCATTGCTTCAGGAGACTTCAAATAAAATGCGATGAAATAAAAACAAAATGTACTAAAATGAACTGAAAAACAAAATATTCATAAAATATTTATAAATGTGTTTTGACTCTTACAATATGCTAGGCACGGGCTAAGTATGTTTTGGAGAGTATAAAAAATGCACTGGCACAAGATAATTGTAAGAGTAACACATAACATAAAACAGCAATAAAAATTCAATGAGCGACATTGAACAAATTTTTTTGGATTATTTAAGTTTGCTTCTGACTAAAAGTTCTTTAAGATTTTGATGCTTCTTGTAAGCTGTTGCTATTTTAATATCACCATCAGTATTTTTGTTGAGTTGTTTCATATGCTTTTTAACAATTTGGGCTGAAAGAGTACCTGTTTTTGAGAAGGGTACTATATACACCATGTCGAATTTATTTTTACTTTTGTTCAAAGGGTCATACTTTGTAAATTTTTGAACGTTGAGGCCATGAGGTTCGAAAGTGCCTAGAGTATCAATCCAACAATATTCCCTTTCAAGTCGCCATTGTTTGTTTAAAAGTTCATCACCAAGATCGGAAACCTGTTCAATTGGTAAAAGAGAAAAACATTCAATGGAAAATTCAGTTTTGCTGTGAAATTTAGATAGATGACTGTATAATGCATTTTTCTCATTGCAGCTAGTTATTGCAGCACGGTGACGATTGTTTCTGAATTTGAGTGATTTACCGGTTTCACCTACATATTGTTTTTCGCAAAGCTTACAAGTGTATAGATAAATTATATTTTCTGAGTTGCAATCCAAAGCTGAGTTGATTGAGTAGGTCTGTTCAAAAACTGATCCCGAGAAATTTTGACAATTTGGAACTAAATGACATGTCTGACATTGTCTAGAATTACAAGGTTTTGAGCCAGACGAGCTGGAAGTGGGCAATTGAAAATCAGCACCTAGTCTTTCCTCACTGTTCAAAATTCTCAATGTTTCATTCTTGATTTTGCGAAGCCAACGTTTTGAATAGTTACGTTTCGAAAGTGCCTTGAATAATATTTGACAAGCTGATTCAACATCATCTGGATATGAGCAAATTTGGAAAAATCGAAAAACTTGGGACTTGATTAGTCCTTTATAAGTGTGTTTTGGATGAAAAGAGAGCTTATGCAACAACTGATGAGTATCCGTTGGCTTGAAGAAAACTTTTGCTTCTAATGTGTTTTCTTTGCTCCTGAACAAAGTAGTATCCAAAAAATTAACTGAATCAGTACTAATTTCAGCTTTGAAGTTGATTGATGCCCTATGAGAATTGAAAATTTCGAGAAACTGGTGAAATTTGGAAATGCCATGTGGCCAAATGAGGAAAATGTCATCTAAATACCTATAATAGCAATCTGGTTTGAATGGACACTTTTGTAAAGCTTGCTTTTCAAATTCAGCCATATAAATATCTGCATAATGAGGTGCATATTTCTGACCCATGGCTGTGCCTGAAACTTGTAGGAATGTCTTACCGTCAAATTCAAAGTCATTACATTTAAGTGAAATTTCCAATAATTCTATTATACCTTTGAATAGTTCATTGTTTGCCAAAGTCGGGAATGCATTTTTAATTGCTTGGATACCTTCTTCATGATTTATATTAGTATACATACTTTCAACATCTAAAGTGATTAGTAAAGAATTTGGATCTAGTTCAAGCCCTCTAACTTTATCTAAAAAGTCATACGTGTTTTTTATATATGACGGATGCTTATTTGCTTGATCTTTTATATATGAATCAATATACATAGCTACTTTTTCAGATTCACTGCTGCAGTCCGAAACAATTGGGCGCCCTGGAGGCATTACATTTGGAATTGGCCAGGAGTCTTTGGGTTTATGAATTTTAGGTAGCATATAAAATCTTCTTTGACGAGGGCGTTCTGGTGGTAAAAGAAATTGGAATACTTTTTCAGAAAGGCATCCAGAATTGCGTAATCCTTTTAAAATTTTTGTTACTTTTGCTGAATTTTCTAGGTAAAGAGGAGTGTCAATTTCTCTGTAATGAGCTGGATTGTATAATTGACGAAAGCCTTCATTAATATAATTTTGCCTATCCATAATTACGACTGCACTACCTTTATCTGCTTTTTTAATTACCAAGTCTACGTTATTTTGTAAATTCTTTATAGTTTTATATTCCATTTTTGTTAGGTTTTTGGTTTCTGGTTGAATTTTCAAGTTTTCAATTTCCTTAGATATTGCCGAAATGCAATCTAAAACGGGCTTGTCAATCATGGAACTCGGTGGAGTCCAGGTAGATTTTGGAGTGAATTTTGATCTATTTGTGAATGAATTTGGACGGTGAGAAAAATAATTTTGAAGTTTGAGTTTTCTACCAAAATCTTGCACAGCTTGTTTAATTGGATCCAATGTTATTTTGGGTGTGGGAACAAATGTCAAACCACGATTTAGAAGAGCGATTTGTGTGTCCGAAAGTGTAAATTTGGAAAGGTTTACAACATTATTAGTCGTACTGGAGTTCGGTGGACTCTCAGAATGATTTAGTTTAAATGACTGAGCCAGAATTTCAACATTTCATTGGCCGTTTGTTCAGTCCAATGAATGTTATCTGTCTGTGTAGAAAACTTGATTGGATCCAACTGTTTAACAACTGTGAGATTGCTGAAACGTGAACTCATGTCATCCAAAGCCCTGTTAATCATATCCAAGTTGCGTTTCTCTACAGACGGAAGATTGTCTGAGTAGTTAATTTTTGGAATGAGAATTTTGGAGTGGGGGAAGATTCCCATAACGGTTTATCCTTCCTGATGAAGGTCTATGTAAGTTTGAACAGGCAGCGTCAGAGCGTAGACCATGTCCTTAGAGCGTTGACACGCCACAAGCATTACAATTATAAATTATTAGAGCCCTATTTTGATGACGCTGTGCCTTTATATTGCTCACAATTGAAGTTTAGAGCATTTAAAACCACCAGTTCATACAGTGTTGCTGTATGTGGACCGAATCGAATACATTGTGATCAATATTTGGACACTACATATTTGTGGGCCACATTCGTGTGCGAGGGCCTATTTCTTAACAAATCAGACTCCAAAGAATAATTGGACAGCACAGGATTGTACATTGGTGTCTCGTACACTGCATCGAAAACTCATCCTAAGGTAATATGGTCAGTATTTTAACCTCTTCTGCGCCTACAGCGCCGGATATTTCCGGCGCAAAACGTAATTGTGTGACGCCTATGTGCCGGAAATATCCGGCGCAAATTCCTTCCCATGTTTCTTCTTGTACGGCCTATATTTTTCAGTCAAAAGTCCCCACGCAGCTTCCGTATATTGATAAGACTGTTTTAGTGTTCGTTACAAATGCTATGAGGATCAAATAGAGTACATCGATACAATGGGAATGCATGTAATCGAACGAGAAATTCTTGGGGTTTTCCGGGTGTTGTCGTCTGTTAGATGTATGTAAGTGTGAGAGCATGCTGAGCAACATTATTCTCCAGTGAATTCATCGTCATTTGTGCCAGTTAGGTACGGTATTTAACACCAAAAAAAATGAGTTGCATGTATCATATATATTCATAATCAAAGACATGGGGATATTAATATTCTGTGAGAACATTGCATGCTTTTGTGTATACTATTTCAAAATTTGTGAAAAGTTCAAGAATCAGTGGTTGTTGTGAGGTTGTTGCTATGGTAACCAGAACACACCAAGGCCCTAATATGTTGCTTCCATAATTGATACTTTTTCATAGTTGTTTAATTAATTTCAATCAACTGCGAGTCTTTTTTTAAAGATATTATTATGATAATATATATATTGCAATTCTCCTAAAAAAATGCCCGGCGTGGGGCAATTTCTTAGGTCTGGCGGTCAAGAGGTTAAAGAGAAAATATTTTACTCACCATGTGTCGTAATCAGTTCAGAAAAAGTTAGCCTTACAGCGTTGACAATAACATGACCTGACCCCTAAACAAAAGAACCAGGTCGGTCAACGCTTTATGCCATTTTGCAGGGTGTTAATATACCATTACCATTCTATTGTCAGCCATCTAACAAATCAATATTGACTTGGGATATCAAATAAACAAATAAAAACCCTCCTAAATATCTGGAAACAGCGTAGCCTATCAATAAAGGAAAAATCACTATAATCAACGCATTACTAGCCTCGACAATAGTTTACCAGTGTAGTAACATAGTAACCCCTCCATGTGTAATCAAAGAACTCGATAGCTTGTTTTTCGAGTTCTTATGGAACGGGAAGAAACACAAAATCTCCAAAACAACAATCATCAAACAAGTTGAAGATGGCGGCCTGAAAATAATAGATATAGATGCCAAAATAAAATCTCTAAAATTCTCCTGGTTCAAACGAGCGCTCACAAACCCGGGCAGTACTTGGAAAATTATTTTGGCCGAAATCATAAACATACCTTTCGATTATATTATACAGTGCAGAAGTAATTGTGTTATCAAAAACATGCCTACTTTTTACCAAGAAATATTGACCACTCTACATCAATTAAGCTATCTAAATTATGATAGGTGACTCGAGTTGAACGAACTAGGTCTCTGGTATAACCCAAACATAATACTCGACAAGCAACCTATATACTGGAAGAAATGGTTTGATGCAGGTATTCCCATAATAGGCGACCTCTTAGATGAGACCAACAATTTCCTAACCCTCGAAAAATTTAAACAGAAATACAACATAAAATATAACTTTCTTGATTACATGCGTCTCCTTGATGCAATACCCAAAGCCTGGCGTAAACAACTAAAGTGTAAAGCCGATGAGTCTAACCTAAACCCAACAGCACCCTCAGTTGATAACTCCACGAATAACAATACCGTCGACCTCTTACTAACTAAATCAAGAGAATTGTACTGGGCAATTATCAAGGGAAAAACACTTGCAACAGAGCCAACGTGCATCTCCAGGTGGAATAGATTATATGACATAACATCAGAATCTTGGCCATCAATCTTCCAAACAGCTTTCATATCATGTCGATAAAATTATTTACAGTCATTTCAGTATCGAGTAATTCACAGAATAATCCCATGTAACGAAACATTATACAATATGAAAATCGCCAGCACGAACATTTGTACATATAAGCTATGTCATCAAAACGTCACTGACAGTATCCAACACCACCTAGTCACATGTCCACCTGTCAAAACTTTCTGGAATACTTTCACCCAGTGGTGGAATAACCTACACCAAAATAAAACTTTGAACATCAGCGAACAAGAAATAATATTAGGTAAACCATGTGTTAGTGATGAAGACTATATTGTAAATTTCTGTATTATTCTGGCAAAAAATGTCATTCAGAATTGTAAACTCAAGCAAACAGATATATTCTTCATGTCTTTTTTTAGCGATATTGAAATGTAAGCTAAGTACAGAAAAAGAGATACACGTTAATCTAGGTAAAGACTCAATTTTCTATAATCGCTGGGGCCACCTTTCTGACAACTTATAGGTTGACATTCTGTATTACCAAATCATGAACCCATCGTATGCACGCTTATCAGCTCCATGTCGTAGCTTGCATTATTTAGTAATTTACTGCTTTGTATACTCGTACACCGCCTACATCTCATATCCTATGATGCTGTATCCCATGATGACATTCTTGTATGCATTTATGTAAAGTTGTATGCCTTGTAACAAAATGTATGTATGTATGTATGTATGTATGTATGTATGATGTGAAACGAATGAAGGATTCTTGAGTTAATTAAGAATAGGATGTTAGGGGCCCTGAGAGTTATTGACTTACTTCACGAGTTTACTGCGTAATGCAATCTATTGTTTACATTGACAAATGGACTGGTGTGTTTACTCACATCAGCAAATTGATATCGTGGAGATCGCATTACAACCGAGCATTAGCAGTGTACATGAGATACAAATGTACGCCTGGTCATCGATGATTTATATAAAATGTTTACAAGTTAGGTGTAGAATTTACTGAAAAGTATTTGTGTGTATGTCTTGTTGATACGTGAACTATTTCACCACATATTTTTAACAAGATGTAAAACGTCAAATGCCATACAACACACGTTCAAAATAGATAATAAATGATTGTGTTATTCAAAATAGAAAAGACAACAGTCAAGAATGAAAACAACCTGAACATAAGCATACTATGTAGACACTAATTCATAATTAAACATGCAGCAACACTTGTTTACAATTCGAGTTTTGGAAAATCATGATGGGTGCCATGAATAGTGCAGAAAATGATCAGCCTCTCCGGAACACTTGATTTTCTGCTGCCTTGTAGCAGACCTCAGGTACAACACATTTTATGGAAACACATTAGCTTCAACCCCAGAGAAATTGTTTTCACTTCCAGTTGAAATAAAGTCTTCAACGCACTTCTCGGTTCCTTTATAATGCATAATGTGCACTAATGCCTTTCCGATAACAAGGCTTTGTTTACTGTGAACTAGACAAGTACAGTATACCACAATACTGGGGTAAAACTCTACCACGTGTGGTGTCTTTGTTGAAATATACTGAAAGATGAACATGTATGTGGTTTATGTAGCTGTGTTCTGGTCTTGGACTGTTTCTATTTAATAGTATGGAATATTTTTGAGAACCAAAGTTTGATTACAACTGGACGCATATTATTTTGTGATAGAGGATATAAAATATTTTTTCACATGAAAATAAGTATTTTGGCAACCTAAAAATAAACTCTGTTGGCAAGTTTATTTAATCCAATATCAAAAGACAACGCATGTGCAATCCCATCAATACCTGACGTGTCTGATATAAGGATGGAGGCGTTCGGTCACTTTTTTCAACCCCAACATCAGTTTTTATCCTGATTTTCAGTTATACATATACATGGGATATTCCTGGCCAATATATGACAATAGCTGTCAAGTAGCTTTGATGATGGGTAAGTACTATGATAAAGCTCAAGATGATGGTCTTTACCTGAGTAAAACCTGGCTTCCAATCGTCATCGGATTTCGAACTTGAACGACAATGTGATATCACACCCTCCTATGGTGAGGTATGCAAACCGAAACCAACTCTCAAAACCAATGCACAGAAATCACAAAATCCAAAAAAGGTCATTACCAGCTAGTAACAGGATGCAGCTAATATAAACTTCAGAAATCAAACTATAGCACAATTTACTCGTATTCCTGCTAGATATCTAGTTTGGTTATTAGGATATCCCTTTATATCACTGTCGTAGTACGACGGCGTATTAGGGTCAGGTTGTGTGTCAAAAAATATGGTGTCTAATTCGTGATCTCGAATTACAAAGTCGTGATCTCGAATTACAAAGTCGTGATCACGAATTATGAAGTCGTGATCTCGTATTATGTCACTACTCGCGCACACCACGTCACGACGCTACAGTGCTTTCCCCTTTCGGAGAGACCTCGTCCCCGAGGTCAGCTATATCCCCACTGTTGAGCACATCACAGGCCAGATCTGCCGTACAACCCGGCGGTGATGTGAGTCAACAGCGGGAGCCGACCCGGGAGCGACGCCGAGAGAAACCACTGTGGTTCGAAAGGTCAGGCATCAATGTAAAGTTCGGCGACCCCACGATAAAGAGGTATACCCCATTACTGGGGTGTCGCCGAATGTCTTATAAACCCGTCCACACTGCAGCATCATAACCGTGGTGTCACTACTCGCGCACACCACGTCACGACGCTACACTTTACTTTCAAAGAATGCATTTTTCATTTCGACAAACATTCATGAGCATTACGGTAATGGACCTCGCCAGAATGACCCCGGGCTATGATCAGCAAAATTCAACACGATTGCAACATAACACGTCATGGGCTACGATTCGATAACGGCTATATCAAATTATTCATCCTAGCCTGGGGGTCAAATATGTCATTTGTGCGATGTTATGTCTAGACGCATTATGACAATACGTATTCTATTTTATTTCATAGTATTGCGAAGGACGTAATGCACTGAATGTATAGCAATTGTTATGTTTAAGATACCTACTACCTATCGATTGTCTTCGAAATTCAAAGATCCATAAAACAGAAAAGATTTTCGAAGAATCTACTGTAGTCCCTTATATTTTCAACTAATATTGCAAGTTCATGAGGGTATAATAATATCGAGTCACATTCTATAATATTATAGCAAAACACAGACCAGAGAGTGTAATCGCTAAATCTGACAACAAAACACAATGCCTAATATTGATACCTAGTGTGTCTACCAATACGTGTATTCCCACAGCGTAAAATCAAGTACACACAAACCAGGTAATGCAAATGGTAGGTAGCTGATAGGTAGCTGACATGAACATACAGCAGCACATTTTATGTGTGGATTGAAGTGGATACTAATTGGTTTTGGATGGATTCAAATTCAATGGAATCTCTGTTTCCTAAAACGTTTGGTACCAGACGCAGCTTCATATACGTTTTATGGCCTGTCTGGTGGAGATCACAGCATTTCAACGTGATTCGATGCTGGACGTCTGATATGCTCAAGTGAATTTTTTAGGCAAATAGAAATATTTGAATTCTTCACAGAGTACTATTTGAACTACAAAAACCAGATGCTGAGAAAAGGTGCTTGGGAAGACAAATTCCCCAATTGAGCGTCTTTTTACCATGTTTCTGAAGATAACAGCTGCTGTTTCCCTTCTCTGTCCACTTGGTTGGGGTCGTTTCTATCCGAGGTGCTTGTTAATTCGTGAGACACATTGTCATGACATGTCATGGTAATAGGGATAAATTGTTATTACGTGTTATAAACACGTTTGTGTCATACCGATAAAATCATATAAGTAAAGAATTAAATTGATTGGCATTGCGATACCAGAAGCAGTAATATATTCGGAAGTGTGTCAAAATTACCATGAGTATGGATAGACTGAGTAATATTTATATGTATGTACATATTCCAAATAAAGGGAACCTTTCACTATTTTGTATACACATGCTTTTTTTTATATTTCTGAACGACTCAGGATCACTATGATTACGAGTTTTATTTACAAAGCACACTTATCCAAATGTGTGTCAAGACTTAGTGTGAAATGTTAGCATTTATTTGAGATTGTTGTCCGATTCATGACACCGTTGCAGGTCTGAATGTAGTTAATTTTGAGGGGCGAATGCTCACGAACTTGTCTGCAGTTTATTTTTATTGGGTCCATTTCTCGTGAAAACATGAACACGACTCTACAGTTCATGCATACTGTTGAAATTACTTCAAAGGCGCGAAAATAAAACAACTTTATTCGCTCAGGTTTCCTCGTAAATATTGCTTTTAGTAGCCGAAAAAATTATGTTCAAACAGAGATATCATAATCAGACCTAGGTACATATAGCAGTTACTATCACTGATATCCACAAAGTATTCCTTGAATTCAAGATACAAAGCCCAACCAAACATTTGTAGATGAAACTACATTGCTGCCATCAGGGGCAGACAGTGTGTAAATTTAGTTGTTCCGACTGTGCACCATAATGAATTAGTTCACGACTGCCCAAAAACCTTTTATAAATCCAGAATTATTAGATGGAATCTACAGGTGTACGACGCTTACAATTACCCGATCACAACCTAACTGGCAATATCATTAAAATATAGTAAGGAATAATCTATACTGAATTATTGAGGCAGGTGGTTCCAGAACGGTTGAGCCAATCTTGTTTAATATCCTGTTTCTCCGCACGCCTAGATGTTGACGAAATTCTGAGAAAAAACCAACAGGATAAATGTGTAATATCCTCAAAATTAACCCAATTTTGACACAGGAAAATCTGCCAGTCTCCACCACGCTTACTCATCGTGGAATCATAGCACTTACCTAACAATAAATCAAATTCTAAAATTTATATAGAAATCTGTGGACATTATTAAATGCTCAAAGACATATCCCGACATCGTTTGCGTTGATATATGCATCGCGAAGAGTATGGTTTTCTATTTGAGGGTTTGTTTGTTATTTCTGCCCTCCCCCCTAACCTTTCCTTCTTAAGATGGTGAAACCCTGCCGATTGTTGGCAGTAAATTTCACGACTTTAGTACCGCATACAAAATATGAGCATTTGTCATAACAATTCTGGTAGTCCGAAGTGACTTTCTGCAATTGGAGTCAATAGAGGAGTCATTTTCTTGTATTAGAAAAATACAATCTTCGACCTGAAACGTCTGGATCATTCCGGATCATAACGATAAAGTTGGTACATCCGTTCTCAATATCAACCACGTAATCTTTAGAATACATCGACTTTTTACATAGTCACTGTCCGGAATCCGTTTCGGCAGAGGATATTGGGAAACGATATTTTTCGGTTGGGAAACGATATGTTCGATTGGGAAACGCCAAGCTGCAAGGGGGTATGTGTTGTTTTCTTCAATAAAGTATGAAAAAATAGGTGTAATTGTTAATCAGAAGAGAGACAAACATGCGCTGATGTTGTATAAAGCCTCCAGTGTCGACCAAACCTGCTATACTTGATGTAATATCATTTTTGTGACATGAAATGCGATGAAAATCACACCGTTTTGAACAAATGAATACTGATAATTAAATATGTGTCTGATGCATACAAAAAGTAAAACGAGTCAAGAGAAAGGTATATTACATGATCCCCAACGAAAATAAACATTTTACATCGTCTCATTAATAAATGTTTGCTGATTTTCTGAACCATTGATGTTTCGGTGGGTAAACGATACGTATAGAGAAGGCGCCGGTTGGTAATCCATGCTGTTTCGATTGGGAAACGGAAAGTTTTGTACATATGAAATACGAGATCAACTGTTATACCTAAGCAATACTGTGTGGTCTTTAGTGAAAGGCTACCTCGAGTGAATTATTAATTATATGACTGTATGCACAACATTTTGGGTGTGAAATAAGGTGAATCATGTGCCCGGCTCGACATAATAGAAAAAGTTTCGAGATTTTTGTTTCAAAACATGCTAATTTGGGTCCTTGACAATGTGTATTAAGATGGAGTGCCTTGACGATCGATAGGCCCAATATTTAGGCTCAAAAGGCCCAAAATTCAGTTTTTAGCTGTGTTCTCAAAAACTGTCCGATCAGTTTTGAGATTTTTGTTTAAAAAGATTCCTCTTATGTACCTTTCTGAAGTGTATAAGTTTTGTTGCCCTTGAATCGCCGGTCTGCATGTGGCGGCCATTTTGAATTTTCGACAGGTTGGTGAAAAAAAAAAACTTTTTCGTCCCAAATCAAGTCACTATGGTATGCAACCAAAAAATTACCCCCTTTGAAAACTTTTTTGGATTTCACGCAATTTTTCCTTCACAATGGGAGCTATATGGAGTAAACTCCTGGAACACTTAAAGATGGAGCTTACATATTGGCACATTCAAATAGGAAATCAAATATTTAGGTTTCGGTGGTGATCTTAAATTTGACCTTCAATGACCTCGAAAGTCAAAGCGCCCTTTTTTGTCAATTTTGGTCAATTTTGGTCTTTGGCGTCCATTTTTTCAAAAATTGTTCAGACGGTTTCAGATTATCGTTTGAAAAGATCACCCTTATGTACCTTTGCGACATGTCTGAGTTTCTTTGCCCTTGAATCGCTCAAAGTGGGCCATTTTGGCCCAAATGGGACTTTCCCATGTTAAATTCTCTTGTGCTTTATAATGGACCATATTATTGCTAATATCTCACTTAATATTGAGATTAGAAATTAGGAATCAATTGTGGACATAAAGGAAATGATATATTATGAATATTCTCATAACCTTGAATTTCACATTCGACCTAATTTTCAAGGTCACAGGATAGTGACCTTGTAGCTTGGGAATCAATTGTGGACATATAGGAAATGATATACGTCAAATTTCTTGATGACCTTGAATTTGGCCTTGATCTCATTTTCAAGGTCAGAGCACAAAATGGCCAATATATCACTTATTATCGACTTTACAGCTGAGGAATCAATTGTGGAGTTTTCGTGACCTTTGATCTTATCTCAAGGTCAGACAACAAAGTGGCTAATATCTCGCTTATTATCAACTTTACAGCTTAGGAATCAATTGTGGACATATAGGAAATGACATATGCCGAATATTCTCATAAGCTTAAAGTTGACCTTTGACCTTATTTTCAAGGTCAGAGCACGAAATGGCTAATATCTCGCTCATTATCGACTTTCCAACTTAAGAATCAATTGTAAGCATATAGAAAATAATGTCCCCTTTGGGCAGACATTGTTGAAAAATTACCATTGCAGACTTTGAGACCTTAACATTGTACAGTTCTCCGGTAATATTTCTAGCTAATTTTTCCCTGTTTCCTCGTCCACAGCGGGTCTCAGTGTTGGAAAGGTTTTTTTCTTGGTGTTTGTCAAATGAGTGCTTCACAATGTGGTTAGAGTCCTCAAACTTGGAATGACAGTTATAACACCTGGCGTTGAAGTCACGAGACGCCATCTGTTGGAAGAAATAATAAGTATGAATGAATAATAGCCAAAAACGAGCCTTAACGGGCCATAAATTTCCAATAAAATATCGTTTACTAATCGAAAGATCTATATCAGAACTGTTGTCCAATCGGAACAGTATCGTTTACCCACCGAAACATCAATGGTTCAGAAAATCAGCAAACATTTATTAATGAGACAATGTAAAATGTTTCTTTTCGGTGGGGATCATGTAATACACCTTTCTCTTGACTCGTGTTACTTTTTGTGTCCATCAGACACATATTTAATCATCAGTGTTCATTTGTTGATTTTCGGTGTGATTTTCATCGCATTTCACGTCACAAGAACGATATTACTTCAAGTATAGCAGGTTTGGTCGACACTGAAGACTTTATACAACATCAGCGCATGTTTGTTTTTCTTCTGGTCAACGATTACACCTATTTTTTCATACTTTATTGAGGAAAACAACACATACCCCCTTGCAGCTTGGCGTTTCCCAATCGAACATATCGTTTCCCAATCGAACATATCGTTTCCCAACCGAAAAATATCGTTTCCCAATATCCTCTGCCGAAACGGATTCCGGACAGTGATAGTGGAGCAGTCAGTGTCTATGAGCCGAGAATTACTTCTTGAATTTACCGCCCACATTTGTCACAAAATGCCCGACTATCTTTAACGCATTTACGAAATGCGCCATTTTCAAAATATCACGTGGATTTGGACAACACACAGACTTGAAGTATCATCTATTATTTTGATGATTTTCAAAGAATAGCTGACTTACTTGGGATTGGTACATCGTAGACTTCATAACGAGCTATCCACAGCCATGTGACAATGCGTTTTCCCCCGTAAAATTGAGTCTGAACATCGGCTACTTTCAACGTCAGGTGCCACGAAATCGTGTTTACATATTTCCCAGGTCAAAGTTTGATGTATCCTTACGCGAGACTTATCTTTGGTCATGTCGATTCTGGTAATCGGTATAATCCATTGATCACACCAAATAATCCACTTTCTGAATACTGAACGGGACTACGGCAGAAAATGTTCACAGTACGACACATTACATGTGTTTTGTGATATAGATTGGTAGCGGTCATCCTCAGAATATTTCCTTCGGTTGTGAAGATCATATTTTGCGACTATGAGATTCGGTAGCTTCGTCTCCGAATGTTTTCCCGCGAGGCACCAACAGTCCCATGTATTATGCATGTATATCGGCATATGACGGAGGTAAACCCAGAAATATGTACATAATCGAAGACTTATTAGTTCATAGACAAAGAATTGTTGTAGATCGGGGAATGACAAACACTGAAAACCATGATTCCAGACGATAACTGACATATCGCTCACCACGTGAGTTTGTATTCGCTCCGGCGAGAAAGCCGTTGAAATCCGTGCACAGGGTTTTGAGTTCAATGTGAAGAGCAATACTCACTAGCTGCTCAAGTCCAGTCTCGGTCAGTGATCGCATGGAACCACACGGAAAATCGTCGAGCACATGTACTGGGGCGGATTATTAACCCTCTTTCGACCCTTCTTGCACATTGGGAGTTCATTTTCACAAATAGGATAATATAATATTATATTTGTTCAGGTACGTACAAGTAATTTAAGCATTCTGTATATTGAAGCCCTGTCTCTATCAACACTGATCAAGTATCTATGAGTGCCTATTCCATAAGTTCGTGGTTAAATAGATTTCGATAACAAAATGAAACTGTATGTAGATGTATATCTATATGTATTTCAAGAAATTTAAATTAGATGCCCTGATTGGCACAAGTATATGAGGTAATTATCAATGAGCAGCTGTATGAGTTATTCATATCACCAACATATATATATTTCTCTAAATCAAGAAGTTTACTTGATTGTAATATTCCAATGACCAATTCAAGGCAATGTGATTGGTATCAGCAACAGAATAGAGTGCCATCTGACAAATCCATCATCTCATATTTTTCTGACTCCAGATGACTCCAGATGTTGCTGACAACTCCACACCACTTTCCTGACAGCTCAGCCAGAAGACAACACAACCAGAAGCTCCATGAATCCTGGTTCAAGTCTCAATCAGAAGACAGGCAATAGCAGCTCCACACCACTTGACTGATCCCCCAGTGACAGGCACCCAGGAGCAATCATTCAGTTGGCCAACAATATGGATGTCAAAACATAACAACAACTTGTGTTTTAAAGTTTGCACCAATATATACATGTATATTGAAACAATATATATATAAATTCAAATTAAGTGCATGTTGGATCTGTAATTCTGAAACACCTGTACAGAACTGCACACCACCATTTTGGGTATTGTAATGTCACTATAAGACAATTGGATATCTTATACAACAGCAATTTGGGGATTCAATGGCCAATTAATAATATTTTCATATTTTATATTTTAATGGATAAAGTGGCCAACACATTGTATGTATCAAAAATTTGTTATTGATACACATGTGTAGGTCAGAAATACATTATGAAGATTTGAATGGCAGTGTATCAAGTGGCCATGTGCAATATTGTTTGCCAATTATGATAAATCTTTTTGATTGGTATTATATTTGATTTATTTTGTTCTTGTTTACCTTCCATGTACAAACTTTGTAAGATAAACATATGGATAAGGAATATACTACCAAATACACTATTTATTCATGACATTTCTTGTCTGGTATGTTTGATATCATACATGTGACCCATGTATGTCAAAAGATGAAGTGCTTCAATTCATAACTCATGAATTGTACTAATAAAATGCTACCACTGTGTGAATTATGTTGACACAACCCATGTGCAATAATGGTACTTTAATGTCACATGTAATCATGATGACAATGAATCAAAAGCCTGGTGATATTCACATATACATGTTATTGCGATCAGGATGTATCCTGTATCTAGCTTGGGGTTTGTGTTCGTTGTATGCATAGACACAAGCATTATGCACAATAGGGTCAGTGAATACATACATGTACTGTTAGTTATTTGATGAACACAGAGTGTTATGAATTATGCCAAATGCAAGAAGATGTCACTTCCCCAGAAGTTTTAAACTTATAACTGTCACTTTGGAAATACGGGTTATTATTTGCATTGATCAGGTGAACAGAGTAGTGTCATGGCCCAATGCACACAGAAGCCCAAACATGTAGCAGTCTACATGTAAAAGCCAGTGTGAATTGTGCACAATGGAGCATATGATATTGAAGTCTCCCTCTCACTGTGGCAGTGTCTTGAAGGGTTAAAGAATAGTGCCTGGCCACTTGGGAAAAATGTTTAGTTGTCAATAAATGTCTGAACTTCAAAAATCATTTGTGATGCAATGGATTTGAATTTCAAAAAAATATTTCTCGGCTCATAAACTAGCATATGTAGTAATGCTCAGAAAAATACTTGGAACATTCGTAATTGACTTTTTCCACAAGAACGGATGTCCCGAAATTTTGGTAGTCAATTTCACCAATTTTAACATAAGATGCATAATAACTGCCCGTAAAATGCTTTAAATTAGTTAATAACATGATAATATAACATTAATGTGAAATATGTGTTCATTTCTTTAAGAAAAACCATTTTCAAAAATATTCAGTGCGCATCACTGACTAAAATATGGCGAGGGTAACAACCCCTTAAGGACAAGAAATAGAAAATTATTCAGGAGTGGCCTTGCGAGGTTAGGAATCATTTGGTCTCGAGTTGCTATCAGCCTTCAAAACACACAAGTATGCTTTTTTCCTCCACAGAAGCATGATACACGTGGGTATTTAATGTTATAAAATATTTCACACAGTGACAGTAGTGGCTACCACTCCAATTATTTTCATTATTGATTTGGCTGAGCGTCAGCAAAAGGTCGAGTCTTTTGTTAACGTATCTGGAAAGTTGAGGCAAGCTATGATTATCTTGCTCTCAGTATATTGACGCTTCAAACACTAGACGAAAGCTTGCACCCAATTACCCAAGAGGTCTATCTGGATCTGAGCTGAAATCAATTAGTATTCAACCAGCCATTTAAGCCTGGTTTATTTTCCTAGGTCAGCAAATTATCGGTGATAGATACAGATGATTCAAACCTAAACAAACCACTGTCACTGGTATACTTGCTATTTATACACATATGAAGATGCATTGAAGATGCTGTGACGTTTTCCCAGATTGACCCTAAAGGTGTGTGTTATGGTGTTAAGGATTGATTGCTGGTAACAGACCAAACACTGTGGTGAGCCGCTCTCCCATTTATTTGTAATGTAAACATAAAGGTAACAAAATCAGCAAGACTACTCAACCCTTCTTCTTGAAACTTCATTAACAGAGATATGTATATCCATGGATGATGAACCGGTACATGGTTCTATAAAAAGTATCACAGCGATTGTAGAAATTGATGATTATAGATATCACTTTTACACGCGCCAGCAAACAACGCGTAGTATCTTCAGCGTTACAAACAAGCTGTTGTTGGTATGTACGCTTTGTTGTGTGACCATCCAATAATAGATGCATATACGACTTGAATTAACGCCAGATTAACTTTCAATATTTTTTGGGGATCTTTTACGTGCTTTGTGGACACAATGTTCACAATTATATACATGTAATATCTAGCTTTATTGTCTGTGTCTATGATTATTTGAACATCAGTTGCACTACAACTCGTTAAAACTTAGGTCTACTCTTTTTCAATACTCTTTATTTTTTCAATGTACACGAAAATCACTTTATTGTGTGTCCTGATTCATTGTTAAAATCTATGCATCATCTGTATTCAAAACCAACACACCACTAATGCCACGGTTTGTATATTAACATGTATAATTTATCTCAAATCAATACACGGGAGTTACGATAATCATATCAGGTTCCACATATTCTATGCACATGCACAAATATACTGAAGTTTTTCAGTTATTCCTAAATTACTCCTCATGCTTGTCGTGTCACCGATTTGAGTCAAGCATCACCGACTTAAGATGTTAGTTTTCCGGAAAAGGACTGGTATATCTCCACAACAAAAACGTAAAAAGTAGTAGCCACCACCGCTGTTCAATCAACGGTCTGTATTCCAAAATCATAATGCAAATGTTTGTATTATTTTCTTTCCATAGTTATGCTCGAATTCATAATTGAAAAATGAGCAATAGCATTTCATAATATGTTCCCAGTCACATTGCTGCAGCTTCGAAAAACAATTATATCATAAACCCGGTCTTGCGGAATGTTGTTGGGATGTATAATACACAATACATACGGACCACGATACTACGTGACATCGCTATAACCGTAAGAACTCACTGTACACGTCAACTCACTCAAATACTGGGTATGTTATACTCTAAAAAATGTATACCTAAGTCGGTGACGCTTGACTCAAATCGGTGTCACGACAAGCATGCTGAGTAATTTAGGAATAACTGTAAAATTACAATATATTTGTGCATATGCAAAGGATATAAGAAACCTGAGATGATTATTTTAACTCCCGTGTGCAGATTATTAAAATACAATGTCCAGAAGTTCTTGAAAATGACGATGATTGTGATCACCGTGTTGAAATTGGGGTAAATATCGGCGGATGACACCTTATTTCTGAGTAATATCAAATGCTACTAACATTTGTTAAGTACATAAATGGGTAGTAGTATCTCGGACATCGTATCATCCCCCTCAGTTATTGTATGCCTTATATTGCAGAAATTTTTCTCACGGAGTGTCGAGGTTTCGTCCAAAATATCTGAGCTCAATTATCTGAGCTCAAGTCGGTGACAATAACATGACCTGACCCCTAGAAATAGGTCGGTCACCGACTTAAGATTTATTGCAGGATGATTATACCTTTTACACAAAAGAGGCGCACTTAACTTACATGTATCACATTAGCTGGTGATTACGAGTCTGAATACATGCATGGTAATGAGTCAGATGCTAATTTGTCCTGGATGGAGCTGCCGAGCTGAAGTGAAGTGCATCATCAAGAGTGGTCATCATCTTATTCAAAGAATCTTGGTTGATCACTGATAAACCTTTCAGAAGTGTTGCATAATTCAGCAATTATTTTCTGAATTATGTTATGCACGTAATGCTATGCACATACAGTATTACGTCGGTATATATGTCGGCAAAGCTATTTCATTGCCTTGGTTGAATGTATGTATGGTGTAATGGAAAGGCCTTACAATCGCAAGCATTATCGTGATGCTGCGAACTGCAAGATTCCGAGATAGGTTTGACCGGTCTAGGACACCATACGTATGTCTTCTCGAACTTGTCATCAATACAAACAAGTTCAATTTAGATTTCCATAAACAAGTGCTGGCCGGTTTTATCTATTACATAATCAAATACCTTTTTACACAAAACAGGCAAGTTTGAAATGGCGCCATGTACTTGAACGTGTCAAATTAGCTAGTGATTACGAGCCTAAATACATGCATAGTGATAATATATGCCATATGCTAATTTTCAGAATGGATCAGCAAGTTTTAATACGCGATCTAATGTAAAAAAAATTATCAATATCAGTCTGGGAATGATTTCTTTTCCCAACCGCGAAAAGACTGATGCTGGTTGAGATCATGGTGATTGATAATATTTAGGGGTGGATGATATTGAACACGTTTGTAGTACTCACTTAGCTATGAAATATGGACCTATTTCTTATCAAAACATGAACATTGTTTTCTAGTGATATTAGAAAATATCACTATGAAAATGAAAGTTTATTATTCGTGAACGATGTTACTATAGTGGTAAAGCCAACCTGTGTATCCAACTTTAGTGCAATCACCAAAATCTGCATCTTTACTTTTTTCAAAACAAATAATTCTATTCTATTGTGAAATATTCTATTTTATCGTGAAATACCTTTGATATACGTTATATTATGTACGAACAAGTTCCAGGTACTACAAGATCATCACTGGTCTATAAAGGGATTGAAAATCACAAGTCGATATTAAGAATGGATACAGGTGGTTTATCGAATATATCAGGCAGGATTTTCACCATGAGCAGATCCTGCAATTTCGTTAGAACGTTAACTTTGTCGGAATCTCGTAGTATTTTTTCCTCGTGCTTTTTTTACAGAAAACTCGGAATCGAAAACTTGAACTGGATAATGAATTTGGAATTCAGGACTCCAGTTGTTATTATACAGCTATTTAAAGACAACAGTATACATGACTGGTACATGAACATGGTGGATATCGCAAAGTTTATTATTTAAAGAAATGGATCACACTTCAACTATTTTCATTAATAATTTGCTCGAGCGTCAGCAAAAGGACACATCTGTAGTTAGCGTTATTATATTGACGTTTCACACCAGATGAAAGGTAGCGCACAATAATTTATGAGATACACCAGGATCTGAGCGAAGACGTCACTCAAGCAGACATTTTAAGTCTGGCTTATTCTTGATCAACAAATATCTGCGATAAGTAGCCAATACAGGTAGTGCATTCCATTCAACCGCAAAAATACGATATTGTCTTGGTATTTATGCACATGTTAAGATGAGCTGAGAATGGACCGAACTTTTTCAGGATGACCTTAAGTATTTCAATTTTGATGTTAAGTAAAGTATATCGATACTGAATGATTATGTCACCTGTTTCATTATTATTTAATTTTAAAATTGCATTTGAACGCGTGGGCCCAGAGTTACGCTACGATCATATTCAATAATTACGTGGGCTCTTTGTACGTCTGTGGACACAGTGTTTCACAATATGTGTATGAGGATTCCCACAAAGACTATTTGTTTTTCAAAATATATACTTTATTTTATTTTTAATGTACATGAAATTAAACTTAGTCTGTGACATGGTTCAATGACAAACCCCACACTAGAATGTTTGCTCATTATGTGGAAAGTATTATGTATACAAATGTAAACTAAACAATGGCACTATATTGTTCACAACATATATATGATAGATCAAGGAAAGTTTTTATCTTCAACAATTCATCAGCGAAAAAAATATGTATGTACATAAGGTATTAAATATATATTATAAATCAATTTTTTTTATTAAACCAAGCGTTATTTTATAAAAAATTCCATACATCTTCTGTATTCAAAATCATCACTTTCTCAATATAATTACAATTTGTAAATTATGTTCCAGGGTAAATTTTTTTTGCATTCTGACGGCGATTTTACAATGTCTAGTATCCTCCGAGTGTAAATTCTTTGAATAAAATGCACTAGTTTATTGTTGATGGTCCAACACCTCGAAACACACTTTTCACGCATTATGATATACGTTTTACTGTTCTGGTTGCATGAAGAAGCCTGTCAAGAACATGCCTAAAACTCTCTGATGTTGATGATACGACTCAGCTACTAAGTGGCTTGAAACAAAATCCATCAAAATCATACATACAGAGTAAAAAATCATGACTATCATCGGTGTATTATGGTCAGCATTCATGTAAAAATAATAGATGCCAAATGGACAAAAGACATCCCATAATATTCCACCAATTACACCTCCCACCCTCCTGTTCAGAAATGGTTTTACAATCCACGAAGCGGCCGTAACACATACAGGTCTGATCGACTGAATAAAATGCCTGCCCGCAATATTTCTACCAAAACATATGGAAAATATAAATACCACAGATACCAGCAATAAACCTATACCAGGCACTGATTTGGTTGCGTTGAGCAGCGTGACACATGTCAGTAAAATAGTGTTCTTCGCTTCATCGACGTTCCCAAACCAAAGCAGACCGATGGCGGTGCATGGTGAAATCAGGGGACATCTTTTGACGAAGTTGAGCTGCGTTTGTCTCGCTCCTCTTGTGTCACCACCGGCCGCTTGTAAGAAGGACTTGATTTGAGAGAACACTGGGTAGAGGTCCATTGTGTGACAAATCTCTTTAGGAAACAAAATTATCGGTCTTAGGGACAATCAGATGTTAAATGTATTTACTAATATCTATTCTTAAAATGAGCGATGGCTAGCAGAGTCGGAACTCGTGATAACACCGATAACGAGTCATATATGTAATATTAGAGGTCAAATACATCTCACTTACTGATGTCTTCCTCCTGTCAGTGAGATTATAGGTATCGACTACACACTGTTATGTATCTCTCTCGTTCAGGAGACCGCTGCCCGTTTGTGTTCGTTAAGGCTTTGAGACGTAAATAATGTCGGTGATTTCTTTGCCCCGATTGAATATATGTATGGTGTCCTGTAGATGCCTTATTATACGATTTTGCGACAGGGTTGAAGATGTGAGCTCACGATAATGACTGGTCTAGGATACCATAAGTATGTCTCCGAACTAATCATCAATACACATCAGTTCAAATTAGATTCACTTAAAAGAGTGTTGACCGGTTTTTTCTGCGAATGATATAACACCCTTCACACAAGAGTCATATGAAATGGGACCATGTACTTGGATGCATCAAATTAGCTAGTGGTTAGGAGCCTAAATACATGCACAGTGACGCGCCATAATGTAACCTCTTAATTTCTACGTCCATCAATATTCGCAATTTTTGCGTTTTTACTTGAATCGCGAAATTTCTGGACGTGATTTATTTCTTCCACAACCCATGCTTTGATTTGTGAAATTAAATTACTCCATACTTGTCCATATCGTGAAAACATGAACTTAACATCATCCGATACATAGATGATGTATTGTCGCTAAATAATCCCAAGTTTGGTGATTATTTGGATGTCATATATCCTAAGGAACTTGAAATTAAGGATAATACAGACTCCGCTAATTTTTCCAACTATCTAGACCAGAGGTTTGAGATTGATAATGATTCTAACCTGTCAACTAGATTATATGACAAACGTGATGATTTCAATATTCCCATAGTCAATTTCCCTTTTCCAAGCAGCAACATTCCTATATCACCGGGATATGGTGTGTTTGTTTCTCAACTTATACGCTATTCCAGAGCTAGTTGCAAATATGAGGACTTTGTCTATCGAAGTACCAAGACTTAAAGCTGCGTTTAAGAAATTCCATGGATGTCATCATGATCTGGTTGATAAATACAACAAATCCATGTCTGCCATGCAACTAGATCTATTTTCATGTTAATTTTGGGGAATTCATGACGGGTGCCACTAGTGGGGCAGGAAATGCTCACTCATTTCGGAACACCTGATTTCACCTCCTAATGGCCATTTTGGGGGTTCATGAGTTTCCCTGTCATTTTTAATTTCTGACTTTCTGTATTTGTTGATATGACTTTCTGTCCCCGGACTATGAGATAGGATAACGGACCCTGTTTTGCTCGGGATACTTAATACTGGGTATTGATTCCACGTCTATTAAGCGGACACAACTTTAAGGGGGTTTACAGTATGATGAGTTTCAGAACCAAGCCGTAATGAAGTACACCATCAAGAGTGGGTGTACTGTTATTTGAAGCGGCTCGGTTCATCACTGATAACTTTTCAAAAGTGTTGCATAATTCAGTAGTCATTACGTCTGAATTATGAGCATGCGTTTGTCATGCGTTTGAGTGCAAAAAATATTTTCCTTCTTACTATTTCGACTGGGCATCGACTTGAGAGTAGGAAATCAGTAAATCCAAACAAATAGTATCCTTTCATTAAGTATAGTCACCAATGTATTGGATCCTACGGAAGAGAATTAGACAAGTTGTGCTCTTAAAGCTATAATCACTTTTAGAATTGATAAAATTAATTCATTCTGTGGTAGCTTTATTTTGACTATAGAATGAGATATCGTACAAATTTGGGTTTGAAAATGTGTATTACGTGCCTAAATTGAGTTGCCAAATCAAGATTCAAATCATTTTTTTCCTCAAAGCGGCCCGCCTAGCGAGCGATTTCCACACACAGTCTCGTGACGTCATTGGTATTTGTGTAGATACTGTGGCAACCGGCATTGTAGGCAGGCCGATCATTATCTATCCAGTGTTTTCATGCACGATTAACGGCAATTTTCTGAGTATCTGTTGTCGAACTGTGCATATTTCTTACATATTCCTGACTCTCTCGAGATGTAGTTTCAAGTTTGCGTGACAAAACAAGAACGCTAAATTTGGCTGATTTTAAAATTGATTCCAACTTTAAATTAAATTTAAAGTGAGAACAGGATCAAGACCAAACTTATTTAGTGGGCTGAATGCTCTGGTGAACAAATCTTTGAACAAAATTTCCATATTTTCTTACGATTTCTTTATTTTCTTACGGAGATTTAACATGAACAGCCGTTACATGCACTGAATGGGGTTTGTCGTGATGGTCATTTCGGGAGGTCTGGCCAAACTAATGACCCATGGAAGAAAGCTCTCTGCCCATAGCAACGTCCATGTGACTTTCCAATGCTACGTGACAAAATTTGTGAACATACTCATCTCTTCCGTTTCATAGGCTTCAGTGCCTTCCGTTGATAAATACCTTTACCTCGTACATCACCAAATTATTCTCGAACGGTGTATTTGCTCTGTCTTGACGGTCATGAGCTATTATGGTCATGCTCAACGATCATTAGCTTTAGTGGCTTGGGGACCCTGTCAAGAATGTTAGCCGAAAATCCACCAATTTTACAAAACTAGGGATAAATGTTCGTTGCACAAGAATCCATTCTGCACAATATCACTCGTGTTCAGATGTGAATGAATCGGAGATTAGACGTATTAATTGATAAATTCATCGCAGCAATATGTACGATAACTGTATATTTCATAAAATCCCTGTACTATAGCGATAAAATATAATGATTAATAAATTAGAGTGTAGTCAATCTGTAGAAGTTGGCGATAACAAGCATTACAAAGATTGGCCGCTACGTATGGAACGCATTTTGAGATGACTCCCATCAGAGTGTGCTGTGCCAGTCAGTCGGCTGTCCCAGTGCAGGCCTGAACATGGCTATGAACCACCCATGTTAAACCCCCATAAGCAAATAGAGAAATCGACTTTGTTTAAATAATATTTTAACCAATTAATTATGCCCGCTAGATCAGTTTGGTTTTGATCTCGTTCTCTCTTTAAATTTCATTTGAGAGCACAACGTGTCTCATTCTCTTCGGTTCGATCCAATACATTGGCGAATATACTAAATGAACAGACATTGGAATACACACTGCCCAACAGCCTACGCGTGCATGATTACTCAATCGCAAGCCAAACGATTACGGAGTTTCTTTTACCCTCGGAGACAAGTTCAACATCCACCAGCAGTGACATGTGCTCACTAAAATTACCACTAATACAACCTGATTCTGATTATACCAAGAACAAACCCAAGCTACTACATATTCCGAATAATATCAAAACCCTACCACGTACTCACAGCCATTATTATTGTCGGCTAGGAGCTATGTCCTGTTCATGACGCATTCTTCACTCACCCAAGAAATGAAGTACATTTCATCACCAATAATCATGATAATACGTGAGCCTCATTTTTTTCCAAGAGCTTGCCTGATGGTGGTTGAGATCTGGTTGAGATCATGAGATCATGGTGGTTGAGATCGAGGGATGCATCATCTTAAGCACATCTCTAGTATTCGCTTAGCTAGGGAATGTGGGCATATTTACTGCAAATACATGAACATGACTCTGTAGTGCCAAACTGTTGCGGTGTCAAAATTAATTAGATCACCTATATCTGCAATTTTATTTTTTCAAAACAAATTATTCTATTCTATAACTGTTCGGTTCTGTTCTCAGGATGAATGTATGTATGTATGTCGGTTTTGATGTTAAATAGCCAATAAAATGTTAAATACAGTATAATTCATAAGTTAATGAGTATGACACCTGTTTCATTCATTTTGTTATCAAGTTTTAAATTGCCTGTGACGGTGGGCCCAGAGTCACACTAGGATCACTTTTAATAATACGTTATGGGCTCTTTTGTACGTCTGAGGACACGATGTTCACAATATGTCTATGAGAATGCATAAAACAGTACACTACCCACCAAAAGTTTAGGTTCAACATGTGAGCGACATCAGAACAGGAAGTGATCAGTCCAAATACAAGATCCAGAAATGTGTCCTCGGTTGTTGTTGCCCAGTTTTTATGCAGACTTGTTTCAAGAGCTGCCAGTGTGTCTGGAGGCCTCTATCCCACCATCCGACCAAAGTGTGAGATACAATTCAGATGAGGTTCAGACCTGGACTTTGAGCTGACCATTTCTAAGTCTTGATGTCGCTCACATGTTGAACCTAAACTTTTGGTGGGTAGTTTATGACAAGTCTACTGGTTTTTCAAATTGATCTGTTGATAAGCGATGGAAAAAACATTGTACATAAGGTATCGAATGGGTAAAACTAAAATGCAAAAGAAAACATACTCCGTTCTTCAAACTATTCATACAACTTAATATGCAAACGTTATGAGGACATAAGCACGAACGCTACATATCCCTGTATACGTTTACCAGCAGTGATAAATTGGGCGTATTGAGATGCATTTAGTCACCAATAAACCCCAAACAAACGAGTGTTGAAGGGTTTATCAGTGATTGATATAACTATATGCATCTTAAAACATACGTTTGAAGTGTTACATTGTACGTGAAAGTATGGCATAAGCCAGTACTTAAGAGCCTGGATACATGATGACATGTAATATTTTTTTTCTGTTGAAGTTATGTATCAATTGAAAAATCATCCACTCCAGTTCCCATTTCATTGACCTGCTTGTTGAGTGATATAGTGATGAGGACAGATGTTGACTGTTTCTGAAGTACATACAATTGGTGGAAATTTAGATATTCTCAGTGTATGAAATGACATTTTATATATTCGTTGCTTTTCAATGAGTATCCGTCTTGAGGGATTTACTGCAGAATGTTGCAGATATAGGGAAAGTAGGCACCGTATGCCAAAGTATGCGATGAGCACTCGGCTCTTAGATTCATTTCTACCACACAACCAAGTGAACAACATGATGGATCATCCATTCTGAAGATATGGTAATACATTCCTGATAACTATATCTTCCACATTTGCTATCTTCATTCACTATCATTGCAATCAGTACCAGATATCTCACTTAAGATACCATTACCATTCTATTGTCAGCCACGTAACAAATCAATATTGACATGGGACATCAATTTGGACGGCTGTTATAGGACATGAGAGTTATTGACTTACTTCGCCAGGTTAACTGTGTACTGGGGTATATTTCTCAATCACATGTTTACCTTGACAAATGGACCAGTGTGTTTACCCGCATCAGCAGACTGATATGGCGGAGATCGCCTTACAGCAGAGTATTATCTCATGGGTGACACTAGATACGAACGTGTTCCTGGTCATTGATTATTTATATAAAATGTTTATTTACAGTTTACTTGGAGAATCGATTGAAGATTTTCTGTTCGTACACATGTCTTCTGGACGTTAGCAAACCCGTAATAGTTTTGCTTCTATATCCTGGTTACACGGCAGAGATGTCCAAGTGCTATACAAGTCATATATGTACGTTTATAACAGATGTCAAAAATACTCAAACAGGAAGCACAATACATGTATCGTTTGAAATTATTGTAAGGAAGTTTTCGCATTTTTATGACGGGTACCACAAGTGGGACAGGAATAGCTCGGTCTTTCCTGAACACCTGATTATTTATTGGACGTCATGTTGAGATTCGTAAATGGATGCCAAGTGAATCTTCATATTCTGTACCTTTTTCATTAGTCAAACGGAGGTCATATTGCTGGTCAGCCATTAAGCACATTGATGATTGGCTAGTTGGGAAAATGGTCACCGGCCACTGAACAGGTGTCACTGATGATGGACGTCAAATCCATGCCGCCCGAGGCTACGGTCAACTCAGCAGCCTTTTAGTTTGTGATTATATACTTATGTTGTACTTGTCATAAGCCATTTTTTTCATGAAGTTCGTGTGGATTTTATTGATTGTTTATAATCGGTTTTTTACACAGTTATGTACTAATAATATCCCTTTCTATCAGGTGCCATACATGCTAAAGATTATCAGTGTGTATTGATGACATACCATGCAATATGTAGCAAAGAGGAGTTTTAACGACATCATGTCACATGCACCAACGACCTCCTAGAGGGTCTACTCTTTGTATGTAGAAACGACACACATTTTGTGGTATGAATGGAACGACCACCTTTACTGGCGATGTTAGTCTGGTCAGTTGTGGTCGAAAGTGTTACTGTGTTAAAATGCACTTCCACATCTAGCCGAATACAGTTGAAGAATGTTTGGGTTATTTTCCAGTAGTATACAGTGAAACAGCATCCACATTGCCCTAGGTTAGTTTTCGTAATTTCTCGTAATTTTACGACACTCTGGTGAACGTTATGATGAAATAACCAACAGTCCACGGCCTGTATTTTGGTCAAACATCATCGAGTGACTTGTACGATATGTATGTCTGAGTTGTCCTGCGCAAAATGTCATGGATTTCAATATTCATAACCTTGTTTTCCCACTGACTTTTATCACATTGTCATTTGTGTTTTAAAAGGTATATGGGGCGAGATACCAATTATTGAAGTGAATGTTTCTGGCGATTCCATGATACGTTTTGCGCAGAGTAACTCTGAAAAACTTCTGCTGAAACATGTTTATTACATCAAAATATGTGAAGAATATGAACATATTTGGAATATGGTACCATATGCATGCCATATTTATCAACCTTCAATACAACCAGTGTTGACGCTGATAGGGGTACACGTCAGTTGCATGAAATGCTGATTATGTCGGTATTACTGATGTGTTAGCACAATGTAGCGAAGATTCTCAATGATACGTTATTTTCGCTCACGAACTTGGAATACATCTTAACCTGAATAAATCACCAAGTCAAACAAATCACAAAGTCAGGCTTCACATGTCAACATTACAATGAACACTGCATATTCTATTGTTATTAAAGTACATAGCACAATATTTAGCCACAATACCTAGTCAGAAAACATCAATATGTTAATCCTGAAACGGCAATTATAACAAAATACGTTCCGCAAATATGAAATATCAAAGACATGACCCACCAACAAAAAGTCAACATGACCTTAAAGTCGTTCAACTTGAATGAAAAATATGTATTCAACATCAGGAATCATACAGTGATAGAATACATAGGTCGGAATTGGTTCTCGTCTGATCTTCGACGGGTATTTCCTGTCGCACACTGCTGCCCACGGCCTGGTATAATATAATATAATAATAATAATCAGATTTATTTAACGACGGTCCATGATGATAGGCAATTCTGCCTGTCTTCCCCATCCCCCGTCGGGTGACAATTTAGAATTTGGAAAGCACATTCGAATGGAGAAACCTTTGCGTTGCCAGGATGAAAACTCCACCTACTTTGTGCCGGTGACGGGGATCGAACCCGCGTCACCTACCGCCTCTGAGCTTCGTTGCTTCAAGAGCCACCGGTCCCATCCACTCGGCCACAGAGGCGGTATGTCACCTTATAGCCGGTGACGTACGGCAGACCCACATCACGTATGCTCCATCGTACGTAGAGACTGTCTTTGGTGGAGGACACCAGTCGTACAGACTGCATGATGTCACTGAGGTCCATCCCTTGTGTGCCCTGATAGTACATCCTAGTCACAGCAGTCTAGCATAGCATTAGCCTACATTCTGTCACGTGTGGTGGTCATGTGAGCTGATATACATTGCATCTCACTTAATGTGCTGTTTACTCTCGGTGTCAGTGCGATTGGTGTGATATTTTCCGTACCTGAAATGAGAGAAGAATGAAATTGGTCAATTTACTTATAGTATAACATAAATTAATATATTTATATATTTTGACAATATACATGTAACAGGGTTTGTATTGTCTAATGTATTCATTTATCTATTTTTCAGGACTTGTGCACATACAATTTCTTTACCTTGGTTTTTCTATTTGCGTACTGCATTAGCACGTATAGGCGACCAACAACTTTCACTTGTTTACATGTACGAACACAATATATGCTACCAACCGTTGTGCATTCACCTGTGTCGATCATATCATATGACTTCCGCATACCAACGGCGGCAAATATTAATAAGCTCATTGGTTAAACATTGTTTGTTTTACTCTCACTTTCATCTCAATGTTTGATATAAATTGAATTGGCGGCAAATGCAAAGCGCATTTGTCCTGGAGTCGCCTGGTGGAATATTATGTCATTCATGATTGTATTTACAGGTATGTGTTCATTCTTCATTCGTCAATCATTTCATCATTCTGAAGTTAATACTATTCTAAATTCATTTAAAATATTATCAATGCAATGGTTGCAACAAGTTACGTTGCTGATAGCTGTTTATAATTCATGGTGGTAGAGTTAGCATTCAGTCTAGTAAATATATCTTTAAATAATTATAGCTTTGTACTAAGTATCAAACTATTCACGTGCTGCATTATTCACTCACAACTGTATTGAATAACTACTCCAAGGCATTTGTCCTGGAGTCGCCTGGTGGAATATTATGTCATTCATGATTGTATTTACAGATTTAATTCGCTGGATCAATAAACAATTAAAACACAACCACGTGTCTTCAATCACGGCCACGGTTACATACATAATGTGGCTAATCGCGTATTTAATGCCAAGAGAAACGAAATGTATATCGACAAATATGTGTTTAATGATCTGCTGCATCGCACAATCAATACAGTGTCAATAGTGCAAACGTCAACAAAGCGTCCACATGTTTACATGTCTACGCCATGGTGTATATCAAGTTAGCACATTTATCAACACGTGTTCATTCATTTGGACACATTTGGAAATTGCATTTGGAGTTTAAGTGTTTCACTTTTCTGACTGCTGTTGTTGTGCAGAAATAATTCACTGCATGGTCGACTTCGGGATCTCATCGTGTCTAAATAATTTGGTGGCAAATTTGCTGAAGAGTGAAATGTAGTCAATGACCGGAGCGAACCAGACTAGATGTAGTACTTTGGCCTCTTAGCCCTAAAGCTCAAAGGTAATCATGGTAATAGAACATGACAAAAACTCCCTGGTCCTCTGCTGCTCGTATCCAGTCTGCCCCCAGGGAGCCTCTATCAACACACGGAGAAATACATTGACCAAAGGCTATCTACGATTAGATACCAGCAGACCACAGCCCCAAGCAGACCACTTCATCCGTATTTAAATATGTGTAAATTGATAGTTGTGGTAGAACAGAGTGCAATTGGTCAGAGTCTGGCGAAATATTATTTATACAATACGTTCAGGAATCAGGAGATTTAAATACAAACTGTTTCAGAAAATATAGTTGTGTTCTTCTTTATAATTTTTTTTTCATGTAATCATTACCCAAACCACAACCCCCCCCCCCCCCCCCCAACAACCTGATATCAGACACCACACTGTTATTCCTCACGCGGTTATAAGATCACATGGCTCATAGAGTATGCAACTTTTTTCAAAATTGTCAATTATAATAGGATATCTGAAACGATAGCTTTTTGAAATGATGAATGACAAAACAATGGAAACAAAAATGCATGCATCATATGACCAGCAACATGTGTGGTGGCCAAGTGAATTAAGTTGTCTCAAATGATTTTCAAGTAAGGACCAGACTCATTACGGTTACAAAAGTTTTCTCGCTTACTGACTGTATGAAGAATGACAGTCATGAACATTGTTAATTTGAGACATCCCGTCCGCTTCCTAGGAGACACTAGTTCCCACGAGAGCATTTTTTGTCAGTCTCCACAATAGGGAATATCTTCAGCTCCTCGAATAGTTATATATTCTTATAATTGATCAATTCATTGTGTTGCTTACTGGTAGAACAACAAAACGATAAAAACATCCCCATATTATTGAAATCATAATTCTAGCGTAAATCCAGAAACACATTTCCCCACCCATCACAGCTTTCAGCCCCAGAGGAGTCGGCTTTACAACATCACTCAGCACCCAAGCAATACACCTTATTTCAAGCACCACGACTGCTCTTTCAAATTATATGCCCGTGTGTACAGGATCCATTGGTGGGGGGTTTTCACTCATATCACCCGCTGCCAGACGTCTGATGCTTGAGAGCAGCAAGGAGACAAACTGTGGCCGCTCTGTTGGCTAACAATGACAAGTCCTCGTCCGTAATGAGGTTCCACGCCAAGGTAATAACAATAACTTCTCCAAGTCGAGCTCTTCAATTGGAGGCTCAATACTGTCGTGTTGGATAGCCCTTCCCGTGTGCTCATGTCTCTGGAGTTTTTTTTCAAACGATGCAATGCTTAGTAATCCGAATACGTATTTTCACTACACTTCTGTCCATTGGTAGTGTATGTTTCAAATGAAATAGTGGTGAATTATTCCCCGTCTGATATGTGGTGTTCCTCCTACTTGAAATCCACACCTTGCGCTCGTATAACCCTTGAGATTGAACCCTTTCCATTCATCGATATACTATCTCACCTTTGAAATGCTACATTGTACTTGACATGATGACATACGCTAGTAATAATGAGTCTGATTATGTTTAGATATTTGCAGCTTCATATTTCAAATTTGCTATCCTGTGAGGTGATCAGACCGTGGTAAATCTTCACGCTATTCATTGAGAATCATGTTGATCAGAGAGGCTTGGTCAGTCACTGATAACCTTCAAGAAGTGTTGCATAATTCAGTAGCGATCATATATGATAAATGGACTAATAATATAACAACACAATGCAGTGATGTAACGTGCATAATAATTGCATATACATTGTGTCATAAATAATGTTTTGCTCTGGGTACTTTGTTCACTATTGTGGAGTGGAAAGTCAGTGAAGTAAATAAATTGGGTTTTTTTGTCCACAGGAACCAACTTCTTTTCATGACACATTCTGCACTGAAACGAAAAATGAAATGTGATCCACCACAGATAATACATAAACCCACAGATTTCCAAGATTTATTGCCACGCACATGATGATAATATTCTGGTCATTAACGAAACAGCAAAAAAATGTAAACGTAGGGAATCATATCCAGTGAGTTATGGCGGGCATTAATAAAAAAAGTGGTTAATTAATTGACAGAGCTATCAGTATCTCGTGACAATCAAATGAGAATGCTAGTCACTTCATTGCCGACCATTTGCTGTGATCAATTTAGGTTTTCACTGCTAAGTTCAGGATGACCAAGACATGCCACATAAAAAAAGGAAAAGATGATTTAATACACAGTCCAGTGCAAAACCATTGATGTCATTCTCGACATCATTTCCTTTTCCCACCCACAGATATACTACATATTGTGTGTAATTACACAGGATGTCTTTCAGCGAACCACTGATTAGTCATTTCCTGACACTCCAATGAACATTTCTTTCGTTTCCTGGAAACGATTGATGATACTTTGATAACAGGATCGCTGTGATGTTCCTTTGGTCTTGGTTATGACGAGTAACACAGGCAGTTGGTGACCAAACTACAAGAAATTTCAATAAGTTTATTTTTACCATTTTGTTGCATCTGTTTTTGAATTGATACAGTACTTTGGAGACTATATTGATATGGGTGCTAGACATGCAGGTATTGACGTTCAATACTGCCTCTGTATCTCCATATATTCATCAGTTATTACATCATGAAGAGTAAAACCACGTGACATCATGGCGCATATCACTTGCAACGAAATAAAACTAATTGACAACTACGAATTTTCGCTCGAACATATTCAAATCGAAAATATCTACTTCAGAGTACGTCAGAAATTCATCTCCATGTCTGAATCACTAAGACAGTCATGAAATGATATCGCATGTCAACATCTCTCTTGAATGAGTATCATTAACTTAAGGTGTGATTGCACGTAACTTACCGGTGACTGCACTGAGGCACTTTTCCATTGACTTATAATGCGAATGTAAAGGTAACAAAATCACCAAAACAATACAATCCCCTGACCTAAAACTTGGCTAGCACACACACAATTACGCATGGATGATGAACCGAGACATGGTTTCATAAATGATATCACGAAAGCTGTGCAATTTGATGATTGAATAAATCATTTTATACGTTTCACCAAAACGAAGATTCGAGTGTTCTGCTTGACAAGCACTGGCTGTTGCATATATTTATTCCTTGTTGTCGTCAAAATAATGAGAATATCTAGGGCTATACTTTCTGTGAGATGAATACAATGAGCTGAACATTCATAATCCCAAACACCTCGGTGCACCCGAGTGCATATCACCTATGAGTTTTACTGGCCTCACTAGCTATTTGCTGCACAGCATAATCCTTTCGCTCGCATTGTTGTGAGTGTATTTTGTAGACTGAGAAATAGGTCGGAAAATGACATATGAAAACGATGAATTTTACAAATTTAACATTGCTTAGTAAGAAACAGAGTCTCGGTTAGTAATCCTTGATGGCTAACAATCAGAAAGGCAAAGTTTCACGTTGATTGGAAGTGTGTAAATTCATGAATTTGTTACCTTTATATTTACATTATAAGTAAATGGACAGCTGGTCACTGCCAGGTTCATGACGATCACATGCAATCAATCCTTAAGGGGATTGATTGCGAATGATACTACTGATACTACTCGAATGATACTACTGCCATATCCATTTTATGGCTATGGCAGAATTCAGGGTTATGGCAGAATATAGGGAGGTGATGGAAAACCGCTCAATTCAGGGGCTAGTGTTATCTCACCCTACCCAAACAAATGGATAATTAGAGAACTGAGCAACTATATGCTTCTTGGGTTTTGCGGTAGATTCAGTCTCTCCATAATTCCATGAACATAATTAAACCAAGGAGAAAGAGTGAAACTTATTTAGAAATGTGAATAAATAGATAAGCCAAATGCTGTCTTGGGTGTTGTATGATATTATGTACTCAATCTGACGATTAGAAAACCCATGTATCCATAATATCATGATGAGATTTGAGGACGTAAAGAAATGATGTAATTTATTGTTAAATTTGAAGTAGAATATACTTTTGGGAGTGGGGTCTGGAGCCTTTGATCCAAAATTCCAAATGGTATTTTGAGTTTTGTGTTAAGTTTTGTACTAAGAAATGACTCTGATCGCCTAGGATCTCAGAAGCGAAATGTCGTTTTTTAGTGTCATTTTCATGTGAGCTATAATTGTCAAATCTGAAACAGGAGATACTTTCGGGCGTTGGGATCTTGGGCCTCTGAGCCTAGAAGCCAAATGATATTTCGGGCATTGTGGTAAATTCTGTGCGAATTCCTGACCCTGACAATTATAGATCCTATGCATCTACTATTCCATGATGAGATTTGAGTCCAAAGAGAAACGATGAAAAGTTTTGTGAAATGTATGGCAGAACTTATATGGCGTGGGGACTAAGGCTCGAGTTGTATGGTACGTTTTGTACTCAATCTGACCATAAAGAACCATACCATACCGAGGTAATCCAAATTTCATGATGAGATCATACAGGCGTGCGTATCCATTTAATTACATGATGAGGTTTGAGATCGAAGAGAAACATCAAATCATGTTAGAACATGAAAAAAGGAACATGTCCAGCAAGATATCCGTAGGGGCCCACTGAAGTACGAACCAGGTCATAGGCCTATATTAAATACATAATTCTATGGTACTGTATATTCTGCCCCTTTCTTTACTCCTCCCTTTCTCTCTCTCTTCTGCTCTGTCCCTCTCTCCCTCTTTTCCTATCTCCCACAAAAATGAGGGGGTCCGGACCCCATGGACCCCTCCCCCCTTAAATCCGCCCCTGAATATATGACCCTTCTCAATCAGGTTTGCGATGGAAACAATTATATTTTAGATAATGCCTGTCCCTGATACTGTGGCTTTGGATATCAATATTTTGTCTAGCTTTATTACATATCCATAAACAAATCAATGATATATATATATATATGTTTGCGATTTATATATTTCCAGTTAATATTTGTCTTGGGATTTAATAAATAACACTTCTGGTATAGAGTGTTTGGGGTACACAGTTTCATATCTCAAGATGGGATGAATACCATCATTTCGTGATAGTGTGCGTTCTAGTCAGATACAACATCACTATTCATCTTGTAATCTGGGTCGACTTGTACCATGTTGTGTAGGGAACCCGCCTAGGGCGTGTAATGCTCAAGTTGCTTGGGTTGTTTTCGAGTGTGCTGCCACTTGACGACGAAGACGAACATTACGATGATAGCCAAGACAAGGAAAGCTCCAAAGGTACTGCCTAGTGCCACCGAGAGTGAGTCCGTCGCTGTCGATGCCTCTATGCACTGGAGGATGACGTCACCCACACTCGAGTCTCTCGTGAAAACCTCCACACAGACCTTATGGTTGGTATCCTCGTGTAGAGTTTTGATGTCATAATTGGTCCTCGTTTGATCCTCGATGACCCTCTCCTGTCGCACACTGCTACCCACAGCCTGGTATGTCACCTTATAGCCGGTGACGTACGGCAGACCCACATCACGTATGCTCCATTGTACGTAGAGACTGTCTTTGGTGGAGGACACCAGTCGTACAGACTGCATGATGTCACTGAGGTTCATCCCTTGAGCGCCTAAGTAGTACATCCTACATGTAGTCAAAGCGACTCTAGCATCAAACTAGCCTACTTTCTGTCACGTGTTTAAGTGTTGCACTTTTCTGACTGATGAGTATATGCAAGAATAATTCACTCTATGATCGAACTTGGGATCTCACCATGTCTACATAATTTGGTAGAATAATTGCTGAAGAGTGAAATGTAGTCAATGAACGTAGTGAACCAGACTAGATGTTAAACCAGAGTTTAAGCATAAACCTCTGAGGTAATGGAACAAATTATTGCTGGTCCTATGCTGCTCGTACCCAGTCTGCCCCCTATTGTACTACCATACATGTAGACATGTAAACATCCATGTCTACATGTAAGGTAGTACAACAGGAAGTAACTGGTCAGTATATGCTGAACTTGCATTTGTACAACACGAGATTTAGGAATGAGGAGTGAAATATGAACTGATCTAGATAATGTAATTGTGTTCTTTCGTATACTTTTTTCTTCCTCATTAGACATAGCACCCAGACAACCTGACACCAAACCGTCATTCCTATTGACTCTACGTTGTTGGAACCAATGTTCCAACGGTATTAATATCACACAGGTCATATGATGTATGATAAAACGATTGCAACAGAATAAGTATTATCTTTTATTGCTATATGACCTGCCACATGTGTGAAATTTAGTCACCTGGAATTATTATCAAGGAAGGACCATTTTGGTTATATTTAATATCTCGCTCACTAACAGTATGACAGTCATGAGCAATTTTCATTTTAGACCTCAGTAGAAAAAGTAGTATCTATCCATAAATTTCTTTTCTGTTGTCACTGAAGGAAAAAAACTTCCTCCGACAAAGTTCCATAAATAGTATACATTCATGTAGTTGAACAATTCGGCGTGCTGCTTACTGGTAGAACAGTATCTGCCAGAATGAAAGAAAACGGGAAAAAACTTTGCCACATTTTTGAAGTCATAATTCTGGAGTAAATCCTGAGAAACATTTCCCCACCCATCACGGCTCTCAGCCCCAGAGGAGTCGGCTTTACAATATCATTCAGCACCCTCGTTATAGCAGCTCACATAAAGGCAAAAAGACCACAACTTCTTATCAAATGGTTACTATGCTTAATCAATGGAAGGGATTGGCGTAGCTAGCCAAATTCCACAAAACACGGTGTGTTACACTGTTGTTCCTGATAAGACCAACTATGAAGCAGGGAATCATGACTTGATAATCTCCAGTATTTAGTTGGAAGGCGATGAAAGGCTTGGCACAAAAAGGACGGGTGCTCGACGCATCTTCAAATGCACTCTTCAGCAAAAACAACGAGGGAATAACTGTTTAATGTATCAACAGAGCTCAGCAGACGTCAATAAAAGAGAAAACTGATAACATTAGCATGCTTGCTGTCTTGAATCGTGATATTGTTCATGCTGCAAGAGATGAGTTTCCTCGACACTGGTATTGATCATACTAGCTTATTAAATATCCATGGAATCATTTCAACCCAAACACCCATTATGTAATTCTGTGGAAATGGCAAACGAACATTCGCCAAGTCTCCAAAACCATTTTATTTTTCAAAACAGAGACAGACAAAAGCAATACCCCTTACTTCAAGCACCACGTCTGCTCTTTCAAATTATATTCATGTGTGTACAGGATTCATGGTCAGGGTTTTTCACTCATATCACCCGCTGCCAGACGTCTGATGCTTGAGAGCAGCAAGGAGACAAACTGTGGCCGCTCTGTTGGCTAACAATGACAAGTCCTCGTCTGTAATGAGGTTCCACGCCAAGGTAATAACAATAGTTTCTTAAGGTTGGGCTCTCCGATTAGAGGTTAAATACTGTTGCGGTGGATAGCCTTTCCTATTTACTAGTGTGTCTGGAGTTTTCTACAAATGATGCACTGCTTGGTAGTCTGAAGCCGCATGTCCACTACACTTCTGTCTCTTGGGAGTCGAAGTAACGAATGAATTAAAGGTGAATTACTCCCCAGTCTTTTGTGTGATTTCCCTCCTGACTGATATCCACACCCTGCACTCGTATAACCCTTGAGAATTAGCCCGTGCTGAGTGGAGGGACTAGTTGTGAGTAAGCTGGACGGTCTCATCTACCGGCAATCAACAAGGGTCGGCCAATAAATACTGCGCTAGACCTTGTAAAGCGATCACTTCCATTCCGTATTGGTATCAGTTTTCCTGTGTCCATAATGCTTTCTTCGCTGTGGTTCCTGGTTGAAGCAGCCTTGTATCACGACCATGTCCGTGTTTGTTTATCCCCGAGTGTGCTTCCCTTTGCACCGTGGTGTCTGTCTGTGGCTCTCTGAGTATGTGGAAACAGAGAGATGTAGTGTGTTTATCATGTACCGGCTTGTATTTCGGTCAAGATCCAGATGTCAATTGATATATAGCAAACAGCTAGAACTGACGCCAGCTGACTCGTCGATAAACGTATACCTAGATAGGCCTATTCCAGACTCTGACACACTATTTTTTAATCTGGCAGCTTTCGACTTTCTTGTGTTGAGGTCATTGGAATGGCAGTAACGCGCCAACTTCGGCAAGCATACCAGAACAAATAGCAGCATTACATTATTAGAACATTATTGCACAAAAATCCAATCCCAGATTTACGTTAACACCGAATGTTTGGAATTAGCAAACGGGCGAGCTATCTGTTAATGTGAATTTGCATATCCTCCACCTCCCCCTTGTGTACCATGAGTATATCCCTGGACTGGACCAAGAATATATAACCCTTGACTGCATGCGATATATCCTTGCTTTCCACCACACATCCCTTGTGGCTGGCTCTCCCGTTTTGGGCTGCGCTAATATCAATATTTGAATGGGCAGTTGGTGTCCCTGATCTTCCCTACCGCATTTTATTTTGCAACCACACGCTTCTTTAATCCTAGAGTTCATAGTTCTATCTTCTTGTCATTTTGTTTTCATTTCATAACGACTACTTCTACCACACCTGCATTTTTTGTATAAATTCATTTAATGATCTCCAAACATGCTATAGCATATATTAATTGGTTTCAACAGAACACATCAAAGGCACATTCCCACGTCGTCATTTGTATTAGTGTCTCCAGTCAACAGGTGAGAAAAGTTTGATTGTTGGAGTGATTGCTTGTGCTGATTTTATGATATCTTCAACACCAAGAAATTCTGAAACGCCTCTTGAAACATATTTATTAAACTTGTGGGTTGACTTGTGGGTTGCCGGTAGGAACAAGGGGGACCATCAGTCATGTCGACTGAAATGGCCCGCAGCGCTCCATCTCTACATGTATAAGGGTCCCGAGAGACATTTGGTGGCTCATGGACTGTCACGTAGCCATCCATTGGCTGGTGATGTTGTTGTTGATCACTACACTCCACATATCCTTCATCATCCCCATCACAGGACATCCCATGAACAAGTCCATTCCCGTCTAACGTCCCAGTATCGTTTAGGGCGTGGTGTGTCACTGAAGACTGAATGCTAAACTCCAACATGAAAGTATCCTCGTGCATATGCCAGCTGATGTCACTGTTCATCTCGTAGTCTGGGTCGACTTGTACCATGCTGTGTAGGGAACCCGCCGAGGATATATACCGTTCAAGCTGCTTGAGTTGTTTTTGATTATGCTGCCACTTGGTGATGAAGACAAATATTACGATGATAGCCAAAACGAGGAAAGCTGCAAAAGGTACTGCCTAGCGCCACCGAGAGTGAGTCCGTAGCTGTCGATGCCTCTATGCACTGGAGGATGACGTCACCCACACTAGAGTCTCTCGTGAAAACCTCCACACAAACCTTATAGTTGGTATCCTCGTGTAGAGTTTTGATGTCGTAATTGGTCCTCGTCTGATGCACACTGCTGCCCACAGCCTGGTATGTCACCTTATAACCGGTGACGCACGGCAAACCAACATCACGTATGCTCCATTGTACGTAGAGACTGTCTTTGGTGGAGGACACCAGTCGTACAGACTGCATGATGTCACTGAGGTTCATCCCTTGTGTGCCCTGGTAGTACATACTAGTCACAGCGATTCTAGCAGCAAACTAGCCTACTTTGTGTCACGTGTGGTGGTCATGTGAGCTGATCTATATTACGTCTCATGTGTCCTTTGTACTCCCGGTGTCACTAGGATTGGTCTGATATTTTCCGTACCTGAAGTGAGGAGAGAAAAATTGGTTAATTGTGCATTTAGTGTAACATAAATCAATATATTTATATGCTTTGACAATATGCATAATGTAGCTAATCGCGTATTTGATGCCAAGAAAAAAAAAATTTATACTGAAAAATATGTGTATAATGATCTGCTGCATTGCACAATCAATACAGCATCAATAGGGCATCACATAGCACATTTATCAACACATGCTCATTCATTTGGACACATTTGGAAATTGTATTTAGAGTTTAAGTGTTCCACTTTTTTGACTGTTGTTGTTATGCAGAAATAATTCACTCCATGGTCGACTTTGGGATCTCACCGTGTCCTAATAATTTGGTAGCATAATTGCTGAAGAGTGAAATGTAGTCAATGAACTTTAGTCTCCCAGCCATAAACCTTCAGGGTAATGGAACATAACAAAAACTCCCTGGTCCTCTGCTGCTCGTATCCAGTCTGCCCCCAGGGAGCCTCTATCAACACACGGAGTAATAGAATGACCAAAGAATACCATCTAGCATTAGATAATAGCAGACCACTGCCCTCAATAAACATCCATATTCAAGAATGTGTAAATTGATGGTTGTGATAGAGTATGGTGTAACTGGTCAGTGTATGTTGAATTGGTGTTTATAAGTACGGGATTTACGCATTAATATAGTAAAATATGAACTGATTTAGAAAATATAAATGTGTTCTGTTTTCTGACTGTTTTCCATTAGTCCGAACACCCCAACAACCTGACACTAGACACCACACTTTCATTCCAATCGACTCCACGTTGTTGGAATAAATGTGAAACTAAACTCTCAGGTGGTAATAATATCACACGGGTCGTAATGGTTTATGCAACATTGTGTATATTTTCAAATAAAATAGGACATCCAATACGATTTATTCTTGGGATGATGAATGCCTGAACGACGTAAACAGAAAACGCATCATCTTCTACTGCTATCGGACTGCAGTATATAGTGCAAATTCACTCAGCCACTCAGTGTGGTGGCTGAGTGAATATAGTCACCGGAAAGGATTATCGAGGCAACACTTAGTGTCTCGCTCACTGACTGAATGAAAATTGACATCTTTAATTTTAGACCTCCCGTACGCATCCTGGGTAACAATAGTTTCCATTAGAACATTTCTCATGAAAGAAAATATCCTCAGATGAAGCTCCATGAATAGCATACATTCATATCATTGATCAAGTTCGTGTGCTACTTCCTGGTAGAATAGTATCTGTCAGAATGAAATAAAACGGGAAAAAACATTATGGAAATCATAATTCTAGCAAAACTTCCGAGAAACATTCCCCACCCATCACAGCTTTCAGCCCCAGAGGAGTCGGCTTTACAACATCACTCAGCACCCTCATTATAGCAGCTCACATAAAGACATAAAGAACCACAACTTCTTATCAAATGGTTACTATGCTTAATCAACAGAAGGAATTGGCGTAGCTAGCCAAATTCCACCAACAACGGTGTGTTGCACTGTTGTCTCTGATAAGACCAACTATAAAGCAGGGATTTATGAGTTGATAATCTCTAGTATTTTGTCGAAAGGCGATGAAAGGATTAACACAAGAAAGATGTATGTTCAACTCATCTTCAGACCCGCTCTCGAGCAAAACGACCAGGAATAGCTGCTGAATGTATCGAGAAAACTCAGTGGACGTCAATGAAACTGGTAACATTAGCGTGCTTGCTGTCTTAAATCGTGATATTCTTCATGCTGCAAGAGTTAGTTCGTTTCCTCGACACTGATTATTGATAATACCACAATGTACAATGAATCATTTCAACCCAGACACCCATTTTGTAATTCAGTGGAAATGGCGAATGGACATTCGCCACGTCTCCAAAACCGTTTTATCTTTCAAAACATGGGCAGACAAAAAGCAATACACCTAAACTTCAAGCACCACGACTGGTCTTTCAAATTATATTCCTGTGTGTACAGGATCCATTGGTGGGGGTTTTTCACTCATATCACCCGCTGTCAGACGTCTGATGCTTGACAGCAGCGTGGAGACAAACTGTGGCTGTTCTGTTGGCTAATAATGGCCTCGTCGGTAATGAGGTTCCATGCCAAGGTAATAACAATAGCTTTTCCAAGTCGAGCTCTTCAATTGGAAGCTCAATACTGTCGTGTTGGATAGCCCTTCCTGTGTGCTCATGTGTCTGGAGTTTTCTTCAAATCATACACTTATCAGTAATCTGAAACATTATGTCTGCTACACTTCTCCCCCTTTGTGTCGATTTTAGGAGTGAAATAAAGGTGAATTATTCCCAAGTCTTTTATCTGATATTCCTCCTGACTGATATCCACACCCTGGACTTGAATAACCCTTGAGAATTACCCCGTGCTGAGTGGAGGGACTAGTTGGGAGTAAGCTGGACGGTCTCATCCACCGGCAATCAACAAGGGTCGGCCATTCTATACTGCGCTAGACCTTGTAAAGTGATCACTTCCATTCCGTATTGGTATCAGGTTTCCTGGGTCCATGTTGCTTTCTTTGTAGCACGTGGCCTCTGAATGTGGCAGCCTTGTATGACGGCCATGTCCGTGTTTGTTTATCCTCGAGTGTACTTCCCGCTGGGCGGCGGTGTCCGTCAGTGGCTCGGAGGGTTCCCTCTCCGTGCACGTGGAAGCTGGAAGATGTGTTGTGTTTACCATGCACCGGCTTGTATTTCATTCAAGATCCAGATGCCAATTAATATATAGCAAACAGCTAGAACTGACGCTAGCTGACTCATCGATAAACGTATACTTAGATAGGCCTGGTCGAGACTCTGGTCACTGTGATTTTTAATCCAACAGCTTTCGACTTTCCTTGCTCATGCTTTGTCGTCCACAGTAGATATATTTGCCACTAGGTATGTTGAACATATGATGACGCCCAATAATATATGGCCGTGCGCCGCATGCACTGGACCATCAATACAATATTTGCATTACCAGTGTGCTATATTCACTGACATACTGGCATGCACCACAGCCAAAACACGTACATCTACGTGCTGCTGGTCGTGTCGGGTAAACACCTCGAAGACACAAGCCTTCAGGCGTTTTTGTCGTGCATTCATAGTCACAAGCGGAGTAATTCCCAGCAGTTGTCGGGAGGCAGAGATCACTGCATTAGGAGTAATGCGCCAACATCGGCTATAGCATGCCAAGCAATTAACAGTATTACACACGAGCACATTATAGCACACCAATCCAATCCTAGATGTACCTTAGCTCCGAATTATACAAACTGGTGAACTACCTGTTAATGTCAGTTTGGACTCCCTCCCCCCCCCCCCCAGGTCCCAGGCACATATTCCTGGACTGCATGGGATATGTCCCTGCTGGCCACCAAAGATCCCAGAGTTCCTTGCGGTTGGCTCGCCCGTTTCCGACCGCACTAACGTTGATACATAAATGGAGGGATTGGGTGTCCCTGATCTTCCCTACCGAGTGTTGTTTTGCCTTCACAAGCTTTATTTATTGTCTCTAGAGTTTGTGGTAGTGCGCCGGGTGTGCTGAAATATTGATAAACATAAATAGAGGCGTACAGGGCGGACAAGAGTTCTGGAGGCATTGATGTAAGATCGACAATGATAATCACCCTTGCAGGTCGTATGGGCCTTGAATAATGTATACGAAACTGTATTAAACGGCTCGTTTGTTTTCTACAGCTCGTACTAATATGGTATTGCACCTTGTGGTGTATTTGTCGCTGTGCAAATTCACGCATTTTGTCAGCTAAACGCGACACACTCGATATCTCATTAAAGGTTACCGTTCAATGAAATAGTTCACGTATATCAGAAAATAAGGCCAAAAAAAAAGTATTATGGTTCTGGTTATGCACGCGCGTCAGTTTTAACCCTGCGCACCACTCGTTTTTTTTTAGAAACCAAAAAAAAAAATCGCGCGCATCCCTTTTTGAGAGGTGAATTTCTTTTTTTAGTAAATTGACACCCGTACACCGATTTTTGGGAGATAATGATCAAGTAAGATGGTCCCGAGTGTCTTTTACATTGCAAAACTTGGTGTATGGCTGGCCAAACTCAACCGGGTCGCTTATCAACAGCCAATAGTAGGGGAAGATGGTTGGCCAAATGGGCCATATTTGACCAGATCAGTCATCGGCCGCCAATTTTAGCAAAAAAAAAGAAGAAAAAACAAAAAAATCGCGTCGTCGCATCACTTTTGGGGGACCCCAATAACCAGAACCATAATACTTTTTTTCTTGGCCTAATGTATGTAGGTGGTTCATCTTATGTTAAATTCGTCTGCCATACTGTGCACCATTGTTATACAGTATATAGGCTATAAACGATTATTAGTATATGGGTCACATTTTTCGTTTCGTTTGCTCACGTTTTCATATTGGAGAAACTATACACATGCAAATATACAGGGTGAGCCCCAAAAAAAGTATACCGATGAAACATGCTTGTGGCGTACTAATAGAAATAAATAAATAATAATTCATAGTGAAATATTGAAATCATTTGAGACAATGAACAATAATTAAAGATCAGTTCAACGCAACATACTCAATATGAGTACCATTCCAGGCAAGACAAGTTCCAGCTAATGACAGATTCGTTTGACCATGGACCAGATAATGTGGTCGATTATGGCCATGATCACACATTGAGTATCAACTTTTGAATTGTTCTTGATTTAGCATCACCAAAACACCTGGTTCTTGACAATACGCCAGAGAATACTGTCCAGTTGAGTTAGATGTGGAGAGGGCATGGAAATACCTATTTTGGACCGTCCAAGAGCATTGAATAGTCTGTGAGCCAGGTGAGAAGTCGGTACCATCTGGGGGCACCAAACGAAACTCATTTTTGTATTTATTACCAACCCATCTACTACACAAAATGCATGATGGCCTTTTCAAACTCACAGCTTAAGATTTTTATAGTGGTTTGAATGTTTCATCAAAATACGAGCAAACAATGGTTATGCCAATGTATGTTTTGAGATACAACTGCTTATGGATTCCGAATATGAAACAATTTTATGAGGAATTTTAGGAAGAATTATGTATATAAATGTGATGTTCTTTGATGAATGGACAAAAAATCTTTTACATGTCAATAATTACTAATAATATGCATAAATTTCATAACTATCCACGTCACAGAAGTTCACAGAATACTAACGATTGCATTGTACAGCATTGCGTGCACTGAGATATCTTCCTTTATGTTCACAGTCTATAATTTTGATGAATTATTTTCATATTTAAAGTGATATTGACAATAAAATGCCTCAAGTAATGATTTTCCTGGGTGATACGATGATAGTCTTTCAGTTGTCTCTGAATGAAAACACGACTCCCCGGGCTTAATCTGTATTCAACGAAAAACTTAGAATAACAACCAATGTTAATGAATAGTTCAAGACAATATCTGGTCACTCTCTTAGATCTCCATCGAAAAAAAATTGAAATTACGACACCTGCATTTTAGACAGTGCCCATCACCATATGTACAAGGTATTTTTTGTCCAATGGAAAATTGCTCCAGATCGGTCCGGACTGTAAAATATACCATTCCTCCCAATCGAGTGTCCTCGATTGTTTTTTTTTTTCTTTGTAGGTCCATTGTGCTCGATATGTAAGTGTATTTCTACAAACGAATATGCTAAAAGTGGAGATATACATTTCCACATGATCCAATCATCCAACTACATTGCCTAATGTCTTAAAGATCTTGAAATGTGTATTCCTCATCCATGACAGTTCACTTTGTCCATAATGAGATCAGAGGTCGTGTCATTTTGGATGAATCCATGAATAAAGTTTCTCTGATATCAATCATGACTCTCTAAGCTTATGATATCATCTTCATCTATCTATATATTGCTTTGCGCTGTCACTTGCTGAATTCTGCCAGATTGTTCAGGATGGGGTGGGTTGCCTCACTGCACACTGCATCTACTAACTTCCACGAAATTGGCAGGCCGATCTTGTGGTAGGCAGATCCAATCTGAAGGTTTAGCACTGCCCACAATTTGTAACCATTTAGTCACATCTCCACTGAAACTTCTCTTTTAGTGTCTCCTCAGCTCGTTTGCACTGGAGGTTGCAGCTGATTCGGAAGTGTATATAACAAGATGGACAATTTGGTGGTTGTCTGAACTTTTATTCGTGCATAATCATCTTTTCTGACTTGACCATGCAGAGCCTGATCGTAGATCTGGCTGATCATTCAGCATGATAGCGATACCTTCAGGACGAATGTCAGCATGCAGGTGAATTAAACACATTCAGGTCCTTTTCACTTGTGGACGATGACAACTTAATCTACCTGAATAGTTCAGTCGACACTAGCTGGCATTTTTAGGTTTTTTATTCACAGGTTATTCCACAGGTTATTACTGTCCAGTCTGAGATGTTGCAGATATCTCAATAAAAGCTTCCTGTTGGTTGATGCTTACTTCGTGAATAAATGCATGTATAATCCAAACTGTAGATATCAAGTTGTTGACTTGAGTCATTCTCGGGCTCAACTTTGACTGCTGCAGAGGTACATTGGCTATCAACACTGTGACGCACAATGACAAGGTCGTGGGCTGTCCGTGTCACAGACAGTCCAGGCCCACCAGACCTTAAGTAGCCCATATATCTTTCCTACTTACAGCAGCCCATTTGACTTTGCACTATTATTGACTGTGAGCATACCGTCAACCAATGATGAGGACTCATGCATCCATCGCATTCTAAAAGAATTTCAAGGTCAATATATGAGGGTCATATAAGACACCCTTCAATACTATATCTGAAATGCTCCAAATCATATACACAATTTTCAGATGGAACTGAGCTAAAGAAAATATGTGTTTAACTTCTAACGGTCATCTAATGTCAAATCCAAGATCCTCACAGGTTCAAACCCATATTTCATATTTTTACCAGAATTGATTAGGAAACTGACAAAAAAGTGTGTGATTACCATGGTGATCAATAAGCAATCAGAATGAATCCCACAAAACAATTCATTGTGAATTGTGACATGTATCGTGCAATATTAGAAAACATGGATACGAATATAACATGGCCTTAACCACATTATCTCCAGTAATTGTTTGGTCCATGAATACAATAATTATAATTGTAAGGCCTACAATGGAATATTCATGTACCCTGACGATAGAACCAAAAATTTGGGAACTTCAGTCCTTGTGGTTTGAGGATTAGTTCTCAAGATATTAGAAAAAATCAAACATATCCGAAACTTTAATTACAAACTTCATGTCTCAACTGTCAGACCTAACGGCGCCCCTAACTACCATAATACCCTACTGGATCTTGGAAGATATCTCACGAAGCATAATGTCTTCAGTTTAGTTGATCTTAATGAATTTGATGAGAGTATTATCACGCATAATGATATTATTTTGTTATGAAGGTCAGAAATCTGACGTTTTCGGGAGCAGACCCCACCTGCATATTTAAGATTCAATGCCCAACGTTGGATGAAATATCGAACTATTTTTCAAAATGAATTGCTTGATACATGGAATCCCATGCGCTCACATATTCTCTGATGGTAGGGTAATAGGTTAACTGATACAATTAAAATACATGCACAGTTGCTGGATTACTGCGTTCATTGAAGAGTAGAATTGTCCGTGAGATATCGATGGCCAGGTTTCGTGTGTCACAAGAAAGGAGGCTAAGGACTATATCATCTCCTAGAACTGGTTTGTCATTTTATACAGCTTAGATTACTCAAAGTCAATAGAACCAGAGGCGCAAATACATGTTTTCGCTCTGAGTATGTTTTGTTTGCTATTGATCAATGTGGTTCATTTTCAAGCACTTCTCCGAACCAAAACGTGACAGATCACATATAACTTAGATCGAAGACCGGACGACTTGTTGCATGACTGTCGTAGATTTATTTTCCTCCTTTTTCGCTATTTTTAATAAAATTACTTCTCCATTACTTGAGAAAGGTTCGATGTTGAGAAATCGCTGCCTTCAGGGTGTGGAGAACAACGGACCAAGAATACCGCCTCCAACAATAAACCCAGACAATGCATAAAAAAGCTCCCGCCGAAACTGGCTCTATAATTCCAATATATAAACACGACAATTCAATTGTCGGGTGAAACAACCGTCGGAGATCACGTGCGGGTAGCTCGTGGAACAGGCTGTAACTGCGGATGGTGGGTGGGTGTTCTGTGGGGGTAGTTTACCCCCTCTTTCGAGAGAGGGGGGGGGAGTAGAAGCTGTTGCAATCACGCACCTGACATGCGAATTTATAGGAACCTGTTGTCGTTGAAATATTGACTCGCTCCTGAATTGCTGACATTAGTGTCGAGCACACTGTGTTCTCTGTATTCTTCCCAGTGGTCGGTAGCTCCCTCACCACAGAATACAGAAAAAAACGAGAGAAAATCGATTAATTGGCATGTTTTGCTTACAAACCTCATTTGGTCTGTTTACCCGTGCTTGTGATCCTCTGCAATTACGTTGTTTTTATGGCTCTTTACTCCGATCAAATGCCACCCAACCTGTCAAGCGTATGGTATTCTTCCGAGGACCACGAGATGGTCCAGTTTATTGCATCCTTTGAAGGGAACGAAGCACATCCATGCATTATCGATGACGCTTAGATTTCTAGATATCTATTTTATTAGAGGGCATCCATCGAGAACCACAAAACGTGGAGGTGCTTACCTGATGTCCGTTTCTGGGGTTGTCACAAGGCGTCTGAACGTAGTACGTGCTAGTTTCTCATCAAATGCGAGCCTTAGACGGCCATGGCAGCTGTCTCATACCATATGGAGCAGAGTTTTCTGATCATCCATCCAAAAAAATTGCCCCTCAAACCTACCCTACGTGAAACTGGACCCCGGTCCACCCCAACTCGGTATCCCCGACGATACATCACGCGGTGAACCCCGTAGACGACAGTGGGGACTCCCAGTAATTGTGCTCTTCAGCCTGAGTGACCTTGCACAGTTATTAGCAATTTAGCAATACGACAACGATAATAATCTGGTGCTCTTGGCTGTATTTTGTTCTGTTGGTTAATCAAGTTCAGTAGTGATTGACCCGAGGTCACCGTCAGTGCAAAAAGCAAGGCTTCTTACGTTTCTTTGGGTAGTATACTAGTCTATATAGGTTTCTGGTGAATGATATGAACTCAGAATTGTTTTATTTGCAAGATGTTTTCTTTATATCAGGATGTACCTCAGACGTACCCCAGAGAATAATTCCGGCCAATATTCTCAACGTGAATCCTCGTACTTATCCTAAGCCGGACGTAACAGACAAAAGCTATGTATACCCCAGGAGCTATCGACAAAAGCATTGCATTAGCATCGAGACAATGATTAACTGGAAATGCTAGGTAGCCACCTCGTACCAACAGTATCAGGTTTACATCGTAATATCCTTGGCGAAATGATTTACAACGCGCTAGTCGATACAGCCTGTTGTCTACACACCGCGATTACATTATCAAATCTCTTCGTTGTCTCACGTGTCCGGAGTTTCTTGACAAGATGCACTGCTTAGTTGTCTGAAGCCGTATGTTTGCTACACTTCTGTCTCTTGGGAGTCGATGTTTCAAATGAAATGAAGGTGAATTATTCCAGTCTTTTGTGTGGTATCCCTCCTAAAACAAATCCACACCCTGCATTTGTATAACCCTTGAGAATTACTCCGTGCTAAGTGGAGACTAGTCGGGAGCAAGCTGGACGGTCTTCATTCACCAGCGATCAACAAAGATCAAGATTCAGATGCCAATATATAGCAAACAGCTAGAACTGACGCTAGCTGACTCATTGATAAACGTATACCTAGATTGGCCTAGTCCAGACTTTGACAAACTGTAATATTTAATCCAACGGCTTTTGACTTTCCTTGCTCTTGTTTTGTCATCCAGCGTAGATATATTTGCCACTAGGTATGTTGCAAGATATGGTGATGACACAATAAAATATGACCGAGCGCCGCATGCACTGGACGAACAATATAATAATTGCATTACCTGTGTGCTATTCACTCACGTAATGGCAGGCACCACAGCCAAGCACATACATCTACGGGCCGCTGGTCGTGTCGGGAGTCGTCGGAAGGCAGAGATCGCTGCATTGGGAGTAACGAGCCAACATTAGCAAGCATGCCAAAGCAATTAACAGTAAAACACGCGAGAACATTATAGCACACCAATCCAATCCTAGGTGTATCTTAGCACACAATTATCGGAATCAGCATGAGTGTGAGAAAGGAATAACAAATCGGGGAACTACCTGTTAATGTGAATTTGGACATTCCCTCCTCTCCCTACCATCGAATAGCAGGCATATATCCCTTGACTGTAAGCGATATATTGTTGATGGCCAACAAAATTCCCAGAGTTTCTTGCGGTTGGCTGTCATAATTCTGGCTGCGATGACATCAATATAGGAAGGGGGTTGGTGTCCATGAACTTCCTTAATACCGCATTCTGTTTTGCCTCCACAAGCTCCTTTGTTCATAGACTTTATAGACTTTGTGTGTGCTTTTTAATATTTCTGGGTCATTTTCTCATTTCATACTTAGTACGTCTGTCACACCCGGATTTTATATTGTATTATTTATTATGTAATGATCCCCAAACATGCAATAGCATATATTAATGGGTTTACCAGTTTGAAGACACATTCCCAAACTGGCATTTGTCTTCGAGTGTCTCCAGTCAACTAGTAAGAGAAGTTTGGTGGGGAAAGTGATAGCTGGAGTGAACACTTTTGCTGAATCTAAATGTTTTGACACCAAGAAATTTTGAAACACCTCGTTTGAAACATATTTATTAAATCAAAATACGTAAAGAATATGAAAATATCTTGAATATGGTATCATATGCATGTCATATTTGCCATCCAGTATTGACACCGAAAAGGGTACACGTCAGTTGCATAATATGCTGATTATGTCGGTATTACTTATGTGTTAGCACAATGTAGTAAAAATTCTCAATGATACGTTATTTTCGCTCACGAACATGGAATACATTTTAACCTGAATAAATCACCAAGTCAAGCACACGATTTCAGGCTTCAGATGTGAACATCACAACGAACACTGCATATTCTATTGTTATTAAAGTACATAGCACAATATTTAGCCACAATAACCACTGAGAAACATCAATATACTAATCTTAAAACAGCAATTATAACAAGAAAAGATCCAAAAATGTGAAATATCAAAGACATGACCCACCAAGAAAATGTGAATATGACTGAAGTCGTTCAACATGAATGAAAAATATGTATTCAATATCGCGAATCATACAGTGGTGGATTAATCTCGTGATGATACTGGTCTTGATTTACACTATTTATGTCATGTCGAAACTCAAATTGGGGTTGGATGAAGGTAAAAATTACAACGGATGAGATCATGAAAATGGAGCCCAGAAGAGATCATGTACACGTAGTTTATGAAAAAATACAATGTAACAGTGAATGAGATCAAACCACAAAGGGCCTAGATGATACATAAACATGCAAAGCGGGTATCTGTTTACTCCTAATATCTGATGTTGAAATGCTTTAGTTGAAATTGATGTCCAACAACCAACTCCAAATATGAAATGAATCTCACACCTCGAATGACTTTCATCATGCAACTGTTATTTTGACACAATGGATACAATCACTTTCAGATAGGCAGACTACCAGTTGCAACTGAGATTAGGTCTGAGCTGCGTCTGTGGCTGCTCAAATAGCTTTTTGTTAGCATACATGTGAGTGAGATCCATGAGGGCCTTCTCCTTGGGCCTCACGTCTGGAGGTCTATCGTCCGAATTTTGTAGCACAATGGGTGGAAGTGTAAAGCTTGGTTGACTTGTGGGTTGCCGGTAGGAACAAGAGGGGCCATCAGCCATGTCAACTGAAATGGCCCGCAGCGCTCCACCTCTAGATGTACAAGGGTCTCGAGAGCCATCCGGTGGCTCATGGACAGTCACATAACCATCCACTGGTTGGTGATGTTGTTGTTGATCACCACACTCCACATACCCTTCATCATCCCCATCGCAGGACATCCCATGAACAAGTCTATTCCCGTGTAACGTCCCAGTCCCGTTTAGGGCGTCGTGTGTCACTGAAGACTGACTGCTAAACTCCAACTTGAAAGTATCCTCGTGCACATGCAAGCTGATGTCACTGTTCATCTCGTAATCTGGGTCAACTTGTACCATGCTATCTAGGGAACCTGCCGAGGGTGTGTACCGTTCACGTTGCTTACGTTGTTTTCGAGTATGCTGCCACTTGGTGACAAAGACAAACTTTACGATAATAGCCAAAACGAGGAAAGCTCCAAAGGTACTGCCTAGCGCCACCGAGAGTGAGTCCGTAGCTGTCGATGCCTCTATGCACTGGAGGATGACGTCCCCCACACTCGAGTCTCTCGTGAAAACCTCCACACAGACCTTATAGTTGGTATCCTCGTGTAGAGTTTTGATGTCATAATTGGTCCTCGTTTGATCCTCGATGACCCTCTCCTGTCGCACACTGCTGCCCACAGCCTGGTATGTCACCTTATAGCCGGTGACGTACGGCAGACCCACATCACGTATGCTCCATTGTACGTAGAGACTGTCTTTAGTGGAGGACACCAGTCGTACAGACTGCATGATGTCACTGAGGTTCATCCCTTGTGTGCCCTGATAGTACATCCTAGTCACAGCACTTATAGCATCAAACTAGCCTACTTTTTGTCACGTGTGGTGGTTATATGAGCTGATTTATGCTACGTCTCACATGTCCTCTGTACTCCCGTTGTCAGTGGGACTGCTCTGACATTTTCCGTACCTGAAATGAGAAAAGAAACATTTACTACTTTGCATTTAGTGTAACATGAAAAATGCACCAATACATAAAAATCTGGATGTATTGGTGGAAATAGATTGATACTTACATAAATCAATATGTTTATATGCTATGACAATATACATAATGTGGCTAATCGCGTATTTGATGCCAAGAGAAACAAAATGTATACTGATAAATATGTGTATAATGATACTGCATCGCACAATCAATATAGCATCAATAGTGCATACATCACATAGCACATTTATCAACACATGTTCATTCATTTGTACACGTTGCATTCAGAGTTTAAGTGTTCCACTTTTCAGTGCAAACAAAAATCACTCCATGGTCGACTTTGGGATATCACCATGTCTAAATAATTTGGTAACATAATTGCTGAAGAGTGAAATTCAGTCAATGAACGGAGTGAACCAGAGTAGATGCAGTACTTCAGCCTCTCAGCCATAAACCTTCAGGTTAATGGAACATAACAAAAACTCCCTGGTCCTCTGCTGCTCGTATCCAGTCTGCCCCCAGGGAGCCTCTATCAACACACGGACAAATAGATTGACCAAAGAATACTATCTAGCATTAGATACCAGCAGACCACTGCCCTCAATAAACATCCATATTTAAGTATGTGTAAATTGATGGCTGTGGTAGAGTATGGTGTAACTGGTCAGTGTCTGTTGAACTGGTATTTGGAAGTACGGGATTTAAGCATCAAGATAGTGAAATATGAACTGATTTAGAAAATATAATTGTGTTCTTTAATGTGATACATTGGTTTTGTTTTCTATCGTCATTAGTCGGAGCACCCCCAACAACATGACACCAGACACCACACCGTTATTCCTATCGACTCCACGTTGTTGGAATGAATGTGAAACTAAACTTTCAGGTGGTAATAATATCCCACGGGTCATAATGGTATATGCAACATTTTCTATAGTTCAAATATAACAGGACATCAAATACGATTTATGATGAATGCCTAAATGAAGTAAACAGAAAACGCATCATCTTCTATTGCTATAGGACTGCAGTATATAATGTAAATTCACTCAGCCACTCAGTGTTGTGGCTGAGTGAATATAGTCATCTGAAAGGATTATCAAGGCAACACTCAACATTTAGTGTCTCGCTCACTGACTGAATGAAAAGTGACATCTTTTTAACCTCCCATTTAAACCTCCCATTTAATTTTCAACCTCCCATACTCATCCTGGGCAACAATATTTTCCATTAGAACAATTCTCATGAAAGAAAATATCCCCAGATGAAGCTCCATGAATAATATACATTCATATAATTGATCAATTCTGTGTGCTTCTTACTGGTAGAATAGTATCTGTCAGAATGAAATAAATCAGCAAAAAAACATTGCCACGTTATGGAAATCATAATTCTCTCAAAACTTCCGAGAAACATTCCCCACCCAATGGAACTGGTAACATTAGCGTGCTTGCTCTCTTGAATCGTGGTATTGTTCATTCTGCAAGAGATGAGATTGTTTCCTGGACACTGGTGTGGATCATACTAGCTTATTCAATGTCCATTGAATCATTTCAGCTCAGACACCCATTAGGTAACTCACTGGAAATGGCAAATGGACATTCACACGTCTCGGAAACCATTTTATCTTTCAAACCATGGTCGGACAAAAAGCAATACACATTACTTCAAGCACCACGACTGCTCTTTCAAATTATATTCTTGTGTGTACAGGATCCATTGGTGGGGGTTTTTCACTCATATTACCCGCTGCCAGACGTCTGATGCTTGAGAGCAGCAAGGAAACAAACTGTGGCCGCTCTGTTGGCTAACAATGACAAGTCCTCGTCCGTAATGAGGTTCCATGCCAAGGTAATAACAATAGCTTCTCCAAGTCGAGCTCTTCAATTGGAGGTTCAATACTGTCATGTTGGATAGCCCTTCCCGTGTGCTCATGTCTCTGGAGTTTTCTTCAAACGATGCACTGCTCAGTAGTCTGAAACGGTATGTCGCTACACTTCTCTCCCTTTATGTCGATGTTAGGAATGAAATAAAGGTGAATTATTCCCCAGTCTTTTGTCTGATATCCCTCTTGACTGATATCCACACCCTGCACTCGTATAACCCATCAGAATTACCCTGTGCTGAGTGGAGGGACTAGTTGGGATTAAGCTGGACGGTCTCATCTACCGGCAATCAACAAGGGTCGGCCAATCAATACTGCGCTAGACCTTGTAAAGTGATCACTTCCATTCCGTATTGGTATCACTTTTCCTGGGTCCATGTTGCTTTCTTTGCAGCACGTGGCCTCTGAATGTGGCAGCCTTGTATCACGGCCATGTCCGTGTTTGTTTATCCCCGAGTGTACTTCCCGTTGGGCGGCGGTGTCCGTTAGTGGCTCGGAGGGTTCCCTCTCCGTGCACGTGGAAGATGTGTTGTGTTTACACTGTACCGGCTTGTATTTCATTCAAGATCCAGATGCCAATTAATATATAGCAAACAGCTAAAACTGACGCTAGCTGACTCATCGATGAACGTATACCTAGATAGGCCTGGTCGAGACTCTGACACACTGTAATATATAATCCAACAGCTTTCGACTTTCCTTGCTCTTGTTTTGTCGTCCACAGTAGATATATTTGCCAGGTATGTTGAAGATATGATGACGCCCAATAATATATGGCCGTGCGCCGCCTGCACTGGACCATCAATACAATATTTGCATTACCAGTGTGCTATATTCACTGACATACTGGCATGCACCACAGCCCAAACACGTACATCTACGTGCTGCTGGTCGTGTCGGGTAAACACATTAAAGACACAAGCCTTCAGGCGTTTTGTCGTGCCTTCACAGCAGTTGTCGGGAGGCAGAGATCGCTGCATTGGGAGTAACGCGCCAACTTCGGCAAGCATGCCAAGCAGTAACAGTAATTACACGCGAGGACATTATATCACACCAATCCAATTCTAGATGTACGTTTGCTCCGAATTGTCGGAATTAGCATGAGTGCAAGAAATAACCTAACAAACTGGCGAACTACCTGTTATGTGAGTTAGTGATATATCCCTGCTGGCCACCACACATCCCAGAGTTCCTTGTGGTTGGCTCGCCCGTTTCCGGCTGCGCTAACGTCGATATATGAACAGGGCGGTTGGGTGTCCCTGATCTTCCCTACCGCGTTTTGTTTTGCCTGCACAAGCTTTATTTCTTGTCCCTAGAGTGTGCTGAAGTATTGATAAACATAAATAGAAGCGTACAGGGCGGACAAGTGTTCTGGGGGGTATTGATGCAAGATCGACAATGATAATCACCCTTGCAGGTCGTATGGGCCTTGAATAATGTATACGAAACTGTATTAAACGGCTCGTTTGTTTTCTACAGCTGGTACTAATATGATATTGCACCTTGTGGTGTATTTGTCGCAGTGCAAACCCACGCATTTTGTCAGCTAAACATGATACACTCGATATCTCATCAAAGCAGCTGCCTTCGGAACCAGTCATAATTTTCTCAAAAACTATATTTCATACTAAACATGCTAAACTAACTGAATGAAACATATTCACATCAGATGTAATGAAAATAACCAATTCTTAGGGAAATTTTGCTCATTTGGATAGGCGGTTATCGCGTAAATACAGGAACTGTATCCATCACACGCAGATGTAAACAAAGCATAGAAGTGCGAGATAGACTGACAATTCTACGCACATCATGGTATATCACTGATTATTTTCTCACAACCACACTATATATGCACATACAAACTGGGAAATGTACTCGATGTGGACTTTTAAGTGTGATTTGAGCATTTGTTTACATTCGGGTTTGATGGATACACTTCGTTTGTTTATTTACAAAACCGGTACGAAGTAGGCACTAAAACGGATGAAAAGACAACTCGGACGGACCGTAAACGTCAAAATCATTGAGCACACCTTTTGTTATATTGCATCAGATGTGTTTAACAAAAGTGGTTTTGAAAAAAAAATATTGCATACATTCGAAGGCAGCAGCTTTAAAGGTTACCGTAAAATGAAATAGTTCACGTTTATCAGAAAATAATGTATGTAGGTGGTTCATCTTGTGCTAAATTCGTCTGCCATACTGTGCACCATTCTTTTACAGTATATAGGCTACATACGATTACTTGTATATGGCTCACATTTTTCGTTTCGTTTGCTCACATTTGCATATTGGAGAAACCGTACACATGTAGATATACAGGGTGAGCCGAAAAAAAGTATACCGAAAACAAAACATACTTGTGGTGTATTAATAGAAAGTAATAAATGATAATCCATAATGAAATATTGAAATAATTCAACACAATGAGCAATTCATGTCCAGTTCAACGCATAATATGCTAATATGCGGTTATGGACATGATCACACATTGAGTTTCAACTTTTGAATTGTTCTTGATTTAGCATCACCAAAACACTTGTTCTTGACAATACGCCAGAGATTACTGTCCAATTGAGTTAGATGTGGAGAGGGCATGGAAATACCTATTTTGGACCGTCCAAGAGCATTGAAGACCTGTGTATTAAGGCATTATGATGTAATCCTCATCACAAACTGAGCTTTAATATTTATGATTAAAGAGAAAATTTAAAGAGGAATCACCTGTATGTCATAGCAATAATGTGATAAGAGACAAATTATTTCAATGCCACTGGAAAGAAAACTCCTGCGATCACATATATACCAATACTAAAATATCAGAAATAGTCACTTCTAATACGGGGCCCTGAATAGAAGGCCAACCACCAGTAAGTAGTTTAAGTATACATTTTTTATGGTTCACCCTGTATTTCTCACTGGAAATGTGCAGGATGAATGTCAAGCGAACACATTTGGGTGTATTTTTGAGAATAATCGGGAAAAATACTATAATAGGCCTACATGTATGTTTTAACAGGTTTATGGTATTTCCAAACTGTGCTGTTGATTCCATGCCCGACGTGGATGAAATATCGAACTATGTTCCAAAATGAATTGCCTGATACATGGAATCCTCACATTTTTTCTGAATTGCAAATAGTGCGTGTGTGTGTGTGTGGGGGGGGGGGTTCTAGTAGGATATCTGAAACAATTAAAATACATGCACAAGTGCTGGATAACTGCGTTCATTAAAGAGTAAAACCGTCCTGGAGATATCGATGGCCAGGTTTCGTGTGTCACAAGAAAGGGGGCTAAGGACTATATCATCTACTAGAACTGGTTTGTCATTTTATACAGCTTAGATTACTCAAAGTCAATAGAACCAGAGACGTGAATACATGTTTTCGCTTTGAGTATGTTTTGTTTGAAATTGATCAATGTGGTTCCTTTTCAAGCACTTCTCCGAACCAAAACGTGACAGATCACATATAATCTAGATCGCAGACCGGACGACTTGTTGCATGACTGTCGTAGATTTATTTTCCTCCGTTTTCGTTATTTTTAATAAAATCCCCATTAATTAAGAAAGGTTCGATGTTGAGAAATCGCTGCCTTCAGGGTGTGGAGAACAACGAACCAAGAATACCGCATCCAACAATAAACCCAGACAATGCATAAAAAAGCTCCCACCGAAACTGGCTCTATAATTCCAATATATAAACACGACAATTCAATTTATTCCGACAGTTCGCATGCAGAGTGATATCGTCAAACACAATTCAATATAATGACTGTCAGGTGAAACAACCGTCGGAGATCACGTGCGGGTAGCTCGTGGAACAGGCTGTAACTGCGGATGGTGGGTGGGTGTTCTGTGGGGGTAGTTTACCCCCTCTGTCGAGAGAGGGGGGAGCAGAAGCTGTTACAATCACGCACCTGACATGCGAATTTATAGGAACCTGTCGCCGTTGAAATATTGACTCGCTCCTGAATTGCTGACGTTAGTGTCGAGCACACTGTGTTCTCTGTATTCTTCCCTGTGGTCGGTAGCTCCCTCAACACAGAATACAAAAAAAACGAGAGAGAAAATCGATTCATTGGCATGATTTATTTACAAACCTAATTTGGTTGGTTTACCCGCGCTTGTGATCCTCTGCTATTGCGTTGTTTTTATGGCTATTTGCTCCGGTAAAATACCACGCCATCTGTCTAGCGTTCGTTATTCTTCAGAGGAACACGAAATGGTCCAGTTTATTGCATCCTTTGAGGGAAACGAAGCATATCCATGCATTATCGATGATGCGTCCATGTCTAGATTTCTAATTTATCACAGGGCATCCATCGAGGACCACAACGTGGAGGCGGTTACCTGATGTCCGTTTCTCAGGCTGTCATCAGGCGTCCGAACGTGGTACGTGCTAGTTCTCGCCAAATGTCAGCCTTGGACGGTCATGGCAGCTGTCTTACACCATATGGAGCTGGGTTCTACGATAGAGCACAACCACCCGAAAAAAAATGATCCCTCAGACCTCCCCTACGTGAAGCTGGAGCTCGGTCGTCGTCACCCCGTCCACACATCCCCCCCCCCCACTGGTACGTGGGCACGCCCACGGTATCCCCGACGATACATCTCGCGGTGAACCCCGCGGACGACAGTGGGGTTGGACACCCAGCAATTGTGCTCTTCAGTCTGTGTGACCTTGCACAGTTCCTAAAAAAAGACCGCTCCTCGCCGAGGCTGCACGACTATGAACTGCAATTACTCTGGCTTACCGCCATTGTGGAGGCGACAGTTAGTTCAGTTAAGAACCCTGTATCGCCACAATTATTAATAGGCTGCGAAACTAAGGCAAGAGGGTGAACGCTGTTGCCTATTGCTGTGAAGGATCATCGTCCAATGGATACACAGACAAGGGCGGAAAAGACTCTGAGTCTGAGGGTGCTTCTCAGTGCGAGTAATCAAAGGATTTGAATGGAATGGACAGTTCTCGTCGTCCAGACATTTAGCAATCCGACGACGATAATAATCTGGTGCTAGTGGCTGTACTCTGTTCTGTTGGGTGAGCGAGTTTAGCAGTGCTTGACCCGCGGTCGCCGTCAGTGCAACAAACAAGGCTTCTTACGGTTGTTTGTGGTGGTATATACTCTGTACAGGCGTCTGGTGAACGATATGAACTCAGATTTGTTTTATTTCCCAGAGTTTTACTTTGTATCAGGACGTACCTCAGACGTACCCCAGAGAATAATTCCGGCCAATATTCTCAACGTGAATCCTCGTACTTATCCTAAGCTGGACGTAATGGACAAAAGCTATGTATACCCCAGGAGGTATTGACAAAAGCATTGCATTAGCATCGAGACAATGATTAACTGGAAATGCTAGGTAGCCACCTCGTACCAACAGTATCAGGTTTACAACGGAATATCCCTGGCCAAATGATTTACAACGCGTTAGTCGTTACAGCCTTTTGTCTACACATCGCGATTACATTATCAAATCTCTTCGTTTTCTCACGTGTCCGGAGTATCTTCACAAGATGCACTGCTTGGTAGTCTGAAGCTCTATGCTACACTCGCTGTTTCGAATGAAATGAAAGTGACTTATTCCCAGTCTTTTGTGTGATATCCCTCCTAACTGAAATCCACACCCTGCATTTGTATAACCCTTGAGAATTAGTATGTGCTAAGTGGAGAAACTAGTTGGGAGCAAGCTGGACAGTCTTCATTCACCGGCAAGAAAGATCAAGATCCAGATGCCAATATATAGCAAACAGCTAAAACTGATGCTACCTGACTCATTTATAAACGTATACATACCTAGGTTTGCCTTGTCCAGACTTTGACAAACTGTAATATTTAATCCAACAGATTTCGACATTCCTTGCTCTTGATTTGTCGTCCAGAGTAGAAATATTTGCCACAAGGTATGTTGCAAGCTATGGTGATGACAGAATTCGACGACGATGCAATGACGATGACGACGAAATAATATATGACTGAACGCCGCATGCACTGGACGAACAATATAATATTTGCATTACTTGTGTGTTATATTCACTCACGTACTGGCATGCACCACAGCCAAGCACATACATCCACGGGCCGCTGGTCGTGTCGGGAGTTGTCGGGAGGCAGAGATCGCTGCATTGGGAGTAACATCAGCAAGCATGCCAAAGCAATTAACAGCAATGCACGCGAGAACATTATAGCACACCAATCCAATCCTAAATGTATCTTGGCACACAATTATCAGCATGAGTGTGAGAAAGGACTAACAAATGGGCGAACTACTTGTTAATGTGAATTTGGACATTCCCTCCTCTCCCTACCTCCGAGTAGCAGGCATATATCCCTCGACTGTAAGCGATATATTGCTTGCTGGCCAATGCAAATTCCTTGCGGTCGGCTCTCATAATTCCGGCTGCGATGACATCAATACAGGAAGGGGGTTGGTGTGCATGAACTTCCTTACCGCATTCTGTTTTGCCTCCACAAACTTCCTTGTCCCTAGACTTTGTAGACTTTATGTGTGGTTTTTAATATTTCTGGGTCATTTTCTCATTTCATACTTAGTACGTCTGTCACACCCGGATTTAATATTGTAGTATTCATTGTATAATGATCCCCAAACATGCAATAGCATATATTAATGGGTTTACCAGTTCACATTGAAGACACATTCCCAAAAAGGCACTTGTTTTAGAGTGTCTCCAATCAACTGGTAAGAGAAGTTTGGAGGGGAAAGTGATAGTTGGAGTGAACACTTTTGCTGAATCTATATGTTCGACACCAAGAAATTTTGAAACACCTCGCTTGAAACATATTTATTAAATCAAAATACGTAAAGAATATGAAAATATCTTGAATATGGTATCATATGCATGTCATATTTGCCATCCAGTATTGACACCGAAAAGGGTACACGTCAGTTGCATAATATGCTGATTATGTCGGTATTACTGATGTGTTAGCACAATGTAGTAAAGATTCTCAATGATACGTTATTTTCGCTCACGAACATGGAATACATTTTAACCTGAATAAATCACCAAGTCAAGCACACGATTTCAGGCTTCAGATGTGAACATCACAATGAACACTGCATATTATTTTGTATTAAAGTACATAGCACAATATTTAGCCACAATAACTACTCAGAAACATCAATATACTAGTCTTAAAACAGCAATTATAACAAGAAAAGATCCAAAAATGTGAAATATCAAAGACATGACACACCAACAAAATGTGGATATGACTAAAGTCGTTCAACATGAATGAAAAATATGTATTCAATATCGGGAATCATACAGTGGTGGATTAATCTCGTGATGATACTGGTCTTGATTTACACTATTTATGTCATGTCGAAACTCAGATTGGGGTTGGATGAAGGTAAAAATTGACCTATCGCCAAACCCATTTGTCCGAGTCTTTTTACGCCATTCACGACGCATTCTGCAAAACGTTATCATTGGCCAAAGAGAAGTTTGAGAACGTAATTTGTGAAACTCGGACAACTTTTGGGGGCTTTGGCGATAGGTCAATTACAACGGATGAGATCATGAAAGTGGAGCCCAGAAGAGATCATGTACACGTAGTTTATGAAAAAATACAATGTAACAGTGAATGAGATCAAACCACAAAGGGCCTAGATGATAGATAAACATGCAAAGCGGGTATCTGTTTACTCCTAATATCTGATGTTGAAATGCTTTAGTTGAAATTGATGTCCAACAACCAACTCCAAATATGAAATGAATCTCACACCTCGAATGACTTTCATCATGCAACTGTTATTTTGACACAATGGATACAATCACTTTCAGATAGGCAGACTACCAGTTGCAACTGAGATTAGGTCTGAGCTGCGTCTGTGGCTGCTCAAATAGCTTTTTGTTAGCATACATGTGAGTGAGATCCATGAGGGCCTTCTCCTTGGGCCTCACGTCTGGAGGTCTATCGTCCGAATTTTGTAGCACAACTGGTGGAAGTGTAAAGCTTGGTTGACTTGTGGGTTGCCGGTAGGAACAAGAGGGGCCATCAGCCATGTCAACTGAAATGGCCCGCAGCGCTCCACCTCTAGATGTACAAGGGTCTCGAGAGCCATCCGGTGGCTCATGGACTGTCACATAACCATCCACTGGTTGGTGGTGTTGTTGTTGATCACCGCACTCCACATACCCTTCATCATCCCCATCGCAGGACATCCCATGAACAAGTCTATTCCCGTGTAACGTCCCAGTCCCGTTTAGGGCGTCGTGTGTCACTGAAGACTGACTGCTAAACTCCAACTTGAAAGTATCCTCGTGCACATGCAAGCTGATGTCACTGTTCATCTCGTAGTCTGGGTCGACTTGTACCATGCTGTCCAGGGAACCTGCCGAGGGTGTGTACCGTTCACGCTGCTTACGTTGTTTTCGAGTATGCTGCCACTTGGCAACGAAGACAAACATTACGATAATAGCCAAAACGAGGAAAGCTCCAAAGGTACTGCCTAGCGCCACCGAGAGTGAGTCCGTAGCTGTCGATGCCTCTATACACTGGAGGATGACGTCACCCACACTCGAGTCTCTCGTGAAAACCTCCACACAGACCTTATAGTTGGTATCCTCGTGTAGAGTTTTGATGTCGTAATTGGTCCTCGTTTGATCCTCGATGACCCTCTCCTGTCGCACACTGCTGCCCACAGCCTGGTATGTCACCTTATAGCCGGTGACGTACGGCAGACCCACATCACGTATGCTCCATTGTACGTAGAGACTGTCTTTGGTGGAGGACACCAGTCGTACAGATTGCATGATGTCACTGAGGTTCATCCCTTGTGTGCCCTGATAGTACATCCTAGTCACAGCACTTATAGCATCAAACTAGCCTACTTTTTGTCACGTGTGGTGGTTATATGAGCTGATTTATGCTACGTCTCACATGTCCTCTGTACTCCCGTTGTCAGTGGGATTGGTCTGACATTTTCCGTATCTGGAATGAGAAAAGAAACATTGATTACTTTGCATTTAGTGCAACATGAATCAATATGTTTATATGCTATGACAATATACATAATGTGGCTAATCACGTATTTGATGCCAAGAGAAACAAAATGTATACTAATAAATATGTGTATAATGATCTGCTGCATCGCACAATCAATACAACGTCAATACTGCATACATCACATAGCACATTTATCAACACATGTTCATTCATTTGTACACGTTGCATTTAGAGTTTAAGTGTTCCACTTTTCAGTGCAAACAAAAATCACTCCATGGTCGACTTTGGGATATCACCATGTCTAAATAATTTGGTAACATAATTGCTGAAGAGTGAAATTCAGTCAAAGAACGGAGTGAACCAGAGTAGATGCACTACTTTAGCCTCTCAGCCATAAACCTTCAGGGTAATGGAACATAACAAAAACTCCCTGGTCCTCTGCTGCTCGTATCCAGTCTGCCCCCAGGGAGCCTCTTTCAACACACGGAGTAATAGATTGACCAAAGAATACTATCTAGCATTAGATACCAGCAGACCACTGCCTCAATAAACATCCATATTTAAGTATGTGTAAATTGATGGTTGTGGTAGAGTATGGTGTAACTGGTCAGTGTCTGTTGAACTGGTATTTGGAAGTACGGGATTTAAGCATCAAGATAGTGAAATATGAACTGATTTAGAAAATATAATTGTGTTCTTTAATGTGATACATTGGTTTTGTTTTCTATCGTCATTAGTCGGAGCACCCCCAACAACCTGACACCAGACACCACAACATTATTCCTATCGACTCCACGCCATTGGAATAAATGTGAAACTAAACCCTCAGGTGATAATAATATCACACGGGTCATAAAGGTATATGCAACATTTTCTATAGTTTCAAATATAATAGGACATCCAATACGACTTATTCTTGGGATGATGAATGCCTAAACGAAGTAAACAGAAAACGCATCATCTTCTATTGCTATAGGACTGCAGTATATAGTGTAAATTCACGCAGCCACTGGCTGAGTGAATATAGTCATCTGAAACGATTATCAATGCAATACTTAACATTTAGTGTCTCGCTCACTGACTGAATGAAAAATGACATCTTTAATTTTAAACCTCCCATCCTCATCCTGGGCAACAATATTTTCCATCAGAACATTTCTCAGGAAAGAAAATATCCTCGGATGAAGCTCCATGAATAGTATACATTCATATAATTGATCAATTCTGTGTGCTTCTTATTGGTAGAATAGTATCTGTCAGAATGAAATAAATCGGCAAAAAAACATTGCCACGTTATGGAAATCATAATTCTAGCAAAACTTCCGAGAAACATTCCCCACCCATCACAGCTTTCAGCCCCAGAGGAGTCGGCTTTACAACATCACTCAGCACCTTCATTATAGCAGCTCACATAAAGGCAAAAAGACCACAACTTCCTATCAAATGGATACTATGCTTAATCAACAGAAGGAATTGGCGTAGTTAGCCAAATTCCACCAAAAATGGTGTATTCATTGCTTTCTCTGATAAGACCAACTATAAAGCAGGGATTCAGAAGTTGATCTCTAGTTTTCAGTCAGAAGGTGATGAAAGGCCTAATACAAGAAGGACGGGTGCTCGACTCATCTTCAGACCCGGTCTCGAGCAGAAACAACGAGGGAATAACTACTGAATGTATTAATAGAGCTCAGTGGACGTCAATGGAACTGGTAACAATAGCGTGCTTGCTGTCTTGAATTGTGGTATTGTTCATTCTGCTGTCTTAAATTGTGGTATTGTTCATTCTGCAAGAGATGAGATTGTTTCCTGGACACTGGTATGGATCATACTAGCTTATTCAATGTCCATTGAATCATTTCAGCTCAGACACCCATTAGGTAACTCACTGGAAATGGCAAATGGAAATTCACACGTCTCCGAAACCATTTTATCTTTCAAAACATGGTCGGACAAAAAGTAATACACCTTACTTCAAGCACCACGACTGCTCTTTCGAATTATATTCTTGTGTGTACAGGATCCATTCTGGGGGTTTTTCACTCATATCACCCGCTGCCAGACGTCTGATGCTTGAGAGCAGCAAGGAGACAAACAGTGGCCGCTCTGTTGGCTAACAATGACAAGTAATGAGGTTCCACGCCAAGGTAATAACAATAGCTTCTCCAAGTCGAGCTCTTCAATTGGAAGCTCAATACTGTCGTGTTGGATAGCCCTTCATGTGTGCTCATGTGGTCCGGAGTTTTCTTCAAATGATGCACTGCTCTGTAGTCTGAAACAGTATGTCCGCTACACTTCTCTCCCTTTGTGTCGATGTTAGGAATGGAATAAAGGTGAATTATTCCCCAGTATTTTGTCTGATATCCCTCCTGACTGATATCCACACCCTGCACTCGTATAACCCTTGAGAATTAGTCCGTGCTGAGTGGAGGGACTAGTTGGGAGTAAGCTGGACCGTCTCATCTACTGGCAATCAACAAGGGTCGGCCAATCAATACTGCGCTAGACCTTGTAAAGTGATCACTTCCATTCCGTATTGGTATCAGTTTTCCTTGGTCCATGTTGCTTTCTTTGCAGCACGTGGCCTCTGAATGTGGCAGCCTTGTATCACGGCCATGTCCGTGTTTGTTTATCCCCGATTGTACTTCCCGTTGGGAGGCGGTGTCCGTCAGTGGCTCGGAGGGTTCCCTCTCCGTGCACGTGGAAGCTGGAAGATGTGTTGTGTTTACCATGCACTGTAACAGGCTTGTATTTCATTCAAGATCCAGATGCCAATTATCATATAGCAAACAGCTAGAACTGACGCTAGCTGACTCATCGATAAACGTATACCTAGATAGGCCTGGTTGAGACTCTGACACACTGTAATATATAATCCAACAGCTTTCGACTTTCCTTGCTATTGTTTTGTCGTCAACAGTAGATATATTTGCCAGGTGTTGCAACATATGATGACGACCCAATAACATATGGCCGTGCGCCGCATGCACCGGACCATCAATACAGTATGTGCATTACCTGTGTGCTATATTCACTGACATACTGGCAAGCACGACAGCCAAAACACGTACATCTACGTGCTGCTGGTTGTGTCGGGTATACACCTTAAAAACACAAGCCTTCAGGCGTTTTGTCATGCCTTCACAGTCACAAGCCGAGCAATTTCCATCAGTTGTCGGGAGGCACAGATCGCTGCATTGGGAGTAACGCGCCAACTTCGGCAAGCATGCCAAGCAGTAACAGTATTACACGCGAGGACATTATACCACACCAATCCAATTCTAGATGTACGTTTGTTCCGAATTGTCGGAATTAGCATGAGCGCAAGAAATAACCTAACAAACTGGCGAACTACCTGTTAATGTGAGTTAGTGATATATCCCTGCTGGCCACCACACATCCCAGAGTTCCTTGTGGTTGGCTCGCCCGTGTCTGGCTGCGCTAACTTCGATATATGAACGGGGCGGTTGGGTGTCCCTGATCTTCCCTACCGAGTTTTGTTTTGCCTGCACAAGCTTTATTTCTTGTCCCTAGAGTGTGCTGAAATATTGATAAACATAAATAGACGCGTACAGGGCGAACAAGTGTTCTGGAGGTATTGATGTAAGATCGACAATGATAATCACCCTTGCAGGTCGTATGGGCCTTGAATAATGTATATGAAACTGTATTAAACGGCTCGTTTGTTTTCTACAGCTGGTACTAATATGATATTGCACCTTGTGGTGCATTTGTCGCAGTGCAAACCCACACATATTGTCAGCTAAACATGATATACTCGATATCTCATTAAAGGTTATCGTAAAATGAAATAGTTCACGTATATCAGAAAATAATGTATGTAGGTGGTTCATCTTGTGCTAAGTTCGTCTGCCATACTGTGCACCATTCTTTTACAGTATATAGGCTACATACGATTACTTGTATATGGCTCAGATTTTTCGTTTCGTTTGCTCACGTTTGCATATTGGAGAAACCGTACACATGTAGATATACAGGGCGAGCCGAAAAAAAGTATACCGAAAACAAAACATACTTGTGGTGTATTGATAGAAAGTAATAAATGATAATCCATAATGAAATATTGAAATAATTTAACACAATGAGCAATTCATGTTCAGTTCAACGCATAATATGTTAATATGCGGTTATGGACATGATCACACATTGAGTTTCAACTTTTGAATTGTTCTTGATTTAGCATCACCAAAACACTTGTTCTTGACAATGCGCCAGAGATTACTGTCCAGTTGAGTTAGATGTGGAGAGGGCATGGAAATACCTATTTTGGACCGTCCAAGAGCCATGAAGACCTGTGTATTAAGGCATTATGATGTAATCCTCATCACAAACTGAGCTTCAATATTTATGATTAAAGAGAAAATTTAAAGAGGAATCACCTGTATGTCATAGCAATAATGTGATAAGAGACAAATTATTTCAACGCCACTGGAAAGAAAACTCCTGCGATCACATATATACCAATACTAAAATATCAGAAATAGTCACTTCTACTACGGGGCCCTGAATAGAAGGCCAACCACCAGTAAGTAGTTTAAGTATACATTTTTTATGGTTCACCCTGTATTTCTCACTGGAAATGTGCAGGATGAATGTCAAGCGAACACATTTGGGTGTATTTTTGAGAATAATCGGGAAAAATACTATAATAGGCCTACATGTATGTTTTAACAGGTTTATGGCATTTCCAAACTGTGCTGTTGATTCCATGCCCGACGTGGATGAAATATCGAACTATGTTCCAAAATGAATTGCCTGATACATGGAATCCTCAAATTTTTCTGAATTGCAAATAGTGCGTGTGTGTGTGTGGGGGGGGGGGGGGTTCTAGTAGGATATCTGAAACAATTAAAATACATGCACAAGTGCTGGATAACTGCGTTCATTAAAGAGTAAAACTGTCCTGGAGATATTGATGGCCAGGTTTCGTGTGTCACAAGAAAGGGGGCTAAGGACTATATCATCTACTAGAACTGGTTTGTCATTTTATACAGCTTAGATTACTCAAAGTCAATAGAACCAGAGACGTGAATACATGTTTTCGCTTTGAGTATGTTTTGTTTGAAATTGATCAATGTGGTTCCTTTTCAAGCACTTCTCCGAACCAAAACGTGACAGATCACATATAATCTAGATCGCAGACCGGACGACTTGTTACATGACTGTCGTAGATTTATTTTCCTCCGTTTTCGTTATTTTTAATAAAATCCCCATTAATTAAGAAAGGTTCGATGTTGAGAAATCGCTGCCTTCAGGGTGTGGAGAACAACGAACCAAGAATACCGCATCCAACAATAAACCCAGACAATGCATAAAAAAGCTCCCGCCGGAACTGGCTCTATAATTCCAATATATAAACACGACAATTCAATTTATTCCGACAGTTCACATGCAGAGTGATATCGTCAAACACAATTCAATATAATGACTGTCAGGTGAAACAACCGTCGGAGATCACGTGCGGGTAGCTCGTGGAACAGGCTGTAACTGCGGATGGTGGGTGGGTGTTCTGTGGGGGTAGTTTACCCCCTCTGTCGAGAGAGGGGGGAGCAGAAGCTGTTACAATCACGCACCTGACATGCGAATTTATAGGAACCTGTCGCCGTTGAAATATTGACTCGCTCCTGAATTGCTGACAATTAGTGTCGAGCACACTGTGTTCTCTGTATTCTTCCCTGTGGTCGGTAGCTCCCTCACCACAGAATACAAAAAAACGAGAGAGAAAATCGATTAATTGGCATGATTTATTTACAAACTTAATTTGGTTGGTTTACCCGCGCTTGTGATCCTCTGCTATTCCGTTGTTTTTATGGCTATTTGCTCCGGTAAAATACCACGCCATCTGTCTAGCGTTCGTTATTCTTCAGAGGAACACGAAATGGTCCAGTTTATTGCATCCTTTGAGGGAAACGAAGCATATCCATGCATTATCGATGATGCGTCCATGTCTAGATCTCTAATTTATCACAGGGCATGCATCGAGGACCACAACGTGGAGGCGGTTACCTGATGTCCGTTTCTCGGGCTGTCATCAGGCGTCCGAACGTGGTACGTGCTAGTTCTCGCCAAATGTCAGCCTTGGACGGTCATGGCAGCTGTCTACACCATATGGAGCTGGGTTCTACGACAGAGCACATCCACCCGAAAAAAATGATCCCTCAGACCTCCCCTACCTGAAGCTGGAGCTCGGTCGTCGTCACCCCGTCCACACATCCCCCCCCCCCCCACTGGTACGTGGGCACGCCCACGGTATCCCCGACGATACATCACGCGGTGAACCCCGCGGACGACAGTGGGGTTGGACACCCAGCAATTGTGCTCTTCAGTCTGTGTGACCTTGCACAGTTCCTAAAAAAAAGACCGCTCCTCGCCGAGGCTGCACGACTATGAACTGCAATTACTCTGGCTTACCGCCATTGTGGAGGCGACAGTTAGTTCAATTAAGAACCCTGTATCGCCACAATTATTAATAGGCTACGAAACTAAGGCAAGAGGGTGAACGCTGTTGCCTATTGCTGTGAAGGATCATCGTCCAATGGATACACAGACAAGGGCGGAAAATACTCTGAGTCTGAGGGTGCTTCTCAGTGCGAGTAATCAAAGGATTTGAATGGAATGGACAGTTCTCGTCGTCCAGACATTTAGCAATCCGACGACGATAATAATATGGTGCTAGTGGCTGTATTCTGTTCTGTTGGGTGAGCAAGTTTAGCAGTGCTTGACCCGCGGTCGCCGTCAGTGCAACAAACAAGGCTTCTTACGGTTGTTTGTGGTGGTATATACTCTGTACAGGCGTCTGGTGAACGATATGAACTCAGATTTGTTTTATTTCCCAGAGTTTTACTTTGTATCAGGACGTACCTCAGACGTACCCCAGAGAATAATTCCGGCCAATATTCTCAACGTGAATCCTCGTACTTATCCTAAGCTGGACGTAATGGACAAAAGCTATGTATACCCCAGGAGGTACTGACAAAAGCATTGCATTAGCATCGAGACAATGATTAACTGGAAATGCTAGGTAGCCACCTCGTACCAACAGTATCAGGTTTACAACGGAATATCCCTGGCCAAATGATTTACAACGCGTTAGTCGTTACAGCCTTTTGTCTACACATCGCGATTACATTATCAAATCTCTTCGTTTTCTCACGTGTCCGGAGTATCTTCACAAGATGCACTGCTTGGTAGTCTGAAGCTCTATGCTACACTCGCTGTTTCGAATGAAATGAAAGTGACTTATTCCCAGTCTTTTGTGTGATATCCCTCCTAACTGAAATCCTCACCCTGCATTTGTATAACCCTTGAGAATTAGTATGCGCTAAGTGGAGAGACTAGTTGGGAGCAAGCTGGACAGTCTTCATTCACTGGCAAGAAAGATCAAGATCCAGATGCCAATATATAGCAAACAGCTAAAACTGATGCTACCTGACTCATTTATAAACGTATACATACCTAGGTTGGCCTTGTCCAGACTTTGACAAACTGTAATATTTAATCCAACAGCTTTCGACATTCCTTGCTCTTGATTTGTCGTCCAGAGTAGAAATATTTGCCACAAGGTATGTTGCAAGCTATGGTGATGACACAATTCGACGACGATGCAATGACGATGACGACGAAATAATATATGACTGCACGCCGCATGCACTGGACGAACAATATAATATTTGCATTACTTGTGTGTTACTGGCATGCACCACAGCCAAGCACATACATCTACGAGCCGCTGGTCGTGTCGGGAGTTGTCGGGAGGCAGAGATTGCTGCATTGGGAGTAACGAGCCAACATCAGCAAGCATGCCAAAGCAATTAACATCAATGCTCGCGAGAACATTATAGCACACCAATCCAATCCTAAATGTATCTTAGCACACAATTATCAGCATGAGTGTGAGAAAGGACTAACAAATGGGCGAACTACTTGTTAATGTGAATATGGACATTCCCTCCTCTCCCTACCTCCGAGTAGCAGGCATATATCCCTCGACTGTAAGCGATATATTGCTTGCTGGCCAATGCAAATTCCTTGCGGTCGGCTCTCATAATTCCGGCTGCGATGACATCAATACAGGAAGAGGGTTGGTGTGCATGAACTTCCTTACCGCATTCTGTTTTGCCTCCACAAACTTCCTTGTCCATAGACTTTGTGTGTGGTTTTTAATATTTCTGGGTCATTTTCTCATTTCATACTTAGTACGTCTGTCACACCCGGATTTTATATTGTATTATTCATTGTATAATGATCCCCAAACATGCAATACCTTATATTAATGGGTTTACCAGTTCACATTGAAGACACATTCCCAAACCAGCACTTGTGTTAGAGTGTCTCCAATCAAGTAAGAGAAGTTTGGAGGAGAAAGTGATAGTTGGAGTGAACGCTTTTGCTGAATCTATATGTTCGACATCAAGAAATTTTGAAACACCTCGCTTGAAACATATTTATTAAATCAAAATACGTAAAGAATATGAAAATATCTTGAATATGGTATCATATGCATGTCATATTTGCCATCCAGTATTGACACCGAAAAGGGTACACGTCAGTTGCATAATATGCTGATTATGTCGGTATTACTTATGTGTTAGCACAATGTAGTAAAGATTCTCAATGATACGTTATTTTCGCTCACGAACATGGAATACATTTTAACCTGAATAAATCACCAAGTCAAGCACACGATTTCAGGCTTCAGATGTGAACATCACAACGAACACTGCATATTCTATTGTTATTAAAGTACATAGCACAATATTTAGCCACAATAACTACTCAGAAACATCAATATACTAATCTTAAAACAGCAATTATAACAAGAAAAGATCCAAAAATGTGAAATATCAAAGACATGACCCACCAACAAAATGTGAATATGACTAAAGTCGTTCAACATGAATGAAAAATATGTATTCAATATCGGGAATCATACAGTGGTGGATTAATCTCGTGATGATACTGGTCTTGATTTACACTATTTATGTCACGTCGAAACTTAGATTGGGGCTGGATGAAGGTAAAAATTACAACGGATGAGATCATGAAAATGGAGCCCAGAAGAGATCATGTACACTTAGTTTATGAAAGATATATCATGTAACAGTGAATGAGATCAAACCACATGGGGTCTAGATGAAACATAAACATGCAAAGCGGGTGTCTGTTTACTCTGAATATCTGATGTTGAAATGCTTCAGATGAAATTGATGTGCAACAACCAACTCCAAATATGAAATGAATCTCACACCTCGGATGACTTTCATCATGCAACTGTTATTTTGACACAATGGATACAATCACTTTCAGATAGGCAGACTACCAGTTGCAACTGAGATTAGGTCTTAGCTGCGTCTGTGGCTGCTCAAATAGCTTTTTGTTAGCATACATGTGAGTGAGATCCATGAGGGCCTTCTCCTTGGGCCTCACGTCTGGAGGTCTATCGTCCGAATTTTGTAGCACAACTGGTGGAAGTGTAAAGCTTGGTTGACTTGTGGGTTGCCGGTAGGAACAAGAGGGGCCATCAGCCATGTCAACTGAAATGGCCCGCAGCGCTCCACCTCTAGATGTACAAGGGTCTCGAGAGCCATCCGGTGGCTCATGGACAGTCACATAACCATCCACTGGTTGGTGGTGTTGTTGTTGATCACCGCACTCCACATACCCTTCATCATCCCCATCGCAGGACATCCCATGAACAAGTCTATTCCCGTGTAACGTCCCAGTCCCGTTTAGGGCGTCGTGTGTCACTGAAGACTGACTGCTAAACTCCAACTTGAAAGTATCCTCGTGCACATGCAAGCTGATGTCACTGTTCATCTCGTAGTCTGGGTCAACTTGTACCATGCTATCTAGGGAACCTGCCGAGGGTGTGTACCGTTCACGTTGCTTACGTTGTTTTCGAGTATGCTGCCACTTGGCGACGAAGACAAACATTACGATAATAGCCAAAACGAGGAAAGCTCCAAAGGTACTGCCTAGCGCCACCGAGAGTGAGTCCGTAGCTGTCGATGCCTCTATGCACTGGAGGATGACGTCACCCACACTCGAGTCTCTCGTGAAAACCTCCACACAGACCTTATAGTTGGTATCCTCGTGTAGAGTTTTGATGTCATAATTGGTCCTCGTTTGATCCTCGATGACCCTCTCCTGTCGCACACTGCTGCCCACAGCCTGGTATGTCACCTTATAGCCGGTGACGTACGGCAGACCCACATCACGTATGCTCCATTGTACGTAGAGACTGTCTTTGGTGGAGGACACCAGTCGTACAGACTGCATGATGTCACTGAGGTTCATCCCTTGTGTGCCCTGATAGTACATCCTAGTCACAGCACTTATAGCATCGAACTAGCCTACTTTTTGTCACGTGTGGTGGTTATATGAGCCGATTTATGCTACTTCTCACATGTCCTCTGTACTCCCGTTGTCAGTGGGATTGGTCTGACATTTTCCGTACCTGAAATGCGAAAAGAAACATTGGTTACTTTGCATTTAGTGTAACATAAATCAATATGTTTATATGCTATGACAATATACATAATGTGGCTAATCGCGTATTTCATGCCAAGAGAAACAAAATGTATACTGATAAATATGTGTATAATGATCTGCTGCATCGCACAATCAATACAGCGTCAATAGTGCATACATCACATAGCACATTTATCAACACATGTTCATTCATTTGTACACGTTGCATTTAGAGTTTAAGTGTTCCACTTTTCAGTGCAAACAAAAATCAGTCCATGGTCGACTTTGGGATATCACCATGTCTAAATAATTTGGTAACATAATTCCTGAAGAGTGAAATTTAGCAATGAACGGAGTGAACCAGACTAGAGGTATTCCTTTAGTCTCCCAGCCATAAACCTTCAGGTTAATGGAACATAACAAAAACTCCCTGGTCCTCTGCTGCTCGTATCCAGTCTGCCCCCAGGGAGCCTCTATCAACACACGGAGAAATAGATTGACCAAAGAATACTATCTAGCATTAGATACCAGCAGACCACAGCCCTCAATAAACATCCATATTTAAGTATGTGTAAATTGATGGTTGTGGTAGAGTATGGTGTCACTGGTCAGTGTCTGTTGAACTGGTATTTGGAAGTACGGGATTTAAGCATCAAGATATAAGAAAATATTAGAAAATATAATTGTGTTCTTTGATGTGATACATTGGTTTTGTTTTCTATCGTCATTAGTCGGAACACCCCCAACAACTTGACACCAGACACCAAAACGTTATTCCTATCGACTCCACGCCATTGAAATAAATGTGAAACTAAACCCTCACGTGATAATAATATCCCACGGGTCATAATGGTATATGCAACATTTTCTATAGTTTCAAATATAATAGGACATCCAATACGATTTATTCTTGGGATGATGAATGCCTAAACGAAGTAAACAGAAAACGCATCATCTTCTATTGCTATAGGACTGCAGTGTATAGTGTAAATTCACTCAGCCACTCACTGTTGTGGCTGAGTGAATATAGTCATCTGAAAGGATTGTCAAGGCAACACCTAACATTTAGTGTCTCGCTCACTGACTGAATGAAAAATGACATCTTTAATTTTCAACCTCCCATACTCATCCTGGGCAACAATATTTTTCCATCAGAACATTTCTCACGAAAGAAAATATCCTCGGATGAAGCTCCATGAATAGTATGCATTCATATAATTGATCAATTCTGTGTGCTTCTTACTGGTAGAATAGTATCTGTCAGAATGAAATAAATCGGCAAAAAAACATTACCACGTTATGGAAATCATAATTCTAGCAAAACTTCCGAGAAACATTCCCAACCCATCACAGCTTTCAGCCCCAGAGGGAGTCGGCTTTACAAAATCACTCATCACCTTCATTATAGCAGCTCACATAAAGGCAAAAAGACCACAACTTCTTATCAAATGGTTACTATGCCTAATCAACAGAAGGAATTGGCGTAGCTAGCCAAATTCCACCAACAACGGTGTGTTCACTGCTTTCTCTGATAAGACCAACTATAAAGCAGGGATTCATAAGTTGATCTCTAGTTTTTAGTCGGGAGGCGATGAAAGGCTTAACACAATAAGGACGGGTGCTCGACTCATCTTCAGATGCACTCTCGAGCAAAAACAACGAGGGATTAACTACTGAATGTATTAACAGAGCTCAGTGGACGTCAATGGAACTGGTAACATTAGCGTGCTTGCTCTCTTGAATCGTGGTATTGTTCATTCTGCAAGAGATGAGATTGTTTCCTGGACACTGGTGTGGATCATACTAGCTTATTCAATGTCCATTGAATCATTTTAGCTCAGACACCCATTACGTAACTCATTGGAAATGGCAAATGGACATTCACACGTCTCCGAAACCATTTTATCTTTCAAACCATGGTCGGACAAAAAGCAATACACCTTACTTCAAGCACCACGACTGCTCTTTCAAATTATATTCTTGTGTGTACAGGATCCATTGGTGGGTTTTTTTCACTCATATCACCCGCTGCCAGACGTCTGATGCTTGAGAGCAGCAAGGAGACAAACTGTGGCCGCTCTGTTGGCTAACAATGACAAGTCCTCGTCCGTAATGAGGTTCCATGCCAAGGTAATAACAATAGCTTCTCTAAGTCGAGCTCTCAATTGGAGGTTCAATACTGTCATGTTGGATAGCCCTTCCCGTGTGCTCATGTCTCTGGAGTTTTCTTCAAACGATGCACTGCTCAGTAGTCTGAAACAGTATGTCGCTACACTTCTCTCCCTTTGTGTCGATGTTAGGAATGAATTAAAGGTGAATTATTCCCCAGTCTTTTGTCTGATATCCCTCCTGACTGATATCCACACCCTGCACTCGTATGACCCTTGAGAATTACCCTGTGCTGAGTGGAGGGACTAGTTGGGAGTAAGCTGGACGGTCTCATCTACCGGCAATCAACAAGGGTCGGCCAATCAATACTGCGCTAGACCTTGTAAAGTGATCACTTCCATTCCGTATTGGTATCAGTTTTCCTTGGTCCATGTTGCTTTCTTTGCAGCACGTGGCCTCTGAATGTGGCAGCCTTGTATCACGGCCATGTCCGTGTTTGTTTATCCCCCAGTGTACTTCCCGTTGGGAGGCGGTGTCCGTCAGTGGCTCGGAGGGTTCCCTCTCCGTGCACGTGGAAGATGTGTTGTGTTTACCATGTACCGGCTTGTATTTCATTCAAGATCCAGATGCCAATTAATATATAGCAAACAGCTAGAACTGACGCTAGCTGACTCATCCATGAATGTATACCTAGATACCTCTGGTCGAGACTCTGACACACTGTAATATATAATCCATCAGCTTTCGACTTTCCTTGCTCATGCTTTGTCGTCAACAGTAGATATATTGCCAGGTATGTTGCAACATATGATGACGACCCAATAATATATGGCCGTGCGCCGCATGCACCGGACCATTCATACAATATTTGCATTACCAGTGTGCTATATTCACTGACATACTGGCATGCACCACAGCCAAAACACGTACATCTACGTGCTGCTGGTCGTGTCGGGTAAACGCCTTAAAGACACAAGCCTTCAGGCGTTTTGTCATGCCTTCACAGTCACAAGCCGAGCAATTTCCATCAGTTGTCGGGAGGCACAGATCGCTGCATTGGGAGCAACGCGCCAACTTCGGCAAACATGCCAAGCAGTAACAGTATTACACGCGAGGACATTATATCACACCAATCCAATTCTAGATGTACGTTTGCTCCGAATTGTCGGAATTAGCATGAGCGCAAGAAATAACCTAACAAACTGGCGAACTACCTGTTAATGTGAGTTAGCGATATATCCCTGCTGGCCACCACACATCCCAGAGTTCCTTGTGGTTGGCTCGCCCGTTTCCGGCTGCGCTAACGTCGATATATGAACGGGGCGGTTGGGTGTCCCTGATCTTCCCTACCGCGTTTTGTTTTGCCTGCACAAGCTTTATTTCTTGTCCCTAGAGTGTGCTGAAATATTGATAAACATAAATAGACGCGTACAGGGCGGACAAGTGTTCTGGGGGTAACGATGCAAGATCGACAATGATAATCACCCTTGCAGGTCGTATGGGCCTTGAATAATGTATACGAAACTTTATTAAACGGCTCGTTTGTTTTCTACAGCTGGTACTATTATGATATTGCACCTTGTGGTGCATTTGTCGCAGTGCAAACCCACGCATTTTGTCAGCTGAACATGATACACTCGATATCTCATTAAAGGTTACCGTAAAATGAAATAGTTCACGTATATCAGAAAATAATGTATGTAGGTGGTTCATCTTGTGCTAAATTCGTCTGCCATACTGTGCACCATTCTTATACGGTATATAGGCTACATACGATTACTGGTATATGGCTCACATTTTTCGTTTCGTTTGCTCACGTTTGCATATTGGAGAAACCGTACACATGTAGATATACAGGGTGAGCCGAAAACAAAACATACTTGTGGTGTATTAATAGAAAGTAATAAATGATAATCCATAATGAAATATTGAAATAATTTAACACAATGAGCAATTCATGTTCAGTTCAACGAATAATATCCTAATATGCAGTTATGGACATGATCACACATTGAGTTTCAACTTTTGAATTTAGCATCACCAAAACACTTGTTCTTGACAATACGCCAGAGATTACTGTCCAGTTGAGTTAGATGTGGAGAAGGCATGGAAATACCTATTTTGGACCGTCCAAAAGCATTGAAGACCTCTGTTTTAAGGCATTATGATCACAAACTGAGCTTCAATATATATGATTAAAGAGAAAATTTAAAGAGGAGTCACCTGTATGTCATAGCAATAATGTGATAAGAGACAAATTATTTCAATGCCACTGGAAAAAAAACTCCTGCGATTACATATATACCAATACTAAAATATCAAAAATAATCACTTCTGATACGGGGCCCTGAATAGAAGGCCAACCACCAGGAAGTAGTTTAAGTATACATTTTTTATGGTTCACCCTGTATTTCTCACTGGAAATGTGCAGGATGAATGTCAAGCGAACACATTTGGGTGTATTTTTGAGAATAATCGGGAAAAATACTATAATAGGCTTACATGTATGTTTTAACAGGTTTATGGCATTTCCCAACTGTGCTGTTGATTCAATGCCCGACGTGGATGAAATATCGAACTATCTTTCAAAATGAATTGCCTGATACATGGAATCCCCTGAGCTCACTTTTTTTTTTTCTGAATTGCAAATAGTGTGTGTGTGGGGGGGGGTCTAGTAGGTCAACTGAAACAATTAAAATACATGCACAGTTGCTGGATTACTGCGTTCATTAAAGAGTAGAATTGTCTTGGAGATATCGATGGCCAGGTTTCGTGTGTCACAAGAAAGGAGGCTAAGGACTATATCATCTCCTCGAACTGGTTTGTCATTTCATACAGCTTAGATTACTCAAAGTCAATAGAACCAGAGACACAAATGCATGTTTTCGCTCTGAGTATGTTTTGTTTGTTATTGATCAATGTGGTTCATTTTCAAGCACTTCCCCGAACCAAAACCTGACAGATCACATATAATCTAGATCGCAGACCGGACGACTTGTTGCATGACTGTCGTAGATTTATTTTCCTCCGTTTTCTCTATTTTTAATAAAATCCCCATTAATCAAGAAAGGTTCGATGTTGAGAAATCGCTGCCTTCAGGGTGTGGAGAACAACGAACCAAGAATACCGCATCCAACAATAAACCCAGACAATGCATAAAAAAGCTCCCGCCGGAACTGGCTCTATAATTCCAATATATAAACACGACAATTCAATTTATTCCGACAGTTCACATGCAGAGTGATATCGTCGAACACAATTCAATATAATGACTGTCAGGTGAAACAACCGTCGGAGATCACGTGCGGGTAGCTCGTGGAACAGGCTGTAACTGCGGATGGTGGGTGGGTGTTCTGTGGGGGTAGTTTACCCCCTCTGTCGAGAGAGGGGGGAGCAGAAGCTGTTACAGTCACGCACCTGACATGCGAATTTATAGGAACCTGTCGCCGTTGAAATATTGACTCGCTCCTGAATTGCTGACATTAGTGTCGAGCACACTGTGTTCTCTGTATTCTTCCCAGTGGTCGGTAGCTCCCCTCACCACAGAATACAGAAAAAAACCGACAGAAAATCGATTCATTGGCATGATTTATTTACAAACCTGATTTGGTCGGTTTACCCGTGCTTGTGATCCTCTACTATTGTGTTGTTTTTATGGCTATTTGCTCCGGTAAAATGCCACCCCACCTGTCTAGCGTTCGTTATTCTTCAGAGGACCACGAGATGGTCCAGATTATTGCATCCTTTGAGGGAAACGAAGCATATCCATGCATTATCGATGATGCGTCCATGTCTAGATTTCTAATTTATCACAGGGCATCCATCGAGGACCACAACGTGGAGGCGGGTTGTCATCAGGTGTCCGAACGTGGTACGTGCTAGTTCTCGTCAAATGTTAGCCTTGGACGGCCATGGCAGCTGTCTTACACCATATGGAGCTGGGTTCTACGATAGAGCACATCCACCCGAAAAAAAATGATCCCTCAGACCTCCCCTACGTGAAGCTGGAGCTCGGTCGGCGTCACCCCGTCCACACATCCCCCCCACTCGTACGTGGGCACGCCCACGGTATCCCCGACGATACATCACGCGGTGAACCCCGCGGACGACAGTGGGGTTGGACACCCAGCAATTGTGCTCTTCAGCCTGTGTGACCTTGCACAGTTCCTAAAAAAAGTCGGCTCCTCGCCGAGGCTGCACGACTATGAACTGCAATTACTCTGGCTTACCGCCATTGTGGAGGCGACAGTTAGTTCAATTAAGAACCCTGTATCGCCACAACTAATAATAGGCTGCGAAACTAAGGCAAGAGGGTGAACGCTGTTGCCTATTGCTGTGAAGGATTATCGTCCAATGGATACACAGACAAGGGCGGAAAAGACTCTGAGTCTGAGGGTGCTTCTCAGTGCGAGTAATCAAAGGATTTGAATGGAATGGACAGTTCTCGTCGTCCAGACATTTAGCAATTCGACGACGATAATAATCTGGTGCTAGTGGCTGTATTCTGTTCTGTTGGGTGAGCAAGTTTAGCAGTGCTTGACCCGCGGTCGCCGTCAGTGCAACAAACAAGGCTTCTTACGGTTGTTTGTGGTGGTATATACTCTGTACAGGCGTCTGGTGAACGATATGAACTCAGATTTGTTTTATTTCCCAGAGTTTTACTTTGTATCAGGACGTACCTCAGACGTACCCCAGAGAATAATTCCGGCCAATATTCTCAACGTGAATCCTCGTACTTATCCTAAGCTGGACGTGATAGACAAAAGCTATGTATACCCCAGGAGGTATTGACAAAAGCATTGCATTAGCATCGAGACAATGATTAACTGGAAATGCTAGGTAGCCACCTTGTACCAGCAGTATCGGGTTTACAACGGAATATCCCTGGCCAAATGATTTACAAGGCGGTAGTCGATACAGTCTGTTGTCTATATGGAAATTACCTAGACTGCTTCGACATACCGCGATTACATTAATAAATCTCTTCATTGTCTCGTGAGGGCTTTCTGCATATAAATAACATATACATGTTTACTCGCACCAGGCTTTGGCTACAGCCAAGAGGCCGTTGAAGTAATCTCACGGAGGGCTTCACACCGCCGTTGCACAGAGAACGACCATTATTAGATGCTCCAGTATTTCATATTAAAAGGGGAATCGATAGAGCTGTCACTACTGTGTCAGTTTTGCTGTTAAGTAGTGGATAAATCATCGCAACAAAGCAAATTTGCGTAAAATCAAGCAACGGTAGGGAAATATATGACAAAACGCATGGTAGTTAATTCACGTAATACCCACTCTTAATCGCTGATGAAGTATCGTTTGAGAGGCGACGCTGTGTTATCGCACAAGACTCCACCAATTCAAATATGAGAATCACACGACAGTCTCACTTGTCTCCACTTCAGCGGCTATAATTTGCATGTCATAAATCCAGAGTCGTCACTGGAGAACTGGTAATTTTCTCACAGACAGTCGAGAGAGATTGGCCCACTTTGTCCAGCCGGTTTTCCAGCGCGACTGTCTCACCAGTTCCCAAGATATATGTTGGCGCTTCCAATCTTAGACCGATGTAGGGGCAATCCTTGGAGATGCTGCAAAACACCAGAAAGCGTCCCTAAAACGGAACTTCACAACGGTATAACGACACTACCACCGTTAAGCTGGTTCTGTCTCGGTGTGAACTCTAGCATTTGCCGTTCTCACTGTTTCTATGTTTGTTTTCGGTGGAGTAATGTCAACTGGTACTTGATGTCCTTTCACATTTTGTGCCCACGCCCAATGAATATCCAATCTGTTTATGAACACGATGGAGGGTGGTCAACCAGCGTGAATAGCTCACACGCAGTATCCACTCAAAGAACTCAACACAGGAAACACGAAGAAAAGAGGAGTCAAAAACTGCAAACTGTAATCCAAGAGCGGCACTTCGTTATGCCGAAATGTAGATATGATTATGTGATATATCGCCGATGTGGCGGGCTATCGCCGTGGAAGCAATATGTAGTCTTGGCAGTGGTGTCCGTCTCTCGCGCTGTGTGATCGATGTCGGTTCCCGGCGCCCGACTCTCCTCTCTCCTCGGGTCGGCTTGGTGTCTGCTAGCTACCGCGGCAGTCCCAACTCGCTCCTACTGTCAACTAACGCCAGCTGCCTCTGCCTAGTTTACCACCGAGTGCCAGGCCACCTTCTAGTGCTCCCATCACAAGGCAGTCTCCCCTGGCACGACACCATAATCCCCACTCCGTGCTGCGCCCGCGGTGAATGACGACGAGAGAAGGGCAGGAGGCTTCGGCCGAAGTCCTCCACAAGTGTGCACAGCCTGCTGCCCTTGTCGGCTACCATCGCGAGGTCAGGCTTTATCACACATCACGCTAACCCCATGCAGGGATTGTGACTGATTAGCCGTAATTTTTCGGTGGGGAAAGCCGTTTATGCTGCTATAAGAGCTGCTATCCTGTGAGTGATGGGAATTAGATTTTCCCCTCACTTCCCTCGCTCCCTACAGCTGCACTATTCTTCTCGCTTCTCTCACATTCAGTTTTGCAATTTTCTTGCGAGCAATTGATTGGGGATTTAGTTCTTATCTTCTATCTTGTCACAAAAATCGTTCATGGTATTTGGAATTTGGTTCAGTGTTCAGCACTCGTTTTTTTGCTTTATGTTTGGCGTAAATATTTTCCCCTTAAGAAAGAGCCATTGGTTTCGAAACTGTCAGTGAAACTTCCTGTAATTTGGCTTGTTGGTTGTCTATAGTATCAGAAACAGTAACATGCAGAGAGGAGTGGGCGTCCCCGGTCTAGTTTTTTTTAGATGGAAATATTTATTTATTTATGATTGCGTGCATTTGGATCTTTCAAACACGGGATAGATTTGAACTACGGCAACTATATGATATAATATACCCTACCCTATACTAGAGTGTGGTGTTTGGGAAATATAAACAGAAGTTTACTTCTACAGTTGAAACAGTTTATTTCTTAGTTTTGTTCTCCAAAAGGCTGGTAAACCTAAATACTCATTCTCTTGTGAAATTGCCACTTTATTTAATATGTAGGCTTACACAAACATGTCACGATTTAATACGTTGAACAAATTGAGGCGTAATTCGTAGTACTTTGTAACAAAAGTTAACACTGAATTAATATGATGCCAATATGATGCCTGTATTGCTGTTCATGTGTTATGCTTTGTAGTGTCCCAGGATAAATTTCAGCCAACTAATTCGCACATGGATCTGCTACATATCTGACCAGCAGGTGTGCTGTGAACAGCGAATATAGGTAGAGCTAGCGACAAATGGACTACCATCCTATATCCAGGTGTTTCTGCTGGCCCTGGATCCACAAGAAACATGTGTTATTGTAATCTCAGACCAGGACATCTGCTTGGTTTTATATCACTGGGAGTATTGCAGGAGGCAGCTGGTGTATATGATATAGTGGTCATGCTAGAATACCCGGGTAGAACTCTCATAATTTGAAAGGGATGAGCTGTTTTCCAGCAATACTTCATCTGTCAGAAAATAAACCCGAACCGATTCCTTTTCTCCCCCTGAATGTCAGGAGAACGCTTTTATGTAAATGTCATTATCACCAAATGTTCTGCTAATTTGAAATAATTGACCAAACACCATAGATAACACATCTTTCACAAACACCATGTACTATCGGGATATTGTATGTTGTAGTGCAATGCTGCACCAGGCAGCTTAGCCTCACGATGTTGCTTCAACCTTTTACATGATTATTGTTGTGCAGGGAAGTGCTCCAGGTAATATTTATCTAACACCTGCTTGTACGGTGCTGAAACCAAAAACGTCATACCACTGCGCTGGATCCCTATGACATAATTATCTAACATTATGACAATAATTAACATGAAAAGCCTGTATATGTATTCACAAGTCCATGAGAATCATTGTTCGTCCAAACCGTGTTGCAGTATTCAGTACCATATATCATACCACCACTTAGACATAATTACGTGAGTATAGGAGAGTAATAACAACCCTGGCTTTGTATGATAGGTGTGGCACTCGCGTTTATTATCAGGGTAATATGAACACCCAATTTGGCACTGACATGTTCCTAATTAGTGTTGTAAATCATATTCCATGCTATCGTATATCACATGTCGTATACTGATACATTGGTCGCACTGTCTCGTGACGTGACTTGACATTACCTGTGTGTTATGCCTGCAGTTCAATTTTTTTTTCAATGCAACTTGTTTATTTCAACATTCACATATCACATGTAAACATGAAATATATAAATGAACATGATGTTGAAAAGTTGAATGAAGAAGCTTAGCTTATTGAATTCATTCTTCTACACCCCCAAACGCCCCACCCCCGCCCCTACTCCCCCAAAAAAAGACTTAAATAAATACTATACATACTACTTGAATAATAATATTGTATTTTGTTGGCGGAAAGCTCTCCTTCGATCATTGATATCCAAATGCACCTTCACGACGTCTTTTTAAAATTTGATTTCTGATTTACGTGCCCCCAAGGGACCACACAAGTACATCCAAGTATTACCATGTGATATTGATACAAAATATTCTCACATGAGGAGAAACATGAGCCCCTGAGGGGACACACCAGTGAATGAAAAAAAATTGTCATTCTCTCACGATTTTCGCGTTTCCTCATGATCGAATGCTATTCCCTCGAGATAGTTTGATTGTGCAGACGCCCATGACTTGTGGTATTGCCACAAGTCCCATTGGGACTGCAAAGTTATCGTGAAATTATCAATCACAAGATAGCGAGGGAATGCGAAGTAATTTTTATACACGAGATAAACAGTTCACAATGTCATGCATATGTGAAATTAGAGAGAAAATTACTGAATAGATGTCGAGCAAAGTGGAAAAACGTGGAATTCTTAGCCTATATTTCGGACATGTTGAGCAACACAAGGCATTTCATTTTTATACACCTTACAAATGGCCTAAATCTGTACACCTTACAGATTACAGAACATTCACAACCTTACAGAACATTCAAACAGTTTCCAGATAATTCAAATTACCATGGCCACACATGTAGCACAGGGCAGCCAGCATGTATACTATTGTTCAATACGGGTATACAAGAGAAGATTTACTTGAAATGCAAATGCAGGAATTCTCACAACAATGCAAACCAGTAAGAAATGAATGTGTTCAGAATTACTCTTGTGTCGCCTGGATAAAAGAGGGACTGGGTTTCAATTACATCTATTCACACATGTTTCATAGAAATAGCGTTTTCTGAGACTGTTCTTTTCATGTTGTCAGAAATGCCCTCTAGCAGGATCAGCGAATAATCGCCCACTACGTGCATAGATTTGCAACATAGCGTAGTTGCATAGTTTGACAATGTTATGCTGCACTGTGGTGCAAAGTAGTTATTGAACTTAGCCCAAGGGCTAAGAAAGGTAATCTGCTAGAAAAATGTATATTGTTGAGCCGCAACTGTTTTTAGGTTAACGGACTTTTGGTCCGATAACATATTGGCATGGCGTTGTGTCCGTCGTTGTCGTCCGTCTATATTTTTATCTTTAAAATTTAGAGTCGAATCTTTTTGAAATTTTTAACAAAAATACCTAAACATATTTTGACAGGGAGGTACTTTTTATTTCTTTTTATTTTCGCATATTTTTCTTATTGATGCATAACACTCCTTATATATATGCCCCTGTGACATGTATAAGTTTCGCTACCCTTAAACTCGGCCCAAACAGGACTTTCCCATGTTAAATTATCCTATGCTTTATAATGGGACACATTATGTTTAATATCTTACTTAATTGTGAGATTAGAGACTAGGAATCAATTGTGGACATATAGGAAATGATATATGCTGAACATTCTCGTGACCTTGAATTTGACACCTTTGACCTCATTTTCAAGGTCACAGGACAAAATAGATAATATCTCGCTTATTATCGATTTTACAGCTAATGAATCAATTGTGAACATATAAAAAATGATATGCTGAATATTGCCATGACCTCGAATTCGACCTTTGACCTCATTTTCCAGGTCAAAGGACAAAATGGCTGATATCATTGCTCCTCTATTGACTTTATTGCTTGGGAACCAATTGTGGACATATACAAAATGATATACACTGAATATTTTGATGACCTTGAGTTTGACCTTGAACTTATTCTCAAGGTCAGATCACAAAATGACTGATATCTCACCTATTATCGACTTTACATCTCAGGAATCAATTGTGGACATACTAGAAATGATATATGCTAAACATTCTCGTGACCTTGAAATGACCAATGACCTTATTTTCAAGGCCACGGGACAAAAGGATAATATCTAAAATATATATTGTCCGGTAACCTTTCTTAGCCCTTGGGTTATTTTTTTTGTTTCCACCGAATTGCCGTTTCGACTTTTCAAGTTCACTGGAGGTCATATTCAAAATCACCACTGAAATCACTGTATGGCACTGAATACAGTTGTATGGCACATCTGAATGTGACAATGTTTAAGCTCTATCTTGAAGTGTTCCACATACATACTCCCACCATGAAGTCCAATCAAATTTTCAATGGCGGAAACTTCAATTTTTTTTTTTTTTGGAAAGACTCAAAATGGATAGTGACTTGATTTCAGCCAATTTTTTTTTTCTCCGACCAGTTAAAAAATCAATGGCCACCATGCACAGAACAACCATTCTAGGGTGACAAACCTTATATACGTACCACAAAAGTACAGGGGAATGGCCGCCAAATCCTGGTCGTTTGTGACAAAAATGCTAACATCGAAAAACTGAAAACTATCCCATTTTTGAAATGATTTTAGGTAAACTTATTCAAATTTCAGGAAAATCCGACAGTAAACTTCAAAGATAAAATTTGTAGACGAACGACGCTGATGCCGACGAAGGTCGACGAACGCAATACTATGGCAATAGGTTATCGGACCAAAAGATGAACCCAGCCTGTACACCAACTATATGTTTGTGTTATCTGTCAAAACTTCACAAATTCTGACGGAAATACAATAAAATTAATTATGTGAGAGTATATGGACAATATTTGTCCCATCCAACACAACCGCATGAATTTGTGTGAAGATACTAAGAAGTACCCTGAAAAATATTCGCACTTTTGAACTGACTGAACTTCAGTTCGCATCAGAAGTACGCAATATGATATTATTTGCTAATAATAGATATTACTTTCACAACGAACCTCTGCTAACAAAATCCCATGTAGTGGTTTGAATACTCAATAACCCCGTTATATGTGCCATGTACACATCCAGATGGGCGGATCACTGAGTACATGCATCTGATATGTTTGCTCGAACCAGCCACACTCACCATTTGAAAATTGAATGGTCTGTTCAGCATGTGATTTTTTGCATCACAAGTTTAGTATAAATTCGAAACCAATTTGTATTATTCAGGGCATCTGGCGCTGTTGCAACATTTACTTTTTCAACTAATGTGACAATTTTATTTTTATGGCAGCATACGTGTGGCTAACATGCACTGACGGATATTTCTTTGTAGTTTGTAGCTCTGACTGACAGCGACTACAAACACCACTAGTAACACACCGATAACCAGTCTATTATCAACTCTTCAAACCCATTAACACACTCCCAGTGAAGGCCGCCGTCCACTTGTTTTATCGTGACCAGCCCAAGACCAGTAAACAAATATTCCTGGTACGTAAACAGAGCAACTCATGATTGGTAAAAAACGAACTGGGGAACTAATTCGGAGAACACATCACCCCGGGGTTTATCGAAAACGATCGAAGAAAAATACATGTCATCAGCATCCCTAGGAGAAGTCTGATGGCAATCAGGAATATATTTTCACACGATCTCCAAAGTTGTGTCTACACATCAGTTTATCTACTATGTTTCGAAATCACCCTTATAGTGTCCTGATATAAATCGTGCCGGTAACTGTGACCTTCGTAAATTGATCTGCTAAGTATTTGACCAACAGGTGTGGTGTGCATTTATGAAGTTAATGTAGTCACAGTTATTCACAATCGGACTGTCACCCAGAATCCAGGTGCTAATGCAAGTAGTGCCCAAACCCACCCCCTACCCCAAGTATGTTTTATTATTAGTTTACTGGGGAAGTATCACTGTTTCGTGTGTAGCATGATGCTGCAGATATGTGACGTGGCGAGTCAGTAATGATAACAAAATCGCCCGCCCTTATTCAGTAGCGATCTGAAATGTCACCATTGAATAAAATACAACTATTATCATCTAATACATGTAATAATAGTAATAACATGACATTGTTGGGAGTCACACATTTTGGCGTCCTTCCATCCATGATTAGCGGCCTCCATGGCCTGGCAGCCCTCGACTCCATCACGGGCCGCTAATCATTGATATCGGCCCACGAAAAAGTATGACACGCTATACAATCATGCTACATTATTTTAATCTCAGATCATCACATGTGTTTGGTGATGTATCAAAAGAGAAACTACATCAGACTGACAGAGGGGCATGGTATATCCCCAGTTATAACTCTCAGAAGTCGCAAGGTACAAGGTATTTACAATCCCATCTGTCAGAAGATAAACCCAGACCGATTTCTCTTCCAATCCCGGTTTGTCAGAACAGTATGTTGTAAATGGCAACATTGCAAATGACATCAAATGACTAATGCATTTTTCACAAACAACTCTCTGTATATTCTAGTGTGTCAGTGTCAGTAGACAGCCACACCTCACGATGTTAATGTACCCACTTCCAGGGTTGTTGTCGTGAAGGTTTGTGCTCCAGTGTAATATATGTACACGGACCAACCTCTTACCATCAATGCAATATTTCTAAAACCCTAAAAAAAAACCTCAAGTGAATCATTCTTGGATTAGACATAAAGCCCGACCGATTCGGACCGAACAATCAGCCACACGGCGTCATCAGGGACAGATAGTGTTCAAAATGTAGGTGTATCTGTTGTACAATTGATTTGAATACGTATACATTTGCCCAGCTACTGATGAAAGCAGTTTGAAATCCGAAACAAACCCCATGCAATAGGTGCATTGCGAGTACATACGTACCAAAACCGAAAGGCTATATATATATATATATATATATATATATATATATATATATATATATATATCGAACACCTGCTTCGTCGGTGCTGAAATAAACATGGTTGCTCTGGTCTTTCTGTGACGTGATCAGCCGAATGAGTGCGACGTGACACTGCATTCATTCACAATAGTAGTCGACGGGAACCATTGTTTACACCATCTGTGTTACAGTGATAATTTAGTATTATATCACTTATTACATGGATGTGGAACAACAATAACAAACCCTACTCTACTTGGCACATAATTGACTCACGTTTATTATAAATGTATTATCAGCCATAATTAGTGTTGTAGATCCTATTATTCCTGCTATCATACACCACCTGTCGTGGAGGTGTCATGTGACATATTGGTCACACTAGTCTTGTGATGTGCCTTGACAATACCTGTAACAAGTGTTTATCTTTATTCATTCTTTTTCATCTTTGCAGCATCCGCAGAATATGACTTTGTAATTATTACATAGAAACACCAGTAGGATCATTTCTTCATGTGATTGTGATACAATAAAAATAATGAAAACACATTTCTGAAATGAACTTCAGCTTGTTGGATGGGGAGGTATGTATTTAAAAAATTAATGATTGAGGCTCCTCCTCAAGTTACCTCAATTACAAAATGCACCTTCACGATGGCATGCACGCAAATGTGAACTAAAGCAGGAATTCTTATTTATTATAAAGTCATAAAGTTACAAACATGGTGAGACAAGACATCGTGAATCAACTGTAGAGTGAAAATGTCTTATCACTGATGATGTGTTCCAATACCGTATATTTGTATGTAACTGCGTTAGAGCAAATTTGTGTACATCAGATTCCAGAACATTTGCAAGTGAATTTCATATATCACATTTTATATTTCATGTAGTATGACGTAATATTTCCGTCCAAAGGAATATTTTCATTCAGAAATACTGCTCACTAAACACGAGTATGTACATGAAACAGGCCCGTAACCGGGGGGAAAGGGGGTAGTCGTGGTTCATGGCTACGATGGGTGCGTTCGCGCCCCTTTCGCGGAGGAAGAGGAGTTACAATGATCTTGGATTGTGTAATCTATCCAAGTCAATGACATAGGGCAGATTTACTTTTTCTGGTTAATTTCCCAAACATTCTACCCCTGATTGTGTCCACTGTAACCATTCATACATTTTATGTTCCATCTTACATATCAGGAGTTCATCCCGGACATAGATCTATATGGGACGAGACTGTTGGTTCAATCAATGCTGCGCTAACACGTTCAGCTACTCCCATCAGCTTCAAGCGCGTACATCGACGAGAGTTGCCAAGAGAGGTACTATTTCGATAGATACCTTTCGTTAATGGAGTATTTATTGTTATTTCTTGTTACTTATTATTTAGAGGCCGTGAAGCCTTCTGCTCATGATTAAGACAAGCTGTGGTCAGAAGACCTCTGCGAGGGACTGAATTTTGAAATTCTTTGCCTTATGGCACGATGCATTGGAAAAGTATATCAACAGAAATGTAGATGTCTGCAAGCCCGGGCGTAGGGGGACAAGGCCTCACTTGTGTTCCAAGAAACTGCATTTTTCAGAAATTTTCATGCAGATGATATCACACAGTCATCTGCAAGATTGTATCACTACATCATGGATTACTGTTCAAATTTATATAGAATCACATGAAAAATATTCATTAATTGGGCCTGAATATACTAATACTACAAGAGTGAAATGGTTCACGATGCCATCCCCCCACGCACCCACCCCCGCCTCCCCCATCCCCCATTTACCTTATTCGCCCACAATTGTATAGTTCCTTCATACTAGCCTGCCATTTCACTTGGTCCTTACATATACTTCCCCTGATTCGCGAACCCTCCCTACTTTTCAATTTACAGGCACACTCCTAAAATACGTGTGGATTCATGCAGTTCACACAACAGTTCAAGTCAGAAGGAAGAAATTGTGTATAGATCTACCATTGTGCCGTCGGGGGATTATGTCTTCATTATTGAAACACCTTGGTCGTTTCGTACTATTAGCTTTTTCTGGGTTGTTTTCAGAAATTCCCTTAGGCAGTATCAGCACATTATGGCTCACCTCGTTATATAAGTTGCATAGTTTTGGTGGTAGTTCCATCATTTTATAAAAATGATGTAGTATATGTTGTGTATTTCCGTGCCACTTTCATATTGATTTTGATTTGCGGTGATTTTTCGTCAGAGTAGACCTCAATGAGATGAGAAAAAATGTTTCCATTTTTTTCGCTCATTGATTGTGTGAAAATCCAAGATGGCCGCCAATTACCACAAACAATGGTCATATCTTCGGCCCCAGTTGTCATAGAAACACTAAATTGAGGTACATACACACCAACACCGAAGCCAAAAGGATGTACTTGTGACACCTACTGTTTGGGTGATGAAATAAGCATATGGTTGCCCTGGATTTCTATGACGTGATCTGCAGAATGAGTGGGAAGTGACACTGCATTCATTTACAATACTAGTCGACGGGACCCATTGTTTGCACGAACCGAGTGGCAGCAATAATTTAGTACCATATCATCATTTACATGGATGTGTAACAGCAATACCAAGCCATGCTCTGCGTGGCTATAATTGACTGGGAGGCGTAGCTCTCACATTTCTTATCAGTTTAATTATCAGGGTAATAAATAGTGTTTAGATCCTATTATTCCTGCTATCATACACCACCTGTCGTGGAGGTGACATGTACGTGACATATTGGTCACACTAGTCTTGTGATGTGTCTTGACAATACCTGTAACAAGACTGTGTTACGCCCACAGTTCAGCTTTACATCATCTGCAGACTATGTAACTGTTACACAGAAACACCAAGAATTATGAAAGCAAAGGTCTCAAATGAACAATAACTTGTTGGATAATGTAATATGTATTTCAAAGTATATATTCAGTGATACAGAGATATTCCCAGCTTTATAATTTGTTCGTGCTTATTATCACCACAAAAGAAATTATTTTTATGTATTAGCACGCTTTCTAGATGACAAAATCTAGCATCATCATATCTTGAATTACCCATTGTTTGTCCGATAATATTAAAAATCAGCCATTCAAGCGGACAATACACCGGATGTTGCCGAAAATTACATGTGTACATGTATATACCAGCCTATTACCACTTGCTACAAGACTTTCATGATGTAAATAAAAAGAAATCTAGCATCAAATATATTTAGAACGAGACAATCAGAGATTGCAGACCCTCGCCCTTCAGATTTAGTCACTAAAATTAGGCGATAATTGAGAGTTTTGGTCTGACCATCGGTTGTACGCCATACGATTGGGAATTGGCCAAAGAAAAATACAAAAATAGGTTGAAGATTTAATATTGATTAGAACCGGAGTTATGGCCAATTATGTGATTTTCTTTTTTCCATTGCCATGGCAACCGTTTTCTGAGCCACTACCATAGCACTCCAGCCCTATAAATTTCAAATCGATCGGACCGTTTGCCTTTGAGTTATGAGCGCAGACATTTGCACTGAAACGTCGCTGGCCAAAAATAACCGAAATCGTGACCCCCAATTTTTCGACATCGGGCGATAATAGAGAGTTTTCGTCGTACGACCAGCGGTCGTACACCAAACGATCGGCAGTTGGCCAAAGAAAATTACAAAAATAGTTGGAAAAATTAATATCAAGTAAAACCGGAGTTAGAGCCAATGATGTGAATTTCTTTTTTCCGTTGCCATGGCAACCGTTTCCATCCGATTTTGGTAAAATTTTATAGGGACCGAGCCACCACCATAGCACTCTTGCCCTATAAATTTTCAAATTGATCGGACCGTTTGTCTTTGAGTTATGAGCGCGGACATTTGCACTGAAACGTCGCTGGCCAAATATAACCGAAATCGTGACCCCCAATTTTTCGACATCGGGCGATAATAGAGAGTTTTCGTCGTACAACCATCGGTCGTACACCAAGCGATCGGGAATTGGCCAAAGAAAAATACAAAAATAGTTAGAAAAATTAATATCAAGTAGAACCGGAGTTAGAGCCAATGATGTGATTTTCTTTTTTTCCGTTGCCATGGCAACCGTTTCCATTCGATTTTGGTAAAATTCTGAAGAGACTGAGCCACCACCATAGCACTCTTGCCCTACAAGTTTCAAATCGATTGGACGGTTTGCCTCTGAGTTATGAGCGCGGACATTTGCACTGAAACGTCGCTGGCCAAAAAAATTCGAAACCGTGACCCCCAATTTTTCGACATCGGGCGATAATAGAGAGTTTTGGTCATACGACCACGGGCCATATATCAGATGATCAGGAATTGGCCATAGAAAAATACAAAATTAGTTAGAAAAAATTATCTCAATTAGAACCGAAGTTATGGTCAATTATTGATTTTTACATTTTCCGTTGCCATGGCAACAGTTTTTGTCCGATTGTGACCAGATTCGAGGAGGACCGAGCCACTGAGATACCGCTTCATCCCTTTCAGTTTCATGTTGATCGGACCATTCTCCTTTGAGATATGCGCGCGGACAGACAGACAGACAGACAGACAGACAGACAGACAAACAAACAGACATACAAACGGACAGACCCAATTGCAATACAATAAGTTCAATCGAATAAGGGGTCTAAAATGTTGGGAATTTATACATGGTTCTATAGAGAGGAAGAGGACAAATTAGAACCAGATATATATATATATTTGTTTCAAAAAAACTCACAATAACATAATACCGGTACCCAAAAAATATATGCCATTGTCACACCACTATTTAAAGTGATAGTGGCAGGAAAACCATTTTTTTTTTCAAATCAATTACATAAATGCCTGTGGTCTCAGGAAAATAGGTTACAGAACAAAATATGCTTGATCAGATGGATAAATCAAGCATTTGACAGAACTAGCAGCCGCTTTTCTTTTCTTTTGTGCGCCACTCAGAGTTACCTCTGACTTAACATATTTCACGCTTGATTGGTTTGAACATACACGAGTAAGCTGGAATCGCACTGCATCACGGGATACAAAGCACCGAGAATGGCGATAATATAAACAACCCAAAATATCTCCACCAGAAACTCGCAACGAAATCAACTGGAAAGGGCGTCTGTTTGGGCATACAAGTGCAGATATATAACTGTTATGTTTTCTTCGTTCGATCAGAAAGATATGGGAAAATCCATAACTTACAGCCAATATCACTTTATTCATCAGACTAACATGGGTGACGTTATGTCCAATAAATTGTTGTATACATAGATGAATTGGTGCACACTAGATTTCATGTGAATCTAGAATTATACATATGATATATGTATCAATTTCTACCGCTGGTATAAGCATACTATTATATTATTATATTCCTGTATTCATACGTAGCATGTATTTATACTAAAAGTTATTGTACCATTCTCTTGCAAATATGCAATTACGCAATATTCTGTAACTTGTGTAGAACATGACCGACACATTGCACTGAATGAGAAACACATGCTTATATATTTTAGTCTCCATCTATTTATTTACAAATATTATGTCGACATATATCATCATACCACTGACCAACAGATGGGTATTTGTTACGGTCGCGACATAATGGGCCCTGTCTTGCGTTAAGTTGCACTAATGGCCCCCAGGGGCGCAGCTTACTATTTTTCCTAAATTCAATGAAGATTAAAAATGTGCCAGACGGATTAAATATGGTATACATTCAGTGGGTGAGTAGTATTAACAGAGTAAGGTGCGCTACTTGGGCCGGTCCGAGTATCGTATCCTGCGGGCTCCTCTATTTTCAAAAAGGATTAAAAAAGGTGACAGACGGATTAAATAGCATTCATTTAGTGGGTGAGTAGTACTAAGACGCAGTGTATGATACGTGGGTCCACTAGTATTTAGCTGATGCTAGTCCGACTACCTGATGTTGATGCCGTGGCATAGTCCATCACCAGAGTTTCAGATACTTTAACATTCGTTTCTTTCACACGATATTAAATTTTGATAGAGAGTCGTGCCATGAAACACGTGTCACGTGCAGGTGTGTAGAAGTAATAATGTCATTCAAAATATGTAATGTAACCCAACATTTTCTTACTCAGTCATCCAGTTCTTGTATAATTTTTAATGGGTTTTACCTCCAGTTGCCGCATCGCTTGCTACATGTATGTATACATACAGCTACGATATGTATTTGGAAGCTGACTGGCCTCTATGAGTTTGTGGGTGTACATACATACTGTATTGAAGGACTGATATCATGAGTATATTTGTTCTTACGAATGTCCAACGTCCTGCTACGAAAGAATCCTCGACACGGACTGGTGTAGTGCATTTGTTTGGTTTTTGCAAACAATACTGTAAATAATCTCAGGAATTTTCAAATTGCAATTTTGGGGCATGTCATGCAACATTCACAGTTCTAACTTATTTAGCATAATTTGCAAAATCAATCAATGACGCCAACAGAAAACTCAACATGAAACACTGTCCAAACAGAAACTCAACCGGACGAACATTAACACTCACATCTCGATTAGCGGTCCGTTTCCAAGATAGACCGCAGCCACACTGGCGTCACTAGAAACAGAAAGTGTGCAAATGTGGTTGTTTCTTCTGTACCCCAAATAAAATTGGTGCATGAAAAATCATTTTAAAAAAAGCAATTCAGATTTTGAACAAAATTCTGTTAAATAGGTGTATGCTAAACAATTGAATATCTGTTAAAATTTGTGTTTTGATAATTATTACGCATTTTCAGAGGAGCCCAGTGGATGCTTTTTCGTGGGTTCTATCACTGAATAATAGCGGCCATGAACACCACCATCAACACACAGATAACTAGTCATTTATCAATTCTTCAACCCATTAACACCCTCCAAGTGAAGGCCACCGTCCACTAGCTTTATCGTTGCCAGTCCAAGACCAGTGAAGATAGATTCCTATTAACTAAACAGATCAATAGGGCATGATTGGTAGGAAGCAACAGATGGTTTTTAGATCTTAATGCACTACATTTTAAATAAAGGTTAACTGAACTAAACGAGGACGAAGGCAAGTCGGGAGCCCTTCCTTTCAAAGCAGCTGCCTTCGGAACCAGTCAATATTTTTTGAAAACTATATTTCATATTAAACATGCTAAACTAACTGAATGAAACATACTACATCAAATGTAATGAAAATAACCAGTCCTCAGGATAATATCACTCATTTGAAAAGGCATTTCTCACGTAAATACAGGAACTGTATCCATCACACGCAGATGTAAACAAAGCATAGAAGTGCGAGATAGACTGACAATTTCACGCATATCATGGTATATCACTGATTATTTTCTCACAACTACACTATATATGTACATGCGAACTGGAAAATGTACTCGATGTGGACTTTTATTAGGCGTGAGTTGAGCATTGTTTACAGTCAGGTTTCATGGATACACTTCGTTTGTTCATTTACAAAACCGGTACAAAATGGGCACTAAAACGGATGAAAAGACAACTCGGACGGAATGTATTCGTCAAAATCATTGAGCACACCTTTTCTTATATTGCATTAGATGTGTTTAACAAAAAATTGGTTTTGAAAAAAATATTGCATACATTCGAAGGCAGCAGCTTTAAATCGTTGCTATTTGGTGTTCATATGGTTCCGTTTTACGTTTGTTTGCACTGTTGATTGGCTGATTTTTATTTTGCTAATCTTCGTATGATTTCGTTTTCCTGCCTTTTTAGTAATTTTCATTTTTTATTTTAGTTGGACATTCAGCTAAAGTAGATTGTTTTTTTTTCGATTTAGTCTTTGTGGCGATGTGCTTGTCGAGTATCGTGCTGATGTGGTTGTAGAAAGTGATCCAGTTTCCTGTACTGTGTGATTCCCTATATTTTCTTCATATTTGGTAGCGAAGTCAATTGTGTCTGATTTGGCTTGGTCCAGTTCGCTTTTGCGTATCTATTCGGGGCTTTTTCCGTTTTATGTTAGAGCCTACAATTGTCAATTTTGGTGAGCAGAGATGCCAGAAAAGGTATGGCCTTCTACAAGTCCTGCTGCGCAGAGAACATCAACCGAGTCAGACTCTGATCCTGATGAGCACCAATCGAAAAGGCCGAAATCAAAATAGGCCATAACCAGGGGTTAGGTGTACTGACACTCTCGGCTGACACTCAGTAGGCGGCCCAAAGCTGCTGGACTTGTTGGGGAACCGAGAACTCCTTAAAAATGCCTCCCATAACTAGAATACTGGCCTTCTGCCTCACAATACTGCACATTTCACTGGCACTACGTCATCACACCGAGTCAATGCATGCATGACCTGCATACCAAACGCCAGAAACACTGCTCATGCCTCGTTAGCCAAATTATCACAAATCATGTTTGTCAATGACAACAGCAGATCTCTCCGACCTGGAAATAGAACATCTGATATTGCCATGCTGCAAATCTGACTCATGGTAACACAGCCACCTGTGACCACACAATAACGTATGATTATGTGATCAAACTCGCAAATGATAACAGTTTCACCCAAACTGGAAGGAAACTCACACGTGATAATATCCTACTAGACCTGACTGACCAACAAACCACATGGATGCGGGTGAATTTGATTGGTCGAAGACTTTTTCCTGTAGGTGATGATCAGTGTGGGTGCCGTCTCTCAGGAGGGCATATGATGTTCTTGTGATGGACTTTGTGTACACTCGTCCTTCGTCCTACTTTGTCACTTTGTTTCTATTGCAAAATGTTGTATTTTATGTTTGTTATTGACATAATCATTTTTTATGTTTCCCGAAATGTGTTCTATCGTCCTTCGTCCTTTGTTTCTATTGCAAAATGTTGTATTTTGTGTTTGTTATTGACATAATCAAATCTAGTTGAATTTGTGGTAATAGATCGATACGTACATTAGTACTTCAATGCCGGCTCCTCTGATGCTTCTGGCTGCGAATTTCCAGGAGGTTGGTGCAGAACTTATTCGTTGTTCTTTATAGTAGTAGCTGGATCTAGTGTGTCATTGTAATTTCCCTGGTGAACAGCTTTTGGGACGCCTACCTGTAATACAATGTAAGTATCAACCTATAACCTGCATCACAAGATTTTCAAGAGACAAATAACAAGCTCAAAATACAACATTTTAGAATAGAAGTGAAAACCGACCAAATATTTTATCCAAAAACACACTGGCGTCATGAAATGTAGTTGCTTCTTATGGGAAGTTTTTTCGGGCCAAAATTATATGATGCTTGCCGCACTGCGACACTGTCATTATGCTCTGTGTTTCTCGTATTTCACTTTGTAAAAGTTTCATTATGCTTCATGCTTCTTGAATTTCCTTTTGTGACAGCTTCGTCATTATGCTTCATGCTTCTTGAATTTCCTTTTGTGACAGTTTCGTCATTATGCTTCATGCTTCTTGAATTTCGCTTTCTGACAGTTTCATTGTGCTTCATGCTTTTTGAATTTCACTTTGGACAGTTTCATTGCTCGTCATCTGGGTCTTGTGACATGCACGAAAATGTTAGCCAAAGCAATATGCCACGAAAGAAAGCCATAAAAGTGTCGTACCTCCATCATGAAAGGCGCACTGCCAAATCAAAGTTTTGTGGCTCATGGTTCAAATCTTGCTGTCTTTTGATTCACATGGACTATCACGCTTTTACACTCCTTATTTGAAGACATTCACTCATTTTCAAGAAATTTCACTTGTTTTGTCGAACAGCTTCCAGTCTGCTTAAGTATTTGTTTTAGAATACTGCTAACCCAATACACATTATACAAGTATTGTGGGAGTTGAAATTGCTTCATGAATATAGCTCAAGCGACAGTAGGTGAATACGTATATCAAACTCGTACTCACGGGTGTATGCAATAGTCCTGACAATGGTCCGAACCTGGGAATATGGTTGCCTTCGTGCTGTCGAGATAAAAGATTCGGTTTCAATTATTAATACGGTGAGGTTGTTTCATGCAATTAACATTCCCTTAAGATGTTTTTTTTATGTTCTGAGAAATGCCCTTTAGCAGTATTAGCACATTATTGCCCACTGTGTTATGTAGCAAAGTTGTCGTTTCATATAAGGCATCAACGTCTTTTAATAAGGTAAAATATGCCTATGCCACATATGGTTTGGTCAAAGCGTTACGAATTTACTTGAATATTATAGTCTCTTAGATAGGCACATTTGTAGTACGATATGGTTATCATGTTGTACACATCAATGTCACGCCTTCTGTTTCGTCCTCAGTGTCTATTCCGTCCTAAACTACCGTATGGTTTGTAACAACGAAAATAAATATCTCCGATGTGCAGCGATATTGGAAAACTCTCTGAGTTTCTCTGAAAAAATATATTCACTTTTAAAAAGCACTGGATGATTATGAGTTCACATCAGAAGTACGCATTATAACTTCATATTCTCATAATTGATATTACGGTTGCAACCACTGCTGCAAACAAAAGTCCGTCTGGTGGAATTGATACTCAACAACCCCGTTTTGTGTACCCAGTACACATCATGATGGGCAGATCACTGAGTAAATGTATCCAGCACATTTGCATGAAGCACGCACACTCACCATTTTGAAAAAAATTGCATGGTATGCTCCTTTGTATGATAATGATTTTGTATCACAAGGTTAAGTACAAATAAATTAAAAATTTACCCAGGCACGAGGTTTTATCTCTCACAGATGCACAAATATCAATAGACGTGGAATCAATACCCAGTATTAAGTATTCCGAGCAAACAAAACAGGGTCCGTTATCCAATCTCATAGTCCGGGGACAGATAGTCATATCAGGCATACGAAGTGAGAGGAAACAAATATGACAGGGAAATTCCCATGAATTCCCCAAAATTAAAATGAAAATAGATCTAGTTGCATGGCAGACATGGATTTGGTGTATTTATCAACCCTATCATGATGACGTCCATAGAATTTCATAAACGCAGCTACAAGTCTTGGTATAACATATCCTTGTCGCAGCAGTTTAGAGACTAGCTGGGCACTTCGATAGACAAAGTCCTCATATTTGCAACTAGCTCTGGAATAGCGTATAAGTTGAGAAACAAACACACCATATGCCGGTGACATAGGAATGTTGCTGCTTAGAAAAGGGAAATTGACTATGGAAAAATTGAAATCATCACGTTTGTCATATAATCTAGTTGACAGGTTAGAATCATTATCAATCTCCAACCTCAGGTCTAGATAGTTGGAAAAATTAGCGGAGTCTGTAGTATCCTTAATTTCAAGTTCCTTAGGATATATGACATCCAAATAATCACCAAACTTCGGATTATTTAGCGACAATACATCATCTATGTATCGGAAAGTGAAATTAAAATTACATGTTAGTTTCTTAGAACCTCCTCGTTGTAAATGTTGGATAAAATCTGATTCATATGAGTATAAAAACAGGTCTGCCAATAATGGTGCGCAGTTTGTACCCATGGGAATACCAATAGTTTGTTGAAATATTCGATCACCAAGTTCCACAAAAATATCATAAATCAGAAAACTAACCATATTTACCACATCTATTTCAGTATATTCGTATGGGACATCAGAGTCGCCTTTAACAAAATAAGCGGTATTATATTTAACTACAATATAGTGGTACCCATGTTTCAGACAATAATTGTGAGATCATCTGAATCAAAATAACACCACCAACATTACCAATGTTCAGCAAATAGCTAATTGGAAACAATATTAAACAATGCGGATCACTAGGTCGTCAAGTACTTTATATTATGACGTCACTGTGGTTGTACGTTTTTTTGCATGGTTATAGGTTACTATGGCTGAATCGCGTGGTGTTTTATTGTGACATCATAGAACGTTCATGCCTTCATTATTATTTCACGTAAATACGTGAAACCAAATGAAAACAAAAATAGTGCAAACATGATACTTCCGGCAATGGTTGCCTTGGAAATTTCGAAAAATTTAATTGTAATTTTTCCGTTTATTGTTAAACTTACCTCTGAAATACTACATGTTCGTACTTGTACCGAGTTAGACCATCGGACTACCACGAAAAAAGGTGCCATTGTGAGTGCCATACTGTGACAAGCTGCTTGAACTCTTGCCAAAACCGATCCGCGCATGCGCAGCTTCCTTCCTCACTTTTGTTTCAAACACTACCAATCTGAAATACTACATGCCTCATTAGAAATAAAGAAAATAGAAGCGGCGCAAGACGTGTTAGAACTGTCACATATAGCACTCTTTTTGTACCATACATCAAGAAACCAAGCGTATTTCATACCTTATTGTGTTAACGTCGTAGGTAGATGATGGTGAACATCCATCAGAAACTTTTTTGCGATCGCCATTCCCGGACAAGTCTCTTCTCGAGGCCGTCATAATGCAACCCGAATTATTAAAACTTCTACCACCGTGCGTGTATTTACAATGCATCATAAAATCTTGACTTTTTCACCGATTACTCGATAACAGACTGGGCAGTAAGAATCGTATAAACCTCCGGGTCTGTGCCATTATCACCGTGAAATTCAACTAGTAGTATTCGAGAAAAGTCGTGGGATTTGTTCACATACCCGGGCGGACGGACTGTTCACATACCCGGGCTGACTAGGATGAGCTGTAATTATCTAAGTGTCACTATCATTAGCACCTTATTCCTTGTAAATAGACCTTACCAATCTGTTAGCCTTGTAAATAGACCTTACCAATCTGTTCCCTCTTGAAACAGGGAAGAATGCTTCTGATCAGGAAACATCCCGTTTGGAGGTGACCTTATTGTTGATGCCCTGGGCTGCAGCCGACATGGGGGGGGGGGAGGCACAGGCAAGGAGATGAGCTGCGGCTGAACAGCGGCAGTGAACCTTTCTCTACCCTTAGAAGGCTTTACAGCCTCAATCGCTGGACCCATGCGGGTGGCGATCGACTCCATTGCCCACCGAAAGTTGGAGCTTCTGGTCTGATCGAGTTCAGACTCTTGGTCCGAGTTCTGCCGATCAATCCTAGGGATAGGAAAGGCAGGCGGAGAACCCACCTGATCACCAGATGTGGCCGCCCACCGACTAACACCAGCTTGACCAGGTCTTGGGTCTGAGGCTGCCATGTCAACCACAGAACCTTGGCCGCCTGCCGATCGGACATGATCGTCCAGACGACCCTCAGGCCCACGAGCATGACCAGCATGATTGGCCCGCAGAGGGTGATCAAGGAGCCAAGAGACTGATCCCACAACTCTGACCAGCTCGCCCGCGGATCCTGTCATGAAGCAAAATCTTCCGGACCGAAGCCCTCGGAGGAGACACCGCCGTCAAAGAGAGACAAAGGCTTCTTTGCCTTCTTAGACTTCCCCAAGGGAGGGTCAGAAGATCCCGAGGGGACACCCACCCCCAGAAGGCCAGAAGGGCTATGAACCATAGGACCCTGGGGAGGGGTAACTAAACCCACACCCTTCAGGACATACAAGATCGAGGAAGTAAGAACTTCCTGAGACAACCCTAGGGCAGAGCTGCCCTGTTGTGTCTCTGTCGGCCCAGAGTCAGTCACTTTGGAGCTGTCACAACCTGATCCCTTGCTTGTGGCATCATGCCTATTAGCGGACGAATCCACATACTTGGCTGTGGCAGTTTCAAAGTGAGTGGATCTCCAGGACTTGCAAAGATCACAGGGCAGATCCTCAAAATCCTTGGGGACATGCCCCAAACAGTCGAAACACAACTCATGCTTTTCCCCTCGATGGAGGGTGTTTAGGTTACACTTGGGACAAAGCCTATAAGGGCACGAACCCGCATACAATGACTGATCCATACTCATAGTAAATCTAATAAGACTAGACCAAAACGAATGGTACAACTTGATAAGTTACCTGAATAAAGGAGATCATGCGAAAAACTGATCTGAAAACTGGTCACACCAACGAAGTTGACACAGTAAGCAAACCAGCGGGCAATAATGGGTGAGATCTAGATACACGAATTCTAGAGTGATCTATTTCAAACCAAAACCCCAATACTTATCCATTTAATGCCTTCCTAAATCAAAATACTAAAGACGAAATGATGTCACCAGAATCGCTAAATACATGTCCATAAATAGACAAATCCTGAGACAAATTCTCCATGTCAGAGGTCTGCAACCACCAAGATGGCAACGACAAAACAAGGGGAGGAAGGAAACTGTGCACTGCGCATGCGCGGATCGGTTTAGGTGGCAGTTCAAACGGGTGGTCACAGTATGACACTCATAATGGCACACTTTTTCCTTGTAATCCGATGGTCTAGCTCGGTACAAGCACGTGCATGTAGTTTTTCAGATTGGTAATATTTAAAATAAACCACTGTGTGTTCCTAATTCATAGCATGTGATAAGTTTCAATAAGAGGTGTGCAGACGGACAGGTGTCACTCCCTTGGGGGTAATTACTTTCCGTGATATACATTTCTCGACTGACGTTATTCGCTCGTCATTTCGACATTTGCCAGACATTTTAATGTGTTATATGGTGGACTGGTAGTTGAGAACCTATGTCTTGAGTTCCCACTAATATCAGAAGTTAGCGTTCGAAGAAATATAAACAGAATAAACTTTTACGATTATAACGAGTTACAATCATATCTATCGTATCCTTGATGAAGCAAAAATGTTCCCAGCATCCTTTTGCACTCATCTCGTGGGAAAACTTCAACGTTTCATAAAAAGTTAAGCTTCCTGGGTGACCTTAAAATGATAAAGCACATGTAGTTATCATTGATTTCGTCTCAAAGGGAACTGGTCCAAATCAATATCAATTACAATCAGTGTTGGATCTGGGACATACACATCTTCACGCTTCTCCTGGGTTAAACAGATCGATGTCACACTCTCAAAGGCTATAGAATGTCACGGGAAGGTAAGCTGCCTTAATAGGTTCCTCCTCCACATGAGAACAGTGTCAATCAGAGCTGGAAAAATCAATCTGTAAATCTCTCCCACGAAGACCATGTTTCAATAATGGAAATGTTTGGTGATCGTCAATTTCATCATATCGACATTTCTTTGGTGAATTTCATTGATTGTTTGCATGAGAACGAATATAAATGTGATGGAAAAAAATATACATCAGGTAAGAAATGAATTTTAATTTATATAGGTTATCATATTATTGAAAGTATAAATAATTATTTGTCAGGATAATGCGAGCATGAATCATTATCTGAAAATTTCCAGCATTAGACATTTTCTAATACATACTACTAGGATATTTTTGCTCTGTGCTTCTGTCTAATTCCAACGTGAACAAACATTTTGATATTTCCAAAAATGTTGTATTTTAGGTTTGATTTTGGCATCATCAATATCTGGTTGTATTGGTGGTAATAGGTTGATACCTACATGTATACCATACATTCAGTAGCCTTGTGGCTTTCGATTATCATACAGCTTTGCTATATATATGGCCCAAGTGTACAGTAGAACAAGTTATATTCTGCACACTGCCTGGCACTGGCTGGCAGTGTCTGTCGTTGACGACACCAATGTGACGCTGGCTGTGAATATTCGGTCCGGGTTTATTTTCGTCTCTCTTCATCTCTCAAATCCCATCAAAATATGGTTGTATTGGTGGCTATAGGTTGATAAAAAATACATCTATACTTTATTATGTATCAAGAAATTCCAAGGAGCTAACGCACAGCAACTCCTTATAGCAGTGAAACAATTCATACTGTGAAGCCGTGAAGCCGAGATCGGGCTCCAACCAAGGTAGCTGAACTATGAGTTTTAACCAACGTGTCACTGACACACGCCGTGCTTTGGTGCATGTACAAAAGCATTCCTCCCGAATTGCTAATACCTCAGTCCATATTGCAAAAATGTAAAATATCATTCGTGCACATCATTTATAACGCTACTGAGTGATAATGGATCGGTATATGGACCAGATGTCTTTGGTCCCGATATCGTAAATACATATATTATCAGATTATGAAATTTCAATAATTCATTCTCTCAATATTTATATTCTATTAATAAAAAGATTGTCGATTAAGAGCAACATATTCTATAAAATGTGCAGTAGTATCAGTGTGTGGTGCTTACAAATGTGGTATTTATCTCTGCATGTTTTTAAAATACGACAATGGCATTATCCTCTGCTTACAAAGCATTTTTCTTGAAATAGGTATAACTATGCAGCTCGGAGATCTTAATGGATACGTTGACAGAAAATTCTTTGTTCCAGATATATTGATTCATTTTTGTCTTCCATCATGGAAATATTATTGTCGCTAGTTGGATGCAAAGCCCTTTATACTCCCAGTGACATTCTTTGAAGGTGTCATCGATGTTTGTAACGCAGGAGAGATGTGAAGATGGGTGTCTCGGACATCCAACACTGATTGTAATTGATATGGACCATTTCGAGAGTATGGAGAATTGATAAATGTTGTGCAAATCCAATAATTTCTCGATAATACCAAGGTATAGGTTTGTAGTGGGATGTTGTAATCATTCAAACATCGCGATGCGACAGTAATTGGATGTAACCGCAAATCAACCGTTCTTGGATTCTTCAGCCCACTGAAAAGCAAGAAAATATTGTGCTTTCAATTTTAGAATGTAAATTCAATGGAAAAACACCACCTACGTCATAGTCTCATGTAGAGTGAGCATAGTGTAGCATTTCATAGTAACAAATGAGAACCATGTCAGATATTCCAGAGCTAGTTGCAAATATGAGGACTTTGTCTATCGAAGTACCCAGCTAGTCTCTAAACTGCTGCGACAAGGATATGTTATACCAAGACTTATAGCTGCGTTTAAGAAATTCTATGGACGTCATCATAATCTGGTTGATAAATACATCAAATCCATGTCCGCCATGCAACTAGATCTATTTTCATGTTAATTTTGGAGAATTCATGACGGGTGCCACTAGTGGGGCAGGAAATGCTCACTCTTTCCGGAACACCTGATTTCACCTCCTAATGGCCATTTTTGGGGGGTTCATGAGTTTCCCTGTCAATTTTGTTTTCTCTCGCTTCGTATGCCTGATATGACTTTCTGTCCCCGGACTATGAGATTTCATAACGGACCCTGTTTTGTTTGCTCGGAATACTTAATACTGGGTGTTGATTCCACGTCTATTAAAGAGTTTCAAGAAGTATACAATATATTGCTATTTCGTGGCAAATCAATTCTATGTTTCCATTCTATTTACTGGAGAAGCAAGATTTTGTGGTCCAATGCACTCTTGGTGTGGATTGGAGTACTTCCTAGTGCACTTCCTAGTGACCGATCATGCCCCAGGCTATGCCAGGGTATTTGGAAATGTAAATCCCACAAACAATGCAATTAATGATAGGTGTCATCGCATCAGTGCTATGCCTTCACGGATCAAAACGAAACAATTTCATGTAGGGTAGATCTATTCATTTCACGTTTTATAGCAGAATGTTCGAATAATTTCAGTTACAGTACTTTATCCATACAGGGTTGACATTTAATATGGAATATATCGGTTGGGTGGGTAAACTGATGGAATATTATGTCATAGATTCAAACTGATAAGCACCATGAAGTTGTTACATGATCTGATGTTCAGCCAAGCATGTCACCTGCCGATCAGGCGATCATCGTGCCAATCGACACCAAGGGAGTGCATGGGGTGACGAAATAACTGACCACTGCGATATGAGGTGATTTTTGTTCTGCTATAAATTATGTGGGTTGGTCAAATTTATGTGCATATCCCAGGATCTCCTTGACTTGGAGCTACGAAATTTTAAACACAGATTCATGAAGTAATGGTGCGTCAATTAAGTGCGGCAGTTTGTCGTGGAGTGGTTGCCCTGTGACATAATGGGCTGAAACAGATGGAGATAGCGAGGCAAAACAATATCACACAGATCCTGAAAAGGAACGCCGGGACTGGTGTGCCTACTCCTAGATCTCGCCCAGGACGTACTATTAAGACAACGAGAAGACAGGACCGTTTGTTGATTCGCTTGTGTACTGATGGCCGTAACATGCCAGCCAGGGCCTTGAGAGTACAGAATGCCATAGGCGTACGCGTATCCAGAACATTAGTGAACAGCCGATTGGTTCGAGCTGGGTGTCGTGCCAGGTGACCGCTAAGGACCACATCACTGGAATCATGTCATATTAAGTGACAAGGCGAGATATGAGGTGTACCACCATGATGGACGCATCCGAGTTCGCAGACGAGTTGAAGAACTTCACTATGAAGCCTGCATACTACCCAGGGTGCAGGCTGGAGGCGGTAGAATAACTATATGGGGAGTTTTCCACCCAGATGGAAAAAGTGACCTTGTGATCCTGGTCGGCAATCTGGATCAACACCAGTACATACGCATCCTAGACCAAACAATGTTGCCATTTGCTCGAGGGGCCTTCCAGGACAATTTTGTGTACCAGGATGACAATGCTTCTGCACACAGGGCTCGAACATTGACCACTTTCCGTCAGGATCAGGGGGTTGAGCACTTGCCATGGCCAGCGTGTTCACCAGATATGAAGCCCATAGAGAACCTATGGGCTGAAGTAGCCCAACGGATCAACAACCTGGTTCGACAACCAACCAGTGTGGATGAATTGTGACCCATGCGTCCATTGTGACTTTAATGGACGCATGAGCCAATATACTCCTGTACACCTTCAGGACCCTGTCTGAGGTTACGCCTCGTTGTGTGATGGTGCTACAAGCAGCCAGGGGAGGTCACACGCGATACTGAACATTGTTAGTGCTAGATGGCAAAGTTTCATGAATCTGCTGTTGCGTAGGGGGTTGAGCACTTGCCATGGCCAGAGTGTTCACCAGATATGAAGCCCATAGAGAACCTTTGGGCTGAAGTAGCCCAACGGATCAACAACCTGGTTCGACAACCAACCAGTGTGGATAAATTGCGACAGACTGTTGTGGACGCATGGGCCAATATACACCTGAACACCTTGAGGACCCTGTCTGAGGGTATGCCCCGCCGTGTGATGGCGCTACAAGCAGCCAGGGTCACACGCGATACTGAACATTGTTAGTGCTCTAAATGGCATAATGACGCTCAATATTGTGAAGTTTCATGTATCTACTGTTGCGTGTTGTTGAGATGTTAAATTTGAAAATATAAATTATAAATCTATTGTTGGCACAATTTGGCGTTGGGCTGTTTGTTCTGGTTCACAGTGTTTTCCAAATTGAAAATACAAGATAAAGAATGCACCAGGTATGATGTTAGATGCTAATGAACGCCAGGCAAGACCAATTTCTTGCAAATAAAAACTAAAAAAAATTGATGAAAATAAAAAAAAACATATATTCCATATTAAATGTCAACCCTGTATATGTTCACGAAATAAGTTATATAATGGTCTATAAAAATTCATAATAATTCAATTTGTCACCATCTTCACAAGGAAAACATGGTTTTGTTTTCTCGTTGATCTCTCGTTCAAAGCAAGCCACATCCGCTTGCTTCGAACTGCTGAAGTGAACTTGAGTTTTGTTCTGCATTCTGTCTGAAATAGGAAACACTTCATCATTTTGACATCGTAATGAATTAATTTGTCAATTTTTCATAGGAATACTAGGACTTTATTGTAGGTACTAGGACTTTTAAGTAGGTATATATCACGCCAAGCGTTTCAAACTACAGAAGTGAACTCTACCTGTGTTGCACATTATGTTTGAATTTGAAACATTCATTCCGTTTTGTGGCTGATGTCACAAATAATTGGTGACCAATAAGCCAGACTAATTGTGTCAACTAAAATATTCTCGCTCGGATCATGATGTACAGTAAAAGTCACTAGGTACAGGCTTTTACTTCGTGTTTGAACTGTCAATATTCTGAACAGGAGATAATTACAGCTTGTCCCATCTCCTGGATAAGTCAACAAAAGACTCGACCTTTAATACTGATGCTTGTTACGGAGCCCCCAACGGTACACACCAGTGATTAGTTATCACAAGGGAATGCAGAGTTATCGCCAGGGAACACAAATTGCTTTTTCACACACTGGTGTGTCCGATTAGGGGTCTACGTTTTGTGAGAAGGCTTTGTTACAAGATCACTTGGGAACACAAATTGATCACGATGGTGCACAAAGGTATCGTGACAGAATGCAAACACAAAGAAAAAACTTTTTTTACTCACTGGTAAGTCCCTTCAGTGGCTCCGTATATTGTGGACATTGTTATTAAAAACCAATGGGATTCCTGTTTGCCACCAGGATCGCCCCCATGTAATTCAGGTATAGATAAACCATAGAAACAGTCTACTGTACCATACACATACAAAAACGTAAAAATGTTACATTAAATTTTTGTTTGCTTGCTTTTGCATAATGCAGACAATGAACATCACGTTTTTAGTACTTCTATGGCATAATAGACTGTTTTAGAGCCCCCAAAGCACACGGCATCAGCAGGTAGAAACATAGCACGACCAAATAGTTTATACAAAGACACACTGGCGTTAAATGTGTGTTGAATGTATTTGTTTCCACTGTACACATGGTGGATGTAGTATACAACTTTTCGTAAATTATTTTCGTAAGTTGATGGGCAGTAAGTTGATGTACTAATTCCATCAGGTGTACATTGGAACAAATACATTAAACGCCAGTTTGTCTTCGTATAATATATTTGGTCGGGCTATGTTTCTATTGCAAGATGTTGTATTTTATGTTTGTCACTGGTATTATGAAAGTCTAGTTGTAGTGGTGGCAATAGATTGATACTTATTTTCGTGTATTTCTTTATCTTGAATGATGTGAATTATTATGTATCTATTACGCCATCACAACCAGTCTCACGATATTGTGATGATGCCACTAAAAGGAAACACTTGTTGATGTGATATTCGTGATAAAATATATTTTCCAAATATGAATTAATTTGCATAATGCTTCATGCATATTATATCAATTCGCCAACACATGCTAGGAAAAATATTCAAAATTAAAAAACAACGTACCGATGCACTACCAAATACCTAGCACCACATTCCATTTTGTCGATAATGTTTGAAAGAAAATGAAATAGCAATCCCACACTTCATTCTTATGCTATTTACAAAAGGTTAGTGATAAAAAAAACTTGACACTTAACAGACATACCCAAATTGTATATATGGACAAAACAACCAGTAACATTGCAATTAGCATACGGTTATTGTATCTGGTAAAAAAAAATGTACACTATAAACTACATATTGTTTTTTTGACTATGATCATTGGCATATGAAACTATTTTCTCTCGTACGGTGTTTTGGGGAAACCTTTAGTTTCCTATAAACAGTTAGGCTTCCTGTGTGACCTTAACATGATAAAGCACATGTAGTTATCATTGATTTCTTCTCAAAGGGAACTGGTCCAAATCAATATAAATTACAATCAGTGTTGGATCTGGGACATACACATCTTCACACCTCTCCTGGGTTAAACAGATCGATTTCACACTCTCAAAGGCTATAGAATGTCACGGGAAGGTAAGCTGCCTTAATAGGTTTCTCCAACGCACGAGAACAGAGTGTCTATCAACAATTTTATGTTAATCGATGATGTATGATAGACCATCACTATGGAAGCACAAGTCGCGATGAAACAACAGGTTATGTGGATGAACAAAGTATGTTTCCGTAGTGATGGTTTAGTTCACCACATTGACTTTACTTCGTGAATTTCAGTAAATGTTTGTATTAGTTAGAACATACGTAAACGTACATGAAGATAACATGCATCTTGTTGTTACATTATGAAAGGAACTCGTATTTCCTAATTTTCTGTATCAAAATTGTGAGAGGATAAATGCTTCATCTGAAATTCTGATATACCCAACATTAAACTCTATGTTTTTATACAGTACACATATTACAGGTTTCATACCACGCCACTTATGGTTGATCCCACTTTAGCATACAAGTGACCTAACACAGTGACACTCCACAATCTTGCAAAGCTTATATCAAGTGAATAGTCTTACGAAATAATCTTAGAAATATTCTTAAAGCAGGTACAATCCAATATCTGGCAAAATAGTAAGGATTCTCGGGGTTCATCACTACATCTTTCGAAAATGAAAACACAGTGTTGGTATTTATCTATACTTTATATAAATACATTTCTCACAAAAAAATTTCTCTGGAGATGTTGATGGATACTTTAACAGAAACACATCCTCTGTTTTGGATGGATTGATTTATATTTGTCTTCCACCGTGAAAATATTTTCATAGCCATTCCCATGTAACTCTGAGACCCAATGACATTCTATAGGCTTGTGACATCGATCTATGTCACCCAGGAGATGTGTAAAGATGTGTCTGTCCATAATCACAAGCGATTACAATTGCGCAAGGTCATTTGGAAGAGGAATCGATGAATACTAAAATTACTTTTTTTCTTTCGATCTTGCATGTACAAGGAATATCCAGAATCCGAAAGATATGACAAGGTATGTAGCTTACAGTGCAATTTTAAACCTTTCTGACTAAAACTGAGGCTTTGTTTGAAGTTGGTTCAATTATTTTTTTCTGATATGGTGGTCCAACAATAATTGGACATATGTAATAATATTATGAATGAACTCCTAAAATGCAAAATTACAATTACAAAATTAAACTTTCCTATGAACTGCACACAACACATGCTGGGAATAAAACAGGAACAGATTACTATTAAATCTTTAATTTTTAAAAAGTCTTTAAGATAGAATGGAACAAGCGTATGACCAAGGCCCTCTTGAATGGAAAGACATTCCACAAGTTCCCTCCACAATCATCCATTATCCTACCAAGGATACACAAGGGAACCTGGACACACAACTCCCATAGCCGTCAGAAGAATCTAGAGATCTCGGTGGGTGATACACGGAGAACATGTTCCTCGGGTATGTTAGAAAGGTCTCCAGCTCGATAAGGTTTTCCGCTCGATGAGTTAATACCTCTTCTGGCGTCTCGCCTATGTACAGTCCTAAGTTGAAAGTGTTTTCTGTTCGTGCTTTTGTCGCTGGGGTTAATTAAATAAGCTCTGTTCTGTGTCATAGGTGAATAGTTAGCTTTGTGGACAAATGTCAAGATCTTGAAGGACAATCGCTGGCATACAGGCAACTCGCAGATGACAGGTTGTGCATGCATACAGCATTATTTTGTACAACCTGCGGTTTCTTAATCGATGTCTCGGATCCACTGGACAGAAGAACACCTGGATCCTGGTAGAACCTTTGGTCAGTTGCAAACTGGCAGGACATGGAAGTGCTGTGATTGCCAGGATTTTCTGATAGGATATTTTCAATACATTCCAGACCACCACCATTTGAATATACATCGCCGTTTTCATCCATCAAAATCATTGAAGTTCATTCCTGAATATTCGTATTGAGTATTCGTGCGAGTCTTAGACCCACTCAACCTACACGACTATTTCCATCACAAATCAGCCATTCATGGGTCTCAGGTGAAAGAAGAATGTGCTGTCAATATTCGATTGTATGCTCAATAGAAGACACTACGTATGTTCCATTCACATAGTTAGAATAAAGACCTAATGCAGCTTCTCAGTGTAACAAAAAGGAATCAAGCTAGAGACAAGGATATTCGAAGAATATATCTTGTGATTTCATTCTACATTTCATAGTCCCTTTCATTCATGGTGTGGATTACAATACAATAATTACACGTGACACATATTCAATTTCCGGGAAATCCCAAGCATCCTCACTTTCTTAGAGCGCCGGTATTGCGAAGGAATTTGATACTGTTAAATCCACCATCCATTTAAGGAACTCCACTCTAGATTCTATAGCCTAGTTAAGAGTGACTCAGATTTTCTCGTGTTTAAACTGTCAAGCTGAGTAAGAGAGAGAGAGAGAGTACACATTTCCGGATGAAAGAGCCGCAAAGTTTTCATTTTGCAGTGAGCATTTTATGAAGGAGTTAGGACACTTACCACAATAGTTCCAACATTTATGGCATATTTCGAGGCACCTTGATTGTTGACATTTGCGTGCATGTCACAAGTCATCGTGGACGTGACCTTTGTGATCAAAGTGACCCAAAGAGCTGCCTTTATCCAGTGAATAACAATTTTGCTACCACAATATGCATAGAAATTTATCCAGTGTATGTAAGTATCAATCTATTACTACCAATACAGTCAGATTTTGATGATGCCAACGTAAAACACAACATTTTGCATTAGAAACAAAACCCGACCAAATAGTTTATCCGAAGACACACTGGCGTCATCAGGGCCAGACAGAGTGTTAAATGTAGTTGTATCTACTGTACACCTGATGAAATTTGTACACAACTGCCCAACAACCTATGAAAATAATTTAGAAATCCAAAACAAACCCATCAGGGATGTTAACCCATTACTGTCCAAATTATTAATTTTTGTCAGTTTTATATTTTATTATGTTTTTGTATCATTTTGGGTATAACTAGTATGCAAAAATTTGTAATTTCCAAGAACTAATTATTAATTAGTAATTAATGACCCGTCCCATATATGGGACGCTGGACACAAAATGTCAATCAGTATCACGGATATGAATTATGACACACATTCTTTAATTGAAATACATTTATTCCAACTTTTTCACGAATGTTATCAACGTGGTCAACTGAAGAATGTCAATGATAGTCACTGAACAATATGGCACCTGGCGAAGCACTTGTCATGCAGACCAACATCACACTTCAGGCACTTGCAAGTGGTTTTCAGTTTGCAGAATGAGCATCGTCGCTGAGTCGCGTTCACTGTGATCAAGTGATCCAGCTGATCCAAGCGAACCTCTCGAGGAACTCTCGAGGTTTGTCGACCTTCACTACAGCTTCCAAAGGACGCCCGATGGAACTATAGGTGAGTAACTGACGTGTGGAATACATTATGAAGTAGACTATGCATATTTCATACGAATCTCCAAGAAGTTCAGTGGTCGTTCCTGGGCAGATTGGCTGATGCGATACAGCTGCCAAGCATTCAGAACTGCAGCTTCAGGGATGAAAGCGAAGATTGGCCACCACCATTTCTTGGTGAGAATCGACATCCTGTACTTGTTGATGTTTTGGTCAAGACGATATGCATTTATGAGCTGAGGCTGGGGGACTTCGACCTTCCGTTTCTCGGCACGACTCCAGCGTGTGGCAGTATGAAGAGGAGCTATGCCAGTGCAGTTAGATGCCAGGGTCACAACACATTCCAGGACACGACCAGAACATCATTGGCCCTGCCATAGCGATGATCATATGTGCCACGGTATTTTTTAGCGAAGATTTTGGTTGACATGAGTGGTGCCTTCTCGATGTGATTGGATCAAACTGTACCCACAAAACCATACTCTTCGTCAGACACAGCTTGAATCAACTTGAGTGAAGTGAAAATGTTGTCTGTGTACATGATGTATGGTCGAGACGGGAGCTCACTCGTCAAGTCCGTGACCACACTACCACCAAGCCCGAGAGAATGACGTTGGTTTGCTGCACCTTGGATGGCTCAAGATGGATAAGTTATCCTAGACGTGTGCACAAGGACCACAGCTTATAGCCGAACCGGATGAATTGCTTGGCACCATGCTTTCCATAATATGGAACCATTGACTCATCTATTGAGAGATGTTGCTCTTGTGGGAAGAGTTGTAGGAACTTTTCATTCATAGTTTTGAGAAGTGGTCGCACTTTGACAAATTTATCAGCATGATCGAGATGTTGATTATCCGCCAAATGCAGGTAAGTAAAAACAGGGCAAGAAATTTGAAAAAATGGCGTAACCGGAGAATAGGTTACGTGAAAAAACACCTTCGTAACCCATCGTTCGGTTACCTAGACTTACTTGCGTAACCCATTTTGAATACATGTATACAAATGAGATGTGTTTGAAATAAACAAAATTGAGCACAAAAATCAAAACGTTTATTGGTCATCACTCATCATAACATTCAATACAACATCAACATGATTGTTGAACTACTGTAACTGCAATACTGTATCGTTTTACCTAATTTCTGCAACTGTAAATTGTCTTAACTACAACTGTATGTAAAAGTGTTCACCAAAACACTATGCAGATGTCATGTAAGATTAGTCCGAGTCACCATCATGATCTGTGTCGGTGCCAGTCTCAGAATCACTGAGAAGGAGATCATTCAGCAAATCATTTGCTGGAACCGTTGTAAAAGGTATGGGGACGAATGTGGGAAACATCTCATTTTGCATGTCATGTTCATAATGTTCTGCACATAAAATGTTCGCTTGAAGTGTTCTGGATATAAAAATAAATGCATCTGATGCAATAGTGACTTGTTTTAGTTGTTATTTACTTATTGTGTTATTTTTTTGCATTACAAAAATCAGGGTACATAAGATAACTGCCGTAAAAAGGCTTTATTGGACATGTTTGAAAATCTGGTTTCCATGGTAACCTGGATAGCGTGTATCCAAGGCAGCATGCTTGACACTGACCAAGTGCAAAACTTTTTAAATACGGGAACTCTGCATAAGTAATGGGTGCAAATATCTTTAGATTAGCTTGAAAATGTAAAAAGTTACAGCACTTCAAAATTTTGCAAATTTGACCAAAATTGTCAGGATCCAGCGAAAATGCCACTGTATAACTGCTCAGGGCTGATTGAGTTAAATAAGCTCTGTTCTGTGTCATAGGTGAGTAGTTAGCTTTGTGGACAATGTCAAGATCTTGAAGGACAATCGCTGGCGTCTAGGCAACTCGCGGATGACAGGTTGTGCATGCATGCAGCATTATTTTGAACAACCTGCGGTTTCTTAATCGATGTCTCGGATCCACGGGACAGGAGAACACCTGGATCCTGGTAGAGCCTCTGGTCAGTTGCAAACTGGCAGCACATGGAAGTGCTGTGATTGCCACAATTTTCTGATTGGATATTTTCGATACATTTCAGACCACCACGATTTGAATATACATCGCCGTCTTCATCGATCGAAATCATTGAAGTTCATTTCTGAATATTCGTATTGAGTATTCGTGTGAGTCTTAGACCCACTCAACCTACACGGCTATTTCCATTACAAATCGACCATTCATGGGTTTTAGGTGAAAGAAAAATGTGTTGTCAATATTCGATTGTATGCTCAATAGCAGACACTGCGTAAGTTCCATTCACGTAGTTAGAATGAAGACCTAATGCAGCTTCTCAGTGTAACAAAAAAAAATTAAGCCAGAGACAAGGATATTCGAAGGATATATCTTGTGATATCATTCTACATTAATCAACATTTCATATTCCCTTTCATTCTTGGTGTGGATTACCAAACAATAATCACACGTGACACATTCAATTTCCGGGAAATCCCAAGCATCCTTACTTTCTTAGAGCGCCGGTATTGCGAAGGAATTTGATACTGTTAAATCCACCATCCATTTAAGAAATTCCACTCTAGATTCTATAGTCTAGTTAAGAGTGACTCAGATTTTCTCGTGTTTAAACTGTCAAGCTGAGTAAGAGAGAGAGAGAGAGAGAGTGCACATTTCCGGGTGAAAGAGCCGCAAAGTTTTCATTTTGCAGTGAGCATTTTATGAAGGAGGTACGACACTTACCACAATAGTTCCAAATTTTATGGCATATTTCGAGGCACCTTGATTGTTGGCATTTGCGTGCATGTCACAAGTCATCGTGGACGTGACCTTTGTGATCAAAGTGACCCAAAGAGCTGTCTTTATCCAGTTAATAACAATTTTGCTACCACAATATGCATAGAAATTTATCCAGTGTATGTAAGTATCAATCTATTACTATCAATACAGTCAGATGTTGATGATGCCAACGTAAAATACAACATGTTGCATTAGAAACAAAGCCCGAACAAATAGTTTATCCGAAGACACACTGGCGTCATCAGGGGCAGACAGTGTGTTAAATGTAGTTGTATCTACTGCACACCTGATGGAATTTGTATACAACTGCCCAACAACCTATGAAAATAATTTAGAAATCCAAAACAAACCCATCAGGGTTACCCATTACTGCCCAAATTATTAATTTTCGTCAGTTTTATATTTTATTATGTTTTTGTATCATTTTGGGTATAACTAGTATGCAAAAATATGTAATTTCCAAGAACTAATTAGTAATTAATGACCCGTCCCATATATGGGACGCTGGACACAAAATGTCAATCAGTATCGCGGATATGTATTATGACACACATTTCCTAATTGAAATACATTTATTCCAACTTTTTCACAAATGTTATCAACGTGGTCAACTGAAGAATGTCAATGATATTCACTGAACAATATGGCACCTGGCGAAGTACTTGGCATGCAGACCAACATCACACTTCTGGCACTTGCAAGTGGTTTCCAGCTTGCAGAATGAGCATCGTCGCTGAGTCGCGTTCACTGTGATCAAGTGACCCAGCTGATCCAAGCGAACCTCTCGAGGAACTCTCGAGGTTTGTCGACTTTCACTACAGCTTCCAAAGGACGCCCGATGGAACTATAGGTGAGTAACTGACGTTTGGAATACATTATGAAGTAGACTATGCATATTTCATACGAGACTCCAAGAAGTCGAGTGGTCGTTCCTGGGCAGATTGGCTGATGTGATACAAGCTGCCAAGCATTCTGAACTGCAGCTTCAGGGATGAAAGCGAAGATTGGCCACCACCATTTCTTGGTGAGAATCGACATCCTGTACTTGTTGATGTTTTGGTCAAGACGATGTGCATTTATGAGCTGAGGCTGGGGGACTTCGACCTTCCGTTCTCGGCACGACTCCAGCGTGTGGCAGTATAAAGAGGAGCTATGCCAGGGTCACAGCACATTCCAGAACACGACCAGAACATCATTGGCCCTGCCATAGCGATGATCATATGTGCCACGGTCTTTTTTAGCGAAGATTTTGGTTGACATGAGCGGTGCCTTCTCGATGTGATTGGATCAAACTGTACCCACAAGACCATACCCTTTGTCAGACACAGCTTGAATCAACTTGTGTGAAGTGAATATGTCGTCTGTGTACATGATGTATGGTCGAGACGGGAGCTCACTCGTCAAGTCCGTAACCACACTACCACCAAGCCCGAGAGAATGACGTTGGTTCGCTGCACCTTGGATGGCTCAAATTGGATAAGTTATCCTAGACGTGTGCACAAGGACCACAGCTTATAGCCGAACCGGATGAATTGCTTGGCACCATGCTTTCCATAATATGGAACCATTGACTCATCTATTGAGAGATGTTGCTCTGGTGGGAAGAGTTGTAGGAACTTTTCATTCATAGTGTTGAGAAGTGGTCGCACTTTGACAAATTTATCAGCAGGATCGAGATGTTGATTATCCGCCAAGTGCAGGTAAGTAAAAACAGGGCAAGAAATTTGAAAAAAATGGCGTAACCGGAGAATAGGTTACGTGAAAAAACACCTTCGTAACCCATCGTTCGGTTACCTAGACTTACTTGTGTAACCCATTTTGAATACATGTATACAAATGAGATGTGTTTGAAATAAACAAAATTGAGCACAAAAATAAAAACGTTTATTGGTCATCACTCATCATAACATTCAATACAACATCAACATGATTGTTTAACTACTGTAACTGCAATACTGTATCGTTTTACCTAATTTCTGCAACTGTAAATTGTCTTAACTACAACTGTATGTAAAAGTGTTCACCAAAACACTATGCAGATGTCATGTAAGATTAGTCCGAGTCACCATCATGATCTGTGTCGGTGCCAGTCTCAGAATCACTGAGAAGGAGATCATTCAGCAAATCATTTGCTGGAACCGTTGTAAAAGGTATGGGGACGAATGTGTCTGGGCTTTTCACACTCCGACCTCTTCCTCTGGATGTGGTGGTAGAAGTCTTGTTGTATCTGGGGGTCGCCAAGGTCAAGTCAATTGCTTTGTCCACCAACTTGATTTCGTAGCCATCATCGAGTTTTAGCAAGACAGGTAAGTTGATTCGGATGAAGAGCAGCTCATCGAGGGTTCTCTCAGAGAGAGAGATGTTCTGAAGTCGGTCAGCCACACACACTGAAGCCTCTCTCCACAGAACTCGAAGACCATGCCATGGCTAGGCAAAGTTCCACCAACAAGAATATGTGAGGGAACTTGGCACCATGATGTGTGAACAGCGTTTTCCACAGGCCGACTTTGTTGTTGAAAGATCGATACTTCTGTCCAATCAGAAGTTTTGAGCTGCTTGAACTCCTGAATAGCAGCTTCTATTTGATAGCCATGGAATGTAAGTGGTTGCTCGAAGTGCTCACTGAGTCTGGTAATCTTATCCACACCGAAGTTGTTGGAGTCATGATCCCACAACGTGTGGTCACATATCTGCATAGCGTCATGGATGTCATTTTCAGCAAATGATGCGAACCTCTTGTCAATACACTCACTGATGGAAGGTATGAGTTTCTTCTTGATGCGGGTGACAGCTGCCTTCCCCTTTGTAACATTCTTCAGTGTACACTCCTCCTCTGCAACATCTGTGAGTTTGTCCAGTTTCTTATTTTGCATTTCAGTCATCTGGTGTTTCTCACGGAAGGCAAGCGATACGGGCAAATTTGTTGCTCTTGCAGTTATGACTAGTGTGCCATCTGGACCGTCTCCTACTGGATACGGCAGGGTGACTACTTCAGGTTGAGAGATCTCTACCAACTTTGCTTTGGTGTTAGCCAGGGCATCGATTACGTCAGTAATGAGTGCTGGTGTGGTTTGCATGACGTAGGACATATGTGCTGTTTCCTGTAGTACCTGTGCAATGAAAATACAAGTTAATGAGTACACATCGAGAAAACCATACAACACATACTATACATAAACACTGTTGAGACCATTATTATCACATTGTTCAAGTGTGTAAAAGTACAACATATTTTGACTTATTTGTTGTAATGTTTATTGTTGCAATCATTCTATTTAAATTTAATATTTATTGTTGCAATCATAGTATATTCAATATTTGCTGTTGCATTGAATGATGCAATCGTTTTATATTTAATAAATATTGTTGCAGTCATATTATATTTGATATTTGTAGTTGGAATTATATTATATTTATTATACTTATTTATTTATTGTTTATTATTGTAAAGACAACATATGTGTTGCCTAGCAACATTTACCCTAGTTATGAAATATACAGGAACGTTCTATGTATATGTCCCATGGGACACTGGGCAGTAATCATGGTAATGGGATAACTTCAATAATAGTGTGTATTATCATATATAATCTGTATTGATAGCATGTGTTATGTATTTGTATTTTGTTGTGACTGTTTTTTTCGGTATTTGTCGAGCATAGTTCCAGCGAGAGTTGGCGGATATGTTTACTGAATCACACACACGGATATATGCAATAATCCTGATAATGGCCCGTGCCTGGGAGTCTGCAAGGGAATATGATCACCTTTGTGGTGTCGGGATAAAAGATGCGGTTTCAATTATTGATACAATGAGGTCGTTTCATGCGATTAGCATTCTCTGGAGCTGTTCTTTTGATGTTCTAAAAATGCCTTTTAGCACATTATTGCCCACTGTGTTACGCCGCATACTTCCAGTTGTGGTTGTATTATAAAGCATCAACATGTTAGTGAATGGGCAAATATGCCATTCCATATATTGTTCATTCAAAGCTCTATGCATTCTGACATAAATATGTCTGTGAAATGTCATCCCTTGGGGGTATATTTCACGTGATATACATTACTCAACTGACACCATTCGTTGGACGTTTCGACACTCGCCGGACTTTTCGATGTGTTTGATTTGGAAGTCAATAATGTTTCATATGATGGATCTGTGTTTGGAAGCTTATGTATTAATTTCCCAATCAAAATGTATCAAGTTCCCCAATAGCCTTCTGGCTTGTGATTAGGAATTCATGTACCTGTAATATATCTATCCCAAGTCGGTGTCACTGCTGGCGGACGTTCAATCTGTCCCCGAAAATACCATCAACTCAGTAGCCTTCTTGCTTGTGATTAGGTACTTGTGTAATTTTCATATATCTATTCCATGGGGTTTGTTTCAGATTTCTAAAAAAAAATTTCATAGATTGTTGGGCAGTTGTATACCAATTCCATCAGGTGTACAGTAGAAACAACTACAGTCACACACTGTCTGCCCCCGATGACGCCAGTGTGTCTTTGGATAAACTATTTGGTCGGACTTTGCTTCTATTGTAAAATGTTGTATTTACGTTTATTATTGGCATAATCAAAATCTGACTGTATTAGTGGTGATAGATTGATACTTACATTCATACCACTGAGTCGGTGTCACTGCTGGCGGACGTTACATCTGTCCCCGAGGATACCATCAGCTCAGTAGCCTTCTGGCAGTTGTTTAGGTACTTATGTACTTGTCATATATCTATTTCATGGGGTTTGTTCCAGATTTCTAAATTATTTTCATAGGGTGTTGGGCAGTTGTACACTAATTCCGTCAGGTGTACAGAAGAAACAATTATATTTAACACACTGTCTGCCCCGACGACACCAGTGTGTCTTTGGATAAACTATTTGGTCGGGCTTTGTTTCTTTTACAAAATGTTGTATTTTATGTTTGTTATTGGAATCATCAAAATTTGGCTGTATTGGTGGTAATATATTGATACTTACATTGGTCCTTCTGCGGAGCACTCGTAAATGCGTGCTCCGTTAAAGAACCGGTGCGAAATAAATCCCAGTACAATGCAGTATTTGGTTAATACTGGGACTGTATTTCTGCCCCGTATTTCTGTGCTAATTCCACTTGGACAAACATTTTGGATATTTCCAAAATATTTGTATTTTAGGTTTGATTTTGGCATCATCAATATCTGGTTGTATTAGTGATAATAGGTTGATACTTACATTTATATTAATCACTGAGTGGTCTTTGGGCTTTTGTTCGTCATGCAGCTTGTTTATAGGATTTATATAGGTTTTTATTTCTGTTAGGCTATTGCTAATCCCCTAATTGTAAAGTTGACCCTGGCTGTTAGTATTCGGTCGGATTTGTTTTGATTTCTCAAATGTAGCACTTTAGTTTTGCTTTTGGTATCGTCAAAATCTGGTTGTATTCGTGGTTATAGCTTGATGAGCATTCATTTATTTCACGTATCGGAAAATTGCAACAAGCTCAAACACTGCGAAACAAACACTAGGAGATTTTCCATGGTGATATTCATAGACCAAAATCCAAGGCCCGTATAGGACAAGATTTATCATTCCCATCACATTCACTCCAGATAAGAGTGAAATGGATGATATTGTGAAGCTGACCAACTTGTTTCACGGAACCTGAGATCAAGATCACTACCTCCGATCAAGATCACTGAACCAGACACACACCATTCATAATACAAGAATTTTGCACAAGTATTAGGGGTGGTGCTTATAAAGCTGGTGTCTTGTTCTGGATTTATTGATTAATATTTGTCTTCGTTCGTGGAAATATTGTTGTTGCCAGTTGTAACAATCAAAGCCTTCTACCTCTGTGACATGGAGAGGTGTGAAGATGCGTATGTCGGGGATCCAACACTAAATAATTGATCTGGACCATTGCATATGGAGGAGGGAAACGATAAATACTATTTTTTTCTCTTGAGTACACTTGTTCTTCATACCAGTGATTACTAAAACTTGACAAAAATGTGCCAAGGTATGTAATGATACCTAGGCATAAGGTTATAGTGGGAGGTTATCATCATTCAAACATCGCGATTTGAAAATAATTGGATGTATCTGCAAATCAACCGCTCTTGGGTTCTTCAGCTCGCTGAAAAGCAAGAAAATATTGTGCTTCAATATTTGATTGTAAAATCAATGGAAATACTACCTACGTTCTATTCTCACGTACAGTGGGCCAGGAGAACCATGTCATATATTAAAGAGTATCAGGTGTCCGTTGCTCGGTGGTAGAGCGCTCGCCTCCCTGGTCTTACTCACTGGCGAATTCAGCCCCTGCTATGTTGTCCTTCGGCCCGGAGAGGACGTTATACTTGGTGTTGGGTGAGAATTATGGTTTGGCGCACCGAGATTCTCAGCGGTGAGATGGGGAAGCTGATAGATGTTCCATGATCTTCATCAGACTGCTATACAAACTAGACGTCAAGGCCTAAAGATGCCTTGGGGCATTTCGACTGAAATTAGGCCAAGGCAAAGTTCAACCATAATATCCCTAAGACATGTTTGTCTAGAGTGATGAGTCTGAAAATAACGTGCATTTCACTCTACGACACACCGTTCCCAAGATATCGACGAAAACGAAAACTGCCAATTCGCCAAAAAAATTTGAGGTCAAGGTCGAAGTTCATCCATAATACCCCTTAGACATGTTTGTCTAGTGCGGAGTCCGAAAATAATGCCCGTTTCACTCTACAACACACCGTTTCCGAGATATTGATGAAAACAAAAAATGCTGACTCAGCTGACTTTCTGTCCCCGGACTATGAGATTGGATAACGGACCCTGTTTTGTTCGCTCGGAATACTTAATACTGGGTATTGATTCCACGTCTATTACAAGAGTATTTCGAATCCTGATGGATGTAAACAGGACCAATTCCTCGAATATGCTCAGATTCTCGAGATCCCGTTTTGGGCTGAAACTTAACATTGAGGTAGATTGCCAACTTTTTCAATTTCCACGATAGCTGTCTGAAATTTGGTAGAAAATTGCCGTTTGCCTCCCAGGTGAAGTATGCCAAGTTATGGAACGATAGCATTTAACTTCACAAAAATATTAGCGAAAAACAGTGCAAACGAGTTAGAAAAATCCGAGTATAGATCAAGCCACATCCGCTTCAAAACATAGACATAGAAGAGAGATGGACTGCCAACTCTCTTCTATGTCTATCCTGTGTTCCGTATTATGTCTGAATTTGAAGATACAATTTGTGACCTATAGTATGCCAGATTAATTGTGTCAAGTAGAATACTCTCGCTCAGATCCTGACGTACAAGACAAGTCACTGCGTACAGGCTTTCACTTCGTGTTTGAATGGACAATATTCTGAGGAAGATAATCACAGCTTGTGCCATCTCCAGGGTAAGTAAAAAAAAGACTTAACCTTTACTGATGCTTGTAATGGAGCGCCTAACGGTACATACCAGTGATTGAAGTTATCACAATGCGAAGTTATCACGAGAGAATGCGGAAGGAGATCACGAAGGAACGAAAATTTTGTTTCACTCACCGGTGTGTCCCCTCAGGGACCTATGTTTTGTGAAAAGGTGTTGTTACAAGATCACCTGCAAATGCAAAGTTATCGCGACGAAATGTGAACACAAAGAAAAACATTTTTTTCACTCACTGGTATGTCCCTTTGGGGGCTCCGTATATTTGTTAACATTTTTATCAAAAAACAATTATGAGAAAATTTTACTTTCGTAGAATGTTCAAAGCATATAATATCATTCAACTGACCACAAAGCGGTGCAACTTCCAATGCGTGGTTCAAATGAGTGACCCCGTACACAATAACATGGATTGTTGTATCGTCTCATTTCAATTTTTTTTATCAAAACGATATATGTAATATTGATTCGAGCATCCACTATCACAGTTTGCAGCATGCTTTGCACTTATTCAGAGACTTTATTAAGAATTTTGCAATTTATGAATATACATAATGATATAGTGGTTGCATTTCTTTTAACAGAAAGTTTTTTTATTGATTTTCCATGGCTAAAATCATATGAATCTGGCGAAAAATTATCAGGTTATCAACTATTAACCTTCATGGCTGATGTGATTGGTGATATTCACAGCATATGGTATGGTGGTATGGTATGGTATTTTATTTCAGAATTGTGTACAAATACATAAACGGACATTTGATTAACTTGCAATATACCTTTACAATTCTGAGGTAAACCCCAGAGGTTGTAGTACCTGTGGCTTATCCTATTACATATTGATATGGAATTAAAATATAACAGTTTACAACAGATAAGTTGGAGTTACCCTGTATGTATTATGATTATTTTATGGGAATACAATTATATTTAGATACAGAGGAAAATAATAAAAATAATGAACAAGAAAATTGAACACAATAAAATCGGGATAATAGTTCCTATTGATAGTTTTAGTAAGACTGATCGGCCCACGTTCCCGCCCCACCCTCAACATCAAAACCACATCAATATATTACTAATTTGTTATAAGATTAATTATGAAACGTTATGACTCAAATGGTAATCAAATTGAACTTCATAAAAAAAAACACACTAATATAAACACGACAAGGATAATTTTATAAATAACACCCTATACAAATAATGGCAAGGCACGTTAAAATATACATATATATACAGGTATTAGAAATATGTGTGTTATAATAACAGAAAGTATATACATGTTCCATTATTGTAAACTCCAAGCCCAACCCACCCGAGACCCAGATAATATTAACATTAAAGTACCATCAGTTAGTCCCAAACCCAACCAATCCCTTCTTCAGACAATATTTACATAATCTATTGATGCACCATCAGTGAGCCCCATCCTACCCCATTCCCACCCACATCCATTGACATGATATATTAATGCACTATCAGTAAGCCCCATCCTACCTCATTCCACCCACATACACTGACATAATCCATTAATGCATTATTAGTGAGCCCCAAGCACATCCCGTTTCCCCACACACATACATTGACATTATGTATTATACACCATCAGTGAGGCCTAAGCCTATCCCGTTGCCCCAAACACATACATTGACATAATCCATAAATGCACCAATAGTGAGCCCTAAGCACATCCCGTTTCCCACCCACATACATTGACATTATATTAAAACGTTATGACTCATTGAAACGTTATACACCATCAGTGAGCGAGTGGTATTTGACTTTCACCATGGTGATCTAACCCCCCTCATTGGCTAGAGAGGCCCCTAGCACCAACTCAAATATACCATAGCTCACTAATGTGCTCATAGCGCACCTTAAACCAGTGAGCCCTAAGCCCATCCCGTTGCCCCACACACTTACATTGAATACAGGGCAAAATGATTGTTTTGCAATTGCTTTGTGCTCATCAATATTTGGACAGGTAATACTTGGTTATTCTAGATTTAAATGATAGTATTGATGGTGCATTCTTAATGTCCTTAGGTAGCTTATTCCAATGGTCTGGTCCCTTACACACGAAACTGTTCGACAGGATGTGAGTTTTACGTGACGCCGGCCGCAGTTCATTGCTTTGCCTAGTGTCATATGAGTGAATATCTCTATTTTTGACGAATATTGATTGAAGTGGTGGAGGGAGAGTGTTGGCACTATAACAATACATGAAACTGTTTAGTTGTTGTAAATATAACTCACGTAGTTTTAAAATGCGCATTTGTTTGAATAGTGGGAGAGTGTGTTCGTTATAGTTAGATGGTGTTATGTTCCTAATTGCGCGTTTTTGCAACGTTTCAACTTGTTTAAAGTATTTTTTACGAGCGGAACCCCATAATAGTAATCCATATGTTATGAACGGATTAACCATGCTGTAATAAAGGGTTCGGAGCAAATGTTTAGGTAAAAGGTGCTTGAGTGAGTTTATTTGATCTATTTTCAATAGACTTTTCAAACACGGTTTCAGCCCCCCAAATTAATTAAATGACTGACCCCTGCCCTTCCTTGAAAGTTTTCGCTTATAAAACTCAGCGTCACCCTTTGGACGCACTTGCTTTTGCTGTGTCTGTGGCCCACGCACCAGTCAGCTCTCCCACCCTCCCACCCAATGTCAAATCGGACTGTCAATTTTAATGGGTTTTATCCATTTTTACGGAAATACTGTATTTTATTGCTTGTGCTTACATTGGAAATACTGTATTTCATTGCTTGTGCTTACATTTGCTTACTCGATTTGTGTACCACATTCCGGTAGTTTTTCTCATAGTCTAATAAACCATATGCCCAAGAAACGTGTTTTAATGCATAGATTCCACTCGATATTTTATTTTTGCACATTTGTATGTGCTCAGACCACGATAAGTTTTGATCAATTTTTAAACCTAGGAATTTTGTATATTCCACCCTATTAATATAATCATTATTAACACTCAAAGTGTTTGAATTTGCAGTATTTTCATGTTTATTACTGCTGAATAAGATATAATTAGTTTTGTTGGTGTTCAGAGATAATTTATTAGCCTTGAACCAGTCCCCCCAATATCTTAAGTTCTTTATTCACCGTGTTATATAGATTAGAAATATCCCTATCAGAAACAAATATTGTAGTGTCGTCTGCGAAAAGTATTATTTTTGAATTATTTAAGTTTAATGGTAGATCATTGGTGTACAAAATAAATAATAGGGGGCCTAGTACGGATCCCTGTGGAACTCCGCATTTCAGAGATGTCGTTTTCGAACAGCAATTTTTATAGTACACGTATTGCTGTCTTTTGGTCAGATAATTTTGGAACCACTCCAAGGCCACCCCCCTTATCCCATATTGTTCAAGTTTAGTGAGTAAAACATTGTGATCGATAGTATCGAAGGCCTTGGAGAGGTCCAAAAATACTGCTAAAGTAGAATTTCGTTCATTAAATGAGGAATATATATTATGACACAATTCTGTGACAGCATTTACAGTGCTGTGTTTTGGCCTGAATCCATATTGGCTCTGATAAAATATGTTATTCTGAAATAAGAAAGCATACACTCTTTTGTGCACTATCTTTTCTAGGATTTTCGATATACAGGGCAGCAGCGAAACTGGTCGGTAGTTGCCAAATATATTTTGATCTTGTGATTTGTATATCGGAACTATTTTCGCTAGTTTCATAGCGTTGGGAATTTGTCCCGACTCTAATGATAAATTTATGATAGAAGACAGGGGTTGTACAATAGCAGCACCCAGTTCCTTCAAAATGTATGAATTAAGACCGTCGTGTCCGGTGCTTTTCTTGGTTTTCAGAGACCGTAACAATTTCATAACTTCATGCGGAGATGTAGGTGACAGGTAAATAGAGTTTGGATTAGAATTAGCTGGCAGGTAGTCTCCAAAACTTTTATTACTACGCGGTATACTACTCGCGAGTTTTGGCCCAATATTTGAGAAGTAAAAACAGAACCCTTCGGCAATCATGCTGGGGTCACTTTCCTCCCGCCCGTCAATGATAAATTTATCCGATATAGTCGATTTGTTGTGTGTTTTGCCAATCAAACTATTCACAATGCTCCACGTTTTGCGGAGGTCATGTTTATTGGATTCCAACAGCTCTTTATAGTATTGATTTTTCGCCATTCTTTTCGTGCGATTAAATATATTTCTAAAACAAATATATTTATCATAACGTGTGCTATTTTTATCGGACTTTAACCAACGTTTGTAAAGTTTATTACGGGTTTGAGAAGATTTTAATAAGCCTGGCGTCATCCATGGCGTGCGAATAATATTATTATGTTTAATTGTTTTTGTTTTTTCTGGGGCATGTTTGTCCAGTGACTCATTAAGATTGTGCATGAAAAAAGTATAACCCTGTTCCGGATCCATATTGGAAATGACCGTCCAATCAGTGCTTTGCATGTCAGCCCTTATTTTATTCAAACTGTGCTCAGTCAATGAGCGGCATCGAAACGTCAGCGGATTTTTGTTTTCTTTTTTGCAGCGCGTTGCTTTGATCATGAAAATTGGCAAGTGGTCAGATATGTCGTAATTGATGATGCCAGCAATAATTGTTTCTGGATCGTCACATTTGACATATATATTGTCGATAATTGTAGCTGTATTGTGCGTTATACGAGTTGGTTTGTTGATAGTCGGTAATATGCTTCTCGTATAAAACGTGTCATACAGTTCACTCGTATTTTTGTGGATATCAATTTTCGCATAATCAAAATTTTGATCAGTACCGATGATCGTATCACAATTTTCGGTATTAATTTTCTCCATAATTTCATCATAACGTGATATTGAATCTTTTTCATTCGTACCAGGTAAGCGATATAACTCGCCAATAATCATTTTGTTTTTGCTGCCCTTGACTTCGATAAATATACTCTCAAATTCCGCTTCCACTGTTGTCACTATATCACCCCTTATCCTGTAATCTATGTCTTCTTTAACATAGATTCCCACTCCACCTCTAGATTTCTTAATTCTATTTGTACAGACAAATTTGTAGCCTTGTAGGCTGAACATATTGGCATTGTCATTCGTCAGAAACGTCTCACAGAGGAGAATGAAATCTAGTGACTTTTTCACTTTTTCGAATCTACTTATTAATGATTTTAAGATGGTGAAACCCTGCCGATTGTTGGCAGTAAATTTCACGACTTTAGTACCGCATACAAAATATGAGCATTTGTCACAAAACTTCTGGTAGTCCGAAGTGACTTTTTGCAGTTGGAGTGAATTGAGGAGTCATTTTCTTGTTTTAGAAAAATACAATCTTCGACCTGAAACGTCTGGATCATTCCGGATCATAACGATAAAGTTGGTACACCCGTTCTCAATATCAACCACGTAATCTTTAGAATACATCGACTTTTTACATAGTGGAGCAGTCAGTGTCTATGAGCCGAGAATTACTTTTTGAATTTACCGCCTACATTTGTCATAAAATGCCCGACTGTCTTTGACACATTTACGAAATGCGCCATTTTCCACAGTGGCTCGTGTCCAATCGCTGGCGGCCATGTTGTAATATAGAAGATACAAGTGAGGACACAATTTTTTGCGGGTTTTGGGTGTGGCCACATGACATGGAATGGTTGGGAAACAAACACGTACATTTGGTTACATTGCATATCATATGCTTAACTAACACTCACACAACTCGATATTTACTTTGTTATTCCAGTTTTCATAACTTTTCCAAAATTCAGAGAATCTTGCTTTCAAGCCAAGCGGAAGTTGACATCCTGGTGGCGAAATACGAAGTTGAAGGTCAAGCTGACTTTGATTGGCTGAAATACGAAATGTCTTAGAATCAGTATTTCTAAAATAACGTAGCGCATGATGTCTTTGCAGAAATCGTATATAGTCTCTTGGTAAGATTGTCCCTCACACTGGCCACATGATTAATTTTTCTATACCCGTTTTGCACAAAAAGTACGTTTGTTTACTTGACGACAACACAGAGGGGAGGTCATTCAATTTTTAGGTGCGGGCGTTAAAGGGGCACGTACTGTATGGGATTTGGCTTTTAAGGGATTTTTGTGCCGACGCTTCTATTTATAGAACAATAGGTCCGATTACGTTTTGGACCCAGGATCTCTGCCGAGCACAGGTCGGCTCGGCAGACATCCTGGGTAAAAAACGTAATCAAACCTTTTATTTTGTTCTGTAATAGATGCGTCGGCATAAAAATCTTGGTAATCAGTGCTCTAAAAGACGATTTCCATATAGTGCCCCTTTAAGAACTGCCCTCCCACATTTACAAACAAGTGGAATGACATGTTGTAGAGAACATGGCGAATAAACGTAGATATATCCGTTTTATGTGCAGGCCTACGTGTGGTATCAATCTTTGTATGTAAAATACGCCTATTTGCATAGAAATGAATGACACCAAATACAGTTCATTATGAATGCGGTGTAAAGATAATGATGGCCAAACTATAGCAAACTATTAACACTGCCATTATTAATTGCTTATAATATTGGCTATTGATTCCGGCTTATGGCTCATGGTATAATAATAGTATGTACACCGTGTAGAACAATATATACACCATGTAACAATGAGTGGAACGAAATTTTTGTTATCATGTATTATTATTATTATTCGGAAAATGCACCTGTTGTGCCAAAAAATCACAGGTAAAACACGCCTGAAAAAGTATTTCGTAATTGTCATATTGGCTGATAAATTATTAATCAGTCCATATACTATATACTTACGTCTTGCACTCGACACAAAACCATTGGTCTTCTTTCAAAGATTTGTGGCGGCTAGTTATTTTCAGGCATTTGTAGTGATACCATCTGTCACACCCATCACAACCAACACATGCAGTAGTGCATTCACAGCCACAAGTCCCACAGGGATATTCCACTGTTTTCTGTTTTTTCGCTTGAGGAGGCTCTACATCACTGTTGGTGCTGCTGGATGCTGCAAAACAAGAACAGTTGATGTTGTACGAAATGTTGAACGACAAACTGGGCGTGCATATATTTAAGGCCTAATTTGATTATACATTTTAACATTTCATGTAAATTGTCATGTACATTAGGAATTAATTATTAATCGATTTGTAGGGCCAGGACGAGTAGTAAATTCCTGATCCAGGTACACGTGCATAGCCTGATCCAACCCGACCCAGGTACTCAGTAAAGGAGAAAAGCCAAGTAACTCTCCATTCCTTGCTCAGAATGGACCGAGACGCGAAGCGTCGAGGTTCATTTGAAGCAAGGAATGGAGAGATGCGAGGCTTTTCTCTGAATTAAAATACAACTCAACGACTCTTCATTCCCTACTGAGAATGGAGCGTTCAAACAAAGGACCTCACGTCCGGTCGCATTTTGATGGTAAATAACCTAGCTATTGAAGGTTGAATTGGTTCCTGATACAGTCGCTAAAATATGCTAGGAGTGTTGTCTAATTTGTCAGTTTGTATTGATCGTCACATATTTAAGTCCCATAACCTCACAAAACAGATGTTCGTGTTGATATTTGTTTGTTTGTTTGGGCATATTGGAAATATTCCCGACAGCTTCTCGCAGTATTTAACACCAACTCCAGCCACAGCCACAGTAATAATCAGTATCAATCATGGGTTTGGCTAACACATTTTTTTACTCGCAGAGTAGTATGACCTCACCCAAATTCGGGTACCTGTCGACTCGTCCAGGCCCTAGAAATGGAATCGTCTTATTAAAAAAAATGTGCAGTATTGTGTGCAATGTTATCATTTACTATCACAACCACATGGACATGGTCGTTTGGTGCTTGTGTTTGAGACATTTTTCAGAAAGATGTAAAACCCAGCCCTTGTGCAGACTCCTTTTATATTTTTGGTATATGAAATACAAGAATGTGACAATAGTATAAATTCAGGCGGTATAAAACGTAAACGCAGTGTGCAGTATAGTGTGTAACACACATATAGTTATACACAATACAAGTGAACACAAACTAATGTATGTATCGGACATTAACTGACCACATCACGTCCACTTCCTCACTCTCAATTTCCATTGTGCTCAAATTGTTTGTTGAAGCAACGTTCATATTGTGTTTTAGGCGGTGCAATGCTTTTTGCTTGTCAAGGAAATTTACGTCTACTGGTTATGTTCTTGGAAGTTGCATGTACATTTCTTCAACCCGTACACTTAAATATTGTTAAGCGTGCTTGGTCTGTTGTTCTTGCTGAGTTAGGTGCATGTACATTGCAAGTGTGAACTTTGACGCACCCCAGGGCATGTGCACCCCGCCTGTGCACCCCGGAAGAGCCATTGTCGGCGCCTGAGACCCAGGAGTAAGCCCGTCGGTCGAGGTCAGACTAGCGATCTTACGTTAATACGGTTACGGATGCGTGATTTCACGACTGAATATATAATCAACCAATGGGGCAGCGAGAAAATGACGGTCATGGTCTAATGGAGTTCGTCGTGACCGTTCTGTCTCTATTTTCAATGAGGAGAATCTACTAATGTGACGAATATATGCATGATGCAATTTCGATGAGCGCAACTCGTGCAAAGCGCCGGGAATGATCACCCGCTACAAACAACTGCACTGTTGAAGAACACTAATGTTCGTTCTGGGCATGCATGCCGTAGAACAAAGAGCAAAATTCATTGAATAAACTCCTTTTTGGCCGCGATTCAGTAACGGATTAAAATATCATCGTGCACATTGGCATACTGCACCAGAGAGTCAAACGGCAATGTTCTATAAATTTTGAAACATCCATTGATGTTGGTAAATGTTGGTAATCTAAAGCGTGGGAGGGGACGCGTACATGTACATGAGTGTATGCACTGGGATAGGTTTTGGGGCTGGGTCCTAACGGAAAGTATGTTACAGTTATAAACCTAATATATGTATATTGATAAAAAACATGTCAATTTCGACCATGATAATAGAAAAGCGACACTTCTGCAAGTCCAATACTCTCGCCACTTCAAAATCATCAGCAATGTTATACTTTACATGCGTCCATTTCCACGAGTAAAATTACGAATATCTTTTCGTCATTGACACGTACATTCAAAGTCTGAGGGAACCCATGTGGCCAAAATCAGTTAGTACTTGGAAGCTAACATCCCTCACCTTCCTGACTTGAGTCTGTTATCGATCACATCGCAATAAATCAGCAATGCTTCGTATAACACTTTGTTTCAGTGATTTGACAGAAAAGTATGTTTTCCTTCACAAACATTCAACTTTAGTTTAACTTTTGAATGATCTGTGGGAAATATATCGTATGAGCATGTACTCTTGGGGCAGGAGATGCTCACTCTTCCGGAGCACCTGATCTCACACTCAGCTGGCTGGGTGTCTTTGATTTTCACATGGCTTTGACTTTGATACCTTAGTATCTCTCGATTTGACTACTCACACTGATCTTGTAAAATTCGCCCATGGATTCGGTCTTGGAATATGAATTTGTCTGTTTGTCGGTATCCGTTTCTACTTTCATATGTAAGTTCAGTCCGAAATTGAACAGTTTTCCACGCGTGATAACAAAGTCTTACGGCATTGACATATTCAGTCCTCATTAGTCATTGAAAATAAAGACATGACGGTCACGACGAACGCCATCAGACCGTGACCGTCCTCTTCTCACTAGCCCATTGGTTGGTTATATATTCAGTTGTGAATTCACGCATCCGTAACCGTATTAACGTAAGATCGCTACTGATACATTACTCAGTATTGATAACCCCGTCATGTAGCCTGGTGTGTGCAGACCAGGAACTATGGGAGCGGCTCCCAGTACACGAGCACATGAGCATTTTGCTGGACGGATCTGCCCACGGTCCAGCGAGAGGACAGAACCCATATTAGCCCGACGGACTGTCAGAGCCAGTACGTACGGCAACAAGGTTCAAGCCATCTTCAACGTGCCTCAAAACAGAAGGTGCCAAAGTATCATATAGTGTTGGGATTAATAGACCTCTCCAAATCATTCGTCTCTCATAATGTGTCAATGAGTGCTTGTTTATTATGGCATACAGCAAAGGCCATGTGTGTTCATCAACTGATAGTCTATAATTATTTGCCAGCTGATTAGTCTCTAATTATTAGGTGAATCCATTACCTGCCATGTTTTAAAGTGGACTGTGCATGTGTGATAAAACGTGGTGTATGCTAAAAATAAAGTGATTTTCCAAGTGGTTAGTTCCCAAACAACATGGCATGGTTCTCCCAACCCATTACCTGGCATATCTAAATGTGAACTCCAATCAGGCGGATCAGATCGATTAGCGATGATCGGATGTAGTTGCTCAGCTATGATTGCCTTGCGGTTACTTCGTCTACACTGTGCCCCGTATATTTTTCCTAACAAAAGCAACTGCTCCTTTGTGAAGATCTCCAAGAAACGTGTGTTTTGTGCCAATTCACTTTGGATGCGCTTGTGTGACGCCACCTTATTTTCGCTCGTGTCTGCCAGGATAAATTGAAAATCACATACAGTTGCCTTCTCATTCGCCTTGATTTTAATTTGTTTCCTATGAGCTTCTTTCTTTTTGCGTTTTATGTCCCTAACATAATCCTTCCGAAATTGGGCCACAGACATCAGACAATATTTGTGAGCAATGTCCTTGAATAATGCCTCTATGGCTGTGGTGCTATTGCTTTCCGAGAACAAGGACGCCCACGTTCCTTTGAGATTGTCGTCTTTCATGATGGACTCATTGAGGAAATTGAAAAGGTTCGGCCCATATTTTTCAATGTTCTTTGAATTTTGAAGTTGACGAATTTCTTTATCTAACTGCTTGAAAAAAAGAAATGTAGCATCATTTGTGTATGTTAGTCCGAAACGTAGGTTCTGCTTCCTTTGAATGTACTTAAGGGAGGTTGGGTATGCAGTGTTCGTCTCAATGTAGTCAGAAGAGCAAATCAATGTATCGAGGGTTGCCACTTTGTCATATGCTAGGTTAACCGAACTGCGTTTGCTGGCTTTGTAAAGATGGCTCTTCACATACTGTGATTCCTTGTTTCACTGTTGCTATAGCCCATCCAGCTATATATCTAATGATTGCGTCACCGCCGTCTGATCCCTGTAAACTTGGAGCACATTCTTCATCATTGTTGGTGTTGTTCATTAGAGGTAGTGCTCTCTGCTCTACTACATGTTTTCGTACATACTGAGCTATCATAAAGCCAACACGGAAGTGCACTCTTTGTAGGTGGTCCACACCAAACAACAATTTAACAGCCTGCTTATACTCGTTACTCTTAAGGTAGCCAAGAGCACGCTGGTAGAAAGTGGTCATGTGTTTGTTCTCACATGTTTGCGGCACTGTCTCTTGTAGTAGAGGTGCAAATACCTGATGTTGCTTTTGGACAAACAATCGCAGTTCGGTGGGTCGGTTTTGCAGGTCATCAATCACTGCATTAAGCTCTTGCTGTTGCTCTGTCTCGACCTTGTCGAACTTGGTGCTGATCAAGTATGGATGAAGTTGATCTTTAAGTGAAATGCCATTTTCATCCCTGGATGATGATGAGACCTCATCGTTATTTGCACTTGTTGTTGCAGACTGTACCTGTATTTCCTGGTTTTGTAGGTCCAATAAAGAATCATCTAAATGTGCTATTTCATCTTCCTCATTTACGTCATCTGTAGTGCAATTGGTCTGCAAGTTTGCATTGGAATTATGGATGACAGGTGAATTGTGAATGCTTTTGTCTTCTTGCAATGCTACCTGGCAACAGTCTTTGGCACTAGGTAGCAAGGGTGCACTTTGGGACTTATAAAAGTCAGTGATGACTGATGGGGGTCTAACGATGCAATGCATGCTGAAATTCCTTAAGCGGAGTCCCTTTTTAGATGTTACCCTGCTGATTGCAACACCAAGCTGACCTGATGCAGTCATGTTCCTGCAGTCAATGTCCACTCTTTTCACACTCAATCCTTGTGCTTTGTGCACAGTCATGGCAAAAGCCAATCGCAATGGAATTTGCATCCTGCTAGCAAGTTCACGTTGCTCAGCTACACTGTACACCGAAAACCGGTATTTTGTGAGTTTGACAACTTCCTCAAGTTGATCAAAATGAACTGTAACACTATCAGTATCGAAAGACTTAACTTGGCCACGCAGCCCATTCACTAATTTGTTAGACAAATTGACTGTAAGTATGACAGGACTGTCTAATTTGATAAACAGTTGCTGCAGAGCTGAAATCTGGCTGAGATGATGTTTTTGTCCGTGGTCGATGGCCGTAAAGCAAACCATATCACCTGAAAAGAAGTGTCATGTATGGTACGTTGTCATGTGGTTATATAAAAACAGAGTTTGAAGTTGGCATCACAGTTTATGGCAATAAATCAACATGAGCTAGTTCCCAGTTTGGGCAAGTGCATGCTCAGCCAAAACTAATTTTATGTTGGGCGCCGGCTCTCTAGGGCACAAACTCCCCGCCCAGTGGCACGGTCATTGCCGGCGCCTGATTCATACACATATGAATGGTTTGTGCACACATGTAGCCTAGAATACCCGAGACCAGAAGCCATGACATTGGCTCCTAGCACCCGAACACGTTGGCTTGTTGCTGGTAACGCCTCGCTGATGTTGGACAATGAAGATAGAGCCCTGGATAGCCTGGCGGACCAGAGCCTATACAGCCAACTGAAGAGAAAACTGCTTACTGAGATGTTATTCTGTTTGTTAAGATTGCGTATTGCCTATGTTCTTGCAATTTCCATGGTTACCAGAATTCTGCTGATAAGGCATAGATCCTGACTGATAAGCATCCTTAGTGTCAATGACAAAATTAGTTCATGAATGTACATCACCTGACAAGAGGCTATGCAGTGGAACCAAATGGGATGGTGACTGCTACAAATGAATGCCATATAGTGGGCATAATAAATATAACCACCAAAGGATGTCCACATGACAATGTAAGATGAGGTCTGGCACCAATGTTTTTGCTTTTTGCACTAACAGCACGTTTGCACTGTGCACAAATCTGTGGGCATCATGGTCCACATGTCCTGATTGTCATTGCATTCACTCAGCTTCAATTAGTTGAATCATTTCTCATTTCGTGTTCGTTGCAGGTTGATTGATAACCTGGCACCAGATGACAATGGTCGTATTTACTGTCACGAGGTGTGGGAAAGATACGGAACCCAAATAGAAGGCCCGTTCGATCGCAGGCTGGCTGGCAGGTTCCTGAAAGAAGTTTTCCCTAGCGTTCGTATCTCCGGTAAACGGGAGAATGGTGGCAAATCTGTTCCAGTGTACAAGGGTGTCATCTGGAAAGCAAAGACCAGAACAGCAGTAGATGAAAGCATGATCACCAGTATAGTCGATGGAAAAGCTGCTGTGGTTCGCACACCGGGCGAGACAGAAGTCACGCTGCTCATGCCCTCCACACGAGTGGTCAACAACAGTGTTATCATGAAAGATATACGTCTGGATCTGAGTGACATGACATGGCGTCTTAGGATCTGTGGGGGCCAAGTGGACTTAGACAGCCTGAATATTCACAATAGTTTTGAAATGACAAAAGAATCGATACGGAATATATTGATGACTGTGGAAAAAGTTCGTTTGTGTCTTGGCAAGTGTGTAACTGGTGACCCCACAACAACAAATCACCCACGCGTTGTGAAGGAAGAAGTGCACACTGTAGGTCACCAAGATGTTCGAAACGTTTACAGGTTGTCATGCTGTGCACATGTCATCAGCCTTATAGCACGAAGTGACCTGTGCATACCATGTCAAAATGGGTTTCGTGACGTGAAGAACCGTCAAACTGATGCACAGACGTCATCACCCACCATGACTGAGACAGCAAAACGCCAGGATGAGAGAGTGGAAAGTGCAACGGTGGAACTCTGTGACACTGACCATTCAGACTTGGAGGAGATTATGAGGAAGGTATTTCCGGGAGCCAGTGAGGAGATGAAAACACTTCTGAAAGCTCAGCATGATGCACTGATGGCCAAGACAGTAAACAGTCGGCGTTGGGATCCAGATGTTCTAAGTATCTGCCTTAGCCTTTGGGTACATAGCCCATCAAACTACAGGACATTACAAGACAGTCACTGTCTCATCCTTCCGTCTGGGCGTCAGTTGCGCCGCTACAAGAATTTCGTGAGTCAGGAAGCTGGGATCAACCGCCAAGTACTCCAATGGATGCACGCAGCAGCAACAGATGCCAAGGTGCCGGAATGTGGCATGGCTGGAGGCTTGTTCCACGATGAAGCAGCAATTCAACAGGATTTGGTAGTGGTACACAAAAATGGAATTCCACATTTAACGGGCTGGGTTGACACTGGTTATGAGGCATTGTGCCTTCGCATTCTGAAAGAGGGGAAACTTACTCGCACCTTGGCTAACCAAGTGTGGCAGCTGACCTTTTTGGGTCACAGTGGATTCCGGTTCCCCATATGCCATGTTCCATGCTCCTCCATAAAATCATCAGAACTGAGCATTATCATCTGGGATGCTATCAGTCAGTTACATGACTTTGGGTTCTCAGTGGATTACACACTCCAGGATGGCGGGGAGGAGAACAGGAGATTCATAAAATCACAGTTCGATGGTGATCCTATCGCAAACAAGTATGTGGCAGTGAACTGCGTGTTCCCAGAGGAGAGCATCATACACTGCCAAGACTATTCGCACTGTATTAAGAAGATACGCAACAGTGTACTGCACAGTGGCACAACAAAAGGACTGCATACCAGAAGGCTCAAAAAGGACGGGCATTTCATCGAATGGCAGTATTTCAAGCAAGCAGTGGCTTGGGATCGTCACACCAACAGCAGACCAATCCATCGACGAATAACAGATGAGCACCTGCAACCGGATGGACCTCAAAAGATGCGCAACGCTCTAGCAGAAGACATGCTGGATGAGGATATGCTGAACCTCATGACGTGCTACCAACAAAGCCTCCAAAATGAAAAAGGTTGCTTCCTGAACAGCACAATAGAGCTGCTGCAACACACAAGCATCATGGTTGCTGTATTTCGCGATCCCCGACCCATATGCAACATGCAAGATGACCGACTGGCACAACTACAACAAGTGATGAAATTTTTTGACAACTGGGAGAAATCTGTCAAAACACGGTCTGGCATGTCATCAAGTCTCAAGTCATCAATGCTTCCAACTTGGGAATGTATGGAAGACGTCAAGTGTCTTCTCGTTGCATTCCCGGAAATCTGCAGATCCCACTTGAGCAAATTTCCAGAAAGTTCTATTTCACCATCACGCTTCAACACAGATTTGGTAGAAAATCACTTTTGCCAAATGCGCGGCCACTTCAATGGCAATACCACCAATCCAACCTATGCAGCCTACAGTAGTACTGTGAACTCCATCATACTGGGACAGTCATTGAAGTCAAGAGCCACCAAATCAAATAGCGGTATCCCAGCAGCAGAGGCCTTTAAATGTTATGTGAAGAAGCCGAGAAAGTGAAATGAACTGCATATATCACTTATTTCATTAGCTGCATGAACATACGGATATTCCATGGCCTCATTGTATGAAATGTTTTATTATTTGAGAGCATGAAATCATTCATCATTTGTCATCTGTGTAAAGAGGTCATTAAATTATAGGAGTCATCATGCTCCAAAACGTACTATGTGTACATGATTCCATGGGGTGTGAAACACTTCTTTCTGCAATCTGTAACCTTCACATGAATTATGCGATGTTTCAATTTAGAAAATTTGCAATAACTGTGCTGTAGGTCGTAGGTGTTCTGATGATATGTGTACATATGTCATTTCATGAATGGAGAGATGAAACAAGCTATGTCGTCACCAGTTTAAATATGTTATTAATTTATTTGAGGCCTAAAATTGTGAAAGGAACCACATGAAAGTCATAATGTGAAACTTGACCCATGAATATAACTGATTTCATGATTTGTCTCAATAACTTCTTCCACGAATGTTTGAATACCTTTTCTCATGAGGTGTGTATGTATGTGATTTGATGAGTGTTGTATAATACAGCTTCCATTATTTGTGTCAATAGCGGATTTCGAGAGATGTGTAAATATAGCTGATTGCATAACTTGTGTGTAAATAGCTCATCTATAAAGTCGTCATTTTCGTGTTCACATGAAGTACGAAATAAGTGTGACCTTCTTGAGGTATTATTGTATTGGTATTTGTGAATGAACTGTTCCATAACCCCATGGATTACTCCATGAAACGAGTGTTCATGTGAAGCAGAAATTAGGTCTGACGCCGAAAATGCAGCAAAAGTATACATCGTAATAAATATTTTGTAAAATAACTGGTAGTCTGACAGACTTATTGCTTGGCTCTCTAGATGTTCACATCATGGGCAAGGCATTTAAATGTGGCATGGTCGATTTGATTCCTTGCAAATATTTAACATTGATAACGAACGTGTGACAGGGTATATGCGTTTCAACACATACCAGGCATATCAAGCAGATGGTCAGCATTGCACTTCTCAACATCTGCTGTAAGAGCAAACAGTCTCAACGGATCTGGCCCTGGTGGGAGCTTGCGTTGCAAACGAAGAAGGAGGTTGATACTGCTTTCTTGTAGTGCACCCCTCATGACTTCCTGGATGCAATGCACCAGATCAGCTGGATAATAAATGCATTTTGGGTAAATAATTTTACTAAGGGCCGATTTGGATGTGCAAATGTAAAAATGCAATATAATTTATTGACACAAACACTGGTATGGATTTCATAATAAATTAATCACTGAACGTGAACGTGAATAATAAAGACCTAAATTACCTTCATTCTGTCGATAAACAGTTTCTAAGATGAAATGATGAGGGACACATTGACGAAATATTTTTGATGTTATGAAGTAATGGCCGAAATCCCTCAGGTGTACATTAGGCACAGGCTTCAATTGGTGTAGATCACCACAGAGGATCAACTGCACTCCTCCGAAGCACACTGCTGTATTTCTGATCCCACGAAACACCTGATGATTATGTAAAATATGCGTCCTCAATATCAATATATCGTGTCTCACTTGTCAATATGTGGAATATTGCTAGAAACATTCAACTTCAAATAACAACATGAAATATTACGAACTTACTCCCTCTATCAAGTCAAAAGTATGCGCTGAAAGCATTGACACTTCATCAATTATGAGCATCTCCGTTGATTTGATGCGTTGTGCCACATGAGAATGATCATCATCGCTACATAATTTGTTGATAACTGTATCAGCATCGTGTCTGCCATCCTGTATACCACAAAACCTGTGAATATTGAAACGTACACGTCAACTTCAAAATAATATCAAAGTAAGAAATGATCAATTACTGATTCATATCAATATACAGTATAATGTTATGTTGTATGTAATTTTGGGACGTTAAAATTTCATAATCATGTATGATGTTTATTTACCAGTTTAAATCACTTCTACAAATAGAGGGAGAGCCTACCTGTGAATTGTCATGCCCCCTGGAAGATGGGTTGCTGCTATTCCGGTGGTACCTGTTACAGCTATCACTCTATTGGGGCCCATAATCGTTATCACTTCCTTCATAAGTTCTGTCTTCCCTGTTCCTGCATCTCCCAAAACTAAAACATTGTGGCCCGCCTTGGCGGCGTTCAATACGGCGGTACGTTGCGACATGATCACTGTGATACCCTAACTGTTATGAAGGTCAACATAGGTCACACGGCTTCCTTCACTACCGTACTGAATGACACGTCACCAGGACTGGCCCTTCCACCAATCAGGTTACACCAAATCAGTCACTTCCTACAAGCCTCAATTTACAAAACTCGGATTGTAGGTTTTGGAATCGGACTGACATGAATGACATAAACAACGTACAGCATATAGTATGAAGGCTACATTGTTCAACTCATTGTTATAAACGATCGTACTTTGACGGTCCATAGCACCTTCCGAAAAAAAAACACAGCCTAAGCACTACGCTAGTTTGGTCAGTTGACGTGCTGGACATCGCGTGATAAGCATGAATATATTTGATGACATATGGGATTTTTTTTTGGTATTCTGCCTTGAATGGACCCGATGTGAAAATACCCGAAATTTTGGGTGCTGATTGGCCATGCAAAACCCCTCCGCTTCCTCAACTCCTGAGAGAAACGATAAAAGTCACTGCCTTGAAAACCGTGTTATTAATTCCCATCATTGTGTTCTTTCAAAAGAATATACAGTCGTCCCCTAAATATGGCATAAAAAATATTCGAGGTGATGTTACACAATAGTTTCCCTTTAAATTGCCTAAGTGAGGTGAACGCTCGCTGATTGGCTGAATGAATTACTACACTATGTCCTGAATGGAAATCGTGAAAATATGTCCGGGAGACATGTTTTACATGGTGGATGGCACATATGATGAATATACTGTTTCCAGCCACTCGGCAATTTTTTAAACCATTTCTATAAAATGGTTTGTGAAATCCACTTCATAAGATGAATTTTATTTACAATCCAAACATAAATACACATAAACAGAGTAAACACATAAACAGAGTATAATTTGCATTGTATTTAGCAAAATCAATGTGCCGATTTTGGCAGAAGATTGCGATAAGAGTTTTGGCCACGTATACCTACCTGCTTTGGCTCCTTCACATTCGAAGTCCATGTGTTGCCTAGTGACGCATTGTCTTTAATCGATCCGCTCTACTGTAACAATGGTCTGACGTCACACCCTCTCTCTTGTGCGTTCGTATCTCTATAGTTAGCAGCCATCTTGCTTGCTTTAAGTTCTCTGAGATCTGTCAAGGCGAGAGGACGACGGTGGGCACGGCCATGTGCTCCTCGTCCCCTTTGTTTGGCTAGATGGTCCATATGAGGATCTCGGGGACAATTCCAATCGGGGGCCCAGGAGGGAGGCTGCTTTGATCCTGGGGCTCAGGCCCCCATGGATTAGTTGTCTCTCGCCCTGGGATGGTGCATATAGGCTCTGGCAAACTGGCGGGCTATCCAGGGTTCTATCCCTGCAGCGGAGGCTCACCGAGCCGGCCAGCAACACGCCCATGGCTTTCGGGCTCGTCACACCGGGCTACATTACTACGATGATGAAATGTGTGAGTAATCTATACAGGTCGGACTTGTTTTTCAGACTGTTAACTGGTTGTAGTGAAATAATTATGACACTTAACGTGGCGGTGCACAGATGCGGGGTGCTTACGCTTTAGTGGGCATTAAACATTACATCATCATTATTAAAAATGGTGACTAAACGCCAATGGACATGTGCCATTGAGCAACACCTATGTCCCATCAGTGCACGATCACTGCTTCTGTGGTATGACACCATTTCGCAGAGATTGACAGCTACCTATTTGGCTGGTGCACTGTTCAGTAAATTACTCCTATACCGGGTACATCTGGATCACGATCATGATTATATAACAAGTTAACTTTATTTTCATATTAAGACAATAAATGTTTCAAGTCATTCAGTCAGTCATTGCAAAGTACATTTCATACAATCGCTTCCGTTTCTGCAATCGCGCGATCACTGCTGCTATCGTTATCAGGTTATAGACGGGCAAGTGTGGTAATGTAAGTGCGCAATCACTTTCACAACCGAATTTCAGTTTGTCCCTATACCTGCTGTAAACATCCGCTTGGCTTGAAAGCAAGATTCTCTGAATTTTGGAAAAGTTATGAAAACTGGAATAACAAAGTAAATATCGAGTTGTGTGAGTGTTAGTTAAGCATATGATATGCAATGTAACCAAATGTACGTGTTTGTTTCCCAACCATTCCATGTCATGTGGCCACACCCAAAACCCGCAAAAAATTGTGTCCTCACTTGTATCTTCTATATTACAACATGGCCGCCAGCGATTGGACACGAGCCACTGTGCCATTTTCAAAATATCACGTGGATTTGGACAACACACAGACTTGAAATATCATCTATTATTTTGATGATTTTCAAAGAACAGCTGACTTACTTGGGATTGGTACATCGTAGACTCCATAACGAGCTATCCACAGCCATGTGACATTGCGTTTTCCCTCGTAAAATTGAGTCTGAACATCGGCTACTTTCAACGTCAGGTGCCACGAAATCGTGTTTACATATTTCCCAGGTCAAAGTTTAATGTATCCTTACGCGAGACTTATCTTTGGTCATGTCGATTCTGGTAATCTGTATAATCCATTGATCACACCAAATAATCCACTTTCTGAATACTGAACGGGACTACGGCAGGAAATGTTCGCAGTACGACACATTACATGTGTTTTGTAATGTTGTAGATTTTGATCGTAAAAATGTCTATTATTTATGATGTCGGTGTGTAGTCAAGAAGTACAACCAGTCATCACGGAGTAGTCCGGAAACTGACGAACCTTGATTCGGCCGGGTTCGGCTATAACGAAGATCCCCGAGTGACTTGTTCACGCCTCAGTGAACCGGCCTGTGTGACTTGTCTCCACGTCGGTGAACACGCCGGTCAAGATAGGAGTGGTCATCTTGCAATAAATGTTCGGGGCGTCTATTCATCACGGGCAGATACTACAGAGAAATCCACGGGCAGACTTCGGCTACGGACGTGAGACGACTGGAGTTCCACGTGCGGACAGACTCGAGTCTACTAGCTGCCTGCTACTGCTAACCTGACAACGCTGTGTGTGTGTGAGGGAAACTGCACGGCGACTGACAAGCGTGAGTTACCTTTGTGTATTTTTCCCTTGAACTTGGTGTGCTTTGCGGCCCACCGTTCGGCCATATCGTAAAACCGCATGGCACAACAAATGGTGTCAGAAGTGCAGACACAAACAAATTTGAACTGACCGTAAGCGCTTGGTTGGTAGACAGAAATTTATTTCTTCAAGGGAATTGGTTGTAGATTGTAGCGGCAGTCTAGTTTGTCAGTTTAGGTGATTTTTCAGGCAAAATTTTGTTCGTTTGAGGTTTATTTGCAAGTTGACAGTTCTCCTAAAATTCGGATAGTTGAGCATTCGGATTATGACAGCTGTTCTAGTGCATTAATTTCGGAATATTTCCGGAACTCGGACCTGTCAAACGACCAGATATTGCAATTTACTTTGAAGTTTTGGAAAAACAAACAAAGCAATTTTTTCTTCAGTCCGTATAATTGTAAAGCTAGCGTGTATGTAACTCTTTAGCTAGTAAGTTACTGTCGGAAAGTGTAGTTCACGCCCCAAAACTGATTTTACATTGAATAGATTCAAGAGTTTCTGTGTATACCTGATTCTTTTTGTCAGACTTTGTGGTTATTCAAGAAACTATTTATTGTAATCAAATTCATTTGGCTTTGAAATAAGTCTGTGATAAAAAATTTGTAGTTTAAAAAACTGAAATTTTGGAAAATATCTTGTCTAGCTAGTAAATGGTTTTATTGCTATGTTCCCTCATAAAATAAAAAATTCATGTGTGATCGTGTAGTGGAGTAAATTATGATCTGAGTAGTTTTGGCACCTTTCTTTATATAGTGTAATTAAGTTCTATGGGTTAAGTACATAGGGTGTTGTATACAACCTGTGTATAGAACTCATTTAGGTCTATCCTTTCTCTTTGCACGCTGATTTTTACTATTTTTTTTTTTTTTTTTTTGGATTAGCAAGAATATTTCAAGATGAATCCTATCGATTTAGAGACGGCTTCAGTTATTGAACTAAAGGAAATTCCACAGATAGGTGAAGCTCGAGCACGGGCTATAGTGGATTTGCAACAAGATGATGTAACCCTGAATAACTTAGTTGAGGCTACTGGGTTGAGTGAGCGTTTCTTTCAAGATCTGATTGACAATGGTGTCATAAAACCACTGTCTTCAGAAAAAAGTACTACATGTATGTATCCTGTTAGTGACACGGATAGGAAATTAGACAGAATTCTGAATATGATGGAAATGTTTGAGGAAAAGCTTCTTAACGTGACTACTGATCAAAAGGAAATGAAGGCTTATCAAAAAGAAATGAGGAGCGAACTAAACTTCGTAAAATCTGAACAAGAGCGTACGAATGAATTAAACCTTATAAAGCCTCAGCAAGATCGTAGAAGTAGTGAATATCTGACACAAGAGTTTACACCCTTAACTGCATGTAAAAATGAACAGGAGGATGTAGTGCAGACTCATTCTAAACAAGCTCAAACTTTAAAGTTGAGGCACCCACAGGTATGGGAGGATAGAGCCCGCACTAGGAATCAGGAGTTCATGAAATGGCAAAATGAAGTTGTAAGTAAAGCATTTCCTGATGGTGGGGTTTATGGAGGTAAAAACTCAGATGTCTCTGAATCTAGTAATCCTATCACCAGGCATACTCTCTCAAATGTAGTAGGAGTTGAGCAGCGCTCATTAGAAAGGGGGAGGGTGGATGATTCATCTTATCCGGCAGGAGGAACGTACCGTTCTGGACAGTATTGTGGGGAATGGGAAAGACCAAATCCTATCCCAGTTGTTGCTCCAGAGAGACTTAAAAGTTTCGGGTCTCCGTTAGATGCTCACCAAGTTTCTATGAACAATCCAGCAGTACAACCGGCAGATGGCAACTTGTACCCTCGAGTTGTGGTACAACAGACTTGGAACCCGCGGGAGGGGGTACGCCCTGTTCAAACACCTCTGGGTGGGGTTCATGAATCAGATCGGGTTGAGGAAACGTATCGAGAGTCTGGTGGAGAAAGAAGGGAACGGAGAGTAGGTCAACCACGGGGGCGAAGTAGGCCGGCGGAGCGGGCTAGGAGTCCTGTTAGAGTGCAGAGGGATGATGTTCCAAGGAGGGCGAGGGCTCGCCGTCGTGAGGAAAGTTCTCAGTCAAGTTATGATAGTGGGCCAAATACGTCGTCAGATGAGGAGTGGGTTAGTGACAGGGAGCATGGTACACGCCATCGTAAGGGTGATTCGGTTTTGCCGAAAATGCCAACTTTTAGTGGTGACAAAGCTAGTTGGAAGTCGTTCTACTTCCAGTTTAAACAGTTCAGCCATAACTACAGGTGGACAGATAATGCCAAATTGGAAAAGCTAAAAACATGTTTGAGGGATAAAGCTATCGACTTTGTTGAAAGTCTACCCACGAGAGTCCGTCATAATTATCGTGACCTTATTGCTGATCTGAAAAAGCGTTATGGTGCGAGAGATCCACCAGCAACGGTTAGGAAGGAAATGTACTGTGCTAAACAGACAGTAGATGAGCCTTTAGAGGATTTTGCGGATAGAGTTCTCCAGCTAGGTCAGGAAGGGTTTCCTGGTGCAGCTCGTGGTACACTACAAGGGGTAGCAGTCGATGTGTTCATTCGGGGTTTAGCTGATAAACATATAGCTGAAAAAGTTTTCGAGAAAGAACCTCGAACAGTTGAGAAAGCTTTACAACATGCAAAGCGTTCCATGTTTAACATGCGTTCTTTGGGCTATAAGACTAGTTTGTCAAGTAGACAGGTGTCATTTGAGGAGGTTGAAGGTCCTGCAGTGAGGAATGTAGGTACAACAAAGGATTCTGTTCAAGTTAGTGGCCGAGTGCTAGAAGATTTGATGAAACTCACCAAGGCACTAGCAGAAAAAATTGATAGCCGTCCTAGATCTCCATCGCCAGGATCCCGAGCAAATGTTACATGTTACACTTGTGGGAATAAGGGCCATTTTAGCCGCGAGTGCCCGAAACGTAGTGAAAAGGGGGTCATGGAGGAAAAACAGCAGTCTGGGAAAACACATCAAGACTTTGAGTGTTTTAAGTGCCATGAGCTAGGTCACATATCGAGAAATTGTCCTACATCTCGTAGTCCATCGCCAGCTAGGAAGTCAGACACCCCTCATAGTCCGTTAAAAGCTTAGGAGCTGGGTTTTCGGCCCAAAGTTCAGCTCCGAAGGGTGTTGAGGGCCGCAATGTCCATAACGTTAGCAGTGGTGAAATAAATGAACACTGGGGTTGGACCTTAGTCATTCCAGTGAAAGTTGAAGGCCAGAAAATTAATGCTGTGATAGACACTGCAGCTGAGGCAACCATAATCAATGAAAAATTCCTAAAAACGAAGTCTCTCGATACAAAGAGTAAAGAAGAAATAGGCATGACAGGAGCTTTTGGTGGTAAGACCAAGGGATATAAGCTTAGTAGTGTGAAATTAGAAGTGGGCAATCAGAAATTTAATTGGCCTATGATAACGGCAAACATTTCTGAAGATTTGCTGCTAGGTTCTGATTTCCTGAAGGCTCATAACTGCTCAATAAACATGGGGAATAATACCTTGGCAGTACAGGGAGAAGTTGTTCCAGCAATCCAGAAGAACAGCATGGCTGGTCAAATTATTTTAAAGCCAGTTCTATTGTCCAAGCGAACTGTCATACCACCTAATAGCATGAAAGTGGTAAAGGCCAAAATAGATAGTTTGCTAGGTAATGGATCACACATAGTGGAACCTGTTCTTAGTCAACCGGGGATTCTGATCCCTAGAGTTCTCCTTCAGGGTTCTGAAGTACATATCCGAGTCATAAATTGTAGCTTAGGTTATCGGACGCTGAAGCGAGGCTGTCTTGTTGGTAATGCCATGCCGGTCAGTGAAATGCTGGACGCTCCTAGTATACAGTCAGGCAGGAGCTGGGCGTGTGAAAAGCAGAGTGCAGTATCGCAATCCGCCTCTCAAATGCCTGGGTCTTGTGTGGACACTAGTTTAGGTAAAGGGTATGCTTTGGAGGGGCGAGAGTCATGCTTGAGAAAAAGTCTGGTTAATCAGGAGGTAGTATCACCCCCCGGTTCTCAAGACTTGGACTTCAGTGTTGACGATCACCAAATTGAATCAATAGTTGTTAGGGAGATTGTAGTGCAGGAACTTCCGGCGCACATGGTTAATCTGTTTGACCGGAGTTCAATTAATTTGAATGAACAGCAGAGAAGTGAATTGAAAAGTTTCCTGATTGAGTTTGCTGATGTTTTTGCAAAAAGTGATCTTGACTTGGGTCATTTTGAGGTCATACAACACAAAATAGACACAGGACCAGAAAAACCTGTTAAGGAACGTATGCGTAGGACTCCCATAGGTTTTGAAAAAGAGGAGAAAGCGCACTTGGATAAAATGTTAGAGATAGGTGTAATACAACCCTCAGCATCTGAGTGGGCGTCAGCGCCTGTCTTGGTGAGAAAGAAAGATGGGTCAGTTAGGTATTGTATAGATTACCGCGGTCTAAACACCAAGACTATAAAGGATACCTACCCATTGCCTTTGATTGAGCAGTGCTTAGATTCACTTGGAGGTGTTGAATTTTTCTCAACATTGGATTTAGCTGCTGGATATTGGCAGATTAGTATTGATCCCAAGGATAGGCACAAAACCGCATTCATCACTAGATATGGGTTGTTTGAACATGTTCGCATGGGATTTGGGTTATGTAACGCACCAGCAACTTTTCAAAGAGCCATGAATTTTGTGCTGCACGGGCTTCAGTGGCAGGAAGCTCTAGCATATTTGGATGATGTTATTGTACTGGGTGACACCTTTTCGAAAGCTCTTGAGAATTTGAGAACCGTTCTTTTACGATTCCGTGAATACAACCTTCGTCTGAAACCCAAAAAGTGTGTGTTGTTCCAACATGAGGTAAATTTCTTGGGGAAGCATCTGAGTAAGGATGGAATAACTATGACGCATGAAAAGGTTGATGCAGTTTTGAATTGGTCAGAACCTACCTGTAGAAAGGAAGTAGAGTCGTATTTAGGGTTCATGAACTATAATCGTGAATTTCTGGAAGGTTTTGCAGAAATTTCAGCCTGTCTATATGGATTAACAGGTCCAAAAGCAAGGTTTAGATGGGATCTCGAACACCAGCAAGCTTTTGATTTACTCAAAATGAAGATAGCTGAATGTCCTACCTTAACTTTCCCTAATTCTTCAGATTTATTCATTCTGGATACTGATGCTTCAAATATTGCTGTAGGTGCTGTGTTGAGTCAAGTACAGGATGGTGTGGAAAAGCCAGTGTCCTTCGGAAGTAAAGTTTTGTCATCGGCTCAAAGAAAGTACTGTACCACGAGGAAAGAATTGTTAGCTATAATTGTTTTCACTCGTCAGTATAGACATTATTTGTTAGGCCGTAGATTCTGTGTTAGGACCGATCATCATAGTTTGGTTTGGTTACTTCGTTTTCGACAACCAGAGGGACAGCTCGCACGCTGGCTTGAGGAGCTTAGCCAGTTTGATATGTTTATCATACATCGTTCTGGAAAGAGACATTGTAACGCGGATGCTCTCACTAGGAGGCACGATCCGATAGACTATTGTGACTGCTATCGGGCAGGGGAAAGTCTTAGTGATCTTCCATGTGGCGGTTGTAGTTTCTGTACTAGAGTGCATACTCAATGGAAACGTTTTGAGATCGAGGTTGATGACGTTGTTCCTTTGGCAGTGCGTAATGTAGGAGTTTCTGACTTTTCAGACGGTAGTATACTGTCCGAAGATGAGGTGCTCACACATGGGTACTCGCCAGAAGAAATCAGTGATGCTCAAAAGTCAGATCCCAGTATTCGTCCAATTATGACCTGGTTAGCGTCGAGTCAAATACCGACAAAGGAGGATTTATTCCCTCATGGTGTTGCGACTAAATTTCTGTGGCTACACAAGGACCAACTTGAATTACGAGACGGTGTACTTTATTACCATTGGGTAGAGGGTAGTGATAATTCCACTAGGCTGAAGTTAGTGGTTCCCTTATCTTTAAGAGATCCGATCTTATTCCTTGTGCATGATGCAAAGACGGCAGGTCATTTTGGACAAAATAAGACCTTGAAACGACTTCGTGAAAATTTCTACTGGTATAAAATGAGAGTTGACTGTGATCTATATGTTAAAACTTGTTCCAAGTGTAATCAGAACAAAAAAGCAACTCGCAAACCGCGGGCCAGTTTAGGTTCCTTTTGTGCAGGGGTTCCTATGGAAAGAGTGCATATAGACATGCTAGGTCCGTTTGTGGTTAGTGATCGTGGGAATAAGTACATATTAGTAGTGGTAGATCAATTTACCAAGTGGATTGAATGTTATGCCGTGCAGGACCAGACTGCGGAAGTCGTAGCTCAAACTTTGGTAGATAATTTCTTTTCTCGTCTGGGAATTCCTGTGTTCATTCATTCAGATCAAGGCAGAAATTTCGAAGGAAGTTTGTTCCAGAACCTTTGTCGCATACTTGAAATTACTAAAACCAGAACCACCCCTTATCGTCCATGCTCTAATGGCCAAGTCGAGGTTTACAACAGGGTTATTTTGTCCTCCATTAGGTGTTACCTAGATGGCAAGCAGCAGGATTGGGACAAATATTTGCCACTGTTGGGTATGGCTATGAGAAGTATGGTTAACCGAAACACTGGTTATACCCCAAACTTTTTGATGCTGGGTAGGGAAGTGTCACTTCCAGCTGAGATGTTGGGTATTTCAAATGTGAATCTAGAAGGTGGTGATGTTGGTGTTTATCTGAAGGGTCTGTTACAAAATCTGACTAAAGCACATGACGTGGCGAGGAAGCATTTGCTAGGGAACCAGGAAAGACAGAAAAAGTATCATGAGGGCCAAGTAAATCAGAAGAAATATGAAAAGGGTGATTTAGTCTATAGGCTGGACCTAAGTCATAAAACTGGGGAAAGCTCTAAATTGAAGCCAATTTATGTAGGTCCCTTCCTAGTGACCAAGGTCGTCTCGCCTGTATTATATCGAATTGAGGACAGGCGCCGAAATTTCATTCTTCACCACGACAACCTTAAACTTTGTGCTGATCGGGATATTCCTTTGTGGATACGTAGGAAAAGGCATAGTCTTTTAGAACAAGATGTTGCTATTGATGTTCCGGAATCCGAAGCAGTTGTGGACAACATCACGGCTTTGGTTATGTCGGATTCCGAGGGATTAGCAAATTCCGAGGGATTAGCAAATTCCGGGGATTTAAATGAGACTATCCCATATGGACTTGGAAATCTCGATCAAGAGGATGAAGGTGATTATGATAGTACTGATGACAGTATTCCTGAATTTAGTGTGCAGACCAGGGTAGGAAGGAATGTTAAAAAACCTGCCTATTTGAGCGACTATGTGCCCTAGTTGTATGTAGAATTGAGCTTTCAGACAGTGGTATATTGTCCGACAGTTCACACTGATGTGTTATTTGGAATTTGTATATAACTGAATAAGGTAGGATTCTCAGACAGTGGTATATTGTCTGACATGTTCCTTGTATATATGATATTTCTCTCTCTTCGGTGGTGGCGTTAAGTTAGGAAAAGATTTGTTTGTTTCATGGTTTCTTTGGGGTGTTAATATTTGCTTATTACAGATCTTAGTATGGATTCCCAAGACGAAGCAAATTTTGTCCCTGATTACGAAGAGGAGGTAGAGGGGGAAGAGGTGAAACCTTTGCAGGTCGTGGAAGAGGAGGAGGCTGAGGTGGAGTCTTCGAAGAGGAAGGGGGAGGGGGCTTCCAAGAAAACGAAAAACAAGAAGAAAACTTGTCCTTTGTGCACCCAGTCAGCGGGAACGTCTATTAAAAGACATGCGCTACAGAAGCATTTGCCCTGGTATGTGCTCCCCGATAGGTCCTGTTTTATTTGTGAAACCAGCGAAGGAAGCATGAGTTTCGACCGGATGAAACACGGAGCAGGATCCAATCGCCATGACGATAACCCTGTCGACGGCTACTTTAGCGATCTTCATGTCGAGTTATGGTTAAAGCTTTTGTTTGGATTCTTTGAATTTCTTGAAGGTCAGCTGGGTATTCAGGGAGGTCATGAGGGGTTGTTGGAATATTCACAGGTTCATTTCCCCGTTACGCCAAAAAATTATCAGTTCTCGTCTGTTGATTTGGATATGGCAGCACTTTTTGACATGCGAACCGGCCAGGATGTTATTCCGCTGTATCAGATCAGCCCTCCCAACAAATTATCATCGCTCACGAACTGGCATGTCTTATTTGAACTTGTACAGCTGTTGCCAGACCCCGGTCTAGCCGTTTCTGTCTCGAGGCAGGGTCAAGTTAAAATTTTCCCGGATCCCCCGTTGCTTGCTATAGACGGACACTGTCACCTCGACCGGATGATGATTTCGAGCCGATATCGCGATCTGGCTCACGCTAAGAGTGTATGTCGGCAGAATTCCAATTTCCTCGACGTGGTTGCGTTTGTGGCGAGTTTGAATTTTCCCCACAGTCTCGGGATAATGTCAGTTGTGAATAAATCACCGGAGATAAGTGTTTCTGTTGGGGTTCACCCTCATGTGGCATCTAGTCCGTGTTCCGATCTTATTCGAGAGCTCCATCAGCTGGCTGATCACCCTAAGTGTGTAGCCATAGGTGAGGTCGGGATCGATTACTCCAGGCACCGCACGGATGAGCAGAAGGCGGCACAGGAAAGATATCTTAGAGAGGCTCTAGATCTTGCTAAGGTCAAAGTGCTCCCGGTTGTATTTCACTGCCGAGACAAGGAAGATTCTTGGGACGCTTATGACGACCTGTACCGTATCGCTACAGATGTTTTGCCCCAGGGATATCCTGTTTATATTCACTGTTTCTGTGGTTCCCTCGTGCTTTTCCATAAGTGGTCCCGGACCTTCAAATTGTTTATCGGGGTCGGTTCCAAGGTCTTCAGTCACCCCGACACAGCAGCTGTGGTTCAGCAGTGTGCGCTTGATCGCCTCATACTTGAAAGTGATGCCCCACTGCTGGCCACTGGTCCCTGGAGCCTGAAACCATTTGCCACTGAGGTAGCCCGGATCAAGCACCTCCCGTTGTCGTTGGTAGTTTGTCGGACTCGCCGGGCAGCTAGCCAGTTTTATCGGTTAGATTATTAGTCGGGTTGGGAAGCATGTGAATTAGGACGTAGTATACGACCCGGTTTACATGCGCTGTTAAGTGGAGTTGGGTTTTGGGTAGTTTTAAGTGTATTCCAAGTTAAGGTTTTTCCGGTTGGATAATTAATCTTCCCAAATTGTGGCTTCAGTTGTTTAGTGTTCGCGGTAGGCTTCCGGAATGCTGATCTTAGTTGTGTGTTTACTTGTGTGGCTGTGAGTGTGTTAGTGTGTATGAGAAGGCTCTACAGGTTGTTGTATACAACCCGTAGCCCTTCTGTGTGAAGTTCATCGTAAAAGCTGGTTTTAATATACATATCACACTATTTTTATCAAATCACCAAATAAATCCTTTCAACATGTTTAATATCAAGGGGGTTTCTTCAAAAAGGGGAAGTGTGTTGTAGATTTTGATCGTAAAAATGTCTATTATTTATGATGTCGGTGTGTAGTCAAGAAGTACAACCAGTCATCACGGAGTAGTCCGGAAACTGACGAACCTTGATTCGGCCGGGTTCGGCTATAACGAAGATCCCCGAGTGACTTGTTCACGCCTCAGTGAACCGGCCTGTGTGACTTGTCTCCACGTCGGTGAACACGCCGGTCAAGATAGGAGTGGTCATCTTGCAATAAATGTTCGGGGCGTCTATTCATCACGGGCAGATACTACAGAGAAATCCACGGGCAGACTTCGGCTACGGACGTGAGACGACTGGAGTTCCACGTGCGGACAGACTCGAGTCTACTAGCTGCCTGCTACTGCTAACCTGACAACGCTGTGTGTGTGTGAGGGAAACTGCACGGCGACTGACAAGCGTGAGTTACCTTTGTGTATTTTTCCCTTGAACTTGGTGTGCTTTGCGGCCCACCGTTCGGCCATATCGTAAAACCGCATGGCACAACAGTAATATCAATTGGTAGCGGTCATCCTTGGAATATTTCCTTCGGTTGTGAAGACCATATTTTGCGACTACGAGATTCGGTAGCTTCGTCTCCAAATGTTTTCCCGCGAGGCACCAACAGTCCCATGTGTTATGCATGTATATCGGCATATGCCGGAGGTAATCCCAGAATTATGTACATAATCGAAGACATATTAATTCATAGACAAAGAATTGTTGTAGATCGGGGAATGACAAACACTGAAAACCATGTTTCCAGACGATAACTGACATATCGCTCACCACGTGAGTTTGTATTCGCTCCGGTGAGAAAGCCGTTGAAATCCGTGCACGGAGTTTTGAGTTCAATGTGAAGAGCAATACTCACTAGCTGCTCAAGTCCAGTCTCGGTCAGTGATCGCATGGAACCACACGGAAAATCGTCGAGCACATGTCCTGGGGCGGATTATTAACCCTCTTTCGACCCTTCTTGCAAATTGGGAGTTCATTTTCACAAATAGGTAATATAATATTATATTTGTTCAGGTACGTACATGTAATTTAAGCATTCTGTATATTGGAGCCCCGTCTCTATCAACACTGATCAAGTATCTATGAGTACCTATTCCATAAGTTCGTGGTTAAATACATTTCGATAACAGTATGAAACTGTATGTAGATGTATATCTATATGTATGTCAAGAAAGTTAAATCAGGTGCCCTGATTGGCACAAGTATATAAGGTAATTATCAATAAGCAGCTATATGAGTTATTCATATCACCAACATATATATATTTCTCTAAATCAAGAAGTTTGCATCAAGGCAATGTGATTGGTATCAGCAACAGAATAGAGTGCCATGTGACAAATCCATCATCTCATATTTTTCTGACTCCAGATGACTCCAGATGTTGCTGACAACTCCACACCACTTTCCTGACAGCTCAGCCAGAAGACAACACAACCAGAAGCTCCATAAATCCTGGTTCAAGTCTCAATCAGAAGACAGGCAATAGCAGCTCCACACCACTTGACTGAACCCCCAATGACAGGCACCCAGGAGCAATCATTCAGTTGGCCAACAATATGGATGTCAAAGCATAACAACAACTTGTGTTTTGAAGTTTGCACCAATATATACATGTATATTAAAACAATATATATATAAATTCAAATTAAGTGCATGTTTGATCTGTAATTCTGAAACACCTGTACAGAATTGCACACCACCATTCTGGGTATTGTAATGTCACTATAAGACAATTGAATATCTTATACAACAGCAATTTGGGGATTCAATGGTCAATTAATAATATTTTCATATTTTATATTTTAATGGATAAAGTGGCCAACACATTGTATGTATCAAATTTTGTTATTGATACACATGTGTAGGTCAGAAATACATTATGAAGATTTGAATGGCAGTGTATCAAGTGGCCATGTGCAATATTGTTTACCAATTATGATAAATTTATAATCTTTTTGATTGGTATTATATTTGATTTATTTTGTTCTTGTTTACCTTCCATGTACAAACTTTGTAAGATAAACATATGGATAAGGAGTATACTACCAAATACACTATTTATTCATGACATTTCTTGTCTGGTATGTTTGATATCATACCTGTGATCCATGTATGTCAGAAGATGAATTGTACTAATAAAATGCTACCACTGTGTGAATTTCACATCAATTATGTTGACACAACCCATGTGCAATAATGATACTTTAATGTCACATGTAATCATGATGACAATGAATCAAAAGCCTGGTGATATCTACATTTACATGTTATTGGGATCAGGATGTATCCTGTATCTAGCTTGGGGTTTGTGTTCTTTGTATGCATAGACCGAGCATTATGCACAATAGGGTCAGTGAAGACATACATGTACTGTTAGTTATTCGATGAACACAGAGTGTTATTAATTATGCCAAATGCAAGAAGATGTTACTTCCCCAGAAGTTTTAAACTTATAACTGTCACTTTGGAAATACGGGTTATTATTTGCGTTGATCAGGTGAATAGAGTAGTGTCATGGCCCAATGCACACAGAAGCCCTAGCATGTAGCAGTCTACATGTAAAGGCCAGTGTGAATTGTGCACAGTGGAGCATATGATATTGAAGTCTCCCTCTCACTGTGGCAGTGTCTTGAAGGGTTAAAAAATAGTGCCTGTGCTGGCCACTTGGGAAAATTTTTTAGTTGTCCATAAATGTCTGAACTTCAAAAATCATTTGTGATGCAATGGATTTGAATTTCAAAAAAATATTTCTCGGCTCATAAACTAGCATATGTAGTAATGCTCAGAAAAATACTAGGAACATTCGTAATCGACTTTTTCCACAGGAAAGGATGTCCCGAAAATTTGGTAGTCAATTTCACCAATTTTAACATAAGATGCATAATAACTGCGCGTAAAATGCTTTAAATTAGTTATTAACATGATAATATAACATTTATGTGAAATATGTGTTCATTTCTTCAAGAAAAACCATTTTCAAAAATATTCAGTGTGCATCACTGACTAAAATATGGCGAGGGTAACAACCCCTTAAGTCATCGAACTTGCTTGCAAGACCATGGATATTTAGATGCATAGTTCTGTATTCCCTCCCATCCCGGATAGTAATATCACCGATATCTTCGACATCATAATACGCACAGTCCCTGTCGAACAGCTTCTGTTTGCCATCTGGTACACCTTCAAACATGCGCAAAGTTTAGGCTCACGAGTGGGGTCAAATATTACCGTCTATATACAAAATATTCTAGAGAAATATCATAAAAGTTTACGACAGTGAATACTGGATAGTTACGCTGATATACGTAGGATGAATACAATATGCTGTTGCAAGTGATAAGTAGTTTACATATATGCATACATGGATTTTTACCCGAGAGAACATGTTAATTTGGAATTTCATTATATATGTTCCGTCACAGTATGTAGATGGTCAAGTATTTCAATATTTACATTCACATTTGACCAAGATTTATCTAGTACGTTGGTACTTGTGATGGTAATTATGATATGAGACTTATGTATATACGCTGTTACATTGTTAAATTTACATCATACAGTACTACATACGTGAAATGAACTGTTCACTTGTCATTGCGAAGTTGTTTCAGTGCGTTGCTGGTGACTTTAACCGCGTGATCCATGCGCCTGTTCCCAATGTGCTTGAAGTCGTAATGACAGTTCCGCATAACGATACACAGCATGTTCGACACCTAGTCCGCTACCATGTTCTGTCACATGTGGGAACCAATGCCGTGGTCCCCGTCCGAGTCGAAGTTCTGTTCGACGCCTTCATCGCTGTCAAAACAGTAGGCGTACATCAGATGATTGGCGCGAGCGACCTCGGGTTTGCTTCGGACGATTTGCAGAGCATCGCTGACCTCTTGAAGGCTTTTGACCGTCGTGACGAAACCCCGGAATGTGCTCCCGCTGTCGCTGACAGAGTCTCCATCGCGCAGGTCCAGATTGGGATTCACTTTTGGCGTCGGAAGGGAGGGCTCCATCAGGTCCGTCCGCAGACTCCCGTTGACGAACAACTTGTCATCTGCGAGCCTGGTTTTGTTTTGTTGAATTTTGCGTGATTCCTTGAATTGAGGAAGGACGTACTGCTTACGTTCGCGTTTTTTTGCCGTCAGTTGTTTGGCAACAAAACATTTACTGTTGCGGAGTTTGAAGGTGTTCTCCATGATATAGTCAATTTCCGCAGCTATCGGAAATTTGGCCGATATGGCTCTGTGATAATTATCACTGCGACGTCCGACTCTGTGCGCCACTGGGATATATAGTTCATCAGCATCGCTCATACCAAGAGCTGACTTCAGGAAAAATCTCACGATTTTTACACTATTTTCATCATCGTTCTCAGTGTACTCACTTTTGCTTTTGTCGAATGAAAAAATCAAATTGTACTTCATCGAGTGTGCTGTTACATCGTCGAGTTCATTGGAGAGAGTGGCGATTTTTTTCTCGCAGCGTTCAAGTTTGGCGAACAACAAGTCTGTGGAGTTACGAAGCAGGTTTGTGTCGCGTTCCCGCTCTTTGTCTTATAGCAAACATAGACCAAATATACCAATTACATGTAATTTCATCACATTATCCGATATTTTTCACGACCTGGTGGATAAAATATGTACATAATGCACATAGTTTATAATTGATATATTTGGATTTATATGATATTTTTCATGTAGTTTTCTCTCTCTCTCTCTTCATGATCAATCACGTAAGCTATATCTGCCATGCTATGACAAACAGTACCATGACATTGTGATGATGCCACCAAAGAGAAACATTTGTCTATGTAAGTAAGTATCGATCTATTACCACCAATACAGCCAAATTTTGACGATTCCAATAACAAACATACAACATTTTGCAATAGAAACAAAGCCCGACCATTTACTTTATCAAAAGACACACTGGCGTCATCAGGGGCAGACAGTGTGGTAAATGTAGTTGTTTCTACTGTACACCTGATGGGATTAGTAAACAACTGCCCAACAACCTATGAAAATAATTTAGAAATCCGAAACAAACCCCATGGAACAGATATATGACAAGTACATAAGCCATTTATAAAAAGTTGGTGATAGGAACGTTGACTCTTGATTCCTGATTTATATTAGCAGCCATACCCAAATTATATATATGGACAAAACAACGAGTAAGATTGAAATAAGTATACACTTATTGTATCAAGTTAAACTATTTTTCAAGTTCAGATACTTCCCACGAATATATTGAAAACATCTGTACCGTTTTCATCGAATCTGATAACCAATGTACACTATAAACTACTTAATTGCATTCATGACTATGATCATCGATATATGAAATTACTGTTTTCTCATAGGATGTTTTGGAGGAACCTTCAGCGTTTTACAAACAGTTAAGCTTACTGTGTGACCTTAAAATGATAAAGCGTATCATTGATTTCTTTTCCACGAGAACTCGTCCAAATCAATATCAATTACAATCAGTGTTGGATCTGGGACATACACATCTTCACACCTCTCCTGGCTCAGAGGGATCGATGTCACACGAGGCTATAGAATGTCAAAGGCTATAGAATGTCACGGGAAGGTAAGCTGCCTTAATAGGTTCCTCCAACACAGGAGAACAGAGTGTCTATCAGAGCTAGATAAATCAATTCGTAAATCTCTCCCACGAAGACAACAATTTTATGTCGGGAGATGTTTGGTGAGGGTCGATTTCACCACATTGACATTTCTTCGTGAATTTCAGTAAATGTTTATGTTACATCTGATGTAAACTTACATGACAAAAACGTGCAACTTGTTAAACTATATTTGTCAGTACGGAAGGAACTTTTACTGAAAATCTTTCCATATCAAAATAGTCAAAGAATAAATGCTTTTTCATAATTTCTAATATACTCAACATTAAACACAATGATCTTATAGAGTATATACATATAATACTGATTTCATACCACACCATTTGTGGTTTATTCCATTTTACCAATCAAGAAGCCAAACACCTTGATACACCACCCACGGAACAAAGGTTATTCCAGATGAGATACTCATACTCATAAACCATGTCCAATTAAAGTATCAGGCAAAATAGTAAGGGTTCGCAGTGTTCACCACTGCATCTTTAGAAAAAGAAATCACAGTCTTGGCATTTATCTCTATACTCTGATTTTTCTAACATGTTTACACCGGTTTTTGACGATATTTTTGCGATGCGAAAAGGTATCGTTCCATAACTTGGCATACTTTACCTTGGAGTCAAACGGCAATTTTCTACCAAATTTCAGACTTCTATAACAAAAATTGAAGAAGTTGGCAATCTACCCCAATGTTAAATTTCAGGTCAAAACGGGATCTCGAGAATCTGATCATTTTGGAGAATTCATTCCTGTTTACATCCATCAGGAATCAAAGTGTTTATAATTTTGGACCGAAAGACCCATTGGGAGTATTCTACATAAAATTGTTGAGTTAAAAAATTTGCACCACTACAAAACCGAGCAATGGCATGAAATTGTATGCGGTACTCAGAAATAAAATGACGGCTGAATTTAACATTGGGGTAGATTGCCAACTTTTTCAGATTTCGCGATAGATGTCTGAAGTTTGATAGAAAAATGCCGTTTGACTCCCAGGTGAAGTATGCCAAGTTATAGAACGATACCATTTGCATCGCGAAAATATCGGCGAAAAACAGTGTAAACGAGTTAGAAAAATCAGAGTATAGTTCGCATAACATTTCTCACAAAAATCAGAATCATTCAGTGCACGGCCAACTGTGCAGCCTTGAGAAGTTGATGGATATTTTGACAGAAACAAATCCTTTGTTTCAGATTTATTGATGTATATTTGTCTTCCCCCGTGGAAATATTGTTGCTGTCATTCAGATGTAACTATCAGACCCCACTGACATTCTATAGACTTGTGACATCGATCTGTGTCACCCAGGAAATGTGTAAAGATGTGTCTGCCCCGCGATTGCAATTGATAATGATCTGCACCAGTTCATGTGGAAGGAGAATCGATGAATACTGAAATTACTTTTTTTTCTGTCGAACTTGCATGTACAAGGAATAAACAAAATACGAAAGACACGCCAAGATATGTAGCGTACTATAAACTTTTAAAATTTTTAACTGATACTGGGGCTTTGTTTGAAGTGGGCTCATTTTTCTGAAATGGTGCCCCAACAATAATTGTTTAGATCAAATGCAAAAAACAATTCCTCTGCACTGGACACAATACAAGCATGAAGAAAACAGGAAGGGCTTACTATAAATTCTTTACTTTGTAAAAAAAAAAATACATCAGAATAGTATGATGACGCCCGGCAGAAGGGCATTCCAGAGGTTCTCTCCAAGAATTTTGATAGATCTTGAACCATGGACACACTACATGTAGGGACGCTATACACACAACTTCCATGGCCATGAGTAGAACCTATAGGTTATAGTGGGTGATACAAGAAGAACATGTTCCATTTGTTTCATAGGGGAGTAGACAATTTTGTGGACAAATGTAGATATCACGGATGCATAGCCAGGAAAAGCATTGCGGTAGTCAGATTTAGAGTCACAGTTTTGGAATCCGAGAATAATGTATATCACTTCAGTATGATCTAGAACTACAAAAGAAGATGACCTAGGAGTGCTGCGATTGCTAGGATTTTCTGATGGGATATTATCTATACATTTCAAAATCACAATTTGTACATATATCGCCTTGTTCAGGGATTGATCGCCTGTAAACAGAACATTTGACATTCATGCGAGTCCTAAACGCACTCGATATACACAACTATTTCCATTATGAATCAACCATTTATGGGCCTCGGGTGGGAGAAGAATGTGCTGTCAATATTCGATGTATACCCAATAGAACACACTACCTAATCCCCATTCACATCGTTAGAATATAGAACAAAAGCAGAGTCTGGGTGTGATAAAAGAGAACCACGCTAGGTACAAGCAATTGTCTTTTGATTTCATGCTAAATTAATTCCTCATCTTTCGATTTACATGAGAAGCAACATTTCATGGTCCCATTCATTCTTCATGCAGATTAACCTACATCAACATTCAATGCCCACGAACCCCGAAACATCCATGATCTCCCGCTATTGGGAAGTTGCGAGGGTTTTGACACTGTGAAATACATGTACACCATCCATTTGAGATACTCGACTCTATATTGAATAACCTAGTTGAGAGTGAGTCAAGTAAGGAATATGTGAACCATAGTTCAATATTTGTTCAATCCAATTGGCAATATGCCTTCATCAGTCCAAAGGAAACAATTTCATTCATTCCTCTTTGGTTGATTGTTTTCATTTGCCTCATCCTTGTCTGTTTCACAGAATAAATTATATAAACTTTCCTCTTGTTTTGGAGCGAACGTGATTTTTATTCATGTACTTTCTAATGCTGGAAATACTTTCCATCAAAATTTCATAATGATTCAGCTCCTCTATATTTTAATAGGTTGATACATACATTTTAAAGAAAATTGTGTTTTGTCATATACCCAGATCAAGCAGTATTCACTTCAAACTACAGCGATGCAATTCTATTCAAGTTCTTTCTAAATATCTTTCTAATCAATACTTCATAATGATTCAATTTATCAATATCTTTATAGGAAGAACATGACCTTACTTTCTGGATTCAGGAAGATCTGGATCCAGCCAAGAGGCTTCGAAATATAGGCGCAAACTTAACTTGTATTATGCACTCTTTTTGAATATGTGAATATTTATTCCATTTTCTTGGTTGACTTATGAACATTCACACTCACGAATACATGTATGTGGTGATCTATTATAAGCCAGACGAACTGTGTCAAGTCAAATACTCCTGAAGTATAGTAAATGGTAATAGGTGCAGCTTTCCACTTCATTTTTAAACTGTCAAGCCGAGAGAGAGAGAGTTAAACGCATCTATCATCTCCTGGGATAAATCAACAACAGACCTAAAGGTGAAGTGGATCGCCAAGATTAGATTTGCACTTAAGACGGTATATACGTGACAATTATTTGACGTTATGGCTTGACGAGTAGATATCGCTGCGACCTTTTACAGTGTTAGTTATTTCTGCATGTATGTTGACTAATAATTCACAGTCCGTAAATAACCAACTTGTAAATTATGCCATAATCACGTTCAAATCGCATCCAAAATGGCGAAAGCTAACACAATGGATCGCCAGCGCCAACAAAATATATTACGTTCATAATGTTACGTTCCAAGCATATAACTGAGAGGTACAAGCGTCCAGTTTAAGAATTATGTTACGTACGTTCGAATAGAATGTTCCGAGCATGCAAAATTATTCAACTCACCAATGATTAATTACAATTACAAATAATGATTACAAATGAGGAACTCCATACACAATAACATGTATGTTTTTTCAGTCTCATTTCTAATTTTTATCAAAACAATATTTGTAACAGTCACTTATTCGTATTTCAATATGACATTTTTGCCACGTGCCTCTATAATGTATTCCCTACTGGTTTACTTTGTTATCAGAACAGCTTCGGTTCTGAAATATGAAGCAGCTATGGTGCATTTTTTTTATTTACTTGGCTTCACCATCAGTAGTTATGTCATGTGAACCCCATGATATCCCATCAGATTGTGATGTTTGTCGAACGTAAAATGCGTTGGAGCGATGTAAACACAAACAGGTGAAGTTGTTACCCCTCAAATGCCACCAAGTGTACTGTATTGATTAAAGTTCCACACACACAAAAGCTAGTAATCGAGAAGGCAGCAGCGCACGTAATCCGTCTAATGGAAGTGTATTTCAACCGAAAGTAAAATGTATATCATCAATACTGCGCAGGACAATGCTGAGGTCGTCTTGTCGTGTGGTTAGAGATAAACAGCGCTTCACAATATCGATTATGCAGCGTTTCACAGTCCTTTCTCTGTGGAATTTGTTTAGGTATCGCTCTATAATAGATACTCGTATACGTTATATCCATGCCATGTAATGTTATAGTTTTTTTTTTAACTGTTCAACAACAATTGTATACATGGTATATAAGGTACATATAGTGGTCCAAATTGCACATTTTGATTCCTATGACTTTTTTAAAAAATCTATTTCTCTATTTAATGATGTTATAGTGTACGTATTAACCTGTAACAATCAATACCACGTTATTTTATTATGGTGTCATGGAGAAAACCAATGATGAGACATTTCTGAAAAGTGACTTGATGCCCGACAAAATATTTTATCAAAAGACACAATAGCGCCATCAGGGACATAGACTTATTTATTATGTATATTAGGTGGAATTAGTACAACCTATCAACCGATTAAACAGTTTAGAAATCATAAACATACGTATAAACAGTACAAAGTAATGTGTTTGTTTCTCAACTTATACGCTATTCCAGAGCTAGTTGCAAATATGAGGACTTCGTCTATCGAAGTGCCCAGCTAGTCTCTAAACTGCTGCGACAAGGATATGTTTTACTAAGACTTATAGCTGCGTTTAAGAAATTCTATGGACGTCATCATGATCTGGTTGATAAATACACCAAATCCATGTCTGCCATGCAACTGGTATATTTTCATGTTAATTTTGGGGAATTCATGACGGGTTCCACTAGTGGGGCAGGAAATGCTCACTCTTTCCGGAACACCTGGTTTCACCTCCTGATGGCCATTTTTGGGGGTTCACGAGTTTCCCTGTCATTTTTGTTTTCATTCACTTCGTATGCCTGATATGACTTTCTGTCCCCGGACTATGAGATTGGATAACGGACCCTGTTTTGTTCGCTCGGAATACTTGATACTGGGTATTATTGATTCAACGTCTATTTGACTATGATCGACAAACTTGAAGTATCGAGTGTTTTATCTTGGGAATTATACCCATAGAAATTTTTAGCGTTTATGAAAGGTGAAGTTTCCTGTATGACGACTTTGAAGTGCAAGTACTAGTGGATGTCGTTATCACTGATTTGTTCTCCACATGATCTGGTCCAAATCAATATTAATTACAATCAGTGTTGGATCTGGGACGTACACATCTTCAAACCTCTCCTGCGCTACACAGATCGATGTCACACCCTCACAGCTATTCAATGGCATAGGAGGGTAAGCTGCCTTTATAGGTTTATGTATCACCTGAGAACAGAGTGTCTATCAGAGCTGGAGAAATCAATCTGTATATCTTTCCTATGATGTATTGCGATTGGTCAATTCAGCTATCTTTACATGTCCCACACCATACGTATGACCATATACCATATACGTATCACCATATGACGTTTATCAGTTTACGTAAAATTTGTGGACTAATATATAATAATTCTATAATTTATCAATAAAAAAAACGTCATTGCAAAGTATAAATCCTTATTTTTGCTAAATCATAAATTATAGTTGAAACATTATTCATTAGCCAAATCAAGACAAATAATCACTAGTCCATGTTCAACAAGCAGCGAATTCCACTTATTGCAGGGTTTATATTTCATTGTGCTCTGTCCTTTGGTCCATTTCTACTGCAATATGAAAAACTTGTCATGTACATTTATAAAAACAAACAATAAGCCCAAACATATCAACAAACCATCAGTTTGTTGGTTTTAAACCAGGTGAAACAAACATAATCATAAACGAATAAATCTGGCAAGGTCAATTGGTTCCATATAACAGTGGCTCAAGGTGACAGATAAATAACGTGAACACGCAAGCACCACTGCCATGGCCTTATTAAGTCTGGAGTTTGGGAAACTAACGTTCACCAAGGTTGCTGAATCAATGACTGAACCGCATAGCTACTTAACATGCTTAACGAGCACTTTGCATAAGGAATAATCCGGAATATGTAGGATATATGTAGGATATAGAGTAGCAATCGTGTACATCGATTATTATGATACTGAGTGAAAATAAGTTGTAACGTGGTATATAGTACACCAGATGCCTTTGGCTCAGCTATCGTATTATGGTATATAACTTTCTATTCAATTTGTACATTTTACCACAACAACTCCATTACAGGATATTGACACTAGGGTGGTCTCCATTACTGTGGGTTTATTCGAAATACACTATTTGCATTATTCTTCCCCTTAAAACTGAGAGTACTCACGAATATGAGTACATGTATATTTCAAAGCACACTTTAGTTTATGCAGCCTGGAGATGTTGATGAATACCCTGACAGAAGTCTTTGTTTCGGATTTATTGACTCATATTTGTCTTCCATTATGGCAAGGTTGTTGTTGCTAGTCGGATGTATTCATCAAAGAAATCCCTTTACATTCTGTGACATTCTACAGCCTTTAAGAGTGTGACATCGATCTGTGTAACCCGTGGGATGTATGGAGCTGTGTAGGTCAGACAATAAAAAAACGATTGCAATTGACAATGTTTTCTACCACTGCCGAAGTATGTATAAAACGCATCCAGCACTTTATAATTGGTGTTCGAGCTTGGATTGTAGTCGGAGAACAGGATGCGTCTGCACGTATGGCATATGCAAAACAATATTGGCGACGAATCAACCGTATATGGATTCGTGCAGACAAGAGGATAGAAGGAAGCACTGGCAATATTCGAATGCATGCTCAGTAGGAAACACTACCTACGTTCCATTCACATATCGAGTTGGCATGTCTTAAAATAACAAAAGAAAACCACTCAAGATATGGGAAGTTTCAAAGCGTATAATCTTGTGATTTTATCGAAAATCAATTCTAAGTTTACGGGATACCCCCCAAAGCTATGTTTTCATTCAATCTACACTAGAAGAACCATTACATGGTCCAATTAATTGTTGATGTGGATTAACCTACTTCTTAATGCACAAATCCCAATGACACACAATTGATGCACAGGAACCCCGAGGCATCTTCAGCCCTCCAATATTTGGTGAGTTGTGAAGGTATTCAGTGAGTGTACAAACCACCAGCCCTGTGATAAACTCAAATCCAAATAAATAACCTGTTAATGAGGGAGGAAAATAGTTAATATTTTCATATTGGTTAAAATTCGCTCAATAATACTTCCGGTGTTCATATAATAACCGAAAACTGTACAATAAACATGTTGGTTATATTATAGAATCACGAGAACGATATTATGAGAAAGACTAATCGTCGTATTCAATACTATGTGGAAACAGGCAACACTATTTGCATGCTCGCTGCTATGACCAGGAGGACCTTTTAAAACATTACATATTTTTCAGACCAGCAGGGTACATTTTCCCCCTTTTCGTGGCTGAAACATGCACATTTATAACATGTCTGGTACATTCGGTGTCCTATAATAAGGCAGACGAATTGGGTCCCGAGAAAATTACCTTAGATCGGACCCTGTCGTACAATGGACACTACCAGGTGCAGACTTTCACTCCTTGTTTGAACAGTCAACAGTCGATTCCAACAGAGAGACAATCACAGCTTGTCTCGTCTCCCTGGATAAGTCAACACAAGATTTTCCGTGGATGCTCGGGGGAATTAATAATGAAAATATTCGGGACACTAAAATATACTACATCCATAGAAGGCTATATTTTTATTAAATATTATTCATATTATTATGCAATATGCAAGTTTCCAATTAATTATTATAAATGGCTGCACAACATGGATGCTTATTCAGTCCCATTTTTATTGGGACTGAAGTAAGAACATTATTTTTCATTGTCACTGCTTTTTATGTTCATAAGTTTTTGTGCCATTTCTGATTACTCGTCAGAAATGATATATGCTCACATTCTAATCCTTTTGTTTGTCAAGGTTGAAATTTGCGAGGACTGATAAACTCACAATGTTTCTCATGTGGGGGAAAAGTGTGCAATGAAATAACATTGCGATGACATTGACAACACACTACCTAGAATGTTGTGGATTTATTGTTTTGGTAAAAATGTAAGTATATTAGATCTGTCACTAATGTGTTGCTCTAGAGTTGAATTAGTAAGTAGCTTATCATCGCTCCACAACACACCATTTCCGAGATATCGAAGAAAACGAAAAATGCAGACCCTAAAAAAAAATTAGGGTCAAAGGTCATCCCTAATACCCCCTTAGACATGTTTGTCTATGGCGACGAGTCCGAAAATAACGTCCGTTTCGCATCGTTTCCGAGATATCGATGAAAACGAAATATGCCGACTCAGCAAAAAAAAATTGAGGTCAAGGTCGAAGTTCGTCCCAAATACCCCCCTAAGACATGTTAGTCTAAGCGGCGAGTCCAAACATAACATCTGTTTCGCACTACGACACACAGTTTCCGAAATATGTAAGAAGCTTCTTTTTTTTGTGTGTAAACTTTATTTTCCGATTCCCAAACACGCAAAAGCGTATATCAATGGGTTTCAACAAAACATAGAGAAAAAAAAAACTGTACAAACAAAGGAATCACATACGAGCTTTTTTACGTTAAATTATTTACATAATGAGATACTGAGATGATCAGATGGGATGATTGATGGGTGGATTATAACTGAATGAATCGATGTAAAGTGGAAGAATCAGAACCGAAATCGATTGGTTTCTAGTATGTATTGAATTACTGCGTTGAATATGGCACAGTTTGCATCAGAAGAAAGGCCAGTAAATCCATTTAGTAGAATGTAAGGGTCAGTGATTGTGTCGCCGATGTTGGCAAACAGCGAACGCCGTGCATCACTATATAACGGACAACTTAGCAAGAAATGAGAAAGATCTTCCTTATTATGGCCGCAGCGACATGACGGTGTGTCAATGACATGCAAATTCATACATAAATCATAATTTAACAAGCTACACCCTATCCTCAGTCGGGATAAAATAATATTTACATGGCGTGGCCCCATATAAAATAGGCTATTTGACTGTGGGTCTCGTTGCTTGAGTTTTGCCTTAAAAGAGCTGACGGAGTCTGCATTTTTCTGCACCGATGATAATAGATTCCATTCACTGGTGGTATTGTGGATAAATGAGGTACTTGAACATCTCAGCCGAGCATTGCCTAAACTGATATCACCAGCTGATCTTAAATTATACGAAGATCGCTCTCGGACTGTAGATGGCATAATACTTGACAAATAAGGTGGACTCAGACCATTGATAATTTTATAAAACAAACACAGTCTATGTCTCCTCCGTCGTTCGGAGAGAGTAAGCCAGTTAACATCACTCAGTAATGCTGAGGTATTGCAGCGAGCGGTTGCACCGGTCACAACTCTGGCAGCCTCTATTTGTAGCCTGTCGAGTTTGGATAAATCAGACTGTGTGGCGCCGGCCCACACAACGTCGGCATATTCAATCGTGGGTCGAATCATCGACATATAAAACAGTTCTAATGATTTCCTGTCGAGTCGAAATTTAAAGGATTTGAAAAGCGCAATAAGTTTGTTGGCTTTATCATATATTTCGTTTATATGGGCAGACCAAGATAAATCCCTTGTAAGAGTTACCCCAAGATGCTTGTGCTTCTTCACCTCTGTAATTTCCTTATCGGCTAGAATGACCGGGGGATGTTGACTTAAAGTGCGTTTGTTGGAAATCAGCAAAGATTCGGATTTGGATGCATTAAAAGAGACTAACCATTTCTTGGACCAATCATTGATTGATGACAAATCGGCATTAATTTTCAGGGCCGTCTGTGCTGCATCGTCAACTTCAATAAATAATGACGTATCATCCGCAAATAATCTTATGCGGCAGTGATTGACAGCAAAAGAAATATCATCAATAAATACTAAAAATAGCAAAGGCCCAAGGACAGAGCCTTGAGGAACCCCAGCACATATATTGGACCAATCGGAGGATTGTCCGTTTATCACGACGCGTTGCTTCCTATTGTGTAAATAATCGGAAAGCCAATGAAGTAACTCACCCTTAATCCCACTTTTCTTCAGTTTAAATAATAAACCTTCGTGCCATACTTTGTCGAAGGCTTTAGAGATGTCAAGGAACACAACTCGGACTTCCTTATTTTTATCTAGAGACTCACAAAATACGTGATACAGCTCGATTAACTGCGTTACAGTTGAGCTACCTGGTGTGAAACCTGATTGCCACACGGAAATGAGGAAATTTTCCTTGAAATAAATGTATAAGGATCTGAAAACTAAGCGCTCCATTACTTTGCCGACCGTGCTCAACAGCGATACCGGTCTATAATTAGAAATAATAGCTCTATCATCTTTCTTAAATAGAGGGGTAACGTTCGCGAGTTTCCAATTATTGGGAAATTGACCAGCAGACATTGACATATTGAAAAGTTCGCTAATACTGGATTTGATTACAGGCGCGGAGACTTTTAACAAACGAGGACTAATGCCATCAGGACCAATGGATTTATTTGGGTCTAACGATAGTAAAACCTTTTCAACGTCCTCTTCATCAAATCGTAAGAGGCTCAAACACGAATCGGTGCGATCTGGATAGTGATCAGGTAATGATACTCCTGTACAATCTAACATAGAAGCTTGAACAAAATATTCGTTGAAAGCGCGCGCTTTTTCCTCATCACAATCAATATAAGTTCCACCATATTTCAATGTAGGAATACTGTTCATTGATTTATTCAACAGATTTTTCGTCAGTCCCCACCATTTATTGGGATTTTTTGTAACATTAGATGCGATGGTGTCCAAAAGCTTCTGCTCGTATTTTGCTTTGCATTCCTTGATAGCCGAGAAATATTTATTTCGGCATTCACGAAATAACTGCCAGGCTTCTGCTGTATTGTCTGATTTTGCTATTCTATGTGCTCTATTCTTGTATCGCTTTAACCTACGCAAATAATTATTATAGAAAGGTTTATCGTGTGGCCTGATTGTGACCACTTTGTTGGGGATATTTTCGCGAGCAGCAGATATAAAACATTCGGTCCATCTTCGTTCAGCTACATTAATATCATTGGTATTCAAACAATCGTCCCAGTTTGTGGTACTCAACTTATCGAGAAACCCAACATAATCACCCCTGCTATAGTCCCATATCATTCTAGTATAAGTTGTTCTTTTCTTCACATGAAATTTCACCCAGGCTGCGACTGTATGATGGTCGTTATATGAAACAGGATCAAGTACATTCACTCTGTTGATCAACCGAGGACAATTAGATATAATTTGGTCTAGTTCAGTTGCAGCAGTCTGTGTTACCCGAGTCGGCTGGTTAATATATTTAGAAAGGCCATAAGAATCTATAAAGTTCAGAAGTGAAAGTCCCTCAGCAGTGTTGGGATCTGCATTGATATCACCCATTATAATGCATTGGTTCAAATTGAAATTGCACGCCCGTACATAACTATCATGTAAGCAATCCCAGAAATCAACTTGCTCGTCAGTTCTGTATGCAACACAGAGTAATAGTTTGTTGTTTCCCGAGTGTACCTCCAGCCACATTTGCTCAACTTGAGCAGACTCTAGGTCGAAGCGGCGTTTTACGACCAAAGCATTCGAGACCCACGCCAGCAAGCCACCACCCCTGCGATCGTCTCGACAACGAACAATTGGATCATGGAAACCAGGCATTCTGTAAGTACTAATTCGGTCACGTGCAACATCACCTGTACTAAGCCATGTTTCACTCAAAGTGACAATGTCAAAATCATGTATAAGATCCGACTTTATATGGTCTAGCTTGTCCACACAGTGTTTAATACTTCTAATATTTGCATGACACAGCGACAATTCACCTGAAACGTGACAGCATGAGTTGATTACAGAGTTGTTTCTAGGACCCGGGTGCAGCTCAATGTTACCAAACCAACTCAGGAGTTTGAATAGCACTATTAAAACGAACAACAACAATAATGGACTACCAACTAGGCCAAGTTCAATGTTCGGTGCATATGACCTATCACACTTGGATAAACCAAAACAATCTGTGCCAAAACAACACTTCCATTTGAAAGAACCAATTGCAGCTCTGTATTGGTCCAATGAAACTCCCATCAGTTATGTGCTTATGAAATGAATGAAATGAAATGATATATAATGAACAGAACCTGTTAACGCAAGTCCCTGTATGTCAATTCCCGTTTGAACAGGTCTCACATGGAAAATTGCTGCTCAGCAAAATAATCATTTTTGAAGTACATGTGACTGATAATACAAGGATACACATATGTACAAATGTCTAGCCCTTACACTTGTAATATGATCAAGAGTTTACATATGTTTACGACTACAATTTTTAGTCAGTCGTTTGTTAACACAATGAAGATGGAAGCAATCGGTATTTACATTCTAGATAGATAGCTCCAAAAAGACACATATATTAACGACATAAGAAGCTGTCTCTAATACGTTCTGATAATATTTCAAATGGAAGCATGATAGGTCCAAAGCAAAAATCTCATGAAACAGTATTTCATGTACAGTTGTAACTGTTATCAGGCCACCAGGCATGTTTGTTCCAATAATATCATATCTAGTCAGAAGCTAGGTCTGACAATATAATAACATGTTTAGCACACAAAGAAACATAGTTATGAGATACACAAATGTGTATAGATATATATCTGTACTTTAAGTAAACAATGTTTATGATCATCTATCAGAACATTAATTAGCTCAGAGAGATAATCCCATGTCACACTGTTGTTAAGAACTTGTAGACACTTTGTAGATGAAAATACACACATGTTTGAGAATGAAATGCATAATTGTTGCAAGAATCCCAGCAGAGAATATATAGTTGAAAACACACACCACACACACCCATCTACACACACAATTCCATGCATATATAATACATATAACTGTGTATTTTCAAATGTAACCCTGAATGCCAGAATGAGATAAATTCAGCACAATAAAAAGAGTAACACAATGTGGGTACATACAAGGATTGTCTCCAAACAGCACACACACATATCAACATATCATACATATCAAAAACTATAAGCACTACATGTCAATAAACTGTCAAATTACTACAACATGATAGCTGTAAGGTACTAAACAAGTCACATGAATCAAAAACTCATTTACTCAGTTGTGACATGATTGTTTGTTCCAATAATATCAAGCTCATAGTAATGATGCGATTTGGAATTTATAAATTCATCTGGACTTAAACATTCACATCAGAAAGAAACACTCCCATCAGGAGTTGAGAGGGCTAATCACAGATCAACTTGCTGTTATGACCTTGTAGACTTCATATGAACTCAACATTTGAGAGACTCAGAATGAAGTTCACCACACATGGGCTGTATTTCTTGCATGTGCACTATAACTTTGTTTTACAAATATTACCCTGTGTACCAGATGATGTAATCATGTACATATATTTTCAACATTTATCAGCAGGATATATTTTAAAACACTTGTCAGAGATTTCATGCATTCAATAAAAATACCCAAAATTGCTACATGAAAGTTAAATGGATACATATAGCCACTTATAATGCATCTGATATTGTTCCTGATATCATAATTCCCCATACTAGTGAGCAGACTTCACCAGCTGAAATATATTAGGAATCAGGAATGATACAAACTTAGGTACACAGTTGTAATTGTCTTTTATAATTCAACATGTTTGGTCCAAAAATGTCAGACCCATGTTACATTTATGAAATTGCAACAAATATGTGGAAGCATTAATCATGTACATGTTCACTGAATAATGATTCTATTTCAGAGTGATGATCATCTTCCTTGACATTGTGCTGTTGATGTAAACACCAGGTAGAGTAAACACCAGGTAGAGTATATATTAGAATTGAATTCCCAATTACCAATATAAAAAGAACACAAGCATAGGAATACTTGGAATGTGTGTTCACCACTTAGCAATATTATCAGAGATCAGTATGTAGTTTTGATCATGTACATGATCAATATGTGAAAGATAGAAATAAGTGATTACAAATTCACCATGTTGAGTAATGTACTTAAGGATTAAATATAATAAATAATATTTAAAATCACTTGTGCTGTATATCATACTTCATACATTTGCAGATGAATTTCAATTTTCTGTTACAGGTCTGATTTAACACAACTGAGACTGGAGCAACAAGGCTGATACACTCATCAACAGAGTTCTGTTCTAACCTCTTCCAGCAAACTCCCCATCATGTTCTTCCCTTTCCATGACTTGGGATCATGAACTGATGGGTCAGTTTGTTTGAGTCCTATGCCCCAGTAGGAATCATATGGACTGGCTTCAACCAAAACCCTGGAACCAGTTTCATGCAAGATTGACAGCAAGTCAGGGTTCTGCATAAACTTGTGCAGCAAGGCATTTTTCACCACTGAATGAGACTCCTCATTCCACACCTTGCTCTTGAAACCAGCCACAGTTTTACCCAAAGACTTAGCCTCTACTGGATTAGTTGTGTTCAGGATCCTGGAAGCTGTTTTGTTGTCTTTGAAGAGGAGTGCTTTACTGTGCATGATGTATTGCTCTGCAGAGCTGAATTTGACACCTTTGACTGTGAAGTTGGCAGGGTAATGGTTGGACAAGGGAGCATGCTTTGACCAGAAAAAGACATGAGAGTCACTTGTTGTAGTGGCATTTGACTCAGGAGAGGCCCATGATGGGAGTTTATCAATGTCGTCAACGCCATAACTCACCCCGTTGAGATACACTTTGTCCTCTTTGAAGCGGATGTTCATTTTCTTTTTATCCTCACTGGAGAGGGTCGCCCGGTGTTTGTACATCGCGTTGACGTATGGATAGAGGACCACACGGTTTTGCTCTACCTGAGGCGCGTACACTTTGGAGAGACGTGTCCCTCGCTGCAGGTTTACTCGCTGCGCGAAAACCCGATCAAGGTCCGGATAATAATGGAAACGTGCTCTGATCGGCCGTGGCTCATCCCCAGGATTCCTCCGAGTGAACAAGATTCCCCTTGGATCACTGATGCCCATGTCTTCGAATAGTTCCCACAGGAGCTCTCTACAGTCCTCGTCTTGGGATTCAGGTATACCGTAGAAGTTTAAGGATTCACGTCTACTGTAATTGTCCAGATTGAGAATGTATGACTTTAACTGCTTAACCTCAGATTTCAGGCAGTCAACTTCTTCAGTCAGTGACTTGACGTCTTCTTTCACTTTTCTGACTTCAGTAGTGGCAGTATTAGCTAGGCTGGTTGCTTCCACAATATCCTTCTGCATGGACGTCAGGCTGGCAGCTAAAGGGGCCAGCTTCTCGTCGAGCTTCCTGTCTAGCAGGGTTTCAAATGCTGTGAGCGATAATGAAGGCTCTCTGGCATCTGGTGACATTTCAACTTGAAAATGTTGTCTTTTTGATAACTGTTCCGTGGTCATTTTGACGAAATTGTCCACAGGAGATACTAGATCAGCATTAACACCAACCTCAAGAAATATCCTTGCAATCTTACTGTAGTATCTAAGAATTTTTACTGAGCAGCTATATTCCAGTGTTTACTACAGGTCGGCCATTTTTTTTTTGAAGCTTCAAGGATGACTCCGCGAAAACTCTTTCGACTTGTAGGTCATAGGTCGTTTGACCATATGAAGCTTCAAGGATGACTCCGCGAAAACTCTTTCGACTTGTAGGTCATAGGTCGTTTGACCATATGACCCAATATCGATAGGATTCTCCCTGGTGATATATGAACCTCCATGTAAAGTTTTGCAGTCATTGCCTGATGATATATGAACCTCTATGCAAAGTTTTGCAGTCATTGCTTTTATAGATTTCGAGTTATCGCGCGGAAACGAAGTTTAAAAAATGAACTCGATTTCAGGCTCACGGACCTCGGATCCGGCTCAAAAACTATACCGCACATCTACATAATATGTCTGATCAGTAGTGAAAAATTCAAGTCGATCCGTCAAGGCGTTCTCGATTTATCGCGCGGGAACGAAAAAAAAGAAAGAAAAGAATTCTGATAAAACAATAAATACCTTAATGATATGCATATGTGTTTGGTCATCATTGATTCGTACTTTCATCATTATATTTTTGCCACGTGCTCCCTATAGATTCACCACTGGTATGCCTTTTTCAGAATTGCTTCAGTTCTGAATTATGATGTAGCTAGGATGCATGTTATGTTGACCAGGTTTTACCAGTATTTTTGTCCTGATGATAATCCCTTCCAACACTGACTAACAGTGACTACATACACCTACGATAACACATGGTAACCATCTTATCAAGGACTTCACCACCTTCAAATCTCAGTTAAAACATTCCTCTTTGATGAGGCTTTCCATTGAACAGTAACAGTATATTTTAACAGTGTTTTTTTAACCGTGTGTAATATTATGTTGTACAATGTTTAAATCATGTGAAGCGCATTGAGAGCATGCTTAGTATGCGCTATATAAGAATAAATTATTATTATTATTATTATTATTATTATTCTCAACATATCAACTCTTCAGTACCAATAACACCCCCAAGTGAATGCCGCCGTCCACTACACTTATCGAGGCGATATATGGGAGAGCAAATCTAGAAAACTACATTTCAGAGTATAACGAAATTGAATGAATAATGAATTAAAACAAAATTTGCAGAGCAATTACAAGGATTTGTCTATCTGTGACTTAAATATACAAGTCACAATGAGATATGTGACGGTTAGACTGTTATATCATTGAACTAGTAATGTAACTTCAATTTATCGTGTATGCCTTCATCTTATACATGTAAAATGTGACATAAGCGATATATGCACACAACTTAGCAAAATTAAAGGCGACTATTGAGCCAGCTTCTTTACCTGAATGTGTAGGGCGTGATTCATGTACATATAAAAACTGAACAACATTATATCAATGTTTATGATTGGCAAACTTGAACTTTACTTGTCTTATGGATTGTTTTATCTTGTGAGTTATTTTCAGGGGGAACGTTCAGCGTTTTATAAATGGTGAAGCTTCCTGTATGACGATTTGACATGTAATGTAGCTTCCTGTATGAACATGTCAAATTGTACGTACATGTCGTTATCTTCGATTCGCTCTCCACATGACCTGATCCAAATCAATGTCAATTACAATCAGTGTATGACCTGGACATCTCCACACCTCTCATGCATTGCACAGATCGATGTCACACTCTCAAAGGCTATAGAATGTCACGGCAAAATAAGCAGCCTCCATCACATGACGACCGAGTGTCACTCAGAGGTGGAGAAATCAATCGGTAAATATCTCCCACTGTACCTGTTCGATTCAGCCAACCCCACATCACGCCCAACTTATGTATCAGTTTACAAAATATATGTCAACTTAAAAATAATACTTCTATAATTTTCGGTGGAAAATTAGCTTCACTGCAAAATATAAATCCTTTTTATATTGGAGGTCCATCTTGGATTTTTATGCTTTGTTTACATCTGCGTGTGATTGATACAGTTCCTGTATTTACGCGCATAGCGTGAACCGCCTGTTCAAATTAACAAAATTTCCCAAATGACTGCTTGTAGTCATAAAATCTTATGTGAGTACACCTCATTCTAGCCACTTCACATGTTTAATATGAAATACATTTGTTTTTCTCAAAAAACATTGCCTGTATTCGAAGGCAGTTGCTTTAGCGTATCAACAAACCACCACCGAACAGACTTTATATCAGGTGAGACAGACATAATCATAGGCCGATAAAATATCGGGCAAGGTGACAAAGATCCACAACATTGGCTCTGGATGGCAGTTGAATAATGAGAACACGCAAGTACCACTGGAATTTGCAGAACAGCGATCTTTTGCCAAGGTCGCTGAATCAATGAGTTTGAACCAAATAGCCACTTAACGAGCACCATGCATGCACAGACCCCAGTTGCTTATATCACAGTCAATATCACAAAAGAATGTATGTTAAAGTAAAATTGGGGAAAAATTTGGTTTTTGCCCAAGATTTCTGACCGAATGAAGAAAACAAGACTTATCTGCACTTGTGATGCCAAACAGATCCCCCTTCCCATTGATTTTGTTCCTAGTTTCTGGTGGATAGTTTATTGTTTATTGCCACTCTCGGTGCGTTGTATCCCTTGATGTAATGCGATTCCAGCTTACTCGTATATGTTCGAGCCGATCAAGCTTAATCTAGGTCAGGTCAGAGGTAACTGAAAGGCGCCCAAAACAAAAAATTAGCTCAAGGGCTAAGAAAGGTTACCGGACAATATATATTTTAGATATTACCCGATTGTCCCATGACCATCAAAATAAGGTCATTGGTGAATTCAAGGTCACGAGAATGCTCAGCATATATCATTTCTAGAATGTCCACAATTGATGAGTAAGCTGTGAGGTCGATAATAAGTGAGATATTAGCCATTTTGTGATCTGACGTTGAAAACGAGGTCAAATGTCAAGTTTAAAATCATGGGAATGTTCAGCATATATTCATTCCCTCTATGGTCACAATTGATTCCTAACTCTTAAATCGATAATAAATGAGATATTAGTCATTTTCTCCTGTGACCTTTAAATTTAGGTCAGATGTCAAATTCAAAGTCATGAAAATAATCTGTATATATAATTTCCTATATGTTCATAATTGATTCCTAAGCTGTAAAGTCGATAATAAGGGAGATATTGGCCATTTTATCCTGTGACCTTGAAAATTATGTCAAAGGTCAAATTCAAGGTCATGACAATATTCAGGATATATCATTTCATATGTGTTCATAATTGATTCCTAAGCTGTAAAGTCGATAATAAGCGAGATATTGGCCATTTTGTCCTGTGATCTTGAAAATTAGGTCAACTGTCAAATTCAAGGTCATGACAATATTCAGAATATATCATTTCCTATATGTTCATAATTGATTCCTATGCTGTAAAGTCGATAATAAGCGAGATATTGGCCATTCTGTCCTGTGACCTTGAAAATGAGGTCATAGGTCAAATTCAAAGTCAAGAGATTATTCAACATATATCACTTCCTATATGTCCACAATTGATTCCTAGTCTCTAATCTCAATATTAAGTAAGATATTAAGCATAACGTGTCCCATTATAAAGCATAGGAGAATTTAACATGGGAAAGTCCCCTTTTTTGAGAAAATGACCGTCAAACTCCAGAATTGGCCATTTTTCGTCAAAAATGGCCGCCATTTTGAAAACAATGCGAAAATCAAAAAACTAAAAAATACCTCCCTCTTGAAATATTTTTAGGCATTTTTGTGCAAAATTTCAGAAAGATTCGACCGTAAACTTCAAAAATATAATTGTTTACGGACGCACGACGGACGCACGACAGACGACGGACGGACGCAACGCCTTGCTAATAGGTTATCGGACCAAAGGGCCGGTAACCTAAAAAGCGGCTGCTATTACTGTGAAATGGCTTGATCGATCAGATCAAGCATAGTTTGTTTAGAAACCTATTTTCTTGACACCACATGCATATTTGTAGATGATTTATAACAGATTGCTTTTCTCCCATTATCACTTTAAATATAGAATATCAATCATGCACATTACATATTATGATACTGAGTGATAATAAGTTGGTGTAAAGCGGTATATAATAGACAATTTAATTTAATTTGTATATTTAATTTGTATATTCTGTCGCAAAAAAAAAATCATTGCAAGATATTCATACTAAGCTCTCAGTAATGAACATTTGATACTAGGCATATGATGTTCATTACTGTGATCTTATTTGAAATACAATATTTGAAGTCATCTTTCACTTATATAACTTTTGTATCACGAACATTAACATAAATCAATGCATGTTGTTGATGAGTTCTTGTACATAAAATTCTTTGTTCCAGATACGTTGATTCATATTCATCTTTCACATTTGTAAGATTGTTAATGTCAATCGGATGTAATTATCAAAGCCCTTTATCTATAGTGACATTCTACAGGCTTTGAGTGTGTGACATTGATCTGTGTAAAACGAGAGATGTGCAGACAATTGCATTCGCTAATGATTCGCTCCAGTGCCGAAGAATGCATAAGACGATCTCGGTACTTCATAACTGATGTTCGAGCTTGGTTTTCATTCAGGGATTAGGGCAATAATGGGATGTATCTGCACGTATAGCATTTATGCCAAAAATAGGCATTTTACTACGAATCAATTGTATACATATTCGTGTGGAATAGAGTAAAAGAAGAAGTGTTGTCAATATTCGATTGTATGCTCAATAGGAGACACTACCTACCCCATTCACACATGGAGTTGCCATAAAGACCCGGTGTAGCATCTTACAGTAACAAAAGAAAACCACTCGTGATATGAGAAGTTTTAAAGAGTATATTCTATCTAGAGCTAAACGATCGATCCTCGAGCTATGTTTTCATTCAATTTACACGAGAAGAAACATTTCATGGTCCAATTCACTCTGAATGTAGATTAGCCTACTTCCCGACGCATCAATCGCAAGTCACATATAGTGCCAGAGAACCTGGGGCGATCATGGGCCGACATTTACCGGATTTTTAGTGTTGTAAAATCTAGCATGTTATTTTTGAATTCTAAATTATGCAATGACCAAGATGATACTGAGTCTCGACATCTAGGTAATATATACATATTCATATTGGTTCATATTAGTTAAATGACCTTATTAGTCCAAACGGAACAATTATATTCATATCTGTTAACTGTTTGATGGAACGATGAATGAAACAATTGAATATTAAAATGCATGTATGTTCAAGAAATAAATTAGATGTTTGCTATTGTTGTAATCTGGGTTTTGTCATAAGTTGGGAATGGTTCTTCCTTAAAACTTCATAATGATTATTTTTGTCAACACTTATTACATAGTAGATATGAGTTATATTTTTTTAATAAATATATATCTACGCAGTTAGCATTCCCATTAAAGATGTGTCCGTGACACAAGCTGTTGGTAATGTCAGTTCTAAACACAAGGCTATTTTTGAGCAAGTAGATGGGACAAGTTGCCATCATTTGGTGACTTGTAATAAACCGGACTGGTGACTTGTAATAAATTTGTAATTTGGTGACTTGTAATAAAACGAATCAATTGTATACATATTCGTGTGGAATAGAGTAAAAGAAGAAGTGTTGTCAATATTCGATTGTATGCTCAATAGGTCCTGGTCAGTCCTGGGGTTAAAGGACTGATTAATATACTCACGCTCAGATCCTGTTGCACTGAACAGTGAATGTAAAGTTACTGAATCCAGATCTTCACTCCGTGTTTGGATAATTGAAATCCGAACAGAGAGGTGATTCCAGCGTGTCTCGTCTCCGTGGATAAGTCAACACAAGACTTGACCATTCGCTGATGCTTGTAGAAATTAGACATTAAAATATTGGGAGCAAAAAATACACTAAATCTGGCTGCCAGCATACAATATTATTCAGCTGCCACTAAGATGTGCAAGATTTCAGTAAATGATTTTGAGTTATCCCGATACACTAAAACATGCATTCTTATTCAATCTCAATGCAAAAATTCAACAGAACAATATCTGTAATAGACACTGATTTTACATTCGCGATGATATTATACTTGTATGCTTCTACACATTCGCTACTGGAATATCGTTTTTAGAGTATATTCATCTGGTTTTGAACGGGAGAAATTGGAAGGAGCACCATGAATGCACACCACAAAGACTTTTAATCTTCCAAGCTTATCACACACTTGGCGGAGTGTGGCCCTGAATCATTCCCCACTTGTTGTAGTTCTGATTGCCGTCCAGAAATGATATATGCTCGCAATCAAATCACCTACATATCTGATATGCTCACAAAATTTAGAGAACACACATATCACGCTGAAGTATTAATGACACCTATCGATGCCTAGAACAACCACGCATGTGTATCATGGTCATGTTGTAGGTAATTCGGGATCGCAACAAATAAATCGATTTCAAAAGGCGTGATCTTGAATTACATAGTTGTGAAAGTGACCAAATGCCAAACATTATACATCAAGTTCACAAATCGTAATTCGTGACCATGAATTTGTAATTTGAGGTCACGACTCCAGTTCAATACTTTTTTTATCCACAACATGGTCCTTCATACACTTTCATGTATATTGCTTTGGTACAATGGTATGTGAAAATATCTTCATTAGTGCGTTGTATTAGTGTTGGGTTAAGCAAACAGCAACGCAAATTAAAAATCAAACGCATTATCATTTCATTCTCCAACATGATGTTTCCAAGATGTTTCTCCATATTAAAGAAGATGTCGTGCCATTATAATGTGACACGCCCCAATCAGGAGGACGGAGAAAGGAAAACAACAGCTGTTACTGTCAGAATCATGGCACGAGTTACGCTCTGGTCGTTATTGGTGGTCATTTGTCTCTCTGAGCAGCGGTACTCTGTTTTGCGTTTCCTTATCTTCTTTATGCATTTGGCAGTGCATTTCATATGTGAAAAGTATGTACTGATGTATGCATCTATGTATGGGAGAAACTGTCGTATCAGTCTTTGTAGTCATTATTACATTAGAGTAGGATAAAGTAGAAATTAGACAGCAGCAGCATTTTTAAGTCAATTTTTGCAATATTTTTTTATCATTTTAGTCGACTAAATGAGTGTGGATCAGAATGGAATCATATTTTACATAGTTTTGCTAAAAATGTGATAAAGCCATACAAAACGAATACCGCTACAACAGAGACCTTGTCCTATAGATCACGTACTGTAAAAGCAAGCCACATATAGAATGGTGCAGCTATTTTTACATCTCTGCCAGTAACAATGCCGGAAATGAGTTTTCTGCTGCGGACAACATCAGCTACATGCAACTTGTCATGAGTATTATGATTCTAATTTAAATCACCTGACTAGGTTTGCTCGTACATATTTTGATATTTCAAAATGAACACTGTTTAATTTAATTATCTACCATGTGTTCCTAAGACAAATGAATACGGTTTTACCTAGAATCAAACTTTAATTTTAATTGGGATTGTGATGAACTGGATAGATTCTTTGAACTTCAACTTGAACCTCTGCTGTCTTCGACTATTTGTATACACATCTCATATGAAAACTGATGATTTCTTCTTAGTGCAATCAATGCAATGTGAATGCTGTAAAAGTTACATGTCAACATTGATACCAACATTCAGTGGATAATGATGTGTGATAGGCACTACCCGCCGGAAGTAGCTAACCCTGTCCAGAATATTCTCGATCTTATATGCCTGTCATACACTTGGGTTAATCTATCCTTAGATTCGTCATTGGAACGATATCGATTGCTGGGCAGGAATGATGGATGAATATCTGCAAATTGGTGTCAGCAAATTGACCCATCGTGCTATCTGCACGATTGCCTTCCTACTGGACTATTTGTTCATAATATATCAATCCTGCACAGCTCATCTTTTATTCTGGGCATTCGTGTTAAATACTGCCCATTTGTATCTGAGCATTATGAGCACATGTCAACACAGGTTCTAGAATAGTCACGGAAGTACACGTCCCAATTGACTGCTCATTTCACGAAATTTTGTTTTGCGTTTACTTATTAGCCATCAATATGAATCATGGAAACAATAGGTATATTATTGTGTAAGCATTGTGATTATTTTGTGTGTGCTCTATTATGTAAGTGTTTTTATTTCAGTATGTATAAACACGTTCTTTAAGAAAATTATATATTTTTTATGTGTTGAATGTGTTATGCAATACACCCGATCGAATGCAGTCTAGACGAGAATTAGATTTTTTTTTTCATATGACAGAGACATTTTGAAAAGTAACGGCATAATAGACAAAGTGAAATTGAAATAATCTGTCCATTATCTGTCGAATAATACAGGGCGAGATTTTGTTATTATTTCCCATGTCCACTTCGAAGGAATGACATCTGAATATTTCATTCAAAAGGGTTTTCTTTCATTCACCTTCGTATGTATGGCTGTTGATGGAGGAATATTGGCTTTTAATAAGCAGAAGACAGATTCGAATATTGAAGTGGGAGATGTGCCTAAATTGCCCAAACTGTTTTATGGGGTATTGACCAGTTGCTACCAATGCCATCAGGTGAACTGTAGAATCAACTACATTTGGACATTGAATGACCCTGATGATACCAGTCTCCTTGGATATGAATATCCCATTACCATCCATCATAATTTTGTGTAAAGTTCGGCGGGCGCCCGCTACAGGGCGTCCGGCACTACTCTACGGAACACTACAACCAGGTACGTCATACGTCATCCGGCCGTCATACACTACGACATAACACATGCATCTTCACCAAAACCTTAACTAAAACATGCATATTACACAGTTATGGTAATGTAGCCGTATGTAGAGCCCGAGGTGCCATGGGAGCGGCACCACGGAACCCGTACACGTGGGCATGTTGCTGGCCGGCCTCACCGAAGGCACTGTCACAGAGATGGAACTCTGAGCCAGCCCGACGGTCTGCCAGAGCCTGTGTCACACCACCCCAAGTGGGAAGAAACCGGTGATCCACAGGGCGTGAGCCCCCGAGTCAGCAACGGTCTCCCCCACCTGGGCCCCCTATGGAAATCGTCCCCAGGGCCCGCGAGGGCCTTACCCAAGACACGAGGACGTAAAGCTCATGGCGAGCCTCTCGTCCTGCCTCTCGGCTTGCTCTGGGACAATCTCACAGATCAAGCCAACGCTCGAGTATATATCGGGCCAAGAGGCGGGAGGAGAAACTAGGTCAAACCATTGTTATAGTTTACTGGGCGCGAGCTGAGTACAGTGCGTTGCTGGGGCAACGCACGCTCCGAACTGAAGCGGTCTAAAAATAGGCCGTAAAACTGGTTAGTGTTTTGCAAAGACTCCTGCCGCGATCTTCGGGCAAAATCGCCACATTTGTATTATTGATAACAGGTCCATTATGTTTTCCTATCATTACTCCATCACTCTTCTCTTCAAAGAATACAACATCGAGTGTGAACAGGAAACTAAATTAGTCTTCGCATATATCGGTGGATCTACTAGTGTACTACACTCACGCAAGTAGGGATCATCTATTTTGAGTGTGTGTGGCCCAAAGTTGTATCACCTTATTTTGCGATATAATGGGAATAAATGGACAGTATTCACAGCGTAATAACTACGGAAGCGTATTAGGGCCACATGAGTTTTTCTTTAAATTAAATTTGTCGACTTACTATCTCGATAAACCGAGTTAGTTATCACGATAAATCGACTTAATATCTTGATAAATCGAGATTTATCTCGATAAAACGACTTAATATCTCGATAAATCGAGATAGTATCTCGATAAATCGACTTATAAGACTCATTTAAAGTACACGTACATTTAAAGTACAAGTAGAATGAATATACATCGACCATAATATAGGCGAGCCATACCATTTCATTGGTTACCTTGGCAACAATAGGACGAAGAAAATGTACTGATCACTCATATTGAAAATTATATGGAGTATATGATTAACAGTCATTAGATTAATCGCTGAAATAATACCAAACTATCCAATTGAAGAAGCCGTACAGATTTATAACTTCACGAATATACCTCATTCCATGTTTAATAGCTAAATATTTTTTAAAACATGTTGCATCTTTCTAAAAACTATAGTTTTTAATTCGGTAGTCTGGTCTGTAATATTCAATATTTAACGTTATAATGATCCATCATATACGCCTATTCAACATAGTGTTTAATATGAATAATGTGACTCGAAACTTATTTCCATTTCACTTTGAACTTTAAATGCCCAAGACATAAGTCGATTTATCGAGATAATTAACTCGATTTATCGAGATAACTAACTCGATTGATCGAGATAATATATCGATTTATCGAGATAATATCTCAATAAATCAAGATACTTAAGTCGATTTATCGAGATAATATCTCGATTTATCGAGATAAGTCGATTCATCGAGATAATATATCGATTTATCGAGATAATTAAGTCGACAAATTGAATTGAAAAAAAAACTCATGTGGCCCTAATACGCTTCCGTAAATAACATTAAAACATGCATGCATCTTTTTTGGCCCATGCTATTGGTTCGATTCTTTACAGTAGCCTTGTATTATGGTTAGATATTATAGATTACCAATAACTCCAGAAATCACCAAACAGTTCCAAATCTGGTATAAATGTAATGATTCCATAGTTAACTTGAATAGGAAAACATACATGTTTGTGAACCCCAATGATACCATTTAAAAATCGTCCTGCCTTATGCAATACATGTATTCTACTCTATACTCATGTACCTTGTCTTGTCATACACGAGGTCAACTCACACACACTCATATACAGTATACAATCATATACTACCAGAGTTCGATGTTATGTGGATAGTGTTGGATATGTTATTGGAAAGTATGGCACAGAACAATTTAGTGCACTGTACTATACTTTTTGACTTTTGTACCATTCAATGGTGTGGTCAAATTATGAGAGAAAAAGTTAGTACACAATATGAACCTAATATGTAGCAATTCGACCCCCATGGACGAATTTTCAAACACGACCTTTCACTGTCTATGCTTACATTCCCAGCATACAATGAACTCCACCGATGCCTTCATATCGTGAACTATCCTGGGGATCTTCGCTAATTATTTAAATGACCATATGGAGCCCATGTAATCCCATTAATAGCACTCGGGCCGATTCAGCAACAAACACGCCGAAACACAAGTGGTCCTGGTGGTCTAGTTTTATGTCATGATACCGGTGCATACAATGAACTCCACCGATGCCTTCATATCGTGAACTATCCTGGGGATCTTCGCTAATTATTTAAATGACCATATGGAGCCTGTAATCCCATTAATAGCACTCAGGCCGATTCAGCAACAAACACGCCGAAACACAAGTGGTCCTGGTGGTCTAGTTTTATGTCATGATACCGGTGCTTTTTACCTTGATCGTTTTGGGATTTTTCTTCATCTGATTGACAACAACTAGAGTAGTTGGGAGGTTGCTAATACATGGTCTTTGGGCTACAGCAAAAAAATATATATATTTATATGTACACTACGGGTGTAGATGTCATAGCATAGTATTCACTCTCGGCAAGCAAATCTACAATCCTATAATTATGACCTCAATTAAATTTCTCCATTGAATGATTTACATGTGAAAACATCACTGAACGTTTCATAAATCCCCTCAGAAGGTAATACCATAAATCCGCATCATCATTAATTGCCACTTGCCAAGAGTTTATACTCTGATTTATCCAGCTCGATTACACTAGCTCTGTTGTGCTGAAATTTTAGTGATGCTGAATGATATCATTATATAACTTGGCAAATTTCACCTGGGAGTCTGCCGAAATTCAGACATCTATCGCAAAAATTGAAAAACTTGGCAATATATCGCAATGTTAAATTCAATTTGATTGCTGGGTCATTCAATTGCTGGGTCCGCACACAATTTTGTGCATTTGATCGGTTTTATAGAGATGCAATCTTTCGAATCCGACATGTTTGTCTAGAATACACCTCATTGTGTCTTCTGGTCCAAAATTGCAATTATACTTTGAATCCTGATGCATATAAATAGGAGCAAATCCTCGAATATGCTCAGATTCTCGAGATCCCATTTTGGGGTGAAATTCAACATTGAGGTAGATTGTCAACTTCTCCAATTTTTGCAACAGAAGTCTGAAATTTGGTGGAAAATTGCCGTTTGACTCCTGGGTGACGTATGCCAGGTTATAGAACGATACCATTTAGCATCACAAAAAATATCGCCAAAAACAGTGTAAACAATTTAGGAAAACCAGAGTATACATTAGATCTCAAACAACACATGATCATGTAATTGATATGGTAACTGCTGAGTTGACGGTGGTAGATGGGCCAGCGGTATTAATAATTCCACTGATGTTAACAACAGTGGGAATTTGAACGTCCTCCCAGCAAAACGAAAGCAGTTTCTTTATCATAACTTTCCTTCACACCATTGTAAAATAGAATAGAACTTATTTCAGTTTTCACATAGACACGTTTCATAAAAATAAAGTACAAAAAATTACCTAACAATATAATATAAAAACGCCCACGACCCGAGCTACCGTAATTTCCTCAAGTGATCAACTAAATTGAACACAATTCTGCAAGGCCAAGTTAAGAATGGACATGCCACTCTCTGTAGGTTAATGAAACTCCAGCTCTTTGACGACACAAATAAGTGCACAAATGACCTGTTCCAATGTGATCCTGTGGTCAGTCCCAGCGTCACTGAACTTGAGCAGGGATCTTCTTTTGGATGTCCTGTAGTATCCAGCATAGCATAGCAGCATGCCTGACGGAGTGATCACTCGAAACACCATATCATTAACGCAAGTTTACACCTGCCCCGTCACGAATGACTCGTCAATATTGTTTGGGATGTCACTGTTCAGGACCACATCAGGCTTTGCAGACGCATTCACAGCCATGTCGGTGACAAAAAACTGAAGCTCCTTTGGTGCAATGGGCCTCTTCCCCCTCACTCCAGTGGGTACACATAGATTAGTTCACCCACAGTAGCGTTTGCTTTATCATCAGCAAAGAAGTTCAACGGCTCGATATCTCAGATATTATGGAACTGTGCTGAACAATAATGCTGATATTCATGAGAAGCTCTCCGTTGCCTTGTCTCTATTTTGTACCGGACATTGACCATTGACATAGCTAGTGAAATTCATGGATGTATGTGTATACTCAGTTCTTGGCGCAAATTGGAGGCGTACAGTAACTGGTGATTGAATGAGAGTACCTCGAGTTTTCTCAAATGTTGATCAAGGTATGCCCGGATTCATTTTCCCAAATGTCAACTAGCAGATCTTGATAACCAAGAAATATCAGCCGTACTCGCTCTTTCATTGTAGGATGAGTGGCCACATATGTGTCTGGGGAAAATAAATCTGCTACACATGGTAAAATATAGCAAACAAAATATTTATGTTTGAGGCCTAATGATTGACTTTGTCAACATCGTTACATGACAAACATGAGTTATATTTTCTCATAGATATAGATCATCGTTTTCCCATTTAAGATGTGTTCGTGTCACAAGTTGGTGTTAATGCAAGTTCTAAACACGACTTACTTGTTGAGATGTCTTCAAGTAGACAAGGCAAATTGATATCCGTTGGTGACTTATGTAACATGTATGCTTGTTAAAACTTATTGTAAATTTTCAACAGAACAAGATCTGTAATAAACACTGATTTTACATACTGTAACGGGTTTGCACCCTTCTGTGACGTCTTGATAAACCGGTTTTCTAGGGAGGTGGGCGAGTTGTTGTTTAACCGGAGCTGAAACGGTAAAACTCCGGGAAACTGCTACTGCTGTACGGTTGAACTCCGGCTAGAAGTCTCTAAGGTTGGTAGCGTGGTCTGGAATGGACCTCTTAACCGTTGTCCGACTGCTAATCTGCAACTGCACCTGTAAAGTAAGGATCCGGAGGCGTTTCCGTCTCCGGGTACTGCAACTGCTCCGTCGGGATACCGCTTTACTGCAACAGCTCCGTCGTTTTCCGTCTTACTGCAAACTGCGACTGCGCCTGGAATAAAGAATCCGGGAACGTTGCCGTTTCCGAATACTGCAACCGCTCTGCCAGGTTCCGCCGCACTGCAATCTGCTCCGGTTGGCTCCGCCTCACCGCAACCTGCGACTGCACCTGAAATGGAGTATCTCGGAAGTGTTCTCACTTCCGGTTACCGCAACCGCTCCGTCAGGTACTGCCTCTGCAACTCCGTCGTCCGGTACCGCCTCTGCAACTGCTTCGTCGTTCCCGTCTCTGCAACTGCTCCGTCCGATACCGCCTCCGCAGTTGCTCCGTTGAATTCCACCTCCGTCTCCGTCTCCTTCCTCGGTGATCTGGGTTCTTAGATCACCCTAAGACGTCGTTACAACTTGGTCTTAACCGACTGTGGTCTTATCTCCCTTTACTCCGTATTACTTTCTTTTCCGGTGAACTAACTTTATTATAAATTCCAGTTCCCTAACGAACACGGAAAAACAACTCGGTTGAAGTTTTCATGTTTATTTTCCAAGTGCACAGTCGGAAGACTTAACTGCTATCATCTGGATGACTCTATCCGGAACAAGGGAGTACTCTGCTATGGGAGAAGGGGTCTGCACAGGTCGACGTCAGGACACCAACTCCGCCGTCCGCTGTGAAGCGGGGGCTTTTATAGACCTGAGACCCACGTCACGTGACCAACCTATTGTGACGTCATAGTCCGCCAAAACACTGATATTTTCCGGATTTCTAAAAACACTCTAGAACCAATCAGTGGCTGACACGTCACCTTTTAAACCGAAAACGAGGCTGATCACATGACCTTCCGGAAATAACGTCATTACGTTTTTGTACTCCATTGTTCCGGCTCCGTGTCCGGTTCCGTCTCCGGTTCCGGCTTTACCGAGATCATAAATTACTAATTCCCGAGACGGAAAACCTTTAAAACATTAACAATACGGAACCGTATGAACCTTTAAACACATATACATTTTAATAAACGGTTATTTAACCATAATATCACAAAACACTTACAGAATTACCTAGGGGAAACCTTTGGGTACGCCCCAAAACCGTTACACTCCCCCTTCCTTAGACTCTGTTCGTCCCGAACAGATCAATATCACATATCACAAATATACAAATTGTAAACCGTTAAACTGTCCGTAAAATCAAACACAACTTGTTTCCGTGATCCGGGTACTGGTACCTCTTAACTAGTTTACCGTCACTGTACCCGGATATCTTGCTTGTTCCGTTTCCCACTTTTTAACTCTTAATTATACTAGAATCCGGGAAACGGTTCTTCTTTCTTCTCCTTGCGCCGACTTGACTTGCGACGACTTGCGGCGACTTGCGACGACTTGCGACGACTACTGCCCACCAGTATCACGGCGCAAACTGCTCCCCGACGGCGGACGAGGTGGAATGGTATTTGGTACTAACGGTCGTCCGAAGCTTGTTCCTCTGGCATCAACCGGGAGAAGATCGGGATCATGGAGGCTCCACTGGGGCGGGACGTAGAACCCATTCCTGAGGCGTTCGTCCCGGATGGACCAATCTGGAATCCGGACGATCTGACGGGTCGGGACGAGACCAAACGGTGACTCTCTCTGCTCCATGATCTCCACGTAGACGCCGGAGTCTCTCATCTCGGCTGGCCCCCACTGCTCCGGTCCCCAACGTACTGCATAGTATCTGGCGTGCTCCGGGACTGCAGGCGCAAAGACGGAAGCGCTCCGTCCCCCAATATTCACCGGGAAACAATGGGACGGACACGGTTGAGTTGAAGGACCGCCAAACGGGTAGAATGTGTAGGGTGGACTCTGGGTTGGTGCTCGGACTTGGCTCCTTCCGGTCCGTTCACTGGAAGACTGTCGAGGTCGGGTTTCCACCGGAGACAGGATTCCGGGTGTAGCTCTGGCTTGGTCTACCAGGATACTCCTCCGGGCTCTCTGCACGTCCGCATGGCTTCAGTCAGACGCGGAAGACTCCATTCCGTCATCTCTAGCCGCTGAACTGGTTCTGCTTCCGGCTACTGCTTGAATGGTTGCCGGCAAAGTTCTCTCCGTGGATCCTCGGGTCTCCGTCTCACTGCCAGCTCTGCTCCGGGTTCCGCCTTCCGTTTTGGTCTCCGGTCTGCCTCCTGATCTGCCAATGGGTCTGCTGTCCGCTCGGCTATCTGCTCTGCTATCTGCTCTGCTATCGGCTCGGCTATCTGCTCTGCTATCGGCTCGGCCGCTGGATCTGCTTTCTGTTCCGCCTCCGGGCCGGACAATCACGCTGCTCACTACTCTGCCACTGCTGGTCGTTCTCGGAGGTGGGCTCCGGAAAAGGTCTTCCTCATCGTCTCTGCTCTGCATTTCCGCAATGTCTGCCACTCCCACTTCTGCCGTTGCTCCACTGGAACCTTCCTCCAACAGCCGGAACTTGTAGTCATACACCCCCTTGCCTTTTCCCTTGACGCTGCCTCCGGAAGACTTGGGTGGGGTGTGTCGTTTCTCCTCTCGGCCACGTTCTCCGCCTCGGTCCTTGGCTCGCTCCGGGCTCTCCTTCCTATATTCTCGGCGTTGATGGCGTCCGGATTTATCCGGCGAACGGCTGCGACTCCGCTTCTTTCCGCGGTCTCGATCTGCTCCGGTACCTCGAGATGGGTCTGGGCTGTTTTTCCGGGAGGTGTTCCGGGAAGAACTCCGGGTCACAGGCGGCTTAACCGGCTTCGGGTCTCCTGGATCTTGCAACTCGTCTTCACTTGCCATGATTTTCAGCTCCGCTTCCTCTTCCGAACTGCTCTCCGCCTCCGTGGACGAAACGTCGGCTGCTAGTGTGGCCACCGACTGGGTACCGGAACGGTACCGGGTCCGGGACGAAACCGAACCTCCCTACTCTGACTCCGTATCCGACAACTGGTCAAGCCGTGTTACCGGCTTCTTGCTTTTCCGTGGGGTCATCTTGGACCGGAGGCTTTTCTCCTCAAACTGCTCTCTGCCCACCCTTAGTCGAATCGGGTTCGCGTCCATTGCTTGTCGGGACTGCAGATGCTTCTGTGTCCCCTCTTTCCGTCTGCTCCAATGGTCACACTGCGGACAGGCGAAGACGGTGACTTCACTCGTGTGCTGCTCCGTGACATGCCGGAGCAACGTGTGCTTGCTCTTGAATTCTAGGTTGCAGTCTCCACACCGGTGAGGGCGGGGCTTGCGGGGTGTTGTCTTTACTTTCGGCATTCTGATTCTCTGCTTTGAGACGATGTTGACTCAGCTACAGCAAACTGCCTTCTGCATCCGGTAACAGCTATCTGCCCCTTTTATAGTCTCTGGAAGTCACGTGACTGGCTTATCTGCTTGATGATTGGCTGCTCAGCAAACTGCAACTCCTCCTGGTGGTCTTCTTGGATAAATAATATTTTTTATTTTTTTTTTTTTTTTTTTTTTTTTTCCGTGTTGTTGCTGCTAACTGCCACCGCTTCTTCCGTCTCCGCCAAACTGCCAACCGTCTCCGTCTACCGCTACACTGCCAACCGCCTCTGTCAACCGCTACTCTGCCATCCGCCTCAAGGTTCCTCCTCATCCGCGGTGTGGTACTCGGAAGTCTCCGATTCCGTGTCCGGGGTGGGAGAAGGTGGTTTATATTCCCACACCCGGATCTCTGCCTCCCAGTCTTCCACCGGCTGAACTTCCTCTTCTGGTTCCGTCGATATCACCAGTTCCGGCTCCCAATCTTCCGGAGTTGAGTCTTCCGCTGCCCTAAGAAAGCCCTGCGGATCTGGAACCCAAACCGGAGGATCGATCGGTTCCGGTTGTTCGATGGGAGCGGCTGCTCCGGCATCCCAGTCAGGTCCAAACGGAAGCTGGTCCGCATAAGTTTCCGGAACTGGATTCTCCCTAGGTGACTGTGTGCAGAATCTCCGGAACCGCCTTCGCCGGGACTGCGTTGCTGTTCCCCGCCAGGCCGAATCCAAGGTTCCCACATGGTTGAGGGTTGCCTCGTCCTGAGGAGGACGGTTCCCGGAAGGGTACTTCCAGCCGTGCATCTCCCGGAGATGCCGCCTAAGGTCGTTCGCCCGGTTGCCGTAGAAGGCACACAAACAGCAATGATATTTCTGGGCTGGGCACACATGCCGTCTCCTGTCCGTCGCACTCTCGAACATCCGGTCACACCGCTTACACAGCCGGCTATAATCCAGTGGCTGAGGGCTTGCCCAATCTCTGCTCCGGCCGCGATCTTGTCTTTCAAGGAACGCCGAGTAGGCCATTCCGGAAGGCCGGGAAACTGAAATTGTCGATCTACTGCACCGCTTTTACTGCACCGCTTCTCCGGACTGGTGGTCTTCCGGGAAACACTTAGTCGTTTTTCACTGCAAAATCTGCCGCTGCCGGAAAATGCTGGACTTGATTCGATTCCGCCAAACTTTGTCTGCGATGTGCACAGCTCGAGGTCTGCTCTCCAACTGCTGTCAGAGCCCGATTTCAAGGCCCTTTTATACCCTTTCTGCTCACGTGACTTGAAAATCTCCACGCTGATTGGCTGCCTCAGGAGTGACGTCACAATTATGCAAAAACTCAACCGTTAACCGAGAGGTGTCCGTCTCCGGCTCAACCGGCTTCTCTGGGTTTTTCCGGCTCCCTTTCAACTGCTTCTCCGAGCGAAGTATCTGCAATTTTGAAGTATCTCTGCCATCAGGAGGGTTGAATAGAGTCTCGGCCAGTTGAATCTGCCTCTCAGACGAACATCTAGACTGCAAGTTGGGCGTTTCCGCCATCTGTACTGCTTCGTCAACTGCATATCTGCTCACTGGTAGTACTGCTTGTCGACACTGGAAACTGCATACATTCTGTCCAGAAGGAGGCGCCTTCCTATCTGGGGTGATGTTTCTCCGTTTCTGTCAATCTGCAGTCGGTTTACTGTCTCTGCTAAGTGGAAACTCCGGTCGGATGTCTACAGCCGGAAAACTTTTCCGTCTTAATTCTCCGTATACGGAAGACGTGTAGCTGCTTCTCTGGAGATACTAGACCGCTGACCCAGGTTCTTCCGGACCCCTGGCCGCTACCCTGGACTGGTTGACTATGCGCTCAACCCAGTCAGAACCTCTAGGATGTCTCTATCCGGTCTCTGCACCGCTTTCCGCTCTGCTTCCTTTCTCCGCCCTGTTTCCGGAACCAGCACTTGCTCACTGCTCCGACTTCTTGCGGTCGCTCTCTGCCGGAACTCAACGTTTTACCAGGGTCTCAGCTATCTCCTTCTCCTGCTCTACAGCTCACTCCGTCTTCTCATATTTCTGCGTCCTTTGCGGCTTTACTCCGAGTCCGTATCCGACTCAGAGACCGTCTGTTCCGTCTCCGGAACACTACTCTGCTTCGGCGGCTCCGTCTGCCTCCAGGAATCCGCCATTCTCCGCTTCATCCATCTCGGATGCTTGACACCATTATACGGTTTCAGCAAATCGAAGTGAACCACCTTCTGCCGAGTTTCACTCTCTGCAATCTCGTAGGTCACGTCGGTAAATCTGCTCAGCACTAGCTTTGGACCGCTCCATTTCCTCTGCAACTTGGGAGCTTTGCCCTTCTTCCGTGTTTTGACCGCCATCCACACTCGGTCTCCTGGCTGGAACTGATTGTCGACCTTCCTCCGGTCGTACAGCTTCTTCTGCCGTTCCATCTCTCTGCCAGATTTCGCTCGAACCGCCTTGTATACTGCTTCTAGTCGCTCCCGGAGCTGACTGCCATACTCTGTTACTTCTGCTGTCGATTCGCCCGGCGGCCTGCCAATCAGTAACTCTACCGGAGTGTTGACTTCTCTGCCCAGCATCAGCAAATTGGGACTCTGCCCGGTTGTCTCCTGCGGGGTACTCCGGTAAGCTGCCATCGCCAACGGAACTAGCTGATCCCAGTTGGTCTGCCGCTCGCTTACGTACAGGCTCAGGATCTGCTGCAGCGTCCGGTTGAATCGCTCAATGAAACCGTCCGACTGAGGTCGGAAAGCGGTTGTCCGTGTCTTGTGAATCCCCAGGATTCTGCAAACATTTCTCAGCAAGTCGGACTCGAAATTTCTGCCTTGGTCGGTGTGGATCTCCATCGGGATACCGTACCGTGCTGCAAACTGGTTGACGAATATGTCCGCAACCGTCACCGCTTCCTGATTCGGCATCGGGTAAGCCTCTACCCACTTGGTGAAGTAATCACCGATTACTAAGATGTACCGGTTCCCCCGGGTGGATTTAGGTAACGGACCCATCACGTCCATTGCCACCCTCTCCATGGGAGCTCCAACCCGGTATTTCTGCATCGGAGATCGTTTCAGGTTCTGCATACTTCTTGACGCACATTCATCACAGCTCAGCACCCACTGCTTTATGTCCTGCATCATAGCCGGCCAGAAATACCGCCTCCGAATGCTAGCCGCCATCCTTCTGCTTCCGAGGTGTCCTCCCGTCCGGCTCTGATGGGCCAGACGGAAAATCTCCTGTCTCAGCTCCTTCGGGGTTATTAACTGCATTCGGCTGGTTCCTTCTGCCGTTTTCCATTTCCGGTAGACTACTCCGTCGACTTTCAGCAAGGTCTTCCGCATCCCGTACAGCACTTTCTCCTCGCTGCTCATGCTGGAAAAGTCTGCACTGCCAGCTGTACCGCTCCCGTCGATCAGCGACGTCACCAGTGGGTACCAAAGTTCTGCTTGCTGCATTCCCCGCAAATCATCTGGTCGATATTTCTGCCCCAGCACAGTATCCTGGTCCGCATTTTCCGCCAGCCTAATCTGCTCTGCAACCGCATCCGTTTTTCCTGGAACTGCCTTCTCCGTCACCGCAACCGCAACCGGCTTCCGGGACGCTGCTTTCTCCGCTACTGCAACCGCCTTCCTTGGGACTGCTTCCTTCGTCACCACAACCGCAACCGGCTTCCGGGACGCTGCTTTCTCCGTCACCGCAACCGCAACCGGCTTCCGGGACGCTGCTTCCTCCGTCACCGCAACCGCAACCGGCTTCCGGGACGCTGCTTCCTCCATCACCGCAACCGCAACCGGCTTCCGGGACGCTGCTTCCTCCGTCAGTTCTGTTTCTCCGCCCGATCTTCGTGACCGCTTCCGGCGTCCCCCCTTCCTTGGCTTGGGCTGAGGAGTTTCTTCACTTCGTGTCTGCCGGATCCTTTCTCCCTAGTTCCAGGCGTCTATCTTGGCTTGTTTCCAGTCGATTTTTCCGCATTGGCTGCATGGGGATCTGGACAAGGCATCTGCGTTATTATGGATTCGCCCCGGACGATGTTCGATGTCGAAATGAAACTCACTCAGGAGCTCAATCCACCGGGCTACCTGCCCCTGGGGCTCCTTGAAATTCATGAGCCAGGTAAGACTGCCATGATCTGTGCGAAGAAGGAAGTGTCGTCCCAGCAAGTACTGCTTATTCTTCTGTACCGCGAACACAACCGCCAGGAGCTCCTTCCGGGTGACACAATATCTCCGTTCTTCTTTGGTTAGGCTGCGGCTCAAGTAGGTTATCACCCGCTCCTGGTTGCCCTGCTTCTGTGACAGTACTGCTCCCAGCCCGGTGTCACTGGCGTCCGTGTCCAGGATATATCGGCCTTGCTCCCTTGGGTACCCGAGTATCGGTGCCGATACTAGGCGGTTCTTCAGCTCTGCAAATGCCTGCTCTTGCTCCGTCTGCCACCGGAACGGTACCCCTTTTTCCGTCAAGTGATTCAGCGGCGCTGCAATCTCGGAGAACTTCGGCACGAACTTCCGGTAATAGGAGCAAAGTCCCAGAAAACTGCGCAGCTCCGTCAGGTTGGTGGGTGTCCGCCACTTCCGTACTGCCTCCGTTTTTGCCGGGTCGGTGCGGATACCGTCCCGGCCGACTATGTGACCCAGGAAAGACACCTCCGGCTGGAAGAACCTGCATTTTGACGGTTTGACTTTTAGGTCTGCCTCTCTCAGCTTGCTGAACACCTCCTGAAGATCACGGATGTGATCCTCCAGGGTCTTGCTGTAGACTATGATGTCGTCCAGATATATGAGGCAGGTCTTCCAGGACAAACCGCCTAGCACCTTCTCCATCAACCGCTCGAACGTACCCGGAGCATTGCACAAGCCGAAACTCATTACTTTGAACTGGTAAAGGCCGCCAGGAACACAGAAGGCCGACTTTTTCCGGGCGTCTTCATCCATCCCGACCTGCCAGTAGCCACTGGTCAGGTCGAGAGTGGAGAACCATTTGGCGTCTGCACAGGCTGCTATGGTGTCGTCTATTCTCGGCAACGGATAAGCATCTTTCTCCGTGACTGCATTTAACCGCCGGTAATCGACACAGAACCGGGTGGTCCGATCCTTTTTCTTCACGAGGACAATCGGGGAAGCCCACGGACTGCTACTTTCTTCAATGACGTTCTTGTCTTTCATCTCCTGAATCAGACTGCTCACCAGCTCTCTCTTGTCTGGCGGAATTCGTCTGGTTGGCTGCTTAATCGGCCGGTGACTGCCCGTGTTTATCTGATGTTGTACCTCGTTGGTCTGCCCCAGTTCTCCGGCATCATTACTGAAGGTCGGCTTATTCCGAAATAGGAGGTCGGTTACTCTCTCGCGGAAATGACTCGGCACTGCATCCTGGGTCTGCTCTGCTAACTGCCGCAGCTTCTCGTACCCGCTCCAATTCCGCCCGGCCTCCGACTCCGTGGAAATCTGCACCTTCCTGCTCCGCTCCGCCAACGGCACAACACTGCAACCGGCTGCTAAGGTGGTCATCGTCGCCAACTGCGCTCCTTTCTTGATGATTACCGGCTCCGCCATCACGTTGATCACTCGAACCGGGACTGTTCCTTGCTTTATCCGGGATAAAGTTCTCCCGATCAGCCAAGGTCTTTTCTCAGTAGGCTCCTTTGGCATTTCTAGTACTCCTTCTGCTTCCCGGACACTCTCTGCTTGTCCTATTATCAGCTGTTCCGTTTCCGGCGGAATTCGGTAATCTGCTACGGCGTTGATCGGAAACGGCTCCCTGGTCTGCTCGAACATGGTGAGGAACACCTCCTGGCTGCCCATCTGCATGGTCATTCGGTCGAAATTTATGCCGGATATCCGGGAACGGATGAAATCCATTCCCAGTATTCCTTCGTCTTCACAGTCTGCAATCTCGAACGTCACGGTCTCAGCTACTCCTGCAATGTTGAGTGGGAGTTCTTTCCGGCCATGCGTCCGTATGTTACTTCCGTCAACCATCGAAAGACGAATCGGCGACCGCTTCAGCTTCATTCCGGGCTTCCGGATCCGTTCCCAGGTTTGTACGTTGAGCATTGTGACAGTGCTGCCGGTGTCGATTATCAGCGTTACTGGTTCTCCGCATACTCTGGCTGTCACACACATGCCCACCTCGCCCCTGGGACCGGGTCCGTGAACCACCTGCCGGTTATGGGGGTGTCCTCTCTTCCGGGTCCCGGATTTCCCCTTTTCCGCGACCCGCTCTAGTTTTCCGGCTGCTGCTGCTGCTGTCGTGGCTGCTGCAGTTGTTGCTGCTGCTGCGGCTGCTGCTGCTGTTGTCGCGGCGACTGCTGCTGTTGTGGTTGACGCTGCTGCTGCTTCGGCTGCCTACAGTCTCGGGCAAAATGCCCCTTCCGGCCACAGTTGAAGCATTCTAAATCTGCTCGGGAACTGCGCTGCTGCTGCTGCCGGCTAACCGCTTCCTTGACCTGAGTCATCAGATCCGCCAACTGCTGCTGAGTCTGCTCGGCTTGCTTCCGCAATTCGTTCACCTGCTGGCTCCACTCCGGCTCCGTGTTCAGCTGCCTCGTCCGGTGTCACTCCGCTGGTCTGCTGTTGTCCGTTTTCATGATGCTCTCATACTCGGTAGCGAAAGCCAGGGCCTGCGACAGCGTTTCCGGGTGGCTTTTCAATACCGACAACCGCATATCTCGGTTAGTCAGACTGTTGCAGAAATGCATCTTCATGAGCACTTCTGTTGTTGCCGGATCTGCTTTTGGGTAAGCTAGCCGCGTCTTGCTCCGTATGTCTCTGGCCAGCTCGGACAGCTCCTCCTCCGGCTGCAATTTCCGCGTCTGCAATTCCGCCTGGAAAACAAATGTTTTCTCCCCCGGACAAAACTGCTGTTTTAATGCCGCCACAACCGTATCAAAGCTGCGTCTCTGCTCCGCGGACAGATCCAGTAGTATGCTGCGGGCGTTACCCCTCAAACTGACACATAAGTTCAGCGCCTTTTCCTCTGCTGTCCAACGGTAGTACCGAGCGTATTCAAGGAGGTGAGCATCATACTCCGGCCACGGATCAGTTCCGTCGTATGTCATTAATCTGGTTACTCCTGCCCTTGGTGCTGGTTGTTGTACTGCTTCTGCCTGTTGCTGCTTTCCGGTTACTGCCAGGTGCTGCTGAAACACCTCCATTTGGGTCGCCAACAATCTGGTCAGGTTGTCGACTAAATTCTCTCCGCCTCCCGGTTCCGCATCCGGTTCCCGATCGCCAGCCTGGTCCGGAAAGTTAATTTCCGCCTCTGCTAACTGCTCTGCAGGCTGTACTCCTTGAGGAACCCGAAGGGGCTCTTCTGCGACTGCTTTCTGCATTTCCGGCTGCAACAACTTTCGCTCGGCAGGACGAACTGCTTCCTTTTCCGCAACCGGCATCTGCAACGGCTCAGCTCCTACTGCTCCTACAGGCTGCTCCGTGTCCGACACGGCTGTCTTCAGCTGCTGTTCCGCCAATTTGCCCCGTATAGTAGTCATACTGCAGATGATCCCACCGCTGCCACCAAAAAGTTGTAACGGGTTTGCACCCTTCTGTGACGTCTTGATAAACCGGTTTTCTAGGGAGGTGGGCGAGTTGTTGTTTAACCGGAGCTGAAACGGTAAAACTCCGGGAAACTGCTACTGCTGTACGGTTGAACTCCGGCTAGAAGTCTCTAAGGTTGGTAGCGTGGTCTGGAATGGACCTCTTAACCGTTGTCCGACTGCTAATCTGCAACTGCACCTGTAAAGTAAGGATCCGGAGGCGTTTCCGTCTCCGGGTACTGCAACTGCTCCGTCGGGATACCGCTTTACTGCAACAGCTCCGTCGTTTTCCGTCTTACTGCAAACTGCGACTGCGCCTGGAATAAAGAATCCGGGAACGTTGCCGTTTCCGAATACTGCAACCGCTCTGCCAGGTTCCGCCGCACTGCAATCTGCTCCGGTTGGCTCCGCCTGACCGCAACCTGCGACTGCACCTGAAATGGAGTATCTCGGAAGTGTTCTCACTTCCGGTTACCGCAACCGCTCCGTCAGGTACTGCCTCTGCAACTCCGTCGTCCGGTACCGCCTCTGCAACTGCTTCGTCGTTCCCGTCTCTGCAACTGCTCCGTCCGATACCGCCTCCGCAGTTGCTCCGTTGAATTCCACCTCCGTCTCCGTCTCCTTCCTCGGTGATCTGGGTTCTTAGATCACCCTAAGACGTCGTTACAACTTGGTCTTAACCGACTGTGGTCTTATCTCCCTTTACTCCGTATTCTTAGATCACCCTAAGACGTCGTTACAACTTGGTCTTAACCGACTGTGGTCTTATCTCCCTTTACTCCGTATTACTTTCTTTTCCGGTGAACTAACTTTATTATAAATTCCAGTTCCCTAACGAACACGGAAAAACAACTCGGTTGAAGTTTTCATGTTTATTTTCCAAGTGCACAGTCGGAAGACTTAACTGCTATCATCTGGATGACTCTATCCGGAACAAGGGAGTACTCTGCTATGGGAGAAGGGGTCTGCACAGGTCGACGTCAGGACACCAACTCCGCCGTCCGCTGTGAAGCGGGGGCTTTTATAGACCTGAGACCCACGTCACGTGACCAACCTATTGTGACGTCATAGTCCGCCAAAACACTGATATTTTCCGGATTTCTAAAAACACTCTAGAACCAATCAGTGGCTGACACGTCACCTTTTAAACCGAAAACGAGGCTGATCACATGACCTTCCGGAAATAACGTCATTACGTTTTTGTACTCCATTGTTCCGGCTCCGTGTCCGGTTCCGTCTCCGGCTCCGTCTCCGGCTTTACCGAGATCATAAATTACTAATTCCCGAGACGGAAAACCTTTAAAACATTAACAATACGGAACCGTATGAACCTTTAAACACATATACATTTTAATAAACGGTTATTTAACCATAATATCACAAAACACTAACAGAATTACCTAGGGGAAACCTTTGGGTACGCCCCAAAACCGTTACAATACACTGATGTAAAGTTCATTTTTGTTGGATGCTTCTACGTAGTCGCCATTGAGAAAACGTTTTTGAAGCATACACTCTACATTTATTTGGTTCGGTATCATGGAAATAGAAAGGAGCACCATGAATACACACCACAAAAGAGTTTTAATCTTTCACGCTTGTCACACACTCGGCCGAGTGTGGCTCTAAATCATCCCCGCTTGTACCAGTTCTGATTGTCTGTCAGAAATGATATATGATCATGTTTTTGGAGGATATTATTCTCACAAATTCGCAGAAAACAGAACAACCACGAGAGCGATGAGGCGATTTTGAGGCATATCATATTTTGCCGTGATCTTTTCAAGATGATTCTTCATAAACTGTAGATGTCTTGCTAATGGTAGGATGTGACACACCATATAAAAAGTCCAAATCAGGAGGACGGATCAGCTGTTATTGTCGGGATCATGGCACAGTGACGCTCTGATGGTCAATAGTGGTTGTCTCATGCCACGAGTGAATGTAAGAATCAATCTATTACCACCAATAGTCAGATTTTAATGATACCAATAACAAACGTAATACACAACATTTTGAAATAGAAACAAAGCCCAACCAAATAGTTTATCCAACGACACACTGGCGTCATCAGGGGCAGACAGTGTGTTAAATATAGTTGTTTCTACTGTACACATGATGGAATTAGTATACAACTGCCCAACAACATATGAAAATAATTTAGAAATCTGAAACAAACCCCATGGAATAGATGTATGACAAGTATATAAGTACCTAATCACAAGCCAGAAGGCTACTGAGTTGATGGAATCCTCGGGGACAGATTTAACGTCCGCCAGCAGTGATACCAACTCAGTGGTATGAATGTAAGAATCAATCTATTACCACCAATAGTCATATTTTAATGTGACACTCTTGCCGTCAATAGTGGTAATTTGTCTTTCTCAATTTGTCTCTCTCAAGCAATCCCATTTTTGCATTTCCTTACCTTCTTCTTACAGACGATAGTGCGTTGTATGTATGAAAAAAAGTATATAGTGATTTTTGCCGTTTCAGTCTTTGTAATTATTGGATTATTAGTAAGTAGAACATTATTCCAAATAGCACGTGAAAGCAGCATCATTTTGAAATTAGTGTGCAAATCATAACGAAACCAACTTTTACATAGGTTTTCTAAAAATGTGAAAAAGTCCAAATGAAACTAGTACCGTTAAAGCAGAAATCACGTACTGAAGAACCAGTAATTAGTACTGTTACAGTCCTGAATACCACGTACTGAAAGACAAGCCACATACAGAATGATGCAGCTATTTTTACATCCCTCCTAGTAGTAATGCCGGAAATGAGTACTCTGCTCTCGACATCAGCTACATGCAAATTGTAAAGTGTGTTATGATGTTTGATTTGAATCATTTGACGCGGTATGCTCGTATATATTTTCTCAACTTAAATATTATTCAATTTGATTCTTCTTTACCATGTGTTGTTAAAGCAAATGGACACGGTTTTTTTAATTTGATTGTGTTGGATGCATTCTTTGAAAGTTACCTCGAACCTCCTTGGTCTTCGACTACTTGTATTTCAAAGGAGTGTTTGTAGTGTTTATTATCAAACTACTTTATCGTTGCAAATATATCCTTATGGAATCTGCTGATTTCGTGTTGGTGTAAATGTTGTAAAGTTTACATGTCAACATTGAAGCCAATATTCAGTGGATCTTACATGCCTGTCACACACTTGGTTCTATGTATTCATAGATTCGTTCTTGGAACGCTATTGATTGCCGGTCGGGAATGATGGATGAATATCTGCAAATTGGTGTCAGATTGAATAGTCCTGTTCATCGTGAAATCTGCACAATTGGCTTCTTACTGTACCAATTGTTCATAATATATCTTGCACAGCTCATCTTTTACTCTGGGCATTCATGTTAATACTTCTCATTTGTATCTGAGCATTATGAGCACACGTCAGCATAGGTTCTAGAATTGTCACAGAAGTACTATCCCAATTGACTGCTCATTTCACGAAATTTTGTTCTGCGTTTACTTATTAGCCATCAACATGACTCATGGAAATGATAGGCATATTATTGTGTAAGCATTGTAATTATTCTGTGTCTGCCCTAATATGTATTGTTATTTTAGTATGTAGAAAGATGTTCTTCAAGAAAATATTATAATCGTTATGTGTTGAATGTGTAATGCAACACACCAGATCGAATGCAGTCCAGACGGGAATTAGATTTTTTCCATATGACAGAGACAATTTGAAAAGTAACGACATAATAGACAAAGTGAAAATGAAGGAATCTGTCCATTATCTGTTGAATAATACAGGACGAGATTTTGTTATTCATATTTCCATGTCCATTTTGAAGAAATGACATCTGATTATTTCATTTAAAAGGTTTTTCTTTCATTCACCTTTATATGTATGGCTGGTGATGGAGGACTATTGGCTTTTAATAAGCAGAAGATAGATTCGAATATTGAAGTGAGAGATGTGTCTATATTACCAAAACTGTTTTGATGGGTTATTGCGTACCAATGCCATCAGGTGATCTGCAGATCAAGTACATTTGGACACCGAATGACCATGATGATACCAGTCTGTTTTGGATATGAATATCCAGTTTGGCTCCGGTGTACAAAAGTCATTAATTTCAGATATTACCATCCATCATAATTGTTTATTATTGAAAACAGGTCCAATAGGTTTTCCTAACATCACTACATTGCTCTTCCTCTCACAGAATACAACATCGTATCATGGGTATTCACCATAAATCATGAACTACATCCAGTGTGAACAGGAAACCAAATCAATCTTCGCATATCGTTGGGTCTACTACACTCACGCAAGTAGGAATCATCTAAAAAAATGGACAGTTTTCACAGCTTCATAACAACAGAGCATGCATGATTCTTTACAACAGCCTAGAATTATGGTTAGAAATTTTATAGAGTTATTTTACCAATAACTCCAGAAATCACCAAGCAGTTCCAAATCTGGTCTAATTATTTCATAGTTAACCTGAATAGAAAAGTTTACATTTTGTGAACCCTCAATGATACTATTTAAAAAATCATCCTCCCTTATGCAATACATGTATTCTACTCTATACTCATGTACCTTGACTTGTCATACACGAGGTCAACTCACACACACTCATATACAGTATACAATCATATACTACCAGAGTTCGATGTTATGTGGATAGTGTTGGATATGTTATTGGAAAGTATGACACAGAACAATTTAGTGCACTGTACTATACTTTTTGACTTTTGTACCATTCAATGGTGTGGTCAAATTATGAGAGAAAAAGTTAGTACACAATATGAACCTAATATGTAGCAATTCGACCCCCATGGACGAATTTTCAAACACGACCTTTCACTGTCTATGCTTACATTCCCAGCATACAATGAACTCCACCGATGCCTTCATATCGTGAACTATCCTGGGGATCTTCGCTAATTATTTGAATGACCATATGGAGCCCATGTAATCCCATTAAAAGCACTCGGGGTCGATTCACCAACAAAACACCCCGACATACAAGTGGTCCTGGTGGTCTAGTTTTATGTCACATTCTTGGTACTTGTGCTTTTCACCTTGATTGTTCTGGGATTTTTTTCATCTAATTGACAACAAGTAGTTGGGAGGTATGCTAATACAAGTTCCTTGGGCTACAGCAAAAAAGAAACCAAAATATTTATATGTACACTACGGGTGTAGGTGTCATAGCATAGTATTCACTCTCGGCAAGCAAATTTACAATCCTATAATTACAATCCTGTAATTGTGACCTCAATTAAATTTCTCCATTGAATGATTTACATGTGAGAACATCACTGAACGTTTCATAAATCCCTCAGAAGGTAATACCATAAATCCGCATCATCAATAATTGCCACTAACCGAGAGATTATAATCTGATTTTTTCCAACTCGTTCACACTGTGTTTTGCTGACATTTTAGTGATGCTAGATGATATCGTTCTATAACTTGGCATATTTCACCTGGGAGTCTGGAGAAAATAAGACTTCTATCGCAAAAATTGACTTGGCAATGTAAGTATCAAAATAAAGTATCAATGTAAGTATCAAAATTTAATCCAATGTTAAATTTAGCCCTGTCATTCAATTGCTGGGTCCACACACAATTTTGTGCATTTGCTCGGTTTTATAGAGGTGCAATCTTTCGAATACAACATGTTGTCTAGAGTACACCCCATTGTGTCTTCTGGTTCAAAAAGGCAATTATACTTCGATTCCTGATGCATATAAACCGGAGCAAATCCTCGAATATGCTCAGATTCTCGAGATCCCATTTTGGACTGAAATTTAACATTGAGGTAGATTGTCAACTTCTCCAATTTTTGCAACAGAAGTCTGAAATTTGATGGAAAACTGCCGTTTGACTCTTAGGTGAAGTATGCCAAGCATCACAAAAAATATCGCCAAAGAACAGTGTAAAAATTTCGGAAAACCAGAGTATACATTAGATATCAATCGACACATGATGATGTTATTGATATGGTAACTGCTCAACAATGTTGAGTTGACGGTGGTAGATGGACCAGCGGGATTAATAATACCACTGATATTAACAACAGTGGGAAATTGAACGTCCTCCCAGCAAAACGAAAGCAGTTTCTTTATCATAATTTTCCTTCACACCATTGTAAAATAGAACTGATTTCAGTTTTCACATAGACACGTTGTATAAAAGTAAAGGAAAAGATAACCTGACGATATAATATAAAAACGCCCACGACGCGAGCTATCGTAATTTCCTCAAATGATGAACTAAATTGAAAACAATTCTGCAAGGCCAAGTTAAGAATGGACATGACACCCTCTGTGGGTTAATGAAACTCCAGCTTTTTGAATACACAAATACGTGCACAAATAACCTGTTCCAATGTGATCATGTGGTCAGTCCCAGCATCACTGAACTTGAGCAGTGATCTTCTTTTGGATGTCCTGTAGTATCCAGCATAGCATAGCAGCATGCCTGACGGAGCGATCACTTGAAACACCTTATCATTGACACAAGTTTACACCTGCCCCTTAACGAATGACTCATCGACATTGTTTGGGATGTCACTGTTCAGGACCACACCAGACGTAACAGACGCCTTCACAGCCATGTCAACTGAAGCTCCGTTGGAGCGATGCACCTCTTCCCCCTCACTCCAGTTGGTACACATAGCCTAGTTCACCCACAGTAGCGTTTACTTTATCATCAGCAAAGAAGTTCAACGGCTCGATGTCTCAGATATTATGGAACTGTTCTGAACAATAATACTGATATTCATGAGAAACTCTCAGTTGCCTTGTCTGTATTTTTACCGGACATTGACATAGCTAGTGAAATTCATGGATGGATGTGTTTACTTATTTCTTGGCGCAAACTCACAGTCGTCAACGTGCGCACAGGGTTCCTGTAGCGGAGTTACAGGAAGCTAGCAAAAAGCAACAACATAATCTGAGAAAATTGATGGTAGGTGGGTATTTTTGTTTGGAAACACATCCCAAACGAGGTTCCAGCAAAGGGACTTAGCAGATAGACTAACATAATGATATTCTTTTGCGTGGTGGTTTCATTTGTTGTTGACACCTTCATTATTATTAACTATTAACACATGAAGTGAGATTATTTCTCAATTATCGATTGCCGATTGCCTCTTTGTCTACATGTAATCACCATATAATGAAACTTTTGCCCACTACTAATGTTCATGGGGCTTGATTGGTTTACAGTTGATCAAACTCAACAGTTTATGGGAGGTGACACTCGTCTGTTTGTGTTTGTCAAGCAATTGTTTATCGTAGCACACATGAGATATGTGCTGCAGGATTCACGTAACAGGCGCTTCAGTATTCAAGTAACACTGTATGTAAAATTGCCCCAAAATATCTCTTTCCATTAAATCAACTTTGTACAAATCAATATAAACACATACAGAGGCCAGATCCATGGATTGTGCATTGTACTTTTCCAGTACAAGCATATAGGTTGCGATATTCATGGCTGGATCTCATCAATTGGCAATGCACCAAGTTGGTGTTAATGCAAGTTCTAAACACGACTTACTTGTTGAGATGTCTTCAAGTAGACAAGGCAAATTGATATCCGTTGGTGACTTGTGTAACATGTATGCTTGTTAAAATGTAAATTTTCAACAGAACAAGATCTGTAATAGACACTGATTTTACATACACTGATGTAAAGTTCATTTTTGTTGGATGCTTCTACGTAGTCGCCATTGAGAAAACGTTTTTGAAGCATACACTACATTTATTTGGTTCGGTATCAGGGAAATAGAAAGGAGCACCATGAATACACACCACAAAAGAGTTTTAATCTTTCATGCTTGTCACACACTCGGCCGAGTGTGGCTCTAAATCATCCCCGCTTGTACCAGTTCTGATTGTCTGTCAGAAATGATATATGATCATGTTTTTGGAGGATAATATTCTCACAAATGCGCAGAAAACAGAACAACCACGAGAGCGATGAGGCGATTTTAGGGCATATCATATTTTGCCGTGATCTTTTCAAGATGATTCTTCATAAACTGTAGATGTCTTGCTAATGGTAGGATGTGACACACCATATAAACAGTCCAAATCAGGAGGACGGATCAGCTGTTATTGTCAGGATCATGGCACGAGTGACGCTCTGATGGTCAATAGTGGTTGTCTCATGCCACGAGTGAATGTAAGAATCAATCTATTACCACCAATAGTCAGATTTTAATGATACCAATAACAAACGTAATACACAACATTTTGAAATAGAAACAAAGCCCAACCAAATAGTTTATCCAACGACACACTGGCGTCATCAGGGGCAGACAGTGTGTTAAATGTAGTTGTTTCTACTGTACACATGATGGAATTAGTATACAACTGCCCAACAACCTATGAAAATAATTTAGAAATCTGAAACAAATCCCATGGAATAGATATATGACAAGTACATAAGTACCTAATCACAAGCCAGAAGGCTACTGAGTTGATGGAATCCTCGGGGACAGATTTAACGTCCGCCAGCAGTGATACCAACTCAGTGGTATGAATGTAAGAATCAATCTATTACCACCAATAGTCATATTTTAATGTGACACTCTTGCCGTCAATAGTGGTAATTTGTCTTTCTCAATTTGTCTTTCTCAAGCAATCCCATTTTTGCATTTCCTTACCTTCTTCTTACAGACGATAGTGCGTTGTATGTATGAAAAAAAGTATATAGTGATTTTTGCCGTTTCAGTCTTTGTAATTATTGGATTATTAGTAAGTAGAACATTACTTCAAATAGCACGTGAAAGCAGCATCATTTTGAAATTAGTGTGCAAATCATAACGAAACCAACTTTTACATAGGTTTTCTAAAAATGTGAAAAAGGCCAAATGAAACTAGTACCGTTAAAGCAGAAATCACGTACTGAAGAACCAGTAATTAGTACTGTTACAGTCCTGAATACCACGTACTGAAAGACAAGCCACATACAGAATGATGCAGCTATTTTTACATCCCTCCTAGTAGTAATGCCGGAAATGAGTACTCTGCTCTCGACATCAGCTACATGCAAATTGTAAAGTGTGTTATGATGTCTGATTTAAATCATTTGACGCGGTATGCTCGTATATATTTTCTCAACTTAAATATTATTCAATTTGATTCTTCTTCACCATGTGTTGTTAAAGCAAATGGACACGGTTTTACCTGGAATTAAACTGTAATTTTTAATTTGATTGTGTTGGATGCATTCTTTGAAAGTTACCTCGAACCTCCATGGTCTTCGACTACTTGTATTCCAAAGGAGTGTTTGTAGTGTTTATTATCAAACTACTTTATCGTTGCAAATATATCCCATATGGAAGCTGCTGATTTCGTGTTGGTGTAAATGTTGTAAAGTTTACATGTCAACATTGAAGCCAATATTCAGTGGATCTTACATGCCTGTCACACACTTGGTTCTATGTATTCATAGATTCGTTCTTGGAACGCTATTGATTGCCGGTCGGGAATGATGGATGAATATCTGCAAATTGGTGTCAGATTGAATAGTCCTGTTCATCGTGAAATCTGCACAATTGGCTTCTTACTGTACCAATTGTTCATAATATATCTTGCACAGCTCATCTTTTACTCTGGGCATTCATGTTAATACTTCTCATTCGTATCTGAGCATTATGAGCACACGTCAGCATAGGTTCTAGAATAGTCACGGAAGTACATGTCCCAATTGACTGCTCATTTCACGAAATTTTGTTCTGCGTTTACTTATTAGCCATCAACATGACTCATGGAAATGATAGACATATTATTGTGTAAGCATTGTAATTATTCTGCCCTAATATGTATTGTTATTTTAGTATGTAGAAAGATGTTCTTCAAGAAAATATTATAATCGTTATGTGTTGAATGTGTAATGCAACACACCAGATCGAATGCAGTCCAGACGGGAATTAGATTTTTTCCATATGACAGAGACAATTTGAAAAGTAACGACATAATAGACAAAGTGAAAATGAAGGAATCTGTCCATTATCTGTTGAATAATACAGGACGAGATTTTGTTATTCATATTTCCATGTCCATTTTGAAGAAATGACATCTGATTATTTCATTTAAAAGGTTTTTCTTTTATTCACCTTTATATGTATGGCTGTTGATGGAGGACTATTGGCTTTTAATAAGCAGAAGATGGATTCGAATATTGAAGTGAGAGATGTGTCTATATTACCACAACTGTTTTGATGGGTTATTGCGTACCAATGCCATCAGGTGATCTGCAGATCAAGTACATTTGGACACCGAATGACCATGATGATACCAGTCTGTTTTGGATATGAACATCCAGTTTGGCTCCGGTGTACAAAAGTCATCAATTTCAGATATTACCATCCATCATAATTGTTTATTATTAAAAACAGGTCCAATATGTTTTCCTAACATCACTACATAGCTCTTCCTCTCACAGAATACAACATCGTATCATGGGTATTCACCTCAAATCATGAACTACATCCAGTGTGAACAGGAAACTAAATCAATCTTCGCATATCGTTGGGTCTACTACACTCACGCAAGTAGGAATCATCTGAAAATGGACAGTTTTCACAGCTTCATAACAACAAAGCATGCCTGGGCATGCATGCATGCATGCGTGATTCTTTACAACAGCCTAGAATGATGGTTAGAAATTTTATAAAGTTATTTTACCAATACCAAGCAGTTCCAAATCTGGTCTAATTATTTCATAGTTAACCTGAATAGAAAAGTATACATTTTGTGAACCCCCAATGATACTATTTAAAAAATCATCCTCCCTTATGCAATACATGTATTCTACTCTATACTCATGTACCTTGACTTGTCATACACGAGGTCAACTCACACATGGGCAAAAAGTTAGCACACAATATCAACCTATTATGTAGCAATTCGACCCCCATGCGCGAATTTTCAAACACGACCTTTCACTGTCTATTCTTATATTCCCAGCATACAATGAACTCCACCGATGCCTTCATATCGTGAACTATCCTGGGATCTTCGCTAATCATTCAAATGACCATATGGAGCCCATGTAATCCCATTAAAAGCACTCGGGTTGATTCAGCAACAAACACCCCGAAATACAAGTGGTTCTGGTGGTCTAGTTTTATGTCACATTCTTGGTACTGGGGCTTTTCACCTTGATTGTTCTGGGATTTTATTTCATCTAATTGACAACAACTAGAGTACTTGGGAGGTATGCTAATACAAGTTCCTTGGGCTACAGCAAAAAAGAAACCAAAATATTTATATGTACACTACGGGTGTAGGTGTCATAGCATACATAGTATTCACTCTCGGCAAGCAAATTTACAATCCTATAATTACAATCCTATAATTATGACCTCAATTAAATTTCCATTGAATGATTTACATGTGAGAACATCACTGAACGTTTCATAAATCCCTCAGAAGGTAATACCATAAATCCGCATCATCATTTATTGCCACTAACCAAGAGATTATAATTTTTTCCAACTCGGTCACACTGTGTTTTGCTGACATTTTAGTGATGCTAAATGATGTCGTTCTATAACTTGGCATACTTCACCTGGGATTCTGGAGAAAATAAGACTTCTATCGCGAAAATTGACTTGGCAATGTAAGTATCAAAATGAAGTATCAATGTAGGTATCAAAATTTAACCCAATGTTAAATTTAGCCCTGTCATTCAACTGCTGGGTCCGCACACAATTTTGTGCATTTGCTCGGTTTTATAGAGGTGCAATCTTTCAAATACAACACGTTGTCTAGAATACACCCAATTGTGTCTTCTGGTTCAAAAAGGCAATTATACTTCGAATCCTAATGCATATAAACAGGAGCAAATCCTCGAATATGCTCAGACTCTCGAGATCCCATTTTGGGCTGAAATTCAACATTGAGGTAGATTGTCAACTTCTCCAATTTTTGCAACAGAAGTCTGAAATTTGACTCATAGGTGAAGTATGCCAAGTTATAGAACGACCCCATTTAGCATCACAAAAAATATCGCCAAAAAACAGTGTAAAAATTTCGGAAAACCAGAGTATACATTAGATATCAATCGACACATGATGTTGACCAGCGGGATTAATAATACCACTGATATTAACAACAGTGGGAATTGGAACGTCCTCCCAGCAAAACGAAAGCAGTTTCTTTATCATAATTTTCCTTCACACCATTGTAAAATAGAACTTATTTCAGTTTTCACATAGACACGTTGTATAAAGGTAAAGGAAAAGATAACCTGACAATATAATATAAAAACGCCCACGACCCGAGCTACCGTAATTTCCTCAAATGATGAACTAAATTGAACACAATTCTGCAAGGCCAAGTTAAGAATGGTCATGGCACCCTCTGTGGGTTGATGAAACTCCAGCTCTTTGAATACACAAATAAGTGCACAAATGACCTATTCCAATGTGATCCTGCGGTCAGTCCCAGCATCACTGAACTCGAGCAGTGATCT